>JAUIMM010000144.1:1440000-2710000 GCA_031769625.1 Taudactylus pleione | reverse complement strand
ACATTTACCAAAGCTATGGGCCAGGAGTGGGGTGAGCAGCATTCATATTCCTCACTGGCCTACGCAAGATATGAATTTTAATGTAACCCTTCATCTCTTGTATGTTGTTCTGGGATTTCTATATATGCGTATTTCTCAGAGGGTGACGAGCCCCAGCGCCATCAAAAATGGGCATTTTTATTATAAAATATAGCATAAATTTAGATTATTCTTGGGCTCAAGTGTCTCTTATTTAGAGAAGATTATTACAGTTTCCTAATCATATTTATATGCTCCGTCCCCTCCCAGCTGAGGGCCTATACTGTAATACAGGTATCACTATTAGTAGCTGCTATGGTTAGAGTATTGCCAGGACCTGGTCATCAGTCTAACACATGAGCAATTAGCAATATAAAATCGTTATATAGAAGCGCAGACAAGGTAGGGGGTCAGATTTTGAAAATGCACTGAGACAATTGTATTCTATTGTTATATTATATATAATAGGATCGGTGGAGGACACTGGGATATAGTGAGGGGAGGGAGGAGCCTGGGCAATATAACTCAGGCTCCTCCCCCTCCATAGGTTTTAACTAACAAATCCCAAAAGGGGATTAAGAGGGAGAGGAGAAAGGACACGGTACTGACATAACCAAGCAACACATACAAAAAGAGAGGACAGACAGTGTATCCTATGGAATTGGAGAAAAATATTTAACGCAAGTAGAAAAATCATTTATTCTTGGGGGAACACTGGGGAGTTCCCATGGATGTCCATAAGGGAGCATGTCCGGGCCGGGAGCAGCACTTTTTGTCCAAAAATTCCTTTCCTAGATGCAGGTATCAAATTGATTTTAGTCAAAGTGTGCACTGAAACCCACCTGCTGAACAGAGGCGCAACACCCTTACGCCAAAGTACCCCGTTCTATTTCGAGAGATCGACCTGAAATTCCAGCTAATGGAATTGGGCAAGCTCCACCGCCTTGAGTGCTGACATCATATTACCCAACGCCCTCAGAGAAAGATGCACAGACATCAGCCTCTCAGCTAAGAGGGACCTGACTGGAGTCTGTAAGGGAATAATCTGGTCTTCTGGGAGTAATACCCTTTGTTGATTGGTGTTGAAGAGCATCTCCCGGAAGATCCTCCTCTGGGATAGAATCAGATTGGATTTGCCGTAATTGCCTAACCATGCAAATCTAGAACAGAACGGCATTCGTGGTCGGCGCTCTCACTAACGCTGCAAATCTGGGTGCATCTGGCAACTGAAAGCATAATTATTGTGTTCCTATGGTCATCTAAGCTTACAGCCTGCGGTCAAGGGACCCCTAAATCTGTACAAGTACTAACCTAGCATAGATAAATGCCCTGTAGTGCACACCAGGGACGTGGCCACAAGAAAAGGGCACGCGCCGTTAAGACCCCCCCTTTACAACTCTCTTACGGACGTGCCGGGCTGCCCCCAAGCTCTCCCCTCTCTGTGAATAGATGCCGTGCGCACGAGCACAGCATCTATTCACTGGCGGTGATCGTTGCGCCGCTACTTTTCCACACCCAGGGGACACTACGGGCCGCGGGTGGGGACGGCACCCAGCATGTTGTTTTAGCCTAGGACAGGGTGTTGTATATCTTGTCACCGTTCACAATGTCGACATTCATTATATCAACTTGTTCATGACGTCGACACGCTTTTTGTGTAATGCTAGCTCGATCCTTAACGCTGACCCTAAGGGAAATGTCAACATTATGACAATATGGACATGTGCGATGTCCACATTCTGTCAATGTCGGCATTTTACAGGGGGTCAACATTAATGACATCGATACTGTAGCCATGTTGTCCGTCCGCTGTCAGCATTGTGATCGGGGACATTGTAACTGCATATCAGGAAGAGAGGCCCGTTTGGATCCTATCTGCGGCAGGAAGCAGGAATAGAGACTGAAGCCTCCGTCAGAGCTGAAACGTTCTGTCCAGGAGAGCCCGAGCCTTGCATAGAATTTCTTCTAATTCAGAGAAGGAAGGAAGTGAAACGACAGCTTCTTCCCTTTACACCCTGCCATGTCTTGGGCATTGGGATCTTCTCTCTCTTGTACATTTTTTTTTTTTTTTTAATTCAATCATTTTTTATTGATTTTATAATAACAAACAAAACGAGTACACATATATTGACTCCCTTACAAATTATGCCTGTTACAGACTCGATAAAGAGCAAAATCTCGAACATATGAAGCCTACTTTTGTTCAAGTGTATGGCAATTTGCACAGATGTAACAACAATGGTTGACCACCACTAGCGCTTCCAAATTCGGCAGCACTTGACACTGAGGGATAGTCTCTCAAAAAGTTTCCCTTCCACAGAGTATGAATACAAATAAATTAGTGTCTATGCGTCAGAATAATGTTAGGAAAGTTCACCAAACGTATCCATCTAGGTTGTGTTCTCCACCCCACGAACGACCAACATCTGTTCTTCTATCTTTCAAAAGGTTGGATCCATTCTCAACATATGCAAAAAAGGTCAGAGAAAGACTAATATGGTGAAGTACTTCCAAATTCTTTAATATCTAAAAAACTACAAAAACATATATATAGTATATACAGACCTATACCTATCACCAGATAGGTAGGCCCCGTACCGTAAAATGAGGGTGCCCTGAGGAAGACTCCAGCATTGTAGGAGTTCAAACGCGTTGGTGTGTGTGGAGTGCCATTTTTGGGGGACAGTAAAATCCAGACTACCAGGAGGTCCACGATCTTACCCGGGAAGTGTGGAATATAACATCTTATGCCTGTTTGGGTGTCTGGGAACTACACCCTCATTTTACGGTACGGGGCCTACCTATCTGGTGATAGGTATAGGTCTATATATACTCTATATATATATATTATGTTTTTGTAGCTTTTTAGATATTAAAGAATTTGGAAGTACTTCACCATATTAGTCTTTCTCTGACCTTTTTTGCATATGTTGAGAATGGATCCAACCTTTTGAAAGATAGAAGAACAGATGTTGGACGTTTGTGGAGTGGAGAACACATCCTAGAGTTGTGGATACGTTTGGTGAACTTTCCTAACATTATTCTGGCGCATAGACACTAATTTATTTGTATTTATAATTTGCACAGACATTGACTCAGAGAATAATATTCGGTATCACCTTCTTAAATGGCATAATTCCCAATAGAGAACATAGAGTAAAACACCCAACAACAAATAATAAATGGCAGACAGATTACCACATACAATATATAAAAATACATATAATCAGGCAATAAACATAAGTAAAGACAAATAATCAATATATCAGGATATAAAGAGTACCACATATATCAATATCAATAAGCAGTAAGAGCCCATAGGCGCCATATGGGCTCATTTACCAAGTATAAAACATAAATAGCCAGTGCTAGAGGAATATACAAGTACAAAAGTACCTTACATCTTAAGTCTGATACATAATAATTGCAAAATATGACTAAATAAAATTAACAGATATTAATAATAATCTGCCATAAATCAAAACCCTCCAAAACAACCCCCACCCTGTATGGCCTAACCCCAACCCAGGCAAACTTGGATCCCAATTCCCCTTAACCAACCTAAAAAATAAAAAACAGGGGCAACAGACTAAATGGCCTTAAGCTAGTGGAGGCCAACCCCAGCTCGCAACAGGCCTCCAGAATTATCAAAAACCCTTCCCCCCTCAGCAAGGAAACCAAAGACAAGGATATAAGGATTACTTATATATCAGAAATATAACCCCTACTACCTCCCAGCCTAAATAAAACACACACATTATATATATATATATATATATATATATATATATATATATATATATATATATATATATATATATATATATACACACACACACACACATATACATACATACATATATACACACACACACATATAAGCACATACATATATACATGTCTTGCACAGGATAATTGGCAGGAGCAATAGACTTAAGTGACCTTACATCAGCAATAATCCGGCTCCCAGGCATAAAAAGAAAAATTATTCCCCCCACAGTGAACCAAAATAAGGTACATTTGAAACATCAGAAAATATACTTGTGTATCAGTGCGGAAAAAATGAAAACTTACAGAAAAGGCATCAAGAGTGCGACAAATATATTAGACTGCGGAGCACTAATCAGGCCAAGCCTCAGATTCTTGCAAAATAATAAAGAAAAAAAATAAATTTCGGACCATCCCACCCAAACACAAACAGAAAAGAACATATACTGAAATGTTCAATTCAGAATCTTCAGCACAAGATATGAGGCAAAAATATGAGCTTTTTGGAGAGGCATCACGGATTCGAAGTGCCTATAAGCTGAGAAATCAACGGCCTGGGATGTAATCTCAACCTCGGCAATGGCGTCACATGGTATCGGATAGATCATTCTCCAAAACTTGAAGACCGTTGGACTAGCAACAGCAGGATTATCGCCACCCTCCATAATGGGAATGCATGTCTCCATATCAGCGAACCGTGTCTCAGTATACGGTAAGTCATAACGTGGAAAAGGCAAAACCTCGTACAAATTTGCCAGACGAGCCACAAGCCTCTTCTCGGACTCAACAATAGCAGCGAGGAGACGATCCATATTAATCAGAGATGTATAACCACAGAAGGAGATAATATATAAATATCAAATCAGGAGATGAGGATAGTACAAAACTTCCAGGGGACGATCCCCAAGTATAGTTTAGGAAGTCTCAGTGGCTAGCAGACAGGATGATGAGGCAGTGAGGATCCAGAGAATAAGCCACAGCAGCAGACCCAGTTATCACACTCCCACCCTGGAGAGCATAGGAGAAATGTAACAATGGCTGTACCTCCAGCCCAGAGACTGTTACCGACACAGAGCAGCGCTTCAAGATGGCGGCCGGAGTCGGGAGCTACGGGACTGTAAAAAAAAAAAAAAAAAAAAAAACTCACAGAGCTGTAATTTGCCAGGGTCAGGATTTGCCACCTATCCAGCTTTCCAAAACATAGACCGGGTGGCAGATGTAACCAGCGCTGGAATCAGGAGCCGCATCAGACGCCAGAGCCGGATCCAAGATGGCACCCGCAACGAGGTGTTACTGAAGGAGAGACTGTCAACGCCTGTATCTCTCCAGCCAAAGAAGATAGGCAGACCGAGGAACTCCCGGAACGTGGAGAGGTAAGTAGCCAACAAAAGTTGAGCGTAGGAGTCAAGGCAAATGATCCAGGATAAGTGTAACGGATTTTTGGGCCTAGGAGCTATGGATTCAGCCTCCTATCACTAGCTCGACCAGGCCACGCCTCTCTCTCTTTTGTACATTTAGCACCTGTCTAATAGCACAGACTGATACTTCCACTCCCTGATCCTGCTGTGCCTAAGAGGACAGCTCCTGATCAGATTCCACCGGACCCTCTCTGTCGCCTGAGGAGAGACATCCGAAGTGGAACCATCCCTATACTGAAGAACAGCTGTAAGCAATCTCTTCCAAGGCTTGGGGTGGAAGAAAAATCAAATATCCAGTCCACGGACGAGGACACCTGTACCAAGCCCTGCACGGAGAAGGACAGACCTGAGCAAGACAGCTCTTCTGTGAGGTTTGGGAGGTAGCGTTGGACACATCTGCTGGAACGGATTTGTTTGGTACCTGGAGAAGGGGCAGAGGAAGGGAGATCCCTGCTCTGTTCCCTATAACAACAAGTTGCTCGAAGAGCTCAGACATCACCTGCATGAAAGTTCTAGGCTAAGCAGCTTTGGCAGGGTCCATGGGAGAACTACCAAGCGAATGAGGGCTCTGGCCCTCCATTACGTATGCAGCACAGATGACCTCGGGCCAGACCCTATCGCCTAACGCAGACAAATACCTTCACCATCTCCTTATCAGGGTGGGTACTTCCCGGATATTAAGAAATGAGGGAGAAAGGAAAACAGATTGGAAGTAGCAGTACACAATCCAAGAGAGGAGCCTAATGGCTAACACAACATCATCAGCAACATAAGTGAAACCCCTCAGACACGCTCAGAGATACACAAAGAGAAAACCACCTAATCCCTCCCGACGTAGGAAGCCAAAAAAGCCAGCACTCAGCATATAGGTGTGTAATGCCCGCCTCCAGTGCCTGAGGGGGTTTCTTTTATGGTGGGCTATCCCATGGGAAGTGCGCCAAAGGGGGAGATGTTGGACAGGAAAAATGTAACCCTAGGGTCCAGCAATGGTCGCCTGTTACTGGGGACTAGGTACCCTACTCTATCCCCACTAGCTAGTGAGGGCTACTATAGAAGAAGCCACCCCACACCCGTCAGGGAACCACTTATCTTATTGCTATGTCTTTGGTGCTTAATCACAAACTTCTATATGCCCGATGGAGTTGGGGGCTCCGGTGACCCAATCACTTACCTGTGACAGTAGCAGTCTCTCCAGGGGAGACCCCACAATGGGTGTGGGCTGCCAACGCAAGAGAAGACACACACAGCAACTCCTCAACCCACTCCATACGTCCCCAGCAGCTACCAAAGGACACCAATGCAGTAAAAAAAAACAAAATCAGGGGGGAAAAAAAAATCCTTTTATAAGCACCTAGATAGAGCACTCTGCACCATTGGGCATGCAAAATATACTAGTTTGAGAGGCAACCAATCAGGGCAGAGAGGTGGAGAAGGAGGAGCCTGAGTTAAAGCTCCAGATCTGAAACTGCTCAGGCTCCACACTCCTCTCACTATACCCCAGTGTCCCCCTAGGAGGAGAGGATAATAAAACAGATAACATAGAAAAACACGAACACAGGCAGAAAGAAAATGGACCAGTCGCTTCTGTGTTCCTGTCTCCACATATCCGGCAGCGTGAATCTCAGTGTATAATGAGCTCAGTAACCGGAACGGGATGCAGATTGATTACCGGCGGGCAGATTGCCAGCCGTCGTATTCCCGACAATAGAAGCCTGACCCGGGACTAAAGATAGGAGTCGGAATCCCGACAGCCGACATCCTGAACGAAAGCAAGCGGGGACAAGTTAGTCTTAGCCGCAAGGGGGGGGAATAAGGTCAGGTTTAGGCACCCACATGGGAACATACCGCCAAGGGAGGGATAAGGGGGGACATGGGAGGGTTACGATACTTACCAGCCTCAGTCGGCATTGTAGCTGATTGGGCTTTCGGCGTTGGTATGAGAACCGCCAGCTATTCAGCAGTCGGTATTTCATACCAATTGCACTGGTACATGTTATATGAAACACACAGGTGGCGCCAGGTATTTACCTGTATATAGGAGTCGTGTAGTAATTGCCAACTTTCTTTTTCTCTGCATTATAGCGCACACCTGAAACAGACATGAAGAGGGAGATTAGACTGGAGAGTTATTGGGGGTCAGGAACCGTGGGCTGAAGGGTCAGGATCTTACCCATCCCAATGTGATTCTTGCAACCATCGCACCAGATGTTATACGGCATCTCAAACCTGGGGAGATTACACAGAGATGAACCCGTCACTGTACAGATCATTGCTTGGCGGCCATCTCTGCGCCATGTTCCCCCAGCACCGACCCATTAAAACAGGAGGCTATCCCCACATTTACCCTACTAACACTATATGCAGACAGGGATTTTTAAAAATGGTCATTATTATGTTACTTAGCAGAGCTCCTCATGGTGAGTTTAGGATCATGTATGTATGTGTATGTATCACCAGGCAGCAGCAATCATTTACTTTATATTAGAATTCACCAGATAACCGGATCCTGGACAATATGGCCGATATCTGTATATAAGATTATTGCCACCAATAATTGTCATGGCGTCACCCAGCTGGTTCTCCTGCAGTGCCAGTTACCTGATAATGAGGATGCCCTGGGACAGCTTCCGCGCCCGCTCCCGCAGTGGGTGGCTGTTTCTGTAGCGGTTGAGAGAGCCATGCTGGGGTAGAGGAGGAGGAGGAGGAGGAGAAGACGTTACATGGGAATAACAGATGTTACACTGTGTCTCCTGTGCTCTAGTTCATTACAGGAGAGATTCATAGCTGGTAATAATTCCCATTTATTACACTTACACACATCTCAGCAGCGGGTCTGATAAATGCTCACATAAACCAAGAGAACTACACAGACACAACACCACAAATAATGAGAAGTATATATCTATAGAGTATAATATCCAACCAAGAACAGCGTATCTGTAATAGTATATGCAGAACGACCTATCTGTATAGACGGTAATAGCCTATCCAGGACGACTCTCTGTACCACTATAATAATCCATCCAGGACAATGCTTATATATGTATATAGCACATATATAGTTTCCCACGCTCCGCCATTACAGTCCAGGTTTTAAAGATAAATAAATCAATCAAGTCACCTGTGCTTAAGCATGGATATCCTTAAAACCTGGACTGTAATGGGAAACTCTGATATATAGGGGGGAATTTAATTAGACACGATAAAGAAAAAACTTAGTCTGAGAACATTTCTCACAATCCGCGTGTTTCGGTGCGATATTTACATGTCTTTTCTCTATGCGCGCTCCCGATTTTTCACACTATCCAATTACAAAAGATGCAGAAACGCATTCGCACGAAAACAGTTTGTGGAGTAACCTGTGAAAAGTACAGCTGGATTTGGAAAAAGCCGGTCTGTGGGGGAGGTTAGGGTTAGGCACCATGGGAGGGTTTGGGGGGTTACTCTACTTATCGGCCCGTCTGGATTTTGCACATTGGGATTCCGCTGTCGGTCTTTTGCCCGTCGGCATCTCATCCACTGGTCATCCATACCAATTCCATCAGAACAATGCCTATATTTATACTATAAAGCATATTCAGAATGACCTGTCTGTATAGATTGTAATAGCCGATCCAGAACAACCTCTTTGTAGACTACAGTAATCTATGCAGATCAACATCTCTGTAGAGTGTAGGCCATAGTAATCTATCCAGATCAAAGCCTCTATATAGATTGCAATAGCATATACAAAACCTCAATACTATAATAAATCTATCCAGAATACTGTCTCTACATAGACTAGACTATAATGGACTATCCAGAACAAGCACAGAAGGGAGCAGGGAATGCATGGCATAGGCATCATTATACAGAATACAGTCAGAGAGCAGGAAAGTCCCTGCGTCACCTGAGCACATTATACCCTCAGCCCTGTCCTCACCTTGGCAGGGTCAAAGTCTGGAGGATAGTACTTATTGGTTCCTTTTCTCTCCCCCTAAATAAAAAAACAAAACACACAATTAGATACATCATCTACTAACATGGCGCCATATATTCTGACATAAACTACAGACATAAGAGCAGTAACATTACAGGAACCATAAACCAGTATACACAGTAACAGGACCAGGGGTACAGGTGGGCAGCATATAATACATGCAAGGTACAGGTGGGCAGCACATAATACATGCAGGGTACAGGTGGGCAGCACATAATACATGCAGGGTACAGGTGGGCAGCACATAATACATGCAGGGTACAGGTGGGCAGCACATAATACATGCAGGGTACAGGTGGGCAGCACATAATACATGCAGGGTACAGGTGGGCAGCACATAATACATGCAGGGTACAGGTGGGCAGCACATAATACATGCAGGGTACAGGTGGGCAGCACATAATACATGCAGGGTACAGGTGGGCAGCACATAATACATGCAGGGTACAGGTGGGCAGCACATAATACATGCAGGGTACAGGTGGGCAGCACATAATACATGCAGGGTACAGGTGGGCAGCACAGTACATGCAGGGTACAGGTGGGCAGCACAGTACATGCAGGGTACAGGTGGGCAGCACAGTACATGCAGGGTACAGGTGGGCAGCACAGTACATGCAGGGTACAGGTGGGCAGCGCAGTACATGCAGGGTACAGGTGGGCAGCGCAGTACATGCAGGGTACAGGTGGGCAGCGCAGTACATGCAGGGTACAGGTGGGCAGCGCAGTACATGCAGGGTACAGGTGGGCAGCTTAGTACATGCAGGGTACAGGTGGGCAGCATAGTACATGCAGGGTACAGGTGGGCAGCATAGTACATGCAGGGTACAGGTGGGCAGCATATAATACATGCATGGTACAGGTGGGCAGCATATAATACATGCATGGTACAGGTGGGCAGCATAATACATGCAGGGTACAGGTGGGCAGCATATAATACATGCATGGTACAGGTGGGCAGCATAATACATGCAGGGTACAGGTGGGCAGCATAATACATGCAGGGTACAGGTGGGCAGCATAATACATGCAGGGTACAGGTGGGCAGCATAATACATGCAGGGTACAGGTGGGCAGCATATAATACATGCAGGGTACAGGTGGGCAGCATATAATACATGCAGGGTACAGGTGGCCAGCATATAATACATGCAGGGTACAGGTGGGCAGCATAATACATGCAGGGTACAGGTGGGCAGCATAATACATGCAGGGTACAGGTGGGCAGCATAATACATGCAGGGTACAGGTGGGCAGCATATAATACATGCAGGGTACAGGTGGCCAGCATATAATACATGCAGGGTACAGGTGGGCAGCATAATACATGCAGGGTACAGGTGGGCAGCATATAATACATGCAGGGTACAGGTGGGCAGCATAGTACATGCAGGGTACAGGTGGGCAGCATAATACATGCAGGGTACAGGTGGGCAGCATAATACATGCAGGGTACAGGTGGGCAGCATAGTACATGCATGGAAGCAAATCTCATAACATACAGGAACAATACTGCACAAGACATGACAGACATGATACATAGGACAGAGGGCCTGATTCAGACCCGCCCGCTAGGATGCGTTCGCTCGTAGCCTGCCGATGTTTGCAAACCGCGCATGCGTATAAGTCGCAGTGCGTGTGCACAAACCAGTCCATTCGATCGCGAAGCGTTCGCCCCTTGCACACAGACGGCTCGCTAGAAAGAGTGACAGGATGAGCGGTTTGTGGGTGGTCGATGGAAATGCCGATGTTGTGGAGCGAACGCAGACACGTCTGTGCGTCTTAAATTACACACTGAAGCACTCGCAGTGCTTGCGGTAGAGTATGGTCAGCCACAGTGCTGCGTATTGATCCGATGGTACCGATTGTTGCACACACTTCCTGGAGATGACGTGTGTTACGAAGGGAAAGTGGGCGTCTTAAGACAAGCTGATGAGCGTCTAAATACACACTGCGATCGCACGGCAAGACATAGTGGGCGTGCTAATGTCTTGTTGTGCGATCACGGGATTTGCACACTTTGACAGCTGGCGGCTACGAGCGAACGCATCTTGAGAGCTGGGTCTGAATCAGGGAACAGAGGCCCTTCCCCTGAAAGCTTACATTCATGAGCGAGGGATATATATGAGACAATGGGGTCTATTTACTAAGCAGTGTTAGGAGACAAAGTGAAATGAGATAAGGTACCAGCCAATCAGCTCCTACCTGCCATCTCACAGGCTGTGTTTGAAAAATGACAGCTGAGAGCTGATTGGCTGGTACCTTATGACTTTTCACTCTGTCTCCTAACACTGCTTAGTAACTAGACCCCAATATGAGAAAATGGGGACATTAATGATAGTGGTCAGGCAGGCAGCAGAGGAGGTGGAGGCTGTGCAGCAGTGCGGAGCCATTATATGGTATGTTGTAGTACATAAGCATATTGACCAAAACAGACTTAGGTAGCCTGTGTCTTCCCAACCGCTTAGGAACCACAAGTCCCAGCAACCCCTAGTGCCCCATTACTCAAGTCCCAGCAACAACAAGCAACTCACCATCTGAGATAGGACTATAATTCCCAGCAACCACCATATCACCATCTGCTGTACAACTACAACTCCCAGCAATCTGCAGCTCAACATCTGCTTTGAGAAGTCACATCACAGCTGTAAAGTCACCTGTTGCTGTGCTCTGACATCCTGACAAAACTGTAAGCCCCATGTTACATCTATGAGCCCACAGGTTATTGGGAGTTGTAGTCCCACCACAGCTACAAATCCATGTTGCTGGGAGTTATAGTCCCACCATTACTGTAAGACAACAGGTTGCCAAGAGTTGTAATCCCACAACAGCTCTAAAATCATACACTGCTGTAATCCCACAGGTTGATGGGAGTTGTAGTCCTACCAGAGCTGTGATCCCACAGGTTGCTGGGAATTGTAGTCCTACCAAAGCTGTGATCCCCTAGGTTGCTGGGAATTGTAGTACCACCACAGGATGTAAACTCATAGGTTGCTGGGAGTTGAAGTCCCACCACAGCTGCAGTCACAAGCTGCTGGGCATTGTAGTCCCACCACAGCTGTAAAGCCACAGGCTGCTGGGGCTTGTAGTCCCACCACAGGCTGCTGGGACTTGTAGTCCCACCACAGTTGGAAAGCCACAGGCTGCTGGGACTTGTAGTCCCACCACAGGCTGCTGGGACTTGTAGTCCCACCACAGGCTGCTGGGACTTGTAGCCCCACCACAGGCTGCTGGGACTTGTAGCCCCACCACAGGCTGCTGGGACTTGTAGCCCCACCACAGGCTGCTGGGACTTGTAGCCCCACCACAGGCTGCTGGGACTTGTAGCCCCACCACAGTTGTAAAGCCACAGGCTGCTGGGACATGTAGTCCCACTACAGGCTGCTGTGAGTTGTAGTCCCACTACAGGCTGCTGTGAGCTGTAGTACCACCACAGCTGCAACGCCACAGGCTGTTGGGAGTTGTAGTCCCAACAAAGCTGCAAAGTCACATGTTGCTGGGAGCTGTAGTGCCGGATGGGATGAGGGTTACAGCTTGAGGCATCAGTATACTGCACTCACCATTGTCCCAGTGGCCTAATGTCCGCGCTCTGAGCTCCTGTCCGTCACCAGCTCCCGGTCCCTGATCGGTTGATGCTAGATCCGTTCCAACCTCGGACCTAACCAATGTTGTCGTTGTGAGTGACGTAATACACAGGCGCCGCCATGATGGAGCCATGAGCGTCATACACAAAGATTAATCCCGTGTCCTCATAGTTGGATCTATATATAAAACCAAAGGCGATTGGTCCTCAAGAAAATGGCCGCGGAATTAAGCATCGTCCAGGAAGCTCTACGGCGGCTCTACAGGGACAAAATACCTAATGGCTAGCATTAGATGCACAACATAAAGATTTTGTGGATTGTGTAATTTGCAGCGACAGATTACATATTACACACAGATTATTAAACATAAAATACAGAAAAACTGGGCAATGGATCTCAGTATCAGTGCTGTGGGACAACTTCTAGGGGCTCCTGTGACTTGTAATTGGCTGTAATCTTGTGGATGCCATCATGCTATATACTAGCACAGCCCCATGTTACTGACAGTGCTGGGTGTAATGCTATGCAATGACACATGCTGCTGCTGTGTATGCAATGTATTATACATATAATAATGTTACTGCAGCGTTCACAAAGGCCGCCCAGCCCAGGTTACATAGTAATATAGGCCCCTGCCTCTGTGCCGCCTGGCCCGGGTGCCACCTATTGTGCTGCCGTCACCTTTCCTGGCAAGGAAATAATCCAATCCTTTCCTATTCCTTTCACATCATTCTACACCTTAATGCAATGTTAGTAAATTATACATAGAGGCCTGATTTTGCTTTGAAACTTAATGGCCACTTTAAATCCGATGGCAAAAAAAATGGCTGAAATTCCTCAATTTTAACAAACCGCTGTTTATTAAATTTTCCCGCAAGAGTGAATCTGTGTGACTGCGCTCACAGCGAATAACCCATGCAGCACAGCTTCAAACAGGTCCGCATTTCTTTAAAATACATTTCTACTTCAGGGTCCATAGGTGTCCACAGGGTGACCTTGGGGTATAGCTGGATCCTGGATCCTTGGGCACCACGGAGTTAAAGCTTTCAGCTGCTCCCAGGATGCACTTGGGTCCAACCTCCCCTATACCCCGCCCCCGAGCCACAGGCACCTCAGTTTTAGATGGTGCCCGGCCGGAGTCGGGTCACCCTGCGGGGTGGGCTGCAGGAGCAGCCCCCTAAAGCTTTTAATTTTTTATTTAACTTAGTTAAATTTATTTATTTTTTACTACAGTTTTTCTCCAGAGCGGCAGCGCTGGGCTGTCTGTACAGACGCCCACGCTGCCGCTCTTTCTCCCTGCTGGCGCCGCGACGCCAGCACTGAACTGGGGATCGCGGCGGGGGAAGCCAGAGTCTGTACTAGCCGGACTCTGGTTTCCCCCGGGACTGCTGCCGGAAGACGCCGGGGAGATCAGGTAAGCCGCGCACCGCTGATTAGCGGCGGTGCGCGGGTTCCTTTCAAATGCAGTCCCATGCCCCCGGTTCTAGGGGACAGACCGGGGGCGCTAGCGGTGGCGGCGGGCCCCCCCTCCAGCGGAGGCATACCCCGCCAGACCACTAGACCACCAGGGTTAATATCGCGGCAAGCGGGATGCCGGCAACCCGGGGGTTAATATGCTAGCCAGGGGAGGAAGCCTTCCCTGTCTAGCGGCTCCTCCCCTCAGCTCAGCGCGCCTTTCAGCACGTAGTCTGGCGTCGCTGAGCTGCAGCTACTCGGCCACTCCTCCTCTGAGGTCTCCAGCGGCCATTTTCTCCAAGTGGCAGCGTGGATACTCTCAGGGAGCACGCGGACCGGTCCCCCTGTGTACCTCTCCCCCGACAAGGACAGTGTACACAGCAGTATAGCCCTCCCAGACACTGAATCTGGGCAGGTTGATTGTAGTGGAAAGGTGCAGTGAGTATATCTTCCTACATGGTATGTGACTTTTGCTAGTGCTGCCTGTCTGTGTCTTTTTTCTACTTACTGTCAGCCTATACCTGTCCCTTTCCTTCTCCTACAAGCCCTACAGGTGTGTGGGGGAAGGGTGTTTCTACTGACCTCACCTATATAGATCACGTATTTGTGAGGTCCGTCACATAAAGTTGTGTGCTACACGGTGCCATATTGTGGGCTATTGTCCAGCACACGGGTGAGTGCGCACGTTTTCTTCCAACGTCATGTCCGAGGAGGAGATTGAGCACTCCGGGGCTCCGGTATTGTTCTCCTGCAGGCGCTGTTCTGCAGGAGTGGATAGGGAGGATTTGTCACAGGACGGCCTGTGCGGACGGTGCCAGGCGCTCCCTGGTATGTCTAAACCTTCCATGTCGCAGGAGCCACCATGGGCGATGTTTTCCCAGGTGCTGGTGTCCATCGCGGCCCGTTTGTCGGTCCCGACTGCCGCCCCTACTAGGGCGTTGCCCCAGCCTGCCATCCCCCATTCCCCGGGTGTCCCACAATTATTGCAGACTCCCCCGGGGTCTCAGCCTGTTGGTCCCTATGTGGGGTTGCCAATGTATATTCAGTCCACCCCTGTGGCACAGCAGGCTGTGGTGCCGTTTCAGGCTCCTGTGGCAGCTCCTCCACCCTGGGTGGATGCGCTTTCCCACACTGTCCAAGATATGGCGGCAACATCTTCGGCTTTTCAGTCGATGTTGCGCAGTGACGTGCCCTCCAGGGCGTCTAAACGCTCAGTCATGGCGCAGGATGCGCATCTTCCGGATTCTGAGGGGTCCTCGGATGATGGTGAGGTGCAGGATGACTCAGCCTCAGATGCCTCAGTCCAGGAGGTAGACACTAAGTCTTCCATCAATGTGCGGGCTCTGGTTAAGGCGGTGCGGGCCATTCTTCTGATTGAGAATGAGGCACCCGCTCCCAAGTCGAGGTATCCTAGTTTTAAAAGAGCTAAGGTTACTTCTGCAGCGTTCCCCTTGTCTGATCAGTTGACTGATCACATGGCGGTGGCCTGGCAGACACCCAGTAAGCGTTTCCTGCCACAGAAACGCTTGGCGTCCAATTATCCATTCCCGGAGGCACATTGTAAGAAATGGGAAACTCCGCCTGCAGTCGATTCCCATGTAACACGCCTCATCAGGAGTGCTACTTTGCCATTGCCGTCTATATCCTCGCTGAAGGATCCTACGGACAGGAAGGTGGAGACTTGTTTAAAGTCTATTTATTCTCTCTCAGGGGCGGTAGCCCGGCCGTCCATGGCCATCTCCTGGGTGGCCAAGGCCATTGAGGGGTGGGCCAACGCCTTGGAGGACGCGTTTACGGATGAAGCTCCGGACGTCCAGAGGGCGTTGTTAGGACAGATGAGAGATGCCGCCTCCTACATTGGAGAAGCATCTTTGGATGCTAGCCTGTTGACCTCTAGGGTTTCGGCGGCAGCAGTGTCTGCTCGTAGATCCTTGTGGTTGCGGTCTTGGAGAGCAGACGCGGATTCAAAGAAAGGCTTGGAGGCCTTACCTTTTAATGGAGAATTACTATTTGGTCCGGACCTGGACAAAATAGTAGATACCCTGGCGAAATCCAAGTCAGCCTTCCTCCCTTCAGCTACTACACCTGCTAAGGTCCGGAGCTCGGCCTTTCGTTCCTTTCGGGTTCAGGGCAAGGCAAAGGGTCAGTCCTTCCCGAGGCAGTCTGCACCCAAGACCGCCTCAAAGCCAAAGAAGCAAGCCTGGAGTGCTAGGCGCCCTTCTTCCAAGCCAGAAGATAAGCCTTCTGCGTGATGGGACGGGCCTCCCTCTGGGGGACCCCAGAGTGGGAGGCCGACTTCTTCAATTCGCCCAGTGCTGGCACAATACCACCACGGATGCCTGGGTGCGAGAAGTGGTCTCCCAGGGGTACGCCCTGTCTTTTCGGCACAGGCCGCCTTGCCAGTTTTTTTGCACAGGTCCTTCTGAGGACAAAACCAAGGCCTTGCAGGTTCAGGAAGCCATAGAGGCCTTGCTGACGGCGGGGGTCATTATACCCGTACCACAGTCTCAACGTGGGATGGGGTATTACTCTACGCTGTTTCTGGTGCAGAAACCCAATGGCTCTCATCGCCCCATCCTCAATTTGAAGTCCCTGAACAGGTTTCTCAGGGTTCCCAAATTCAGGATGGAAACTTTGCATTCCATCATTCTGGCGATGGAGCCGGGGATTATATGGTCTCCCTGGATATCCAGGACACCTACCTCCATGTGCCTATAGCAACATCGCACCAACAGTTTCTGCGGTTTGCTATTTTCCACAACCACTACCAATTCAGGGCTCTACCCTTTGGTCTCTCCACGGCACCAAGGGTATTTACCAAGGTGATGGCGGTCATGGCGGCTCACCTTCGGAGCCAGGGGATACGGTTGCTACCGTATCTAGACGATCTCCTCTTGCTGGCAAGCTCCCCGGAGGTACTGATCCAGCATCTCCTCCCGACGGTTGCTTGTCTACAGGCGCACGGCTGGTTGATCAACTGGAAGAAGTCCTCCCTCATCCCATCACAGCGGATGGTTCATTTGGGGGCCCTGCTGGACTCTCGTCAGCAACGGATTTTTCTGACTCCAGAGAAGGTCTCCTCCTTACGGCTGCGGATTCACGGCTGTCTGAGCAGTGGCAGAGTGTCGGTGCACTCAGCGATGACAGTTTTGGGGTCCATGGTGTCGGCATTCGACATGGTGGAGTTTGCCCAGTTCCATTCCAGGCCCCTGCAGGGGCTGATTCTTTCGGAATGGAACGGATTGCCACACAGGATCCGCTCTCAGATGCTGGTGTTGTCCTCGGAGGTGCGTCTGTCCCTAGCCTGGTGGCTGCAGACAGCTCATCTCCTAGAGGGGCACCCGTTTTGGATCCCGGAATGGGTTCTGCTCACGACAGATGCCAGTCTCCGGGATTGGGGGCGGTGACAGGCTCCTTGTCACTTCAGGGTCGTTGGTCGGCGGAGGAAGCGATTCTTCCCATCAACATCCTGGAACTGAGGGCAGTATACAGAGCCCTGCAGTCGTCCGGCACCGCTCTTCACGGAAGGGCCGTTCAGGTGCAGTCAGACAACGCCACCACGGTGGCGTACATCAATCACCAGGGAGGGACTCGCAGTCGAGCTGCGATGTCGGAGGTGTCCCGCGTCCTGGCTTGGGCGGAGCGCTATCTTCCAGCTCTCTCGGCAGTTTTCATCCCAGGAGTCCTCAATTGGGAGGCAGACTTCCTCAGCCGTTACGACGTGCATCCCGGGGAATGGTCGCTTCATCCAGAGGTATTCCAACTACTCGTGGACAAGTGGGGGCTGCCAGAGCTGGACCTGATGGCGTCCCGTCACAATCACAAGCTGCCCGTGTACGGGTCAAGGACAAGGCACGCAGGCGCAAGTCTGATAGACGCGTTGTCGGTGAGATGGCTGTTTCAACTGGCTTACTTGTTCCCTCAGATATCTCTGCTGCCTCGGGTCCTGCGCAAGTTCAAACAGGACGGAGGCACACTGATCCTGGTGGCCCAGAAGGCCGTGGTACTCCGATCTGCGGAGCTTGTCCATCGACGCTCCGTTCCTCCTACCTCAACGGCGGGACCTGTTGTCTCAGGGGCCCTGTCTTCACCCGGATCTGGGTCGACTATCTTTGACGGCGTGGTTCTTGAGACAGCCGTCCTGAGGTCTCGGGGCTTTTCTAGCTCCGTTATTACCACCATGCTGAGGGCGTGCAAGCCTGCTTCCGCGAGGATCTATCACAGAGTGTGGCACACTTACTTTCAGTGGTGCGAGGCCAGAAAATATGATCCCCAGGTGTTCCGGGTTTCGCGTATTTTGGCTTTCCTTCAGTCGGGTTTCGACTTAGGATTACGTCTTTCCTCACTGAAGGTGCACGTGTCTGCTCTGTCGGTGTGGTTCCAGCGCAGGATTGCTGCTATGCCGGACGTACACACCTTTTTCCAGGGAGTTTTAAGAATCCAGCCTCCCTTTGTGCCACCTGTGGCCCCGTGGGATTTGGCGGTGGTTCTTTGGGCCTTACAGGGTCCGCCTTTTGAGCCCTTGGAGTCAGTGGAGCTCAAGTGGCTAACTTTTAAGACTGTTTTCCTCTTGGCAATTACTTCTGCCAGGAGGGTTTCAGATTTGGGGGCGCTTTCTTGTCGTCCCCCTTTTCTGGTTTTTCATCAGGACAGAGCGGTGCTTCGCACTCGTCCTGATTTCCTGCCTAAGGTGGTTTCCAGGTTCCACATTAATCAGGAAATTGTTGTACCAGCCTTTCAGTCGCCTGATCTTTCGGCTGGGGAGACTTCCTTAGACGTTGTCCGTGCACTCCAGGTTTATGTGGACCGGACTAGTTCTGTGAGGAAGTCGGATTCTTTGTTTATCCTCTTTGGTTTTCACAAGAGGGGTTGGCCTGCCAACAAACAGACTCTAGCCCGTTGGCTTCGTTCTGTTATTATTGAGGCTTATATGCAGGAGGGTTTACCTGTTCCAGCCTCTGTTAAGGCTCATTCCACTCGGTCTGTGGGTCCCTCTTGGGCTGCTAGACGTGGCGCCTCTGCTGTTCAGCTCTGTAAGGCGGCCACCTGGTCTTCCATTCAGACCTTTTTGAGGTTCTATGCGTTTGACACCTTTGCCTCTCAGGATGCATCCTTTGGGTGCCGGGTTCTCCTATCAGCACAGGAGCGTCCTCGCCCTTAGTTGGACTGCTTTGGGACATCCCCAAGGTCACCCTGTGGACCCCTATGGACCCTGAAGTAGAAAACAAGAGATATGGTAAGAACTTACCTTTGTTATCTCTGTTTCTGTTTCTGCTTCATATGGGCTGTGTGACTGGTCACCGGTTTTCCGTCTCCCATTTCTGTGAGTATGGTTCTTGTGTGTTCCAGTCTTCCTTCTCTCTGTTTCGTCTCCTCCTCCGGCCTGGGCTGCTTACCAACTGAGGTGCCTGTGGCTCGGGGGCGGGGTATAGGGGAGGTTGGACCCAAGTGCATCCTGGGAGCAGCTGAAAGCTTTAACTCCGTGGTGCCCGAGGATCCAGGATCCAGCTATACCCCAAGGTCACCCTGTGGACCCTATGGACTTCGTAGAAACAGAGATAACAAAGGTAAGTTCTTACCATATCTCTTGTTTTTCTGTTTTTTTTTCACAAAAAAATTGTTTCCAATTTAAGGCCATATTCAATTAGAAGTGAAAAGTCAGAGGCCGGACTTTTCGCCAATGATCGCAGGTTTTCCTGGGGATAAAGTATCGGGGCGCGTGCCCACGTATCCCCGTATTCAATTAGGATTCGGCAAAAATGGAACCCGGCGGAAAGGTAATTAGCGAAAAGACGTCACTTTTTGGGGAAATCAGCCTGTCAGCCCCCAAAAGATGTACTAACTATGGGTACCCCCGGAAAGCCCTGCTAAAGGTATTTAGGGTTTTTAAACGGTGTCGGCAGGTGCTTTAATGCGTCTTTAACAAAGTGATGAAGAATAGCATTTAGCAAAATTTTCTTTGAAAAAGAACTAGTCCCATCAAATTTGGGGTACATGAAAATGGGTGCAAGCATATTTTTAAGACCCTAAAGTGAACTTTTAAAAATCCACTTGCTGCAACCAACCGCATTCTAAAAAACACCTGCCGCATACTTGGTTACTCGTTAGTTTGTAAGTTTGTCCCCTAACTTTTTTTTTTGTCCCCAAAATGAAAGTACATTTTTTGGGGTATCCTGTTGAACTTTAAATTTTTTTGTTTGACACAGAATACCTTTAGGGGACATTACAAGGGGTGCAGGGTACTTTTTTTTTTACTTTGTATCCCAAAACACCAATTCTGCACTTTTTATTGCCACCTAATCATAGGTGAAAACGTATCCCCAGTTTTTTCCAAAGACTTTTCGCACCTGCGAAAAGTCTTTAAAATTGAATATGGGGAAAAGTCAAAACAGCGAAAATGACGTCATCAGCGATAAATTATCACTGATAACGGCTTTTCGCAGTCTAATTGAATATGGCCCTTAGCCTTTTTAGATTAAAAAGTAAGGCGACATCAGGACTGATTTAATTATAAATGGGAAACTTTTTATTACATTGCTTGAATTGTGTCCTCTGCTGAAGTGAAATAGCCCATTAAAATATTGATTGAGCCCCAAAGACGCCGGCTCAGAGCAGGTAGAAGACTTTAGTTGTTTAGCCATCTGAAGGCGTCTGCGTCCCCCTCTATTCTAGACAACATATAAAGCTGTGCCCTTCCCATCTCCTTCATTCAGTTTAATAATCTCACTCTCCAATATGAAGTCTAGATCAGAACGTCTGCAATCTGCAAGTAACGTGTTCACTCTACCAAACGCTTCTGCTCTGCAAATGTCTGTTGGCGCTCTGCACATTCCGCCATCTTGCTGCGTAGACCTGCATTGTTGCATTGCAAGTAAAAAGTGGCTTATTGTAGAGGGCCTTCGTCTCTCTTCATGAAAGTAGATAAATAATACCCTCATTATACAAGGTGCACAATTCTGCTCTCTTAAATCATAAGTCATGTCACATATGTGTTACCCATGGCCATACTATAAAGGTGTTCTTAGAGGCACCTTTATTTTACATGAAAGAAATTCCTTTCATCCACATCAATATCCGGGAACAAGCTCAGCACAGGAAGACAATTATCGTAGTTGTTCCTTAACATTTTGCTTATCTCACAAAAGGTCACATTACAGCCCAGGGTCCTTTACCTGTGATGTAGCATCTATTTTGGAACGCATCAATTTGTTGCTTCTGTTATTTAATCTTCCTCAGGGCCACTTAGTGTAAACGTTGCAGAACTGAATGGAAGACAATCTGCAGGCGGCATCTCAGGTGTTTTCGCTCTACTTGCAAACGCCAAGTGAACGCATCTCCGCTTGTTACTGAATGGACAGATCTGGGTTGTAAAGGGGCATTTCTATGCAGGCAAAGTTCAGTGAGGACATGGCGCCTGAACTGCGGGCTATGAAGCTTTGCAGAAGTGTAAGTGTGCCTGTTTGCAGAAGACTGGTGCTGATGCCCGGGTAGAGTTACTATCCGTAAAGCTTACAATTCCGCCAATGATCGGTGGCTTTGGCAGACAGATTTCTTCTTCAGGGTCCATGGGGGGTCCACAGGGATTACTGTGGGGTGTAGTTGATTGGAGTGAGCCGTGCACCAAACAGTTAAAGCTTTAGCTCCCAGGATGCACTGGTCCTCCTCCACATATACCCCACCCAGACTGTTTTTTTTTTGCAATATATGTTTATTGGTTTTAAATGAAAAAACAAACAGCACTTCCAAAATGCAAACAAATTATACAGCATTGCTATATAGAAAAAAGCTATACACTGATATATATTTTCGAAACCTATATTAGAAATCCAAAACATACAATGAATAATTCACTATCAGAAAAAAAAAATAATAATAAAAAAAAAAATATATATATATATATATATATATATATACACACGAAACAAACTCACACACATATATACACCAAAATAAACGACGAAAAAGACCAGACTGGGGAAGACACATTGGGAATGGGAGGAATAGGGGGACCTTGAACACCAAATATTCAAGTCAAAGCTGTGGCATATTCAGTGGAAGTTTTAAACTCAATCCAAGGGAGCCAAGTGGCAGCAAATTCACCGTATGTCTCAACTCCAAGACGTAAATCCTCCATATCCATATAGAGGTCTATTCGGGCAAACCATTCCTTAAGTGATGGAGGAGCTACTGATTTCCAGTGAATAGGTATTACAGCTTTCGCTGCACTGTTAAGGAATTTGAGGATTTTTTATATAATGTTAACGGCCCAGGATATAGGTTTAGCAGCCAAAAGGAAGGATCTGGGGGAACAACCTGTCCTAAAATTAATGCCGAACAGAAGTCACTTTCTCCCAAAAGGGGCGCAATGCTTGGCAGTCCCACAAGATATGTAGGGACGAGCCTTCTGCGGAATTACATCGCCAACAACAATTAGATACAGTAGGGAACATTTTAGCTAGTATTTGAGGGCACCTATACCAGCGTGTGATCACTTTATAATGAGTTTCAATAACAGAGTAGCTGACTGAACTGGCAAAAGAATTATCAAAAATCTTAAGTCTGTCCTGAGGGGAGAAAGAAACTCCTAAGTCGCTTTCCCAATCATCTAGAAACTTGGGGGGTAAAGAGTATATATTCTCAATCAATAGTCGATAACATAAAGAAAGAGAATGGGTCGGACGAGTATCCATCAAGCACATATTCTCAAAGGAGGTCAAAGGTCTATTGCAAGCCACTCGCACTGCTCCACTTTGAACAAAATGCTTTAGCTGGAGGTAACGCCAAATTTCTGCTGCTGGCAGGGCCCATTTGTTCTGGAGAGAGCCAAAAGATATGACCCTTCCTGATTCCACCAACTGCCCAACCCGGGAGACTCCCCGCTCAATCCATCTGTGAAACAGATGTCCAGAAGTACCTGGGGGGAAGTCGGGATTGTCAAACAACGGTGTCAGGGGTGAAAATAGAGAAGATATCCATGAACATCTCCTCAGTCTATTCCATCGAACCAGGGTAGGGCCTATTGTGGGATGAGACAAACCAGGAACCTTGGACCTCCATGGATATGTAGAGAGGACCTTAGAGGCCGAGTAGCTTTCCAGCTGAACCCACTGTCTAGCGTCTCCAGCCCTCGTCCAATCCATTATGCGACCAAGCATAATTGCCCAGACTGGTTTTTAATTGTGTGCTGGCAGAAACAGTTGCACCTTTGAGAACAGTGGGGCTGTGTTAGATATCCCCAAGCTTTTATTTTATGTTTTAAAGTTTTTACTTTGTTTCTGAGCAAAACGCGCTGAGCGTCTTGATGGACTGCTCCTACTACCCCCGCCGGTGCGTAACACCAGTGAGAGGCCCGGTGATTATGGCAAGCACAAGCGGAGCTTGGCTAGCACTTCCCTGGTTGACACTAGACTGCAGCCGGATAACGGGGATGTCAGGTAAGACGATTCCCCGGCTTGCGGGGAATTGCGTCTGAATGCAGTCCTTACCTCCGGCTGTGGAGACCAACCGGAGGGCGCTGTTGCGGTGGCGACTGGTGCGTCCGCTCCCCCACTACACCACCAGGGCAGTAAAATCTGGCGTCTGGGGCCTTTGTTAAGCTAGTACTCCAGGGGGATCAATACAGCAGTGGGGAAGTATTCCCCTGACAGCCCCTCCCCCAGCTCAGAGTGTGATTTCTCAGTTGAGTCTTCCCACATCTGAGCTGCTCCTCCTGCACCCTCCTCCCTAATGAGATGCTCCAGTGCCTGTAATCAGGGCTTTTCTGAAGCTGTAGGTCTCAGGAGATCGGGTCCTGTCTTCCTGTATACCTCTCCCTGGAGCCAAGTTAGACAGCACTCAAATCCTACCAGCCTAGTGTTGCTTGAGTAGTTGATTCAGTGCCAACTGCAAGTCTATTTATATTTGTATTTATTTGCACTGAATGTGACTTGCGCTAGCTTTGCTGTGGTGATCTACTGCCTTTAACTTTCTGTCAGTTCCAACTATCCCTGCTGCTCTTTCTTAGCCCATCACTACCAGGTGTGTAGGGATTCATTTGTACTTCACATTTACTTGTATTTGTGAATAGTGTCACATTGCATTATTAGCTATACACTTATTGTGTGCTGCTTACTGGTATTAAGTCTTCCAAAGGCAAGGGTAAACAGGAGGTTTCTGCCCCTGTGATGGTTATATGCATAACCTTTTCAACCTCTCAGGATATTGTGCAGGATGGTCAGTGTGCTATTTGTTATGTACCTCCGTACCAGTACCGGGTGTCCTCCTTGGCACAGGTTATGACAAAGTTAGCAGATCGCTTATCAGCTTCTTCCCACTGTGGGGTACCCACAGCAGTTACAGCCTGTTAGGTTGGTACCCCCCATACATCCTTCCTGGATGGGTGCTTATACCCACCCAGCTTAGGATATGGCTCATACGTCTGCTGCCTTTCAGCAACATGTTACAGGCAGACAGACCATTAGCCACCAAAGCACATACTGTAGGCGACCTGTATTATTTCAGTCTGCCCAGCTTTCAAATTCTGACACCTCATCTGAGGAGGCAGATGATGCACAGGGTTCTCCTCCAGTGTCATTTGATAGTGGATGTTCCTTCTCTAGTAAGGGCGGTTAAATCAATCCTGAATATAGAGGATGAGGAACCCGCTCCTAAGCCTAAAGCCCCAGTGTTTAAAAGACAAAAGGTGGTTAAGGCTGAGTTCCCTCAATCAGAACAGCTCACTGAGTTTATGGGGGAAGAATGGAATATTCCTAAACACTGTTCCACATTCCAAGAAGACTAGCGTCTTTTTGCCCTCCCCCACCTGGTGAGTGTACTAAATGGGAAGTCTCCCCCTATGGTGGATTCTCATGTGGCACATTTAGTTAAGAGCTCTACGTTGCCTATACCATCCGCATCCTCCCTTACAGATGTTAAGGGGGGTATCCACTTAGCAATTTTACCAAGCGATTGCAAGATAACGACGTAGTTATCGTGCAATCGCTGGCAAATCGTGCATGCTCTGGGCATGTTTTGGTTGGAAACTCCCAGCGATGTGCGTGACTGCTGGTCGTTTCCAACATCTATCATCGCCCGTACATACTGGTCAACCTGACGATCCCGTCAAGTTCAGCATGTGCAGGGATGATGGATGTGTCTAGACTGAACAAGTGAACGTTCAGTCTAGGCACATCACTAGACATGGAAACAACAGCACGATTACAATGTTGCAATCGTGCTGTCATTTCCATGTCTACTAGTGGATGCGCGGCATTACAGATAGAAAACTAGACTTGTCTTAAGAATGTTTACTTATTTTCTGGCGCTATTAGGCCGGCTAGGGCCGCAGCCTGTGTTGCTAAAGCTGTTGAAGGATGGATGAATGCACTGGAAGACAGCATGTCATCAGACGCTACCAGGTAGGAACTGGCCTTCATCTCCCATATTCAGGAGGTGGCCTCTTATTTGGAAGAAGCTGCATTGGATACTGGACTCCTTGCTTCTAAAGCATCTGCCACCTCAGTAGTCGCCCGCAGAATCCTCTGGCTACGATCCTGGACAGTGGACTCGGAATCTAAGAAGGCCCTGGAAACCTTGCCTTTCCCTGGCAATGTACTGTTTGGCGCATAATTGGACAAGATAGTGGCTACTCTGGCAGCCTCAAAAGTCTTCTTTTTTGCCGTCAGCAGCTACTCCTAAGCCTAATAGGTCTTCCTTTAGGGCCTTTCGTCTCCAAGATAAGGCAAAAGGACAGTCCTTTCGAAGGCAGTCTGCTTCAGACAAGACCAACAAGTCTAGATCTAAACAGCCTTGGGCAGCCAGACGTCCAGCTCCCAAGTCTGACGACAAACCTTCCGCCTGATGGGGGGGGCCTCCTCCTGGGGGATCCCAGGGTGGGAGGCAGACTTCTGCGCTTTGCCGACTCAAGGCATCAGACAACCACAGATGCCTGGGTCAGAGACGTTGTCTCTCGTTGAGATGCTCTCACTTTCCAGAGACGTCCTCCCCAGCAATTTTTTTTACACAGGTCTTCCATCAGACCCTATCAAGGCCCAGGCCTTCGAGCAAGCCTTTCACTCCCTAAATTCAGGTATGGTAATACCTGTTCCTACAGTTCTTCCAAGGAACTGGTTTCTATTCCACTCTTTTGATGCAGATGCCGAATGGGTCTCATCAGCCCATTCTGAATCTCAAACCCCTCAACAGGTTTATCTGAGTGCCCAAGCTCCATATGCAAACTCTATGGGTGATTGTTCTGGCAATGGAACCTGGGTATTTTATGGTTTCCCTGGACATTCAGGATGCGTATCTGCATGTGCCTATTACGCAATCCCACCAACGACATTACCTGTTTCAGGCACTGCCATTTGGTCTGTCAATGGCCCCTCGGGTCTTTACCAAGATAACGGCGATTATGACGACCTACCTGAGGATTCAGAATCCTGCCATACCTAGACGACCTCAATCTTGGCACAGTCACAGGCTGTTTTACAACGCCATCTCCAACTAACCATTGCCTGTGTGCAAGTACACGGCTGGATCATCAATTGGAAAAGGTCCTCCCACTTTCCAACACTGAGGATGGTACATCTGGGTGCACTCCTGTTAGAAGATGGGTATTAGTTTTATAAGAAAGTCCTGCAACAGCCTTGAGGGCTGGAATACTTGACTTGCTGCGGCCGTGAAGCAGCCTTAAGGATTGGTTAACCTTGGCTAGTTGTGGCCAGTGGGCCGTAGAACAATATGCGGCCTTTGGGCCCTGCAACAGCCTTGAGGGCTGGTGAGCCTTGGCTAGTTGTCGCTGAAGTGAGACTTGTGCCACCGAGTTAACACAAGCGGCGGTACGCTGGATTGTGTACTTTGGACACTGGATTGCGGCTTGTGCCGCCAGGTTGACAAGCGGTGGTACGCTGGAGTGCGGCCAGGTTGACACAAGCAGCTGGACGCTGGGCTGCACACTTTGGACACTAAGTGTGATCTATGCTGCCTGAATGACACAAACGGCAGAGGGCTGGTATGCGGACCATGCCGCCTAGATGACACAAACGGCAGAAAATAAGGCAAACCGGAGAACCGGGTACTCGACTGGAAAACAGGAGATATGCCAGAACCGGAAACACATGAAACGCTATCACCGGCATCGGAGCAGTGCTCGCACCAGAAGGAAATAGCCACAGCAACCAATCCAGAATGGAGCAGGGATGACAGACAGCTGATAGGAGTTCAGCAAACGGTCCCCCGGCGTTCGCATGAGCCGCTTGTGACAACTCCTAGATTCACAGGTGCAAAGGATCTTTCTGCAAGCAGACAATATTTCGGTACTGCAAATGTGTGCGCGCAATTTGCTCTGCAATAGAAGAGTATCCATTCACTGAGCAATGCAGGTCCTGGGGTCCATGGTATCCACCTTCGATATGGTGGAATATGTTCCACTCTAGGCCCTTCAACAATTGATTCTCTGCCGGCTGAACGGACAGTATCATCCGACTCGGTCCCATATGATCCTCTTCTCTCCGGAGGTTTGGCTTTCCTTCTCATGGCTACAGACGTCCCATCTGGACGAGGGTCGCCCCTTCTAGATCTCACAGTGGGAGCTCCTCACTACGGATGTCAGCCTTTGCGGATGGGGCGCGGTTACAGGTTATCATACCTTTCAGGGAATATGGACAACTCAGGAGAGTCACCTGCCTATAAACATTCTGGAGCTTCGAGCTGTGTACAGAGCACTCACTTTGGCGCAACACCTTCTCCAGGGCAGGCCGGTCCAAATCCAGTCTGACAATGCGACCACAGTTGCCTACCTCAACCATCAGGGAGGCTCGCGAAGTAGCACACATCCTAATGTGGGCCGAATGTTATCTTCTGGCAATCTCTGCAGTATTCATCCCCGGAGTCCTCAACTGGGAAGTGGACTTCCTAAGCCGTCAGGATGTACAAGCAGGGGAATGAGATCTTCACCCGGGATGTCTCAACTCCTGGTGAACAAATGGGGCCTACCAGACGTATACATCGTGGCCTCACGTCACAACCACAAGGTCCCCAGGTATGGGTCCAGGACCAGAGACCCCTCAGCAGCTTTTGTGGATGCACAGAGAGATTGAATTTCATTCTCACATACCTTTTTCCCTCCGATTTCCCTCCTCCCAAGGGTTCTCCGGAAATTCAAGCAGGAAGGTGGCACAGTGATACTGATAGCTCTAGCCTGGCCCATGCGCCACTACTGGTCCACCGATCTATGGAGTCTCTCCATAGACACTCCTTTTCCATTTCCTCTACGGCCAGACCTGGTAGAACAGGGTCCTTGTCTGCACTCGGACCTCCCTCATCTGTCTCAGACGGTGTGGCTCTTGAGTTATCCCTCTTAAGAGCCAAAGGTTTCTCTTGCTCTGTGGTCCGGATGATGCTCGGGGCGAGGAAGACTTCCTCAGCCCACATCTATCACAGAGCTTAACACTTAATTTCAAGGGTGCTCACCCAGACGTTAGGACCCTATGGTTTTAGGGTTTTCTGGGTGCTTTTTATTTTTTTCTAACAGAGCTGTCCTATGTACCTGGATTGGTTACCTTCCATAAGTGGTATCTCTGGGTTTTCATTTTGATTAAAGTGTGTGTGGTTCCGGTTTGTCGGACCTTTAAGTACGGTTTGCTGTGGCGCTTCTGGTAGACAATTGTGCAGGGTGGCCCACACCTTCCTTAGGTTCTATGTCTTTGAGACTTTTTGCCTCCCAGGATGCTTCCTTTGGGCGGCAGATTCTCCTTTCAGCTGAGGAGCGCCCCCACCCTAAGGGGAAACTGCTTTAGGACGTCCCCATGGTAATCCCTGTAGATTCCCTCTTGACCCTGAAGAAATGAGTTATGTGAAGAATTTACTCGTTAACTCCACAGGGCACCCTCCCTGACGCACCTGGGTTCATTGGGCATTTTTCTCTCGGTCACTGATTCCCTCATCTTTTGTGAGAGTGTTTCTTGTGTAGATTGTTCTACCTTCTCCTCTCTCCTGCCTTGGGCTTGCTTACAAAACTGGCTGCCTGTGGCTGGGGTATATGTGGAGGAGGACCAGTGCATCCTGGAAGATAAAGAAGTTAGGTGCACGGCTCACTCCGACCAACTACACCCCATGGTAATCCCTGTGGACCCTTTAGACTTCGAAGAAATAGTGTTAACAATATTAAGTTCTTACCATAACTCCTAATTTCAAAAGGGCCATAGAAAACCAATGGTAAATCACGCTGATGCAGCATTAATTACTATTGTCCTCTGAAATCCAATGAGCACAGCCAATGATCAGATGCAGCTTTGTAAGTCCAACGAATAGTGTACAGATAGGAGGGGGGTCCGGAAGTAGAAAAGCGTACAAGTGCACCTGCTCCGTAGCGTTATTTTAAGTGTTAACACATCCAGACAGGGCTAACGTTATTAGTTACAGATCAGTATTAATTACCGTGGTGATGGCATAGAAAGTAAGGTCCATATTGGGGGGTTCATTTATAAATGGAGGTTAGATTCACAAATGCCTTTCAAGAAGTCTAAATAATACATGTTAAGTTGGGCATCCACTATACAATTATCTGTCAGATATCTGTCCAATCTGGCTGGTTGGAATGAAAACCTGGTAATGTATGGGAGCAAATGACAATCGTCCATTAGCTCACAAACACTGGATAATAGCCAAAAATGGTTGTTGAGACAGATTGGTAAAAAAAACACAAATGTAACCAATATGAATGATTTTTTTTTTGTCCTTTTTTCAGTGTTTAAAACCATATGAAGGACTCATTTGCTCCCATGCATTACCAGGTTTTCATTCCAACCAGCCAGATTGGACAGATATCTGACAGATAATTGTATGGTGGATGCCCAGCTTTAGTCTATACGAGGCGAGTAGAGATTTGTCTAATGAACTTTCCATTCCAAGGAGCACACAGAGGACGGGGGATCATCAGTCAGAGTCACATTGGACGCGGTTCCTAATTATGAGAGGTTTCACTCTTCTCAATACCAGTCAGTGTCCCCGGCAGCCCTATACTGTTATTACTAGATAAAAGAGGTAATATGACAATAAATGTAGCAATAAGAACTCTAGAAGCACCGGAATCAGGGTCCCCCTCCATCCTTCCCTCTGAGAAGGGATCTGAATGACTATTTATATCCCATCTGTAGTGTACAGAGGAAATGTGTCCAACGTGGGACTATGTTATGTCCCATGATGATACGAGAGACCACAGTCATTCTTATACTGAGTCATGGTGTCCGACCCTTATTCAGTGCACTCACTCCCAGCTCTGTGGCCGGAATTGGCCGCTTCCTGTCCCTTCCAGCAACTAATGATACGATGTCCCTTAGAAGTATTAGAGACCTGCAGCATAAATGTAGCTGCAGACTTATTCCCTCAGGTTGTGGCCGGCGCGAGGGCTATACAGGCGAGTTAACATGTAGATTTAAAACCAGACTGGTTTTGCCTTTTAAATTGCCACTTTAAATCTGCGGGCGAACTAACCAAAATCAGCCCATCAATGTGCCGTTATACGGATGTAATATAGGAAAAAGGTTGCAAAGGAATACCACCACGTACTGTCGCTCTGAAAATAGTCTTTTATTTAAAAAAAAAAAAAAAGTTTATACAAATATTCATGATACAATAAAATACTTCTGTCTTTTGTTGGTTCCAACACTGTGCCCCCAATTCACACGTCAATCAGGGGGTGGTGGAGTTTAGAGGCCAATTTCCAGTGATACTCTTCCACCCACAGAGATGGGCCCAACTACAAACACCTATTCATGCAGGTAGTGTTACTGGCGGACATACAGGGAGTATTCTGACACTGATACAAGGTCAGCAGACAGGGAGTAATGAGGAAGGGGGTATGGTCTCAAGAGGTCCAATATGGTCAAAGCTCAATAATATGTGGATTCAGCACTCAGAGGCATCACTTTATCTCATGAAAAGTAAAGCGGTCAAGGTAATACTGTCCCCTCCCAGTAATGGTGATAAACAGTATTGCAATATCTGCAAACTTCCCTCACTGAATGGAACATTCCAAGTTCAGGGCTATCCCAGCCAAGCTTCCCCCCTCCGCTGAATGGAATATTCCAGTCAGATGTGCCCGGACCGATTGCATGAACCATGTGCAGACTGGAGTAAAGCTATAGAGGTGAGGGGGAATTATATAAGATGTGTCCATGTGTGTGTGCGCGAGGGCAGGTCACCACTTTTTCTTGTGTTCGTCCATGGACACGCCACCGGGTCCCAGAGCGACGACGAGCAGCAGTCCTCCCACGACGGACAGGGTCTGGAAGAAATCGTACTTCAGGAAATCGTGCATGGGCCGGTAAGATGGCAGGGTCCAGAAGGCGTTCCGCAGCACGTTGATGACCATTAGCCACAGAACCAGGGTCAGGGCTGCCAGCTTAGTCTTAAAACCAATTGTTACCAAGATGATAAGGGTCAGGCCAAAGATGTTCTGGAAAATCTGAGAAGGATATAAAAAGAATTGGTGAGAAGAACGGAGCCATTATACATCCCCAATACAGGGGACCCCTCAATGCCCCACTTGTCACCTCAGCATAGGGCCCCAGGCTAGTGCCCCGCCACCCTCACCATTGCTACTTCTGACTCACATACTCAAAAGATATACAGACTAAACCTGCGCCTCACCCACAATCCTTAGCTTACATCCAAATACTGAATCCAGCGCTGTAGAACCACCTGCAGATCCCCACACACAGCCCGTTTACCAGCACATATGCAGATGCCCCATGTCCAGGTCGCCCCTGTAACCCACCCCAGCGGTGACTCACTGTGAAAGCGCTGGCACTGAAGCGGAGCAGGGTCATGAACATAAAGATAAGCAGCACACGGCCTCCCAGCTGCATGTACTGACGCGGCGATGTGGCCCCGACACTGGGCACTCCAGCAAACATGGACTTCCCTTCAGAGCGCGACTCGGCCAGTAGCAGCAGGAGGCCCCCACCTAGAGCCAAGTTCCTGTAAGAGAAGGGAATCCGTGACTTCTGGCTGCACCCTGACCAATGCATGGGAGGAGGAGAATGGAGGAAAGTATGAGGGGAAAGCAAGAAGCAGCGTTGGTATAACCCTCCTCCCTATGTCTGGGTATAATGTGACCAGAACATAATTAATGTGGCTCCACTACCCCCAGCCCCATTACAGCGAACCTCATTGGATGATCTGTTAACACTCTAATTTCCTTCATAACCTCAACCCAGCGCTGTCACTACACCTGCAGGCTCTGTATAATGTACTGTGCGGTCACATCATAGCATATAATAAGTCAGCCAGGGGACAGTGTAACCTCTTCATGCCATGACCCAGGCACACCGGCAGTCAGACTTAGAGGTAAGTACAGACAGTCCCCAATACTAAATTATACCACTCTCTAGTAATCTACCAATGGGATAAGGTACATACAGCACCAGATGTATTATACAGAGCAGTCTACTATTGGGATAAGGCACATATAGCACCAGATGTATTATACGGTGCAGTCTACTATTGGGATAAGGCACATATAGCACCAGATGTATTATACAGAGCAGTCTACTATTGGGATAAGGCACATATAGCACCAGATGTATTATACAGAGCAGTCTACTAATGGGATAAGGCACATATAGCACCAGATGTATTATACGGTGCAGTCTACTATTGGGATAAGGCACATACAGCACCAGATGTATTATACAGAGCAGTCTACTAATGGGATAAGGTACATACAGCGCCAGATGTATTATACAGAGCAGTCTACTAATGGGATAAGGTACATACAGCACCAGATGTATTATACAGAGCAGTCTACTAATGGGATAAGGTACATACAGCACCAGATGTATTATACAGAGCAGTCTACTAATGGGATAAGGTACATACAGCACCAGATGTATTATACGGTGCAGTCTACTATTGGGATAAGGTACATACAGCACCAGATGTATTATACGGTGCAGTCTACTATTGGGATAAGGCACATATAGCACCAGATGTATTATACGGTGCAGTCTACTAATGGGATAAGGCACATACAGCACCAGATGTATTATACGGTGCAGTCTACTATTGGGATAAGGCACATATAGCACCAGATGTATTATACGGTGCAGTCTACTAATGGGATAAGGCACATATAGCACCAGATGTATTATACGGTGCAGTCTACTAATGGGATAAGGCACATACAGCACCAGATGTATTATACGGTGCAGTCTACTAATGGGATAAGGTACATACAGCACCAGATGTATTATACGGTGCAGTCTACTAATGGGATAAGGCACATACAGCACCAGATGTATTATACGGTGCAGTCTACTAATGGGATAAGGTACATATAGCACCAGATGTATTATACAGAGCAGTCTACTAATGGGATAAGGCACATACAGTACCAGATGTATTATACGGTGCAGTCTACTAATGGGATAAGGCACATACAGCACCAGATGTATTATACAGAACAGTCTACCAATGGGATAAGGCACATACAGTACCAGATGTATTATACGGAGTAGTCTACTAATGGGATAAGGCACATACAGCACCAGATGTATTATAAGGAGCAGTCTACTAATGGGATAAGGCACATACAGTACCAGTAGGGGATTGCCGCAGTGAGGATTAGGGGGGAGGTTAGAAATAAGTTATTGGGGGAATATGTGAAGAGATAAGAACTTCAAAATCTACGTAACCCTGGAGCAGAGCTTTACAGAGCAGTAATACTACATAAGTGCCCTGCTACATGCTAGTGACTGCATCAAGGAACCAACAGGTCAGGAGAGGACAATAAGTGATCGCCAGAGACAGGAGAAAGGAGGGAGGGGGTAATAAAGAGGAGACAGCCGTGTAGAGGGGACGATTATACTAGTGACACAGGCACTTCTTATACTGACCTCATGAGAAACTTAAAATCCCACAGGATGTTGTATACGATGGTCTGAAAAGAACAAAGCTTAAGTTCAATATCACAAAACAAATATAAAGTAATTGTTAATGATCTCACAGATCCACATGTGCAGTGAAAGAGCCCCATGTTATTCCGTAATGTCAAAGAGATTAATATATATGTCCTATTGTAGTTTATATCTGGCTCTCATCTTCGTTTGTAATGTTAACCATTTAACTCGCCCAGTGACATCCCAACATCTATAAAATATGATGAATTTACAAAATATCACCCATAATTAGTTTCAATCTGCTGTTCAAAGCTTCCACCACAAGGTGGCGCTGTCAGTCCTTTAATAGATTTGGTTTCCCTGCAGGGACCATGTACTGTAATAGGAACGGGATAACATGAGCTGTACATTCATCGTGGCGTCCCATAATGGGCTGGGACCAGCAGCAGGGGCCTTTCTACTTATGGACGCCATTATTATACACCCCAAATATGTACAGAAAGGAAATAATAAAAATGGACAGACATACAGAGATATATACAGGAGGGAATTCAGTAGGACACAACGGAGATTAGCGGAGAGGAACAGAGGACAGTAAGCGAATATATCCAGTTACCACCACTCACCTGCAGGAAGATAATTAGGAAGAGGCCCAGGCAAGCGTATGGTACGAACTTCCGCGTCAGGACCAGAACGCAGCCCACTGAGCGGAGACAGACAGACATTACGCTCTAAACAAAAATTCTAGACAACAGTAACATACGTCGCACATGGCAGAGAGCTCCTAAATATCGAGAGTACTGCAGCTGCTATGAGAACGGCTGTGCCCCATGGCACTTCCCACCGTCCTTGGCACGCTAAGCTTGACCTGCCTTCTGCTAATGAGGCACATTATGCTGCTGACGACTAAAGGAAGATACCGTGGTGCACATTCTCCTGTGGTATTCTCACACGACACTATCTGGCCTACAGACCTCCAAATGAGTCCTATACCTCCTCAAGTGTGAGCTGCGCTTAATTCAAATCACGCTTGTCGTAGCAGGGACCCTGAGACCAGCCATGGGCACAGCGGTATAACGTAGTGTTCATTCTAGCATCCTGCACCTGTCACAACATGTGCAGTTCCCCTTTCCTGCCTGGGGTATCGCTGTCTGCTCTGGTGCTGCTAGAACACACCGGCCTGTATATCAACAGTTTATTGCATCAGCTGAGTGTGCTAGAAGCACCACAGCAAAGAGCGACACCTCAGGCAGGAAAGAGGAACTGCACGGGTTGTGACAGATGCAGGGTGCTAGAATGAACACTAATAACGTGCAAGATTACAGAGCCCCTATTCCAACAGCACCCAAATTACTCCATTACCATCTACACAATAAGAGAGTGAGAGGGTAGTGTTCATTCTAGCACCGTGTACCCGTGCAGTTCCTCTTTCCTGCCTGGGGTGTCGCTCTCTGCTCTGGTGCTTCTAGTACACTCAGCTGATGCAACAAACTGCTGAGATATAGACCAGAGTGTGCTAGAAGCACCAGAGCAGGAGCGACACCCCAGGCTGGAAAGAGGAACTGCACGGGCTGTGACAAGTACAAGGGTGCTAGGAAGAACACTGAGAGAATACGTACTCAGAGAAATGAATGTAACAAGTATAAAATCCCTTTTTCTCTTACATCCAAATTGGGGACAGCAGCGCATGGTATAAAGGGTGGTACACACTAGACGATGTGCCAGATACCTTGTCCGATCCTAGTGTGTACCCGGCATTAGTGTTGTTTACACATTATAGACGATGATGAGAACATCCCAAAGCTGCCCAACTAGAGGATGGACTCAGAAGTTACGATGTGTGCAGCATCTTCCTTCTAAACCTGGTAGCTTTGGCGGCACAAATGCTGTCCCTGTAGAACCTGGTGGACGGGAAGAGATAAGGAGACCTACTAGGCAGGGCCCCCCCAGCTCTAAAACTCTCCGGGGCTGTGGAGATGGTCAACAGGAAATCTTCCGGGTGAGGAACTTTAACTCCACCAAATCAAAAAGTTCAAAGGGAGGAAAGGGCAGACTGAGGGCCCGATCCAGAAGTGGACGCAAATCTCGTTGCAATTTCGATGGGCATTTCATGACGGTAACTGGGGGTGGGGCGGGTTGTGCGGAGGGAGGGCGACTACCAGTTGCGGGGGTGTCTGTTAGCGATTGCGTCTGACAGTGATGGCCATAGGGGCAATGTCCTATGGTCTAGTCGATGGTGCGTCTTTGTGCGCATATTGGCGACATTGTGCTGCAGCCAGTATGCATTAGCATAAAGACGCAGCTACAAATGCGTCCACCTCTGCATCACCCTCCCTGTGCAGTAACTTCTGACTGAAACCAGCTTCCATGCCCTGTGTATGGTCTGAATCGCACTGACCGAGATGCCCTGATCTGTAAGGATCATGACTCCAACCACCACACCGCTAAAGCCAACCCGAGCTGCATACTGGCGATAAAACGGTCTGGTCTTGGGGGCAGAAGTCATAGCGGTTCCTTAGCCATGCTGAGAATGTCTGTGTACCACCACCTCCTCCGCCAGTCTGGTGCCACCAGGATCATACGTGCACCTTCTCCATGGTGACTGGAACAACTAGCCATGAGCAGAACAAAGACTGATCATCTTCTTGGAGAGCAAAATGTCAGGGTCGGGATATCAGGAGATGTACGATGTATCCACTACTCAGGTTTCCTCTGACCCAGGTGGGAATAGCATGGCGTAGAATGCGTTTTCCAGCTCTCCTGCTTTCATACGGTTAATAAATCCTGATAGCGTGGACGTACCACCTCCAACCTAGGTATAACAGTGAGGTACCATTTCCTGCATCTCTTGTGGTCCTACGGTGGGCTCTTTGTCCAGTGCCTGCTTACCTTTTGCCCAGTGCTCTCCGTGGCCGTGGTCCACGGAGTGGTGTTCCTGGCTCCGGCGGCTGTCGGCTCCCTCCCGGTTCTTGGCAGTGGCCCGGCTCCTCTGATCTCTTCTGGCCTGTCCTGGTGGCGTGGTGCGTGCTAGGGATCAGCGGCTGCCATCTTGGGAGAGATCCAGTCTGTGGCTGTCTCCTGAGACTCCCCGTTTTCCCAGCACCATCGATACCGTAGCTGTAGAGCTCTGTTGTCTCCTGTTTTTACAGTACTTTTGGCCAAATGCCTCTGCTATGATCCTCTGCTGGTCTAAACTCCTCCGGGATGTTTTCTATTGTTGGCCGCCATTTTACCTGCTGTGTGGAGTACTCTCCTGTACCGTTGTATTCTGGGCACAGGTTACACAATTTGCTTTGCTTTTGGTCCGATTCCCAACTTTCCAGAGGAACAAATCTTAAATTCCTCTTTGCCTGCGGGCATTAACAAAAAGGGAGAAATTATTTTTCCCCTACAGCCCAAGAAATAATCTGATCCGGTTTAGGAGGAAATAACACATCAGCAGAATCAGTAGATCCCCAGAATGCTATTGGGCACTACACCCACCTGCCATGTCCTGAGTCAGAAAGCATGGCATGCCGAGACAGCTGAAGCTAAACCCCTAGCCCCAATAAGCCCCACATGAATAGCCACGTCCCCGGGTAGTCAGAGGCCTCACGGATACACGCAGAGTTAGCACATTTTGATCTGAATCTACCAGACTGCTAAATCTTCCAATTGCTCCGACCATCTCTTCACCTCCGCATGGACCCAAGCAGAAGCTCAAATGGGACTAAGGGGAGCCTGCCGCCATGCAAACAGAAGTAGGGGCGGCCTTAGTCTTCCTGTCCATGCCTCGGAATATACTATACTCCCACTTCACTCGCTAGGGAGAGGATGAAGGAACTGCAACCTGCATATGACCTGGAACCCATGACCAGCCATGAACGACTCATCACAATGGCGGAGCCTTAAACTGTCTGTTTCTTCTTCCTCTTAAACAGTGAGATATGGGGAACCTCCAGCTTCCATCTGTTCCGAGTGTTTAGTGTCTGCCAGAAAACTTGCACTAAATGCTCCAACCTGTGCTTTCTGTTGCAATCTCAGGGTCAGAGTCTTCAGGCACCTCACTTACCTGCAGAGGCTGATCCCCACTAGGACTGAAGAGCTGCTGGAGTCTCAGCCTCCAGCCACCTGGCGGTTATGGTGGATTCCAGGATCCGTTCCAAGCAAGGTTACATTTTTACCACAGTTCATCAGGTACTGCAGGGGCAATGCCTTATCATCAAGAGCCCAAGGGGAGGATTGCTCTCCTACAGCTCAACTCCCTGGAGCAAGCTACATAAGCTCCACAATAGACTGGGTCAAGGATGCTGCTCGGGATGGCTCTGCTATCTCAATGGGAGCCCCACAGGCTAGCGCAGCCACTGGTCCTCTGTCTCACATGCCCCATACATAGAGAAACCGTCCCAGGCTAGGTGTAAGGCAATTCGGCATTGCATTCTGACACTTACCCACAAGTTGTGCCTTCATTGTCAGACTGACTGATGGCCCTACAGTCACCGGGATCCCGGCCATTACCTGCGGTGGCCAGGTCCCCTCCGGAGGCCGTCCCTTGATGGAAGCGAGCTGGTGGCAAGACAAGCTACAATCCACCTCCTTAGCCCGCTCCAGACATTACACAGCCAGCGCAACTGTGAGGATGCAGGTGGAAGTGAATTAAAGACACATAATAAAATAAAACCGTTTAAAAAACAAAACGACGACAATGGCAGCCATTAAAAAAGGTCACCCCACATCATCGGGCACTTTAACCCTTTAAACAAAAGTGTAAATCCTATCAGTATCACGGGGGCGGGGGGCAGGGTATAGCGGGGGAGGAGGTCGGAATTGTGGGGTCCAAGCTCCAGTGCAGCCTTTATACCCCATTTGGATGTAAGAGTATGGCAGAGTAATAAGACCAGTGCATAACGAGCACAAGAGTTATAGATGCGATGAGGTCGGACGAGCGGTACTCACCCAGCTGCACACACATGTTAATAAGGACAAAAAGCGTGGCCAGTAACATGCCGCAGCCCCAGGACATGTTGATGTAATCTCGCTGCTCCGACCACTGCAGCCACATTCGGAGGCCGTCCTCTAGGAAGGTGCTCGTCAGACACAGGTGAGCCACGTGTGGCAAATACCGCTTAGTGACACGCAGGAACTGCAAGCAGAAGGGGCACAGAATGTAAGCTCTGCAGCACAGGAAAGTCATTTCAACAAGGCTTTTACTTACTGGGCTATATATCAATTTAAACTATATTAATGCAAGTGAAGAGTCAAACAGTTTAAATCCCACTACTGTCCCAGTACTCATGGCTGAGGTCCTGCATTGCAGTACTCCTGTGCCACCACAAGAGGTGCACAGCGAGGGGGCACGTCCCAGTCAATAGCCAATCACTGTACGTCGTCCCATGCACACAGACCTGACGGTCCCCCAATGATGTACAAAGAGGAAACAGCTGGAGCACTAGTTATGCTTAATAGTGTATGTTCAATAGCAAAGGGTCCAGCACTGATAACCTGACAGAAGAATGCTTTTACAATATTTACATTCAAGGCGACTGTCCCCTTTAAGAATACCATACAGTGTTATATAATACAAGAGTATATCTATGTGTGCAAAGAATGTCAGAGCCTCTATATTTGCTTGTTAAATCAGCCCATCGAGGAGAAACGATGCAAATATTTAGTATTAAATCTAAGCGTAAGTAAAACTAGTATCTCATGTGAAACGCCTTCTGGCCGGAAACCCCAATTTGGACACACAGAGGAGAATCTACACCCCCATCAGTGCAAACTACTCTACAGCCATTGTCACCTGCATGCCGACCGGTAACATGGTGTGGTCAGGTGGAGACTCCATCTACTGATCAGCCTCACTCGGCAGTCCTCCGACGTCTCTGCAGGCGATACCCTGGTCACCTGCACATAGTGCACTGCAAGACACGGTTTTGGATGCAGCCTTTCAACTTACTGGGAGCGAGAGGCACAAGGCACCGAGTGCCTCAGTGAGGTCACCGTTCCCCAGCAAATTGATAGGCTGAATTCTCGTTGACCCTGGTTCAGCCACAGCAGGTCTGCAATTTATACAGGCAAGAATTACAATGATTGGGCCAGTGTTATTGTGTTTCTTTATCCAGAAATCAGACATGGGCCCATATTCAATTTGAGCCGAGCCGCGATACTTTTTCGCAGCCCGGACTTTTCACCTACGTCGCCTGTTTTGCAGGCGGAAAAGTATCACGTGCGTGCCCGCGTTACCCCGTATTCAATTTGAAAGTACGCTAAACCGGGACCCGGCGAAACTTGAACAGACGGAAAGTACTGTCAGAATTGGGGAAATCAGCCTGAGACCCCCCAAAAGATGCTCTGACATGGGGGTTAGGTATGGTACCCCCGATTTGACTTGCTGAAGGTATTTGGTGTTTTTAAACGGGCTCAATAGCTGCAAAATAGCGTTTTTTTTTTATACGTGATGCAGAATAGTATTCAGGAGTATTTTTTCCAGAAAATAACTTATCCCAGCAAATTTGGAGTACTCGAAAATGGGGGTCAGTATATTTAAAAGTTGCTAAAGTGAAGTTGAAATAATTTTGAAAAATCCACCTGTAATCAAAAAAACACATGGGGCATACTTGGGGACCCCCCAGAGTCAAGTTCGCTAGTTTTTAACTTTGTCCCCCAACATTTATTATTTTCACCCCCAAAATGAAAGTGATTTTTGGGGTGTTATTAAGTGTTTTCTAAATTTTTTTGACACAGCTTACCTTTAGGGGACAGTCTGAAGGCTGCAGGGGGGGTTCCTGCAACGTTACACCCCAAAACCCCAATTCTGCACTTTTTTCCGCCTGCTATTCATAGGCGAAACTTTTTTGCCTGGTACATTGCATTGACTTTCCACCTAGGCGGAAAGTCTTTCAAATTGAATATGGGGTATAAGCAAAACAGGCGAAAATTACGTTATCGGCGAAAAAGTATCGCGGATCCGGACTTTTCACCTAAAATTGAATACTGGCCATGGACGAAGAATGGGGCACAACACTGTGTAGACAATATCCATCTAATCTAACATTTTTGGGAGAAAAGGGGGAGGGGCTCTGGAGGGACGGAACATAGAATAGTTGTTACAAATGGAAGCCAAGATTTAGGAATTGAATAAGGAAACGGGTATTCCCTGGTAGGCAGATGTCTCCTGACACTCCAGCTAAGAGAAGTGGAAAGTAAGCGGGCTGTCGGCCCTACGAGGCAAGTACCAATTACTCTGGTTCAGTTTTAGCACCCAGGCCATGGCTCTAGAGGTACATGGTGGTTCCAGAACAGAGGCAGGACTGATTTTGCAAAACGAAGTACATTTTTTTAGAAGTATCTTTTCTGTGTCACAGTCTTACAGAAGTTGTCTATCAAGGTACCGGGGACCTCTCTGATGAACAGGAGCAATAAATGTGCAGTGGAAATACCATGTTCCTCTCTGTAGCACCAGCATCGCTGGGAGGATTCATGAAGATTCTTATGCGGGCGGATGGGAAAGGAGTACAACTTATCGGCCTCTTGTGTCTTATAACAAATGGAGGCTTTCTGCGTTCTACCCCAATTCCAGACTCTCTTTCTGCATGTGCGGGATGGAGCATTGGAGGTCCTCTCCCACTGTAGGTGCAATGTACAGGACTAAAGGCCTTTATCGTGCTGTCCCTCGATTCAGTGTGTGGGAAATAGCCTACCTGACCCAAGGGCATGAGACCAGGAAAATGGACCCGATAACTCTTAGCTCGAACAACCATACAACTTTAGGTCCACGAGAGACATGGGGGCAAGCTTGCACAAGCCTGTGGATCCCTGCGATGATTGCAAATGAGTGGATTGGAGGGTAGAGTATCATCAAGTATAGAATTAAAGGACGCCTAGAGATCTTGTAATATAGCCAACGGTATCTATACGGGCCAGGACTTTGTCCTGTGGGCATCAGATCAGAATGCTAATGTAAGTTCACATGAAGTGAGGGATTTTTTATTTATTTATTTTTTAGCACCAGCATGCAGTACAGTTGACCTGACACTAGGTGGCGATGCAGAACTTCTCTTTCAGAAAATATACAGTTATTATGTGGACTATATATCTTTCATGGGATAAAACACAACTAAAACCTTCCCAGTACACATAATGAACCTTCTGGATGGCATTCACACGCGCTTACAGCCAGCACATACACAGGACCAGAAGATGCAGGATTTAGTGGATTATATTATAATAATAATAATAATGTAGTAACTGCAGTTTCTGCATAATTCCATGTATTGTAGCCATGTACTAATGACACAATGCAGGAGATTTCACAGAAATCTCCGGCAAAGTACTAATTAAGGCTGCAGATCGCAGTCCTCATTATTATCAATGAGTCCTACGATTTGACCCCTATGTACTAAACTCCAAAAAGTGAAGCTTTTTTGGAGTTTAGCCCCGGGGTAGTTTATACCATCAGCAGATGGTGTATGCATTAAGCCTATGGCTCCAGGAGCAGGAGAGAAATCTTTCGATCTCTCTCTTGCGTCCCCCGGGGAGGTCTCACTTATGTGACAGACTTCTCCTAAATGCCGGGGATATAACTTGCAGGGACAGAGGTTACCGCAACCGCTGTCCTTGCAAGTTCCCCCTTGTACGTAGCGGAGACATTTTTGATATGAAAATATCCCCTGCGATATTGATACTTAATAAACAGCAGTTCTGCAGTTATTAGTACATAGACCCCTAAATATCTGCATATTGAACTATGGATAAAGACAAACATGTATACATTTACAGTCTGTATTAATCCCATGCAGAGCACATTGCAGCCATTTATCACACTAACACACAGGGAGAGGCAAAACCATCTCATTCCAAATCAGACAAATCAAACCTATAGTCTCAGATTTAAGCATTTGAAACAGATTGATACATTAGTGCGCAGTTGGATGTATGGCTCAGTGTGTGTTTCGAAAATGTTTAAGGGGCGATTCAATTCAACGCAATGGCCATATTGTACAATGTACAAATTACGTCCATTCACATCGTCAGTTTTACCTCGTACCCCCATAGAGGTGCGCAGGAAGACTTGCGAGGTAGCGTGACTGGCTGATATGGGCGCAGCTGAGCATCATCAGAACTGAACTGCTCTCATGGCAGAAAAATACACTAGGGGCTTGTAAACAATAGGGGGGAAATTGCAATTACCTAGGTTTAATGTAGGACGGGTGCAGCTGGAAACCCTTTCATTACAGTGGCCATTAATGGAATTGGTATGAAATACCGCGGCCGGCGGTTCGATTTCCGTCAGCGGCAGCCCGACATCAGCAGAGTTCCCGGCAGCGGAAGCCCGACAGCGCTTCCCGTTTCCCGGCAGCGTAATCATGAAGGTTTGAAATGCAGACGCATGCCGGTAAGTATTGTAACCCTACTCCTAACACCCCCCCTTAACCATAACCCACCTTTCCCACACCCTAACCCACCCCTCCCGTAGCCTAACCCTAATACTTACCATCGGGATGCCAGCGGTCGGGATTCTGAAGCAAGGACTCTGACACCTGTCGGGATTCCGGCACCGGAGTTCCGACCGCTGGCATGCCTGCTACATGAACGCGAGTCTGACGTGATTACGGCCCTATTGCATGCAGGGAGAAAAACATTGATGCGCCCCGCCCCTATCCGTGCACTTGGTTTCATAGCCGTCGCCATCAGTGTTGCACTGTTGCTAGCCCTAGAATTGGTGCCAGCGATCCGCCTGAAAGCGGGCGTATCTACGAGTACACACAGCAGTGTGGCCGCTAGGGACAGAATAATTGTATAAATTACTACAGACAGCATTTGTGATTGATAATTTCATCTTTATTTAACCTAAAATAGTTTTATTGGATTGTTTTAAAAATATGACTAGAAAACGGACATAAACACTCCCACACTACCCGGCCTATCACCTATACATTTACTCTGACTACTGACCCTGTATGTCCCCGTTTTCTCACCGCCGGGCGCTGTAGCGCCTTACATAATAATTACATGGGTCTCAGCGACATGATCTCACTTTTTATCCTGGAGCTACGGTTAGGAACCCAAATGTGTAATGGTGCATAGTTACACACGGTCAGATTTTCTGTCAAATCTGAAGGATAATGATTTTAAGAATCATTCAATCGTTCATATCTGAAAGAAAATCTGACACGTGGGCCTGCACCGATGAACGGTGTGCGTTCCCGCATGTCAGATTTGGACGATTTCATTCATTTTAATACAGTCTGAAATCGTTCAAATTGTTGGTAAAAATCGTTCATCTGACAAATTGGTCCATGTGTATGCACCAAAAGGGTGATTTTTTTTTTTTTTATATATACATTTTTATGTATCCTGGTGTTCAGTACAGTACGGCGGAGTAGATTGGTGTACGATACAAGTTCCAGCACCAGACACTGAAGAAAACAGGGACATACATAAAACAGGGACATTGGAGGGAAGCTGCAGATCTAATGGACCAGTCAGGCAACACAGGACACACATAAATGAGGCTGTATTTATCACAGACAACTTTGCTCACTGCATAGCATACAGACTGAGCAAGTGTCGATGCCCCTCCTTCATGAGCTCCTCATGGATGTGAATAGCAAGTTCTTGGAGGAGGGGCATCGACACCCACTTGTTCTTACACAGCTGTGAGCTGGATGCTTACACTTCTGCAGTTGCATAAATGAATGGTTGTTTCCTGAGAGGACAAACGCCATGCATGATGTGCAGTGTAAGCAACTGTGACCTTCCAGCTGCTGTGGCCCTACAAGTCCCTTACTGTCCTAGGAGAATGCTGGGACTTGTAGTGCCACAGGGTTGGATAATGGCCTGCCAGTCAGAGAACACAGACTGTAACCATGGCTGCATGCAGGGTGTAAAACATCCAGCCTGGTGCAGGTGAGCAGCTGGGGGTGTGAGTTTAAACAACAACTATGTACTTAAAATGTTACCTTTAGTCTACCTCCCACCACATAGTTTCTCCCACGCACCACTATCAAATACTAAGACAGCGGAACAAACCAACACTTGTTGGAGGGAGACATGGGCCGTACCATAACACCTAGCGGGGTTACATGGCCTGGCGGTTAGAGCACAGCTCTACCGCAGCGGGGACGGAGACGTGATCGATCCAGGATCGGGAGTTACCTGCTCAGCCAGCTCCTCCGCGGCTCCCATCAGGTCTCTGGGCGCCATCTCCTCCTGTGCGGCCACTCAGTGAGCCCGTCCGGTCCGTCTCGCAATCTTAGAGAGAGGACTCTCTGCAGCTGAGGGCGTGGCCCCGCAGGCACGCGTCATCTCTAAAGCTCGCTACCATTGGCTGGACACTAGCGTGCTACTAATCCTCGACTCCCCTTCCGCCAATGGCGTGGCCCCAGCTCACAGCTTTATTGCCGTGGTCACGGATAGCTGGTGGCGGTCCGCCGTCCATGTTAGGTAAGGGCAGGTTGCCCACACTGTCAACGTGGACATAGAATAGACTGAGATAGTGTAAGCTAGGGGAGCCAGAGCCAGTATCTAGTTACTACAGTGACCCAAAGAGCAGTCAGGGCTGACAGAGCATCCATATATATACCAGCTGCCATAAGTATATAGGCATAGGGGATTCTGGGTACTCAACAGGAGCTGTGAAGTGATTGGGGTTACCACACCAGTCTCTATCTTTCTTTCTAGCTATCTATCTCATATGTATCTATCAATCTATCCTGTATATATCCAAATCTTCTATCTATCTATCTATCTATCTATCTATCTATCTATCTATCTATCTATCTATCTATCTATCTATCTATCTGCTCCTTCCTCCCCATCTGCCCCATCTGTGTCAAACCTGTTTGTCTTCCCCTCCCTTTTAGAATGTAAGCTCTTACGAGCAAGGCCCTCTACCCTCTTGTGCTTCTCCTTACTTTAGTTTCATCTACTTCTTACTCACCACTAGGGCACCTAGAACTTGGCTGCTTATGTTCTGTTGCTTATCTGGGTGTTATGGTCGCTAATGTAGCAATATATATTATCCATGTCCTGGTCCTGTATTGTATTCTGTAAGTCGTTTGTCTACAATTTGTTTATGTACTTTGTAAGGCGCTGCGGAACACTTGTGGCGCCATATAAATAAATGATAATAATAATAATAATCTCATATTTATCTCTATCTATCTCTCACATCTATCTTATATTTATCTATCTCATATTTATATCTCTATCCACATCTCTCTCTCTATCTCATATCTATCTATCTATAGCTCACATCTATCTATCTATCTTATATCTATCCCATATCTATCTACATCAGGGTCCATAGGGCTCCACAGAAGACCTTGGGGTATAGGCATGGCTGAGTCATCTGTGCACCACGCAGTTAATTTTTTTCTCCCAGGATGCACTTGGTCCTCCTCTATTCCCCGGGCCAGAGGCACGTCAGTTCGTTAGGTGCCTGGCTGGAGTCGGGTCACTGGAAACGCAGCGGGGCTGTTCAGCCCCTGAAGAGGATTCTTCAGAGCGGACAGTCCAGCGGATGTCCGCACTGCCGCTCCATCACCCCGCCGGCGCCGAGACACCGGTACTGATCTGGGGATCTCAGCAGGGGCACCGAGCTGCACGGGGACAGTGCAGACCCTGGTGGATACTTCTACTGCTCTCCAGGCTCTGCTACAGGGGGATGAACCCCTTAGACCAGCTATTAGGCCTATGCCGTCTTCTCAGTCTATACTGAATGATGACGATGCCATGACTTCTGGTGACTAGGAAATTCTAGATGTCTCTGACTCGAGTCCTCTCCACGAGGGGAGGAGATGTAGTCTAGAATTCCGTTTTGCCTTAGTGTTAGAGGAGGACGAATGCCACTACCCGGTCCAAATGTGCTCTGGTCAGGGATATAATGGTTACTTCTGAGGAATTTCCTTTCTCTGATCAGCTAGTAGAGTACATGAAACTGGCTTGGAAACATTTCTAGCCTCAAAGACAGCCTGGCTTATGCCTATCCTTTTCCTAAGGAACATTGTACCAAATGGGAATCATCCTCCTGAGGTGGATTCTAATGTGACGTGCTTCCTTAAAAGTGCTATGCCGTCCATATCTTTCTTAAAAAATACTGCGGATTGGAAGGTGGAGGTTGGTGTAAAATCAATGTATTCTCTTTCAGGGGCAGTCTCCAGGTCAGTCAGGGCTACCTCCTGAGTGGCCAAGGCTATGGAGTTCTGGGCAGACTCCCTAGAGAAGTCCTTCCTTCAGAGACCAAGTGAATCTGGTAGGTAACCTCCGGGAGTCGAACGCATATATTGATGAGGCTGCTCTGGATGTCGACATTTTAACTTCCAGGTTTCGGCTGCTGCTGTGTCAGCTCACCGTTTCTTATGGCTGCGCTCAGGGAGAGCGAATGCGGACTCTAAGAAATTATTAGAGTGTTTGCCTTATAATGGTGAAAACTTGTTTGGTCCTAACCTGGACAAGATTGTGGATAAGTTGGCAGCGGATAGATCTGCGTGTCTACCTTCAGCATCTACTTATTCAGGATTCTGGGACCTTCGTCCTTTCGGTCCCAGGGTAAGCTTTGGTGTCAACCCAGTTTCCTTGCCTGTCAGTTCCCCAGAAAGACTGCCAAACCCAAAAGGCTGGCCGGGAGTACTAGATGTCCAGCAGGCCAGGTCCGATGACAAGTCCTCGGCCTGGTTGGACGAGCCTCCCCTTGGAGGGATCCCATGGTGGAAGGCTGACTTCTTCAGTTGTCCAGTGCTGATGTCAGGCCACCACAGACACTTGGGTAAGAAATGTGATCTCTCACGGGTATGCCCTCTCCTACAGAGGGCTTTCCCTACAGTTTTTCTACATAGGCCCTCTGTCAGGCAAGGACAGGGCATTACAAATCCAGAAAGCCATACAATCCTTGCTTCAGGCAGGAGTTGTCCCTGTCCCGTTGCCTCATAAAAGGAACGGGTTATTACTCCAATCTCTTTCTGGTGACTCCATCACAGAGGATGCTCCATCTCGGAGCTCTGTTGAGTTCACAACAGCAGAGGATCTTTCTCACTGGAAAAGATCTACAGTAGAAATCCACTCAGCGATGCTCTCTCCTAGTAGCTGCAGAGGTCACTTCACCAAAGGGCGCCCCCGTTTGGAATCCGGACTGGGTCCTCCTGAAGACAGATGCCAGTCTCCGAGGGTGGGGCACAGTGACAGGTCCTCCCTCGTCTCAGGGTTGGTGAACAGCAGAGGAGTCTGTCCTGCCAATCAACATGTTGGAACTTTGGGCGATCTTCAGGCCCCGACAGCAAGCTGGACTGATACTTCACGGTAAGCCCGTGCAAGTTCAGTCAGACAGCGTCTCAACTGTGGCTTACTTCTGGGAGGAACTAGAAGTCAGGCGGCAATGACAGAGGTGTCACGCGTTCTGACATGGGCGGAAAGTTTTCTCCCCGCCATATTGGGGGTGTTCATTTCAGGAGTTCTCTATTGGGAAGCAGACTTTCCTCAGCCGTCGCAACGTACTTCCAGGCGAATGGTCTCTTCTCTAAGAGGTGTTTCAGCTCCTAGTGGATGGTGGGGCCTTCCGGACATGGACCTCCTGTCACAATCACAAGCTGCCAGTGTAAGTGTCCAGACCAAGAGATGCCAGGGCGATCTTGGTAGACGCTCTGTTGGTCCGGTGGGCCTTCCAGTTTGTGTACATGTTCCCTCCAGTCTCCCTTCTTCCTTATGTAATTCGGATATTCGAACAAGAAGGGGGCACTGTCCTGCTGGTGGCTTCAGCGTGGCCCAGGCGTAATTAGTTCTCAGATCTGCGGAGTCTCTACCTCGACACTCCGTTGCTGTTGCCTCGACGTCCAGACCTGTTGTCTCAGGTCCTTGCCTTTACCTGGATCTGGGTTCTCTGTCTTTGATGGCGTGGCTCTTGAGACATCCTTTCTAAGGTCCAAAGGTTTTCTTCCAGCTCTGTGGTTCACACCATGCTCAGAGCAGGTAATCAGTCGCTGCCGAGTTTTGCCATAAGGTGTGACATACCTACATTCAAAGGTGTCGTCTCAGAAGTTACCACCCCCAGGTGTTTCGGATATCCAGAATTTTGGCTTTCCTGCTGGCGAGTTTGGCTCTTGGTTTCTGCCATGCCTCGCTGCAGGTGCACGTCTCTGCTCTGTCAGTGTGGTTTCAATACAGGATTGCCCCTCTTCCTGATATCCGCTCTTTCCTACAAGGTGTCCTTCGCAGTCAGCCTCCCTTAGTCCCTCCTGTGGCGCGTTGGGTTTTGGCTGCTGTCTTTAGGGCCCTGCAGGACCCTCCATTTGAGCCTCTGGACTCAGTGGCTCTCAAATGGTTTACAGCAAAGACTATTTTTCTTCTGGCTATTGCTTCCGCCAGAAGGGTGTCTGATTTGGGGTCTCTCTCTTGTCGCCCTCTGTTTCTGATTATTTCACCGTTGCTGCGGATTCGCCCTGGGTTCCTTCCTAAGGTGGTGTGTAGTTTCCACATTAATGAGGAAATTGTAGTACCTGCCTTCAACTCTCCAGGCCTCTCGTCAGGTGTGGCCTCATTGGATGTGGTACGTGCTCTCAGGATATATGTGGCCCGTACCAGTTCCCTGCGGAAGTCAGACTCCTTGTTTGTCCTCTGTGGATTCCACAAGAAGGGCTGGCCAGTCAATAAACAAACTTTGGCTAGGTGGATTCGTATGACGATCTGAGGCTTGCACTCATGAGGGCTTATATGGGAAGGTTTCTGGACTGCACACCCTGAATATATATAATGGGAGGTGCTAACTGATGAGACTAATTGTAGGCACAAAAACAGACAAATCTCAGGTGCACAACTCCAAATTATTAATAATGTATAAATGCAATACAATTTTGCAATCAATAGAGGTTTTTAGCATAATCTTGGCCAAGGTTATGGGCCTACCCACCATATCCAAGTAACCTCTGTAGGGTAGGTCCCTAACATACTACGATTCAAATCCAGAGTTCAGGACACCCCAAACTAGCCCAGCTAAGCTGCCCCAGGGCACCGCCATAGTAAGAAAAGTGCAGGGTGAAAGCTAGTTAGGAGCAGCTACTGCTGCATATAAAGAATGAAAAAAAGTGAGGTACATATATAATAAACAAACAGTGAAGGGTTAAAATGTGTCATAAAAGAAAAATGTGTTATAATGCGGTGCCCTGAAACAGATCAACAAAGGCAATCCAGGGGGCCCCATGCCCCTAAAATGAACCAAAGTTGCACTACAGTATATAAAACTATACTGTAGTGCAACTTTGGTTCATTTTTGGGTATATAGGGTAGCACCTCCCATTATATATATTCAGGGTGTGCAGTCCAGAAACCTTCCCATATACTCCATTTAATGTGCTTTATTGCACACCTGAGGGAAAGGAGACGCCCTCAGTCTGGATTAGCACCCCTACCTTATTGGTTTAAAAGCATGGAGTCTTGTAATGAATATGCACACTGGTATTAGGCACAATTCTAGGTAAGTCCTACAAGTTTTATATACTGCTTTACTTCTGACTGAGCTCCGACAACACTGCAGTGTACTTCCTGGTCACATGACACATCCAAGGAGTCCATCAGTGCTCAAGGCACGCCCTCCCATACTCAGAGGCATGCCTCTATTAGCTCTCTTTCGGTGCAGCTTAGCCCAGCTCTGCCAGCAGCGTCTGACTATACAGAAGCGAGGCTGAGCTGTTACTGCCTCATCTCTCGTCTCCCTGCAGTCCCAGGGAGCTCCACAAAGCTGGTGAGTGTTAACTATAAAAATGATTACAATAAACAAAGAAGATGTTTATAAGTTATAAATATCTTCTTAGTATCATTCTAATCTTTTTTTATATCAAATCTCAGGAGTGTGACAGGGGAGGCTCTGCAGGTCCCTGGGTCTAGGGATGTCCTTTGGATTCTCCAGGCACTGCACTTCTGCCTGGTACTAGTGGCCCCACCCCTCAGTGTGACATCACATGTTTGGAGGCAGGGGCAGCATGGGGCAAAAAAACAGGCATATTTCACTTATGTCTAAGCCTAAGGCCCCTTTTTCAGAAAACGCAATGTCTGAGGTATTCCTTACAATAGATCCCATACTTGTGTAACACACAATTACTATAATTATATGGACAGAACACATGAGCAGAATCTGCTCCCTTCGCTGCGTCCTGTTTACACAGCAGCACCCCCTACCCAGTAGCCTGCTGTTGGCACCGTACTTTTTTTTTTTTTTTTTAAACCTGTGTAAACAGCTTTTATATAATGGGCGTGTGCATATGCCCTGGGGGTAGAGAGCAAGATAATAGAAAGTTTATCAGGAGCTGTGTCATGGAGGTAGGCTGGTATATACACCAAATGTGTGTATTCATGTGTTCCTCACCCCCTGCCAGGGAAACAGTGCTCAACAGCTATACCCAGGAGATAGCCCTTTCTGGAGACAGTATAAGAGCCTGTCTCCCCTACAACTACAGATAGTGTCTGAGGGGTCTATGTACTAAGCCTGTGGAGAGAGATGGATGGAGATAAAGTACCAACCAATCAGCTCCTATCATTTTTCAAAAACAGCTTATTAAGAGCTGACTGGTTGGTTGATCAATGGGGGGCTGCGGTTCCAGTAGTCGGGGTTGCAAAATAATCTTGACCGTGTAACTTAACGCAGGCTTGCCTACCCTCCCGATTTGGCTGGGAGCCTCCCGATTTTCGGGTGCCGCTCCTGGGCCCCTGGAAAGGCAGGCAAGCCTCCCGGAAGCTTGCGACCCTCCCAACCTCCCCCCTGAAAAAAACGTAAACCCCCGCAGCGGGGGGCCCGGTGATGCGATTCGCGCAGAATCGCGTCATCGTGGCCCCGCCCCCTGCTTAACAATGCTGAAAATAACAGCATTGTGAAGAGGGGGCGGAGTCACGATGACGCGATCGTGCATCCCCGCCCCCGTCCCCAGTGTGCCACCAAATGGCCGCCACCACCCTCGCTCCGCCCCCAATGGCCGGCCCCGCCCCCTGCTATTAGCCGACAATCAGCTCCCTCCCGGAAGGCTGGAGCTGATTGTCGGCAAGTATGACTTATGGTGGGTACACACTACACGATATGCTCCCTGAGCGATATCGTGTAGTGTTGTCCCCGGCAGGCTGTGCTCAGTGTCGTTCATAACATTGAGCACAGCCGCTGAACGATATCATTAACGATATCGTTCAGAGCCGGGCTCTCTCCCCCATTCCCTGACATGCAGCAACCTGACGAGATCGTCAGGTTGGCCTGCATGTCAGCCCGATGAACGATGATGACGAACGACCCGCGGGAACGCGCGTCGTCATCGTTCATCTTTTTGGGGTTAAAAATGGACGATAAAGTGGACGACTGAACGATAACGATATCGTTATCGTTCAGTCGTCCACTTTATTGCCCAGTGTGTACGCACCATTAACGTTCGTGTGATGGGTATCAGTATCGATCTTATGAGGGGGTTCAGTGCCCACTAGTGGGCAAATAATCTGTCTGCCCCAGGAGTGGCAAAATAATTTGTACGCATAATAAAAGATAATAACCATATGCTCAGACCACTCTGTAAGGCAATGTAGCAGAGCATAGGCTTATTCCGTTCTGTCCTCGTACGTCCACTTGTCATTTACATCCCTTTCTACTTTTAGTATGGAACTTAATCAATTCGCTTGTTGTTACCGATCTACTAAATTCTTAAAAAAGCATAATACACAGCATATTTTATTTGCATAAAAATAATATGTATATTTTTTGAACATGTTGGGCCTATGCACTAATTTCAATATACTGTACCTTTATGATACTGTTGTCCATTTAGGAGAGACGGAGTAAAATGCTGGATAAGAATCCAATGACACGTCCGTAAGTAGGGTTGAAAGACGACCGGTATCGGTCCGCAGGCTTCCACGTGTCCCAGCAGGAAAGTCATCCGTTCCCTGTATAAATTCTAATTACTATCTCCTTCTATTTAGATGCCATAAGTGATAGTTCCATGGCTTCCAATATCACAGTGTAGGAATGGTTCATATAGCTGTTTTACTGTATTTCATAGTTAAAGAGATATATGGGGTAGATTTTATCCCCTTAGCAGTTCACGTGGATTTTTTTGTTTTTACGTTCACAATTATGGGAGTCGTACAATATATACCTTGCAAAACATATACAGAAAATAAGAGAAGGCCACCCAGCGCTGCTCTGAAAAACAATTATTTGTTAAAAAGATTAATAAAATATATTATGAAAGGTTCTTCTGTCCGATAACACCAATCCAAGTCCTTAGGGAACTTCAAGCAATCGATGTCAACTGATATATCCCAATGAGAGTATGCTCACCTCAAAATGGTGAAAAATGTGCACATAAAGGTATCTTTAAGGAGATCTTCTAGATTTATTCAGGGATAACCTTTGTCCTACTGTAATCGATGTTCCATGGACCCTCAAATAGAATCACAGAGAGCGCACTCCCATCGTGTAAAGCAGTAAAGCAATTTATTCACAATAAACACGTAACAAACAGCACAGGACAAAAAGATATGTATAATAATAATAATTTTAAAAATCCCCCTTCGGGGTATCCTGCGTACCGGAATGGGCCTAGAGATAGGCACTGTAAAGAACGTGGGTGGATAGATGTTAACCCGGGTACATCTCCTCCCCGATCAGTCCAGAGAAAATCCTTTCCTAGGTCCAGCCAGGCAGCAGTAATTTCTCCCACACCACCAACGCGTTTCGGAAACCTGTTCCTTCCTCAAGGTGTATGGGAGAAATGGAAACTAAAGCTCCTTATATACCTGAACACATGATTGATAGTGTTCATTAGTAAAAACACCTGTGATCCTAATGATACATTTTTTAAAATAATAAATGCGTCAAAATGACCAAAAAAAACTCTGCAATATCCACATAACATACATGATGATAATCCCAAGACCCTAAAACAAAACAAACTTTAATAATAAATATATAAAAAATATATAAAAAACATGTAAAATCTCACAAAGTGTCCCCGATTGGTAAGAAACAAAGTGCGGTGCATAATCCTAGCATAAGGCTATCCATCCTTAATGATCCAATTATTTCATTGATCCATTTCCTGCTTTGTTAGTACAGAACGATGTATCCAGAATGTAGCTGCGACGTAATATCCGGTGCGCGGAATCTAAAACCGGATGTCGTTTGCCGTCAGTGAGTCCATCTGGCTTGACACGCAAAAAAGGTATTTCCGGGATATGACCCGCAAAACCGGAAAGTGTAACAATGTCTCAAGTCCTGACTGTAGAACGCACAAGCGGAAGTCATGGATGGAATGGAGAAATTGCTCCGCAGTGTAAATATCAATTAGCCACGCGCTCCGTTAACTCTTTGTTCACTGCATCTCCGTTCACTAAATAATACCATGGGGATGGAGAATGGTCTCAAAAAGCTGATAACACTGCAGGCACAGGGATACCTCATAATAAAGAAAACATGCAGTAAGAGAACAATATAAACAAACACCTAATACATTCTAAAATTATAAATATTATAAAAACCACTTAGTCTCAAAGTCAATATTGAGACCCCTTGGGGTCAAAGTGCGTAGATCATAAATGGTCTTCATTTCTAGCCTGGCTAGGTCTCCTTCCTGATCTTGGGTTCTCCATTTACAGGGAGATATCTTAATGCCACAAAAAGAAATTAAATATTTAGGATCACATAAATGTTTATCTTTAAAATGGAGGGGAACACTATGAGTTTCAACACCCTTACGGATATTCCTTTTTGTGGCATTAAGATATCTCCCTGTAAATGGAGAACCCAAGATCAGGAAGGAGACCTAGCCAGGCTAGAAATGAAGACCATTTATGATCTACGCACTTTGACCCCAAGGGGTCTCAATATTGACTTTGAGACTAAGTGGTTTTTATAATATTTATAATTTTAGAATGTATTAGGTGTTTGTTTATATTGTTCTCTTACTGCATGTTTTCTTTATTATGAGGTATCCCTGTGCCTGCAGTGTTATCAGCTTTTTGAGACCATTCTCCATCCCCATGGTATTATTTAGTGAACGGAGATGCAGTGAACAAAGAGTTAACGGAGCGCGTGGCTAATTGATATTTACACTGCGGAGCAATTTCTCCATTCCATCCATGACTTCCGCTTGTGCGTTCTACAGTCAGGACTTGAGACATTGTTACACTTTCCGGTTTTGCGGGTCATATCCCGGAAATACCTTTTTTGCGTGTCAAGCCAGATGGACTCACTGACGGCAAACGACATCCGGTTTTAGATTCCGCGCACCGGATATTACGTCGCAGCTACATTCTGGATACATCGTTCTGTACTAACAAAGCAGGAAATGGATCAATGAAATAATTGGATCATTAAGGATGGATAGCCTTATGCTAGGATTATGCACCGCACTTTGTTTCTTACCAATCGGGGACACTTTGTGAGATTTTACATGTTTTTTATATATTTTTTATATATTTATTATTAAAGTTTGTTTTGTTTTAGGGTCTTGGGATTATCATCATGTATGTTATGTGGATATTGCAGAGTTTTTTTTGGTCATTTTGACGCATTTATTATTTTAAAAAATGTATCATTAGGATCACAGGTGTTTTTACTAATGAACACTATCAATCATGTGTTCAGGTATATAAGGAGCTTTAGTTTCCATTTCTCCCATACACCTTGAGGAAGGAACAGGTTTCCGAAACGCGTTGGTGGTGTGGGAGAAATTACTGCTGCCTGGCTGGACCTAGGAAAGGATTTTCTCTGGACTGATCGGGGAGGAGATGTACCCGGGTTAACATCTATCCACCCACGTTCTTTACAGTGCCTATCTCTAGGCCCATTCCGGTACGCAGGATACCCCGAAGGGGGATTTTTAAAATTATTATTATTATACATATCTTTTTGTCCTGTGCTGTTTGTTACGTGTTTATTGTGAATAAATTGCTTTACTGCTTTACACGATGGGAGTGCGCTCTCTGTGATTCTATTTGAGGGTCCATGGAACATCGATTACAGTAGGACAAAGGTTATCCCTGAATAAATCTAGAAGATCTCCTTAAAGATACCTTTATGTGCACATTTTTCACCATTTTGAGGTGAGCATACTCTCATTGGGATATATCAGTTGACATCGATTGCTTGAAGTTCCCTAAGGACTTGGATTGGTGTTATCGGACAGAAGAACCTTTCATAATATATTTTATTAATCTTTTTAACAAATAATTGTTTTTCAGAGCAGCGCTGGGTGGCCTTCTCTTATTTTCTGTATATGTTTTGCAAGGTTAAGAGCTGGTGATTCTGTGGGTTGGACCCCGGCTGCCGTTCTTTTAGCGCAAGTCACATACCTTTTTTCTTTGTTTTCTTCGTACAATATATACCGTCTAATAACTGGTACTGCACACTGGGGGGGTCATTCAGACCCGCTCGCGAGCAGCAGTACGCTCGCAAGCGGGTCGATGTTCCCCACTGCGCATGCGCACGACGGAGGGAGCTCCGTCGTGCGCATGCGCGAGACCCGGGGAGCGACGGGCTTTCCATCGCTCCCGGTCTCGCACCAAAGGGGGCGTGCTGTCGATGTTGATTGACAGCACGCCCCCTTTGGTGGGCATGCCGGGGGCGTGCCTGCCACACGGAGGCGTTCCCATGGGAACGCCTCCCGTCTGAAGCCGGCCCCACTGACATCACTAGTGATGTCAGTGGGAGTGATTTGGGCTCTGATAGAGCCAAAATCACTCCAGGGCTTGCGGCTGGGAGACCCTACCGCAGGGTCTCCGTCGCAAGTCCGATGGTCGCGATGGTCAAGACCATCGCGACCATCTTTTTGGCCGCTCGCATATGCTGTGGGTGGTCACCCACAGCTATACGAGCGGCCAGGAGGCCACTCCATTATCATGGAGGAGGGCCCTGATTCAGAGCGAGCGCTCTGGTCAGAGCGTCCGGCTCTGAATCAGGCCCTGGGCCTGATTCAGAGATGGCCGCAGCACTAATATTCATGCAGCTGAGCGATGTTTTGCTACTGCACATGCGCGAAAAGGCCAAAAATCCTTTACTGCGCACACATGAACCAATGTGTGCGATACAGTTTGTAGACGCACACGGCATTGCTAACGCTTGAGAAGTGGTTTGTGATCCCTGGGCGCATCAGGGTGGAGATTGGGAGGTGACCTAAAGTGATCGCAAAAAGGGGCCATTCCATGGACGTGTTATGGGAGTATCACAGGCTTGTCTGGGAACGCTGCACCATTCCCAATTGCAAATACAATGCGTCAGAGGCCATGCATAGTTGGACTTGAGGAGAGTACCTAAAGTAGACCCTCGGCTACAGCAAATGTCAATGGTGCGACCGATGTTTCATCGATGTTGGTGTGATTACAATCTCCCTCGCAAATGCACAGACCACGCAGCCTGAACGCTGGTCGTACAATCCATCGCACCGTCCCATACAAAGGGAAAGCTGAGATTAGCATTGGCATATTCCCGCAACCACTATTGTGATTGCGTCTGCTAACGTGGCTACATTACCAACCATCTCTGGATAAGGCCCACCGATGCTACAGAAAAGTGCCACATCCTTAAAGTTGGTGCCACAGAATAATACCACGTCCTTTACGGGGATTCCATAGAACAATGCTGTATGGAAATGCCTTAGAATAATACCACGTTCCTTAAGGAGATGAGACCAAAATGATACCACAGCCTTAAAGGGGTGGCCATAGAATAATGCTATATACTTAAAGGGGTTGCCACGTCGTTAATGTCGGTGCCACATCCATAATGTTGGTGCCACACCTTTAAAGAGTTCTAACGTGTAAGTACTGAGGGAATGGTGTTAGCCCAGTGAGAACGGCACAAGAGAAAGCTCACACTTTTATTTTCCGCGCTGAGTTTGAGATAAGCCATAGAAACTGATAGGGGACAGCTTGTGCAGTCCTTGGCAGCAGTATTTATAGCACAGTTATATTCTGTTATCACTGTCCATGGCGCGTGTATACCTTGCAGTAACTTGAATGGCCACATATAGGTTAGATACAGCTCATTTTGGTACACGTATATGTGGTTTGTTAAAGGTTTTATAATGATTTTAGGGCCTGATTCAGACCCACTCGCAAGCGGCTGTCCGCTCGCAAGTGGGTCAATGTTGTGCACTGCGCATGCGCACGACGGCGGGAGCTCCGTCGTGCGCATGCGCCAGACGCGACGAGCGAAGGACTTTCCTTCGCTCGTTGTGTCTGATCAAAGGGGGCGTGCTGTCGATGTTGATTGACAGCACGCCCCCTTTGGTGGGACAAGACCATCGCGGCCATCAAACTGCACGCTCGTATAGGCTGTGGGTGGTGACCCACAGCTATACGAGCGTCCAGGAGGACGCTCCATAATTATGGAGGGCGGCCCTCATTCAGAGCGTGCGCTCTGCTCAGAGCGTCCGGCTCTGAATGAGGGCCTTAGTTGCTTATTTTAAAGAATGTAGAGAAAAAATTGCATTAGAAAAAAACACACAAGGTTGTGGCTCCCATGGAAAGTTCTTATTAGCTGGAATTGTGCCATGGCTGCCTGTACCCACTGCTGCTGCCTCATTTATATCACAGGACCGGATGGCTCAGTGCCGTGACCATGTGCCGCATTGTGGGGACATGCTCCGGGCACACACAGTTATATGAGCCCGGGGCATAGGTAGAAGTCTGGGACAGCTGGGGACGGTGACGATGACAGATTACTTGCTGATTAGGGATCCTGGCAGAGGGGGCTCCTGGCACCACAATGGCGTTAGCAAATAATCGGTGCACTGACTGTTGGTGAATCACTGATGAAGCAGCGCACGGAAATGGATGATTTCATTTAGTTTTCTCACCAAAGTATTTAATTTGCATCAATTTGTACTAATATTTAATAATAAATGTAAAAACCACATGTTTCTGTTCCTTAATTATTTACAGGAAGAAATATATTACACAGGACCAGACCATGATAAATAGCTGACCACAGTCATACAGCCATGTGATACTGAGTGTGCCCTATACATTATACAGCCATGTGATACTGAGTGTCCTATACATTATACAGCCATGTGATACTGAGAGTGTCCTATACATTATACAGCCATGTGATGCTGAGTGTGCCCTATATATTATACAGCCATGTGATACTGAGTGCCCTACACATTATACAGCCATGTGATACTGAGTGTGCCCTATACATTATACTGCCATGTGATACTGAGTGTGCCCTATACATTATACTGCCATGTGATACTGAGTGTGCCCTATACATTATACTGCCATGTGATACTGAGTGTGCCCTATACATTATACTGCCATGTGATACTGAGTGTGCCCTATATATTATACAGCCATGTGATACTGAGTGTGCCCTACACATTATACAGCCATATGATACTGAGTGTGCCCTATACATTATACAGCCATGTGATACTGAGTGTGCCCTATACATTATACAGCCATGTGATACTGAGTGTGCCCTATACATTATACAGCCATGTGATGCTGAGTATGCCCTATACATTATACAGCCATGTGATGCTGAGTGTGCCCTATACATTATACAGCCATGTGATGCTGAGTGTGCCCTATACATTATACAGCCATGTGATGCTGAGTGTGCCCTATACATTATACAGCCATGTGATACTGAGTGTGCCCTATACATTATACAGCCATGTGATGCTGGGTGTGCCCTATACATTATACAGCCATGTGATGCTGAGTGTGCCCTATATATTATACAGCCATGTGATACTGAGTGTGCCCTATACATTATACATCTACGTAAGTCTGAGTGTGCCCTATACATTATACAGCTACGTAAGTCTGAGTGTGCCCTATACATTATACAGCTACGTAAGTCTGAGTGTGGCCTATACATTATACAGCTACGTAAGTGTGCCCTATACATTATACAGCTACGTAAGTCTGAGTGTGGCCTATACATTATACAGCTACGTAAGTGTGCCCTATATATTATACATCCAGGTGATGCTGAGTGTGCCCTATACATTATACAGCTATGTAAGTCTGAGTGTGTCCTATACATTATACAGCTACATAAGTATGAGTGTCTACTATACATTATACAGCTATGTAAGTCTGATTGTGCCCTATACATTATACAGCTACGTAAGTCTGAGTGTGCCCTATACATTATACAGCTACATAAGTCTGAGTGTGTCCTATACATTATACAGCTACATAAGTCTGAGTGTGTCCTATACATTATACAGCTATGTAAGTCTGAGTGTGCCCTATACATTATACAGCTACGTAAGTCTGAGTGTGGCCTATACATTATACAGCTACGTAAGTGTGCCCTATATATTATACATCCATGTGATGCTGAGTGTGCCCTATACATTATACAGCTATGTAAGTCTGAGTAGGTCCTATACATTGTACAGCTACGTAAGTCTGAGTGTGCCCTATACATTATATAGCTACGTAAGTCTGAGTGTGCCCTATACATTATACAGCTACATAAGTCTGAGTGTGCCCTATACATTATATAGCTACGTAAGTCTGAGTGTGCCCTATGCATTATACAGCTACGTAAGTCTGAGTGTGCCCTATACATTATACAGCTACATAAGTCTGAGTGTGTCCTATACATTATACAGCTACGTAAGTCTGAGTGTGCCCTATACATTATACAGCTACGTAAGTCTAAGTGTGCCCTATACATTATACAGCTACGTAAGTCTGAGTGTGTCCTATACATTATACAGCTACGTAAGTCTGAGTGTGCCCTATACATTATACAGCTACGTAAGTCTGAGTGTGCCCTATACATTATACAGCTACGTAAATCTGAGTGTGTCCTATACATTATACAGCTACGTAAGTCTGAGTGTGCCCTATACATTATACAGCTACGTAAGTCTAAGTGTGCCCTATACATTATACAGCTACGTAAGTCTGAGTGTGCCCTATACATTATACAGCTACGTAAGTCTGAGTGTGCCCTATACATTATACAGCTACGTAAGTCTGAGTGTGCCCTATATATTATACAGCTACGTAAGTCTGAGTGTGTCCTATACATTATACAGCTACGTAAGTCTGAGTGTGCCCTATACATTATACAGCTACGTAAGTCTAAGTGTGTCCTATACATTATACATCTACATAAGTCTGAGTATATAACTCCGGCGCTGCCCGCGCACAGCTCAGTGCGCTGCCGGCCGCCGGGCGGAGAGGAGGGGGCCCGTGTCGGAGAGTGCACACGGGCCCCCTCCTCTCTAGAAACGCCCCTGGGAATAGTAATGCAAAAAAAAAACAGCTGCTATATCCCCTGCCGAGGGGAGGAGGAGGAGGAGAAGGGACTCTCTCCAATGGTCCAGTGAGTTCATTCATTCATTACCCAGGCAAAATCACCCAGTCAAATAACTGGGGTGGAGGGAGAAAGATCGACAAACAAAGTTGCCCGTTTTAGAACGTCATTATTATTGGGACTAGCAATATATACTGGAAAAATGTGCCCGTTTTTGGAAGTCTTATACATTTTGGTTAGATCTTATCGGTGCCGGTTCTGAATTAGAGGCTGCTCGGGTCTCCTATTTTGCAGATAATGTCACATGTACTGATGTCTCTCTCCTTTCTGTCCTCTGGGACTCCTTTAAGGTGTTTCTCAGGGGGACCTTTATGAAACATATTGTAATATTAAATTATATCATAGGAAAAGGGAGACGGAATTGGAAACTGCTTATAGAGCTACTGAGGCACAATTTCTTAGGTCCAGGGAGATCTCAGATTGGGAGAATATGCTCCTGGCCCAGCGGGAATGGTCGAATCATTTGTTTGATAAGTCTAAGGGTAGATTGTTATTTTCCTGTCCTATGCAATACTCACAAGCTGATGTTGGGGGGAGTTATCTTGCCTTTTTGCCAAAAGAGGATGGTGCTTCCTCTTTTGGACAGTCTCAGGTATCCTTTACTCTGCTGGAACGTTGCACTCTTCCACTCCATCTATAGCGGCGGTATTCTTGCAATATTACTCCTCTCTTTATGCTACTAAGGTGTCGTATTCTCCTCCCCAGCTTCATGCTTACCTAGACTTAGTTTGTTTTCCTCGTTTGGATGATGACATGGTGAAGTTTTTAGAGGCTCCTTTTACAGAAGAGGAACTGGAGGCTGCTATCTCTTCATTTCCGCACTGTAAAGCTCCTGGAGTTGATAGTGTCCTGATAGAAGTGTACCAGAAATGTAAAAGTTTTTTATCCCTGTCTTCTTGAAACTTTTGATGCTCTCTTTACAGCAGGTTGTCTCCCACGATCCATGTCGGAGGCCTTGGCTGTCGTACTCCTAAAGCCAGATGCTGGCCCTTCGCTAGACCGTTTAGGGCTTTTAATTAACTGGTGCAAGTCTAATATATTTCCCCTAAATGGCTCCTTACCTCTTTCCCCTTCTCTCTCTTGCCCCCTACAATGGACTCTCTCCTTTCGTTATCTGGGTATCTCCATTGCTTCTAATCCTGCAGAATTTGTGGACCTTAATGTGATGCCCATCACCTCAGCTTTTAAACAAAAAATTCATGTGCAGAAGAAACTTCCGCTTACAGTCACAGGTCGCATTAATTTATTTAAAATGGTTATTCAGCCTAAATACCTTTATGCACTACAGCACTCCCCTGTATTTATCCCCAAAAAAGATTTTCTCCCATATTGACACTATTCTTTCCTATTTTGTGTGGGGGAGATAAAAGACCTCGGATTGCACTTCGAACCTTATGCAGGTAAAATCTGCAGGTGGCCTGGCTCTTTCTAATTTTAGATTTTATTATGTGGCCCTCACAACTTTCGCATCTGGTGACCTTTTTGACAGTTGATACTGATACCACTTTGGCGGGTTTCCTTGGTGAGCAGACGGGGTCCCCTTTAGCTCCTTTACAGGTTTTACTTTCCATTAAAACTTCAGGTAGATTGCTCCGACAGGCCCGACTGGTTTTGGACAGGGGTTATGTGGAGATGAGGGTTTGGATCCTGATGTCTGGGCATGCTGGGATCGGAGACCTTTTGGATTTCTCATGGTGTCAAAAAACTTGGACAACTGTTTCTAAACGGTGTCCTCCATTCCTTTGGACATTTGCGTGTGGAGTTTGGCCTTCCTCATTCAGCCTTCTATAGATATCTCCAGCTCCGTCATGCCCTGCGTGCCCAGTTTGGATCTGACCCTTTATTGTTATCCTCCCCTTCTCCTCTTAAACTGGCACTCCTTCAATTACCTTCTCGTAAGACAGTCTCCTACCTTTACAGTGATCTCACCGCTCGTAATTTGCCGGATGCCCTTCTTCCCCTTCAAAATAAATGGGCATTAAATTTGGGTCCTGTCCAGGATGAGCAATGGTCTCAGATACTGGGCTCTATAAGTTACACTTTCCCCTGTGTCCGTTTTCAGCAAATCCATTACTCTATTATGCATAGGTCCTACCGTTCCCCTATCTCTAATGCGCATATTGATATTAATGCCCCAACTAACAGTCCCAAATGTCATGCACCTGGCTGTGATTTTTAGCATTTATTATGGGACTTCCCTATGGTCAGTGATTTTTGGAAACTAGGGTGGGGTATAGATTTTGGAAGGTGCGCTCGCCCTATGTGTGCGATGCTAATGTGGTTATCTGTCGTGATCTGTGTGTGATCGATGTCGAGTAGGGAGTGATGGGCTGTGGGGGGGAGGATTGTCGGCTGGATGGAGGTGTGGGATGAGGAAATGAAGTCAGACAGCAGACTTTGTGGCCAAACGATTTATTGGAATAGTCACAATGCTAATCCTGTTCGGTCCCAGGCAACATAGGGAGGGTTTGCGATGTGGTGGAGGGTGTGGATGGAGACTGGGGAGGTGGGTGGACCCTTTTAGGGGGCTCCTTTCAGTGCAGTCCAGTTGACCAGCACGTTACCCCTGCTGGACCTTTGGTCAACAGTCTAGGACGTCTCGGGTAATGTGGAGGTGGTGGGGGTGGTGGTGATTGGGTCGGCAGCAGGTGTGGCAGTTGTGGATTTGCACCCTGGCTGCGTCCCGCGCAGGGGTCAGAGTCTCGAAGTCACTTACCTACCGTTAGGGTTTGAATGGTTGTTTTATGCGTTGGATGCTGGTAGATGGTGCTTGAAGTTTTCTGTGGCAGGGTCGGCAGTGCTTGGGTTGACTGCCATAGGCAAACGCAGGGGGATTTCCTGTTGCCTGGAAAACCCCCTCCCCAACCTACACCATGACCACAATAGAAATAGTAATTTAATAGAATTTCACTAGTGCTACATGTTCTTCTCAGTATCACAAATTAATTAATTAGCACCACCTGTGGATCTTGTAACATGTGTCAGTTAGTAATAAATACACCTGTGCACTAACTAAGAGATCTGGAAAACATGCACTGTTAGGGTGTACTGCCAGAGACCATCTATAGGCTTAATTATTAATACTATAATAATACACTATCCAGTGCATAACGAGACCTATATGTTCAGGGCAGTGCTAGGTTCTTCTGCTGCTCCCCCAGACTCCCGGACTTGCTCCCATGCTCTGGAATGGTGAAATAAAAACACTCGGCTCAGGCAGGATGGCCCTACTGCCGTATCTAATGGCTTACTGTGATCGGTGGAATTATGACACACAATACACTTTGTATAACGCAAAGCTGGATAAGTGCTGATTATGCCCTCTTCATGGACTGGCCACACTCACTCTAAAATCAAGCATTTGGAAACCCCCCTCAAGAAATCCTGCGTTTGCCACTGGACTGCTGCAGTGTCAGCGGTAGGAGGATGTTGGTTAGGTGGGATAGCAGGTCTGTTTGGGATGGCTGCTTGCTGGTGCACTGTGGAGCTTGGTGCACTGCGGTGGTGAGGTTTGCTGTTGCTGCCTGGTGGGTGCCTGCTGGTGGGGTATTGTTGCTGGGGGACCAGCTGAGAGTCGAGCGGGTGGTGGTCGCTCTCAGGAGGCGGTGGGTGGTCGCCTGGAACCGGCAGGTGGAGGAGTGCTTTGAGGGGCTGTGCAGGGCCTTGCTAGGTGTGGTGCCTAGCGCGGCCCTTTCGATTGGTGGGGGGAGATGGGACTGGAGGCAGCAAGGCCCAACAAAATTCCCCGTGGAGATGAGGAGCTCTGGTGGAGGCAAGCTGTGATGCAGTGATGCAGGGGTCTCCGGCGCGTTTCGGTAGGGGCTCCCCCCAGAGCACTCCTCCACCTGTCGGTTCCAGGCGACCACCCACCACCTCCTGAGAGCGACCACCACCCGCTCGACTCTCAGTTGGTCCCCCAGCAACAATCCCCACCAGCAGGCACCCACCAGGCAGCAACAGCAAACCTCACCACCGCAGTGCACCAAGCTCCACAGTGCACCAGCAAGCAGCCATCCCAAACAGACCTGCTATCCCACCTAACCAACATCCTCCTACCGCTGACACTGCAGCAGTCAACCCAAGCACTGCCGACCCTGCAACAGAGAACTTCAAGCACCATCTACCAGCATCCAACGCATAAAACAACCACTCAAACCCTACCGGTAGGTAAGTGACTTCGAGACTCTGACCCCTGCGCGGGACCCCGCCAGGGTGCACATCTACAACCGCCACACCTGCTGCCGACCCAATCACCACCACCCCCACCACCTCCACATTACCCGAGATGTCCTAGACTGTTGACCAAAGGTCCAGCAGGGGTAACGTGCTGGTCAACTGAACTGCACGGAAAGGAGCCCCATAAAAGGGTCCACCCACCTCCCCAGTCTCGATCCACACCCTCCACCACATCGCAAACCCTCCCTATGTTGCCTGGGACCAAACAGGATTAGCATTATGACTATTCCAATAAATTGTTTGGCCACAAAGTCTGTTGTCTGTCTTCATTTCCTCATCCCACACCTCCATCCAGCCGACCCTCCTCCCCCCCACACCCCATCACTCCCTACTCGACATCGATCACACACAGATCATGACAGATAACCACTTTAGCATCGCACCCATAGGGCGAGCACACCTTCCAAAATCTCTACCCCACCCTATCACAACGCAGGACCCGGTACTCCTGTTTTCAGGAAGGTGCAGCACCCCTTAAACAAATACAACACATCCACACCCCATCTGCCCATACAGCAGAGCGCAGTTCTACCCCATCATTTACAATAATTTTTTTTAAACTAGTCTGGTCGGATATTCAGTCTACACTTCCATCACTACCACCACCAGATGCTAATCTTTGTTATTTGCTTTTGATTTGGAAGAATTGTTTAATGTTACAATTTATCGTTATGTACCTGCTAAGATTTGCAGTTCTGAAGCCTAATAAAAGAGCAACAGGAAACTCACGAGTCCCGTATCACGGAACCAGGAGGAAAATTAGGAAGTCCAACAATGGGTATAGCAGCCGTGATGAGGCCTCGGACGCTTCTCCAACCATGCCTCTTGCGGAGTATTAAAGAAGTGGGTAGTCTCATCTACCACCAGCCGGAGAAGAGGCGGTAAAAGCGCGGAATACTGAAATTGATGATCACAAATTTCTGTTTTACCTGAAGTAACTGAGAACGGCTTTTGCTGAACGTCCAGAAAAAAGTCAGAGTAAACCAACACAGACTGGTTGTCAAGTTTGAGGGGACAATGATTCGAAACAGACGTAGGATAGCATCCCTATCCTTCAAGTGAAGCAGACGAGCTATGAAAGTTCTTGATGTGACTCCGGATGGAAGTTTGTCTGGAAGGAAGATGCTGGGCCCGTTCCACAGAGAATTGGGGGAAAAGGTATCCCTGCCAAACAATTGCACCAGCCAGTCCTCAAGGAATTTCTCCAGGGAGTACACCTCATCCTCTCCAGGAGATCCACAATTCGCAAATAATTTCTCCAGAGCCCACCTTCCAGGTCTGAGCTGTTAGGAGCCGCGGCGGCTCACAGTTGTTCCCGGACATTGCTAGGTGACCAGGGCGCCACGTCAAGCATAGAAATTACACTATGCCATGTTGCTGGGTTGCCTAAAAAGAGTAGAAATATCGATTTATGGGAATTCAGGTTATGCTTGCACGTAAAAAAATTCCATAATTTACACATGGACCATAAAAGCAGGTTATCTCGGAAACCTTACCATCACGCAGTCAGACAAGAATTGCTGCTCAATAGACGTGTTGGCATCTACGTCTTGCCCATGCAACCACTCTCTCAAATATCTTAAAATGGCTGCATGATTGTAATGCAGAAGGTGTGGAAAGTTGATACCTCCATTATTTTTAGTCTGCTGCAGTTTTATTAAACCAATGCGAGGGTGTTTAGCCCCCCAAATGAATTTCCAAAACAAAAGAGTTTAGTAACCGTAAAAACTCTCAGAGAGAACAGAAGTGGTAGCAATTGCATTAAATATGATAATCTAGGAAACGTCACCATTTTGATCAGGCATGCCCAGCCCAGGTAGGACAAAAGCTCAAATCCTCCAGCTCTCTTGATATTTGTAATATAGACTTTATATTGTGTTAAGGCGATACAACTCTGAGGGCCTTTTAGGGAGTTGAATACCCAGATAATCGATATACTTTAAGATGTAGACCAGGTCACAGGGATGATAACTCCAAAGCGGTGTATAGACATGTGGATTTAGAGAGAGACTCATAGATTTAGACATATTAACTGTGTGTCCTTCAATCCCCCAAATCACTCAGCTTATTCAATATCACCTACAACGTCGGCAATGTATCATGCTCTACACTTTTAGTGTTATCTTCCAGTTGCAGTTGTTGTGGGAAATGTACTGTAAGACATACAGATACAGGCAAACTCGCCTAGACTGTCAGAGTCACTCCTACATTTCACACTTTTACACACTGGATCGAGTGTCTGGCTGTCACGTACCAGACATGGTGTCCAGCGTTCTCTCCGCCGCTGCCTCCACTGTGCTCAATAGCGACGGACAACCTGCACTTCCTGCTTTTTCTTAGTTGCAGTCAGTTGACCGCTGACATCACTAGCTCGCAAGATGTGTTACTTTCCATTGCCAGAGGATTAGGTCTCCTCGTTCCACCGTTATTACTTATCTCCTGCGTCCCAGCATACTGTGTCTCCCTATGTTTCTGATCCTAGCTTGTTTTGACTCATCTTTAGGCTCCAGATTTGCACCATGCTCTAATTCGTGCATATGCCTATTTCAATTGTATCTCTAGCTCCCAGCTTGGGGTAGCAGTAAGTGCCGATCATAGTGATGACACCTGCACTGGGAGACAGAGGGCTGGGGTTGGTGCAATCGCAGAGAACCATGTGACTCGGAGTTGCGAGTCAATCAGCATCGGACCCAGTCTGGTCTCCAACTCAAAACGCTGTGTTTTTCCATTTTGGTCAAATTCGTCTTTATATCCATGTGCAAATACAATGACATCCACCTTCAGGGAGTGGACACTAGAGGAGAAGCAGTCTTGCCGACAGCCACCATTAAGTTGACATGCCACTTCCAAACGTTGGCACTCCTGTGCAGCTCGGATGTTCCTAGCTGTCTTGTGATCAGCAGGAGAGAAGGTCGAAGAACAACTTATGTTTGTACTGTGCCACGCCAGATCATCTGATCAGAGCCATGTCCTAAGGCGTCGGGAAATGGCAGAGCCTAGCTGGCGTTGGAGAGGCCATGTATCTCACTGCTCAATTGACCAATTTCTCAACAAACGATAATGCACATCACAAAAGGTTTAGTTCTGGAAAACCACAGGACCTTTACAAAAACCAAAAAGCAGTACTAGTTATTCATTACACCTATACCTGGTGTTAAACGGAATCTACGACTCATCCCCCTCTCTGATGCCAATAAGGTTGTAGGCTCCCCTGGCACTTCCCAATATTCATTAAAATATTGAGAGAATATTACCCCTTTTCCACTAGTTTGCCGGCGTCACGTGATGAGCCTGCGCTTGGAGATGATCTGGAACGGGACCCGGGTCTCATCGACCTGGGTTACCCATTCACACTGCTTCACGGGCCGGGTTGAACCCGCGTTCAACCCTGCTCGTGACCAAGATTGAAATGCTGAGTCACTCGACCCGACTTATTTCAAGGCTGCCCTTTTACACAGCAAAATAACACCGGGTTATTGCTGGCAGTGGAAAAGATATATACTGTATGTTATATGCTTCTTGGTGTATTGTGCTCCCCTTCATTCCGCCCTGCTCCCCGCTCTGATGTATTGGGGTAGGTGCGCAATTGTTATGAGTTGTGGTCAGGTGATGGCAGAAGTCATTGGAGCACTAAGTTTGAATTTGGCACACCTATTTAATCACCACTCTAAGTATGAGGCTCCAGTGTCCAAATATCCTTTTTTCGCTTGCCTGCGTTTCATATCTCTGCTTGATAGACCATTCTCCTGATCACTGATTTTGTACCACGTTTTCTGTACCAACCAGCCCGCTTGTACCAGCTCGCCACATTGGGGGGGGGCAGATCTGCAGAGGAACTACAGAGAAGCCCAAACTTCCCTACAGGCTTCCCTGGTTAATACGTCAGACTTAGCTCCGCTAGGGTGTGGTAGGAAAAGTTGACATTTAGAATATCGACACCAAAAATGTCAACAGGTTCTGAATGTCAACATGGATATTAGGTTGACAGGAATTTTTTTTTTTTAATTCACTAATGTCGACATGGTTAAAATGTTTACAAGTTCATAATGCCGACATTTAATATGATGACACCAGAATGTTGATATACATTTTATTTTGCATATTGTAAAGGAACCCTAATCCCTAAATCTAACTCTAAAAATGAACTGTCGACATTTTGATGTTGACATATAACATGGCGACATTCGGACTGGAACCCCTCCGTTATTCTGCCGGCCTTGGTTGTCAATGGGGGATCTATCTACTATGTTACAATGGCAAAATTGGTCATCGATTCTGCTGTCACTCATCTAGGGTGCGGCCATCCCTGATGATACAAAGACAGGTCCAAGTCACGTCCCATGACCCCTCGTGTGAATCCAGTAGCTGGGAGCCAGGGTACAGCACCATTTCATATGTTGGAGAGATTGCTCCCTGTGGCCTGTGGGAATACTGTCACAGTCAAAGGGATTTGAGGCTGTGTTCCCGGGCTGGGTCTTGGATCTGTTTTGATAGACTCGGATGCACTCTGGAGAAGACTGGGTTTGATGAAGTTCATGCGCATGAAGGAATATATTGGCAGAAGAGACCTACGAGTGGATATAAAAAGGGCACCCGAATTCAGGTTAGGAAAGGGAGGTAACTGGAGTCCAGGTGAATGGAGGACGGCTGCTTCCACGGTTAGGACCGGGAGGTAACTGGACTCCAGGTGAATGGCTGGTAACACTCAGTGGAAGCTAACTGAGGAAACAGCAATACACTTGAGAAGTACAGTAAAGAAGCACACACAGCAAGCTATGAGTCCTGTTGCACTGGCCACCTGTTACTGTGTGGGAGCCAGTGAGCGCAGAGAGTCAGCGCCCGTAGAGGTAAGTGGCGGGGTTTGGTTCTGAGGTCTCTTATGTGGGCTGTGACAGTACCCCCTTTTCCATGAGTGGCCACTGGACGCTTTCTTGGTTTATGAGGAAACTTCATATGAAACGCCTTGATTAGGTGAGGAGCATGAACCTCGGAAGAGTTTATCCAAATTCTTTCCTCCGACCATATCCTTTCCAATTGATGAGCTATTGGGGACGATTATAACGACAACGGGAGTCTAGTATTCCTTCAACTTTGAATTCCTCTCCTCATTGAGTTTACACTAGAAGCTTTGGGAAGAGCCTTCTGGAATCTGTTTAGAATCAGTGGCTTCAGAAGAGAAATATGAAAGGAATTGGGAATACGAAGAAATAGTGGCAATTTCAACTTGTAGGCAACTGAATTTAGAACCCTGATTATCGGAAATGGACCAATGTAACGTGGAGTCAGTTTCATTGAGGGGACTCGAAGTCTGAGATTTTGAGTGGAGAGCCAGACCATATCTCCAGATTGAAAACTTGGGACAGCGAATCTCTTGTATCAGGCCGAAGGCTTTGGTCATGGTGGAACAAACTTTTTTTAAAATGTTAGAGAACTGTTGGAGAGATACCTTGGCAGCAGGCACATCTAGAACTGGAAGTAGAGGGAACTCTGGAACTCGGGATGATGACCAAACATCTAGATGAAAGGAGTTGATTTAGTGGAAGTATGGTAATGATTGTTATGAGTGAATTCAGCCAATGGGAAAAGCTCAATCCAGTCATCCTGAGAGGAGGAGATGAAAGTGCGAAGGAATTGCTCTAGGTTCTGATTGACCCTTTGGATCTGTCCGTTGGTTTGAGGATGGTATGCTGTGGAGTATTTTAGTTTAACCCATAGGGCTGAACAGAGTGACCTCCAAAACTTTGCCATGAATTGCACCCCTCTGTCAGAAATGATTTATTGGGGTAGGCCATGTAACTTGAAAATGTATTTTATGAAGAATTGAGCAAGTAATGGTGCAGATGGTAATCCAGTGAGAGGTACAAAATGGACCATTTTAGAGAATCTGTCCATGATTACCCAAATTGCATTATGACTACGAGATCAAGGAAGGTCAGTATTAAAGTCCATAGATAAGTGCTTCCATGGCTGTATTGGAATGGCTAATGGTTGGAGTTGTCCTGGAGGAGCCTGTTGGAGTACCTTGTGTTGAGCACATTTGACATGCGAAGAGACATAGGTCCTTACGTCCGCTTTCATTGTAGGCCACCAATAAGACCACTAGAGGAACTGAAGAGTTTTATCCATACCTAAATGTCCAGAGAAGTAGGAAGCATGTACCCATTGAAGTAACTTCTTAGGGAGATTAGAAGCAATGAAAGTTTTCCCAACAGGAGGCATCATGGAAAAATTGGTAGAAGCGAAAGTAGTTGGATCCAGAATTGGATGGGACTGTTCCATGGGTAGATCTGGTTCACTCTCCGTGGAGCGAGAGAGTGCGTTGGCTTTGCAATTTTGTGATCCAGGGTGATAGGAGAGTTTAAAGTCGAACCTAGAAAAGAACATTGTCCATCTGGTTTGCCATGGGTGTAAACAATTTGCAGATTTAAGATATAACAGATTCTTGTGTTCTTTATAAGTGATGATTGAAAATTGAGCCCCCTCTAAAAGATATCGCCATTCTTCGAATGCCAGTTTAATGGCGAGCAGCTCTTGGTCACCGATAGAATAGTTTCTTTCTGCTGGCAAGAATACCTGGGAAAATAATCCGCAGGGATGAAGCTTTTCATCTTCAAATCGTTGGGAGAGAACTGCTCCGACACCTTCAGAGGAGGCATCCACTTTCAGGATGAATGGTCGAGTTGAATCCGGTTGCTTTAAGACGGGAGCAGAGATGAACGCTAGTTTAAGGAGTTGAAATGCGGAAATAGCTTTGACGGACCATGTAGTTGGATGTGCACCTTTGTAGGTGAGGGCTGTGATAGTGCACCAACATTGAAAAACCCTTCACGAACTTGCGATAATAGTTGGCGAAGCCTAAGAACCACTGTATGGATTTCAGGATGAAGGGAGAGACCAATCAAGAATGGCTTGTAGTTTTGAGGGATCCATTTGAAGACCTGTTTCGGAGATGATGTACCCAAAGAATGGTACACTTGAGACTTTGAATAGACATTTCTCCAGCTTGCAGAAAAGTTGGTTGGAGCATAATCTCTGAAAGACTTCTTTTACCTGATCCCAGTGACTCTTCAGGTCCTGAGAAAAAAATCAAGATGTCTTCTAAGTAGACAACCGCACACTTGTACAGGAGATCTCAAAAAATTTAATTGATAAAGAAGTGTAAGACAGCTGGGGTATTGCAGAGGCCGAAGGGCATAATGAGATATTCGAAATGCCCATCCCTGGTGTTGAACGCTGTTTTCCATTTGTCTCTGGGGCGAATATGGATCAAATCATTGGCTCCTCTTAAGTCAAGCTTGGTGAAAACTGTGGCTCTTTGACCCTATCAAACAATTTTGTTAAAAGAGGAAGGGGGTAGCGATTCTTGATAGTTATGTCATTAAGACCTCAATAATCGATACATGGTCGTAGGCCACCATTTTTTTTTTTTACGAAGAAAAATCCAGCCTAAGCTGGAGACGTACAAGATTGAATGAAGCCTTTACTTAAATTTTCCTTGATATACTCCGACATGGCTTGAGTCTTGGGTACAGATAGTGGATATATTCATCCTCAGGAGGATTTTTCCCAGGAATCAGATCAATGGGGCAATCCCAATCGTGATGGGGAGGTAATAAATCTGCGTTCTGGTTACTGAAGACATCTTGGAAATCTGAGTAGGACTTGGGTAGACCCGCAGGATGGTGTAGGGCAGAGAATGGAGCAGGTACTACCCGATGAAGGCAGTTCTGGAAACAAACAGAACTCCAGGAGGTTATCTGCATAGTAGAACATTCAATTTGTGGAGAATGTTTCTGTAGCCAGGGTAGTCCGAAAACTAGGGAATGAGAGGCTTTGGGAATCACTAGGAAGGACAATTCCTCGGAGTGGAGCACCCCAATGGTGAGTTTAAGTGGCATTGTACGATGAGTGATGGTACCACTTGTAATACGACTACCATCAATGGCAGTTAATGTGATAACTCGAGGCAATGCTTCAATGGGAATTTGATGTTTGAGAACAAAGTCCGAAGTCACAAAATTCCCTGCAGCTCCAGGAGTACAATAAGGCTAGAACAACTTTGGATTCCCTGGAGAACTCCAACTGGGCTTGGAGGGTAGAGTCAGACTTCCTAAGTGAATCGATGGCTACTCCTAACTTAACCTCTCTGTCGTAAGTTAGGAGGAGGTGTTTCCCAGACGGATGGGGCAGGATTTAACTAGATGTTGGGCTGAACCACAGTACATGCAAAGATTCTCTGTCTTTTTTGACGCTCTTCGGCCGATAAATGAAAACGGTTGACTTGCATGGGTTCTTCAACCACAGGAGGAGAAGGCAAACGAGGAACTGGTCGTGGTCTTCCACGGTCGAATCTGCCCCTCCCCAGGGCACTCTCTCTATGTCGTAGGTCCACCTTATTGCAGAGAGAAATTAAGTCATTAAATTTTGGCGGAAGGTCAGGGGAAGCCAGATCGTCTTTGAGCCTCTCAGAAAGCCCACTCCAAAAGGCTGCAATGAGGGCGTCCTCATTCCAGTTGAGTTCTGAAGCCAAGGTTCGGAACTGAACGACATACTGTCCGAGAGTTTTGCTGCCTTGCCGGAGACGTAGAATATCTGTCAAGGTGGAAGTGGTTCTTCCAAGTTCATCGAAGATCCTGCGAAACGTGGAAATGAACTCAGGGTGTCACGGCCAGGGTATTTCATTGAAGTTGCCCAGATCTTGGACTCTCGTCTGCGCAGAGGTCATCTTCAGTATTTGTTGGACTGGAAAGGTTACGGTCCAGAGGAACGTTGCTGGACCGATGCTCGTGATGTCCATGCTCCCACGCTCATCGGGAGATTCCATTCTGCCCATCCGGAGAAGCCTGGTGAGTGTCCTGAGGCCACCCCAAAAGGGGGGGGTACTGTCACGGCCAGGGTATTTCAGCATGGCGCTAGGTGGGTGTTACCTGTGAGGTCGTTGTGGCGCGGGCTGTCTGGTGGCGGAGCTGGTGTCTGGAGGGGGGCTTTGGCTGCATGCTTTGTTGTGCGGCCCTGTTGTCACTCTGCGCTGGTGAGGCCTGGCGGCGTCTCCGTTCCGTTTGGCATGGGCGCCGCCATTTTGCCTTCTGGCCAAGTGATGCGGCTGGCCAATCCTGGTGAGTCACATGTTCCCTCCGGCCAGTAACAGCACGGCATGGGGTATTTAGGAAGGGTCGGTGCCTTCCTTCTTTGCCAGTGCAACGTGTATCTCAGCCTAGCTGAGAGGGAGTTCTCTGTGCTTTCCTGTTCCTGTGAATTCGCTGTCTGCCAGTCTGCCTGTCAGCTCCTAGCTCCCACTGGACTACCCCGCTTCCTCCATCACCCTTGCCCATATCTGAGTGCCTGAGCCTGCTGACATCCTGCGCTTCAGTTCACTACCTGCAAACCTGGCTTGATTATTTTCAGTTCACTACCTGCAAACCCCTACCCTCCAACATGACCCGTTCCATTAGGTACAAAATGCTCTGCTCCTGGACTTCCCACCTAATGTATGATTGCAGTCACCTGTGGTGAACTAGGTAATTGATGAGACAGGTGTTTCACCACAGGTGTCTGCAATCATAAATTAGGTGGGAAGTCCAGAAGCAGAGCAATTTGTATCTAATGGAACGGGTCATGTTGGAGGGTTTGCAAACCTGGCTTGATTATTTTCAGTTCACTACCTGCAAACCTGGCTTGATTATTTTCAGTTTCACTACCTGCACACCTGGACAGCTCTAATTGTTTCTACTTGGACATTAACCCTTTTGCTCCCACCACAGAACTCTTGTGCACATTTATATATTCCTGGACTTTTATTTACTGCCACATTATATGTCTACTCAAGCACTTATTAAAAATCCTAGTTTTATTTTCAAATCTGCTTCTGTGATCGCTTCTGCTACCACCCCGGGTCCACAAACAACCCAGAACATAACAGTTTGCACTGGCCCCATGGAGCCGGCCACGGATCAGGAGTCAGGAGTGGATTTGTTCCGATGCATTTCTGGTCGTTTAGAAAATCTGGAAAACATGCAGCATCAGATGGCTCAATTTCTGCAAGAGATGTCCAAGCGACAGGATAGTTTGCAAACTTCCTTTCCTACCCCTGAAGTACCAGCATCTACATCCGCATCAGCGTCTGGGAATACAGGAGGTAGATCATCTCCCCGCTTACATCTTCCTTTACCAAGTAAATTCGACGGCAATCCTAAACTCTGCCGAGGATTCCTAAATCAGTGTGACATACATTTTACCCTGGAGCCTGACAACTTTCTAACTGCAAGAACTAAAGTGGCTTATATAGTCTCTCTGTTATCCGGCCAGGCCTTGGAATGGGCTTCCCCACTCTGGGAGCGCTCAGATCCGCTGCTGGATAATTACGCAGGCTTTGTGTCATCCTTCAGGAGGATTTTCGATGAACCTGGGCGTACTGTATCAGCATCATCAAACATCATGACACTGAGACAAGGGGTCCGTCCTGTCAGTCAATATGCCGTGCAATTTAAAATTTTAGCATCAGAGCTCAAATGGAATGAGGAAGCCCTCACCTCGGCCTTCTGGCATGGGTTGTCAGACCGACTAAAGGATGATCTAGTCACTCGAGAGCTTCCTACTAATCTAAACGACATGATTTCGTTGTGTATCAAAGTTGACCTACGCTTCAGGGAACGTCAGGCTGAAAAAAACAGAAGTGACCGGCAAAGGTCATTTACCGCCTCCATTTCTACCCAACCCATTCCTTCTCCTACTGAAGAGGAGCCTATGCAGGTGAATCATACACACCTCTCCAAAGAAGAACGTCAGAGAAGAATGCAAAAGAACCTCTGTCTGTACTGCAGAGAGTCCGGTCACCTGCTGATCTCCTGCCCCCGTAAACAGGGAAATGCCAAATCCTAACTGACCCTGGAGACATCAAGTTAGGAGTTATGAACCCGTCTCCAAAAAGTAGAGATTTCACAATTACCCTAGCCTTTGATCTTAAACCCAAACCTGTCTTTGCTACTGCTCTACTTGACTCGGGAGCAGCCGGAAATTTCATAACGTCTAGTTGCATAGATAAATTTCAGATTCCTTGTTTGTCTCTCAACCATGCCATCTCTCTGACCTCTATAGACGGAAGCCCTCTAACTAACGGGATAGTCACCAAAGAGACTCAACCAGTATTGGTCCGAATTGGAGCACTTCATTCTGAGTCCTTAAAATTCCTGGTGATATCAGAGGCCTCTCAAGAAGTGGTTCTTGGTCTACCCTGGTTACGTCAACATAATCCCAGGATTGATTGGAGTTCTATGCAGATTCTGTCATGGGGTATGGACTGTCAGAAATCCTGTCTTCCAAAAATTCGACCTGTGAGAAAGACAGTACCATTAGTTTCTTCTGCCATTCCCAAGGAATATCAGATGTTCGCCGACGTGTTCTCTGAGCAACAAGCAAATATCTTACCCCCTCATAGGGAATGGGACTGTCCAATTGAATTGATACCAGATAAGATACCACCTCATGGTCGTACCTATCCGCTGTCCTTGCCTGAGACTCAAGCCATGACCGAGTACATCCGGGACAACCTGGCAAAGGGGTTCATTCGCCCCTCTACTTCACCTGCCGGAGCTGGGTTTTTCTTCGTTGGCAAGAAGGACGGTGGTCTAAGACCATGTATCGATTATCGAGGCCTTAATGACATTACTGTAAAGAATCGATACCCTCTTCCCCTGATTACTGAGTTGTTTGATAGGGTCAAGGGCTCTGTCATTTTTTCAAAATTAGATCTGAGAGGGGCTTACAACCTCATTCGTATCCGAGCTGGCGATAAATGGAAGACCGCTTTTAATACCAGAGATGGACATTTCGAGTATTTAGTAATGCCTTTTGGATTGTGTAACGCCCCTGCTGTCTTTCAAAGTTTCGTTAATGAGATTTTCTGGGATCTGTTATATGTTTCGGTTGTTGTCTATCTGGATGACATACTGATTTTTTCACCCTCTGTGGTTAAACATCAAGAACATGTTAAAGAAGTTCTGACCCATTTGAGAGAAAACCACCTTTACTGCAAACTGGAGAAGTGCGTCTTTGGAGTGCCCAGTGTACCTTTTCTCGGCTATGTAATATCTGGCTCCAGTTTAGAAATGGACCCCAAGAAGGTACAAGCAATTCTGGATTGGACCCGACCTCAGACACTGAAGGCCATCCAGAGATTGTTGGGCTTCGCCAATTATTATAGACGCTTCATTAAGGGATTTTCTACACTGCTGGCTCCCATTACAGCCTTGACCCGCAAAGGTGCTAATCCTGCCCAATGGTCACCTGAGGCAGAGTCTGCCTTTCATCTTCTAAAACAGGCCTTTATCTCAGCACCAGTTCTTTGACAGCCAGATCTGGACAGGCCTTTTTTGTTGGAAGTGGACGCATCATCTGAAGCTGTGGGAGCAGTCTTGTCTCAACGTTATAAGGACAACCGAGACCATCCGTGTGGGTTCTTTTCTAAAAAAATTCTCACCTGCCGAAAGGAACTACGCCATAGGTGAGCAAGAACTACTAGCTGTAAAGTTGGCGTTGAAGGAATGGAGATATTTGCTAGAAGGCGCCAAGTTTCCATTTACTGTATTTACGGACCATAGAAATCTCCTATTTCTCAAAAACCTCCAATGTGTGAGTCCTCGTTTGGCCCGCTGGGCAATATTCTTTGCCAGATTTCAGTTCATCTTGACCTTCCGGTCTGGAGCACTTAATCAGAAGGCTGATGCCCTATCGAGATCTCTCCTCTGTGATGATCAATCTGAAAATCAAAGCAATACCCCTGTCTTGGAATCAAGAGTTTTCGCCACATTACAAGTTCAGGAAAATCATTTGTGGCCCCGGAATTAAGGAAGCAGCTTCTCACTTGGGCACATTCCTCTCGCTTCGCAAGGCACTCAGGCACTCGGAAGACCTTGGCGTTCCTGAAAAGACACTATTGGTGGCCTTCTATGAAGGCAGATATAATGGAGTTCATCTCTTCCTGCTCCTCCTGTGGCCAGTATAAATCATCACGACAAGCTCCAGCTGGGGAATTGCTTCCATTACCTACTCCATCACGTCCATGGACGCATCTCTCCATGGATTTTGTCACAGACCTGCCAGTCTCTCAAGGTTTCAACACTATCTGGGTTGTAATAGACCGATTTTCTAAGATGGTCCACTATATACCATTGAAGAAGTTACCTTCTGCCCCTGACCTGGCACAGTTGTTTGTCCAACACATATTTCATCTACATGGCCTTCCTGCTGAAATTGTCTCTGACCGTAGTGTGCAATTTACTGCAAAATTCTGGAGGGCTTTGTGTTCTGTTCTTCAAGTGAAGTTAAACTTTTCCACAGCCTACCATCCGCAAAGCAACGGCTCCACCGAGAGAGTTAATCAAGATCTAGAGACTTTCTTAAGAATTTTTATGTCATCTTCCCAAGACAATTGGGCTGCCTTGCTGCCGTGGGCTGAGTTTGCACATAATGCTTCCTACCACTCGTCAACTAACCAAACGCCATTTCAGGTTGTATATGGCCTTCATCCTCGTGTTCCCGAATTTCAAAGCCTGCCTGTTTTCGATGTTCCGGCCGTGGAGGACACGGTGCGGAATTTTGCTGCCATCTGGACTCAAGTACGGTCTGATTTGTTGAAGGCATCCTCTCGCTATAAGACCCAGGCCGATAGAAAGCGTAGAATAGTTCCACGCATGCAAGTAGGAAACCAGGTCTGGTTGTCTACTCGGAACCTTCGTCTAAGAGTTCCGTCTATGAAATTCGCACCCCGCTTCATCGGTCCCTTCACAATAACAGAAGTCATTAATCCAGTGGCCTACCATTTACAGTTACCCCCATACCTAAAAATTCCCAATTCCTTCCATGTTTCCTTATTAAAGCCCCTAGTCCTGAATAAGTTCCATAATGCTCTACCTGCTTCTCCTCGAGTCCAGACGGAGAGAGGAGTTGAGTTTGAAGTTGCCCAGATCTTGGACTCTCGTCTGCGCAGAGGTCATCTTCAGTATTTGTTGGACTGGAAAGGTTACGGTCCAGAGGAACGTTGCTGGACCGATGCTCATGATGTCCACGCTCCCACGCTCATCGGGAGATTCCATTCTGCCCATCCGGAGAAGCCTGGTGAGTGTCCTGAGGCCACCCCAAAAGGGGGGGGTACTGTCACGGCCAGGGTATTTCAGCATGGCGCTAGGTGGGTGTTACCTGTGAGGTCGTTGTGGCGCGGGCTGTCTGGTGGCGGAGCTGGTGTCTGGCGGGGGGCTTTGGCTGCATGCTTTGTTGTGCGGCCCTGTTGTCACTCTGCGCTGGTGAGGCCTGGCGGCGTCTCCGTTCCGTTTGGCATGGGCGCCGCCATTTTGCCTTCTGGCCATGTGATGCGGCTGGCCAATCCTGGTGAGTCACATGTTCCCTCCGGCCAGTAACAGCACGGCATGGGGTATTTAGGAAGGGTCGGTGCCTTCCTTCTTTGCCAGTGCAACGTGTATCTCAGCCTAGCTGAGAGGGAGTTCTCTGTGCTTTCCTGTTCCTGTGAATTCGCTGTCTGCCAGTCTGCCTGTCAGCTCCTAGCTCCCACTGGACTACCCCGCTTCCTCCATCACCCTTGCCCATATCTGAGTGCCTGAGCCTGCTGACATCCTGCGCTTCAGTTCACTACCTGCAAACCTGGCTTGATTATTTTCAGTTCACTACCTGCAAACCCCTACCCTCCAACATGACCCGTTCCATTAGGTACAAAATGCTCTGCTCCTGGACTTCCCACCTAATGTATGATTGCAGTCACCTGTGGTGAACTAGGTAATTGATGAGACAGGTGTTTCACCACAGGTGTCTGCAATCATAAATTAGGTGGGAAGTCCAGAAGCAGAGCAATTTGTATCTAATGGAACGGGTCATGTTGGAGGGTTTGCAAACCTGGCTTGATTATTTTCAGTTCACTACCTGCAAACCTGGCTTGATTATTTTCAGTTTCACTACCTGCACACCTGGACAGCTCTAATTGTTTCTACTTGGACATTAACCCTTTTGCTCCCACCACAGAACTCTTGTGCACATTTATATATTCCTGGACTTTTATTTACTGCCACATTATATGTCTACTCAAGCACTTATTAAAAATCCTAGTTTTATTTTCAAATCTGCTTCTGTGATCGCTCCTGCTACCACCCCGGGTCCACAAACAACCCAGAACATAACACAGAGTAGTTAGAAAGTAGAGGATCCGATTTTTTCCTGAGGGGCGAGGCTCAATCAAGTGCTTGCCCAGAGAGCAGAGAGATTATGTACGCTACTCGGGTTCTGGCTGTCGGGAAGTTGGACGGTTCAAGCTCAAAATGAATCTCGCACTGGTTTAGGAAACTCATGCATAGTTTAGGGTTGCCATCAAACTTGCTTGGAGGTGCGAGTTGGGGTCGAGCAGTAGGTAGTGCTGAGGGCTTAGACGAGACAGAGGAGGAAATTGCAGTTTGAGCGTTAACTGGAGCGGGGTTTGACAATAGAGCCTGAATGCTATCCAAGCGAGATGACATATCCTGAATGAATTGGATAAGTTGTATTTGAGAAGTTTCTTGTCTTCCCAGACGTGATAGAACATCCTGAAAGGCATCTACTCCAGATCCCTGACCACTTGCCTAGTCCATCGGGCCAGTGCAAACTGTCACAGTCGAAGGGATCTGAGGCTATGTTCCCGGGCTGGGTCTTGGATCTGTTTTGTTAGACTCGGATGCACTCTGGAGGAGACTGGGTTTGATGAAGTTCCTGCGCATGAAGGAATATATTGGCAGAAGAGACCTGCAAGTGGATATAAAACGGGCGCCCGAATTCCGGTTAGGACCGGGAGGTAACTGGACTCCAGGTGAATGGAGGACGGCTGGTTCTCCGGTTAGTACCGGGAGGTAACTGGACTCCAGGTGAATGGAGGATGGCTGATAACACTCAGTGGAAGCCAATTGAGGAAACAGCAATATACTTGAGAAGCACAGTAAAGAAGCACACACAGCAAGCTATGAGTCCTGTTGCAGTGGCCACCTGTTACTGCAGCAGGAATCCTTTTATAGAGGCTGCAGGAAGCGGATTGGCCGAGAACTGTGTAGGAGCAGTTTCATTGGAGGAGGCGGCGTCACTTGGGCAAATCCAAGATGGCTTCATGGAACGCCGACTTCGCTACAGCAGGAAGAGTGCAGGCACCGGTGTGAAGAAGTAAGATCAGCGGGACCTGACAGAGCCAGTGCAGCACAGCGTGGGAGCCTGTGAGCGCAGCGAGTCAGCGCCCGTAGAGGTAAGTGGCAGGGTCTGGTTCTGAGTTCCCACAAAGAAGTTCAAAGTGTACAAGTCAGCATGTACTGGCCTATTCTATCTTAGGGGTGGATGGAGCTTTGCACTCCCTGGTATTGAGAGTAAAGCACCTGGGGAACCATGTATTTTATCAACACAAAAAAGTGAAACTGCACTAATCTATACAGAATATCCGTATGAAATACCATTAAATACCGGTATGGCAGAATAAGTAATGGTCAAGACACAATATTGCAAAGTAAAATACAGATTTAATTTTTTTATAAAAATTAAATAAAACAAATCAGTATATCGCACTTGATAAAACATAATCCGGGTCACATATATGCCCTAGGAACCATAGTTCACATTGGTAGAGAATAATGTAATATGAGCCATTTGTATAGTTAGTCCCAATGATTTCAATGCATATATTGGTAATAGAAAGAGTCTCCTCTGGCTAGAAGTGTGTTTGTGGAACTACAAGTCCCAAGAGTATGTAAACAGTCACGGACCTAATAAATAAAGGAAGCTGATGATATTACCAGAAGATTTGGCTAGGGTAATGTGCTTCCAGGTCCAACATGCAGTGGGGTTAACCACCAGGTGAGCTGACTGCCCCAGTACTTCCAGCCCAGACGGACAAGTGGTGCAGTCAGCGTCGCTGTACAATGAGCTCCAAACACACTGGGGAAAGTCTTTCATACTAAAACAAGTGGCTCAGGTATCCAATAATAGCGTGATGCAGGTCCTCTGACTAGTTTCACCCCTAAAATAGAGGCTTTTTCAAAGATCAGGGATAGGTTTACACCTGAAGAGTGACACTCGACTATTAGTGGCCCAGACGTAAACTGATGTGTGTCACTATTAGTGGCCCAGACGTAAACTGATGTGTGTCACTATTAGTGGCCCAGACGTAAACTGATGTGTGTCACTATTAGTGGCTCAGACGTAAACTGATGTGTGTGACTATTAGTGTCCCAGACGTAAACTGATGTGTGTCACTATTAGTGGCCCAGACGTAAACTGATGTGTGTCACTACTAGTGGCCCAGACGTAAACTGATGTGTGTCACTATTAGTGGCCCAGTCGTAAAATGATGTGTGTCACTATTAGTGGCCCAGACGTAAACTGATGTGTGTCACTATTAGTGGCTCAGACGTAAACTGATGTGTGTCACTATTAGTTGCCCAGACGTAAACTGATGTGTGTCACTATTAGTGGCCCAGACGTAAACTGATGTGTGTCACTATTAGTGGCTCAGACGTAAACTGATGTGTGTCACTATTAGTGGCTCAGACGTAAACTGATGTGTGTCACTATTAGTGGCTCAGACGTAAACTGATGTGTGTCACTATTAGTGGCTCAGACGTAAACTGATGTGTGTCACTATTAGTGGCCCAGACGTAGCCTGATGTGTGTCACTATTAGTGGCTCAGACGTAAACTGATGTGTGTCACTATTAGTGGCCCAGACGTAGCCTGATGTGTGTCACTATTAGTGGCTCAGACGTAAACTGATGAGTTTCGCTATTAGTGGCTCAGACGTAAACTGATGAGTTTCGCTATATACTTACTAGTGACACTATTAGTGGAACAGATTTAAGCTAATGAGTGTCACTAAGTGGCACAAACTTAAGATGATGAGTGTCATTATTAGTGGCAGAAATTTAAGCTGATAAGTGGCACTATTAGTGGCACAGGCTTAAGATGATGAGTGTCATTATTAGTGGCAGAAATTTAAGATGATGAGTGTCACTATTAGTGGCAAAGACTTACAGCTACAGAGGGACGTTCACTATAATAGCTTATGAGTGACACATAATCTTTATGACACATAAATGTGACTTAAGGCCATATTCAATTAGCGGCGAAAAAGCCGTTTTCAACACTTAGTTTTCGGCGATGACGTCATTTTCGCTGCCTTTCACTTATCCCCGTATTCAATTGTAATAGGCGAAAAAGTTCCGCCTACTGTATGAATACCTGGCGGAAAAAAGTGCAGAATTGGGGTTTTGGGGTGCAGAGGTGCAGAAACCACTCTGCACCCTTTGTACATCCCCTTGAACAACAAAGGACACCCAAAAAAAGCACTTTGAAAAAGTGGGCGAAAAATTTCAAAGTGGGGGTACAACGTCAAAAACTAGCAAAATAGCCTTTGGGGGGGTCTGCAAGTATGGGGGAGTTTTTTTTATTGCAGGTGCATTTTTTGGTGCACTTTAAAGCTTGATTTTAGTGATTTTGAACTATGCTTGCACTCATTTTCATGTACCCCAAATTTGATGAGAATACTTATTTTGGCCAAAAAAAGTTGCTAAATGCTATTCTTCACCACTCTCCCAAAGACACTAAATTGCTCCTATTGAGACCAATCAAAGACTCCAAATACCTTTTGCAGGGCTATTCGGGAGACCCATAGTGAACCCCAATGTCAGAGCATCTTTAGGGGGTGTCAGGCTGATTTCCCCAAAAATGACAGGACTTTTCGCCGATTTCGTTTTCGCCGGGTCCCATTTTCGCCAATTTGGAATTAAATAGAGGGATATGCGGGGACGCACGCGATAAGTTTTCGACGCCGAAACCTCAGATGAAGGCGGAAAGTCCAGCAACGGACTTTTGGCTCCAAACTGAATATGGCCCATAGACTTACAGCTGAGGAGTGACACTCACTATTAGTATCACAGGCTTACAGCTTATGAGTGACACTCACTACTAGTGGCACAGACTTATATCTGTTTAGTGACGCTCACTATTAGTGACACTGGGCCTGATTCAGTAAGGTTCGCTGATGTGATCGCGAATGCAAATGCGCACGCAGTTCTGCTGCAAAAGTATGGTGATAATTGCAATCGCAAAGCGGTCGCACGGACAACATGCAGACGCCCACTTCCCCTCTCGCACATCCGTACCTTGCAATCCATCCAAAACATTGGTAACATCGAAGTACAACAGGTCATACCTCACTTATTGCTAACTTTCCAGTACGCAATGAGCACTCAAGCTGCGTATGCCGTCGCAGGGGCTAATTTATGCACGCCCCTGTAATGGCGTTCAAACGCACTGGCACGCCTGCTTGTCACCGACAACCCCCCAGCCACCACCCCCAAATGCTATCTTCCTATATGCGCAGTACGCAATCACCGGCCATCTGCGTACACGATTGCAATAGCGATTCTTGCTGTATCAGGCCCACATACCGCTGATGAGTCACACTCACTATTATTGGCATAGATTCACCGCTAATGAGTCACACTCACTATTATTGGCATAGATTCACCGCTAATGAGTCACACTCACTATTATTGGCATAGATTCACCGCTGATGAGTCACACTCACTATTATTGGCATAGATTCACCGCTGATGAGTCACACTCACTATTATTGGCATAGATTCACTGCTGATGAGTCACACTCACTATTATTGGCATAGATTCACCGCTGATGAGTCACACTCACTATTATTGGCATAGATTCACTGCTGATGAGTCACACTCACTATTATTGGCATAGATTCACCACTGATGAGTCACACTCACTATTATTGGCATAGATTCACTGCTGATGAGTCACACTCACTATTATTGGCATAGATTCACCACTGATGAGTCACACTCACTATCATTGGCATAGATTCACCGCTGATGAGTCACACTCACTATTATTGGCATAGATTCACCGCTGATGAGTCACACTCACTATTATTGGCATAGATTCACCGCTAATGAGTCACACTCACTATTATTGGCATAGATTTACCGCTGATGAGTCACACTCACTATTATTGGCATAGATTCACCGCTGATGAGTCACACTCACTATTATTGGCATAGATTCACCGCTAATGAGTCACAGTCACTATTATTGGCATAGATTCACCGCTAATGAGTCACACTCACTAATAGTGTTACAGACTTACAGATAATGAGGGACCCTCACTAATAGTGTTACAGACTTACAGCTAATGAGGGACCCTCACTAATAGTGGTACAGACTTACAGATAATGAGGGACACTCACTAATAGTGTTACAGACTTACAGATAATGAGGGACACTCACTAATAGTGGTACAGACTTACAGATAATGAGGGACCCTCACTAATAGTGGTACAGACTTACAGATAATGAGGGACACTCACTAATAGTGTTACAGACTTACAGCTAATGAGGGACCCTCACTAATAGTGGTACAGACTTACAGCTAATGAGGGACCCTCACTAATAGTGTTACAGACTTACAGCTAATGAGGGACCCTCACTTATAGTGGTACAGACTTACAGATAATGAGGGACCCTCACTAATAGTGGTACAGACTTACAGATAATGAGGGACCCTCACTAATAGTGTTACAGACTTACAGCTAATGAGGGACCCTCACTAATAGTGGTACAGACTTACAGATAATGAGGGACCCTCACTAATAGTGTTATAGACTTACAGATAATGAGGGTCATTCACTAATAGTGGTACAGACTTACAGATAATGAGGGACACTCACTAATGATGTTACAGACTTACAGATAATGAGGGACCCTCACTAATAGTGGTACAGACTTACAGATAATGGGGTACACTCACTAATAGTGATACAGACTTACAGATAATGAAGGACACTCACTAATAGTGGTACAGACTTACAGATAATGAGGGACCCTCACTAATAGTGTTACAGACTTACAGATAATGAGGGACCCTCACTAATAGTATTACAGACTTACAGATAATGAGGGACCCTCACTAATAGTGTTATAGACTTACAGATAATGAGGGTCATTCACTAATAGTGGTACAGACTTACAGATAATGAGGGACACTCACTAATGATGTTACAGACTTACAGATAATGAGGGACACTCACTAATGATGTTATAGACTTACAGATAATGAGGGACCCTCACTAATAGTGGTACAGACTTACAGATAATGAGGTACACTCACTAATAGTGATACAGACTTCCAGACAATGAGGGACCCTCACTAATAGTGGTACATACTTACAGATAATGAGGGACCCTCACTAATAGTGTTACAGACTTACAGATAATGAGGGTCACTCACTAATAGTGGTACAGACTTACAGATAATGAGGGACCCTCACTAATAGTGTTACAGACTTACAGATAATGAGGGACACTCACTAATGATGTTATAGACTTACAGATAATGAGGGACCCTCACTAATAGTGGTACAGACTGAAAGATAATGAGGGACCCTCAATAATAGTGGTACAGACTTACAGATAATGAGGGACACTCACTAATAGTGGTACAGACTTACAGATAATGAGGGACCCTCACTAATGATGTTACAGACTTACAGATAATGAGGGACACTCACTAATGATGTTATAGACTTACCGATAATGAGGGACCCTCACTAATAGTGGTACAGACTTACAGATAATGAGGGACACTCACTAATAGTGGTACAGACTTACAGATAATGAGGGACCCTCACTAATAGTGGTACAGACTTACAGATAATGAGGGACACTCACTAATGATGTTACAGACTTACAGATAATGAGGGACACTCACTAATAGTGTTATAGACTTACAGATAATGAGGGACCCTCACTAATAGTGGTACAGACTTACAGATAATGAGGGACACTCACTAATAGTGGTACAGACTTACAGATAATGAGGGACCCTCACTAATAGTGGTACAGACTTACAGATAATGAGGGACACTCACTAATGATGTTACAGACTTACAGATAATGAGGGACCCTCACTAATAGTGTTACAGACTTACAGATAATGAGGGACACTCACTAATAGTGTTATAGACTTACAGATAATGAGGGACCCTCACTAATAGTGGTACAGACTTACAGATAATGAGGGACACTCACTAATAGTGGTACAGACTTACAGATAATGAGGGACCCTCACTAATAGTGGTACAGACTTACAGATAATGAGGGACACTCACTAATGATGTTACAGACTTACAGATAATGAGGGACCCTCACTAATAGTGTTACAGACTTACAGATAATGAGGGACACTCACTAATAGTGTTATAGACTTACAGATAATGAGGGACACTCACTAATAGTGGTACAGACTTACAGCTAATGAGGGACCCTCACTAATAGTGGTACAGACTTACAGATAATGAGGGACACTCACTAATAGTGGTACAGACTTACAGATAATGAGGGACCCTCACTAATAGTGGTACAGACTTACAGATAATGAGGGACCCTCACTAATAGTGGTACAGACTTACAGATAATGAGGGTCACCCACTAATAGTGGTACAGACTTACAGATAATGAGGGACCCTCACTAATAATGTTACAGGCTTACAGATAATGAGGGACACTCACTAATAGTGTTACAGACTTGCAGATAATGAGGGACACTCACTAATAGTGTTACAGACTTACAGATAATGAGGGACACTCACTAATAGTGTTACAGACTTACAGATAATGAGGGACACTCACTAATAGTGGTACAGACTTACTGTCACGCTGGGAGGCGGTTTTCTGGAAGCTGAGGCCTGAGGCTGCGGGAGGAAACGGAGGCGAGGGGCCTGAATGTACGGCCTCCGCATCCACGTGTCTTGGTCGTTGGCGAGACCTAGTCAAAGGTGCGGAATCTAACCCACGAGATGGTGTTCGCCAGTGACCCCACCAATCGGGATATGGGCTTGAGCTGCACCTCGTAAGCAGGTTGCGGTCCTTTGACTAGATGACCAAAGCCTGCGGGAAAAAGGAGAGACGAACACTCGTGGCCCAAAGGGTCGGTGCCAGTAAGGGGCACGTAGGGACACTGTACTTGAGGTACAAGGAAGTGTGCACTGCGGACACGCTCTACCGGGTTGCCGGTCAAAAAGAGTGCACCACGGTGCAATACTGTAACACGTAGGTAGGGACCACAGAGTCCAGTAACGAAGTGGGTAGTAGTACTGGAGCCAGCCAGAGATTATAACGCTGGAGATTTTGGTACGTATAACTACACTCAGGCTGTGATGGTAAAGCACTGGTGAAATGGATAGTATACTGCACACAGGTGGCAGTGGTAACGCACTGGTGGAATGGAGGTATACTGCACACAGGCGAGGTGGTAACGCACTGATGAGATGAATGATATAGCTGCACACAGGCGGGGGTGGTAAAGCACTGGTGAGATGAATGATATAGCTGCACACAGGCTGAGGTGGTTAAGCACTGATGATATAGCTGCACACAGGCTGAGGTGGTTAAGCACTGATGATATAGCTGCACACAGGCTGAGGTGGTAACGCACTGGTGAGATGGACAATATAGTTGCACACAGGCTGAGGGGGTAAAGCACTGGTGAAATGGACGATATAGCTGCACACAGGCTGAGGTGGTAAAGCACTGGTGAGATGGACGATATAGCTGCACACAGGCTGAGGTGGTAAAGCACTGGTGAGATAAACGATATAGCTGCACACAGGAATAGATCACTGGAAGCAAGGGAACCTGGAACGAGAGACCACTAGTAACACTAGCAGCGACAATGGTTGTTCAGGCAACTACCTGATACACAGGAGCCGGATGTATACCCCTGGAAGCCCACTGATTAGTCCACAGCGTCAGCTGACCGGCCAGACTGTCAGGGAAGGAAGGACAGTCAGAAAAGGAAGTGTCATGGCGGCGCCCATGACAGGGACTCCGATCCCCGCGCACCAGGCCGCCCGAGACACCAGCATCAGGGAGATGCTCAGCACCTCCCACGTCGCCGCACCAGCCGTCCAACTGCCCGGGAAGTCAGAGGAAGCCGGCGGGACGGTAAGGGACGTCCGATCCCCGGCTGAACTCTGACACTTACAGATAATGAGGGACACTCACTAATAGTGTTACAGACTTACAGATAATGAGGGACACTCACTAATAGTGATACAGACTTACAGATAATGAGGGACCCTCACTAATAGTGGTACAGACTTACAGATAATGAGGGACACTCACTATTAGGGCTCTATTTATCAACATTATTTTTACTAAAATAATGTGAAAAAGGGTGTTTTCACACCCTTTTCACATTATTTTAGTATCACCTATAGTTATTACAGGGCAATTGGAGTAGAATTCATAAAATTCTACTCCAACCCCTAATTATCACTTATTTTTAGTAAAGCAGATCGCATTTCCCATAACTGTAATGTGAAATGTGATCTGACCAGAGTTACTAAAAATAAATGTGAAAAAAATACCGGGGAAAGCCCTGTGATAATAACGCCACCTGGAGGTGGCGGTATCCAGGGTCTCCCCTGGTTACCGGCCTCCTGCCCTGCTCTAACGGGGAGAGCAGAGTCGGGAGTCGGTCCCAGTAATCAGCTGTGTGGTCTAAACAGACCGCAAGCTGATTACTGTAAAAAAAAAGAAAAAAGAAAAATAGTAAAAAAAAATTACTTACCTGACTCCAGGAACCGGTGATCGGGCCTCCGGTGATGACTCCCCTCCGGTCAGCTGGTCTCCCACAGTGCACTGCTGCCCAGTCATCAGGTGATCGGGCCCCAGTGCAGTATGGGAGATCACCTGACCGGAGGAATGTAAGACATCACCGGAGGCCTGGAGCATGCAGGTAAGTGTAAGGGAGGGGGGGGTCGCGCGGGGGGGTTCCGCGATCGTGGGGGCGGGGCTTAGCGCTGGGGGGTGGGGCTTAGCGCTGGGGGGGTAGCTGCGGCGAACAGTCGGCGCATGCGCGGGCACTAAATCACGGTATTTTTTGCAAAAATACCGTGATAAGGCTCCGAAGGGGATTAGCAGGGACAGAGCTTTATCGCAAGCTCTGTCCCTGCAAGGGATTTCTAGTAAATCCCTTGTGATATTGCCTGAATTCGCAATGCGAATTCACTTGGTAATATCACACTACAATCTGCATTACCAATGTAGATTGTAGTAAATAGAGCCCTTAGTGACATAGATTTAAGATGCCCAAATACAGTGCACACTTAATGATATACACAAGCTTGTTTCATTGATCCTGCCTATATTGTTTTTATTGGCTGCGTGTTTTAGCAAATGAGCTTGTATCTCCTGTATTAGACAGGTTCTTAAGAAATTTGCAAACCTAATGGTGAATGTGTATTATGCAGAAAAACAAATACTGGAGGAAAATTGGGTGTAATGCTGGCCATACACTAGTACGACCAGCATAAGATGTGATTCGTCATGTTTTCCCTTGAACTCCCTGGCAACTCCCTGGCAGTCCCGGCTGCACGATTTGGTGCTTTTCTCACACACAATAAACATACGGTCTGAGGTACGATCACTCGCCCCTATACGACTGGCCACAGTACGATCAATCTTGTGCCTCACCAAAAACATGCGATCATAATAGATTTAAATGACGCCGCCATAGTCGCACCTTTGCATGTGCTTGTAATCTCTGCCCTTTAGAGGGGATACAATCATTTGGTCGACATTTATAATGCTGACACTGCAATGTTTACGGTTAGGTGTTGACATTGTTAAAATTTTGACAGACAACATGTCGACATTCTCAGAATGTTGACATCTGAAATGTCAACATGTGAAATACCGACACACTTGGAATGCAGACATACGGGTTAGGCTGTGGGACGGGAGGGTTAGACACTAGGGGGAGAGGAGGCTACTACAGGTAGGTTAGGGTTTGGCACTAGGGGGAGGGTTAGGCTACTATTGGGGGGGTTAGGATTAGGCACTGGGAGAGAGTTAGGCTACTAAGGGGAGGGTTAGGGTTATGCACTAGGGGGAGAGTTAGGCTACTACAGTGGGGTTTAGGGTTAGACACTGGGGTGAAGGTTAGGCTACAACAGGGAGGTTAGGGACTAGGGGGAAGGTTAGGCTACTACAGGGAGGTTAGGGTTAGGCACTAGGGGGAAGGTTAGGGTTAAGCTACTACAGGGGGGTTAGGGTTATGCACTAGGGGGAGGTCTAGGATACTACAGGTGGGTTAGGGTTATGCACTAGGGGGAGGGTTAGGATACTACAGGTGGGTTAGGGTTAGGCACTAGGGGGAGGGTTAGGCACTAGGGGGAAGGTTAGGGTTAAGCTACTACAGGGGGGTTAGGGTTATGCACTAGGGGGAGGGTTAGAATACTACAGGTGGGTTAGGGTTAGGCACTAGGGGGAGGGTTAGGCTACTACACGGGGATTAGGGTTAGGCACTAGGGGGAGGGTTAGGCACTAGGGGGAGGGTTAGGCTACTACAGGGAGGTTAGGGTTAGGATACTACAGGAGGGTTAGGCACTGGGGGAAGGTTAGCTTACTACAGGGAGGTTAGGGTTAGGCACTAGGGGGAGGGTTAGGGTTAGGATACTACAGGAGGGTTAGGGACTAGGGGGAAGGTTAGGTTACTACAGGGAGGTTAGGGTTAGGCACTAGGGGGAGGGTTAGGATACTACAGGAGGGTTATGGACTAGGGGGAAGGTTAGGTTACTACAGGGAGGTTAGGGTTAGGCACTAGGGGGAAGGTTAGGGTTAAGCTACTACAGGGGGGTTAGGGTTATGCACTAGGGGGAGGTCTAGGATACTACAGGTGGGTTAGGGTTAGGCACTAGGGGGAGGGTTAGGCTACTACAGGGGGGTTATGGTTAGGCTACTACAGGGGGGTTTGGGTTAGGCACTAGGGGGGGTTAGGGTTAGGCTACTACGAGGGGTCAGGGTTAGGCACTAGGGCAGAGCCGGCCCTAGGCATAGACAAACTAAGCAAATGCCTAGGGCATTAGGAATGCCTAGGGGCACCCAATGCTGCTTAGGGCCGGCAGAGGTTTGGGAGAGGCACGGCCGAGGCACCTGCTGCTGGCTGGGCAGAGTCTATTTCAGCTGCTACTGTCACTGTGCAGCGTCCATGATCGAAGCTCAGCAGACAGCTCTGATCGGGCATGGCAGCAGCAAACAGTGAGCGGGAAGCAGCGGAACAGACAGCGGCGGTTTGCGGGGATGGGGCACCTGGACGAAGGCTAGTGGTTAGCGCAGGTGCTGTGCTGGGAGAGGGGTGAGGGGTGCTGTGCTGGGTGAGGGGTGCTGTGCTGGGAGAGGTGTGCTATGCTCTGTGCTGGGTGAGGGGTATTGTGCTGTGGTCTGTGCTGGGAGAAGGGTGCTGTGCTATGATCTGTGACGGGTGCTGGGAGCACAGCACAATGGGGAAAGGGGACACAACACAGTGAGACCATGCCCCTTCTGTGAGGCCACACGCTTTTTCAGGATCCCAGGAGGGGCACCACACAAAATCTTGCCTAGGGCACTAGTTTGGCCAGGGCCGGCTCTGCACTAGGGTGATGGTTTGGGTTAGGCTACTATGGGGTTAGGGTTATGCACTAGGGGGAGAGTTAGGCTACTACAGGGAGGTTAGGGTTAGGCGCTAGGGGGGTTAGGGTTAGGATACTGCGGGGAGGTTAGGGTTAGGCACTAAGGGGGTTAGGATACTGCGGGGAGGTTAGGGTTAGGCACTAGGGGGAGGGTTTGGGTTAGGCTACTACGGGGGGTTAGGGTTAGGCCCTAGGGGGAGGGTAAGGATACTAAGGGGGAAAGGCTGGGGTTAGGCACAAGAGAGATGATTAGGGATTGGGACAGTGTACTCACTGGCTCCGTCAGATGAGTCACCTGAACACCGGGATCTGTAAAACAACGACATTTTATCAGTGTTGACATGGTCAATGTCGACATGCTAAGCATGTCGATATGCTCGATGTTGACATTATGAATGTCAATTTATAATTCCACACCCATTTTACAGAGCTTCCAACAGGTACAAAATGCTCTGCTCCCGGACTTCCCACCTAATTTATGATTGCAGCCACCTGTGCTGAAACACCTGTCTCATCAATTACCTAGTTCAACCCAGGTGACTGCAATCATACATTAGGTGGGTAGACCAGGAGCAGAGCATTTTGTACCTAATGGATCGGGTCATGTTGGAGGGTCTGATTTTAGCGAACGCCTTTTACACCCGCGATCTGGGATGCGATGGCGTTTGAGCTTAGTATCGAGCCCAGGGTTTAGATTGCTTTCCATTTGAACACATGTAGGCTGCAGCATGACATGACACCAGGGCTGGAGGCTGCTATCGGCTGCACTCACACATAGGAAGGTGAAGACAAATGTGCGCTTTCTTTGTGGCGATGGAGGCTATCGTCACTCCCCTTCCAACTGCTACACACATACAGTACTGGCTTACTATGGTGTGACTTAGGTTTGCATTTGTTTTTGCCGAGCAGGTCTTGTTCTGTGCTAAATGATGACACCGCTACTCACCCAGATTGTCATCAGCCAATAAGAGAAGTCTCTCTGCTAATGAAACCTTCGATCTGCTTGTGATTGACAGCTCCTGTTATTGACCTACACCGCCAGTTATCCCCGCCGCCCACTGGTTGTATAGTGCTGATAATGCACGCTGCTGTAGAAGGCGCTCAGTGATAGGGTTAATTCTCTCCCAGCTTCTCCCCAGGCCTTGCCTGCTGCTCCTGGTCAGCTACTTTACCATCCCCTGAAGTCTTAAAGTGCTGAATCTGGGAGTGAGCTAAGTGCCTGTCTCCAGTGTCAGCACAAGTGCCTGCTGGGAAACCGTTAACCCCTTATTTGCGGGCGATGCAGGGCTGGAAGCAGGGGGTCAGTGGGTTTTAGGATATGGAGATCTCAGGTCTGCTGCAGTGTAGGGCAGTGAGTAATCGGATGTCTAGGGAGCAGCGGGGGTTAATGGGCCTACGCCGCCACGTGACTGACAGGGGAAGTGTTGCTGTTAATGTATGACGTTGACCACTGAACTGACAACTGTCAGGTATGATGGGGAAGTGTTAGCACAATAAGAGCAGTGATTGAGCGGGGCGGTCATAATACGATGATAGAGCAGTCACTGTCCAGTCATTGTACATGTGCAATAGTAATAATGGCAGATTACAGCCTAAGCAATGCGGCTGCGAGGCTAGAACAGCGAATAGAAAACTGAGCAGTAAGAAATGCGGTCCAGTAATAGAATTGTGGGCCTGATTAAGAGGTGGACGCAAAGGCCGTCGGTGCTGCGTCCTCTCACGCAGCGGAGAAGTTATGCAAATGTCGCGTCCGCCGTCTTTTGTAAAGAGACGCCCAGCGTCGGCTTCTGAGACAGACATCAGAAACATCGGTCGCATCATGGGACCTCTGATCAGTTGTTCAGAATGAACGTCGCAAGTTAGACGACGAGGCAGTGACATCCCGTCTGAAGACACAGTCGCTTAGCACTGACACGCCCTCAAACTGGTCGTGACACTTCTGTGTTTTTGTCTCCACTTCTCCGTTATGTCCCCCCAAACTAACCCTGTCTGTCAATCATTCCGGCGTCTGAATCCACACTGCGACCGCCATCTCAAGACCATCGCAGCACATGTGCAGTATGGATCCTACATATGCGCGGACCACATAACATCGGTCACTTGCGGCAGAGTCTAAACTGCGTCTAACTCTGAATCATGCCCTTTATTACTGTAGTGATAAAGCAGTGTCCGTCCAGTGATAATATAGTGCTAGTGTAGTGATAAAGCAGTGTCAGTCCAGTGATAATGTAGTGCTAGTGTACTGATAAAGCAGTGTCAGTCCAGTGATAATATAGTGCTAGTGTAGTGATAAAGGAGTGTCAGTCCAGTGATAATATAGTGCTAGTGTAGTGATAAAGCAGTGTCAGTCCAGTGATAATATAGTGCTAGTGTAGTGATAAAGCAGTGTCAGTCCAGTGATAATATAGTGCTAGTATAGTGATAAAACAGTGTCAGTCCAGTGATAATATAGTGCTAATGTAGTGATAAAGCAGTGTCAGTCCAGTGATAATATAGTGCTAGTGTAGTGATAAAGCAGTGTCAGTCCAGTGATAATATACTGCTAATGTAGTGATAAAGCAGTGTCAGTCCGCTAGTGTAGTGATAAAGCATTGTCAGTCCAGTGATAATATAGTGCTAGTGTAGTGATAAAGCAGTGTCAGACCAGTGATAATATGGTGCTAGTGTAGTGATAAAGCAGTGTCAGTCCAGTGATAATATGGTGCTAGTGTAGTGATAAAACAGTGTCAGTTCAGTTGTAATACACTATTTGTTTAGTGTAGGCTGTTTAAAATCAGGCAGGGCGCTGCACCCATCTTAAAAGGGCAAAATGCCTTACTAAAACAGCCTACCCTGTGCCTTCTTTACCCACGGGCAGCAGTGTCCCACGGGTGGGAAAAGTTGTGGTGACCGATCTCCGCCAGGAGATATCAGTGATATTTCCTACGTTACAAGATTGATGAATTACCCTGGCACTTAATATCTACAAAACATAAATGAAAATCGTAATTTTCACCTACGTTTGTAGAAATTAAGAGCCTGATTCAGACCCACTCGCGAGCGGCTGTCCGCTCGCAAGTGGGTCGATGGTGTGCACTGCGCATGCGCACGACGGAGGGAGCTCCGTCGTGCGCATGCGCGAGATGCGACGAGCGAAGGACTTTCCTTCGCTTGTTGTGTCTGATCAAAGGGGGCGTGCTGTCGAAGTTGATTGACAGCACGCCCCCCTTTGGTGGGATGCCGGGGGCGTGCCTGCCAGACGGAGGCGTTCCCAAGGCCGTCAGAAGCCGGCCCCACTGACATCACTAGTGATGTCAGTGGGGCCGGCTAGTAATGTCAGTGGGAGTGATTTTGGCTCCGATAGAGCCAAAATCACTCCTGGCCTTGCGGTTGAAAAACTCAACCGCAGGCTTCTGTTCGCACTGGCGATGGTCGCGATGGTCAAGACCATCGCGACCATCATCCTGCACGCTCGTATAGGCTGTGGGTGGTGACCCACAGCTATACGAGCGTCCAGGAGGACGCTCCATAGTTATGGAGGTGGGCCCTGATTCAGAGCGAGCGCTCTGGTCTGAGCGTCCGGCTCTGAATCAGGGCCTAAGTGATGATAATTATTGTTTTGTCTATAATTTTTTTGTGTGTCAGCTTTTTGACCATGGCGACCTTTTTGTACATGTCGACCTTTTCTGTGTCGACCTTTTATCCCTGTCGACATATTGCCTGTCTAACTTCTGTTGTCTATCTTTTATACCAAACCTGCTTAATGCAGATTCCCAATGATCGGGAATCTGCGCAGGCGCCTGACCAGTACTGTGCATGTGAAATGGAGGCGTGTTGCCACCATTGGGGGGGGGGAGGGGAGAGGCCAGGATCTCTGTCGGCTGATGGAGATTTCTTGGCTTCTTACTCTCACCTGCGGTGGCCTGCTGCGTGACCCCATGGGTCACCTTAGCCGCAGATTATCCGATGCTGCGTTGGACAACGTAGCTCGGATAAGTAATGCATACTTACTTACTATCCTGGGACTATCAGGAGCCTCTTGAAAATTGTGTGCCGCTCCCGGCAACCCGCAAGAGTAGGCAAGTCCCCCGCATTGTCCGCTGGCTCTCCTGCGTCTGCACGTGAAAGTGTCCGGTTCAAGGGACGATGACGCGATCCACGCGGGAATCGCGTAATTGTAGCCCCGCCCCCTGCTTTGTAATGTTGGTAATGTCGGCATTATAAAACAGGGGCGGGCCGTAATGATGCACTCGCGCAAACACAACTCCCTGCTGCACCAATCTGGCAGCCCCCTCCTGGAAGGGGCTGCCATAAAGTCGGTTAGTATGGAGTAAAGAACAGGAGGCGTGATGCCTCCTGCTGCATTACCATAACTGTACAGACGGAATTGCAAAGCTATTTGCGAGTATCAGTGTCAGTCCAGTGATAGTTCAGCGTGTGTATATATATATATATATATATATATAGCAGTGTCCATGTAGTGATAAAGCAGTGTCAGTCCAGTGATGGATCAGTGGTAGTATATATATATATATATATATATACACACATATATATACACACAGTATGTATGTATAAATTATATATATATGAATATGAGAGAGAGAGAGAGAGAGAGAGAGATGTCCATGTAGTGATAAAGCAGTGTCAGTCCAGTGATAGATCAGTGTTAGTGTAATGATAAAGCAGTGTCAGTCCGGTGATAGATCAGTGTTAGTGTAGCTATAGAGCAGTCTTAGTGTAGTGATAAAGCAGTGTCAGTCCAGTGATCAGTGGCGTAACTAGGGCAGGGCGAGCGGCGTGTGTGCCCTGGGCGCCGTTGGACCGCCGGCGCGGGGGGGCGCCACCGGCTACGGTACCGGCCCGCCCTAGTTAGCCAGTGTAGCGCCGACCGCACTCATTGCGGTCAGCGCTACACCTTTACACAGGACCGGCGCTAGGCTTCCAGCGCCGGTCCTGTGCTGCACACCTGAGCCCGTTCCCTCCCCCTGAGCGCTTGCCCAATAGCGCTAGGAGACGGGCTCAGGCTGTGCAAAACACACACATCGCCACCAGCGCTGGCGGCGATGCGTGTGTTAAACAGCAGCCAATGAGAGTCAGATAGACTCTCATTGACTGCTGCAGCACCCACTGCAAGAGCCGGACTTCCGTCCGGCTCCTGCAGTGGGTAATGGACTGACGTCATGACGTCTGTCCCATAATGCTGAGCGCGCCAGCCCGGGCGGACTGGCGGGCGGGAGCGGCGTCGCGGACAGGAGCAGCATGGATTCAGGTAAGTATATTTTTATATATATATATATATATATACATATATATATATATATAATTTTTTTTAACCTATCTGCACAACGGGGGAGGGGGGTGGCTACTACTGGGGGGACCTCTACTGGGGAAGGGCTGGCTACTACTGGAGGCGCCATTATTGGGGGGCCTACTACTGGGGGCACTTAATCAGGAGGGGGAACCTCTACTGGGGACTACTACTTGGGGGGGAACTACCACTGGGGGCATTATAAAAGGGGCCTACTACTAGAGGCACTGCACTCGGGGGACCACTACTGGGGGCAATAATAGGAAGGGCCACTACAGGGGGCACTGGATAGGGGGGATCACTACAGGGTGTCTGCATAAGGGGACCACTACTGGGAAAACTGCATGGGGGGGGGACTACTGCTGGGGGCACCATATAAAGGGCACTGCATAGGGGGGGGACTACTACTGGGGGCACCATATAAAGGGCACTGCATAAGGGGATACCACTACTGGGCGCACTGCATTGTGGGGACTGCTACTGGGGGCACTGCATAAGGGGGAACACTACATGGGCCACTGCATTTGGGGGGCCACTACTGGGGGTACTGAGTAAGGGGAACTAATTGGGAGCTGTATAAGGGGGACCATTACTGGGGATACTGTATAAGGGGCACTACTATGGGCCTGCATAAGAGGGACCACAACTGCATACTGGGGGTACTGTATAAGGGGTACCACTGGGGTTAAGGTGCATATGTATAGGAATGTTCAGTGTGAAAATAAAGGGGTGTCTCATGTTGACACGCCCCATTTTTAAGTGACCACGTCCATTTTTTTGCCGCACATCGGGGGGGGGGCTCCCTTTTCAAATTTGCTCTGGGCTCCAAATACCCTAGTTACACCACTGCCAGTGATAGATCAGTGTTAGTGTAGATATTGATCAGTGTTAGTGTAGTGATAAAGCAGTGTCAGTCCAGTGATGGATCAGTGTTAGTGTAGCTATAGAGCAGTGTTAGTGTAGTGATAAAGCAGTGTCAGTCCAGTGATAGATCAGTGTTAGCGTAGATATAGCGCAGTGTTAATGTAGTGATAAAGCAGTGTCAGTCCAGTGATAGATCAGTGTTAGTGTAGCTATAGAGCAGTGTTAGTCTAGTGATAAAGCAGAGGGCCTGATTCAGAGCCGGACGCTATTTGCGCTCGCTCGTTCAGAAAAAGAGGCCGGATATTTAAATAGAGCACTCGCTCTTTGCGGTCTGTTGACGCCTCTATGTCTGAACGAGCGAACGAAACATGCGCTCGCTATTTTTTATAAAACGCCCCCTGGCCGCTCGCATCCTACGTCATCTCCGCTATTTATTAGATTAATCGAGTACATCGAAAGGCCTATGAACTGCTCGCAGTGCTTGTGGTTGGATTTTCCTATCGCAATCATGCGAACAGTTCAGGCTAAAAGACAACCAAGTGACGTGGTCGATGACGCTGCTTTGTTAATTATGCACACCATTAAAACGCCCGTTTTGACCGTTTGGCACGCCTGCGTTCGGATCTCCACTCCCCGTTTTCAAGCACCTTCCCCTGTTACCACCCACAAACTCCTCATTCTGTCACTCAAATTAGCAGGCATTCGCTATTTTGCGAGCACACAATTTCCGACCGCAATGACTGTTTCGCGCATGCGTATTACAACCCATATGCATGCGCAGTTGTGCGAACATCGCTCGGAGCGAACGAGCGGCCGCTTACGAGTGGCCCAGTGTCAGTCCAGTGATAGATCAGTGTTAGTGTAGATATAGTGCAGTGTTAGTGTAGTGATAAAGCAGTGTCAGTCCAGTGATAGATCAGTGTTAGTGTAGTTATAGAGCAGTGTCCATGTAGTGATAAAGCAGTGTCAGTCCAGTGATGGATCAGTGTTAGTGTAGATATAGATTAGTGTTAGTGTAATGATAAAGCAGTGTCAGTCCAGTGATAAATCAGTGTTAGCGTAGATATAGGGCAATGTTGTGTAGTGATAAAGCGGTGTCAGTCCAGTGATGGATCAGTGTTAGTGTAGTGATAAAGCAGTGTCAGTCCAGTGATAGATCAGTGTTATTGTAGATATAGAGCAGTGTCCATGTAGTGATAAAGCAGTGTCAGTCCAGTGATAGGTCAGTGTTAGTGTAGCTATAGAGCAGTGTTAGTGTAGTGATAAAGCAGTGTCAGTCCAGTGATAGATCAGTGTTAGTGTAGATATAGAGCAGTGTTAGTGTAGTGATAAAGCAGTTTCAGTCCAGTGATAAATCAGTGTTAGTGTAGTGATAAAGCAGTGTCAGTCCAGTGATAGATCAGTGTTATTGTAGATATAGAGCAGTGTTAATGTAGTGATAAAGCAGTGTCAGTCCAGTGATAGATCAGTGTTATTGTAGATATAGAGCAGTGTTAATGTAGTGATAAAGCAGTGTCAGTCCAGTGATAAATCAGTGTTAGTGTAGTGATAAAGCAGTGTCAGTCCAGTGATAGATCAGTGTTATTGTAGATATAGAGCAGTGTTAATGTAGTGATAAAGCAGTGTCAGTCCAGTGATAGATCAGTGTTATTGTAGATATAGAGCAGTGAAAGTGTAAAGATAAAGCAGTGTCAGTCCAGTGATAGATCAGTGTTAGTGTAGATATAGAGCAGTGTTAGTGTAGTGATAAAGCAGTGTCAGTCCAGTGATAAATCAGTGTTAGTGTAGATATAGAGCAGTGTTGTGTAGTGATAAAGCGGTGTCAGTCCAGTGATGGATCAGTGTTAGTGTAGCTATAGAGCAGTGTTAGTGTAGTGATAAAGCAGTGTCAGTCCAGTGATAGATCAGTGTTATTGTAGATATAGCGCAGTGTTAATGTAGTGATAAAGCAGTGTCAGCCCAGTGATAGATCAGTGTTAGTGTAGCTATAGAGCAGTGTTAGTCTAGTGATAAAGCAGAAGGCCTGATTCAGAGCCGGACGCTATTTGCGCTCGCTCGTTCAGAAAAAGAGGCCGGATATTTAAATAGAGCGCTCGCTCTTTGCGGTCTGTTGACGCCTCTATGTCTGAACGAGCGAACGAAACATGCGCTCGCTATTTTTTATAAAACGCCCCCTGGCCGCTCGCATCCTACGTCATCTCCGCTATTTATTAGATTAATCGAGTACATCGAAAGGCCTATGAACTGCTTGCAGTGCTTGTGGTTGGATTTTCCTATCGCAATCATGCGAACAGTTCAGGCTAAAAGACAACCAAGTGACGTGGTCGATGACGCTGCTTTGTTAATTATGCACACCCTTAAAACGCCCGTTTTGACCGTTTGGCACGCCTGCGTTCGGATCTCCACTCCCCGTTTTCAAGCACCTTCCCCTGTTACCACCCACAAACGCCTCATTCTGTCACTCAAATTAGCAGGCATTCGCTATTTTGCGAGCACACAATTTCCGACCGCAATGACTGTTTCGCGCATGCGTATTACAACCCATATGCATGCGCAGTTGTGCGAACATCGCTCGGAGCGAACGAGCGGCCGCTTACGAGTGGCCCAGTGTCAGTCCAGTGATAGATCAGTGTTAGTGTAGATATAGTGCAGTGTTAGTGTAGTGATAAAGCAGTGTCAGTCCAGTGATAGATCAGTGTTAGTGTAGTTATAGAGCAGTGTCCATGTAGTGATAAAGCAGTGTCAGTCCAGTGATGGATCAGTGTTAGTGTAGATATAGATCAGTGTTAGTGTAATGATAAAGCAGTGTCAGTCCAGTGATAAATCAGTGTTAGCGTAGATATAGGGCAATGTTGTGTAGTGATAAAGCGGTGTCAGTCCAGTGATGGATCAGTGTTAGTGTAGTGATAAAGCAGTGTCAGTCCAGTGATAGATCAGTGTTATTGTAGATATAGAGCAGTGTCCATGTAGTGATAAAGCAGTGTCAGTCCAGTGATAGGTCAGTGTTAGTGTAGCTATAGAGCAGTGTTAGTGTAGTGATAAAGCAGTGTCAGTCCAGTGATAGATCAGTGTTAGTGTAGATATAGAGCAGTGTTAGTGTAGTGATAAAGCAGTTTCAGTCCAGTGATAAATCAGTGTTAGTGTAGTGATAAAGCAGTGTCAGTCCAGTGATAGATCAGTGTTATTGTAGATATAGAGCAGTGTTAATGTAGTGATAAAGCAGTGTCAGTCCAGTGATAGATCAGTGTTATTGTAGATATAGAGCAGTGTTAATGTAGTGATAAAGCAGTGTCAGTCCAGTGATAAATCAGTGTTAGTGTAGTGATAAAGCAGTGTCAGTCCAGTGATAGATCAGTGTTATTGTAGATATAGAGCAGTGTTAATGTAGTGATAAAGCAGTGTCAGTCCAGTGATAGATCAGTGTTATTGTAGATATAGAGCAGTGAAAGTGTAGTGATAAAGCAGTGTCAGTCCAGTGATAGATCAGTGTTAGTGTAGATATAGAGCAGTGTTAGTGTAGTGATAAAGCAGTGTCAGTCCAGTGATAAATCAGTGTTAGTGTAGATATAGAGCAGTGTTGTGTAGTGATAAAGCGGTGTCAGTCCAGTGATGGATCAGTGTTAGTGTAGTGATAAAGCAGTGTCAGTCCAGTGATAGATCAGTGTTATTGTAGATATAGAGCAGTGTCCATGTAGTGATAAAGCAGTGCCAGTCCAGTGATAGATCAGTGTTAGTGTAGATATAGAGCAGTGTTAGTGTAGTGATAAAGCAGTGTCAGTCCAGTGGTAAATCAGTGTTAGTGTAGTGATAAAGCAGTGTCAGTCCAGTGATAGATCAGTGTTATTGTAGATATAGAGCAGTGTCCATGTAGTGATAAAGCAGTGTCAGTCAAGTGATAGATCAGTGTTAGTGTAGATATAGAGCAGTGTTAATGTAGTGATAAAGCAGTGTCAGTCCAGTGATAGAACAGTGTTATTGTAGATATAGAGCAGTGTTAGTGTAGTGATAAAGCAGTGTCAGTCCAGTGATAGATCAGTGTTAGTGTAGCTATAGAGCAGTGTTAGTGTAGTGATAAAGCAGTGTCAGTCCAGTGATAGATCAGTGTTAGTGTAGATATAGAGCAGTGTTAGTGTAGTGATAAAGCAGTGTCGGTCCAGTGATAAATCAGTGTTAGTGTAGTGATAAAGCAGTGTCAGTCCAGTGATAGATCAGTGTTATTGTAGATATAGAGCAGTGTTAATGTAGTTATAAAGCAGTGTCAGTCCAGTGATAGATCAGTGTTATTGTAGATATAGAGCAGTGTTAATGTAGTGATAAAGCAGTGTCAGTCCAGTGATAGATCAGTGTTAGTGTAGCTATAGAGCAGTGTTAGTGTAGTGATAAAGCAGTGTCAGTCCAGTGATAGATCAGTGTTAGTGTAGATATAGAGCAGTGTTAGTGTAGTGATAAAGCAGTGTCGGTCCAGTGATAAATCAGTGTTAGTGTAGTGATAAAGCAGTGTCAGTCCAGTGATAGATCAGTGTTATTGTAGATATAGAGCAGTGTTAATGTAGTTATAAAGCAGTGTCAGTCCAGTGATAGATCAGTGTTATTGTAGATATAGAGCAGTTAAAGTGTAGTGATAAAGCAGTGTCAGTCCAGTGATAGATCAGTGTTAGTGTAGATATAGAGCAGTGTTAGTGTAGTGATAAAGCAGTGTCAGTCCAGTGATAAATCAGTGTTAGTGTAGATATAGAGCAGTGTTGTGTAGTGATAAAGTGGTGTCAGTCCAGTGATGGATCAGTGTTAGTGTAGTGATAAAGCAGTGTCAGTCCAGTGATAGATCAGTGTTATTGTAGATATAGAGCAGTGTCCATGTAGTGATAAAGCAGTGCCAGTCCAGTGATAGATCAGTGTTAGTGTAGATATAGAGCAGTGTTAGTGTAGTGATAAAGCAGTGTCAGTCCAGTGGTAAATCAGTGTTAGTGTAGTGATAAAGCAGTGTCAGTCCAGTGATAGATCAGTGTTATTGTAGATATAGAGCAGTGTCCATGTAGTGATAAAGCAGTGTCAGTCAAGTGATAGATCAGTGTTAGTGTAGATATAGAGCAGTGTTAATGTAGTGATAAAGCAGTGTCAGTCCAGTGATAGAACAGTGTTATTGTAGATATAGAGCAGTGTTAGTGTAGTGATAAAGCAGTGTCAGTCCAGTGATAGATCAGTGTTAGTGTAGCTATAGAGCAGTGTTAGTGTAGTGATAAAGCAGTGTCAGTCCAGTGGTAAATCAGTGTTAGTGTAGTGATAAAGCAGTGTCAGTCCAGTGATAGATCAGTGTTATTGTAGATATAGAGCAGTGTCCATGTAGTGATAAAGCAGTGTCAGTCAAGTGATAGATCAGTGTTAGTGTAGATATAGAGCAGTGTTAATGTAGTGATAAAGCAGTGTCAGTCCAGTGATAGAACAGTGTTATTGTAGATATAGAGCAGTGTTAGTGTAGTGATAAAGCAGTGTCAGTCCAGTGATAGATCAGTGTTAGTGTAGCTATAGAGCAGTGTTAGTGTAGTGATAAAGCAGTGTCAGTCCAGTGATAGATCAGTGTTATTGTAGATATAGAGCAGTGTCCATGTAGTGATAAAGCAGTGCCAGTCCAGTGATAGATCAGTGTTAGTGTAGATATAGAGCAGTGTTAGTGTAGTGATAAAGCAGTGTCAGTCCAGTGGTAAATCAGTGTTAGTGTAGTGATAAAGCAGTGTCAGTCCAGTGATAGATCAGTGTTATTGTAGATATAGAGCAGTGTCCATGTAGTGATAAAGCAGTGTCAGTCAAGTGATAGATCAGTGTTAGTGTAGATATAGAGCAGTGTTAATGTAGTGATAAAGCAGTGTCAGTCCAGTGATAGAACAGTGTTATTGTAGATATAGAGCAGTGTTAGTGTAGTGATAAAGCAGTGTCAGTCCAGTGATAGATCAGTGTTAGTGTAGCTATAGAGCAGTGTTAATGTAGTGATAAAGCAGTGTCAGTCGAGTGATAGATCAGTGTTATTGTAGATATAGAGCAGTGTTAATGTAGTTATAAAGCAGTGTCAGTCCAGTGATAGATCAGTGTTATTGTAGATATAGAGCAGTGTTAATGTAGTGATAAAGCAGTGTCAGTCCAGTGATAGATCAGTGTTAGTGTAGATATAGAGCAGTGTTAGTGTAGTGATAAAGCAGTGTCAGTCCAGTGATAAGTCAGTGTTAGTGTAGTGATAAAGCAGTGTCAGTCCAGTGATAGATCAGTGTTAGTGTAGCTATAGAGCAGTGTTAGTGTAGTGATAAAGCAGTGTCAGTCCAGTGATAAATCAGTGTTAGTGTAGATATAGAGCAGTGTTAGTGTAGTGATAAAGCAGTGTCAGTCCAGTGATAGATCAGTGTTAGTGTAGATATAGAGCAGTGTTAGTGTAGTGATAAAGCAGTGTCAGTCCAGTGATAAATCAGTGTTAGTGTAGTGATAAAGCAGTGTCAGTCCAGTGATAGATCAGTGTTATTGTAGATATAGAGCAGTGTTAATGTAGTGATAAAGCAGTGTCAGTCCAGTGATAGATCAGTGTTATTGTAGATATAGAGCAGTGTTAATGTAGTGATAAAGCAGTGTCAGTCCAGTGATAGATCAGTGTTATTGTAGATATAGAGCAGTGTTAATGTAGTGATAAAGCAGTGTCAGTCCAGTGATAGATCAGTGTTAGTGTAGATATAGAGCAGTGTTAGTGTAGTGATAAAGCAGTGTCAGTCCAGTGATAGATCAGTGTTAGTGTAGATATAGATCAGTGTTAGTGTAGTGATAAAGCAGTGTCATTTGTGCCTTGATTCAGTCAAACTGGTGCTTTCTAATCGGGTTTGATCATTCATGGCTCTTCACCACGCTCTAGACCTTTCTCCACAATCTTCCTAGATTTGTTTCCAATTGTGAGACTTTGTTATTTCCTTACCCCGGTATCACACGCTTCATTGTCCGCCCTCTCCATGAGTCCCTATGCCTGGCTAAAGATCCCACCATACAATTGATATCAGAGTTATAGCAGCTCTGGTTAGATGGTATGTCCTGTCTGCTCCCTGCATATACTACAGCCGTCTAGGTGTGGAGCTTCCTGGTGAACAGTAGTCTCATATATTCCAATATACTCATGTCACCACCTGTTCTGTACCAATACTCTCCAGACAGTACAGGAGCCCCACCACCCTTTTGCAGATGTTTCCAAATCTGTCCACTCTTTGCTGGGGTGGTGCCGTGCACTGGGCACGCAGCTTCATATCTGGTGGCACTGTCCATTACTGTTGAGCTTCTGGCAAATGGTGAGCGGACTTTTGGGAACTATTACTGAAATCCACCTTCCTTTTACCCCTGGGTTTTGGCTCTTTAATTTTATGGATTTACTCTTATCCCAGTTTGAAAAATCTCTGGTTAGTTATCTCATGAATGCAGCTGGAGCGGTCTTCCCATCTTTGTAGATCCACCTCCCTGCCTTCCATCTCTCAGTGGTTCAAGAGCATTGACTTTTATATAATACGATGGAGGACTTAAACCTAATTGCTTCTGTTGAAAAACTCAGACTTCATTGCAACATGGTATGATTGGCTGAGATTAAAGGAATCTGATAAATATATTACCCATTGCCTACCTTCCCCTGGAGAGTGTTCTCCAACGGATTCGGTATGGAATCCCGGTTGCCGCATGGCCGGCAGTTCGATTCCCGGCAGCGGTAGCCCGACAAATCAGCAGAGCCCAGCAGCGGAAGCCCGACAGCACTGGAAATCCCGATCGTCCCTAAGGTAAGTATAAACTAACCTAACCTAACCCCCTAACCCTCCTTAGGGGTGCCTAACCCTAACCTCCCCCCCAAGTGCCTAACTCTAATCCCCCCTCTAAGTGCCTAACCCTAACCCCCCCTTCCCCACTGCCTAAACCTAAGTCCCCCGGAGGGGTGCCTAACCCTAACCTCCCCCCGGGGGTGCCTAACCATACCCCCCCTTCTCCTAGCCTAACCCTAACCCTCCCTGGGGGTGCCTAACCCTAACTCCCCCCCGGGTGCCCTAAACCTAACCCTCCCCCCCCGCGGCTGTTCGCTCGCGGCGTCGGGCATCCCTTCGATCGGGATGCCGGGCGCCGGTCTCTTGGCGTCGGGTAAATGACAGGTGTCTAGATATAGACGCTGGTCATTTATCCCACGCCGGGATAAAGCAGCATGGAAGCCAGCTGTCGGTATTAAGGCTGCCGGTTTCCCGACTGCATACCTTCTCCAACTACCTTTCCAACACATTTACTGTCTGTTTTAATAAATACTGATTGCATAAAAAAAGCAGTGTCAGTCCTGTGATAGAGCAGTGTCAGTCCAGTGATAGAGCAGTGTCATTCCAGTGATAGAGTGGTGTCAGTCCAGTGATAGAGCAGTGTCAGTACAGTGATAGAGCAGTGTCAGTCCAGTGATAGAGCAGTGTCAGTCCAGTGTCATTCCAGTGATAGGGCAGTGTCAGCCCAGTGATAGAGCAGTGTCAGTCCAGTGTCATTCCAGTGATAGAGCAGTGTTAGTCCAGTGTCATTCCAGTGATAGAGTAGTGTCAGTACAATGATAGAGCAGTGTCAGTCCAGTGATAGAGCAGTGTTAGTCCAGTGTCATTCCAGTGATAGAGCAGTGTCAGTCCAGTGATAGAGCAGTGTCAGTCCAGTGTCATTCCAGTGATAGAGCAGTGTTAGTCCAGTGTCATTCCAGTGATAGAGTAGTGTCAGTACAATGATAGAGCAGTGTCAGTCCAGTGTCATTCCAGTGATAGAGCAGTGTTAGTCCAGTGTCATTCCAGTGATAGAGTAGTGTCAGTACAATGATAGAGCAGTGTCAGTCCAGTGATAGAGCAGTGTTAGTCCAGTGTCATTCCAGTGATAGAGCAGTGTTAGTCCAGTGTCATTCCAGTGATAGAGCAGTGTCAGTACAGTGATAGAGCAGTGTCAGTCCAGTGATAGAGCAGTGTCAGTCCAGTGTCATTCCAGTGATAGAGCAGTGTCATTCCAGTGATAGAGCAGTGTCAGTCCAGTGTCATTCCAGTGATAGAGTAGTGTAAGTACAATGATAGAGCAGTGTCAGTCCAGTGATAGAGCAGTGTTAGTCCAGTGTCATTCCAGTGATAGAGCAGTGTTAGTCCAGTGTCATTCCAGTGATAGAGCAGTGTTAGTCCAGTGTCATTCCAGTGATAGAGCAGTGTCAGTACAATGATAGAGCAGTGTCAGTCCAGTGATAGAGCAGTGTCAGTACAATGATAGAGCAGTGTCAGTCCAGTGATAGAGCAGTGTCAGTCCAGTGTCATCCAGTGATAAAGCCGTGTCAGAGTAGTGATAGAGTAGTGTCAGTCCTTTGATATAACAGTGTCAGTTCAGTGATAGAGCAGTGTCTCTCCAGTGATAGAGCAGTGTCGGGTGTGGATTGAAATATCTACACTATTTAGATAGACAGTGAAATGATAGACACCAAGGGCCAAATGTAATAGGGTGAGTTTAGAAAAAGTGAGAGAAAACTCACATTTTTAAACTCAGACAAAGTAATAAAGTCACAGAACATGGAAACTTGTATGTTTTTCAGACTAAAAAACCTCTCAATATTTAAACTCTCATCCAGGTGTTTCTTGTTTTGAAAATACAGCTCGAACAATGTATTAGTGTGAGTGTTTCACTGCTAAACTCTCACATTTTCTAAACTCTCACCCTATTACATTTGGCCCCAAATGGTAGACATGCAATAGGTAGACAGGATCAAATGGTCAACGGTTAAATGATCAACATGGACTAAGGTCTACAGAGTAAAATGGTCGTTACGGTCAAAAAGTCGACACACACAAATGGTTATTTTTTTGTTGTTGTAATTTTCACCCTAATCCTCACCCTAACCATCCCCATAGTGCCTAACCCTCACCTCGGTGCCTATCCCTAACCCTCCACCTAGTTCCTAACTGTACCCTTCCGCATCATAACCCTAACCCTCCACAAAGTGCCTAACCCTAAACCTAACCCTCATTATAACCCTAAAAATGATTGACCTTTTCTTTGTCGACTTTTTGACCGTGTCGACCTAAGTCAATGTCAACATTTTAAATGTTGAATATGTAAATAGTGTCTGTGCTAGTATCTATATAAATTCTCAAGGCTGTTAAAATAACAATAACATTTATTCAACATACTGTGACACAGTCGGGATAGGGGTCCCTCTCCTGGGGTAGATGGACTCCCTCTTTATACACACAGCAGCCGTAGAAATAGGACACAGGTCTGGGGTTCTTGTACAAACTGGTCGGCGCCAGTCTTTATTGTGCCAGATAAATATAACAAAACATAAACAAAAGTTCTAGCCCATCTGGGCACTAACTAAAAATTAGGTACCCTCACTACCAGAGCGGTAGGGCCTACTGCCCTCACCATCAATAAAAGCATGTGCACAGTACTCACAGGAATATCACACAGTGTCTCTGGACATGCTAACCTGCATGCCTGCTTCCCCAGGTGTGAGACACTGCATCAAAAACTCAGCTCTTATGAGCCACTTCCAGGTGTAATCATTAATTAGCCTGCTTTCAGGCTGAAAAGCCCAACACCTGAAGTGGCCCTGTGGATGGAGCCCTCCCTTCTCTTTCACACCCACACCCCCAGGACCCATTATCCGGCTTTTACCAAAAGCCGACACTCAAATCTGCTTGGTAAAACAGACTTTTCCTGGGGGTTTAAAACACATATTACAGGAATCTGGACATAAATACATGCCCTGCCTAACTTCTCCAGTGCTTCTATCACATATCCCTCCCCCTTAGTTTCGACCTATGGGCGGAACAACTTTAGGCCCCAAACAATGGACACGTGACAAAACATCTGTATTGGCCAGCTGGCTTCCTGGCCTGTGTTCTACTGCGAGCTTGAAATTTTTTAATGCCCAGAACCACCTTGTTATTAAGCTGTGGCTTTATTAAACCGCTGCCAACGGTGTAACCAAGATACTTTACTTCCTCCATCCCTAGGCAACATTTCTCTGGGTTGGCTGTCAATCCTGCCCTATTTTTGGAGTCCAACACTGCCTGTACTCTGGACAAATGAGACTGCCAATCAGGACTATGAATGACTACATCACCCAGGCAAACAGCAGCATACCGTCTATGGGGTCTTCGAATTCTGTCCATCATCCTTTGGAAGGTAGCTGGTGCCCTACGTAATCCAAAGGGCAACATCTTATATTGGAACAACCCTTCTGGTGTCAGAAAAGATGTTTTTTCTTTGGCATTCTCAGTTAATGGCACTTGCCAATACTCTTTGGATAAGTCTAGCGTGGTTAAATACCTGGCTGTTCCTAGCCTTTCAACTAGCTCATCCACCCTTGGCATTGGGTAGGCATCGAACTTTGACACACTGTTCAATTTTCGAAAATCGTTTCCGAAACTTACACTCCTGTCAAGCTTTGGAATAAGCACAATGGGACTTAACCACTCACTATGCGACTTTTCAATTACACTGAGTTCCAACATTTTTTTAATTTCTTTAGACACTGATTTTCTTTGGACTTCTGGTAACCTACAGGGCTTTAGGTTAATCTTAACCCCTGGGTCAGTGACTATGTCATGTTTAATGACTGTGGTTTTGCCCGGTACATCTGAGAACAAAACCTTATTTCTGATAAGAAACTTCTTAACTTCCTGCTGTTGAACGGTCGACAGGGTTTTAGCTATTGTCACTTCAGGAACCAAAGGCCCTAAGTTTACTGGAGTGGCCGGGATGGCTGACAGAGCTGCTCTATCCTTAATAATACTTCCCATCTCAATATTCTCTGGTTCACCAATCACGCTAGAAAAAGGGAACTTCTCAGACTCGGAAGAAGCTTCCCCTGCTACTGCATCAGCAACCTTCTCAAATGGGTCGGGATTATTCACTTCAGTAACAAATTGGCTTTCCCACAACTCCCAGAAATGAGCAAAGTCTCTTCCCAACATTATATCATACTTTAAGCCAGGCACCAAACCCACAGAGACTATAGCGGAACCACACTGTGTTTCTATGTTCACTTCCGCAGTAACATAATACCGAGTATCCCCATGTATGCAGGTCACACCAACAACTCTTCCCTTGCGCTTTAAGGGTGTCACGGTTGCCGACACTTAAGACTCCTGGGAGGAGGCAGGCCTACTAGGCACAATAAACTGGGGTGGCTTTAGGAATGACCTTTTCATGAAATCTCGATAGCACGGAATAAAAGAAAATAGAATTTATTCACAGGAGAAATATAATAGCAACGTCTCACATAAAGTCTCAACAACACTGAGGTTCACATAAGCAGTAACGAGTATAGGAGAAAACCCACCATATAGTCTTTAACACAGAAAAGTTAATATGGCAAGGAACCTCGAGTCCAGTATGAAGCTAACACCTCAGGATGGTATAGAGGAGCTTCACCTGGGTGGAACCCTGTAGTGATGGAGATCCAGAGCAGAGTGAGCTCTGTGATGCGGTGAAAGACGGAGCAGGGTTGAGCCCTGTGATGCGATGAGGTTCAAGCAGGGTTGAGTCTTGTGATGTGGTGAGGTCGGAGCAGGGTTGAGCCCTGTGATGCGGTGAGGTCGGATCAGGGTTGAGCCCTGTGATGCAGTGAGGTTGAAGCAGGATTGAGCCCTGTGAAGCGGTGTACTTCCGGAACAGGGTTGAGCCCTGCGGTATAACTAGAATCCGGAGCGAGGTTGAGCCCCGCGATGCAATGAAGGTTGAAGCAGGGTTGAGCCCTGTGAAGCGGTGTGGTTCCGGAACAGGGTTGAGCCCTGCGGTGTGACTAGAATCCGGAACGGGGTTGAGCCCCGCTATGTGGTGATGATAACTGTAACGGTACAGTTGACAACTGTAATGAAGATGGGTACGATGTCCACAGGAGTGAGAGGCAACAGGCAAAGTAAATAGTGCAGCAAAAGGTGAAACCAAAGCAGTGGAGCAGAAAGCAATACTTAGGCAATGGCTATGCTGAGCTCTGTAGTGCGGCTGGTAACTGGCATCAGAAGTTAAGCTGGAACATGAGTGGAGATATAGTAAAGTCCACAGTAACCCACAGGCACAGCAGGGATCTAGCAGGAGTCCAAGAAAGACCTGAAAATAATGTTGCACAGACACTGAAACACAGTAACAGGCTTTATACTAGAGGTCTGTGATCCATAGGAAGTTCAGAACATGTGACCCAAATGGAATCAGGTTTGAAATAATGAGCAATCTAGGAATCCCACAACCTGACAACACCTTGGAAACAGATGATCACTTTAACTCTCTATTCCCTGTATGTGAAGAATGCCAGCAAGCAGGATAGCTCCTCCAACGACCACAAAGGAACTTTGGAAAAAGTAATCTATCTTTATGTACTGATATAGGCCCTCATTCAGAGCCGTACGCTCTTAGCAGAGCGCACGCTCTGAATGAGGGCCGGGCTCCATTTTCATGGAGCGTCCTCCTGGACGCTCGTATAGCTGTGGGTCACCACCCACAGGCTATACGAGCGTGCATTGTGATGGTCGCGATGGTCGAGACCATCGCGACCATCGAATTTGCGAGCCGGAGCCTGCGGTTGAGGTTTTCAACCGCAAGCTCCGGAGTGATTTTGGCTCTATCAGAGCCAAAATCACTCCCACTGACATCACTAGTGATGTCAGTGGGCCGGCTTCTGACGGGAGGCGTTCCCGTGGGAACGCCCCCGTCAGGGAGGCACGCCCCCGGCACGCCCACCAAAGGGGGCGTGCTGTCAATCAACATTGACAGCACGCCCCCTTTGATCGGACACAACGAGCGAAGGACTTTCCTTCGCTCGTCGCGTCTGGCGCATGCGCACGACGGAGCTCCCTCCGTCGTGCGCATGCTCAGTCCATAACATCGACCCACTTGCGAGCGGACAGCCGCTCGCGAGTGGGTCTGAATCAGGCCCATAGTCGCAGTCCTGACAGTACCCCCCCCCCCTTTTGGGTGGTCTCCAAACACTCACCAGGTTTTAAAGGGAATTTGGCATGAAAATTTTGCATCAATTTAGGAGCATGGACATCAGAGTCTTTAATCCAAGATCTCTCCTCCAGGCCGTAACCCTTCCAGTCTACAAGGTATTGTAATTGATTTTGATGCTTACATGGATCCAGAATCTTATCGATCTCAAACTCCACACCTCGAGCAGTTGTTATGGGAGGTACGTTAGGCAAGCTGTCATGAAATCGATTAAGAATCAATGGTCTAAGCAAGGAGACATGAAAGGAGTTAGGTACACGCATAGTTGGAGGTAACTGTAACTTACATGCCACTGGGTTGATAATTTTTATAATACGAAAAGGACCACTATACCAGGGAGCAAACTTCATAGTAGGTACTTTAAGTCGAAGATTTCTAGTAGACAACCAGACACAATCCCAACAGAGTATTTAGGAACAGCCGAACGTTTTCTATCAGCAAAGACTTTATAATTATGAGAGGCTTTCCTAAGACACTTATGTACCTGTTTCCAAATTCCAGAAAAATGTTGGAGGGTAGCTTTGGCTGCTGGAACGTCCACTGTAGAAATTGATTGAAGCTCAGGAACTTGAGGATGCCGACCAGAATTGGTGAAAAAAGGACTTACACCTGTAGCAGACGAATAATGAAAGTTATGAGCAAACTCAGCCCAAGGCAAGAAATCCATCCAATCATCTCTTTCGGTTTGTCCAGTTGACTGAGGGTGATATGCAGAAGAAAACTGTAATTTAATTTGCAATGATGAACATAAAGCCCTCCAAAACCGAGCAACAAACTGGACACCCCGATCAGACACTATCTCAGAAGGAAGTCCATGAAGACAAAATATCTCTTTGATTAATATTTGTGCTAATTTGGGGGCTGATGGAATTCGATCCAAAGGACAAAAATGAGCCATCTTGGTAAAACGATCCACCACTACCCAAATAACTGTACACCCCCTAGACTCAGGAAGATCTGTAATAAAATCCATGGAAAGATGGGTATATGGTTGGGTGGGAAGGGGTAGTGGATGGAGAGGACCAACTGGAGACTGCCTGGAGGACTTATGTTGTATACACTTAGAACAAGAACATATATAAACTCTTGGACATCTTTTTTCATGGAAGACCACCAATTGGAACGTTGCAAAATTGAGTACATTTAACGAACCCCTGGATGTCCAGAGAAACGAGAATTATGAGCCCAGGAAAGAAGTTTACCTCGTAACTCTAGTGCCACAAGTATCTTCCCAGAAGGAAGATCAGGAGAGATGGAAATTGAAGAAAAAGTCAGAGGGTTTATTATAGGGTACCTTTGATCCTCATTTTGTTCTTTCTCTTCCAACATTGAGCGTGAAAGTGCATCTGCCTTTTTATTCAATGAACCTGGACGATACCTGAGGACAAAATCAAAATGAGAAAAAAAGAGGGCCCAACGAGCTTGTCGTGGGTTCAGACAATGGGCAGTTTTCAAATACAACAAATTTTTATGGTCTGTAAAAATAGTAACAGGGTGCTTTGCGCCTTCTAATAAATATCTCCATTCCTCCAAAGCTAACATAATAGCTAACAACTCTTGGTCCCCGATGGAGTAATTACTCTCAGCACTAGAAAACTTTTGTGAAAAGAATCCACAAGACACTGGGCCTGATTCAGAGCCGCTCGTAAGCGGCCGCTCGTTCGCTCCGAGCGATGTTCGCACATCTGCGCATGCGTATAGATTGTAATGCACATGTGCCAACCAGTCAGTGCGGTCGGAAATCGTGTGCTCGCAAAATAGCGAGTGCCTGCTAATTTGAGTGACAGGATGAGGCGTTTGTGGTGGGAACAGGGGAAGGTGCTTGAAAACGGGGAGTGGAGATCCGAACGCAGGGTGTGCATAATTAACAAAGCAGCGTCATCGACCACGTCACTTGGTTGTCTTTTAGTCTAAACTGCTCGCATGATTGCGGTAGGAAAATGCTACCACAAGAATAGCGAGCAGTTCATACGCCTTTCGATGTACTTGATTAATCTAATAAATAGCGGAGATGACGTATGATGCGAGCGGCCAAGGGGCATCTTTACAAAATAGCGAGCGCATGTTTCGAACGCTCGCTCAGACATAGAGGCATCAACAGACCGCAAAGAGCGAGCGCTCAATTTAAATAGCCGGCCTCTTTTTCAGAACGAGCGTCCGCAAATAGCGTCCGGCTCTGAATCAGGCCCTCTGTTCTCCCATCTGCAGCCACTTGAGACAAAATAGCCCCAACTCCATAAGTGGAAGCATCCACTTCTAGCATAAATGGTTTCTCAAAGTCAGGTTGAACTAGAATGGGTGCCGCAGAAAATGCATCTTTAAGAGTCTGAAAGGCATTCAATGCCTCTGGGGACCACACTTTGCGATTAGCCCCTTTTTTTGTCATAGCAGTAATTGGAGCTACAATTGTCGAAAACGCTTTGATAAACTTTATGTAATAATTGGCAAAGCCTAAAAATCTCTGAATAGACTTTAATGAAGCGGGCAAAACCCAATCTTGAATAGCCTTTAACTTCTCAGGGTCCATCTGAAGTTCGGAAACGAAAATGATATACCCCAAAAAGGGTATCACTGGGACTTCAAAAACACACTTAGAGATCTTACCATAAAGCTTATTAGCTGAAAGACGACTTAATACCTCTTTAACATGGGTACGATGATCAGAAAGATTCCTGGAAAAAATCAAAATATCATCAAGATAAACAATAACAAACTGATAAAGTATATCTCGGAAAATTTCATTCACAAACTCCTGGAACACCGCGGGAGCATTACATAAACAAAAGGCATGACGAGGTTCTCATAATGGCCATCTCACGTATTAAACGTGGTTTTCCACTCATCACCCTCTTTAACTCTGATCAAGTTATAAGCTCCCTTTAGATCAAGTTTAGTAAACAGTCGAGACCCCTTAACTCTGTCAAACAATTCTGTAATGAGAGGCAAAGGATATTTATTTTTTTACCGTAATCTCATTTAGACCTCTAAAGTCGATACATGGACAAAGACCACCATCTTTTTTCTTTACAAAAAAGAAGCCCGCTCCAGCCGGAGATGAAGAAGGCCTGATAAACCCCTTTCATAGGTTATCTTGCACATATTCCGACATGGCTTGAGTCTCAGGAACAGAGAGAGTGTATACTCGACCTTTGGGTGGCATTTTACCAGGAATAAGTTCAATAGGACAATCCCTGGGATGATGCGGTGGGAGTTTGTCTGCCGCCTGCTCAGAAAAGACATCAGCAAATTCATGATAAGGCTGTGGGAGAGAAGGTGGAACATCTACTTTCACTTCAGCCAATCGTACCACAGGAATCAAACAATTTAATTTGCATTTAGGACTCCAAGAAAGAATTTGAGAACAAATCCAATCAATATGAGGGTTATGAAGAGTTAACCATGGTAAACCAAGAACTATATCATATATAGAAATGGGTAATACCAAAAACTCTAAACTTTCTTGGGGGTGGACCACTAAATCCTGCTCATCCATCCTGATTGCTCCCCCAGGACTGAAAACCGGAATGGGGCCAGCGGAAGGTGCGGTGACGGCAGCGAGCAGCGATTAAGGGGACAGGTCGGCTGACTTACCCGGCAAGGGGCTGCGGCAGTGAGACGGGGCCGGATCACGTGCACCGCCGGCGCCATCTTCCCCTGACGGAGTAGTGTCTGCGCGGCTGCTCCTGTGTCGGGAGGGAGCGCATCCATCTCAGCAGCCAGTGGCAGAGTGTTGACTCATCCTATGGCCTCCCAGCGTGGCAGACAGTGAGAATTCCCCGCACAGTGTGAGCGCTCAGCTCGGCTCTCTATACTGCAGGGCTGTGTGTGCTGTAGCTGTAGGGTGACTCATGCGGCTCCAGTTCACAATTTTGCACCCTGTCTCCTGGTGGCAGTTACTGTTATAAACACAGTGCCTGCGTGTGCCTCATATAAAGATTATTATAAAGCAGGAGGAGGTGTTACATATATTCACACCTGTATAATACAGTACTCTGCCATATTCTACAATAAACAGCTCCTCCCATCTATATTCATGATGGGGAAGAATTCAGCTGTGGCAGCTAAACTGGAAAAGTTCTCCAGAGTACCTCCTGCCCAATCCACTTCTGCTGCACAGGGAGACAAATCCCCTCCTACATCCCCTGCAGAATCAGCAACCTCAGTTGAGTCATCTGACGCTGCGCTTCAACGAGTTCTTGAGGCGGTGACGGCTTGTGAGACTAGGCTGTCAGAGAAGATCGGGAAGGTACAGTCTGACCTCTCAATTATACACCATGACCTGCAGTGTGTGCGTGAGAGAGTTGGTGAGGTGGAGACTCACACTTCCACTTTGGAGGATAAGATAACCCCTTTAAGCGTCCGTGTTGACTCTATGGATTCCCAGCTTATTTCCATACAGAGGAAAATGTCCGACATGGAGGGACGCCTAAGGCGTAATAATGTCCGTTTTGTGGGGTTGCCCGAGAAGGAGGAGGGAACCAATCTGAAAACTTCCTGGAAAAATGGCTGTCTGACACATTTGGATATACCTCTTTTTCATCTTATTTTACAATTGAGACCCCTGCCACTTGTGGCGCCGCCACGTACTCTAATAGCGAAGTCCTTACATTTCCGTGATCGAGACTCTGTTCTTCGACTGGCCCGTACTAACGGCCCTTTACAATGGAACGGGACTCGTGTCTCCGTATTTCCGGATTTCGCTATGGAAGTACAAAAAGATAGGGCCCAATTTCTTCCGATTAAAAGGTGGTTACGTGATCTAAATATTTCATACGCCATGATATACCCATCCAAGCTTCGTGTCATTGCTGATGGTGAGACCAAGTTCTTCTCGACTCCGAGGGAGGCGGCACTGTGGCTGGACCGCCGCAGACCAGCCAGGGAAGCACTGGCTAATGATTGATATCCTGGTATCTTATTTTGAGTTTCACCAATTATATGTGGTTACAAGACTATTGTATAATGTACTCCCGCTGCAGTGTCTATGGTTCATGCTATAGCGATGTTGATATGATGTTGACAAATCGTTATACTTACATAAGGGCCTGTTGCTGCTAACATTATATTTCCACAGATTTATCCACATTTTGGTAATATGTTTCTGTGTTTGTACTATTCTGTCCCATATGGGTAAATTGATATGTGTTTTCCTTCTTTTGTATTCTGCTGGCTAGACGTCGGATGATATATATTATATTTTCTTTAAGATGTGTTAAAATTCCCGGGGGAAAACTCAGTGTTCGGAGGCTTTTATGTGTTTTGTTCTTTAGCCATTATATTTTTTGCTCCATCTATTGTTTGATAAGCAAGGTAATATACTCTGTATTGCTTAGTTTAGTTTTGTAGTGTGGGATAGGGGTGTTCAGGTACAAGGTATGCCTAGGTTGGATCTGGTATACAGGGTGGGGGGTGTTATAGGGGATGGACCCATGCTAGTTGTATGGGATAGTTTGTTTACTTTATTTTTGTTTCTTTTCAATTGTAGTGGTTTCTTTCTATTTTGTGTGGTGCCACATACTCATTCTTCATATGGTTTCATGGATGTTTAAATATTTTTGTAACTATCTGAATGTCAGCTTCACACAATATTAATGTTCTCACTTGGAACGTGAGGGGCTTGAACGATAAGGTTAAGAGATCGCTGGTGTTTAGACGGGTAATAAAATACGCTTCAGATATAATTTGTCTAATGGAGACTCATTTGACGGGTGGGAAATTGTTGTTCGTTAAAGAAGCCATGGATAGGATGGACATATCACTCCTCACATACTTCTGCGTCACGAGGTGTGTCTATTCTAGTGCAGAAATCTGTCCAGTTCCTTTTGGAAAAGGTGCAGTGTGATGCATGGGGTAGATACGTGTTCTTAAAATTCTAAATTAATTCTATATCCTTATTATTATTGGCGGTATATATCCCACCACTGTACTCCCATGATGTTCTCAAAAAGGTCGCCGAATTCTTGGCCGTATTCCCGGGAACTCCTGCTCTATAAGTGGGGGACTTTAATAACATATTAGACCCTCTGTTAGATAGACATAGAATGTCTGCTCCAGCTACACAGGGGAGGGGAACAGGCTTCTCGAATATGGTTGGAGGAATGGGCCTAGTTGATGCCTGGAGGGTGAGGTATCCCTCTGTGAGACAATATTCCTGTTTCTCATACACACATTCAACATTTTCCAGGATTGATCTGGCTTTAGCTACACCAGATTTGTTGCCCAGAATCCACAATATAATATATGAGACCAGGGGATATCTGACTACTCCCCAATAACAATTAGTCTAGACTTGGAGAGTCAGAGGGGCCAACAATTTTGGAAATGTAATCAGTTGTGGCTGTCACGTATGGGCTCTGGAGCGAAGCTGGAGGCGAAGTGGTACTGCATCTGTTTCGGTTTTATGGGACGCCTTTAAGTCATTACTCAGAGGCTCTCTTATTCGAAGAGTTGCTGGTTTGAAGTTTTCCTATAAAAAAGTTGAAATGGATTTGGAGGCTTCATGTAAATCCTTGGAGTTAGCCTATATTGCTGACGGCTCAGAATGAAATAAAAAAGCATGGGGGGATGCCCAAAAATTGTGGAAGGATTGTTTGATGGACAAGGCCCAATATAAGCTACTTTTTAATTCACACTTGCAATATGCATCTGGTGATAGACCCGGTTCTTATCTAGCTAACTTGGCCCGAATTGAACAAAAGTCACCCAATACAGTGATAACATTAGTTGGGTCAGATAACGTTGAATATGTGTGCACCTGAGATATTGTGGAGGGATTCGTTAAATATTACTGTGACCTTTATAAAGCTAGGTTGGTTCACTCCCAACAGGAGGTGCGTGAATTTCTGTCTGCTATGTCACTCCCGACACTCTCCCTGGAGGCAAGGGATTCTCTTGACTCCCCATTGACATTAGAGGAAGTAGAGGAGGCCCTAAAATCGTTCCCAAATGGTAAAGCCCCTGGCTTAGATGGGGTCCCCCTGGAGTTATACAAAAAACATAACAGGTTTCTGAAAGCTGAGGCCTGAGGCTGCGGGAGGAAACGGAGGTGAGGGGCCTGAATGTACGACCTCCGCAGCCACGGGTCTTGGTCGTTGGCGAGACCTAGTCAAAGGTGCGGAATCTAACCCACAAGATAGTGTTCGCCAGTGACCCCACCAATCGGGATATGGGCACCTCGTAAGCAGGTCGCGGTCCTTTGACTAGGTGACCAAAGCCTGCAGGAAAAAGGAGAGATGAACACTCGTGACCCAAAGGGTCAGTGCCAGTAAGAGGCACGTAAGGACAGGGGTGGAACCCCTAGTTCGGGATACTGTACTTGAGGTACAAGGAAGTGTGCACTACGGACACCCTCTACTGGGTTGCCGGTCAGAAGGAGTGCACCACGGTGCAATACTGTAGCGCGTAGGTAGGGACCACAGAGTCCAGTAACGAGGTGGGTAGTGGTGCTGGAGCCAGCCAGAGATGATGACACTGGAGAGGTGGGTACGTATAACTACACTCAGGCTGTGATGGTAAAGCACTGGTGAAATGGATAGTATACTGCACACAGGCGGCGGTGTTAACGCACTGGTGGAATGGAGGTATACTGCACACAGGCGAGGTGGTAACGCACTGATGAGATGAACAATATAGCTGCACACAGGCTGAGGTGGTAAAGCACTGGTGAGATAGACAATATAGCTGCACACAGGCTGAGGTGGTAAAGCACTGGTGAGATGGACGATATATCTGCACACAGGGATAGATCACTGGAAGCAAGGGAACCTGGAATGAGAGACCACTAGTAACACTAGCAGCGACAGTGGTTGTTCAGGCAACTACCTGATACACAGGAGCTGGATGTATATCCCTGAAAGCCCACTGATTGGTTCACAGCGTCAGCTGACCACCCAGACTGTCAGGGAAGGAAGGCTAGTCAGAGAAGGAAGTGTCATGGCGGAGCCCATGACAGAGACTCCGATCCCTGCGCACCAGGCCGCCTGACACACCAGCATCAGGGAGAATGCTCAGCACCTCCCACGTCGCCGCACCAGCCGTCCGACTGCCCGGGAAGTCAGAGGAAGCCAGCGGGACAGTAAGGGATGGCCGATCCCCGGCTGAACTCTGACAGTACCCCCCCTTTCAGGGTAGACACCGGACACCCACCAGGTTTACCAGGAAATCTAATATGGAAGGCTTGAACCATTTGAGGTGCGTGAACGTCTGTGGCTCTGATCCATGCCCTTTCTTCCGGACCATACCCTTTCCAGTCAATGAGATATTGGAGGTTGTTAGATTTGGTAAACCGAGAGTCCAAAATCCTCCCTACCTCAAACTCTGTACCTTGAGAAGTTTGCACTTGAGGTAACTTGGGAGCAGAAGTTTGAAAATGATTCAGCACTAGAGGACGCAGCAAAGAAATATGAAAGGTATTGGATATTCTTAGTTGAGGAGGGAGTTCCAACTTATAAGCGACTGGGTTGATGACCTTGCGAACACGGTAAGGACCAATGAAGCGTGGGGCTAGCTTCATACTGGGTACTTTCAATCGAATGTTCCTGGAGGATACCCAGACTGTATCTCCAACTCTCAGCAGTGGAACAGCGATGCGTCGTCTATCCGCAAATTTTTTGTAGTTCTTAGATGACTGCTTCAGAGAAGAATGAACCCTCTTCCAAATGGTTGCGAAAGACTCCACCAATTTAGAAACTGCAGGGACCTCTACTGTAGGTAAATTTAGAAAATCTGGGACTCGAGGATGTCTCCCAAACACCGTAAAAAAAGGAGTGGCTTTGGAGGAAGTGTGATATTTGAAGTTGTATGAAAATTCTGCCCAAGGTAATAGATCCAGCCAGTTATCTTGTGAGGAGGAAACGAAGAGTCTTATGAAAGTCTCCAGCTCTTGGTTAACTCTTTCGATTTGCCCATTAGTTTGTGGATGATAGGCTGATGAAAATTTTAACTTGGTTCCACAAGTGCTACATAAGGCTCTCCAAAATTTAGCTACGAATTGAACGCCGCGGTCGGAAATGATTTCTTTAGGAAGTCCATGCAACCTGAATATTTCCTTAACAAAAACTCTTGCCAACTGAGGAGCAGAAGGGAGACCCATCAATGGAATAAAGTGTGCCATCTTAGAAAAGCGATCCACCACTACCCATATGGTATTCTATCCTTGGGAGCATGGTAGTTCAGAGATGAAATCCATGGATATATGGGTCCAAGGAGTATTAGGAATGGATAGAGGTCGCAGGAGACCTGCTGCCTTCCTGCGGGGAGTCTTATGCTGAGCGCATTTTACACATGAAAGAATAAATTCTCAAATATCCCCTTTCATTATGGGCCACCAATAGGAATGCTGAAGGAACTTGTAAGTCTTGAGGATACCAGAATGGCCAGCGAACAGAGAGCTATGAGCCCAAGTTAGTAATTTTCCCCGTAGTTCCGGGGTCACAAAAAATTTCCCTGGGGGAGGAGTCAAAATTTGAGTAGAGGCGAAGACTACAGGATCTAAAATTGGTCGGGAAAGTTGATGATCCTCTTCCTGAGTGCTGGACAAGAAAGACCGTGAGAGGGCATCAGCTTTTCTGTTTAGATTGCCAGGACGAAATTGAAGTTTTAAATTAAATCTTGAAAAGAACAAGGACCAACGGGCTTGTCTAGCATTTAGACGGTGAGCCGTTTGGAGGTAGATTAAATTTTTATGATCCGTGATCACAGTAACTGGAAAGTTGGCTCCTTCCAACAAATGCCGCCATTCCATTAAAGCTAACCGCATTGCTAGTAGTTCCTGATCACCAATTCCATAGTTTTTTTCAACAATGGAAAACTTACGAGAAAAATACCCACAGGGATGGTACTTTCCATCACTTGAGATTTGAGACAGCACTGCCCCTACCCTTACTGAAGAGGCATCTACCTCAACTGTGAACGGTTTGTCCAATTGGGGTTGGCACAGGATAGGTGCAGTGGAGAAGGCTTCTTTTAATTTTTGGAAGGCTTGGATGGCAGTATCTGGCCAGCGGATGGGATTGGCACCCTTCTTTGTGAGATTAGTGATAGGTGACACCAGTGCGGAGAAATTTGGTATAAACCGCAGGTAATAATTTGAAAATCCCAAGAAGCGTTGAGTAGCCTTCAAGGATTTGGGTAATGGCCAGTCAGAAATGGCTTTTAACTTCTCCGGATCCATCCGGAGGGTCTTTCCAGAAATTATATGCCCTAGGAAGGGTACCGAGGTTTGTTCAAAAAGGCACTTGGATATTTTTCCATAAAGATGATGCTTCCGGAGGCGTGACAAGACTTCGCGGACATGCTGGCGATGGTCTTGCAGATTTTTGGAAAAAATTAGAATATCATCCAAATACACTATAACAAAGCTGTAGAGGACATCCAGGAAGATCTCGTTCACATAACCCTGGAATATCGCTGGGGCGTTGCAGAGTCCGAAGGGCATTACGAGATATTCGAAGTGGCCGTCTCTGGTGTTAAAAGCGGTCTTCCACTCATCTCCAGCTTTAATACGTATTAAATTATACGCAAACCGTAGATCAAGTTTGGTGAACAAAAGGCCCCGCGAACTTTGTCAAAAAGTTCCGGAATCAAAGGCAGAGGATATCGATTCTTTACTGTAATCTGGTTGAGACCACGGTAGTCAATACAAGGCCGAAGCCCGCCATCCTTCTTGCTAACAAAGAAAAACCCTGCCCCTGCTGGAGAAGTGGAGGGCCGGATAAACCCCTTAGCTAAATTTTTTTTGATATATGCCGCCATAGCGGCTGTTTCAGGAACTGATAATGGGTAGGTTTGACCCCGAGGAGGGTTCTTCCCTGACAGGAGCTCAATACCACAGTCCCAGGAACGATGAGGTGGAAGTTTATCGGCAGCCTGTTCGCAGAATACATCGGCAAAATCTTGATAAGCTGCTGGTAGACCGGGAACAGAGAAACACTTGGACTTGTCAGACGGGGGGAAGCTTACATTTCCACTGGAGGACATCGCGTTAGTGCGGACAGGGAGTACTTGGATGAGACATCCATGGAAACAACTTGGACCCCACGATAAAATTTGCTTACTGGACCACTCAAACGTAGGATTGTGCTTTTTTAGCCAGGGGAGGCCTAAAACTAGTTCATAGGCTGAGTCGGGAAGAACAAAAAATTCAATTGTCTCCTGGTGCAGACATCCAATCCGCAGGAACACTGGCAGGGTTTTTGAGGAAATAGATCTCCCTAGCAAGGTCTTGCCATCTACACCAGAGAGCAGTAATCTTTTTGGCAATGGAACCACCGGAATGTCTAGGGTCCGAATCAGTGACTTAGAAATAAAACTGCCGGCAGCCCCAGAATCTACAAGGGTTTTAACCATCCTTGTCCTGGACTGGTAGGAGAGCGACACGGGCAATAAACTGTCATTTATCTGGGAAGAGTCAGAAATAACCCCCAATTGCATGCTCCCAACATCAATTAGGGTTTTGCGTTGCCCGCCAATACAGGACAGTTCCTTAATATGTGCTCCGGAGCAGCACAATACAAGCACAATTTATTTTGAAAACGCCGGTTCCGTTCGGCGGTCCTTAACCGGGATCTGTTAATTTGCATCGGCTCCTCACTGCTAGAGAAGGAAGGAGAGGAATGACCCCCCAAGGATGGGCGATCCCGAGGACGACCTCCACGCCCCCTACTTCCCCACCGCTCTCTATGGCGAAGGTCAATTTTGATACAGAGGGATATAATATCCGAGAAGGCGGGAGGTAAATCCCTAGATGCCAATTCATCCTTCATCCTCTCAGATAAGCCATGTAGGAAGGCTGCCTTAAGTGCTTCCTCATTCCATTTTAGTTCGGACGCCAGGGTTTGAAATTGTACTACATATTGCCCGACGGACCGGGTACCCTGACGGACACGAAGCAAATCTGAAGAAGCAGAGACAGATCTCCCGGGTTCATCGAAGATCCTTTTGAAAGCGGCCACGAACTCTTCATATCTAGATATGAGCAGATCTGCTCATTCCCACAATGGGGAGACCCAATCCAGAGCTGCCCTGGTTAGTAATGAAATTACATAGGCCACCTTAGACCAGGAGGTAGGGAAATTCTGGTGTAGGCATTCGAACTGGATCTCATACTGGTTTATGAACCACGACATCGTTGAGGAGTACCATCGAACCTCTCGGGAGAAGCCAAGTGAAAACGGGATTTTTGAGGAACGACCCCCGAAGGTAATGCAGGAGAAACCGTAGGAGCGACAGAAGGTGGAGCATGAGACATAGCTGCCAGAGTGTTCTGAATGGACAGGAGATGACCGGATAATTCCTTTAGGTACTGGGCCACATGCTGCTGTGCCGCCCTTTGGTTATCCATGTGAGCTGTTAGCTCCTTGAGATTCCCAGTACTTGGGGAGCCTGCAGCTTCCATTGGGCCTGAACAAACTGTCACGCTGGGAGGCGGGTTTCTGAAAGCTGAGGCCTGAGGCTGCGGGAGGAAATGGAGGCGAGGGGCCTGAATGTACGACATCCGCATCCACGGGTCTTGGTTGTTGGCGAGACCTAGTCAAAGGTGCGGAATCTAACCCACGAGATGGTGTTCGCCAGTGACCCTACCAATCGGGATATGGGCTTGAGCTGCACCTCGTAAGCAGGTCGCGGTCATTTGACTAGGTGACCAAAGCCTGCGGGAAAAAGGAGAGATGAACACTCGTGACCCAAAGGGTCAGTGCCAGTAAGAGGCACATAAGGACAGGGGTGGAACCCCTAGTTCGGGATACTGTACTTGAGGTACAAGGAAGTGTGCACTACGGACACCCTCTACTGGGTTGCCGGTCAGAAGGAGTGCACCACGGTGCAATACTGTAGCGCGTAGGTAGGGACCACAGAGTCCAGTAACGAGGTGGGTAGTGGTGCTGGGGCCAGCCAGAGATGGTGACACTGGAGAGGTGTGTACGTATAACTACACTCAGGCTGTGATGGTAAAGCACTGGTGAAATGGATAGTATACTACACACAGGCGGCGGTGGTAATGCACTGGTGGAATGGAGGTATACTGCACACAGGCGAGGTGGTAACGCACTGACGAGATGAACGATATAACTGCACACAGGCTGAGGTGGTAACGCACTGGTGAGATGGACAATAGAGTTGCACACAGGCTGAGGTGGTAAAGTACTGGTGAGATGGACGATATAGCTGCACACAGGCTGAGGTGGTAAAGCACTGGTGAGATGGACGATATAGCTGCATACAGGGATAGATCACTGGAAGCAAGGGAACCTGGAACGAGAGACCACTAGTAACACTAGCAGCGACAATGGTTGTTCAGGCAACTACCTGATGCACACCCCTGGAAGCCCACTGATTGGTTCACAGCGTCAGCTGACCGGCCAGACTGTCAGGGAAGGAAGGCTAGTCAGAGAAGGAAGTGTCATGGCGGAGCCCATGACGGAGACTCCGATCCCTGCGCACCAGGCCGCCCGACACACCAGCATCAGGGAGAATGCTCAGCACCAGCCACCCGACTGCCCGGGAAGTCAGTGGAAGCCGGCGGGACAGTAAGGGATGGCCGATCCCCGGCTGAACTCTGACAGTACCCCCCCCTTTCAGGGTGGACACCGGACACCCACCAGGTTTACCAGGAAAGCTAATATGGAAGGCTTGAACCATTTGAGGCGCATGAACGTCTGTGGCTCTGATCCATGCCCTTTCTTCCGGACCATACCCTTTCCAGTCAATGAAATATTGGAGGTTGTTAGATTTGGTAAACCGAGAGTCCAAAATCCTCCCTACCTCAAACTCTGTACCTTGAGAAGTTTGCACTTGAGGTAACTTGGGAGCAGAAGTTTGAAAATGATTCAGCACTAGAGGATGCAGCAAAGAAATATGAAAGGTATTGGATATTCTTAGTTGAGGAGGGAGTTCCAACTTATAAGCGACTGGGTTGATGACCTTGCGAACACGGTAAGGACCAATGAAGCGTGGGGCTAGCTTCATACTGGGTACTTTCAATCGAATGTTCCTGGAGGATACCCAGACTGTATCTCCAACTCTCAGCAGTGGAACAGCGATGCGTCGTCTATCCGCAAATTTTTTGTAGTACTTAGACGACTGCTTCAGAGAAGAATGAACCCTCTTCCAAATGGTTGCGAAAGACTCCACCAATTTAGAAACTGCAGGGACCTCTACTGTAGGTAAATTTTGAAAATCTGGGACTCGAGGATGTCTCCCAAACACCGTAAAAAAAGGAGTGGCTTTGGAGGAAGTGTGATATTTGAAGTTGTGTGAAAATTCTGCCAAGGTAATAGATCCAGCCAGTTATCTTGTGAGGAGGAAACGAAGAGTCTTATGAAAGTCTCCAGCTCTTGGTTAACTCTTTCGGTTTGCCCATTAGTTTGTGGATGATAGGCTGATGAAAATTTTAACTTGGTTCCGCAAGTGCTACATAAGGCTCTCCAAAATTTAGCTACGAATTGAACTCCGCGGTCGGAAATGATTTCTTTAGGAAGTCCATGCAACCTGAATATTTCCTTAACAAAAACTCTTGCCAACTGAGGAGCAGAAGGGAGACCCATCAATGGAATAAAGTGTGCCATCTTAGAAAAGCGATCCACCACTACCCATATGGTATTCTATCCTTGGGAGCATGGTAGTTCAGAGATGAAATCCATGGATATATGGGTCCAAGGAGTATTAGGAATGGATAGAGGTCGCAGGAGACCTGCTGCCTTCCTGCGGGGAGTCTTATGCTGAGCGCATTTTACACATGAAAGAATAAATTCTCAAATATCCCCTTTCAATGTGGGCCACCAATAGGAACGCTGAAGGAACTTGTAAGTCTTGAGGATACCAGAATGGCCAGCGAACAGAAAGCTATGAGCCCAAGTTAGTAATTTTCCCCGTAGTTCCGGGGTCACAAAAATTTTCCCTGGGGGAGGAGTCAAAATTTGAGTAGAGGCGAAGACTACAGGATCTAAAATTGGTCGGGAAAGTTGATGATCCTCTTCCTGAGTGCTGGACAAGAAAGACCGTGAGAGGGCATCAGCTTTTCTGTTTAGACTGCCAGGACGAAATTGAAGTTTTAAATTAAATCTTGAAAAAAACAAGGACCAACGGGCTTGTCTAGCATTTAGACGGTGAGCCGTTTGGAGGTAGATTAAATTTTTTTTTTCTGCAAGTAGTTTTTATTAAGGAATTTTCACATAACAGTTACATAAGCATAATAACATGTGAAAAGGTACATAGTACATAACTTTGTTCGAAATAAAATAGCCCAAATATTGCAGAGTAAACATCATACAGACTCAACATCTATAATCAAATAGTATGGCCATTTAGTAAACCATCACATAAAAATTGTCAAATTTAGTTAGTCTAGTAGTATAACATAACAAAACAAATACAAAAACACTAATAAAACTTAATAATAATAATAATAATAATAAAGATAGTGATAATAAAGATGAATGATAAAAATAATAAAAATAAAATAAATTCAAATTATAAAAAAAATAAAAATAATAATAACAAAGTAAACGAGAGGGAAGGTGGGGGGGAGGTGTTACCACCGGGAACCTGAGAACCTGACTGAGAATCTAAAATCCAGTAATCTAGAGTGCATGGGATATATTTTATTTACTTATAATAGTCTCATAAGGGATTTATAACGGGTCAACTCACAAAAAACTATCCATGGAGACCAAATTTTCGAGTAGTTTTTGGAATGGCCAGTTGAGGACAATATAATATCGTCCATTGAGCGATATAGTTCAATTCTTTTGAACCAATCTATCAGGGTCGGGGGGGAGTTAGTTCCCCATCTCACAGGGATGACCGCCTTAGCAGCACTATTGAAGTACTTAAGAAGTGATTTTTTATAGACCGGTAGAGGCATGGAAATCAAGTTCAGGAGCCAAAATTCAGGCCCAACCGGTACCTCCTGGCACATAATCTCCCTGCTAACCGAAATCACCTCATCCCAAAAAGGTCTAAGATCCTGACACAACCACCAAATATGAAGAGGATTACCATATTCCCTACTACATCTCCAACAATAGGCCGACACACCCTGATACATTTTAGATAATACTGATGGACAACGATACCACTGAGAAAGCACCTTAAAATGAGTCTCAATAGTTAGTACGTTAGTAGAACTACTCCAGGATTTCTCAAAAATGGAAGTCCATTGAATATCACTAATATCCATGCCAAGATCCTTTTCCCACTTTTTAGTAAGGTTAGGCAATGAGGAAAAGCGATATTCAATCAGCATTGTGTATAAGGTGGACACCACATGGGAAGGGAGAGTTGGTGACAATACCATTTGTTCAAAAGGGAGGGACCTACGGAATCCTGAAGAATAAGGATTCTGTGTTTGAATGAAATGTTTAATCTGGAGATATCTCCAAATCTCGTTATTTGATAAATGCCACTGATTTTGAACATCCTGAAAAGACTTAATTCCAGAAGTATCAAATAATTGACCTATCCTGGATATCCCTGCACCCAACCAGCCTCGAAAAGTCTGCATTGACATCCCAGGAGGGAAAGAAGGATTTTCTAACAGTGGGACTAGAGGAGAGGGGACAGTGGAAATACAATCTAAGCCCCTAAGTCTTTTCCAAATTCTTAATGTAGGTTCAATTGTTGGATGAGAAATATTAGGTAATCGCAACATCCAAGGTACTACCTTTAGGGGTATCTGCATAAAGGAGCCCTCGATAGTTACCCACTGCTTGGCCGAGTCAACCCTGGACCATTCCAGTATTCTACTGAGTATGACCGCGTCATAGTAGGAATTGAAATGCGGGAGCTGGAGACCACCCACATTTTGCCGACTAAATAGAATATTATGTTTGAACCTGGGAGTTCTCCCGCCCCATACAAAGTTTTTAATCACCCGATAGAGATCCGTAAACCAACCGTGAGGGATCAGTACTGACAAAGTTTGCATGATATAAAGCACTCGAGGTAAGATGTTCATCTTTATTACATTTATCCTCCCAATCCATGAGATGCCTTTACATGTCCAAGTAGTAAGCTCATGTCGGATCTTTGCAAGTAGTGGGACATAATTTAGTGAATGAATCTTAGAGAGATCCATGGGGAGAAGAACTCCCAAGTATTTTAAATGGGAAGGATGCCATTGAAAGGGAAAGGCCTGTTGTAAACCCGCAAGCGCCGGTGTACTAATCGTAAGATTCATTGCAATCGATTTGGAATAGTTAATTTAAAAAAAGGAAAGATCGCTAAATGTTTTGAATTCTTTCATCAAGTTAGGGAGGGAGATCATGGGGTTTGAAATAGTCGCCAACAGGTCGTCAGCAAAGAGGGCTAGCTTATATTCTGATCCACCCACCCTCAGACCTGAAATATTTGGATTGGCTCTTATAGCTCGCGCAAGGGCCTCCATGCATAGCACGAATATCAACGGAGACAACGGGCACCCCTGCCTCGTCCCGTTAGATATTTGAACCGGGTCGGAAAAATCCCCATTAATTTTTATTCTGGCAGTAGGTCCCCTGTAAAGTGCTAAAATTCTATGTAAGGACATCGGACCAAATCCCATATGTTCCAGCAAACCCTGCATAAACGTCCAACCAATGCGATCGAACGCTTTCTCCGCATCAGTGGATAGAAGCATTGAAGCCTTCGGAGACCGGGATGCCAGGTGAATCAAGCTAAGCATTTTGGTTGTGTTGTCCCGGGCCTCACGACCCAGAACAAAACCCACCTGATCTGAATGAATTACTGAAGGCAAGAGTAATTTTATCCTATTTGCGATTAATTTTGCATAAAGTTTTATATCCACATTTAAGAGAGATATGGGTCTATAACTAGGGCAGCGTGATGGGTCCTTCCCCTCCTTAGGGATAATGGTAATATGGGCCTCCAATGATTGCGCCGAAAAATGATGATCATCAGAAACTGCATTAAAGGCCTGGAGCATCATAGGTGATAAGATATCTTGGAAAGCTTTATAATATGAAATCGGGAGACCATCTGGACCCAGACTTTTCCCCGATGGAGTCGTTTTAATCGCTTCTCCCAATTCCTCTATTGAAAAAGGCCTATCCAAAGCAAGAGCGTCATCTGCTGACAATGTGGGGAAATTAATGTTTAAGAGATAGGCCCGTATCTCTTCAATCTCAACTTCGCCTATAGTCTGAGTGGGACTTTTAGACAGATTGTAAAGTTCAGAGTAATATGAATGGAACGCTGCAGCAATCTCCGATGTCAACCGACAATCCCGACCCGATTCGTCTACTATCGACTGGATATGCATGGAGGCCCTCTGCGCTCGCAAAGCTCTGGCCAACATCCTGCCAGGTTTATTTCCCCATTGAAAAAAGTGACTTCTACATTTACGATAATCCAATTTAATCTTATCCGACATGAGCTTGTTCAGGGACCGCCTAGCATCTGTAAGTTTTGCCAGAACGTCACCCGATTGGGAAGATTTATGAACCGTCTCCAGCTCCTGAATCTGTTTCAATAAATTCACCTTTTGAGCCTCCCTCTGCTTTTTCATGTAGGAGCCTAGCTGAATCAGCTTACCTCTGGTTACGCATTTATGCGCTTCCCAAAGGGAAATTTTGGATATATCGGGAGTGTCATTAAAAGAGATATAGTCGTCAATGCATTGCTTCAGCTGACTCCTACAATAGGAGTCTTGTAGAAGAAGATCATTGAGTCTCCAAGAACAAACAGAGGGAGGTGAATGGCAAATTGATACTTTAAGGGAAACAGGTGCATGGTCAGACCAAGTTATAGAGCCGATCTTCGCGTCATTGATCGTATGCAAGTGTTGGTGTTCTAAAAAAAGATAGTCTATTCGGGTGTATAAAGTATGTGGATGCGAGTAAAAGGTGTAGTCACGTTCTGAGGGGTGACGCAGCCTCCAAACATCCACTAGTTGGTGTTCGTGGAGTAAACGTCTCACCCTATGGTGCTGTGAGTCAGGTCGAGTGGAAGACTTGGAGGACGAGTCTAATAAGGGATGAAGCGTCCAATTTAGATCTCCCCCCACCATTAAGAACCCCGTTTTAAGAGTGTGAACCTGGTCTAATAGTCGGTCTAAAAAGGTAGGTTGGTGTAGGTTTGGGGCATAAATGTTAACAAACGTAAAGGCCTGAGCATGGATCGTGCAGTTGATCAGAAGACCTCTTCCTTCGTTAAGGACATGCAAGGCGACATCAGCTAATGGAAGATGACGCGAAAAAAGAATCGCCACCCCTAATGTTTTGCCCAAACTATTTTTACTAAAATAGGAGTGTGGGTAGTCGCGATTGCTTAATTTTGGGGCCTTCCCCTCCTTAAAGTGAGTCTCCTGAATAAATGCCACATCCGCTCTCTCCGCCCAGAGCTCCCTTAGAAGTCTAGACCTTTTTTCTGGGATGTTCAGACCCTTTGCGTTTATAGAAATGAGATTTAGTTTAAGAGGCATTACGATAAACAGGGAGGAGAGCTCTCACAAATAACTCCTGCAATAAAATAAGATATAGAGACCTCAGCACACAAAACTGGTCGTATTCGTTAGTTCCCGGTGGAAGGGAGGGAAGGAAAAAATTAACAAAAAAGAAATAAAAGAAAATATAACAAAAAATTATATCAGAAAATAAAGGAACAATGATAATATTAGAAATGGGCAAATTAAATGAGTAGAAACCAGTAAATAGAATACCGCTCCCAATAAGGAAGGGAAGAAAAAATCCTCTCCCTATTAGGAAAAACATAGGCGGTATAGGGGCACTGGGGAAAAAGTGCCAGTCGCAGCAACAAATATGTCAATGGAAAACCTTGGTCAGCACATAAATACAAGCATTAATAAATGTTGGACAAAAAATTAGCAGAGGTATAAAATATTACATAACCCAAACAGTCTATAACATTAAATAATAATTATTGACTAAAGAGAAGAAAATGATCAATACGTTAGTACCCTAGCGGACCAGAGGAAAGAAGCCTCAAAAAAGGGAAAATTACTTTAAATTTACAAAATATCTAGGACATTCACCAAGAATACCTAAGAAACATTGTAGTATGAGACTTATAGTTGAATGAACGTTACATGTTAGCAAGAAATCTATATAATAGAAGGATATGATGATATATCACAGAAAACATAGACAATCAAACAAGTTAAAGTAAGTAAAACAAATCAGGTGACGTCCGGAATAGCTACCGATTGTCTTCGCCTCTGTTGATGTCTGGGACCTCTTACCAAATGAAAAGCCCCATCGTGAGATGATTTACTCGAAGGTTGAGGAACTATATAGGTTTCAGACCATCCTGGGAGATCAGGAGCCAGTAAGTCCAAAACTGAACAGAAAGAGACGAGATCAGATGAGTCCCGGAACACAGCAAATTTGCCATTATGTGATGATTGAAGGCCAAAAGGAAAAAGCCATTTATATTTCCTGTTGTTTGAACGTAGCACTTCAGTTAATGGCCTTAGTAGACGCCGCTGTTGGAGGGTATGCCAAGAAAGGTCTTGAAAGATCTGGATACGGTGGCCGTTAAAATCCACTCCTTCCACAGAGCGCATTTTCCATAGGATCTCCTCTTTCTGGGTATAATAGTGCAGCCTACAGATTACATCCCATGGTTTATCGTTGGAATCATCTCTCGGTTATAAAGCTCTATGTGCTCTGTCAAACGTGATACCAACATCAGTGTCGTTACCCAAAATTTCGTTAAAAATCTTGGTCAAGACATCTATTAGACCCTGTGTCTGGATATCTTCAGGGATACCACAAACCCGAAGGTTGTTTCGGCGGCCTCTATTGTCAAGGTCATCTACTTTATGATGCAGTAGAAGAAGACCTCTAGCGTGGTTGTTGACTGAGTCTCGCAAACACTGGAAATCCTCGTTCATAGCCTCCTTCCCTTCCTCCAAAGCCACCAACCTGGTTGACAAATGAGAGATGTCAGCTTGAAGAGTTGCTACTTCTTTACGGACTGTTTCTTGGAGTTTAATTTCAAGCAATTCAAAGTCTCTTTTAGATGGAAGTTCTAGCTTGGTCGGAAGAGATTTAAGAAGTTTCATTATGGCTGAAAGATCGTGGGATTCTGATGACGCGACACTACTAGAATTTTCCTTGTGAGGGAGTTCCAGTGAAGGAGATGTGGCTGGGGAGGAGGGAGGTGGAGATTAAACTTCCATATTAGCTGAGGAAGCCCCGGGAGGGTTTAGGAATTTACGTAAATCAGGTTGAAGAGAGGATCTCTGAGGCTTAGGAGTGTCGACCTTTGAGGAAATCTTCTTATTCTTGCCCATGGAAAGTGGTGGCTATATAGTGGCTTTCAAAATGGAGATACGTCTGGGCAGCTTTATTGAAACATAGACTGATGGTATAAGCAGCGACCGTATTGAAACATAGACTGAGGGTAGAATCAGCGGCCGTAATGTAACATAGACTGTAGGTATAATCTGCTACCGCATTGAAACATAGACTGTAGGTATAATCAGCAACCGACTTGAAACATAGACTGAAGGCATAAGCAGGAACACTTGCACCGCCACTGGTCACATTCCCCAGAAAAATTGGCCTAGGCAACCATACTCTGGAGCAGCATTAGGGTGTGTCAAAGAGTCACATCTTCAAAAAGTATAGGCAGCAGCTTCCACGCTCTCCCAACCCTGCCAGCTGGACAAAATTGAGTTGAGTGAGACCAACAAGCTCTATCCAGGCTGCAGTGAGCTCAATCTTAGTAGAAAGCACCGAGAGTGGGCTAATAAGAAAATGGCCACCCAGGGAGCAGTGACAGGGGCCCCACCTCTATCAGCAGAGACAGCCGACCACCAGCAGAAGAGAATGTCCAGGTCACTACAGGCAGGTACACGTGGTTTGAGATCCTGGGCAGCCTCCGGTTCCACCACCAGCGCTGTGGAGTAGGTGAGAGAGCTGCAGAGAGGGTCACTGTGCCGAGGAGGATGCGGGAAAATGGCAGGTAGATTAAATTTTTATGATCCGTGATCACAGTAACTGGAAAGTTGGCTCCTTCCAACAAATGCCGCCATTCCATTAAAGCTAACCGCATTGCTAGTAGTTCCTGATCACCAATTCCGTAGCTTTTTTCAGCAATGGAAAACTTACGAGAAAAATACCCACAGGGATGGTACTTTCCATCACTTGAGATTTGAGACAGCACTGCCCCTACTGAAGAGGCATCTACCTCAACTGTGAACGGTTTGTCCAATTGGGGTTGGCACAGGATAGGTGCAGTGGAGAAGGCTTCTTTTAATTTTTGGAAGGCTTTAATGGCAGTATCTGGCCAGCAGATGGGATTGGCACCCTTCTTTGTGAGATTAGTGATAGGTGACACCAGTGTGGAGAAATTTGGTATAAACCGCCGGTAATAATTTGAAAATCCCAAGAAGCGTTGAGTAGCCTTCAAGGATTTGGGTAACGGCCAGTCAGAAATGGCTTTTAACTTCTCCGGATCCATCCGGAGGGTCTTTCCAGAAATTATATGCCCTAGGAAGGGTACCGAGGTTTGTTCGAAAAGGCACTTGGATATTTTTCCATAAAGATGATGCTTCCGGAGGCGTGACAAGACTTCGCGGAATACACTATAACAAAGCTGTAGAGGACATCCCGGAGGATCTCGTTCACATAACCCTGGAATATCGCTGGGGCGTTGCAGAGTCCGAAGGGCATTACGAGATATTCGAAGTGGCCGTCTCTGGTGTTAAAAGCGGTCTTCCACTCATCTCCAGCTTTAATACGTATTAAATTATACGCAACCCGTAGATCAAGTTTGGTGACCAAAAGGCCCCCGCAAACTTTGTCAAAAAGTTCCGGAATCAAAGGCAGAGGATATCGATTCTTTACTGTAATCTGGTTGAGACCACGGTAGTCAATACAAGGCCGAAGCCCGCCATCCTTCTTGCTAACAAAGAAAAACCCTGCCCCTGCTGGAGAAGTGGTGGGCCGGATAAATCCCGTAGCTAAATTTTCTTTGATATATGCCGCCATAGCGGCTGTTTCAGGAACTGATAATGGGTAGGTTTGACCCCGAGGAGGGTTCTTCCCTGGCAGGAGCTCAATACCACAGTCCCAGGAACGATGAGGTGGAAGTTTATCCACAGCCTGTTCGCAGAATACATCACCAAAATCTTGATAAGCTGCTGGTAGACCGGGAACAGAGAAACACTTGGACTTGTCAGACGGGGGGAAGCTTACATTTCAACTGGAGGACACCGCGTTAGTGCGGACAGGGAGTACTTGGATGAGACATCCATGGAAACAACTTGGACCCCACGATAAAATTTGCTTACTGGACCACTCAAACGTAGGATTGTGCTTTTTTAGCCAGGGGAGGCCTAAAACTAGTCGGGAAGAACAAAAAATTAAATTGTCTCCTGGTGCAGACATCCAATCCGGAGGAACACTGGCAGGGTTTTTGAGGAAATAGATCTCCCTAGCAAGGTCTTGCCATCTACACCAGAGAGCAGTAATCTGTTTGGCAATGGAACCACCGGAATGTCTAGGGTCCGAACCAGTGACTTAGAAATAAAACTGCCGGCAGCCCCAGAATCTACAATGGCTTTAACCATCCTTGTCCTGGACTGGTAGGAGAGCGACACGGGCAATAAACTGTCATTTATCTGGGAGGAGTCAGAAATAACCCCCAATTGCATGCTCCCAACATCAATTAGGGTTTTGCGTTGCCCGCCAATACAGGACAGTTCCTTAATATGTGCTCCGGAGCAGCATAATACAAGCACAATTTATTTTAAAAACGCCAGTTCCGTTCAGCGGTACTTAACCGGGATCTGTTAATTTGCATCGGCTCCTCACTGCTAGAGAAGGAAGGAGAGGAATGACCTCCCAAGGATGGGCGATCCCGAGGACGACCTCCACGCCCCCTACTTCCCCACCGCTCTCTATGGCGAAGGTCAATTTTAATACAGAGGGATATAATATCCGAGAAGGCGGGAGGTAAATCCCTAGATGCCAATTAATCCTTCATCCTCTCAGATAAGCCGTGTAGGAAGGCTGCCTTAAGTGCTTCCTCGTTCCAATTTAGTTCGGATGCCAGGGTTTGAAATTGTACTACATATTGCCCGTCGGACCGGGTACCCTGACGGACACGAAGCAAATCTGAAGAAGCAGAGACAGTTCTCCAGGGTTCATCGAAGATCCTTTTGAAAGCGGCCACGAACTCTTCATATCTAGATACAAGCAGATCTGCTCGTTCCCACAATGGGGAGACCCAATCCAGAGCTGCCCCGGTTAGTAATGAAATTACATAGGCCACCTTAGACCAGGAGGTAGGGAAATTCTGGTGTAGGCATTCGAACTGGATCTCACACTGGTTTATGAACCACGACATCGTTGAGGAGTACCATTGAACCTCTCGGGAGAAGCCAAGTGCAAACGGGATTTTTGAGGAACGACCCCCGAAGGTAATGCAGGAGAAACCGTAGGAATGACAGAAGGTGGAGCATGAGACATAGCTGCCAGAGTGTTCTGAATGGACAGGAGCTGACCGGATAATTCCTGTAGGTACTGGGCCACATGCTGCTGTGCCGCCTCTTGGTTATCCATGTGAGCTGTTAGCTCCTGGAGATTCCCAGTACTTGGGGAGCCTGCAGCTTCCATTGGTCCTGAACAAACTGTCACACTGCGATGCGGGTTTCTGAAAGCTGAGGCCTGAGGATGCGGGAGGAAATGGAGGCGAGGGGCCTGAATGTACGACCTCCGCATCTACGGGTCTTGGTCATTGGCGAGACCTAGTCAAAGGTGCGGAATCTAACCCACAGGATGGTGTTCGCCAGTGACCCTACCAATCGGGATATGGGCTTGAGCTACACCTCGTAAGCAGGTCGCGGTCATTTGACTAGGTGACCAAAGCCTGCGGGAAAAAGGAGAGATGAACACTCGTGACCCAAAGGGTCAGTGCCAGTAAGAGGCACGTAAGGACAGGGGTGGAACCCCTAGTTCGGGATACTGTACTTGAGGTACAAGGAAGTGTGCACTACGGACACCCTCTACTGGGTTGCCGGTCAGAAGGAGTGCACCACGGTGCAATACTGTAGCGCGTAGGTAGGGACCACAGAGTCCAGTAACGAGGTGGGTAGTGGTGCTGGGGCCAGCCAGAGATGGTGACACTAAAGAGGTGTGTACGTATAACTACACTCAGGCTGTGATGGTAAAGCACTGGTGAAATGGATAGTATACTGCACACAGGCAGCGGTGGTAACGCACTGGTGGAATGGAGGTATACTGCACACAGGCGAGGTGTTAACGCACTGATGAGATGAACGATATAACTGCACACAGGCTGGGGTAGTAAAGCACTGGTGAGATGGACGATATAGCTGCACACAGGCTGAGATGGTAAAGCACTGGTGAGATGGATGATATAGCTGCACACAGGCTGAGGTGGTAAAGCACTGGTGAGATGGATGATATAGCTGCACACAGGCTGAGGTGGTAAAGCACTGGTGAGATGGACGATATAGCTGCACACAGGCTGAGGTGGTAAAGCACTGGTGAGATAGACGATATAGCTGCACACAGGCTGAGATGGTAAAGCACTGGTGAGATAGACGATATAGCTGCACACAGGCTGAGGTGGTAAAGCACTGGTGAGATGGACAATATATCTGCACACAGGGATAGATCACTGGAAGCAAGGGAACCTGGAACGAGAGACCACTAGTAACACTAGCAGCAACAATGGTTGTTCAGGCAACTACCTGATACACAGGAGCCGGATGTATACCCCTGGAAGCCCACTGATTGGTTCACAGCGTCAGCTGACCGGCCAGACTGTCAGGGAAGGAAGGCTAGTCAGAGACGGAAGTGTCATGGCGGCGCCCATGACGGAGACTCCGATCCCCGCGCACCAGGCCGCCCGAGACACCAGCATCAGGGAGAATGCTCAGCACCTCCCACGTCGCCGCACCAGCCGTCCGACTGCCCGGGAAGTCAGAGGAAGCCGGCGGGACGGTAAGGGATGGCCGATCCCCGGCTGAACTCTGACAAAAACATTTGTACCTCAACTATTGGAGCTTTTTAATCAAATTTACTTAAACAATAAGTTGCCAAATTCTATGTCTGAGGCACTGATAGTTGTCTTACCTAAATCAGGTAAAGATCTTACCAGGACTGAATCATACAGACCCATTTCTCTCCTCACTGCAGATATAAAAATCCTTGCTAAAATATTAGCCTCCAGGATTAACCGGGTCATAACCCACTTGATTCACCCTGATCAGACAGGCTTTATGTCCGGTAAGTCCACGGCAATAAATTTACGGCGGTTATTTACACACTTACAGATAAAACGTGGGGACCCACAAACCTCTTTTATCGTGTCACTGGATGCCGCCAAGGCGTTTGATTCGATTGAATGGTTATTTCTCTGGGAGACTATGGAACGTTTTGGTAATGGCCCGGGTTTTATTAAGTGGGTAAAGCTTTTATATACGGACCCTGTGGCGAGGGTGTCGGTGAACGGATTTATTTCCACATCCTTTTCTCTGTATAGGGGAACAAGGCAGGTTTTTCCCCTGTCACCCATCCTGTTCGCTATGGCCATTGAGCCCTTGGCTTGCATGATTAGAACTCACGCTGACATACATGGGTTTCAGCTAGGATCAAGGGAAGATAAAATTGCAATGTATGCAGATGACATACTACTTTTGTCACGTACTTTGATACCTCTATGCCTAAGGCTTTAGAGGTTATTGACTTAATTGGAAAATATTCTGGCTTATTAATTAATTGGGATAAATCATGTATCCTTCCCTTCAGGGGGACTTGCCCTGATGTTCCTGTTATAAATCTTCCTTTAAAATGGGTGAATTCATTCAAATATTTAGGAATATGGATCTCTAATACCCTTCAACAATATTTGTCACTGAATTTACCTCTGCAAATTGCTTATCTTAAGTCTCGTGTCCCAATTTGGAGTAAACTGCCACTAACTTTAACGGGAAGAGTGAACCTTGTTAAAATGGTTCTCCAACCTAAAATCTTGTACATTCTATGTCGCTCTCCGGTGTACATCCCTCAGAAATTTTTTAAACAGATTGATGGTCTTTTATCCTCTCTACTATGGGCCAACAGAAGAGTCAGGATCAAATTAGATACTTTAACTAGGCCTCATGATTCTGGTGGTTTGGCATTACCTGTTTTTAAATTGTATTATTTTGCTGCACAATTGGCACATGTATGGGAATGGATTAATAACAAAACTGATCATTCCTTGCCCTCCCTTGTCATGGTTCACTATAAGACAGGCCTATCTCCATTGCGACTATTGCTGAGTGATAATATACATATAGTTAATATCCCCTTAATTAGGCAGGCTATCACTATCTGGAGACTGGTTTCACGTCTCTTACAAGCGGAGGGCATAGATCCAGATACTCCTCTTGCTCATGCTAATTGTCTCAGTGAGTTCTCTGCTCTTCAGGTCGGTGAGGCCTGGGGCCAGTGGGGTATAGTGTCTATTGGGCAGATATTTCAGGCAGAAACGCTAAAGTCCTTTCACCAGTTGCGTCTAGAGGTTGACGTCCCTAACCATTTCTTCTTTAGATACCTCCAGCTTAGACATGCTATCAATGCCCAGTTCTCTGAAGTTCCTCTATCTCTTCAGGAGTCTCCCATTAAAACTTTATTGCAATCTGCTGGGTCTGGCCGCTTAATATCTGGGATTTACTCTAACTTGTTGAACAAGCACCATAAGTCTGAGTTATTATCTTTAAAACTGCAATGGGAAAATGATGTTGGAGTAATGGAGGAGGATGATTGGAGGGCAGCTCTTGCTAGCCCTCGTTTTGCTACCACGTCCGTTAGATACCAGCAGATACAATACTTCATAATACACAGAGTATATATGACACCCGCCCGATTAATGAGAATAGGGGGCAGGTCGGACTCGAAATGTCCTAAATGTAACTCTTCTGAGGGGAACTTTTGGCATTTAATATGGTCTTGTCCTCTGGTGAATTCCTTTTGGCAGGGGGCACTCCATGTTATTATTTCTACGGGTATACCTCAAGATATCCTTACTCCTATAACATGCATTCTGGCTGTGATTGATGCAGACACAATTGATAAACATGCCATAAGATACACTGTTAATCTCTGTACGCTTGCCAAAGTATGTATAGCAAGGGAGTGGATGGCGACTTCTGGGCCAAACCTGGGAACATGGTTATCCTTGGTTGGGGTGGTTGCTGCACATGAAAAGTATGTTTATACCGCCAGAAACGCAGTGCAGAAATACTATGCTACCTGGGAAAGATGGCTCGATTCCCCACATAGTTGTTCAAGGTTGACTGTGCCTAACCTGTTCACTGCTTAGTTCCAGGGAGTTATGTTACTATAATACGCGTATACTCTTGTGTGAGGAGGCATCGCCGTATACTTATATGTCGAATTATATATTTGATGTTTGTAATTCATGTGAAGGAAGGAACATAGGCCCTGATTCAGAGCCGGACGCTCTGACAGAGCGCTCGCTCTGAATCAGGGCCGGGCTATTTTTTTTATTAGAACGGCCTCCTGGTCGCTCGCATAGCTGTGGGTGACCACCCACAGCTATAGCGAGCGGCCAGGAAGATGGTCGTGATGGTCAAGACCATCGTGACCATCGGGCTTGCGACGAGACCCTTGTGGTAGGGTCTCGTTGCCGCAAGCCCCAGAGAGATTTCGGCTCCAACAGAGCCAAAATCTCTCCCACTGACATCACTTGTGATGTCAGTGGGGCCGGCCCCAAACATGGGAACGACTCCGTTTGGGCAGCCACTCCCCTGGCCCGCCCACCAAAAGGGGCGTGCTGTCACTCAACACCGACAGCACGCCCCCTTTGGTGCGAGACCCGAAGCCGGCTCCGTCGTCCGCATGCGCTCTGGGCCACCATCGACCCAGTTGCGAGTGCTCAGCGCTTGCGACCGGGTCTGATTCAGGCCCTCAATTCATTTGTTAATAAAATGGTATAAAGTGAGACCACACATACTTATTCTTTTTTTTTCTCTTCTTTTTGTTGTTTTCTTTGTGATTTATGTACTTAGTTTTTATTGTATTATGTACAATGTTCTCATAATGTAAATGTATTATGCATATAAAACTCAATAACAAATTACTGGATTAAAAAAAAAAAATCTAAACTTTCTTCATGCAAAGCTCCTACCATCAACTTCATAGACTTTGGGCCTGATTCAGACCCACTCGCAAGCGGCTGTCCGCTCGCAAGTGGGTCGTTGGTGTGCACTGAGCATGCGCACGACGGAGGGAGCTCCGTCGTGCGCATGCGCCAGACGCGACGAGCGAAGGAAAGTCCTTTGCTCGTTGTGTCTGATCAAAGGGGGCGTGCTGTCGATGTTGATTGACAGCACACCCCCTTTGGTAGGCGTGCCGGGGGCGTGCCTCCCTGACGGGGGCGTTCCCACGGGAACGCCTCCCGTCAGAAGCCGGCCCACTGACATCACTAGTGATGTCAGTGGGAGTGATTTTGGCTCTGATAGAGCCAAAATCACTCCGGAGCTTGCGGTTGAAAACCTCAACCGCAGGCTCCGGCTCGCAGTTTCGATGGTCGCGATGGTCAAGACCATCGCGGCCATCAAACTGCATGCTCGTATAGCCTGTGGGTGGTGACCCACAGCTATACGAGCGTCCAGGAGGACGCTCCATTTTCATGGAGGGCGGCCCTCATTCAGAGCGTGCGCTCTGCTCAGAGCGTACGGCTCTGAATGAGGGCCTTTGTTTGATGCGTAACATATCCATTAGAAATTCTAGACCCATTATCTGCAGAAAGGGAAAAAGAACGGATTAATTTGACAGGAATTTTTAATTTCTGAACCAAAGACAATGAAATAAAATTGCCAGCTGCTCCAAAGTTTAGCAATGAAGAAAACTCTTGACACGAAGAACCAAAATCAGGAATGCTCACAGAAACGAAACAATCCTTTTTGGGGGAAACTTTAGAAAGTACCCCTAGTTTGACTTCCCCTCCATCAACTAGGGACGATCGTTTCCCGGCCTTATTGAACATTTAGCCAAGAAATGTTCTGAGGATGCACAATACAAGCACAAATTAGAACGCCTCCTACTTTGCTTCTCAACTTCAGACAATTTAGCTTTATTAATTTGCATAGGCTCATCAGATGTACTATGAAAAGAGTGAGACTGGGGAAGAGAACTTTTAGAACACTCAGGGCGACTCCTCTGAACCCCTCCTTCTCGCATACGCAGATCAATTTTGATAGTCAATGAAATTAACTCATCCAAATTCTCAGGAAGATCCCGAGTCACCAACTCATCTGTAAGTCTCTCAGAGAGACCATTCCAATATGCTGCTCTTAATGCCTCATTGTTCCATTTAAGTTCTGCAGCTATAGTTTGAAAACGAACCACAGACTGACCAACTGGAGCTATTCCTTCCTTTACTCGCAAAATATCCACAGACGCGGCCACTGATCTTCCAAGTTCGTCAAATATCCTTTTGAAAGTAGAAACAAAAGCTTGGTAATTAGACATTAAGGCATCATTTCTCTCCTATAAAGAAGAGGCCCACTCAAGAGCAGCACCAGACAATAATGACATAATATAAGCCGCTTTAAGGTAACAATTCAAAATGAATCTCACATTGGTTGAGAAATCCTCTACAACTTTTTGGATTACCATCATAAGAAGTAGGAGCCAGTAAACGTAAATGAGAAGCAGAAACCCCTGATGTACTTGCAACAGGAATCTTAAGTAGAAAGATCCTGTAAACATTGCAAGACTTGAACTTGAGTGTTTTCCTGTACTTCCAAACGAGCGGTCAAACCTGAAGCACCTGTACCCCAGTAGCCTGTTCCAGATCCGGATACATTTTTAGGTCTGTGCAAACTGTCATGGCTGCCGACACTTGAGACTCCTGGGAGGAGGCAGGCCTACTAGGCACAATAAACTGGGGTGGCTTTAGGAATGACCTTTTCATGAAATCTCGATAGCACGGAATAGAAGAAAATAGAAATTATTCACAGGAGAAATATAATAGCAACGTCTCACATAAAGTCTCAACAACACTGAGGTTCACATAAGCAGTAACGAGTATAGGAGAAAACCCCCCATATAGTCTTTAACACAGAAAAGTTAATATGGTAAGGAACCTCGAGTCCAGTATGAGGCTAACACCTCAGGATGGTATAGAGGAGCTTCACCAGGGTGAACCCTGCAGTGATGGAGATCCGGAGCAGAGTGAGCCCTGTGATGCGGTGAAAGACGGAGCAGGGTTGAGCCCTGTGATGTGGTGAAAAACGGAGCAGGGTTGAGCCCTGTGATGCGATGAGGTTCAAGCAGGGTTGAGTCTTGTGATGTGGTGAGGTCGGAGCAGGGTTGAGCCCTGTGATGCGGTGAGGTCGGATTAGGGTTGAGCCCTGTGATGCAGTGAGGTTGAAGCAGGATTGAGCCCTGTGAAGCGGTGTACTTCCGGAACATGGTTGAGCCCTGCGGTGTAACTAGAATCCGGAGCGAGGTTGAGCCCCGCGATGGAATGAAGGTTGAAGCAGGGTTGAGCCCTGTGAAGCGGTGTGGTTCCGGAACAGGGTTGAGCCCTGCGGTGTGACTAGAATCCGGAACGGGGTTGAGCCCCGCTATGTGGTGATGATAACTGTAACGGTACAGTTGACAACTGTAATGAAGATGGGTACGATGTCCACAGGAGTGAGAGGCAAATAGGCAAAGTAAATAGTGCAGCAAAAGGTGAAACCACAGCAGTGGAGCAGAAAGCAATACTTAGGCAATGGCTATGCTGAGCTCTGTAGTGCGGCTGGTAACTGGCATCAGAATTTAAGCTGGTATATGAGTGGAGATATAGCAAAGTCCACAGCAACCCACAGGCACAGCATGGATCTGGCAGGAGTCCAAGAAAGACCTGAAAGTAACATTGCACAGACACTGAGACACAGTAACAGGCTTTATACTAGAGATCTGTGATCCATAGGAAGTTCAGAACATGTGACCCAAATGGAATCAGGTTTGAAATAATGAGCAATCTAGGAATCCCACAACCTGACAACACCTTGGAAACAGATGATCACTTTAACTCTCTATTCCCTGTATGTGAAGAACGCCAGCAAGCAGGATAGCTCCTCCAATGACCACAAAGGAACTTTGGAAAAAGTAATCTATCTTTATGTACTGAAATAGTTGCAGTCCTGACAAAGGGGTTCACCAGTTCAGCTCTCATAAGTGTAACCAGGCTGCCAGAATCTAACAGAGCCGCTACTTGATTGCCTTCTACAGTAACCTTACACATTTGCTTATCTGTTTCAGCTTGTCGGTCAGCAGTACAGTCAGGCTGTGTAAAGAAAGACATTCTGGGACGGACATAAGAAATATGACACTGCATAGGTTCAGAGGTGAGTGGACAATTAGCAGCAATATGGCCCAATTCACTACATCGAAAACATTGTATCATATTATTATCACGTCTCTTATGGGGTAAGAACCTTCCTGGCCTGGCTGGCCCATCTCCAGGTTCCAAACCCACAGTCTTAAGTTCATTCCACCACCCAGCACACTTCTCCCCTGGAACAGTCTTACCAGTAGTCACGGAAGATCGCCGTTGCGGAATATGGGCCCGGTGGGACACACTCATCAGCTCCTCAGCCACCACGTACCTCTCCACCAGTTCGACTAACTGGTCTGCGGACTTAGGGTCTGCATGGCTCACCCACTTGCGCAGAGATGCAGGAAGCAATCGCAGATACCAGTCCATCATGACTCTTTCCACGATCTGCGGTGCTGTCAGCGCCTCGGGCTGTAGCCATTCTGTGGTTAGATGGACGAGGTCATGCATCTGTGAGCGTGGAGGCTTTTCCATTTGGAACTCCCAGCAGCGGACTGGTTGGGCCCAAACAAATGAGATGACTCCCAAGCGAGTTAGGATCTCCTGTTTTAGCTTTGCATAGTCCTTGGCATCAGCCAGGCACAAATCATAGTAGGCCTTTTGTGGTTCTCCAGACAGGAGGGTGCCACAAGACTTGCCCACTTTTCCTTGGGCCAATTCTCCCTTTCTGCGGTTCTCTTAAAGGCCATAAGATACGCTTCCACATCATCACTCTCGGTCATCTTTTGCAGAAAGTGACTGGCCTGTATGGAGAGTGTGTTGTTTGGAAGTCCAGTAGAAGCATCTCCAGACCGGACTACTAGCTGTTGTACCACATCTTTTAAGGCCTGGCGGGTTTCCTCTATGGCGATTTGCTGAGCTCTGGTATTTTCCTGCTGAGCTCTGTTAGTTTCCTGCTGAGCCTTAATAGCCTCTTGCAGAGTTTTGTTAGATTGGAGCAAGGCCTTAACAATGTCCTCCATGTTGCCTTTAGGTATAGGTTTGTAGCAAAACCTGGCTTCTCTAAGCATCTATCGACACCACCTTCATGGACTTTACAGAACACGAGTTGATATCCAACACAACAAATTGGTGTCTGTCACTTTAAATTTTAAATGTAAAATGTTTTTCCTTGCTGCAATTTGTGTGTATGCCCGCATTCTCCACCAATTGTGACACAGTCGGGATATGGGTCCCTCTCCTGGGGTAGATTGACTCCCTCTTTATACACACAGCAGCCGTAGCAACAGGACACAAGTTTGGGGTTCTCGTACAAACTGGTCGGCACCAGTCTTTATTGTGCCAGATAAATATAACAAAACATAAGCAAAAGCTCTAGCCCATCTGGGCACTAACTAAACATTAGGTACCCTCACTACCAGAACGATAGGGCCTACTACCCTCACCATCAATAACAGCACGTGCACAGTACTCACAGGAATATCACACAGTGTCTCTGGACATGCTAGCCTGCATGCCTGCTTCCCCAGGTGTGAGACACTGCATCAAAAACTCTACACAACTCTTATGAGCCACGTCCAGGTGTAATCATTAATTAGCCTGCTCTCAGGCTGAAAAGCCCAACACCTGAAGCGGCCCTGTGGATGGAGCCCTCCCTTCTCTCTCACACCCACACCCCCAGGACCCATTATCTGGCTTTTACCAAAAGCCGACACTCAAATCTGCTAGGTCAAACAGACTTTTCCTGGGGGTTTAAAACACATATTACGGGAATCTGGACACAAATATACGCCATCCCTAACTTCTCCAGTGCTTCTCTCACAATACATATGAACTGCAGTTCACCTTAATAAAACAAATAAACAGTAAATACTATTACCATATCTCCCAGCTTAAATTGAGAGTGCTACAATGTAACTGAAGCACAAGATAAACACATAAGGTTGAGAATACCAACATCTGATACTAATAATGGTATAATTCATAATGTTCACGTAAAGACAAAAAATAGGGCACTTCCAGCACATAGAAAAGTCTTGACATAAATTGTATATAGTCACCAATAGAGGGAGCGGTTTGAGGTGCCCCGTAGAAAGTTCCCCAATAATCGGTCTCCCCCCTGGAGATGAAAGCAGCAAGTCCTCTCCGGTGGCTCCCGGAAAGGTGCCCTGCAAAGTAGGTAAGTATGATTAAGAGATTGATATCCCCACTGCGCATGCAACAAAACGCCCTGTACCCATTATAGATACTCCCCTGGTTTTATCACTACACTGACACAGATCTATCACTACATTGATACTGCCTTATTACACCATGCTTGCCACCATTCTGGCTGCCCCCTCCAGGAGGGAGCAGCCAGGTCAGTATATCAGGGGGCATAGCGTGGCACAAGGGGCACGGCCGGGGATATTACCCGCATTAGGGACGGAGCGAGGGCGTGGCCATGCGATTCCATAATTTTGTCCATGCCCCGCTACACTAAGCCGTGATTACCGGCATTGTGTAGCAGGGGGCGGGGTCATGATGACAGGATTCAGCGCAAATCTCGTCATCAGCCCCCCTCCGCTGCTGGAGTTTGTCTGGGAATTGCGGGGGTGGTCGGTGGCTGGCCAGGAGGCTTGCCTGCTTTTCCAGGGGGCCAGGAAAGCCACCCAATTTTCAGGAGGCTCCTGGTCGAATCGGGAGAGTAGGCGAGTATGCATTACACTAACATTTTTCTATAACTGCATTGACACGGCTTTAATACTACACTGGCAATGCTCTATTACTATACTGACACTGCTTTATCACTACACTGACACTGTTCTATCAATACTAACTCTGATCTATACCTGATTGATACTGCTTTATCACTACACTGACACTGTTTTATCACTGGACTGACACTGCTTTATCACTACACCGACAATGTTCTATCACTGGACTCGATTGTATCACAGCTACAGAAGTAGCTGCGTTACTTACCTCTAGAGGTCACGCATGCGCACAGCCGCAGCAGGAGGTAGTGAGAAGGCGGCAGAGGGTTCCCTCTTTGCATCCCCGGGACTCCTTTCTCCTTGGGAAGGAGCGGGGGTCCGAGAACATGCACCATCTAAAGATGGCGCTTGTTCTCGCAAGCAAACTCCAAAAACTTTCAGTTTTTGGAGTGTGCTGAATATCAGGTGGTCCATTTGGGACCCCTGATAAGGAATGGCCCGGTAACTAAAATATGCGGAAACTAAAGTTTCCGCATGGTTACCGGGCCATTTAGTGTTGATGTAGTAATAGGGCAGTGTTAGTGCAGTGATAGAGCAGTGTCAATCAAGTTAAAGAACATTGTTAGTGTAGTGTCAGTTTAGTGATAGAACATTATTAGTGTAGCGATAAAGCAGTGCCAGTACAGGAATGGATCAGTGTTAGGGTAGAGATAAAGCAGTGTCAGTCCATTGATAGATCAGTGTTAGTGTAGTGATAAAGCAGTGTCAGTCCAGTGATAGATCAGTGTTAGTGTAGTGATAAAGCAGTGTCAGTCCAGTGATAGATCAGTGTTAGCGTAGATATAGATCAGTGTTAGTGTAATGATAAAGCAGTGTCAGTCCAGTGATAGATCAGTGTTAGTGTAGATATAGAGCAGTGTTAGTGTAGTGATAAAGCAGTGCCAGTCCAGTGATAGATTAGTGTTAGTGTAGTGATAAAGCAGTGTCAGTCCAGTAATAGATCAGTGTTAGTGTAGTGATAAAGCAGTGTCAGTCCAGTGATAGATCAGTGTTAGTGTAGTGATAAAGCAGTGTCAGTCCAGTGATAGATCAGTATTAGTGTAGTGATAAAGCAGTGTCAGTCCAGTGATAGATCAGTATTAGTGTAGTGATAAAGCAGTGTCAGTCCAGTGATAGATCAGTATTAGTGTAGTGATAAAGCAGTGTCAGTCCAGTGATAGATCAGTGTTAGCGTAGATATAGAACAGTGTCCGTGTAATGATAAAACAGTGCCAGTCCATTGATAAATCAGTGCTAAGGTGGGTACACACCTAAGCGATATATCTGAAGATGATGGTCGTTCATACACACTGAACAACCATCATCTGCATGCTGCTGTGGGTCCCGGCGGCCAGGAAGTGGGTTGGGGCGTGTCCCGGCGGACGGGGGGGCGTATCCCATCCCCCTCCCCGCGGCTGCCTCTGTGTGTGTACGGGCGGTCTGCAGACATATCTGTCCATCGGCTGTGCAGAGCTGCCAATGCGATATGTCTGTGTACGATGCCATTCACAGACATATTGCTGGTACACACTGGCTGACGTGCAGCAGATATATTGGCCGATCAATTTATCGGCCAATATATCTGTCAGTGTGTACCCAGCATAAGTGTAGTAATAAAGCAGTGTCAGTCCAGTGATAGAACATTGGGGGTCATTCAGACCCACTCGCAAGCAGCAGTACGCTCGCAAGTGGGTCGATGTTCCCCACTGCGCATGCGCACGACGGAGGGAGCTCCGTCGTGCGCATGCGCGAGACCCGGACTGCGACAGCCAAGCTGTTGCTCCGGGTCTCGCACCAAAGGGGGCGTGCTGTCAATGGTGACTGACAGCACGCCCCCTTTGGTGGGCGTGCCGGGGGCGTGCCTGCCAGACGGAGAGCCAAAATCACTCCAGGGCTTGTGGCTGGGAAACCCTACCGCAGGGTTTCCCTCGCAAGTCCGATGGTCGCGATGGTCAAGATCATCGCGACCATCTTTTTGGACGCTCGTATATGCTGTGGGTGGTCACCCACAGCTATACGAGCGTCCAGGAGGACTCTCCATTTTAATGGAGGAGGGCCCTGATTCAGAGCGAGCGCTCTGTCAGAGTGAGCGGCTCTGAATCAGGGCCATTGTTAGCACAGTGATAAAGCAGTGCCAGTCCAGTGATAGATCAGTGTTAGTGTAGATATAGAGCAGTGTTAGTGTAGTGATAAAGCAGTCAGTCCAGTGATAGATCAGTGTTACTGTAGTGATAAAGCAGTGCCAGTCCAGTGATAGATCAGTGTTAGTGTAGATATAGAGCAGTGTTAGTGTAGTGATAAAGCAGTGTCAGTCCAGTGATAGATCAGTGTTACTGTAGTGATAAAGCAGTGCCAGTCCAGTGATAGATCAGTGTTAGTGTAGATATAGAGCAGTGTTAGTGTAGTGATAAAGCAGTGTCAGTCCAGTGATAGATCAGTGTTAGTGTAGATATAAGGCCTGATTCAGAGCCGTTCGCTATTTGCGGTCGTTCGTTCAAAAACAAGGGGTGGCTATTCAAATGATCCGTTCGCAAATTGCAGTCTGTTCACACCTCTAAGTCTGAACGAGCGAGCAAAACATACGCTCGTTTATTTGTTAAAAACGCCCCCTGGCCGCTCGCACCATACGTCATCTCTGCTATTTATTAGATTAATTGAGTACATCGACCAGCGTATGAACTGCTCGCTATTCTTGTGGTTGGTTTTTGCTACCACAATCTTGCGAGCAGTTCTGGCTATAAAATAACCCAGTGACGTGGTCAATGACGCTGCTGTATTAATTATGCACACCCATAAAACGCCCGTTTTGACCTTTAAGCACGCCTGCGTTCTGATCTCCACTCCCCATTTTCAAGCACCTTCCCCTGTTACCACCCACATACGCCTCATTCTGTCACTCAAAATAGCAGGCATTCGCTATTTTGCGAGCACATGAATTTCGGCCGCACTGACTGGTTCGCGCATGCGTATAACGATCCGTACGCATGCGCAGATGTGCGAACGTCGCTCGGAACGAGCGTATTGCCGCTAGCGAGTGGCTCTGAATGAGGGCCATAGAGCAGTGTTACTGTAGTGATAAAGCAGTGTCAGTCCAGTGATAGAATAGTGCTAGTATAGTGATAAAACAGTGTACATTCTGTGATGGAGCAGTGTTAGTATAGTAATAAAGCAGTGTCAGTCCAGTGACAGATCAGTGTTAATATAGTAATAAAGCAGTGTCAGTCCAGTGACAGATCAGTGTTTAAGTGTATTGATAAAGCAGTTTTGGTGCAGTGATAAAACCGTGTTTGTGTAATGATAAAGGAGTTTCAGTCCAATTCAGTAATAAATTAGTGTTATTGTTGTCCTAAAGCAGTGATTTAACATTGTTAGTGTAGTGATAAAGCAGTGTCAGTCCAGTGATAGATCAGTGTTAGCGTAGATATAGATCAGTGTTAGTGTAATGATAAAGCAGTGTCAGTCCAGTGATAGATCAGTGTTAGTGTAGTGACAAAGCAGTGTCAGTCCAGTGATAGAATAGTGCTAGAGTAATGATAAAACAGTGTACATTCTGTGATAGAACATTGTTAGTATAGTAATAAAGCAGTGTCAGTCCAGTGACAGATCAGTGTTTTAGTGTATTGATAAAGCAGTTTCGGTGCAGTGATAAAACAGTGTTTGTGTAATAATAAAGGAGTTTCAGTCCAATTCAAGTGTGAATGCCTTTCAGTGTGGGAACCGCACCCGGCGACCTGAAGGACTGAATGCTAGACAGTTTTTCAGGTCACCTAATGGATAGGCCCCTTTAAGGGGGAGGCAATCGGGAAGCCGGCTGCCGTTATCCCGGCAAGGGTGAAATGCCGGGCGTCTAGATGTAGACGCCCACATTTCCCCGATGCCGGGAGACCGGCGCCCGGCATCACGATCGTAGTGATGCCGGGCGCTGCGAGCGGACAGCCGCTGGGGGGGGGGGAGGGTTAGGTTTAGGGCTCCCGGGGGGGACTTAGGGTTTGGCACCCCCCCGGGAGGGTTAGGCTAGGGGGAGGGAGGGTTAGAGTTAGGCACCCCCGGGGGGGACTTAGGTTTAGGCAGCAGGGAAGGGGGGGGGTTAGGGTTAGGCACTTAGAGGGGGGATTAGGGTTAGGCACTTGGGGGGGAAGTTAGGGTTAGGCACCCCTAAGGAGGGTTAGGGGGGTTAGGTTAGGTTAGTGGATACTTACCTATCCACGATCGGGATTTCCAGTGCTGTTGGGCTTCCGCTGCGCCGCACTCTGCTCCTGTCGGGCTGCCGCTGCGCCGCACTCTGCTCCTGTCGAACCGCCGGCCATGCGGCCGGCGGTATTTCATACCAATTCCCTTTAAGGTGCCCATCCACTAGACGACAGGCAAAAGACTGCACGATTACAACATTGTAATCGTGCAGTAGTTTGTCTGTTTGTGATATGCCTACACATCAATCATCTGCAAACACACGTTGACCCTGATGATATCGTCAGGTTGAACAACATATTTGTACGATGATAGATGTCTAAACGACCAGCGGGAGCGTGCATTGCTGGTCGTTTTAGATATTTTTTAAACAATCTGCAAACGATTTTCAAACGATTATCAAACGATGATCGAACGATAACGATATCGTTATCGCTCAATTTAATCGTCTAGTGGATGTGTGCCTTTAGTAACAAAGCAGCGTCAGTCCAGTGATAGATCAGTGTTAGTGGAGTGATAAAGCAGTGTAGTGATATGTCAGTGTTAGTGCAGTGGTAATTCATTGTCAGTGTGTGATATACTGCATCAGTTGTAGTGCTGTGATAAAGAAGGGTCAGTGCAGTTATAGATCAGTGCTAGAGCAGAGGCCTGGCAGTACAGTGATAAGACAGTCATATGCAGTGATAGAACAGTGACAGTCCTGTGCTAGAAGTGTTACAGTGTAATGATAGAGCAGTAGCATTGCACCTATGCATTAGTGGAATTACAGTGATAGATTAGTGAGAGTGCAGTGACAGAACTGGGATAGATGAATGGCAGTGCAGCCATAGCACAGAGATGGTGTAGTATGTGACTGAATTGATACATTAGTGGCTGTAATAGACAATACTTGCAGACTTTATGGCTGCTCCTAATGATCACCACAACGGTGGTGACAAGTGATCGTGTGTAACGCGTGTAGAGACGACCGATGACCGTGTGTGATGCGTGTAGAGACGACTGCTGACCATGTGTGATGCGTGTAGAGACGACTGATGACCGTGTGTGATGCGTGTAGAGACGACTGATGACCGTGTGTGACGCGTGTAGAGACGACTGATGACCGTGTGTGACGCATGTATAGACGACTGCTGACCATGTGTGATGCGTGTAGAGACAGACCATGTGTGATGCATGTAGAGACAGACTGGTGACAGTGTGTGACACATATAGAGACAGCCTGTTGACAGTGTGTGACGCGTGTAGAGACAGACTGGTGACAATATGAGACGCGCCTAAAGACAGACTGGTGACAGTGTGTGACACCTGTAGAGACAGCCTGGTGACAGTGTGTGACACCTGTAGAGACAGCCTGGTGACAGTGTGTGATGCCTGTAGAGACAGCCTGGTGATAGTGTGTGATGCCTGTAGAGACAGCCTGCTGACAGTGTGTGACGCGTGTAGAGACAGCCTGTTGACAGTGTGTGACGTGTGTAGAGACAGACTGGTGACAGTGTGTGATGCCTGTAGAGACAGCCTGGTGACAGTGTGTGATGCCTGTAGAGACAGCTTGGTGATAGTGTGTGATGCCTGTAGAGACAGCCTGCTGACAGTGTGTGAAGCGTGTAGAGACAGCCTGTTGACAGTGTGTGACGTGTGTAGAGACAGACTGGTGACTGTGGGTCTCATTCAGACCCGCTCGCAAGCGGGTCGATGTTTGGCTGTGCGCACGTGCAGCGGCCACACTGCACGTGCGCAAGCCCCGGAGCGAGAGAGAAATTCTCTCTCTCCGTGGCTCACTACAAAAGGGGCGGCTGTCGATGTTGATCGAGAGCTTCACAAATGCAGGCGTTCCGATGCGAACGCCTGCCGTTTGTGGGCGGCCCCACTGACATCACTGGTGATGTCAGTGGGAGAGCTTCCGGCTCTATTAGAGCCGAAAGCTCTCTGGAGCTTGCGGCAGACGAGACCCTACCACAAGAGTCTTGTCGCAAGCCCCGATGGTCGCTATGGGCTCGACCATCTCGACCATCAACCTGGTCACTCGATAAGGCTGTGGGTGGTAACCCACAGCCTAGCGAGCAGCCAGGAGGCCGGATCAATTTTTAGATGCGGCCACCCTCATTCAGAGCAAGCACTCACATTTTGCGAGCGGCTCTGAATGAGGTCCAGTGCGTGACACGTGTAGAGACAGACTGCTGGCTGTGTGTGACGCATGTAGAGACAGACAAGTGACCGTGTGTAACACGTGTAGAGATGACTGATGGCCGTGTGTCAACGCGTGTAGAGACAGACTGGTGACAGTGTGTGACGCATGTAGAGACAGACTGGTGACAGTGTGTGACGCGGGTAGAGACAGACTGGTGACAATATGAGACACATCTAAAGACAGACTGGTGACTGTGTGTGTGACGCCCATAGAGACATACTGGTGACCGTGTGTGACGCGTGTAGAGACAGTCTGGTGACAGTGTGTGACGCGTGTAGAGACAGACTGGTGACAGTGTGTGACGTGTGTAGAGACAGACTGGTGACAGTGTGTGATGCCTGTAGAGACAGCCTGCTGACAGTGTGTGACACGTGTAGAGACAGCCTGTTGACAGTGTGACGTGTGTAGAGACAGACAAGTGACCGTGTGTAACACGTGTAGAGATGACTGATGGCCGTGTGTCAACGCGTGTAGAGACAGACTGGTGACAGTGTGTGACGCATGTAGAGACAGACTGGTGACAGTGTGTGACGCGGGTAGAGACAGACTGGTGACAATATGAGACACATCTAAAGACAGACTGGTGACCGTGTGTGACGCCCATAGAGACATACTGGTGACCGTGTGTGACGCGTGTAGAGACAGTCTGGTGACAGTGTGTGACGCGTGTAGAGACAGACTGGTGACAGTGTGTGACGTGTGTAGAGACAGACTGGTGACCGTGTGTGACACCTGTAGAGACAGACTGGTGACCGTGTGTGATGCATGAGGAGACAGAGTGGTGACCGTGTGTGACGCGTGTAGAGACAGACTGGTGACCATGTGTGACACGTGTAGAGACAGACTAGTGACCGTGTGTGACACTTGTAGACAGAATAGTGACAGTGACACGTGTAGAGACAGACTAGTGACCGTGTGTGACATGTGTAGAGACAGACTAGTGAAAGTGTGTGACACGTGTAGAGACAGACTAGTGACCATGTGTGATTCATGTAGAGACAGACTAGTGACCATGTGTGACGTGTGTAGACAGACTAGTGACAGTGTGTGATTCATGTAGACAGACTAGTGACCGTGTGTGACACGTGTGGACAGACTAGTGGCAGTGTGTGACACGTGTAGAGACAGACTAGTGACCGTGTGTGACATGTGTAGAGACAGACTAGTGACCGTGTGTGACACGTGTAGAGACAGACTAGTGATGGTGCAGTGTGTGGAGAGATAAAGCAGTAAGAGAGCAGTAACTGAATACATATAAATTAGTAGTAGGTTAGCAGCAAAATAATAATATATAATAATAATAGTAGTGCCTGGGAAATGATGACACTCAGGCGGTGTGATAGTGACAGTCAGGCAGGGATGGAATAGTGCCAGTCTGGTGGTGATAGCACGGTGACACACACTAGTGTGATGGCAGACTATTGTCACAGCAGGGACAAGGGGCGGTCAGTGCTGCACTTGTGTCAGCCCAACTTACTCATCGGTGATAATAACATAGTGTCAGGAAATAGATGGAGCAGTGACAGTGATAAAGCAGGGACCCTATTTGTGATCATGCCCCGACGTGTGTGCCACCCTGTAGTGAGTAATATAATGTAATGATTCTGGTAAGCAGGTCTCTTTCCTGCTTTGGCACATGAAGTGTTAAGCTTGGTGCAGTAGTACAGGCTGCTGCTGCTGTAGCGTTCAGCACCTCGGACAGCTCCCACTGACTCCCCTGCCTAGCCTCTGTGTGTGTGTGTGTGCAGTGTGACACATCATCACTGCATCGCTTCCCTCTTACTCAGCAGCGCCCTCTACAGCTCACCCTAACTTCTCTTACCCACAGCTTACACTCTCTCTCTCTCCCTTATTTCACCTCTTCATGTTCCATTCACCACAATACTCTGTTGTATCTCTTACAGTGCTCATCACACCTCTTCCCCAGCTGCCATTATCTTCCCCTCTAGTACTATCTACTTCCCTTGGCATATTCCTGCCTTCCCTCCTGATCCTGTGCCTCCTGCTCCCCCATTCCCTCCCCCCACCTACAGAAACTCCTGTGGGTTTGGCAGGACAGCTGCTGCAGTGATTGGCCTAGGGCTCTCATGTGTGGATCAGACTGAGCAGCCAGGATAAATGGCCCAAGCTTATGCTCATTACACCTCCACCTTCCCCTGAATGGTAATATTAGGTGTATCATTTATACATCTCCATCTAGCTGCTGCCCAAACTTATCCTGGCCAGGCCATTAATGCTCTGTATGTCCATTAACCTCTTATTTCACCCAAATGTTCAGGAGATTAATGGCCGATTCTAGGCAAACCTTTTAGCATCTCAAAGGACTGGGGGAGTGGTGATGAGGACTGCAGCATATCTCTGCCCTCCTTCTTCTCCCATCTCTCTCTCTCTCTCTTCTCCCCCTCCTCCTGTATTACTCTCTCTGCTCCTGCTGCTGTGGAGGATTGGTACCTAGCTGCTATCTTCCCAGACTGGACCACAAACTGGAGTTTCATATTTGAGGCAGAGATGTGGGCAGTGAGAGGAGGGATCCTATGGAAGCCTCTAGCCCCAGCAAACAAAATCACCCCCCAAACCAGTCTCTCAACACCCCACTGTCATTCATTCGTTAACCAATTGGGCTGGCACAAATTATTTTCCCCGTCTCTAAATGTCGCCGTGGCTAAATCGTGAGGTGCTCGGAGACTCCCCCGTACTCTGATTCCTGCCTCATCTTCCTCTTCTCGCTCCCAGTGCCCCCCCCACCCACCACCCCCCCTCTCATCCACCCCCCTCCTCCTCCCACCGCCCCGGACGGATTGCAGGATCTTGAAAGATGCAGCTCTGAAAACGGCAGCTGTGACAACGGCAGAGCGTGCTGGGGAGAGGGTCCGCACCGCAAGACCCCCTTCAGTGGCTTTTTTTTTTTTCATTTTCATTTTCCTTTTTTTTTATCATTTTAATTTTTCTCTTTTATTTATTTCTTTTTTTGTAAAGACAGGAGAGGTGGCGGGGGAATGATTGATCCCTCCCTGTATATAACCGGAATTTTTATACACATATATCTATTTTTGTTGCCTGTGAATTGGACTTGCATGCATGAAGACCCTGTATAGGATCCCATATGTGTGTACAGACAGATCTCCGGACATATTGATGGGCATACTTCAGCAGTTGGCTGTGTGTTCTCTCTGCTCAGTACACAACTGTTAAGTCCGGCTCCTCTCAGTACATTTATCTCCCTGTTTCTATGTGAGCACCTGTCTGCGGAGATACCTGAGCTAAGTGCAGCCAGATCCAGGACATTGCCTGTCTGGATGAGATGTGATGCTTTGCAGCGTCTTTTCCTCTACTTTTCCTACATCTTTTCCTTGCTCCTCGCTTTCCGGTAACCCGCGGACTTTGCCCCCGGCATCATGGGGGCTCGCTTCGGGGACGAGGTGCCGGCCCGCGGCGGGGGAGGCGCAGGTCGTGGAAGTCGACAAGGTGGGCCACCGGGGGCCCAGCGGATCTACAAACAATCAATGGCACAGAGGGCCCGCACCATGGCGCTGTACAACCCAATCCCAGTACGGCAGAACTGCTTTACCGTCAACCGTTCCCTCTTCCTCTTCAGCGAAGACAACGTGGTGAGGAAATACGCCAAAAAAATCACCGAATGGCCATATCCTTTTACCGCTGGGGATGGTTGTGGTGGCGGAGGGGGGGGGGGGGGAGTGTGCATCATGCGGGTTGTGGAAGTGGAAATGGTCCATGGTGTTTCAATAGGTACACATGAGCTGTGATAGTGTGTGTCCATTTACATGTGCATGTACGTAGGTCCATTGGTGTGGGGCAAGTAAGTCTATAGGAACGTCAGCAAATGGGGATCCGCTGTATGTGGTAAACAGGTGCTTAACTGTACGTGCAGCAATTTACTGTATATCCCTATAGAGCATACAATATGGCATGTTGTTCTGCATGTATATCTTCCTATGTAGATCTTCATGTGTGCATAATACAAATAACAGCATATAGCATGTGTGTGCATCTACACAAATCTACTATATATATATATGTATATAATGTCACGCACACGACTATCTTTGTGCACATACATTTCCTCTATGTGACGTGCTGTGTGCTGTACGTCTTGCCAGGACTCATACAGTATAGCAGGATATGAGCTGTGTGTGTATAAATAGACATGCACAGCACTGGTATGGTCAGAGATATAACAGCTGAATGCTGCACTGACATGGTCCCCTATAACACCTTCTGCTGTATGTGTGTGTCTTGTACTTATATACACACACACACACACACACACACACACACACACACACACACACACTCTCTCTCTCTCTCTCTCTCTCTCTCTCTCTCTCTCTCTCTCTCTATCTAGCACTGCAGTACATTGCTCCATTAATAAATTTGGCTGATATTGCTGCATTTGATCCAGCCCTTCTGTGCACATATCTTTGAGGTTTACCGGCTGATCGGAATAGTACAAAATGTCATTATTGTACTGTATATGTATTTCTCAGTGAGGTCTTATTTTCCATAAACGCTGCACACAGATCTATCTATCTATCTATCTATCTATCTATCTATCTATCTATCTATCTATCTATCTATCTATCTATCTATCTATCTATCTATCTAATCTCTCACATTTCTTTATCATGTCTAATAAATATGCTTGTACTGTATCTATTCTACACAGTATTTCATATATGTCTTTTTTATCAAATGTCTGTCCTTATGACTATTTCCCTCTGTGCACCTTAATAGCTGACAGTTGTGTAGAAAATCTCCCCCACTTACACTGTAAAAGAAAAGTTCTCATGTGTGGCGTTATTTTTGGGTCTGAATTTGGATAGTGACGTACAGTGAAATCCGCCCTTCAGCTGTTTTCCCGGGGAAGCGTGAGAGCGAGCAGGATGCACGGCAGCAGCGCTGGGCAGATTTGCTGCAGAAAGTCTCACAGGGCTGTTGCTGATCTCTCTGGAAGCAGACCTGCTATAACCCGGCCCTGAGGGTATCTCTGATCACTGGCACTGAATGGGTTAATGGGCATCTAAATATCAGGTGTTAATACATATCATTTGAGGTGCTGGTTTGAAGAGCTTGCAATCTAGGTGTGTTGTGAAAGGTGCCACGTACTGAATATAACAGCTGTCGTGTGGCGCGTGCCGGTTGAGAATACATTAGAGGTGCTGGGTCAGTCTACAGGAGTCTGTGCTGAGTTGATGCTCTGTGTTTGAATCTGCTCTGTGAGATATGGAAAGGAAATTGTTTCCTGATGTTTGACTCAGGCCCTGAATCAAAAACGAACCAATGATTGACTCATTTCTTCCTGTCTTTAGCCCGAGCTCCAGATAGCCAGCGTCAGAGAGCTTTAATGGATGAGATGCACAAGCTAGGCTGGAGGGGCTGTGACTTATGTGCCAGCTTATGTGGGGCACACAGGGTTGTTGCAGGGACTGTATTACTCTGACGCTAGTGATGGGTTATTATAACGTACATTAAGATGGTCCAGGAGAACATTGAATGTTACCCAACAACTTACTGTATGTGGCAACTTTCAAAACGACCTGACTCTTTTCCTTGAATAAAAGGGCAAGTACAGAAGTGTCGTGGTGGTGGGGGGTGGGAATCCAGCCTGCGAAGAAGACTTCATGCACGGGGCTTCTGCTGTGCTTGTTGTACAGCAGATCATTTATAGATTTTAAAACATCCCATTCAGAACGTCTCGCCTGAGGGAGGGGACTCCAAACGGCTTTGCATGCCCATGTGGACCATGTCGCCCTGAAAGCTTGCAATCTCTACCTGCCGCACCTGCTCAGTTAGCCAGAAATGAGGCCTTGCTTATAGCGGCCTGAGGCCCGAAAACCTAATCCCAGTGCTGTACAATCCGGCACGCTGTAAAAACATCACAATGCGGTGTCCTGAGTTGGTTGGTGGTCTAAGCCATAGCAGAAACAGATGGCAAGGCGAGGGGTATGATGATGCCATGTATTTATAGTAGTCAGTTCCTATTAGACCCCCCTATATAACGCAATCCTCATTACACACACATATATATATATATATATATATATATACACGCACAGCAGGTCTATGGGCCTGATTCAGTAGAGGATGCTAATGCGATTGCAGCTGCGATTTCGCATGGAACGCATCTGCGAAAATATGCTAATACCTGCCAAAGCCCAGCCGGCATAGAGACGCCCATTGCTGCTTTCTCATATCCGTCCAATGTCGCTCTTCTGCAAAAACATCGGTACCATCGACGAACATCGATCACTCGCGCAGCATTTGCAAGTCTGTCCGGCCGCTGACACTGCAGCTCTCCTCGTACGCAGAGGGCTCTCCTGCTGCCTATGCGCTCGCAGTGGCTAATTTATGCAGGCCCATGAAACGGTGTTCAAGCGGTCATACACGCCTGCCTTCTTCCGACCACCTCCTCGTTACCACCCCCAAATGCTGACAGCCTGCCCCTCACTGTCCGATGAATTCCTCTGTGCATCCGTAATCGCAATGCAATCGCTGCGCACGCACACAGCGGCTTATAAGCAAGTGCAGTGGCAAACAATCGCTCGATCTGCGTCCGTAATCGCCATTGTCTATGCTGCTGAATCAGGCCCTACCTTTGCAGCAGGTTTGTATTTTGTGCGACTGGCGGATGCTGCTGAATCCCCACCAGAATCTGATCCTGAAAGATCTTGTATACTATAATTGTTCTCCATGGGGAGCATAGGGGTACGATACTCGCCTATTTACCTTTTTCCCCATAGAGGATGAGGTACTGAGTTGCATCTTCTTTGTGATGCAGCTTGTATTGCCCGAGCTCATTAACGCCTAGCTGGCCAGCGTGAACGGAGCACTCGTCGCTTTAAACAACTGCTTCTCTGATGAAACCTTTCCGATTTGCTGCGATATCTTGTGTGGCAAGTCGCTCATGTGGAACGGGTCGATGCGCACTCCTGTCACTTTATCTGACACATGTAAATAGTCCCACTGGCCAGACAAGCCAGAATTCACTGTCTGTTACTAAATAAATACCCTGCCTACATAATACCTTCCCCAAATCACTCTCCACAAAAACCTTAGACACCAGTGTCTGACATTTTGTAGTCTGATGTCAGAAACTCTGGAGAACTTAGCAAATATGTTGTAGTTGCTTATTACACCATGCAATATTTCTGAGAAAATCCCACGTCACACCAATCACTGGCTGGGTTCACTCAGTAAAATGTTGGTACGCTGGCGCATTTCGCATATATAAGCAGTATGGCTCTACAGAACATTGATATTGTCTTTCAAATTCCCCCACTCTCAGCATATGTACAACTATCACTATGGCAGCTCCTCTTCAACAGAGATCGAGTTCCGTCTATGTGCGGCTCCAGCCTCTTGGATTTCCCGGCAGTCTCCTAGATTTTGCCAATGAAAATCAGTAATTGCATTGGGACGCAAGAGAACTGGTGGGGAGGCTTACAGATTGCATTCAGACAGGTGTCCTGCAGTCTAGAGTGTGGATGCCATCCATCCGGTCTCGAACACTGCGCTTACAGGCCATAAAGTTAAATCTTAAAATCGGGATAATAAAATAGGGATCACTGGTAAATGTCTTGTCCGTGCATTCAGACGCCATAGTAATAATGGACGGACAATATACAGCGCAGAATATTGCATCCGGTGTCCATTATCCAGTGATGAGCCACTGCAGTGATGCTGTATTACATTAGATCATACCTTGCTTATAGAATATACTTCTGTTATTCTTATACTGTTGTTTAGGAAGTCTCGCTCTCTAGAGACAACCGGTGACTGTCCAGGTGCTGTGAAACTACCAGCCCCAGCATGATCTGCCAGCTGGTCAGGTATGCTGGGACTTGTAGTTTTACAACACCTGGAGAGCCACAGGTCTAGGCCATCCCTAGGAGCTAGGAGTCGCGGAGAGCCTCTACCTCTGCTCTATACATTGCGTCTTAACCTGTATGGCATGAATAATATATATTGTGCCTCATTGTCATCTACATGTAACCGATTACAGAATAGTAACCACGCACTAAAATATATAAACATACAACTAAATATCTGTGAAAATATAAAACTAAATCTAAATATATTTTAGAGTTAGGCTGCGGGGAGAGGGGGTTAGGGTTAGGCACTAGGGGGAGGGTTAGAGTTAGGCTGCGGGGGAGAGGGGGTTAGGGTTAGGCACTAGGGGGAGGGTTAGAGTTAGGCTGCAGGGGAGAAGGGGTTAGAGTTAGGCACTAGGGGGAGGGTTAGAGTTAGGCTGCGGGTGAGAGGGGGTTAGGGTTAGGCACTAGGAGGAGGGTTAGAGTTAGGCTGCGGGGGAGAGGGGGTTAGGGTTAGGCACTAGGGGAGGGTTAGAGTTAGGCTGCGGGGGAGAGGGGGTTAGGGTTAGGCACTAGGGGGAGGGTTAGAGTTAGGCTGCGGGGAGAGGGGGTTTGGGTTAGGCACTAGGGGGAGGGTTAGAGTTAGGCTGCGGGGAGAGGGGGTTAGAGTTAGGCACTAGGGGGAGGGTTAGAGTTAGGCTGCGGGGAGAGGGGGTTAGGGTTAGGCACTAGGGGGAGGGTTAGAGTTAGGCTGCGGGGAGAGGGGGTTAGGGTTAGGCACTAGGGGGAGGGTTAGAGTTAGGCTGCGGGGAGAGGGGGTTAGGGTTAGGCACTAGGGGGAGGGTTAGAGTTAGGCTGTGGGGAGAGGGGGTTAGAGTTAGGCACTAGGGGGAGGGTTAGTGTTAGGCTGCGGGGGAGAGGGGGTTAGGGTTAGGCTCTAGGGGGAGGGTTAGAGTTAGGCTGCGGGGAGAGGGGGTTAGGGTTAGGCACTAGGGGGAGGGTTAGAGTTAGGCTGCGGGGGAGGGGGTTAGAGTTAGGCACTAGGGGGAGGGTTAGAGTTAGGCTGCGGGGAGAGGGGGTTAGGGTTAGGCACTAGGGGGAGGGTTACAGTTAGGCTGCGGGGGAGAGGGGGTTCGTTTTAGGCACTAGAGGGAAGGTTAGAGTTAGGCTGCGGGGAGAGGGGGTTAGGGTTAGGCACTAGGGGGAGGGTTAGAGTTAGGCTGCGGGGAGAGGGGGTTAGGGTTAGGCACTAGGGGGAGGGTTAGAGTTAGGCTGCGGGAGAGGGGGTTAGGGTTAGGCACTAGGGGGAGGGTTAGAGTTAGGCTGCGGGGAGAGGGGGTTAGGGTTAGGCACTAGGGGGAGGGTTAGAGTTAGGCTGCGGGGAGAGGGGGTTAGGGTTAGGCACTAGGAGGAGGGTTAGAATTAGGCTGCTGGGGAGAGGGGGTTAGGGTTAGGCACTAGGGGGAGGGTTAGAGTTAGGCTGCGGGGGAGAGGGGGTTAGGATTAGGCACTAGGAGGAGGGTTAGAATTAGGCTGCGGGGGTTAGTTTTAGGCACTAGGAGGAGAGATAGAATTAGGCTGCGGGGGAGAGGGGGTTAGGCACTAGGGCTGGGTTTGGGTTAGGCACTAGGGGGGAGGGTTAGGTTTAGGCACTAGGGGGGAGGTTTAGGCTGCGGGGAGGGAGGGTTAGGATACCTACCGACAGGTGTCGGTATCCTACCCCTGTCAGGATGCTGGCGACGGGATTCTGACCACTGGGATCCCGAGTGCCGGCATCCCGTGCCCAACGCAAAATATATAAATATAAGCATCAGAAACCGTTACAATTAGGACCAGCCCTGCTGGTTACATAACTCATTATGCCGCAACAATAAGTTACGCCGTTCGTGTTCTGAGGGTGCAGACAGAGGAAAGTGTCCAAATCATTCGCAGCCCAGCATGAAGATGATTTTCTGCGATGTGTGCCCCTGTTGGTGCCCTGTGGATGGGCATCCTATGTCCTTCTGAGTGTACAGAGAATTGTCAGACCAATCTCCTGTACAGAGACGGCAGCGCTCTGTGGCTCTTGCATAAGCTGAATATGCTCATTTGCTGTACACCCAGAGAATTGCTCTGCAGCTGGTTCAGCGAGGAGAAGTAAATTAAAAAAAAATAAAGCAAACTGCATTTTGTACTTTGCTGAGCTCTGCAGTATTGGGTCACAGTCAGCCTTCTATCTGATGGATGCCTTCCACACAGTCCTTTGCTTCCAAATACCCACTGCTGTTCTCCTCTCGCAGTTTAAGTTCATGGGGGAAGGGAATGTATACTGTACTGCGTGAATACTACGTTCTAAATGCAATGTTTATATTCTAAATGTGGCATATATATATATATATATATATATATATATATATATTGTGATAACTTGGAGTAATTTAGCTTGGCAGAGGGTCAGTGGTGCAGTGTCTAGGTGTATAATAAGGGGCCACACCCTGCTTTTCAGGTGAAAATTAACTAAAATGGAGCTTTACTGTCAGCATTCAGGAACAAAATAATAAACAACCTAGCCCCCATGCAGGGCACTACCTCACTTCTTGAATCCTGACTGGACAGCTAGCCTGCAAACGTAACACAGGACCTGATTCAGACCCGCTCACAAGTGCTATACGCTCGCAAGAGGGTCGACGGCCGGGCAGTGCGTGCGCGTGCGCCAGCCCCGGAGCGAGCGAGAGATCACTCGCTCCAACACTCGCATCCAAAAGTGGCGGCTGTCGATGTTGAACGACAGCTCGCCCCGTTTGGTAGGCAGGTCGGGTGGGGGGGTGGCTGGCCAAACGGAGGCATTCCCGAAGGAACGCCTGCCGTCTGGGGGTGGCTCCACTGGGACTTGCAGGAACAAGACCCTACCACAAGGGTCTCGTCGCAAGCCCAATGGTCGCGATGGTTGCGACCATCACCTGGCCGCTCACAAAAGCTGTGGGTGGACACCCACAGCTATGCGAGCGGCCAGGAGGCTGTTTAAAAAAAAAAAAAAAGCAGCCGCCCTGATTCAGAGCGAGCGCTCGCTTTTTGCAAGCGGCTCTGAATCAGGCCCACAGTCTCTTAAAAATCTCAGTCCTGTCTCTCACTGGTATAGACACAGCCCCATGGCCTGACTCCGACAAAGTCACACAGTCTCTTCAGTGGTCTTCCCTGCCTCCTGCAAGTATGGACCTGGCCTCCCAGCCTGCAGCTTGGCTGCTACAGCTTCACACAGACACAGTCAGAGGTTTATGGTCCTCCCTGCCTCTTGCAGGTCTGGACACTGGCCTCCAGGGACACTGGGCTCTATAGCTGCCACAGTCCCACTTGGACTGTCTCCTCTGCCTCTTCAGCCCCACTTGAGCACTGTACACAAGGCAGACCTTAGGTGTGGTCACACATACTTTTTTCTACCCTGTGTGGGCGGATCCCTCCAGCCCCACACAGAATGCATGGCTCACTATTGCCACCTAGCTTGATATTGCCACAATATGTATATATATATATATATATATATATATATATGTAAATGTCATTAGGTGTGATGCAGTCCTTCCCGCACAGCAGCCATATTGTTAACCCCATCTCCAATTGTTGTACAACGCAATGGAATATGCTGGCACTATATATGCATACATTAGTCATCTCCTGTGACTTCCCAGCAGATATACACTATAACATTAATAAGTGATATGAGCTGAAAGGAAACAAGTGAGGGTTTGGAACATACGTCTGGTTGTTTAGTTAGAATGAACTGCCATCATTGCCTTATCAGCCCAGCACATTGGCGGACTACACGAACAATGGATATCAGGGCGGCTGACGTTACAGTTACTCTGCTATTAATTATTTACAAATGTGAGGGCATTGTTTTGTATGCTATAGGCATTCTGCTGCCTTCTGGCTGGGTTATGACAGTTTGGCATTGTATCTGAAGCTCCTTTGACTGAATGTAGACTGTGTATACAGGTTCTCTCTTAGATGGCTTATGGATGTCCCTCCATCCACCCTACTGAGGGAGCCTCTGCGACAGGGGCATTGATGCCATCTGGCTGTGGAGACTCGTGCTCTTGCTTTCACGTAATTGGGTGTCGGTTTTTGGCAAGATTGTTTATGTACCGGGGAACACTCTCTGTCTTAACCGTACATGCTCTGGGTGCCGATTTTATGTTTGTGGGATTATTCATGTAATAACTTATTATGTCTGCTTTACTCTCATAGTCTCTGTAACTTTCATCCTCTAATTGTAGTTTGAGGTCAGAAACCCTCTGAAGAGCAGGTGTGAAATTATGTCTATTGGGTATGCAGTGGTGAAGCTAGGCTTTCTGTCACATGACCACCATCCCCACAGTAGATAGTAGTCCAGGCTTGCCTACCCTCCCGATTTGGTCGGGAGCCTCCCGAATATCGGGTGCCGCTCCCGACCCCCCGGAAAGGCAGGCAAGCCTCCCGGCTGCCGCCTACCCCCCCCACAGTAGATAGTAGTCCAGGCTTGCCTACCCTCCCGATTTGGTCGGGAGCCTCCCGAATATTGGGGTGCCGCTCCCGACCCCCCGGAAAGGCAGGCAAGCCTCCCGGCTGCCGCCTACCCCCCCGAACTACTACTAAAAAAACCCGCAGCGGGGGGGGCCCGATGACGCGATTCACGCTGAATCGCGTCATCGAGGCTCCGCCCCCTGCTTCACAATGCCTTTCCCCCGGCATTGTGAAGAGGGGGCGGGGCCACGATGACACGATCATGCGGTCACGCCCCTGGCCCCGCCCCCAAAATGGCATCATAGCCGGCCACGCCCCCCGCAGAATGCAGGCATTCAGCTCCCTCCCGGAAGGAGGGAGCTGAATGTCGGCAAGTATGTAGTAGTCACCCTCTACCTATATGACTGCCATATAATGCATTGAGCATCAGTCACCGCCATATAATATAGGGAGCATTATAGACTGCCATATAATACAGAGCGCATCAGTGACCGCCATATTATATAGAGAGCATCAGTGACCGCCATATAATAGACAAATTAGTGACTGCAATATAATATAGAGAGCATCAGTGACCGCCATATAATGCAGAGGACGTCAGTGACCACCATATTATATAGAGAGCATCAGTGACTCCCATATAATAGAGAACATTAGTGACTGCCATATAGTATAGAGAGCATCAGTGACTGCCATATAATGCAGAGAGCATCAGTCACCATCATATAATATGATGGTTACCTCCATATAATGCAGTGACCTCCATATAATGCAGAGAGCATCACTGACCACCATATAATCGCCCGATATCTCTTTTAAATATTGATGTCAAGCTTTACTCTAAGAATATAGCTAATTGGTTTAAACCACTTCTCCTGACTACCATCCACTCTGACCAGGTGGGGTTTGTCCCAGATAGAGAAGCGAAAGACAATACTACCAAAGTCATTGATTTAATACACGATGCAGTCTCCTCTGACATTCCCATGATGCTCCTCTAAACTGATGCTGAAAAAGCTTTTGGCCGGGTGGATTGGAGTTTCATGACAGTGGTGCTGAAGCGATTAGGGTTAGGTGCAGTCTTCCTCTCAAAAAAATCTGGCCCTATATAGAGCCCCTTCGGCCCAGATACGAGTGACCAGGATTTTGACGGCCCCAGTTCACATATCGAATGGTACTTGTCAGGGCTGCCCTCTCTCTCCCTTGATTTTTGTATTATGCATGGAAGCCTTGGCAAGAGCGATTAGAGCTAATCCTAGTATTACAGGCCTTAAAGTGGGTTCACGAGATTACCGACTTGCCCTCTTTGCGGATGACCTGCTAGCGATAGTAACTAATCTGGTTACCTCTCTCCTTAATTTAATGAAGGAATTCCAGCGATTTGGTGATCTTTAAGATTAATTATAGTAAATCTGTTGCCTTCGGTTGAGACAGTGTCTGCACTTGGTGCCTCCTTCCTCTTTAAATGGCAGGTTTCTCCTCTTAAATTTTTAGGCATACTTATACCTAGACGTATATGTGACCTGTTTGCCCTTAATCATACACCTTTGCTTAGTTCCATTCACAAAGAACTGGATCAGTGGAGTCTGCAAAGGTTTTCGTGGCTGGGTCGACTAAATATTATCAAGATGAATATACTTCCGCGCCTCTTATATCTATTGCAGACTACACCGATTGCGCTCCCCCCCAAGCTTTTTGTCTGAAGCTCATGCCCTCATCTGAAAGTTTGTCTGGGGGGGGCAGGAGGCCTAGTTCAAACATGAAGTGCTCTTTAGGCAGAAATGTTGGGGGGGCAACAATTGCCAATGATATCCACTTATTATCAGGCCATTGTACTTGGTAGAGTTCTGTACTGGACCCGGGACACCGTCGGTCAGCTATGGGTGGAACTGGAGATGGAATCGTCCAATCTTTGATTGAGCACATTGCCATGGCGCTCTAAAATTGCTCGTTCCACACACCCAGCAGTGGGCCCTACATTGGAATTGTGGAAAAGATTGCGTGTTAAATCTGGTGTATCTTCAGTGATATCTCCTCTTACTCCTATCCTTTATAATCACCTTTAAACCTTTATAACCACCTCGGGACGGTTTTCCTCCACATGGTCTGCTGTGGGGATTTTTAGAGTTGGTCACCTAGTGGCCAATGGCCAATTTATACCTTTTTCAGATTTATGTGCCAATAGCTCCCTTACAAACCAATGTTTTTTGGGCCTACACTCAGATCCGACATTTTGCCTCTTTTTGCCTTCAGTAATTGTTAGGGATATGACACCCCTTGAATCTATGTGTTCGCACCGAAAGTCTCTCACACATATCATCTCGGGTATATACAGTATAAGATTTTGTTGTATAACATGTTTACAGATGACCCTCTTTTTGTAGTGGCCTGGGACAGAGATTTTATTAAAAAGGACATACATATTAATTGGGACAAAGCGTTTCAAGTTACTAATGCGTGTTCCAACAGTTTGGAGGTTCTGGAAATGCAATATAAAGTCCTGACAAGATGGTATTGCTGCCCGGTCATTCTCCATAAATACTATCCCACGGTGTCCCCTCTCTGCTGGAGGTGCCTTGGGGAAACAGGTACGATGATGCACATCTGGTGGGATTGTCCACTAATTGCCCACTTTTGGGGTAAGATAATAGTCTTGGCTTCAGAGATCTTAGGTCATACTGTACCATCTGGCCCGGATTTCTCCTTCCACATATTAATAATGCTGTAAGGGCAGTACTCCCAGTCCGCTGGCGTTCTCGGACCCCTCCTACAGTGTGGGAATGGTGTCAACGTCTTGACTTCTATATGACCAAGGATGATGTTCTCTACTCAGCCCCTGAGAAACACTCTGAGTTTACTGCTCTTTGGTTCAGTTGAATTGATTTTAAATCCTCTGCCTCATATGCAGTCCTCATTCCACATTCTTAATTAATATATATTCCAGCTGTTTTTGTTTTAGATATCGGTGCATTCAGTGTCTATTTGCATCCCCCCTCCCTCGTCCCCCCCTATCTTTCCCCTCAACTCCCTCTTTCTGTTATTTCATTTCACCCCCTCCCTTTTTTTATTTCTGTGATTACTTTATAGTGGAATATGCTGCACTTTGGACTTTACTAAATTATTTCTGTTTTGGTATTTGTCTTCTATATGTCTAAATATGGATCTGTATTACTGTGCTTTTTCTGTGCAATACTATGTTTTGCACAGTGGGCCTGATTCAGAGCCGATCGTAAGCGGCCACTCGTTCGCTCCGAGCGATGTTCGCACATCTGCTCATGCGTATGGGTCGTAATGCGCATGCGCCAAACTGTCATTGCGGTCGGAAATCGAGCGCTCGCAAAATAGCGAGTGCCTGCTAATTTGAGTGACAGGATGAGGCGTTTTTGGGTGGTAACAGGGGAAGGTGCTTGAAAACGGGGAGTGGTGATCCGAACGCAGGCGTGCCAAAAGGTCAAAACGGGCGTTTTAAGGGTGTGCATAATTAACAAAGCAGCGTCATCGACCACGTCACTTGGTTGTCTCTTAGCCTGAACTGTTCGCATGATTGCGGTAGGAAAATCCAACCACAAGCACTGCGAGCAGTTCAGATGCCTTTCGATGTACTCGATTAATCAAATAAATAGCGGAGATGACGTAGGATGCGAGCGGCCAGGGGGCGTCTTTACAAAATAGCGAGCGCATGTTTCGTTCGCTCGCTCAGACATAGAGGAGTCAACAGACCGCAAAGAGCGAGCGCTCTATTTAAATAGCCGGCCCCTTTTTCTGAACGAGCGAGCGCAAATAGCGTCCGGCTCTGAATCAGGCCCTGAGTTTCTGTTACGAAAATTTGTCTTTATTTTGAAAATAAAGAATTTATTAAAAAAATAATAATATAGAGAGCATCAGTGACTGCCATATAATGCAGAGAGCATCCGTAACCATTATATAGTAAATAGAGCATCAGTGACCTCCATATAATGTAGAGAGCATCAGTGACCACCATATAATATAGAGAGCATCAGTGACTGCCATATAATGCAGAGAGCATCAGTAACCACCATATAATATATAGAGAATCAGTGACCTCCATATAATGCAGAGAGCATCGGTGACCTCCATATAATGCAGAGAGCATCGGTGACCACCATATAATGCAGAGAACATCAGTGTCCGCCATATAATGCAGAGATCACCAGCGACTGCCATATAATATAGAGAACATTAGTGACTGCAGGAAAGTCCTGTAGGGCAGGGGTTCCCAACCACGTTCTTCAAGGCACACTAACAGTCCAGGTTTTAAGGATAGCCATAGTTGAGAACAGGTGACTTAATTAGTACCTTAGGTATTTTGATTTAACCATCTGTGCTTAAGCATGGATATCACTAAAACCAGGACTGTTAGTGTGCCTTGAGGTCACCAGCGACTGCCATATAATCACCAGCGACTGCCATATAATATAGAGAACATTAGTGACTACCATATAATGCAGATAGGCAACTGGAAGTGCTATTACTGGAGTGTGAGTTTGGGAGATAGAAGACTGGAAGTGATATTACCGGAGTGTGAGTTTGGGAGATAGGAGACTGGAAGTGCTATTACTGGAGTGTGAGTTTGGGAGATAAGAGACTGGGGACCTCATTCAGAGTCGGTCGTTGCGGCCGCACCGTCGTACGCCACCAATGTTCGCTATACTGCGCATGCGTAAAGTTCGCAATGCGCGTCCTCAAACTAGCTGCTACGATCAGAAATTTCTCTCTCCTTGAACACAGCCAGGTCGGTAGTTTGAGTGACAGAATGAGGCGTTTGTGGGTGGTAACAGGGGAAGGTGCTTGAAAACGGGGGAGTGGAGATCCGAACGCAGGCGTGCCTAATTATGCGAACGGCGTTTTATGGGAGTGCATACGGTTTATGGGAGTGCATAATTAACAAAGTAGCGTCATGGCACATGTGACATGGGAGGTTTTTACACTGACATGATCGTAGAGCTTAAGAGAGGGTATGGTCAACCTTAAGCTCTACGACCAGTTTCGATGGTTCCCGATGGTCTCGATTAATCCTTATATGCCCGGAGATGACGTGCAATGCGTACGAGAAGGGGGCGTATTTTTTTAAATTCCGAAAGCTTCCTCCCCTTGGTCGGCCAGCTACCGATCCGAACTTAGGGTCGCAACTTGCGAGGGAATCATTTGAATATCCGGCCCCTTTTCCCGTACGACCGTGCGGCCGCTTCGACCGACTCTGAATGAGGTCCTGGAAGTGCTATTACTGGAGTGTGAGGTTAGGAGATAGGAGACTGGAAGTGCTATTACCGGAGTGTGAGTTTGGGAGATAGGAGACTGGAAGTGGAGTGCTATAATCGTTACCTACATAGACAGCAAATGACGGTATACTAGTTGTGCATAGCGTTGTGTCAGTCATAGGCAGAGCTGCCAGCATTGTAGCGGGGATGACGGCTATGTAGCCTTCTATAGGGGTCAGATTGCTGTCTATATTGTTTTGTGTTACTCCTATTACTTTGTGTTACTCTCACTCCATGGGTGAGGTCTGTCCTTTGGGGTGGGTCAGTGAAGTTGAAGTGATCACATATTAAACTCTAGCCCTCTTTAGGGCACATTTTTCTTTATGGGGCAAAATGGGTAAACAATTTGTGTGATAAGAGCAGGATAACACAGGAAAGTCCTGTAGGGCAGGGGTTCCCAACCACGTTCTTCAAGGCACACTAACAGTCCAGGTTTTAAGGATAGCCATAGTTGAGAACAGGTGACTTAATTAGTACCTTAGGTATTTTGATTTAACCATCTGTGCTTAAGCATGGATATCACTAAAACCAGGACTGTTAGTGTGCCTTGAGGACCGAGGTTGGGAATCACTGCTGTAGTGGATTGCTTTCTCTACCTGCACAGCAGCATAAGTGTTTCATACGTGTCTGGCTGTTCTGGTAGTTCTGTATGTATTAAGCATTAGGCCATAAGGTGTACTGTATGTACAGCTGAAAGCATGATTGGATGGTGTGGTGCGTGGCCTATACTGCACATATAATAAGTGGTTGTCTCTGCATTGATATGCTGTGTGTTCACACTCCTACATACTGAAAACAAGGTATTCACACTTACAGCAGTGTGTGGAGTAGGAAGCCGATAAGGGGATTCCCTCGGAGGTGAGATCCTACAAGGAACACTGGTGACAGATGTGATATTCCTTGCATACTATTAAGCGTGTCTTCTCTACAGCTTTACATTGTGAGGTGTTTAACACATGGCGAACTTTGGGCAAGTATGATGCTGGAACTGGGTACAAGGTGTATACAGGGACAGCATAATACAGGAACTGGGTAAAAGGTGTATACAGGGACAGCATAATACAGGAAATGGGTACAAGGTGTATACAGGGAGAGCATAATACAGGAACTGGGTACAAGGTGTATACAGGGACAGCATAATACAGGAAATGGGTACAAGGTGTATACAGGGAGAGCATAATACAGGAACTGGGTACAAGGTGTATACAGGGACAGCATAATACAGGAAATGGGTACAAGGTGTATACAGGGAGAGCATAATACAGGAAATGGGTACAAGGTGTATACAGGGACAGCATAATACAGGAAATGGGTACAAGGTGTATACAGGGACAGCATAATACAGGAAATGGGTACAAGGTGTATACAGGGAGAGCATATTACAGTAGCTGGGTACAGGTACTAGTTACATTGTGTGTGTTAGGAGAGATCTGGGTACAGGTACTAGTTATATATTGTATGTAGGGTGAGGGGTGAGTACAGGTACTGGTTACATTGTGTATGTAGAGAGGGAACTGGGTACAGGTACTAGTTACATTGTGTATGCAGAGAGAGAGCTGGGTACAGGTACTGGTTACATTGTGTATGTAGGGAGAGAGCTGGGTACAGGTACTAGTTACATTGTGTATGTAGGGAGAGAGCTGGGTACAGGTACTGGTTACATTGTGTATGTAGGGAGAGAGCTGGGTACAGGTACTGGTTACATTGTGTATGTAGGGAGAGAGCTGGGTACAGGTACTGGTTACATTGTGTATGTAGGGAGAGAGCTGGGTACTAGTTACATTGTGTATGTAGAGAGAGAGCTGGGTACAGGTACTAGTTACATTGTGTATGTAGGGAGAGAGCTGGGTACAGGTACTGGTTACATTGTGTATGTAGGGAGAGAGCTGGGTACAGGTACTGGTTACATTGTGTATGTAGGGAGAGAGCTGGGTACTAGTTACATTGTGTATGTAGAGAGAGAGCTGGGTACAGGTACTAGTTACATTGTGTATGTAGGGAGGGAGCTGGGTACAGGTACTAGTTACATTGTGCATGTAGAGAGGGAGCTGGGTACAGGTACTAGTTACATTGTGTATGTAGGGAGAGAGCTGGGTAGAGGTACTAGTTACATTGTGTATGTAGGGAGGGAGCTGGGTACAGGTACTAGTTACATTGTGTATGTAGGGAGAGAGCTGGGTACAGGTACTAGTTACATTGTGTATGTAGGGAGAGAGCTGGGTACAGGTACTAGTTACATAGTGTATGTAGGGAGGGAGCTGGGTACAGGTACTAGTTACATTGTGTATGTAGGGAGAGAGCTGGGTACAGGTACTAGTTACATTGTGTATGTAGGGAGAGAGCTGGGTACAGGTACTAGTTACATAGTGTATGTAGGGAGGGAGCTGGGTACAGGTACTGGTTACATTGTGTATGTAGGGAGAGAGCTGGGTACAGGTACTAGTTACATTGTGTATGTAGGGAGAGAGCTGGGTACAGGTACTAGTTACATTGTGTATGCAGAGAGAGAGCTGGGTACAGGTACTGGTTACATTGTGTATGTAGGGAGAGAGCTGGGTACAGGTACTAGTTACATTGTGTATGTAGGGAGAGAGCTGGGTACAGGTACTGGTTACATTGTGTATGTAGGGAGAGAGCTGGGTACAGGTACTGGTTACATTGTGTATGTAGGGAGAGAGCTGGGTACTAGTTACATTGTGTATGTAGAGAGAGAGCTGGGTACAGGTACTGGTTACATTGTGTATGTAGGGAGAGAGCTGGGTACAGGTACTGGTTACATTGTGTATGTAGGGAGAGAGCTGGGTACAGGTACTGGTTACATTGTGTATGTAGGGAGAGAGCTGGGTACTAGTTACATTGTGTATGTAGAGAGAGAGCTGGGTACAGGTACTAGTTACATTGTGTATGTAGGGAGAGAGCTGGGTACAGGTACTGGTTACATTGTGTATGTAGGGAGAGAGCTGGGTACAGTTACTGGTTACATTGTGTATGTAGGGAGAGAGCTGGGTACTAGTTACATTGTGTATGTAGAGAGAGAGCTGGGTACAGGTACTAGTTACATTGTGTATGTAGGGAGGGAGCTGGGTACAGGTACTAGTTACATTGTGTATGTAGGGAGGGAGCTGGGTACAGGTACTAGTTACATTGTGCATGTAGAGAGGGAGCTGGGTACAGGTACTAGTTACATTGTGTATGTAGGGAGAGAGCTGGGTACAGGTACTAGTTACATTGTGTATGTAGGGAGAGAGCTGGGTACAGGTACTAGTTACATTGTGTATGTAGGGAGGGAGCTGGGTACAGGTACTAGTTACATTGTGTATGTAGGGAGGGAGCTGGGTACAGGTACTAGTTACATTGTGTATGTAGGGAGAGAGCTGGGTACAGGTACTAGTTACATTGTGTATGTAGGGAGAGAGCTGGGTACAGGTACTAGTTACATTGTGTATGCAGAGAGAGAGCTGGGTACAGGTACTGGTTACATTGTGTATGTAGGGAGAGAGCTGGGTACAGGTACTAGTTACATTGTGTATGTAGGGAGGGAGCTGGGTACAGGTACTAGTTACATTGTGTATGTAGGGAGGGAGCTGGGTACAGGTACTAGTTACATTGTGTATGTAGAGAGAGAGCTGGGTACAGGTACTAGTTACATAGTGTATGTAGGGAGGGAGCTGGGTACAGGTACTGGTTACATTGTGTATGTAGGGAGAGAGCTGGGTACAGGTACTAGTTACATTGTGTATGTAGGGAGAGAGCTGGGTACAGGTACTAGTTACATTGTGTATGCAGAGAGAGAGCTGGGTACAGGTACTGGTTACATTGTGTATGTAGGGAGAGAGCTGGGTACAGGTACTAGTTACATTGTGTATGTAGGGAGAGAGCTGGGTACAGGTACTGGTTACATTGTGTATGTAGGGAGAGAGCTGGGTACAGGTACTGGTTACATTGTGTATGTAGGGAGAGAGCTGGGTACAGGTACTAGTTACATTGTGTATGTAGGGAGAGAGCTGGGTACAGGTACTGGTTACATTGTGTATGTAGGGAGAGAGCTGGGTACAGGTACTGGTTACATTGTGTATGTAGGGAGAGAGCTGGGTACTAGTTACATTGTGTATGTAGAGAGAGAGCTGGGTACAGGTACTAGTTACATTGTGTATGTAGGGAGAGAGCTGGGTACAGGTACTGGTTACATTGTGTATGTAGGGAGAGAGCTGGGTACAGGTACTGGTTACATTGTGTATGTAGGGAGAGAGCTGGGTACTAGTTACATTGTGTATGTAGAGAGAGAGCTGGGTACAGGTACTAGTTACATTGTGTATGTAGGGAGGGAGCTGGGTACAGGTACTAGTTACATTGTGCATGTAGAGAGGGAGCTGGGTACAGGTACTAGTTACATTGTGTATGTAGGGAGAGAGCTGGGTAGAGGTACTAGTTACATTGTGTATGTAGGGAGGGAGCTGGGTACAGGTACTAGTTACATTGTGTATGTAGGGAGAGAGCTGGGTACAGGTACTAGTTACATTGTGTATGTAGGGAGAGAGCTGGGTACAGGTACTAGTTACATAGTGTATGTAGGGAGGGAGCTGGGTACAGGTACTAGTTACATTGTGTATGTAGGGAGAGAGCTGGGTACAGGTACTAGTTACATTGTGTATGTAGGGAGAGAGCTGGGTACAGGTACTAGTTACATAGTGTATGTAGGGAGGGAGCTGGGTACAGGTACTGGTTACATTGTGTATGTAGAGAGAGAGCTGGGTACAGGTACTAGTTACATTGTGTATGTAGGGAGAGAGCTGGGTACAGGTACTGGTTACATTGTGTATGTAGAGAGAGAGCTGGGTACAGGTACTGGTTACATTGTGTATGTAGGGAGAGAGCTGGGTACTAGTTACATTGTGTATGTAGAGAGAGAGCTGGGTACAGGTACTAGTTACATTGTGTATGTAGGGAGGGAGCTGGGTACAGGTACTAGTTACATTGTGCATGTAGAGAGGGAGCTGGGTACAGGTACTAGTTACATTGTGTATGTAGGGAGAGAGCTGGGTACAGGTACTAGTTACATTGTGTATGCAGAGAGAGAGCTGGGTACAGGTACTAGTTACATTGTGTATGTAGGGAGAGAGCTGGGTACAGGTACTGGTTACATTGTGTATGTAGGGAGAGAGCTGGGTACAGGTACTAGTTACATTGTGTATGCAGAGAGAGAGCTGGGTACAGGTACTAGTTACATTGTGTATGTAGGGAGGGAGCTGGGTACAGGTACTAGTTACATTGTGTATGTAGGGAGAGAGCTGGGTACAGGTACTGGTTACATTGTGTATGTAGAGAGGGAGCTGGGTACAGGTACTAGTTACATTGTGTATGTAGGGAGAGAGCTGGGTACTAGTTACATTGTGTATGCAGAGAGAGAGCTGGGTACAGGTACTAGTTACATTGTGTATGTAGGGAGAGAGCTGGGTACAGGTACTGGTTACATTGTGTATGTAGGGAGAGAGCTGGGTACAGGTACTAGTTACATTGTATATGTAGGGAGAGAGCTGGGTACAGGTACTGGTTACATTGTGTATATAGGGAGAGAGCTGGGTACAGGTACTAGTTACATTGTGTATGTAGGGAGGGAGCTGGGTACAGGTACTAGTTACATTGTGTATGTAGGGAGGGAGCTGGGTACAGGTACTAGTTACATTGTGCATGTAGGGAGGGAGCTGGGTACAGGTACTAGTTACATTGTGTATATAGGGAAAGAGCTGGGTACAGGTACTAGTTACATTGTGTATGTAGAGAGAGAGCTGGGTACAGGTACTAGTTACATTGTGTATGTAGGGAGAGAGCTGGGTACAGGTACTAGTTACATTCTGTATGTAGGGAGAGAGCTGGGTACAGGTACTGGTTACATTGTGTATGTAGGGAGAGAGCTGGGTACAGGTACTAGTTACATTGTATATGTAGGGAGAGAGCTGGGTACAGGTACTGGTTACATTGTGTATATAGGGAGAGAGCTGGGTACAGGTACTGGTTACATTGTGTATGTAGGGAGGGAGCTGGGTACAGGTACTAGTTACATTGTGTATGTAGGGAGGGAGCTGGGTACAGGTACTAGTTACATTGTGTATGTCGAGAGAGAGCTGGGTACAGGTACTAGTTACATTGTGTATGTAGGGAGAGAGCTGGGTACAGGTACTAGTTACATTGTGTATGTAGGGAGAGAGCTGGGTACAGGTACTAGTTACATAGTGTATGTAGGGAGAGAGCTGGGTACAGGTACTAGTTACATTGTGTATGTAGGGAGGGAGCTGGGTACAGGTACTAGTTACATTGTGTATGTAGGGAGGGAGCTGGGTACAGGTACTAGTTACATTGTGTATGTAGGGAGGGAGCTGGGTACAGGTACTGGTTACATTGTGTATGTAGGGAGAGAGCTGGGTACAGGTACTAGTTACATTGTGTATGTAGGGAGAGAGCTGGGTACAGGTACTGGTTACATTGTGTATGTAGAGAGGGAGCTGGGTACAGGTACTAGTTACATTGTGTATGTAGGGAGAGAGCTGGGTACAGGTACTAGTTACATTGTGTATGTAGGGAGAGAGCTGGGTACAGGTACTAGTTACATTGTGTATGTAGGGAGAGAGCTGGGTACAGGTACTAGTTACATTGTGTATGTAGGGAGGGAGCTGGGTACAGGTACTGGTTACATTGTGTATGTAGGGAGAGAGCTGGGTACAGGTACTGGTTACATTGTGTATGTAGGGAGAGAGCTGGGTACAGGTACTGGTTACATTGTGTATGTAGTGAGGGAGCTGGGTACAGGTACTAGTTACATTGTGTATGTAGGGAGAGAGCTGGGTACAGGTACTAGTTACATTGTGTATGTAGGGAGGGAGCTGGGTACAGGTACTAGTTACATTGTGTATGTAGAGAGAGTGCTGGGTACAGGTACTAGTTACATTGTGTATGTAGGGAGAGAGCTGGGTACAGGTACTAGTTACATTGTGTATGTAGAGAGAGAGCTGGGTACAGGTACTGGTTACATTGTGTATATAGTGAAAGAGCTGGGTAGAGGTACTAGTTACATTGTGTATGTTGGGAGGGAACTGGGTACAGGTACTAGTTACATTGTGTATGTAGGGAGAGAGCTGGGTACAGGTACTAGTTACATTGTGTATGTAGGGAGAGAGCTGGGTACAGGTACTAGTTACATTGTGTATGTAGAGAGAGAGCTGGGTACAGGTACTAGTTACATTGTGTATGTTGGGAGGGAGCTGGGTACAGGTACTAGATACATTGTGTATGTAGGGAGAGAGCTGGGTACAGGTACTAGTTACATTGTGTATGTAGGGAGAGAGCTGGGTACAGGTACTAGTTACATTGTGTATGTAGAGAGAGAGCTGGGTACAGGTACTGGTTACACTGTGTATATAGGGAAAGAGCTGGGTAGAGGTACTAGTTACATTGTGTATGTTGGGAGAGAGCTGGGTACAGGTACTAGTTACATTGTGTATGTAGAGAGAGAGCTGGGTACAGGTACTGGTTACATTGTGTATATAGGGAAAGAGCTGGGTACAGGTACTAGTTACATTGTGTATGTTGGGAGGGAACTGGGTACAGGTACTAGTTACATTGTGTATGTAGGGAGAGAGCTGGGTACTAGTTACATTGTGTATGTAGGGAGAGAGCTGGGTACAGGTACTAGTTACATTGTGTATGTAGTGAGGGAGCTGGGTACAGGTACTAGTTACATTGTGTATGTAGAGAGGGAGCTGGGTACAGGTACTAGTTACATTGTGTATGTAGAGAGGGAGCTGGGTACAGGTACTGGTTACATTGTGTATGTAGGGAGAGAGCTGGGTACAGGTACTAGATACATTGTGTATGTAGGGAGTGAGCTGGGTACAGGTACTGGTTACATTGTGTATGTAGGGAGAGAGCTGGGTACAGGTACTAGATACATTGTGTATGTAGGGAGAGAGCTGGGTACAGGTACTAGTTACATTGTGTATGTAGAGAGAGAGCTGGGTACAGGTACTAGTTACATTGTGTATGTAGGGAGAGAGCTGGGTACAGGTACTGGTTACATTGTGTATATAGGGAAAGAGGTGAGTACAGTCACTAGATACATTGATGTGTGTCAGTTTTATACATGATGCCAAGTACGTAGCATTGTCATGTACTGTGTTACGCTTAGTGCATGTTATTCGTGATGCTGCTTGTTTACCATAGGAAGCTGCATGTTGCAGTGATATGCGGCAGTCGCTAAGCTCTTGGTATTCCCTCTCTCTCGCCCACACACTGCCATTATTTGGCAAGGTCTAGCTTACTGGCTGCTGCTCACATGTTTTAGCATCCTCCAGTCTGAGGGATCCGCAGCTGCTGCTCTGTGTTCCAAGCACACGGTGTCTCATTAACACAGGGCTTCATTACCGTAGCTTGCAGACCGTCTCCCATATATCTTACTATTACATGAGAGAGGGTTCTCCCTTTTTATATCACTTTGTTTTTAGCCAGCAATGGCTGACTCTCAGGCCTGTGCAGTGTCACTCATCAACAGCAGCTGAAACCGATGTACTGTACCCGTCGTTGCTATAAAAGACAAGCAGCAGGTCAGCTTATAGCTGTAGACCTGTGACACAAGCTTGGGCTATTTACAGTTAAACAAATGGGTGGATCATTTTGTTTTCGATGACTTGATGTCAGTGGCTGCGGCTTATTTAGATGTGAGTGAGGCATATGGTAGAGTATCCCACAGCAAATAAGTTCACAAACTGGAAATCCCTGGCTTCTACTCAGGAATAGTGGGGTGGGTAAGGGCAGCGGCAGAACTACCGCTGTAGCCGGGGCAGCTGTGAGTAGTATGCTAATGCCTGCAAGGGGACATCTAAGATCCGATGTCTGCATCCAATGATGCAGGATCGGATTAACATCACGACTATCGGTTTGCAGCATCAGCCGTCTGAGTAAGCCTAAGGGCCTGATTCAGAGATGGACGCTATTCCGATATTTATGTAGTTGAGTGATTATCGGTCGACTGTGCATGCATCTTGGTCGCACTGGGCATGCATCAAGTTGCCTTTGCGATGTCGCTCGCAGAGAGGATTTCTTTGCAAAGTGATTAGCAGTCAGGGGCTGATTGGGTGAGGTCACAGGGAGTGGTGGCAAAAAACTGCAGAGTCCCGGCTGTTTTTGTAGTATGTTGTAGCCTGCGTCTGCGATCCCATACGCAGATAATGTGGTTCCGACGTCTCAGTTCTGACGGCCATTCTGCGTGACCATAGAGATACTCAGATGTCCGATTATCTAATGGTCTGCGACGGCGGCTGCTTATTTGTGCGCACTTCTTTGGAACTGTAGATTGTAAGCTCCTAGGAGCAGGGTCCTCCTCCCCAATGTCTCACAGCGTTCTTCTCTAGCACTTCTATGACAGCCTTCATCTTCCCAGCTGTATTGTGTATGGAGAATTGTGTTGCTAATTGTTACTTGTGCTCTGTTTATAATTTAGTTACTGTATTGTAATGTTCTGTGTACACTGTACTGTATGTACGGCGCTGCGGACCACTTGTGGTGCCCTATAAATGAAATGTAATAATAATAATAATCTGTAAAGCCGCTGGTGGGCGTCTCAGGACCTTTCCAGCCAATTACAGCATTAGCATATTGACGCACAGCAGCTGCGTGCTGGATTCCAAAACTGTGCATGACGCATTGTACACATATGCCTGACCTAATCTGTGCATGACGAATTCCGTACATATGCATGACCCAATCTGCACATGACGCATTCAGTACATATGCATGACCCAATCTGCGCATGACGCATTCCGCACATATGCATGGCGCATTCTACACATATGCACGACCCAATCTGTGCATGACGCATTCCGCACATATGCATGACCCAATCTGCACATGGCGCATTGTACACATATGCATGACCTAATCTGTGCATGATGCATTCCGCACATATATGACCCAATCTGCGCATGATGCATTCTGCACATATGCATGACCCAATCTGCGCATGACGCATTCCGCACATATGCATGGCGCATTCTACACATATGCACGACCCAATCTGTGCATGACGCATTCCGCACATATGCATGACCCAATCTGCACATGGCGCATTGTACACATATGCATGACCTAATCTGTGCATGATGCATTCCGCACATATATGACCCAATCTGCGCATGATGCATTCTGCACATATGCATGACCCAATCTGCGCATGATGTATTCCGCACATATGCATGACCTAATCTACGCATGGCACATTCTACACATATGCATGACCCAAACTGTGCATGACGCATTGTACACATATGCCTGACCTAATCTGTGCATGACGAATTCCGTACATATGCATGACCCAATCTGCACATGACGCATTCAGTACATATGCATGACCCAATCTGCGCATGACGCATTCCGCAATTAGTGAATTAGCGCACATCTCTGAATGAGGCCCTAAGCTTACTCAGAATGGCCACCTCCTGCCCGCCTGCAAGATAAATCTGCGTCAGCAGACGCAAACAATGGGATTGGCACTCCTAGAAAACGGATCTGTCCTGTCCCCAAATGGCATGCCGTGGCTTTGGGGCACTGCATGCAACAAAGCAGGGCCTGTTCTGCACATGCACAGAATGTGTCATGCGCATGCAGAGATTGGGTCATGCATATGTGCGGAATGCGTTATACACATGCAGATATTGGGTCATGCATATGTGCGGAATGTGTCATACACATGCGGAGATTGGGTCATGCATATGTACGGAATGCGTCATGCACAGATTGGGTCATGCATATGTGCAGAATGTGTCATACACATGTGGAGATTGGGTCATGCATATGTACGAAATACGTCATACACATGCACAGATTGGGTCATGCATATGTACGAAATACGTCATACACATGCGGAGATTGGGTCATGCATATGTACGAAATACGTCATACACATGCACAGATTGGGTCATGCATATGTGCGGAATGTGTCATACACATGCGGAGATTGGGTCATGCATATGTGCGGAATGTGTCACACACATGCGGAGATTGGGTCATGCATATGTGCGGAATGTGTCATACACATGCGGAGATTGGGTCATGCATATGTGCGAAATGTGTCATACACATGCGGAGATTGGGTCATGCATATGTACGAAATACGTCATACACATGCACAGATTGGGTCATGCATATGTGCGGAATGTGTCATACACATGCGGAGATTGGGTCATGCATATGTACAGAATGCGTCATGCACAGATTGGGTCATGCATATGTGCAGAATGTGTCATACATATGCGGAGATTGGATCATGCATATGTACGGAATACGTCATACACATGCACAGATTGGGTCATGCATATGTGCGGAATGCGTCATGCGCAGATTGGGTCATGCATATGTGCAGAATGCATCATACACATGCGCAGATTGGGTCATGCATATGTACAGAATGCGTCATGCACAGATTGGGTCATGCATATGTGCAGAATGTGTCATACATATGCGGAGATTGGATCATGCATATGTACGGAATGCGTCATACACATGCACAGATTAGGTCATGCATATGTGCGGAATGCGTCATGCGCAGATTGGGTCATGCATATGTGCAGAATGCATCATACACATGCGCAGATTGGGTCATGCATATGTACGAAATACGTCATACACATGCACAGATTGGGTCATGCATATGTGCGGAATGCGTCATGCGCAGATTGGGTCATACATATGTGTAGAATGCGCCATGCATATGTGCGGAATGCATCATGCGCAGATTGGGTCATGCATATGTACTGAATGCGTCATGTGCAGATTGGGTCATGCATATGTATGGAATTCGTCATGCACAGATTAGGTCAGGCATGTGTACAATGCGTCATGCGCAGATTGGGTCATGCATATGTGTAGAATGCGCCATGCATATGTGCGGAATGCGTCATGCGCAGATTTGGTCATGCATATGTACTGAATGCGTCATGTGCAGATTGGGTCATGCATATGTACGGAATTCGTCATGCACAGATTAGGTCAGGCATATGTGTACAATGCGTCATGCACAGTTCGGGTCATGCATATGTGTAGAATGTGCCATGCGTAAATTAGGTCATGCATATGTGCGGAATACATCATGCGCAGATTGGGTCATGCATATGTGCAGAATGCATCATGCACAGATTGGGTTATATATGTGCGGAATGCATCATGCACAGATTAGGTCATGCATATGTGTACAATGCGCCATGTGCAGATTGGGTCATGCATATGTGCGGAATGCGTCATGCGCAGATTGGGTCATGCATATGTGTAGAATGCGCCATGCATATGTGCGGAATGCGTCATGCGCAGATTGGGTCATGCATATGTACTGAATGCGTCATGTGCAGATTGGGTCATGCATATGTACGGAATTCGTCATGCACAGATTAGGTCAGGCATATGTGTACAATGCGTCATGCACAGTTTTGGCCATGCATATGTGTAGAATGCGCCATGCATATGTGCAGAATGCGTCATGCGCAGATTGGGTCATGCATATGTACTGAATGCGTCATGTGTCGATTGGGTCATGCATATGTACGGAATTCGTCATGCACAGATTAGGTCAGGCATATGTGTACAATGCGTCATGCACAGTTTGGGTCATGCATATGTGTAGAATGCGCCATGCGTAGATTGGGTCATGCATATGTGCGGAATACATCATGCGCAGATTGGGTCATGCATATGTGCAGAATGCATCATGCGCAGATTGGGTCATATATGTGCGGAATGCATCATGCACAGATTAGGTCATGCATATGTGTACAATGCGCCATGTGCAGATTGGGTCATGCATATGTGCAGAATGCATCATGCGCAGATTGGATCATGCATATATGCGGAATGTGTCATGCGCAGATTGGGTCGTTCATATGTGCAGAATGTGTCATGTGCAGATTGGGTCATGCATATATGCGGAATGTGTCATCGATGTGCACAGATTGGGTCATGCATATGTGTGGAATGTGTCATGCATATATGTGGAATGCGTCATGTGCAGATTGGGTCATTCATATGTGCAGAATGTGTCATGCGCAGATTAGGTCATGCATATATGCGGAATGCGTCATGCACAGATTGGGTCATGCATATGTGCAGAATGTGTCATGCACAGATTGGGTCATGCATATATGCAGAATGCGTCATCCATTTGCACAGATTGGGTCATGCATATGTGTGGAATGTATCATGCATATATGCGGAATGCGTCATGTGCAGATTGGGTCGTTCATATGTGCAGAATGTGTCATGCACAGATTGGGTCATGCATATATGCGGAATGCGTCATCCATATGCACAGATTGGGTGATGCATATGTGCAGAATGTGTCATGCATATATGCGGAATGCGTCATGTGCAGATTGGGTCATTCATATGTGCTGAATGTGTCATGTGCAGATTGGGTCATGCATATATGCGGAATGCGTCATGTGCAGATTGGATCATGCATATGTGCAGAATGTGTCGTGCAGATTGGATCATGCATATGTGCAGAATGTGTCATGTGCAGATTGGGTCATTCATATGTGCAGAATGTGTCATGCGCAGATTGGGTCATGCATATATGCGGAATGCGTCATGTGCAGGTTGGATCATGCATATGTGCAGAATGTGTCATGTGCAGATTGGGTCATGCTATATATGCGGAATGCGTCATGTGCAGATTGGATCATGCATATGTGCAGAATGTGTCGTGCAGATTGGATCATGCATATGTGCAGAATGTGTCATGCGCAGATTGGGTCATGCATATATGCGGAATGCGTCATGCGCAGATTGGGTCATTCATATGTGCAGAATATGTCATGCGCAGGTTGGATCATGCATATGTGCGGAATGTGTCATTCATATGCACAGATTGGGTCATGCCCATGCACAGTCTTCCCACCGCCAGAGATGTATGCAAACCATTGGGTTTGTGTACATATCTGAGTCAGGCCCTATGTTTTCGTCTGTATCAGATCACTATTATAGCTGTATATGCTTATATCTGTGTCTGTATCAGATCATTATTATCATGGTATAAGATAATGTCTGTGTCGGTATCAGATCACTATGAGCACTGTATAAGATTATATCTGTGTCTGTATCAGATCATTATTATCACTGTATAACATAATGTCTGTGTCTGTATCAGATCATTATTATCACTGTATAAGATAATGTCTGTGTCGGTATCAGATCACTATTAGCACGGTATAAGATTATATCTGTGTCTGTATCAGATCATTATTATCACTGTATAAGATTATATCTGTGTCGGTATCAGATCACTATTAGCACTGTATAAGATTATATCTGTGTCTGTATCAGATCATTATTATCACTGTATAAGATTATATCTGTGTCTGTATCAGATCACTATTAGCACTGTATAAGATTATATCTGTGTCGGTATCAGATCACTATTAGCACGGTATAAGATTATATCTGTCTGTATCAGATCACTATTAGCACGGTATAAGATTATATCTGTGTCTGTATCAGATCACTATTAGCACTGTATAAGATTATATCTGTGTCGGTATCAGATCACTATTAGCACGGTATAAGATTATATCTGTGTCGGTATCAGATCACTATTAGCACGGTGTAAGATTATATCTGTGTCTGTATCAGATCATTATTATCACGGTATAAGATAATGTCTGTGTCGGTATCAGATCACTATTATCACTGTATAAGATTATATCTGTGTCGGTATCAGATCACTATTATCACGGTATAAGATAATGTCTGTGTCGGTATCAGATCATTATTATCACTGTATAAGATTATATCTGTGTCGGTATCAGATCACTATTAGCACTGTATAAGATAATGTCTGTGTCGGTATCAGATCATTATTATCACGGTATAAGATTATATCTGTGTCTGTATCAGATCACTATGAGCACTGTATAAGATTATATCTGTGTCAGTATCAGATCACTATTAGCACTGTATAAGATAATGTCTGTGTCGGTATCAGATCACTATTAGCACTGTATAAGATAATGTCTGTGTCGGTATCAGATCACTATTATCACGGTATAAGATTATATCTGTGTCGGTATCAGATCATTATTATCACTGTATAAGATTATATCTGTGTCTGTATCAGATCATTATTATCGCTATAAGATTAGGGGGTAAATGTAATAGCCTGTCTGTTCTGTGACCAGAACAGGTTAACTAATAGCATAACATTGAGATTTAACAGGAATAACCTATAAAACAGACACAAAGAGACTAAACAGTGATAACACATGATACAGCGCCCCCTATTGTCACTCCAGTATAGCTCCAAATCCATAACTAAGCCTTTTACTGTTGCTGTACTCCCCAAAATTTCAAGTTATTATTAGAGGGATGTAGTCAGTATACTGGTGGCCGACACAAATCCCGACACTTAAAGCCCGACATGGGACTAAAGATAGGTGTCGAAATCCTTACACCTATCATTAGCTCCACAACGTAATCCCGACACCTGGCGTACCGAATGAAGGTAAGCCAGGTATCTTAGGTTCTAGCCGCGGGGGGGGGGAGCAATAGCTTTTGGAACCCCCCGGGGGGGCATGGGGTTAGGCACCACCCCAGGAGGGTTAGGCTAGGGGAAGGGGGGGATAGAATTAGACACCCCCAGGGGGAGGTTAGGGTTAGGCACCCCCCCAAGAGGGTTAGGTTTAGGGTGCGGAAAGGGGGGTTTAGGTTTAGGCACCATCGTGGAGAGGTTAGGGTTAGGCACCACTGAGGGAGGGTTAGGGTACTTACCACCCCCATCGGGATTTCGAACCATCGTTCTTCCACAGTCGGTATTTGATCATTGATTCAGCCGCCAGCATTACATTACCGATTCCATTATTAGATAATATCTCTATTTATATTTGTATAAGTATAAAATGATGTGTATTTTTATCAGTTCATTGTTACCACAGGCATGGGGGTAGCTATATTGGGTGCAAGGGCTGCCATTGCTGTGGGGCCCAGAGGCTTAGGAGGCCCTGGACCCAGTTCATATAATTTTCTACCTTTCGATATTACCTGCTAAGCACTTGGGTCCGGCCCTCCTTTGTCTCTCACTCTCAGTACAGGGGTCAGTAATCCATACAGTACCAGATAAGACTGCCACCTGACAGACTATTTTACGAGCTCCACCATCCTAGAGAAGCAGTGTGTCTCCTCAATAGAAGGATTGGTCCTGTGCGTTGGTGTCTGCCTCTTATTCCCTACATCACAAACACTAAATACCACATAGTCTAAGTCACCACCCTACTCTCATCACTTCCAACATCTCAGGTCTTACATCCAACATCGCTCCACCACCACCTTAACTCCATAGTCACTATACTTCACTCAACCCCTGCCCACTGATGCCTCCCACCCTGCACCGACACTAGACAGGAGCGCTTGGTAACATTCCCTGATATGTTACTATGTTGCAGTGTCTTATGTGGAGATGTAAAGTATGATCTGTAGCTATGTTGCATTGGCTTATATAGAGCTGGTACAGAATGAGCTGTTACTATGTTGCTGTGTCTCATGTAGAGCTGGTACAGTATGATCTGTTAGAATAATGTTGTGTCTCATGTAGAGCTGGTACGGTATGTTCTGTTATTATATTGCAGTGTCTCATTTGGAGCTAATACAATATGATCTGTTACTATATTGTAGTCCTCGTGTAGAGCTGGTACAGTATGATCTGTTACTACGGTATGTTACAGTGTATCATGTGAAACTGCTACAGTATAATCTGTTACTATATTGCAGTGTCTCGTGTAGCGCTCGTATACAGTATAATCTATTACTATGTTGCTGGGTCTTATGTGGAGCTGGTACAGTATGATCTATTACTATGTTGCAGTATCTCATGTGGAGCTGGTACAGTGCGATCTGTTACTATGTTACTGTGTCTAATGTAGAGCTGGTACAGTATAATCTGTTACTATATTGCAGTGTTCCATGTAGAGCTGTACAGTATGATCTGTTACTATGTTGCAGTGTCTCATGTGGAGCTGTACAATACGAAACGTTACTACACAGCAGTGTCTCATGTGGAGCTGTACAGTATGATCTGTTACTATGTTGCAGTGTCTTGTGTGGAGCTCTACAGTATTATATTGCAGTGTCTCATGTGGAGTCTGCACAGTATGATCTGTTACTATGTTGCTGTGTTTCATGTGGAGCTGGTACACTATGATCTATTACTATGTTGCAGTATCTCATGTGGAGCAGGTACAGTATGATCTGTTACTATGTTACTGTGTCTGATGTAGAGCTGGTACAGTATGATCTGTTACTATGTTACTGTGTCTGATGTAGAGCTGGTACAGTATGATCTGTTACTATATTGCAGTGTATCATATGGAGCTTTACAGTATGATCTGTTACTATATTGCAGTGTCTCCTGTGAAGCTGTACAGTATTATATTGCAGTGTTACTATGTTGCTGTGTCTTACGTGGAGCTGGTACAGTATGATCTGTTACTGTGTTGCTGTGTCTTATGTGGAGCTGTACAGTATGATCTGTTACTATGTTGCAGTGTCTCATGTAGAGCTGTAAATTATGACCTGTTACTATATTGCAGTGTCTTATGTAGAGCAGGTACAGTATGATCTGTTACGATATTGCAGTGTCTTATGTAGAGCTGGTACAGTATGAGCTGTTAGTATATTGCAGTGTATCATATGGAGCTGTACAGTATGATCTGTTACTATATTGCAGTGTATCATATGGAGCTGTACAGTATGATCTGTTACTATATTGCAGTGTATCATATGGAGCTGTACAGTATGATCTGTTACTATGTTGCAGTGTCTCATGTAGAACTAGTACAGTATTATCTATTATTATACTGCTGTGATGTCATGTAAAGCTGGTACAGTATGTTCTGTTACTCTTGTTTGTTGCAGTGTCTTATTTGGAGCTGGTATAGTACGGTTTGATACTATATTGCAGTCCTCGTTTAGAGCTTTATAGAGTATGATCTGTTACTACTGTATGTTACAGTGTGTCATGTGAAGCTGGGACAGTATGATCTATTACCATGTTGCTGGGTCTCGTGTAGAGTTGGTACAGTATGATCTGTTACTATATTTCAGTCTCATATGTAGAGCTGGTACACTATGATAAGTTACTATATTGCATTGTATCATATGGAGCTGTACAGGAAGATCTGTTACTATGTTGCTGTATCACATGTGGAGATGGTACATTATGATCTGTTACTATATTACTAAGTTGCTGTGTCTCATGAGGACAGTATGATCTGTTTCTATATTGCAGTGGCTTATGTGGAGCTGCTACAGTATGATCTGTTACTATGTTGCTGTGTCTCCAGTATAGCTGTATGGTATGATCTGTTACTATGTTGCTGTGTCTCCAGTAGAGCTGTACAGTATGATCTGTTACTATGTTGCTGTGTCTCCTGTATAGCTGTACAGTATGATCTGTTACTATGTTGCTGTGTCTCCTGTATAGCTGTACAGTATGATCTGTTACTATGTTGCTGTCTCCTGTATAGCTGTACAGTATGATCTGTTACTATGTTGCTGTGTCTCCTGTATAGCTGTACAGTATGATATGTTATTATATTGCAGTGTCTCATGTGGAGTTGGTACAGTATGATCTGTTACTATGTTGCTGTGTCTCATATGGAGATGGTGCAGTAGGATCAGAGCCGTGGCTAGACATTTTGGTGCCCTGTTCCAGAAAGAGCTTTGGTGCCCCCTCCCACCATCGTAAACAGGGACAGTGCGCGCCACAGGTGCACAGGCCAAAAAAATAGGGCATGGTCTCATAGGGAAAGGGCGTGGCCACACTATAGGTCCCTCAATTCTCATTACGCCACACAGTAGTGTGCCTTATTTACATTACACTACATACCCTTACACATTAAGCCACACAGTACAACCCCCGCCCCTCTCCCTTACATATTATGCCACACAGGGCTTGCACATTATACCCGGGGGAAGCTGCAGTCTCCATCCCCGACTGTACCGCCTTCTTTGCACTGACTGGGCTGCAGCCTGGTCCCAACGCTGAAGGAACGGCTCCTCGGCGCAGGGCATTGTGTGACTCGACTGAGAGACATCATGTCTCCCAGTCCTTCAGTGCTCGAAGTGGGAATTTTGAAGTGGGGGCATGGAAATTTTTGTTTAACTCCCCCTCCCCAAGCTTTAGGGATTTTGATAATAAGATTCAGCCTCTGCTGCTATCTCAACCTCTCACTGCTACCCTCTCCCATACTCTGCACCTCACACTACCTGCTTCCCTCTCCCATACTCTGCACCTCACACTACTTGCTTCCCTCTCCCACACTCTGCACCTCACACTACCTGCTTCCCTCTCCCACACTCTGCACCTCACACTACCTGCTTCCCTCTCCCACACTCTGCACCTCACACTACCTGCTTCCCTCTCCCATACTCTGCAACTCACACTACCTGCTTCCCTCTTCCACACTCTACACCTCACACTACCTACTACCCTCTCCCACACTCTACACCTCACTACCTGCTACCCTCTCCCACACTCTACACCTCACACTACCTGCTTCCTTTTACCACACTCTGCACCTCACACTACCTACTACCCTCTCCCACACTCTGTACCTCACACTACCTGCTACCCTTTCCCACACTCTGCACCTCACACTACCTGCTACCCTTTCCCACACTCTGCACCTCACACTACCTACTACCCTCTCCCACACTTTGCACCTCGCACTACCTGCTTCCTTCTACCACACTCTGCACCTCACACTACCTGCTACCCTTTCCCACACTCTGCACCTCACACTACCTACTACCCTCTCCCACACTCTACACCTCACTACCTACTACCCTCTCCCACACTCTGTACCTCACACTACCTGCTTTCCTCTCCCACACTTTGCAACTCACACTACCTACTACCCTCTCCCACACTCTATACCTCACACTACCTGCTTCCCTCTTCCACACTCTGCACCTCACACTACCTACTACCCTCTCCCACACTCTGCACCTCACACTACCTACTACCCTCTCCCACACTTTGCACCTCACACTACCTGCTTCCCTCTCCCACACTCTACACCTCACTACCTGCTCCCCTCTCCCACACTCTACACCTCACTACCTGCTACCCTCTCCCACACTCTACACCTCACACTACCTGCTTCCTTTTACCACACTCTGCACCTCACACTACCTACTACCCTCTCCCACACTCTGTACCTCACACTACCTGCTACCCTTTCCCACACTCTGCACCTCACACTACCTGCTACCCTCTCCCACACTCTGCACCGCACACTACCTGCTTCTCTCTGCCACACTCTGCACCTCACACTACCTGCTTCCTTCTACCACACTCTGCACCTCACACTACCTACTACCCTCTCCCACACTCTGTACCTCACACTACCTGCTACTCTCTCCCACACTCTGTACCTCACACTACCTGCTTCCCTCTCCCACACTCTGTACCTCACACTACCTGCTACCCTTTCCCACACTCTGCACCTCACACTACCTACTACCCTCTCCCACACTCTACACCTCACTACCTACTACCCTCTCCCACACTTTGCACCTCGCACTACCTGCTTCCTTCTACCACACTCTGCACCTCACACTACCTACTACCCTCTCCCACACTCTGTACCTCACACTACCTGCTTCCCTCTCCCACACTCTGCACCTCACACTACCTGCTTCCTTCTACCACACTCTGCACCTCACACTACCTACTACCCTCTCCCACACTCTGTACCTCACACTACCTGCTACTCTCTCCCACACTCTGTACCTCACACTACCTGCTTCCCTCTCCCACACTCTGTACCTCACACTACCTACTACCCTCTCCCACACTCTACACCTCACACTACCTACTACCCTCTCCCACACTCTACACCTCACTACCTACTACCCTCTCCCACACTTTGCACCTCGCACTACCTGCTTCCTTCTACCACACTCTGCACCTCACACTACCTACTACCCTCTCCCACACTCTGTACCTCACACTACCTGCTTCCCTCTCCCACACTCTGCACCTCACACTACCTGCTTCCCTCTCCCACACTCTACACCTCACTACCTACTACCCTCTCCCACACTTTGCACCTCGCACTACCTGCTTCCTTCTACCACACTCTGCACCTCACACTACCTACTACCCTCTCCCACACTCTGCACCTCACACTACCTGCTTCCTTCTACCACACTCTGCACCTCACACTACCTGCTTCCCTCTCCCACACTCTGCACCTCACACTACCTACTACCCTCTCCCACACTCTGCACCTCACACTACCTGCTTCCTTCTACCACACTCTGCACCTCACACTACCTGCTTCCCTCTCCCACACTCTGCACCTCACACTACCTACTACCCTCTCCCACACTTTGCACCTCACACTACCTGCTTCCCTCTCCCACACTCTGCACCTCACACTACCTGCTTCCTTCTACCACACTCTGCACCTCACACTACCTGCTTCCCTCTCCCACACTCTGCACCTCACACTACCTGCTTCCTTCTACCACACTCTGCACCTCACACTACGTGCTTCCCTCTCCCACACTCTGCACCTCACACTACCTGCTTCCTTCTACCACACTCTGCCCCTCACACTACCTGCTCCCTTCTCCCACATTCTGCACCTCACACTACCTGCTTCCCTCTCCCACACTCTGCACCTCACACTACCTGCTCCCCTCTCCCACAATCTGCACCTCACACTACCTGCTACCCTCTCCCACACTCTGCACCTCACACTACCTGCTTCCCTCTCCCACACTCTGCACCTCAAACTACCTGCTTCCGTCTACCACACTCTGCACCTCACACTACCTGCTCCCCTCTCCCACACTCTGTACCTCACACTACCTGCTTCCCTCTCCCACAATCTGCACTTAACACTGCCTACTACCCTCTGCAACTCACACTACCTACTTCCTCCACTTGCCCCCTGTACCTCTAATTCCATGTCTGGGGTCGGCACTGGCAGAGTCCAGCTTCTTCTTCCCTGTCCCCTGGCTGGCAGTCTCACGGGCGGCTCAGCATCATGGAGAGATACTGCTTTGATTAGCTTCAGCTCTGAAATGGAGCACCAGGGCAGATGCAGTGGCCATTTAGACTTGGTGCTGGCTGTGAACCAATCACGGCACGGACTAGCAGCCAATCAGAAGTGGCTGCTTCTAATTGGCTGCCGGTCCGCAAGCTGTGATTGGCTAGCGGCCGGCACCAAAATTTAAAAGGCCACCACCAAAGTTTTTTTTTAATTTGGCCGCCAGTCTGTGATTGGTTCACGACCGGCGACGGGGGTTGTGTGTGTGTGTGTGTGTGTACTGCGGCCGCATCTCTCCTAGTTTCTGCCTGTCGGGACCCATCACCCGTTGATTGGGCAACTAAGCCAGCGCTTCTCAGAGATGTGTCCCCACATCTCCACATAATACTGCAGCTTCTCTTTTGACCCCAGCGCCAATAATTGTGGGGGGCTGAAGTATCGCTGTATACCGGCTCACTTCGGGCCCTGCAGTCCTTGAAGACACTTCCGCAAATAGGGGGTGGAGACGGCCGGTGCCACCCACAGGGCATGTGTGCTCTGTGCGGATGCACCGGACGCACAAACCTAGTTACGGCCCTGAGTAGGATCTGCTACTATGTTGCTGTATCACGTGAAGCCAGTACAGAATGATCTCATGTATAGCTGGTACAGTATCTTTTGTTACTATATTGCAGTGTATCATGTGGAGCTGGTACAGTATGTTTTGTTACTATATTGCAGTGTCTCATGTGGAGCTGGGAAAATATAATCTGTTAGCATATTATGGTCTATTATGTGAAACTGGCACATTATGAGCTGTTACTATGTTACTGTGTCTCATGTGGAGCTGGTAGAGTATAATCTGTTACTAAGTTGCTATGTCTCATATGGAGGTGGCACAGTATGAGCTGTTACTATGTTGCTGTGTCTCATGTGAAACTGGTACAGTATGATCTGTTACTATGTTGCAGTGTCTCATATGGAGGTGGCACAGTATGAGCTGTTACTATGTTGCTGTGTCTCATGTGAAACTGGTACAGTATGATCTGTTACTATGTTGCAGTGTCTCATGTGGAGCTGGTACAGTATGAGCTGTTACTATGTTGCTGTGTCTCATGTGAAACTGGTACAGTATGATCTGTTACTATGTTGCAGTGTCTCATGTGGAGCTGGTACAGTATGAGCTGTTAGTATATTGCTGTGTCTCATGTAGAGCTGTACAGTATGATCTGTTACTATATTGCTGTGTCTCATGTGGAGCTGTACAGTATGATCTGTTACTATATTGCTGTGTCTCATGTAGAGCTGTACAGTATGAGCTGTTACTATATTGCTGTGTCTCATGTAGAGCTGTACAGTATGATCTGTTACTATATTGCTGTGTATCATGTGGAGCTGTACAGTATGATCTGTTACTATGTTGCTGTGTCTCCTGTATAGCTGTACAGTATGAGCTGTTACTATATTGCTGTGTCTCATGTAGAGCTGGTACAGTATGAGCTGTTACTATGTTGCTGTGTCTCATGTGGAGCTGGTACAGTATGATCTGTTACTATGTTGCTGTGTCTCATGTGGAGCTGTACAGTATGATCTGTTACTATGTTGCTGTGTCTCCTGTAGAGCTGTACAGTATGTGCTGTTACTATGTTGCTGTGTCTCATGTGGAGCTGGTACAGTATGATCTGTTACTATGTTGCTGTGTCTCATGTGGAGCTGTACAGTATGATCTGTTACTATGTTGCTGTGTCTCCTGTAGAGCTGTACAGTATGATCTGTTACTATGTTGCTGTGTCTCCTGTAGAGCTGTACAGTATGTGCTGTTACTATGTTGCTGTGTATCATGTAGAGCTGTACAGTATGAGCTGTTACTATATTGCTGTGTATCATGTAGAGCTGTACAGTATGAGCTGTTACTATATTGCTGTGTCTCATGTAGAGCTGTACAGTATGATCTGTTACTATGTTGCTGTGTCTCATGTGGAGCTGGTACAGTATGATCTGTTACTATGTTGCTGTGTCTCCTGTAGAGCTGTACAGTATGTGCTGTTACTATGTTGCTGTGTCTCCTGTAGAGCTGTACAGTATGAGCTGTTACTATATTGCTGTGTCTCATGTGGAGCTGGTACAGTATGATCTGTTACTATGTTGCTGTGTCTCCTGTAGAGCTGTACAGTATGAGCTGTTACTATGTTGCTGTGTCTCCTGTAGAGCTGTACAGTATGAGCTGTTACTATATTGCTGTGTCTCATGTAGAGCTGTACGGTATGAGCTGTTACTATATTGCTGTGTATCATGTGGAGCTGTACAGTATGAGCTGTTACTATGTTGCTGTGTCTCATGTATAGCTGTACAGTATGATCTGTTACTATATTGCTGTGTCTCATGTAGAGCTGTACAGTATGATCTGTTACTATATTGCTGTGTCTCATGTGGAGCTGTACAGTATGATCTGTTACTATATTGCTGTGTCTCATGTAGAGCTGTACAGTATGAGCTGTTACTATATTGATGTGTCTCATATGGAGCTGTACAGTATGATCTGTTACTATGTTGCAATGTCTCATGAGGAGCTGTACAGTATGATCTGTTACTATATTGCTGTGTCTCATGTAGAGCTGTACAGTATGAGCTGTTACTATATTGATGTGTCTCATATGGAGCTGTACAGTATGATCTGTTACTATGTTGCAATGTCTCATGAGGAGCTGTACAGTATGATCTGTTACTATGTTGCTGTGTCTCATGTAGAGCTGTACAGTATGAGCTGTTACTATGTTGCTGTGTCTCATGTGGAGCTGTACAGTATGATCTGTTACTATGTTGCTGTGTCTCATGTGGAGCTGTACAGTATGATCTGTTACTATATTGCTGTGTCTCATGTATAGCTGTACAGTATGAGCTGTTACTATATTGCTGTGTCTCATGTGGAGCTGTACAGTATGAGCTGTTACTATATTGCTGTGTCTCATGTGGAGCTGTACAGTATGATCTGTTACTATGTTGCTGTGTCTCATGTAGAGCTGTACAGTATGAGCTGTTACTATATTGCTGTGTCTCATGTAGAGCTGGTACAGTATGATCTGTTACTATGTTGCTGTGTATCATGTAGAGCTGTACAGTATGAGCTGTTACTATATTGCTGTGTCTCATGTAGAGCTGTACAGTATGAGCTGTTACTATATTGCTGTGTCTCATGTGGAGCTGTACAGTATGATCTGTTACTATGTTGCTGTGTCTCATGTGGAGCTGTACAGTATGAGCTGTTACTATGTTGCTGTGTCTCATGTAGAGCTGTACAGTATGAGCTGTTACTATATTGCTGTGTCTCATGTAGAGCTGTACAGTATGAGCTGTTACTATATTGCTGTGTCTCATGTGGAGCTGTACAGTATGATCTGTTACTATGTTGCTGTGTCTCATGTGGAGCTGTACAGTATGAGCTGTTACTATGTTGCTGTGTATCATGTGGAGCTGTACAGTATGAGCTGTTACTATATTGCTGTGTCTCATGTAGAGCTGTACAGTATGAGCTGTTACTATATTGCTGTGTCTCATGTAGAGCTGTACAGTATGATCTGTTACTATATTGCTGTGTCTCATGTAGAGCTGTACAGTATGATCTGTTACTATGTTGCAATGTCTCATGTGGAGCTGTACAGTATGAGCTGTTACTATATTGCTGTGTCTCATGTAGAGCTGTACAGTATGATCTGTTACTATGTTGCTGTGTCTCATGTGGAGCTGGTACAGTATGAGCTGTTACTATATTGCTGTGTATCATGTAGAGCTGTACAGTATGATCTGTTACTATGTTGCTGTGTATCATGTAGAGCTGTACAGTATGATCTGTTACTATGTTGCTGTGTATCATGTAGAGCTGTACAGTATGATCTGTTACTATGTTGCTGTGTATCATGTGGAGCTGTACAGTATGTGCTGTTACTATATTGCTGTGTCTCATGTAGAGCTGTACAGTATGATCTGTTACTATATTGCTGTGTCTCATGTGGAGCTGTACAGTATGATCTGTTACTATATTGCTGTGTCTCATGTAGAGCTGTACAGTATGAGCTGTTACTATATCGCTGTGTCTCATGTAGCGCTGTACAGTATGATCTGTTACTATATTGCTGTGTCTCATGTAGCGCTGTACAGTATGATCTGTTACTATATTGCTGTGTCTCATGTAGAGCTGTACAGTATGAGCTGTTACTATATTGCTGTGTCTCATGTAGAGCTGTACAGTATGATCTGTTACTATATTGCTGTGTCTCATGTGGAGCTGTACAGTATGATCTGTTACTATATTGCTTTGTCTCATGTAGAGCTGTACAGTATGAGCTGTTACTATATTGCTGTGTATCATGTAGAGCTGTACAGTATGAGCTGTTACTATATTGCTGTGTCTCATGTAGAGCTGTACAGTATGAGCTGTTACTATGTTGCTGTGTCTCATGTGGAGCTGTACAGTATGAGCTGTTACTATGTTGCTGTGTATCATGTAGAGCTGTACAGTATGAGCTGTTACTATGTTGCTGTGTCTCATGTAGAGCTGTACAGTATGAGCTGTTACTATATTGCTGTGTCTCATGTGGAGCTGTACAGTATGAGCTGTTACTATGTTGCTGTGTCTCATGTGGAGCTGTACCTCATGTAGAGCTGTACAGTATGAGCTGTTACTATGTTGCTGTGTCTCATGTGGAGCTGTACAGTATGAGCTGTTACTATATTGCTGTGTCTCCTGTAGAGCTGTACAGTATGATCTGTTACTATATTGCTGTGTCTCATGTAGAGCTGTACAGTATGATCTGTTACTATGTTGCTGTGTATCATGTAGAGCTGTACAGTATGTGCTGTTACTATGTTGCTGTGTATCATGTAGAGCTGTACAGTATGAGCTGTTACTATATTGCTGTGTCTCCTGTAGAGCTGTACAGTATGAGCTGTTACTATATTGCTGTGTCTCATGTGGAGCTGTACAGTATGAGCTGTTACTATGTTGCTGTGTATCATGTAGAGCTGTACAGTATGAGCTGTTACTATATTGCTGTGTCTCATGTAGAGCTGTACAGTATGATCTGTTACTATATTGCTGTGTCTCATGTAGAGCTGTACAGTATGAGCTGTTACTATATTGCTGTGTCTCATGTAGAGCTGTACAGTATGATCTGTTACTATATTGCTGTGTCTCATGTAGAGCTGTACAGTATGAGCTGTTACTATATTGCTGTGTCTCATGTAGAGCTGTACAGTATGAGCTGTTACTATATTGCTGTGTATCATGTAGAGCTGTACAGTATGAGCTGTTACTATATTGCAATGTCTCATGTAGAGCTGTACAGTATGAGCTGTTACTATATTGCTGTGTCTCATGTGGAGCTGTACAGTATGAGCTGTTACTATATTGCTGTGTCTCATGTGGAGCTGTACAGTATGAGCTGTTACTATATTGCTGTGTCTCATGTGGAGCTGTACAGTATGATCTGTTACTATATTGCTGTGTCTCATGTAGAGCTGTACAGTATGATCTGTTACTATGTTGCTGTGTCTCATGTAGAGCTGTACAGTATGAGCTGTTACTATGTTGCTGTGTCTCATGTAGAGCTGTACAGTATGATCTGTTACTATGTTGCTGTGTTTCATGTAGAGCTGTACAGTATGAGCTGTTACTATGTTGCTGTGTCTCATGTAGAGCTGTACAGTATGAGCTGTTACTATGTTGCTGTGTCTCATGTGGAGCTGTACAGTATGAGCTGTTACTATGTTGCAGTGTCTCATGTGGAGCTGTACAGTATGAGCTGTTACTATATTGCTGTGTCTCATGTAGAGCTGTACAGTATGAGCTGTTACTATATTGCTGTGTCTCATGTAGAGCTGTACAGTGTGAGCTGTTACTATATTGCTGTGTCTCATGTAGCGCTGTACAGTGTGAGCTGTTACTATATTGCTGTGTCTCATGTAGAGCTGTACAGTGTGAGCTGTTACTATATTGCTGTGTCTCATGTATAGCTGTACAGTATGAGCTGTTACTATATTGCTGTGTCTCATGTGGAGCTGTACAGTATGAGCTGTTACTATATTGCTGTGTCTCATGTAGAGCTGTACAGTATGAGCTGTTACTATGTTGCTGTGTTTCATGTAGAGCTGTACAGTATGAGCTGTTACTATATTGCTGTGTCTCATGTAGAGCTGTACAGTATGAGCTGTTACTATGTTGCTGTGTCTCATGTGGAGCTGTACAGTATGAGCTGTTACTATATTGCTGTGTCTCATGTATAGCTGTACAGTATGATCTGTTACTATATTGCTGTGTCTCATGTAGAGCTGTACAGTATGATCTGTTACTATATTGCTGTGTCTCATGTGGAGCTGTACAGTATGATCTGTTACTATATTGCTGTGTCTCATGTGGAGCTGTACAGTATGATCTGTTACTATATTGCTGTGTCTCATGTAGAGCTGTACAGTATGAGCTGTTACTATATTGATGTGTCTCATATGGAGCTGTACAGTATGATCTGTTACTATGTTGCAATGTCTCATGAGGAGCTGTACAGTATGATCTGTTACTATATTGCTGTGTCTCATGTAGAGCTGTACAGTATGATCTGTTACTATGTTGCTGTGTCTCATGTAGAGCTGTACAGTATGTGCTGTTACTATGTTGCTGTGTATCATGTAGAGCTGTACAGTATGAGCTGTTACTATGTTGCTGTGTCTCATGTGGAGCTGTACAGTATGATCTGTTACTATGTTGCTGTGTCTCATGTGGAGCTGTACAGTATGAGCTGTTACTATATTGCTGTGTCTCATGTAGAGCTGTACAGTATGAGCTGTTACTATATTGCTGTGTCTCATGTAGAGCTGTACAGTATGATCTGTTACTATATTGCTGTGTCTCATGTAGAGCTGTACAGTATGATCTGTTACTATATTGCTGTGTCTCATGTGGAGCTGTACAGTATGATCTGTTACTATGTTGCTGTGTCTCATGTAGAGCTGTACAGTATGATCTGTTACTATGTTGCTGTGTCTCATGTAGAGCTGTACAGTATGATCTGTTACTATGTTGCTGTGTATCATGTAGAGCTGTACAGTATGAGCTGTTACTATATTGCTGTGTCTCATGTAGAGCTGGTACAGTATGATCTGTTACTATGTTGCTGTGTATCATGTAGAGCTGTACAGTATGAGCTGTTACTATATTGCTGTGTCTCATGTGGAGCTGTACAGTATGATCTGTTACTATGTTGCTGTGTCTCATGTGGAGCTGTACAGTATGAGCTGTTACTATGTTGCTGTGTCTCATGTAGAGCTGTACAGTATGAGCTGTTACTATATTGCTGTGTCTCATGTAGAGCTGTACAGTATGAGCTGTTACTATATTGCTGTGTCTCATGTGGAGCTGTACAGTATGATCTGTTACTATGTTGCTGTGTCTCATGTGGAGCTGTACAGTATGAGCTGTTACTATATTGCTGTGTCTCATTTAGAGCTGTACAGTATGAGCTGTTACTATGTTGCTGTGTATCATGTGGAGCTGTACAGTATGAGCTGTTACTATATTGCTGTGTCTCATTTAGAGCTGTACAGTATGAGCTGTTACTATATTGCTGTGTATCATGTAGAGCTGTACAGTATGATGTGTTACTATGTTGCAGTGTCTCATGTAGAGCTGTACAGTATGAGCTGTTACTATATTGCTGTGTCTCATGTAGAGCTGTACAGTATGAGCTGTTACTATATTGCTGTGTCTCATGTAGAGCTGTACAGTATGATCTGTTACTATATTGCTGTGTCTCATGTAGAGCTGTACAGTATGATCTGTTACTATGTTGCAATGTCTCATGTGGAGCTGTACAGTATGAGCTGTTACTATATTGCTGTGTCTCATGTGGAGCTGGTACAGTATGAGCTGTTAGTATATTGCTGTGTCTCATGTAGAGCTGTACAGTATGATCTGTTACTATATTGCTGTGTCTCATGTAGAGCTGTACAGTATGATCTGTTACTATGTTGCTGTGTATCATGTAGAGCTGTACAGTATGATCTGTTACTATATTGCTGTGTCTCATGTAGAGCTGTACAGTATGAGCTGTTACTATATTGCTGTGTCTCATGTGGAGCTGTACAGTATGATCTGTTACTATATTGCTGTGTCTCCTGTAGAGCTGTACAGTATGATCTGTTACTATATTGCAATGTCTCATGTGGAGCTGTACAGTATGAGCTGTTACTATATTGCTGTGTCTCCTGTAGAGCTGTACAGTATGATCTGTTACTATATTGCAATGTCTCATGTGGAGCTGTACAGTATGAGCTGTACAGTATGATCTGTTACTATATTGCTGTGTCTCCTGTAGAGCTGTACAGTATGATCTGTTACTATGTTGCTGTGTCTCATGTGGAGCTGTACAGTATGATCTGTTACTATATTGCTGTGTCTCCTGTAGAGCTGTACAGTATGATCTGTTACTATATTGCAATGTCTCATGTGGAGCTGTACAGTATGAGCTGTTACTATGTTGCTGTGTCTCATGTAGAGCTGTACAGTATGATCTGTTACTATGTTGCTGTGTCTCATGTGGAGCTGTACAGTATGATCTGTTACTATATTGCTGTGTCTCATGTAGCGCTGTACAGTATGATCTGTTACTATGTTGCTGTGTATCATGTAGAGCTGTACAGTATGAGCTGTTACTATGTTGCTGTGTATCATGTAGAGCTGTACAGTATGATCTGTTACTATGTTGCTGTGTCTCATGTATAGCTGTACAGTATGAGCTGTTACTATATTGCTGTGTCTCATGTAGAGCTGTACAGTATGAGCTGTTACTATGTTGCTGTGTATCATGTAGAGCTGTACATTATGATCTGTTACTATGTTGCTGTGTCTCATGTGGAGCTGTACAGTATGATCTGTTACTATATTGCTGTGTCTCATGTGGAGCTGTACAGTATGTGCTGTTACTATGTTGCTGTGTCTCATGTGGAGCTGTACAGTATGATCTGTTACTATGTTGCTGTGTCTCATGTGGAGCTGTACAGTATGATCTGTTACTATGTTGCTGTGTCTCATGTGGAGCTGTACAGTATGATCTGTTACTATATTGCTGTGTCTCATGTGGAGCTGTACAGTATGTGCTGTTACTATGTTGCTGTGTCTCATGTGGAGCTGTACAGTATGATCTGTTACTATGTTGCTGTGTCTCATGTGGAGCTGTACAGTATGATCTGTTACTATGTTGCTGTGTCTCATGTAGAGCTGTACAGTATGAGCTGTTACTATATTGCTGTGTCTCATGTGGAGCTGTACAGTATGAGCTGTTACTATATTGCTGTGTCTCATGTAGCGCTGTACAGTATGAGCTGTTACTATGTTGCTGTGTATCATGTGGAGCTGTACAGTATGAGCTGTTACTATATTGCTGTGTCTCATGTAGAGCTGTACAGTATGAGCTGTTACTATATTGCTGTGTCTCATGTGGAGCTGTACAGTATGTGCTGTTACTATGTTGCTGTGTATCATGTGGAGGTGTACAGTATGATCTGTTACTATGTTGCTGTGTCTCATGTAGAGCTGTACAGTATGAGCTGTTACTATGTTGCTGTGTCTCATGAGGAGCTGTACAGTATGATCTGTTACTATATTGCTGTGTCTCATGTAGAGCTGTACAGTATGAGCTGTTACTATGTTGCAGTGTCTCATGTAGAGCTGTACAGTATGAGCTGTTACTATATTGCTGTGTCTCATGTAGAGCTGTACAGTATGAGCTGTTACTATATTGCTGTGTCTCATGTAGAGCTGTACAGTATGAGCTGTTACTATGTTGCAGTGTCTCATGTAGAGCTGTACAGTATGAGCTGTTACTATGTTGCTGTGTCTCATGTAGAGCTGTACAGTATGAGCTGTTACTATGTTGCTGTGTCTCATGTGGAGCTGTACAGTATGATCTGTTACTATGTTGCTGTGTCTCATGTGGAGCTGTACAGTATGATCTGTTACTATGTTGCTGTGTCTCATGTAGAGCTGTACAGTATGATCTGTTACTATATTGCTGTGTCTCATGTAGAGCTGTACAGTATGAGCTGTTACTATATTGCAGTGTCTCATATGGAGCTGTACAGTATGATCTGTTACTATATTGCTGTGTATCATGTAGAGCTGTACAGTATGAGCTGTTACTATATTGCAGTGTCTCATATGGAGCTGTACAGTATGATCTGTTACTATGTTGCTGTGTATCATGTAGAGCTGTACAGTATGAGCTGTTACTATATTGCTGTGTCTCATGTAGCGCTGTACAGTATGAGCTGTTACTATGTTGCTGTGTATCATGTGGAGCTGTACAGTATGAGCTGTTACTATATTGCTGTGTCTCATGTAGAGCTGTACAGTATGAGCTGTTACTATATTGCTGTGTCTCATGTAGAGCTGTACAGTATGAGCTGTTACTATATTGCTGTGTCTCATGTAGAGCTGTACAGTATGATCTGTTACTATATTGCTGTGTCTCATGTAGAGCTGTACAGTATGAGCTGTTACTATATTGCTGTGTCTCATGTGGAGCTGTACAGTATGATCTGTTACTATGTTGCTGTGTCTCATGTAGAGCTGTACAGTATGATCTGTTACTATATTGCTGTGTCTCATGTAGAGCTGTACAGTATGAGCTGTTACTATATTGCTGTGTCTCATGTGGAGCTGTACAGTATGAGCTGTTACTATGTTGCAGTGTCTCATGTAGAGCTGTACAGTATGTGCTGTTACTATGTTGCTGTGTATCATGTGGAGCTGTACAGTATGATCTGTTACTATATTGCTGTGTCTCATGTAGAGCTGTACAGTATGAGCTGTTACTATATTGCTGTGTCTCATGTAGAGCAGTACAGTATGAGCTGTTACTATGTTGCAGTGTCTCATGTAGAGCTGTACAGTATGAGCTGTTACTATGTTGCTGTGTCTCATGTAGAGCTGTACAGTATGATCTGTTACTATGTTGCTGTGTCTCATGTGGAGCTGTACAGTATGAGCTGTTACTATATTGCAGTGTCTCATATGGAGCTGTACAGTATGATCTGTTACTATATTGCTGTGTCTCATGTAGAGCTGTACAGTATGAGCTGCTAGGAGTCTGTATGATTTACCGCCGGAATCCCGACAGCGGCTGCCCGACATGGGTGAAAATCCCGATCATCCCCAGGTAAGTATTGACTAACTAACCTCCCCCCCCAACCCTCCTTAGGGGTGCCTAACCTTCCTCCCAGTGCCTAAACCTAACCCCCCCTTCCCCGCCGCCTAAACCTAAGTCCCCCCCTGACCCCCCCTTCCCCGCCTCCTAAACCTAAGTCCCTCCCGGGGGTGCCTAACCCTCCCTCCCCCTAGCCTAACCCTAACCTCCCGGAGGGGTGCCTAACCCTAAGTCCCTCGCGGGAGCCCTAAACCTAACCCTCCCCCCCCCGTGGCTGTCTGCGCTCGGCGCCCGGCATCCCTTCGTTCGGGATGCTGGGTGTCAGTAAAATGACAGGCGTCTAGATTTAGATGCCGGTCATTTAACCCTCGCCGGGATACAACAGTCGGGAAGCCGGCTGTCGGGATTAAGTCCGCCGGCTTCTCGACTGCATACCGAGATGTTACTATACTGATGTGTCTCATGTAGAGCTGTACAGTATGAGCTGTTACTATATTGCTGTGTCTCATGTAGAGCTGTAGAACAATATGAGCTGTTACTATGGGTCTTATTCTGAGATTGACACAATGGCGAATACGTACGCAGATTGAGCGATTGTTTGCCTTTGCACATGCTTATAAACCGCACTACTCGTGCGCAGCGATTGCACTGAAATTACGGACACACAGAGGAATCCATTGCACAGTGAGTGACAGGCTGTCAGTATTTTCGGGTCGTAATGGGGAGCGGTCAGAAAAACGCAGACATGCCTGCCCATTTAAACAGTGTTACATGGACGTGCATATATTAGCATATGCAGCACAGTATGATGTGTTACTATGTTGCTGTGTCTCATGTAGAGCTTGTACAGTATGAAATGTTACTATGTTAGTGTGTCTCATGTAGAGCTTGTACAGTATGAAATGTTACTATGTTGCTGTCTCATGTAGAGCTGGTACAGTATGATGTGTTACTATGTTGCTGTGTCTCATGTAGAGCTGGTACAGTATGATCTGTTACTATGTTAGTGTGTCTCATGTAGAGCTTGTACAGTATGAAATGTTACTATGTTAGTGTGTCTCATGTAGAGCTGGTACAATATGATCTGTTACTAGGTTAGTGTGTCTCATGTAGAGCTGGTACAGTATGATCTGTTACTATGTTAGTGTTTCTCATGTAGAGCTGGTACAGTATGATCTGTTACTATGTTAGTGTGTCTCATGTAGAGCTGGTACAGTATGATGTGTTACTATGTTGCTGTGTCTCATGTAGAGCTGGTACAGTATGATCTGTTACTATGTTAGTGTGTCTCATGTAGAGCTGGTACAGTATGATCTGTTACTATGTTAGTGTGTCTCATGTAGAGCTGGTACAGTATGATCTGTTACTATGTTAGTGTGTCTCATGTAGAGCTGGTACAGTATGATCTGTTACTATGTTAGTGTGTCTCATGTAGAGCTGGTACAGTATGATCTGTTACTATGTTAGTGTGTCTCATGTAGAGCTGGTACAGTATGATGTGTTACTATGTTGCTGTGTCTCATGTAGAGCTGGTACAGTATGATCTGTTACTATGTTAGTGTGTCTCATGTAGAGCTTGTACAGTATGAAATGTTACTATGTTGCTGTGTCTCATGTAGAGCTGGTACAGTATGATCTGTTACTATGTTAGTGTGTCTCATGTAGAGCTTGTACAGTATGAAATGTTACTATGTTGCTGTGTGCCATGTGGAGCCAGAAAGATAGTGAATTGTTTCTGCAGCTGAGTCTCACGTGTGCCTGCTATAGTGTTATTTTTTACCATGTTGCTAGGTATCTGCATAAAGCCTTCTACTTACACCTATCTAAGGTGCTACACTGCAGTGCCTGAATGTATAATACATTCCTTGGGACAGGACATGTAAATTTAGGCTAAGGCAAGAACACCTGGAATTGCAGAAATATTGCACAACATTTTTTTCTGGTAAATATGATGACTGTCTTGCAGCCCATGTACCACTTCACGGTGTCCCTTCATTTCTTTCACATACAGGATCAGGATGACATTTTGGAGCATTCAGTTCCTGAGCTGTTACATGCAATTTTGCCGTTGTACTGGTTTGGCAAACTGGAATCATATTCATGACGATAACTGGCTTTATGATATGCCAATTAGAACAATTATTCTAATAATGGCCTTGTCTCAAACTTTTATACATATGTCTACATATATGCATAATCCCTGTTAATATATAAGTGAGCGGTCTGAGTACACGTTCAGTGGTGAAATGGAACTAGGATGCTCTGCAGCTCTTAGTGTTATGTTATGGGGGGTATCCACTTAGCGATATACAAATGAGAGCACAATTGCGACATTGCAATCGTGCTGTCGTTTGTATAGCTAGTGATGTGCCTAGACTGAAGGTTCACTCGTTCAGTCCCGGCACATCCCTCATCCCCGCACATGCAGAACTTGACGAGATCGTCAGGTTCACATGCATGTACAGGCGATTTCAGTTGCTTCCGTCCAAAGCATGCACGATGCATGCGCGATTTGCAAGCGATTGCATGATAACGACATCGTTATCGTGCAATCGCTTGTTTAAATCGCGAGGTGGATACCCCCCATTAGTGTTGTTTGATTACAGGCCCTGATCAGAGCCGGACACTCTGACAGAGCGCTCGCTCTGAATCAGGGCCGTCCTTCTTGATTTTTTTGAGCGGCCTCCTGGCCGCTCGTATAGCTGTGGGTGACCACCCACAGCTATAGCGAGCAGTCAGGAAGATGGTCGCAATGGTCAAGACCATCGCGACCATCGGGCTTGTGACGAGACCCTTGTGGTAGGGTCTCGTTGCTGCAAGCCCTAGAGTGCTTTCAGCTCTACCAGAGCCGAAAGCACTCCCACTGACATCACTTGTGATGTCAGTGGGGCCAGCCCCAGACGGTAGGCGTTGCCATGGGAATGCCTCCGTCTGGCCAGCCACTCCCCCGGCCCGCCCACCAAAGGGGGCGTGCTGTCACTCAACATCGACACCACGCCCCGTTTGGTACGAGACCCGGAGCGATTGCTTGCCCGTCGCTATCCGGGTCTCGCGCATGCGCACGACGGAGCCGGCTTCGTCGTGCGCATGCGCACTGGGCCAACATCGACCCGCTTGCGAGGCTCAGCGCTCGCGAGCGGGTCTGAATCAGGCCCACAGTACACATTAGGAAATTCTAACTAGCCTGTTGCTGTGACCTGGAGCTTCAGGGGTAACTCTGTACCAGTGGGGACCAGGTAGTTAGAGAGCGACGTGGGTGCACGATGAAGTCAGTGAGTGCGACTGTGCTTCACAATGCTACAGAAATTTGTTTTGTCTCATGCAGTGGATGGGAAGCGGGAAGGATGGATAGAGGGTCCCTTATCTCCTCCTATATGGTACATACAAAGCTGGGGACACTGGGCCTGATTTACTACGGATCGCTATTCTGCTTATAGGCACGTAGCGTACTTCCTAATTTCAGCTGTGACATATAAATGTTTGCATTCGCATTGCGATCCCAGCTTGACATAAGGACGCCCACTTCCCCTTACTCACGATCGTATACTTTGACAACATAGAGAAACAATCTGTAACATTGAGTAACATCGGAGAGTTAATTAAGCCCAGACCATACTGAGGAATTGCTAACATCAGCGTACGCTATGAGGCCTCAGGCGGCATCTGGTATCGCAGTGGATAATTTATGCGCGCCCCTGCAACACCTGCGTTCGCATCCTTCCCCCATCACCACCTGCAAACGGCACTTCCTGTCAATCACTCTGCCATGGGTTTGCGTAGCCTCTGCGATCTCCCGATCGCATCGTCTGGCTCGCGTACGCGCACTGTGAATTAATCGACCGATTGCATGTGTATAAGCAACTGCGTTCCTTGCTGAATTAGGCCCACTGTCACTTGAAAGTATGCAGTCCCCCCCCCCCCCCGTTATAATAGACACCTCATGGAAGATCAAAGTGATGGCGTATGCGCAGGTAGCCATTGAGGCGCGCGGTTTCAGAACTGTATCAGAAATATGACTGGGAGGTGGCTATTCACAGAAAATAGTCTGTCTCATGGGCGTGCTATGGGAGTGACGCAGGAGTGCCAGCAAAGTGGTGGCGAAAGTGGGCGTCTTAGTCCTTAAGACATACGGATGTACACCAGGGAAAGGGTTGGGTACGGGGTGCCGGCGCTCAGAAACCAGACACCGGCATCCCAACGCCGGCATACTCACCTGTCGGTAAGTATCCTAACCCTACCCCTCCCTACCCGCACCCTGAACCTAACCCTCCCCCCTCTGAAGCCTGACCCTAACCTTCCCCCTAGTACCTAACCCTAACCTTCCCCTGTAGCCTAACCCCCCTAGTACCTAACCCTCCCCTCCCCTGCAGCCTAACCGTAACCTTCCCCCAAGTACCTAACCCTCCCCTCGCCTGCAGCCTAACCCTCCCCCTAGTACTTAATCTTCCTTTGCAGCCTAGCCCCCCTAGTACCTAACCTCCCTTCCCCTGCAGCCTTACCCTAACCTCCCCCTAGTACCTAACCCTCCCCTGCAACCCAATCCCTCCCCTGCAGCCTAACCCTAATCTTCCACCTAGTACATAACCCTCCCCTGCAGCCTAACCCTAACCTTCCCTAGTACCTAACCCTCCTCTCCCCTGCAGCCTATCCCTAACCTTCCCCCCAGTACCTAACCCTCCCCTCCCCTGCAGCCTTACCCTAACCTCCCCTCTAGTACCTAACTCTCCCCTCTCCTGCAGCCTTACCCTAACCTCCCCCCTAGTACCTAACCCTCCCTTCCCCTGCAGCCCAATCCTAACCTTCCCTCTAGTACATAACCCTCCCCTCCCCTGCAGCCTAACCCTAACCTTCCCTAGTACCTAATCCTCCCCTGCAGCCTAACCCTAACCTTCCACCTAGTACCTAACCCTCCCCTCCCACCTAACCCTAACCTTCCCCCTAGTACCTAACCCTCCCCTCCCCTGCAGCCTAACCCCAACCTTCCCTAGTACCTAACCCTCCCCTCCCCTGCAGCCTAACCCTAACCTTCACCCTAGTACCTAATCCTCCCTTCCCCGGCAGCCTAACCCTAACCTTCCCTAGTACCTAACCCTCCCCTCCCCTGCAGCCTTATCTAACCTTCCTCCTAGTACCTAACCTCCCCTCCCGCCTAACCCTAACCTTCCCCCTAGTACCTTACCCTCCCCTCACCTGAAGCCTAACCCTAACCTTCCCCCTAGTACCTAACCCTCCCCCTAACCCCACTACTTACCGTTAGCATTCCGACAGCTGGGATTTAAACTACATCCCCAGGGAAAGGCTTGTAGCGGTATTAGTATATTAGTCGCAGAAGCAATACCGGCAGAAGACGCAGACACAGGACACTGCAGATAGAGGGACGTGTGTGTGTTCGGTTTATGATGGTAAAAACTAGCAAAAAATAAATTGTGATTTTTCAACTGCAAATTTTTATGAAATCTGAATTTGAAAATCTACACATAGGATCTTGTGTTATTGCTGTTTTGGAAAGTGCTGGAGCACTTAGGCCACAACATATTTCTGTGTGATGGTTGTAAGGATAAGATACAGTATGGATGCAGCAGCGGTGGCACTGAGGGTATAGACTCAATCAGCTGCCCGGTCTCAGGTGGTGAAGGGGAGCGCCTTATAAATAGTGCAAATATCTTCTTGTATGTAACCCTGAAGACAATGTAAAAATTAATTGAAAGTCGGTCAGACAGTACATTGTGGCCCTCATTCAGAGGCGCTCGCAAGAAGCGAGCGCTCGTTCTGAATGAGGGCGGCCGCTTCATTTTTGAAGTGCGGCCTCCTGGTCATTAGGTAAGCTGTGGGTTACCACCCACAGCTTAATGACCGACAAGGTTGATGGTCGCGATGGTGAACACCATCGCGACCATCGGGGCTTGTGATGAGACCCTAAGGTTGGGTCTCGGCAACCGCAAACCCCAGGGAGCTTCCTGCTCTGATGGAGCAGGAAGCTCCCCACTGACATCATTGCTGATGTCAGTGCGGCCGCCCACAAAGCGGTAGGCGTTCGTTAAGGAACGCCTCCGTTTTGGAAACCATCCCCCCGGCCCGCCTACAAAACGGGACGAGCTGAGGATCAACATCGACAGCCGCCCCTTTTGTAGAGAGCTCCGGAGCGAGAGAGTTTCTCTCTCGCTCCGGGGCGTGCGCAGGGCTAACTATCGACCCGGTTGCGAGCACATCGGTGTTATTTTATTAACAGCAACAGTGGTGACATCACACAGCATCAGCAACTTCAGAGATGACATCACATACTGTCAGAGGTGATATGACGTAATGGTCCCGATTCAGAGGTCTTTTTACGTGGAGCTGCAGCGGCGATAATATGCAAACGCCACTTTCTCCCTTCCCCTCGTACTAAAGTGCTCCTGAATGTGCAAGCTCTGAGACTCCCGCTTCACTCCGCGCTGTAAGGCCGCCGGTGATTCAAGACACGCCACCATTGCCGCACCATTGCCACTTGCACCAGCCCTACGGCAGACACAGTGTCTCCGTCTGACCGTGGCCTCTGCGGCTGCGGCTCTGCGCCTGGGAATGCAGCCACATTCACTGGCACGCCCGCACCCACCCATGACAGATTATTGTTTGTGTGCACCTCCTCCCAGGAATGCCACCTCGTTTTCCCACGCCAACTCTAACGGAATCGGTATGAAATACCGCCGCCCGCCCGACAGCGCTGGAAATCCCGAACGTCCTGACGTAAGTAAAAACTAACCTAACCCCCCTAACCCTACTTAGGGGTGCCTAACCCTAACCATCCCCCCAAGTGCCTAACCCAAATCCCCCCTTAAGTGCCTAACCTCCCCTTCCCCGCTGCCTAAACCTATCCCTCCCTCCCCCTAGCCTAACCCTAACCCTCCCGGGGGGGTGCCTAACCCTAAGTCCCACCTGGGTGCACTAAACCTTACCATCCCCCCCCCCACCCGCGGCTGTCCACTTGCGGCGCCCGGCATCACTACGATCGGGATGCCGGGCGCCTGTCTCCTGGCGTCGGGAAAATGACAGGCATCTAGATATAGACGCCCGTCATTTAACCCACGCCGGGATAAAGCAGTCGGGAAGCCGGCTGTCGGGATCACATCAGCCGGTTTCCCGATTGCATCCCATCTCTGACACCAGCGCAGTTGCAAATAATCGTTTAACTACGTGAACATCGGCACTTAGTGTGCGCCTCTGAACCAGGCCCAATGTCGGCAATGAGGAATGTTGACATCTGCTACTTATAAGTAGTTTGTAGCTTTCAGTACCATCAAAGTACAGTACAGTCACACAATGGGAGTACTTTCCATGGATTAATGGAATTAGGGCCTCATTCAGAGTCTCTTGCCAGTGCTGTGCGCTCGCAAGCGGCCCGATGGTCTGCATACACGCATTCTTCGTTCTGCGCGTGCGCGAACTACTCTGTGTGAAATGAGTGACAGGAGAGGCCGTTTGTGGGCGGTAACAGGGGCAGGACACTGATAACGGGGCAGTGGAGGTGCGAACGCAGACGTGCCTGAATGTTTCAACACCAATTTAAAGGCGTGCACAATTAACACGCAGCGTCATAGTAGACGTCACATGCCTGTTTTTTACACTGAAGTCCTCTCAGTGCTAGCGGTAGGGTAAGGCAACCACAAGCGCTGCGATCGCTTCCGATTGTCCTCGATGTACCAGTGTTTTAATACACTTCCTGGAGATGACGTGTGCTGGTGGGCGGCTCTGCCTGTGCGATTGGGCGTACGCTGGCCGCTCGCTAAGACATGGTGGGCGTGCTTATGCCTTGGCGAGCGATCGCTTCCCGTGGCGTCACTTGGACAAATTTCCATACGCTGGGGGCGAGGGATCGCATCTAGCGAGAGACTCTGAATGCGGTCCTTAGTGCAATACCGCTCTGTACTGTCTCTTCTTTACAAAGGCTCAAATACAATAGTAGAAAGGGAGAAAAGGCGGTGTATATATATATATATATATATATATATATATATAACTTATATTTATGTATATAGTACAAAATGATGCTATGAGGCCACAAATGTCCGGGCATCCCTGATTGGTTATATCATGTTACAGTTACATCCATGCCGTAAGCTTCGCAGTTCAGACCAGCTGGCGATCTCTAGGCATGTTAACAGGATTACTGCAGTACAGTCGTCAGCTGACGGCGTTATAGAGCTTTCACAGTCTCCCCGGCCGTAGCCTGACAGTAGTGCTGCTGGTTTTATGTATTTCTGCTTACAGTACGTAGTTACAGTGTCATACTGTTGATGCATCACCATGGTGCCGGAGCAGCTTTGCGGTATTTTCACACGGTGGCCTAGATTTGTCAAAAGAAGATAAATATTTAAGGCGTAGCATGCTCACTTGCTAGAAGTAAGGGGTTTTTTTTTGTTACTGGCTGCTGTAAAATTTCAAGCTCATTAAATATGAAATCAAACAGCTTTTTCTTACCTCTCGTTACCGAGCGCACATTTGTTGTTGGTTTTAGCACGTTAAGACACGCGTATAAGTTGAAGTGCCCTGAACTATCTGGTGTAGTTGGGCCCTCTCATAAACAGACTCCTGGTAAACGCTTTCTCCCCGGGGCCAGGTTACATGTGTTCATCCCCCTGTATTCTGGGTGTTTGGTTCTCGGTAATAAATAGCGCAATGGGTCACTCTTTCATAGTGATGGCTTTGTGCGTAATCCCCGGGGCAAGTGCATGGTTTTCACTGGGGCAAAACCCATGGCCAGATTAGCAATGGGGCCGATGGGCCTACGGGCCTGATTCAGAGAAATACGCTAATGGCATTGCAGCTGCATATATATGTGTACGCAGATGCTCTTTGGAACGCTCACCTGCAGCATTTCGAGCATTCACGTAAAAAGTCCCAGTATCGGTCGCAGATCATTTCATAGTTGCAGTGCTGAGTAAGGGCCTGATTCAGACCCACTCGCGAGCGTCTGTCCGCTCGCAAGTGGGTCGATGTTATGCACTGAGCATGCGCACGACGGAGGGAGCTCCGTCGTGCGCATGCGCCAGACGCGACGAGCGAAGGAAAGTCCTTCGCTCGTTGTGTCCGATCAAAGGGGGCGTGCTGTCAATGTTGATTGACAGCACGCCCCCTTTGGTGGGCGTGCCTCCCTGACGGGGGCGTTCCCACGGGAACGCCTCCCGTCAGAAGCCGGCCCACTGACATCACTAGTGATGTCAGTGGGAGTGATTTTGGCTCTGATAGAGCCAAAATCACTCCGGAGCTTGCGGTTGAAAACCTCAACCGCAGGCTCCGGCTCGCAATTTCGATGGTCGCGATGGTCTCGACCATCGCAGCCATCACAAAGCACGCTCGTATAGCCTGTGGGTGGTGACCCACAGCTATACGAGCGTCCAGGAGGACGCTCCATGAAAATGGAGCCCGGCCCTCATTCAGAGCGTGCGCTCTGCTCAGAGCGTACGGCTCTGAATGAGGGCCTAAGTCTATAGTCCTGCAGAATGGCCGTGGGAAGAGAAGAGCCCGGAGCCATGGCAGCAACTCCCCCAGAAAACGGTCGCGACACGTCTGCGACCGTTACCTCTCCCAAATGCAGCCGGACTGTCAGCCACGCTGCAAGTACTAAGTGGCAGTACTTTGACGCATGCGTAGTTTATCGATAATCGTTCAACCGCGAAAACATCGGCATAATGTACTTCATGATGACAGCACGATGATGACCAGCCGCCCACCTGGCCACACGGTCGGCCATAAATCATGTGTTCAAATTTTCGTTACATACGGGATGATGTATACAGACGGTGCTAGATAAATGGCAGTTAGAAGCTGATTGGTTGCTGTCGGCAACGTCTCTTTCAAAGGTTTGTTACACCTCCCCCTAAAATTATGCATTTTTTTAAACTTGTACATATTTGGGGAGATGTAGGGGATGATAGTGTAGGAGGTGTACCTGCCGCCAATGCGCTGGTCACACCTATGCAGCCCTGGCCACACCCACAAAGCACTGTACACACCCACACAGTACTGACCACACCCACTAATAACTGGACACACCCACACAGTACTGGCCACAAAACACTGGACACACCCACAAAGCACTGTACACACCCACACAGTACTGACCACACCCACTAATAACTGGACACACCCACACAGTACTGGCCACAAAACACTGGCCACACCCACAAAGCACTGTACACACCCACACAGTACTAACCACACCCACTAATAACTGGACACACCCACACAGTACTGGCCACACAACACTGGCCACACCCACACAGTACTGGCCACACCCACAAAACACTGGACATACCAACACAGCACTGGTCACAGCCACACAGTACTGGCCACACCCATAAGTCACTGGATACACCCACACAGTACTGGCCACACCAACACAGCACTGGTCACACCCACACAGTACTGGCCACACCCACAAAACACTGGACATACCAACACAGCACTGGTCACAGCCACACAGTACTGGCCACACCCATAAGTCACTGGATACACCCACACAGTACTGGCCACACCCATAAGTCACTGGATACACCCACACAGTACTGGCCACACCCATAAGTCACTGGATACACCCACACAGTACTGGCCACACCAACACAGCACTGGTTACAGCCACACAGTAATGGCCGCACCAGCACAGCACTGGTCACAGCCCCTCTATTTCTCACAATACTAGACCATTTTGAGCCCCCAGTCTATATGGCCCTTAATGTGGCTTTGGCAGTGCCAACAGTGGAGAAGTTGCCCATAGCAACCAATCAGCTCCTACCTATTATTTTATAGACTGTACTTTATAAATGCTACATCAAAGCTGATTGGTTGCTATGGGCAACTTCTCCACTGGTTCACTTCTCCACACTTTTCACTGCTTGATAAATAGACCCCCTAAATGTAAGTTACAAACTGCTGCACAGTTGATGTTTTATAACATCATATTTCCATGGGCGGAGCACCCGTTACACCATCCCAAATCCCACCTGGTGTCATTGGCCCTGTAATATATTGATATATTGGCGAGGCCTTGCCTCATTCTGCCGCATTTGTGGGGCCCAAAATTCCGAATTGTATGGAAGGGGGGAGGGAGGAGTCAGTACAGAACCAGTTGCCCTTTGTCTGGGCGTTCCAGGATTATCTGGGCTGGCCCTGGCCTAATGAAGATTAGCACCATTGCTCTGCATCCTGGTGGCTGGCCCGTGCGATTCTGAACTATGTGTACAGGTAAGGGGATGCCTGTCTCTCTTGCACCAAGCATGGGGCTGGTACAAGTGGCGATACAAATACTGACGGTTGCCTCTGCGGACACTAGAATGTTGGGCGGGATAGGCTTGCACTTGGATGGATTTGCAACCTACTGTGGCAGATTTCTGCATTAACATATGGATGTAAGTACAAGGCCGCTGCCGAAAGGGAAAAGTGGCTGCAGGAGCTTCCGCTGAGTATCAGCCCCAAGACATCCCCACATGGTTGATCATACCGTCCGTCCATGTTCATAAGATGTCCCCACAGGTTGATTATACGTCCCCATATGTCCATCAGACCTGCCCATATATTCTTTACATGCCATCAGACCCCAGGTCTCCACACAAGCCGTTTACATGTCATCAGTCATCCACCCATTTCTGTTTCCTTGCTATTTCTTTATCTCCATTCTTCTCTCCCTTCTCTTTCCCTTATTGCTGTAGCATGGAAGCATCGCTGGACAAAAGCAAAAAAAAAAAAGTAATTAAAGGGGGTTTTGGCAGGCAGGCCACGGCGATCCCCTAGTCAGCGGGCCTCTTACACCGGTAATCCCCTGTATAAAGTTGATTAGCCCAGTGACTCTGATTCTCTTGTCTTACTGCAGACACACCATGTAGCTCCCCAGCAACATTTAGAGGTAAATTCACTCCAAAGGCATGTGGTAAGTCATTCACTTTTGCCACATATTCTTCCCAGCAGCGTCACCCTACCAGAAGGGCACTGTGTCCTGACAGAGCGTTTATTGATAAAATAATTGCAATTTATTTATCACTAAATTGGTGCACCAAGGAACAGAACAGAATACACCTACAGAACATTTCTGCATGCTGCTCTCACTACTTGGTCTCTTTGACTTGGAGACAAGCCAGAACCATTGGGAATCTCAGTAGGGGCTCTCATGTCTCCAAGCCTTACTGCTATTGGGCTTTCCTCTTGCCAGAGCTTTCTTTCACCATCATATACACACAGACCTCATAATAAGGCTTGCCTCTGTTGTGGGACTCAACAGCTACACTTTGTTTCAGGGTTTAAATGACCAGACGGTAGCTGCCCTATTATGGCTTCGTCATTGCCTCCCTTGGCCTTCTCAAAGGACCCTGTCATCATGTTCAAATGGGACTTGCGCACTAGGGGCCTGATTCTGGGTAGCGCACAAAGCCGCTGTAGTAGCAGACAGTCGCAGAAGCCTGATTTACTACCTTATGCTAAGGCACGGTCTGGTAGGACTAACGCGGGGATTTGTGCGTCTGCAAGCGGGAACACGTGCCGCCCAATGATTTTACACCAGCCGCCACAACCGTCATCAATCTCAGAATAGCGCGAAGCTTTTAATGGATGCCTACGAAACACTCCCATGACATTCCTACAGGGCTGTTGCGTCCATCTCTGAAGCAGGCCCTATATTACCTGGCAAACTTTGATTAATATACCAATATTATTTATTGATGATATGAATTTGATAATATTACATGATTGCTAATCGAGCCAATAAAAATTTGCAATTAATATCACGATAAAGGTCCATGTCTACATATAAAGACACACAAACAGATTTTTTTAAAAATGCAACTGTGCTTCCATACAAGAATCACCACAGTCATTGATTGCAGGAGGAAGCTCAATGGGGACCAATCACCTGCAATTCCTCCTGCAGTCATTGCATAAGTACAGGGTAGAGAATATATATCTTCCATTTTTTGTATCTCCAGCCTCATGTTACATACCTAGAAAGGCTGTCAAGATTTAGGTGGTACTGTACCCTAAATTAAGGGGACTATTCTGATAATTGGCACCTCATTTGTGGTTTGACAGTGTTGGGAGGTATGATGCTGCCAGTCGTTGTATTCCTAGTACAATATCTGCAGGAGGAAGTGCAGGTGATTGGTACCTGTGTTTCCACCCGAATGCTGAATGTAGAGTAGGCTATTCGCAAGGAAGGAAGGTGGAGTAGGCTAGAGGCCAGGAACGAAGGTAGGGTAGACTAGAGGCCAGGAAGAAAGGCATAATAAGCTAGAGGCCAGGAAGGAAGGTAGAGTAGGCTAAAGGCCAGGACAGGAAGGTAAACTACGCTAGAGGCCAGGAAGAAAGGTAGAATAAGGTTAGATGCCATTAAGAAAGGTAGAGTAGGCCAGAGGCCAAAACGGAAGGTAGAATAGGCTAGAACCAGGGGCTGGCTGGAAACTTTTAGCCTGGGGGGCAAATGTAATCCAGTGGCCCCGGCTTTTCTACCAGCGCACTGCAATTGCAAAATAGGTGTGGGGATGCGATTTAAATGTGTAATAAAATATATGAAAAATAATTTTATCTAAAGGCACACATCCACTTAAAGATATGAAAATGACTGCACGATTACGACATTGTAATCGTGCCGTCGTTTGTCAATCTGTGATGAGCCTGCACTGAACGAGCAGTCGTTCAGTGTAGGCTCATTAATCACCTGCAAGCATGCTGAATCTGATGTTATCGTCAGGTTGTCCAGCATGTTTGCCTGATGATAGATGTCTAAACGACCAGCGGGAGCGCGCATCACTGGTCATTTAAGACATTTTTTGCAAACGATTTATGAACGATTGAATGATAACGTTAACTTTCAATCGTTCAGATAAATCATCTACTGCAGAGGTTCCCAAAGCCGCCATTACAGTCCACATTTTAAGGATATCCATGCTTGAGCACAGGAGACTTAATTAGTACCTCAGTCAATTTGATTTAACCATCTGGACTAAGGTATGGATATCCTTAATACCTGGACTGTAACGGCAGACTTTGGGAACCTCTGGTCTAGTGGATGTGTGCCTTAAGAGTTATAGACAAATACATCACCTACCAGCCCTGATTGACAGACTATTCTAGTGACCAATATCATATCTAGGAAGCAATATACGTACCTGACAGCCCCTCCAAGGTCCACCTCACATCATCACATACTGCCCCATCCCCGATTACTCTCAGTGCACAAAGGCAGAACCACAGTAATGCTGGGTACACACTATGCAATATATTGATAGTACAGCCACAAACTATATATTAAGTTTGTTTTCTCGAGTGTACACACAAGATATATCGTGTCTGCTGTACAGCATGACAGATGCACTATATCTTGCAGATACATTGTGCACATCTGCTGGTATGGACGGGCGACCCACCAACCGGCTCATACACTGGCCGGCAGGAAACGCTGACACTGACATCACAACTAGGCGGGTAAATTTAAATGAACACCCAGTTGTGATGTCTGCCAGACAGATTGAGCATCCCATTGGTAAGTGTGGATGCTTACCAAATTTGACCACTCGGTCTGTGGGTTTGTCGCTTAATTGGGCCGTTGGCGTAGTGTGTACCCGGCATAAGTTACTGTGATTGTGGCATTTGGGAAAGTAGCCTAGATAATGGTCCATAGGAATATGTCTGTAACTTAGTACACTGCTGCTAGGAGTCACAGCCTACCAAAGCTGGGGTATGGTGGTGTGCTCAGGGCTGTGCAGTACTATGATGTGCCCAGTGCTGCCCAGTACTATGGTGTGCACAGTGCTGCACATTACTATGGTGTGCCAGTGCTGCCCAATACTATGGTGTGCCAGTGCTGCCCAATACTATGGTGTGCCCTGTGCTGCACATTACTATGGGGTGCCAGTACTATGGTGTGCCCAGTGCTGCCCAGTACTATGGTGTGCCAGTGCTGCCCAGTACTATGGTGTGCCCAATGCTGCACATTACTATGGTGTGCCAGTGCTGCCCAGTACTATGGTGTGCCCAGTGCTGCCCATTACTATGGTGTGCCAGTGCTGCCCAATACTATGGTGTGCCAGTGCTGCCCAATACTATGATGTGCCAGTGCTGCCCAGTACTATGGTGTGTCCAGTGCTGCCCAGTACTATGGTATGCCAGTGCTGCCCATTACTATGGTGTGCCAGTGCTGCCCATTACTATGGTGTGCCAGTGCTGCCCAGTACTATGGTGTGCCCAATGCTGCACATTACTATGGTGTGCCAGTGCTGCCCAGTACTATGGTGTGCCCAGTGCTGCACATTACTATGGTGTGCCAGTGCTGCCCAATACTATGGTGTGCCCAGTGCTGCCCAGTACTATGGTGTGCCCAGTGCTGCCCAGTACTATGGTGTGCCAGTGCTGCCCAGTACTATGGTATGCCCAGTGCTGCCCATTACTATGGTGTGCCCAGTTCTGCCCAGTACTATGGTGTGCCCAGTGCTGCCCATTACTATGGTGTGCTCAGTGCTGCCCAGTTCTATGGTGTGCTCAGTGCTGCCCATTACTATGGTGTGCCAGTGCTGCCCATTACTATGGTGTGCCCAGTGCTGCCCAGTACTATGGTGTGCCCAATGCTGCCCAGTACTATGGTGTGCTCAGTGCTGCCCAGTTCTATGGTGTGCTCAGTGCTGCCCATTCCTATGGTGTGCCAGTGCTGCCCATTACTATGGTGTGCCAGTGCTGCCCAGTACTATGGTGTGCCCAGTGCTGCCCAGTACTATGGTGTGCCCAATGCTGCCCAGTACTATGGTGTGCCCAATGCTGCCCAGTACTATGGTGTGCCCAGTGCTGCACATTACTATTATGTGCCAGTGCTGCCCAATACTATGATGTGCCAGTGCTGCCCAGTACTATGGTGTGCCCAGTGCTGCCCATTACTATGGTGTGCCCAGTGCTGCCCATTACTATGGTGTGCCCAGTGCACATTACTATGGTGTGCCAGTGCTTACCAGTACTATGGTGTGCCCAGTGCTGCACATTACTATGGTATACCCACTGCCAGTGCTGCCCAGTACTATGGTGTGCCCACTGCCAGTGTCAACCAGTACTATGGTGTGCCCAGTGCTGAATCTTACCTGCTGTCAGTGTGGACCCAGCATGATGAACATTCCTCTCCCTTTACAGGCAGCAGCAGCAGCAATGGTTAATCTGGGGAAGGCATGAGCAGCAGGAGTCCTGATAAAATCCATCGACAAGCCCCGCCCCCTTTTTCAACTCTCCAGCCCCTTGGGTTCCTGGGAAAGAAAACCTAGCTCTCTATTGGTTGGCGGCGGCCATGTTTTTGAAGCCTGCTGTAGGGGCAGCCATTTTTGGTTAGCCACTGCAGCTTCACTTTACACATATAATAGCACAGAGCGACCCTGAATCACTTAAATTGTGCTGGCCTGGGGGGCAAAGGGCACCCTGCCCCTCGGCCCAGCCCGCCCCTGGCTAGAACCTAAGAAGGATGGTAGAGTAGGCTAGTGGTAAGGAAGGAAGGTAGAGTAGGCTAGGGGCCAGTAAGGAAAATAGCATAGGATAGAAGGAAGGAAGGTTGAATAGGCTAGAAGCCAGGAAGAAAGGTAGAGTAGGCTAGAGGTCAGTAGTGAAGGTAGAGTAGGCTAGAGGTCAGTAATGAAGGTAGAGTAGGCTAGAGGCCAGGAAAGAAGGTATAGTAGGCTAGAGGTCAGTAATGAAGGTATAGTAGGCTAGAGACCAGGAAGGAAGGTAGAATATAGGCCATGAAGGAATACAGAGTAGACTAGAGCCCAGGAAGGAAGGTAGAGTAGGCTAGAGGCCAGGAAAGAGGATAGAGTAGGCTAGAGGCCAGGAAGGAAGGTAGTATAGAGGCCATGAATGGATATAGAGTAGGCTAGAGGCCAGGAAAGAAGGTAAAGTAGTCTAGAGGCCAGGAAGGAATGTAGAATAGAGGCCATGAATGAATATAGATCAGGCTTGAGCCCAAGCAGGAAGGTAGAGTAGGCTAAGGCCCAGGAAGAGCTTTGTCTTTGTGCCATCTGAGACATGATCGCCCCCCCCCCCACCCATATAAGGACTGTAACAACACAAAGGAATTTTAGTGTTTGTGCCTCAATGATATGGCTACTCCCTAGTGAACTGATAGGCTGCATTCTCATGACTATTGATTCACAACACAAGACGTGTTTCTCCCCCTCTGCATGTAGACAACAGATTGGTACCGTAAATTGGTACCATAGCAACAACAGCATTACCCTCAAACAGCAATGCAGTATTGTTACTGAGTACTGAGTGACATTATATCACCCTGCTACTGAGTGCCTTTATATTATAAAGGGGCGCTATTTCAGCAGCAGCATGGTTTTGATGCAGCAATATTTCAACATCCCTGTGCACCTCTTATTTTATGGCTGCGGTAATATCATGGTGGTGCTGCTGCAGTGTTGAAAGCATTCTGCTATTATTCCTGCATTATTAGCACATTGTGCCCTCGGTGATACAATCACACAGCGTTAATGCAGCATTAATCCAATATTACTGCAGTATCTGTTTTATATTATCAGCCTAACAAAATGGCTCTACTGAGAGTGCGATGGTAACGGAGGGCGATTGGGGGACGGAAAGACGGTGTCTCCAGATTGATGGCCATGTGTGATGCCGGTGACACTCCCTGTGCAGGATCGCAGTCGGCGCTGTCTCTCCTCTCTCTTCATACTCGGTGTAATCCTTGGCGAGCTGTTCGTCTCTCCAGGGGTCCGCTGTTAACACCATGCCAGGTCTCAGCTGGGTCCTCACTCATTAAATATTGAATAAATGAGGAAGACAAGCTCTGATGTGGCAGGTTGTTTGATAATAACACTAATGAGAGAGACGCAGCTACCGTGTCACGGGATCACACGCTGATCGCTGATCATTAAAGCGCTGTCTCTGTCTGTCATTGTGTCTATCTGAAGGAGGTGCCCTTATACACGGCTCTCAATTGCATGAGAGATGGGAGTCAGCTGGGAAGGCTTCACAGATACTATATTGATAATATAAATACATTATTTCAGGATATACGCAGCGCGATTCCTTGTGCAGATGTTTGTGTAGGGGGATGTGAAGTGTAAGGATTTAGAAAGGCAAAGGTTACATATACATTTTTTATTTAGGAGCCATAAGCTCATCTATGGACGGCACAGTGGTTAGGGTCACGTTCTCAAAACTCAGGGGTCTATTCCCTCTGGCCGCGAATGCTGCGATGTACAAACACCACCTCCGCCCGCTGTCATGTGATTTCCATGTCTCTTTTTGGCACTCTACAACCCACCGCTCCCCAAAGCACTACCTGCCCGTGGGTAAAGGAACCCATAGATACTGTGATTTAGGTGACCGGATTATATCTAGTCTGCCCCCAAACCGCTGCATATGTTGGCATCTGAATATCCAGAGACGTTGTTTGGGATTGGCATAAATAGCAGGCGGACGATGCCCGTGATGTCACACTGTGTGGTCATCGCCAGTCCGATGGGATCCCAACTGTTTGGGCCGAGCGGCAAATAGCTGGAGCTCTCTGATTTTTATTCTGATGTCTCGATCGTAATCACATTGGCCACATGTGCAAGCACAAAACCATAACCATCGCGATTGGCGCAAAATCCAAAAAGGTTCAAATGCCAACCAGTGGAAAATATCAATGGATGATGGGCACTGTCTTATCATGTGTGTGCAGCACTCATTGTCTGACCTGAAAACGTGTGTGCGTTATGGACTCGTGCATACCAGGCTACATTGGACATGGATTGGACTTGTATCATTCCATGGCGCTCTGGTCAGAGTCCATTTTGTTTTGATGAAGCCGGGTAGTCAGTGGTGTCTATGTGGGGCAAGCAATTGGCAATGTTATGCTGTTTTCCCTTTAAACTATAATGATGACGGAGAGATTGACAAGTTGAAATCGAGTCGTCCAACTCAGAACCGCTCCATTGTTTTTGCTGGATAGATCCGAGATGGCTCAGGACCCACCACCCTGGGGACAACTTTCGTGAAAAACCCTCCGACTACACGGTTCCCGCCGTCCATTCTACACGCCGAGAAAAAGGGGTCTGGTCAGTGGATTGACTAGACCAGGTCTCTACGCCAGTAAGATGTTCTGCATGCTGCTGTATGGCGCAGGAAACCGTGTCAGTGAGCGATGGGCACAAGGCCTGATTCAGAGGAGCGCGCTTTTGCAGCTGTGACCGCATCTTTATGCTAATGCGGGCAGCTGATGGACTCCGAACGGGAAGCAATCGGGAAGCCGACTGCCTAAATACCGGCAGCCAGCTTCCCGACTGTCAGATCCCGGCAAGGGTGAAATGGCGGGTGTCTAGATGTAGACGCCCGCATTTCCCCGACGCCGGGAGACCGGCGCCCTGCATCCCGATCGTAGTGATGCCGGGCGCCGCGAGCGGACAGCCGCGGGGGGGGAGGGTTAGGTTTAGGGCTCCCGGGGGGGACTTAGGGGTCGGCACCCCCCGGGAGGGTTAGGCTAGGGGGAGGGAGGGTTAGGGTTAGGCACCCCCGGGGGTGACTTAGGGTTAGGCACCCCCTCGGGGGACTTAGGTTTAGGCAGCGGGGAAGGGGGTGGTTAGGGTTAGGCACTTAGAGGGGGGATTAGGGTTAGGCACTTGGGGGGGAAGTTAGGGTTAGGCACCCCTAAGGAGGGTTAGGGTTAGGGGGGTTAGATTAGTACATACTTACCTATCCACGATCGGGATTTCCAGCGCTGTCGGGCTTCTGCTGCTTCTAACTCTGCTCCTGTCGGGCTGCCGCTGACGGGAATCGAACCGCCGGCCGCATTTCATACCCATTCCACTCCGAACAGATACGTCCGCCGGCTGCGGCGCTAATCCACCACTGTGCACCATTGAATAATGTGCCAGGCCTACGGAGGTGCAGATGATCCGTCTATACATGGCCAAGGGTGTCAGCGCAACTGTGCCGAAAGACACATTTGCTGACCGCGACACACCCGCATCCAGCTGGCCACCCTTCCTGCTACCGTCTAGAAACACCCACTGAAGTTGTCTCTCTATACGACTAAATTAGTTCTACGATTCCCAGCGCAGTGCGGCTTGGTCACGTGCGCAGACTGTATACACATGCCAGCTGACACGTGGCATCGACCCTGCGCGCACCTCTGAATCAGGCCCACAGCCTCTAACTAATCAAAGAGAACTGTCTCCAGCTCCAATTTAAATCTCCCTCCCCAAAACAAAATCTCTCGGCTCGAAACTCATTTACCATCCAGGGTCCTCTACAAACCAGAGCATATGAAGTGTGTATGAACATATGGCGTCTGTGCATTGCTCCTCACTCTGTGGCTGTGTGCCAGCAGAACAGATCTATGAGGAGGAGGATTTGGGAATCCAGGTATTTTCTGGGCTTTTTTTTTTTTTTTTTTTTTTATTGTCTATCACTTCCATTCATATTTTGAATTTTAATCAACCGTCTGCTGCGAGAGGCTGCTCGCTAGGCGACAGGATGTCCTTGCTGTAGGCAGGCGCAGTCACGTGGAGGGATTGGCACAACAGTGTGATACTGTTGTGACATGTTGTGACAGAAGACATATTCTCCCAGAGCATTGTTTGACTGTGGCCTGTCACAATACCAGTGCGAGGAAGGCAGTGTATAATGCAGGATTCCACCAGTGCAGGCTTACTGGGAATGAATGAACGGATGCTGGCATGCGTGTGCGGACATCTTCTTCTATATGACGTTGTCGTGGATGAACAGCAGAACATGAGTGATGACTGCTGGCTCCTGCAGGACAGATTTATAGCATAGATATTGCGTCAGCTGGTCCCTGATGTAAGATCTCACTGCATTACGCCATTATACATGTTGAATGATTGTGAATAGGGATCACTTGGATTTACTGGGGACCCATGTAAGACAGTGCAGGAGCACAGGGTAGAGGACATTTATCTTGTATGTTGCCATGCATCTGTCTCTGTATTCTGCCTAGTTGGGCAATTTTGGCACTCTGATTCCGTAATGGAAGACAGGCACCCATGTGATGTTGTATACTCGGCTGTGATATTTCATTTAGCTGCAAGGGGTTGAGATTGGGTAAAATGAATAAGTTCCCTACTTTGCACAATGGCACAGAGCTGAAAAGGCCTATTATCCCCTGCCACATTCACCTCTTCCCTCATACACATACATTAGTACACAGACCTCTCCCCTCGCTCCTCCTAATACACAGACATAAGGATACACAGACCTCTCCCCTCCTAATACACAGACATCAGGATACACAGACCTCTCCCCTCCTCCTAATACACAGACATCAAGATACACAGACCTCTCCCCTCCTCCTAATACACAGACATCAGGATACACAGACCTCTCCCCTCCTGCTAATACACAGACATCAGGATACACAGACCTCTCCCCTCGCTCCTAATACACAGACATCAGGATACACAGACCTCTCCCCTCGCTCCTCCTAATACACAGACATCAGGATACACAGACCTCTCCCCTCCTGCTAATACACAGACATCAAGATACACAGACCTCTCCCCTCCTCCTAATACACAGACATCAGGATACACAGACCTCTCCCCTCCTGCTAATACACAGACATCAGGATACACAGACCTCTCCCCTCCTCCTAATACACAGACATCAGGATACACAGACCTCTCCCCTCGCTCCTCCTAATACACAGACATCAGGATACACAGACCTCTCCCCTCCTGCTAATACACAGACATCAGGATACACAGACCTCTCCCCTCCTCCTAATACACAGACATCAGGATACACAGACCTCTCCCCTCCTGCTAATACACAGACATCAAGATACACAGACCTCTCCCCTCCTCCTAATACACAGACATCAGGATACACAGACCTCTCCCCTCCTGCTAATACACAGACATCAGGATACACAGACCTCTCCCCTCCTCCTAATACACAGACATTAGGATACGCAGACCTCTCCCCTCGCTCCTCCTAATACACAGACATCAGGATACACAGACCTCTCCCCTCCTGCTAATACACAGACATCAAGATACACAGACCTCTCCCCTCCTCCTAATACACAGACATCAGGATACACAGACCTTTCCCCTCCTGCTAATACACAGACATCAGGATACACAGACCTCTCCCCTCCTCCTAATACACAGACATCAGGATACACAGACCTCTCCCCTCGCTCCTCCTAATACACAGACATCAGGATACACAGACCTCTCCCCTCCTGCTAATACACAGACATCAGGATACACAGACCTCTCCCCTCCTGCTAATACACAGACATCAGGATACACAGACCTCTCCCCTCCTGCTAATACACAGACATCAGGATACACAGACCTCTCCCCTCCTCCTAATACACAGACATCAGGATACACAGACCTCTCCCCTCCTGCTAATACACAGACATCAGGATACACAGACCTCTCCCCTCCTGCTAATACACAGACATCAGGATACACAGACCTCTCCCCTCCTGCTAATACACAGACATCAGGATACATAGACCTCTCCCCTCCTCCTAATACACAGACATCAGGATACACAGACCTCTCCCCTCCTCCTAATACACAGACATCAGGATACACAGACCTCTTCCCTCCTCCTAATACACAGACATCAGGATACATAGACCTCTCTCCTCCTCCTAATACACAGACATCAGGATACACTGACCTCTCCCCTCCTCTTAATACACAGACATCAGGATACACAGACCTCTCCCCTCGCTCCTCCTAATACACAGACATCAGGATACACTGACCTCTCCCCTCCTCTTAATACACAGACATCAGGATACAGACCTCTCCCCTCCTCCTAATACACAGACATCAGGATACAGACCTCTCCCCTCCTCCTAATACACAGACATCAGGATACAGACCTCTCGCCTCCTTTTATTACAGAAATATTAGGGCACAGGAATGAGTAAGTTGTCTTTGTGGTGTGACACGTAGACAGAAGTAGGTTAGATGGGGTTGTGTTCTTTTTCTATACTATCTAAATCTTCTTACAAGCTGATAAACTTTTCCCTTATTTGAGTTACCTTTGGCCTAGCGTTATCTTGGACTATATATAAATTATACATCCATACCTCCCTTTAGTAACTGACTGCTGAGGTCGCCTGTATCTTATCTATTTTACACTGAGATTACTATGCATTAGGGAATGACTGAACACCACTTGTCCCTACTCTTCTTAATTGATTTGTAATCACGCTTTGTAATTCACTGTTTATAGCTGACAAGTTTTTTCTAATAGCATTCAATATTTACGAACGACAACAAGTTGTGTGTTAATAAAGCCACCTATATAGTTTTTTAATTATGACTTGATATAGACCTTTGTATGGACCGGGGGCCTGATTCACCTTCGGACGGAATTGCAAACAGGTCGCGAGTCGCAAACAGCTTTGCAATTCCGTCTGCGCAGATACAGTATGGTAATGCAGAGGAGGCATCACGTCTCCTGTGCATTACCTATCCGAGCTGTGTTGTCCAACGTAGCATCGGATAATCTGCGGAACAGCGGCCGGCTAAGGTGACCAATGGGGTCAGGCAGCCCGCCGCCGCAGATGAGAGGTAAAGGCCAGGAAATCCTTGTCAGCCGACGGAGATCCTGGTCTCTTCCCTCCCCCCCCAACGGTGGCGACACGCCTCCGTTTCCCGAAAACGGAGACGTGTTTCAGGAAACTGAGGCCATCGCCACCCCCTCCCTGCCCACAAACGGCAGCAGACTGTCAGTCATTGCCAGTCTACGTGCAGGATTGCAGACCCGTCCTGCACATGCGTAGAACTGGTCAGACGCCTGCGCAGATTCCCGATGATCTAGTGTGCACATGTGAATGAGGGCCTGGGAGTGAAGGTGTTTTGTACAGGTGTGCTGGGACTCAGGGAGCCCTTCTTCTGTTTCTCACCAGTGACTATGGCATACTTGCCGACAATCTGGCTGCTTCTTCCGGGAGGGAGCAGCCAGATCGGCAGAACAGGGGGCGTGGCCGGCAAAAGGGGGCGGGTCCAAAGGAGCTGAGGTTTGTTTGCGGGTGTGACGGGGCGGGGCCACGTGATCGCGTCATTTTAGCCACGCGAATTACGTCAGCGCCCCCCCGCTGCGCGGGTTAATCAGGTAATGGGGAGGGGGGATCGGCGGGAGGCTTGCCTGCCTTTCCGGGGGGGGCGGGAGCTGCACCCGTTTATCGGGAGGCTCCCGCCCGAATCGGGAGGGTAGGCAACCCTGGACTATGGGCTCTATTTACTACAATCCGCATTTGTAATGCAGATTGTAGTGTGATGTTACCAACTGAATTTGCATTGTGAATTCAGGCAATCTCGCAGGGGTTTATTACAAATTGCGATAAAGCTCTGTCCCTGTGAATCCACTTCGCACACTTATCACTGTAGTTTTCGCAAAAAATACTGTGACAATTACAGACGCATGCGCCGACCGGCCGTCGCTAAGCCCCACCTCCGCGATCACAGGAGTCCAAGACCCTGGATAACGCCACCTCCAGGTGGCGTTATTATCACAGGGCTTTCCCCGGTATTTTTTCACAGTTTATTTTTAGTAACTTTGGCCAGATCACATTTCCCATTACAATTATGGGAAATGCGATCTGATTGCTAAATATAAGTGATACTTAGGGCTTGGAGTAGAATTTTACGAATTCTACTCCAATTGCCCTTTAGTAACTGTAAGTGATACTAAAATAATGTGAAAAGGGTGTGAAAACACCCTTTTTGACTTTATTTTAGTAAAAATAATGTTAATAAATAGAGCCCATAGACAGATCTTAGCATGCGTTTTCTCACCAGTCATTTCCATATTCGTGTAAGCGTATTACGCACTATGTAACTGACAACTGAATAAAACAGTCAGTAGAAGATTTGTATTGTACGGTTAGTGAAGTCTATTTGTGAAATGCATCAGAAGATGATAGCGCTATATATAAATAAACGTTAATCACAATAATTTAAATAACAGGACGTCTTACAAGGGAAAAAAATACGCAAGAGCAAATATTATCCTCGAAATTAGGGGAAGTCGGCGGCTATGTGATCGGCAAGTGGCCTTATATATTATTTGCTTCCAGTATGCTGCGGAGGGTCTGGTATGTTTGTTCGTCAGTTATTATGTCGACATGCGAAAGGTCGACATGATAATGTCAACATGGTTTAAATGTCGCCATTTCACTTGGCAACATTCCAGTTGCCCACCATGTGAACATGTTGACATTCCGAGGATGTTGACATGGTGACTGTCGACATGTTAAACCATGTTGACAGTCTAGTGTTGACATTATGAATGCTGACATGGTAACTGTCGACCATGTGACCGGATCCCTGCCCCAGGAACCAATAGAATTGCTCCTGTTTTCAGAATGGTTTCGTTGCACAGGGGATAGGCATATATACATATATCTAGTCTACTGCACTATATACATATATACACATATAGGTATATACATGTTACTGTATATCAGTGTTGGCTAACCTTGACACTCCAGCTGTTATGGAACTACATAACCCAGCATGCACTGCTAGTTTTGATATTAGGGCATTCTAAAACTGTGGCAGGGCATGCTGGGATATATAGTTCCACAACAGCTGGAGTGTCAAGGTTAGCCAACACTGCTGTATATAATACATACTGACTTCCTATGAATGCTTTCCAGGAGCAGCCCTCCTGCAGGTAGGTTCGAGGGGCGGGGTCGGACTGGTGACATAATTAGGCCTCATCCCTTTCTAGGGAAAGACAACGATTTGCGGGTCTGCGATGAGGGGGCGGGGCTAAATGACACAAATTGTGCCCTTTAGTCCCTCCCCCTCCCATTAAATCTCCCCATCCTGCCCGTGTCACTAGGAACTTGGAAGTGGGCTGGATTTGGGAGATTTGCCTACACTTCCATATTTATAAAGAAATGATAAATTAGCTTCATGAGCAGGCTGTCAGCAGCTGCAGCAGCACAGTTTGTGTCACTCACAGACAGTCACTCCTTTAAACACGGGCGCCACTCTGAAGCCGCTGCCTGCTGTGCCACACGACCCTCCCACTACCAGTCCCTGCCTGCCGCCCAAAAAAGAGAGAGACTCACGAGATAATGTCGTCATCATCTTGCGAGACCAGTAGCTCTCCGTGTCAGGTGGAGGCCGGACACTGTCAGTGAGTGACCCCCCCCCCTCCCCTTTTCCGGCGGTTGCCCGTGGTCAGCAGAGTCTAAATAGACACAGTGGGAAATAAAAAGAAAAGTCTGCAGGGTGCAGTGGGTTTGCTTGCCGGGCCGGCGGGTCCCCTAAGCCTCCGGGCTCCAGAGCAAGGGCATCCTCTGCACCCGCTATGGTTACGCCACAACCTCCCAGTGGTAACAAGTTAGATAATTGAACCTTTTTATTTCCATTGATGTGCATTGACAACTGCACTAGATCGAATGCAGTTGTCATTGTGTTTTAGACACTGGCTGGTGGGTATGGGGGTCCCCTATCATATGTAGAGGGCATTAATTTGGTATATATAGACAGGATCAGCTTCATTCATTCCCAGGACTATGGTATTATCACTGGAGTGCATAATCTGGCACATCATACTGCATGAGCCATCAGTTTCTACTATATATTTATAAAGGGGCCCAGACTATGCACTGTAGTTGTCATGTTGTCTGCTGGTTATGTCCTCTCTAATGGTGGGCCAGGACTCTGTGTTGGCTGGCCACACCCCCTTTGGTGGCTGGCCACACCCTCTTTGGTGGCTGGTCACACCACTTAAGCATGGGCCCCTGCTGCTGCATCCCCCAAGAGGGCCCTTCGTGCCCCAGTCAGACACTGGAAAGCGGCCACTCATACCCCTTTTTCCATTTGATTGCCGGGTCGCACCCGGGAGTATGTTCACGTGCCAATTCTCGGGCGTGACCCGACTGAGACCCCTGTCAAACCGGCGGCCCGACCCGACACTAATGCAGGGTCAATGATGCCATCGGCGTCACGTGATGAGTCGGCGCTTGGAGGGAACGGGACCTGTGCAGAGAACGGGACCCAGGTCGCATCGACCCGGGTTACCTGTTCACACGTGACCAGGGTTGAAATGCCGGGTCACTCGACCTGGTTTATTTCAATCCTGTCCTTTCACACTGCACAATAACCCGGGTTGCGGCACGCTCACGGGCAAAAAAAAATGGGGTTATTGGAGCTAGTAGAGCCATAACTAGATATTTTGGTGCTCTGTGACAGAAAGAGCTTTGGGGTGCCCCCCCAATCGTAAAGAGGGACAGTGCACGCCCGCCAAAAAAGTGGCGTGGTCTCTTAGGGAAAGGGCATGGCCACACTATAATACCCCAATTCACATTACACCACAAGCAGTGCCCCTTATCCATGTTGCGATAAATTGTAGTAGTGTTCCTTACACATTATGCCACACAGTAGTAATGCCCCCGCTGTGAGCACTTACCTGTACAGCTCCCCATTACACATTATGCACACAGAACAAAGCCCCCGCACTTACCCGTACAGCTCCAGCTCCGCAGCATGTCACTGTGGGAGCAGGGGCAAGCCGCAGTCTCTGTCCCCGCCTGTGCCACCTGTGCCACCTCCTCTCCACTGGGTTGCAGCCCAATGCCAAAGGAACAGCTCCTCGGCTCAGGGCTCTCTGGGACTGGACTGAGAGACGTCATGGCATCTCTCCCAGTCCCTGAAGATACTACAGCAGTCGGGGAGGGGGCGGAGCTCAGGGGGTATAATGTGTATTAGTAGCGGAGAAGGAGCCAGGCACACCGTTACTATTATACTTTGCAGCGGGCGGCCGCGGTAGATGATCGCGGGTGGAGGGGAATGGGTTAGATTCCCGTCAGCGGCAGCCCGATAGGAGCAGAGTGCGACGCAGCGGAAGCCCGACAGCGCTGGAAATCCCGATCGTGGATAGGTAAGTATCCACTAACCTAACCTAACCCCCCTAATCCTAACCCTCCTTAGGGGTGCCTAACCCTAACTTCCCCCCCAAGTGCCTAACCCTAATCCCCCCTCTAAGTGCCTAACCCTAACCACCCCCTTCCCCGCTGCCTAGACCTAAGTCCCCCGGGGGGGTGCCTATCCCTAAGTCCCCCCCGGGGGTGCCCAACCCTAAGCCTCCCTCCCCCTAGCCTAACCCTCCCGGGGGGGTGCTTAACCCTAAGTCCCCCCCGGGAGCCCTAAACCTAACCCTCCCCCCCCGCGGCTGTCCGCTCGCGGCGCCCGGCATCACTACGATCGTGATGCCGGGCGCCGGTCTCCCGGCGTCGGGGAAATACGGGCGTCTACATCTAGACGCCCGGCATTTCACCATTGCCGGGATAAGACAGTCGGGAAGCCGGCTGCCGGTATATAGGCCGTCGGCTTCCTGATTGCTTCCCGGTGGAGGCTGGTTCCACCCACAGGGCATGCGCGCTCTGTGTGGGCGCACCGGCCACACCACCCTAGTTACAGGCCTGGGAGCTAGTGGAAAAGGGGTATTAGTGTATTACCATGGGACTGCCATCTGTTATTTTCCAAGCTCACTGACATCTGGTTCCAAGGTCCATGGAATTATCACATTTAAGCTTGTTAATAACTAACTCTGCAGTAGCGTCAGTATGCCTGTTACTGTTATCATTTACCCATCCATCCATCAGCGACACCTGTCACTTTCTCCCATTTATAGTGGTTAAAACAAATTTCTTCACCCCCCACCTTCTCACGTTTTATTTGCTTACATCACGGCAGGGCCGAAACTAGGATTTTTGTCACCCGAGTTACAGTATTTGGTGCTCCCCCTAGTAACTCCCCCATAGTAATGTCCCCTGCAGCAGTGCCCCTATAGTAATGCCCCTGCAGCAGTGCACCTATAGTAATGCCCCCTGAGGTAATGCCCATATAGTAATGCCCCTGTAGTAGTGCCCATATAGTAATGCTCCTGTAATAGTGCCCATATGGTAATGGCCCCATAGTAATGCCCCCGTAGTAGTGCCAATATAGTAATGCCCCTGTAGTAGTGCCCATATGGTAATGCCACTGAACTTTTCTCGTATTTGCCTTGAATGTTCTTTGATCTTCATGAGGAAGCCCATATTTGGAAACGCACTAACTAACCATGGGCATAGCTAAGCAGAAGACATGAATACTTAAGTAATAAATAATGATTTATAGTCTAATCAATTAGGGAAAAAAATAAACTTTACGGTTCTGTTTTTTGTTTGGCCATCACGGTACTTTGTGTATTTTTGCGTTGATCGGTTGTAAGAATTCCCAAAATAAATCAAATCAATTCCATGATGTAAGATAATGTGAACAATGTCAAAGGGGGTCAAAAGGGGGTGAATGCTTTGTATAGCTTTGTATATATAGTGTGTATATGGTATCATTTGTATTATACAGTTAATGATTCCTCAGTAGGAAAAGCCTTCTGTGTCCTCGCTGTGTTTGTATATCTGAGCTATAACTTGGGCTGTTCTAAGTGGTTTTTACAGACTTTCATGACTTCAATCAGTAAACGTTTTCTTCCTTAACCTGCATATTTACTCCTTTTGAATATATGATTTTAGCAACTATTATAGCGAATTGCATTGTGCTGGCGATGGAGCAGCATTTACCGGAGGGAGACAAGACCCCCATGTCAGAGCGCCTGGTAAGTCAGCTATGGAAGGAGGACCCGTCGGGACCTCTCACTTATAGACACGCTCACTTACACATATACAGAAATGCGCTATTACACAGAACTGCTGACTGTAATGATGCGATGTGTACCCAGCCATACGCACTGCACGATATGATGTGCGACCGCACGAGATATATCGTTCCATGTAGCGTCATGGCCTCATTCATCACATCGTCTCATCTAGTGTTCAGCACGACAGATGGGACAAAGCGATGGAAGACGCCATGCATGTACAATCGGGCGTGCACACTATACGATCCGCACGATATATTGTTACGATCAGCCTTCGAACGATATATCGTATGCTATATATCTTATAGTGTGTCCCTAGCTTACGTCAAATGTGCAGCAAGTTCAGCTCTATAGTTACAAACCAGGCTATGGACTTAGGGGGTCATTCAGACCCACTCGCAAGCGGCAGTACGCTCGCAAGTGGGTCGATGTTCCCCACTGCGCATGCGCGAGACCCGGACTGCGACAGCCAAGCTGTCGCTCCGTGTCTCGCACCAAAGGGGGCGTGCTGTCGATGGTGACTGACAGGCACGCCCCCTCTGGTGGGCGTGCCGGGGGCGTGCCTGCCAGACGGAGGCGTTCCCATGGGAAAGCCTACCGTCTGAAGCCAGCCCCACTGACATCACTAGTGATGTCAGTGGGAGTGATTTTGGCTCTGATAGAGCCAAAATCACTCCCGGGCTTGTGGCTGGGAAACCCTACCGCAGGGTTTCCGTCGCAAGTCTGATGGTCGCGATGGTCAAGACCATCGCGACCATCTTTTTGGACGCTCGTATATGCTGTGGGTGGTCACCCACAGCTATACGAGCGTCCAGGAGGACGCTCCATTTTAATGGAGGAGGGCCCTGATTCAGAGCAAGCGCTCTGCTCAGAGCGTCCGGCTCTGAGTCAGGCCCTTAGCACATATTGTTTCGGCAACATCCAGTGCTTGAGCAGCCTTATACAGTATAATCCTTCTTGTTGCTGGGACCTCATTACAGCAGGGCTCCAAAGGGCTGAGCAGGAAATAAATCTGATGCACCTGTATCAATAGTCCTGTGTGTCAGGTACGTCCCTTCCCTGTCCCTGTATTTTTCTTGCATGATTCTTATCCTTTATCCTTGATGCGTCTGTGTTATATTTTTATTGACCCCAGTCTGGCTGACTAACTGGTTTAGCTTTGACCCCGACTGCCCGCTCCAGACTCCTGACCCTGGACTGTCTGACTGTTCTCTTGTCGTGACTCCTGTCCTCAGTTGCTAATCTGTCTTTGCTACAGTATGTACATGGACAGAGACTCTCACTGTAAAATCTCCCAGCTTACCTGTCCTGTCCATTTACGCCTCACTGTACAACCTCCCAGCTTACCTGTCCTGTCCATTTATGCCTCACTGTACAACCTCCCAGCTTACCTGTCCTGTCCATTTATGCCTCACTGTACAACCTCCCAGCTTACCTGTCCTGTCCATTTACGCTTCACTGTACAACCTCCCAGCTTACCTGTCCTGTCCAATTACGCCTCATTGTACAACCTCCCAGCTTACCTGTCCTGTCCATTTACGCCTCACTGTACAACCTCCCAGCTTACCTGTCCTGTCCATTTACGCTTCACTGTACAACCTCCCAGCTTACCTGTCCTGTCCATTTATGCTTCACTGTACAATCTCCCAGCTTACCTGTCCTGTCCATTTACGCTTCACTTTACAACCTCCCAGCTTACCTGTCCTGTCCATTTACGCTTCACTGTACAACCTCCCAGCTTACCTGTCCTGTCCATTTACGCTTCACTGTACAATCTCCCAGCTTACCTGTCCTGTCCATTTACGCTTCACTGTACAACCTCCCAGTTTACCTGTCCTGTCCATTTACGCCTCACTGTACAACCTCCCAGCTTGCCTGTCCTGTCCATTTACGCTTCACTGTACAACCTCCCAGCTTACCTGTCCTGTCCATTTACGCCTCACTGTACAACCTCCCAGCTTACCTGTCCTGTCCATTTACTCCTCACTGTACAACCTCCCTGCTTACCTGTCCTGTCGGTTTACGCCTCACTGTACAACCTCCCAGCTTACCCTTACCTGTCCTGTCCATTTACGCAAGGGATGGGGAACCTCAGGCCTGGGGGCCATATAAGGCCCTCGGAATCATTTGGTCTTTTTTCTGCTAGCCTCATCTGGCTAGCAGGGTGCCCAGAATGGCACCCTGCAGCCAGCATCTATGCAGCAGTGCCGCCTCTAGCATTCTTAGAATGCTTCAGATGGTCACACCACTGTCCTTACAGCTCCCCGGATGATCATCAGGATGCTACGGGCATTGCTGTAATCATCGGTGATTGTGGACCCGCCCCTTGTGACATCATCCGGAGAGGGGGCGTGGTCTGCACTAGGGCCGTAAATAATGTTATATATATCAAAATGGCCCTCGGCAGAAAAAAGGTTCCCCACCCCTGGTTTACGCCTCACTGTACAACCTCCCAGCTTACCTGTCCTGTCCGTTTAAGCCTCACTGTACAACCTCCCAGCTTACCTGTCCTGTCCGTTTAAGCCTCACTGTACAACCTCCCAGCTTACCTATCCTGTCCATTTAAGCCTCACTGTACAACCTCCCAGCTTACCTGTCCTGTCCATTTACGTCTCACTGTACAACCTCCCAGCTTACCTGTCCTATCCGTTTACGTCTCACTGTACAACCTCCCAGTTTACCTGTCCGTTTACACCTCACTGTGCAACCTCCCTGCTTACCTGTCCTGTCTGTTTACGCCTCGCTGTACAACCTCCCAGCTTACCTATCCTGTCCATTTAAGCCTCACTGTACAACCTCCCAGCTTACCTGTCCTGTCCGTTTACGTCTCACTGTACAACCTCCCAGCTTACCTGTCCTATCCGTTTATGTCTCACTGTACAACCTCCCAGTTTACCTGTCCGTTTACGCCTCACTGTGCAACCTCCCTGCTTACCTGTCCTGTCCGTTTACGCCTCGCTGTACAACCTCCCAGCTTACCTGTCCTGTCCGCTTACTCCTCACTGTACAACCTCCCAGCTTACCTGTCCTGTCCTCTTACTCCTCACTGTACAACCTCCCAGCTTACCTGTCCTGTCCGTTTAAGCCTCACTGTACAACCTCCCAGCTTACCTGTCCTGTCCGTTTAAGCCTCACTGTACAACCTCCCAGCTTACCTGTCCGTTTAAGCCTCACTGTACTACTGATCGTTACGCTACTCAATACAGTATATATACACTGAAACATAATAAACTTGGCTTTGCTTTTATCTTCTCAGGATGATACAGAACCTTATTTCATTGGGATATTCTGCTTTGAAACTGGAATAAAGATCATTGCCTTGGGGTTTGCATTCCACAAAGGATCCTACTTACGCAATGGCTGGAATATGATGGACTTTGTGGTTGTTCTAACAGGGTAAGATTCCTCTATTTCTTCAGCACACAGGATACAAGATATAGTTTTTATAGTGAGTGTGCTATGCAAGTCTCACTGTCTCTCCCACCTAATACACAGGGGGAGATGTACAGTATTATCTGGCGTTATGGTGAGTTGTGGTTTCAGCGTTATTTTGTGTGCGCTGATACCGCTTCTTCCCCATGTAATTTTGTGGATTGGGGTGGTAAATGACAAGGGCGCAAAGATAGAGCGCAAATGTGCCAGCCAATGTATGAACGGTCAATCGCACTGACAGCTGCTATCAATTTTGACAGCTGCCGATGTCACTGTCCTATCCCCACAGCAGGGACAGCACTGTTCCTGGCTGTGGCAGCTGCCGGCTCCAGGCTGCACGTGAGATGTTGCGCATGCCCAGTGGAGCCAGCCGGGAGGTGAGACACTAGGCTGATGCGCTGTGCGCTCTGGTAGGGATCTCATTGGTACTGCTTCCTGATTCGCCTAAAGAGGCTAAGCAGGAAGAGTTATAGTGGCGCGATCAGTGCTGCTATAATACATCTCCACAGTCCTCTATAATCCTAATACACAGACATCAGGACTAGGGGGCCTATTCATCATCGGAGGCCGTATGGATCTCGCTGAAAGGGATACTTAAGTATCCAACTCGCAGCGCGGGGAAACCTGACACTGGAGCAATTCATCATTGCTCCGGTGAGGGGACAGCTGCTCCGAAAAGCAGCTGTCCCCTCGGTTAGTATCGCAGCTACAGAAGCAGCTGCGTTACTTACCTCCTCCCAATCAGCCTTTCTACGCATGAGTGACCCGAAGTATGCGCAAAGCCTCCGGGGAGGTAGCGAGGAGGCGGCGGCGGAGGGATCCACTCGGATCCCTCTTCGCATCCCCGGGACTCCTTCCCAGAGGAGGAAGCGGGGATCAGAGAACAAGCTTGTTCTCGGAAGCAAACTCCGAAAACTTTCAGTTTTTGGAGTTTGATGAATATCAGGTGGTCCATTTGGGACCCTTGATGATAAATAGCCTGGTAACAAAAATATGCGGAAACTAGCATTTCCGCATGGTTACCTTGCCATTTATCGATGATGAATAGGCCCCACACAGTCACCTCCCCTTCTCCTAATATACAGACATCAGAGCATAGAAGTTTGTTATTGAGAAATTCTGAAAAAAATGTAGTGAAGTTGTACAGTGAAATAAATTGTACTGATCTGTCATCCTTAGGTTTTGTTATATAGTGGTGGACAGGTTTGTGCTTCTGTTTATCCACATTGGGAACCTAATACACAGACATGAGGACACAGACCTCTCCCCTCCTCCTAATACACAGACATGAGGACACAGACCTCTCCCCTCCTCCTAATACACAGACATCAGGACACAGACCTCTCCCCTACTCCTAATACACAGACATGAGGACACAGACCTCTCCCCTCCTCCTAATACACAGACATCAGGACACAGACCTCTCCCCTCTTCCTAATACACAGACATTAGGATACAGACCTCTCCATTCCTCCTAATACACAGACATTAGGACACAGACCTCTTTCCTAATCCTAATACACAGACATCAGGACACAGACCTCTCCCCTCCTCCTAATAAACAGACCTCAGGACACAGACCTCTCCCCTCCTCCTAATAAACAGACCTCAGGACACAGACCTCTCCCCTCCTCCTAATACACAGACATCAGGACACAGACCTCTCCCCTACTCCTAATACACAGACATTAGGACACAGACCTCTCCCCTCCTCCTAATACACAGACATCAGGGCGCAGACCTCTCCCCTACTCCTAATACACAGACATCAGGGCGCAGACCTCTCCCCTACTCCTAATACACAAACATCAGGACACAGACCTCTCCCCTACTCCTAATACCCAGACATTAGGACACAGACCTCTCCCCTCCTCCTAATACACAGACATCAGGGCGCAGACCTCTCCCCTACTTCTAATACACAGACATCAGGACACAGACCTCTCCCCTACTTCTAATACACAGACATTAGGACACAGACCTCTCTCCTCCTCCTAATATACAGATATCAGAACACACTGACCTCTCCCCTCCTAATACACAGACATCAGGGCAGAGATCCCACTCCTAATATGCATATATCAACCTTCCTCCTATTACACAGGTCTTTCACCTATTCCTAACACAAAACTGACCTGTTTTTGCTAATACACGTCCCTACACCATTGGACAACCGATCTAATTCCTCTCCGTCTCGGTAAGCTTTGCTATCTCTTTCATCTATAGCGAGGACACATGTACAGTATCTTATTCTGGGACACAGCCAGCAATTGCCTTGTGATTTGTCTGCAAGATTTGTGGATCATGGTACATTTCTGAACCACTGTAACTAGTTCAGGCTTTAAATAACTGTCCTCATTGTTTTGTCCTGGCTACGGCATTCTGGGAAGCCAGCCCACCTGGGAATTAATTTTATCTCCTTCTCTTTCAACCACTAGATTTGACTTGCCACGTGGTATCTGAACGGACAAAACCAATTCACGTTTATGAAGTAGCCATAGAAAGAAAACATAAATAAATTAAAGAAAAATAAATATAAATATATAATATATATATAGCAGCATCTCCAAAAAAAAGGAAAACCAGCACACCTTTGTTTTAAATGCAAAGAGAATTTGTATTATGCATATTTGAATAGCGGCTTCCAAAAATTTGGGGTACCTTCAGTTACATATTAAAGTGCATAGTGCAAAATAGTGATACATTACAGACTGCACAGGAGCCAAAATGAAGCCATGATGATGTAATGTATCACTATTTTGCACTATGCACTTTAATATGTGACTGAAGGTACCCCAAATTTATAACAGCCCACTCGCCCACTCCTGGCCCATAGCTTTGGTAAATGTGACAGCATCTCATCCCCCATAGAAACCTATGGAGGCTGTGGCAGCTGGCGGAAATGTAGGGACAACTGGAGATATCTGCTGCCATCCTTCTATAATACATTCAGGGGACACTAAATATTTGCGGCTATAAAAACTCGTGTTTTCAGGGAATAACCTGCAAATATTTAATGATAAATGGGCTCCATTGGGTGTTGATTCTGCGCCCAGGTCCCCAGTAGGATTGTGTCATCAGTCAGGTCTGGAGTTGGGTCCTCAGAGGATTGGACACGTGTGCACCCAGCTATAATCATGCAGCGTCATATCAGATGAATCATTTGCTTTATCCATTGTTTCTACATTACAAACTGGAGGGAGGTGTCTGAAGGGGTAAGGGGTGACCGGCCAACATTTGTTACATAGTCCTTACCTGACGATGTTATTCACATTCTTTTGCTGAAGATGTTGCTTTTCAGGACCTTTTATAGGAAGATATTATCCAAAATATCAGTCGTCGTTGTCCAAAGTCACCTAAATAAAGCAGAAACTACTCAGAGAGTATCAGTGTAGGACAAAATGTCACCACAAAATGGCTGCCAGTAGCTGTGCATCCTTTATATAGGGCTGTGACCTGCACTGTGACATCACAATGCCTGCAGGCAGCAGCTAGAGATGGCTGTAGCTTGGATCAGCTCTTGGCCCAGATGCTCTGTAGCAGCACTCTGGTGAGAATAGAAAAGCCGGGGCTCAGGATATATGTAACTTCTTTACATTGTCGATCTTTTTATACCACAGACCTGACAACGCCCTGAAACAAAACAAAAAAAGCAGCCAATTTTGACCATGTTCTTGAAAATGGGTTAAGAAAAAAGAAAGCCCGCAGATGGAGAAGAGGAAAAGAAATGGTAGTGGTCCTATCATACATGACCCCATTGAAATTGTTATGGAGTTTAAGGACTATCAGTAAATATCATATCATCTCCCTAATCCTCCTCGTTTTCATGACTCATCATAGTGACCCTTATTTTCCCCCCCGGCCTACTTCTGCAAGGTCTCTCCCGAGCAGAATTCATGTCTGAATGCCAACATAACATTAGATGAAACCTTAAGAACGATCAAGATCAGGTCACTTGCCAGTACTCAAATATTTGCCTCCGTCCTTACCCCAGCAATGACAGGAGTCTTTAGTTTTATGCTGGAGGGAGCTTCCTTCAACCAAGTGGATACCCATTGCATAGTTCAAACTATAGGCCAGTATCACTGGCGTATCCATAATGGCTGCAGTGCCCACGGGCCCCTGGGTCGAGGGGGGCCCCACACCAAACCTATCTCTTCTATACTTTCCTCTCCGGAGTCCCATGTTGGCAGCAGAAATCACCAGGGAAATGGAGCGACTGACATTTTTCCCTGCGCTTTGCACAGTAGACTTTGACACAGCGCCAGAGTCTACTAGTGCGCAGACTCTTCTGTGCTGCTGGGCATAGAGGAGGGGGCTCTGTATGGAGACCACACATGGGCCCCCTCCTATGTTAATACGCCCCTGGACAGTCTTTTCATTGAACATACGTCTCAAAAATATGTTCAAATGTTTTTGTTAGCAAATGGGCTAAGGACCTGATTCAGAGACGAACGCTCTGGCCAGAGCGCTCGCTCTGAATCAGTGCCCTCCTCCATGAAAATGGAGTGGCCTCCTGGCCGCTCGCATAGCTGTGGGTGACCACCCACAGCATATGCGAGCGTCCATGATGATGGTGGCGATGGTCTTGACCATTGCAACCATCGGGCTTGCGACGGAGACCCTGCGGTAGAGTCTCGCTGCCGCAAGCCCTGGAGTGATTTTGGCTCTATCAGAGCCAAAATCACTCCCACTGACATCACTAGTGATGTCAGTGGGGCCGGCTTCAGATGGTAGGCGTTCCCATGGGAACACCTTCGTCTGGCAGGCACGCCCCCGGCACGCCCTCCAAAGGGGGCGTGCTGTCAATCAACATCGACAGCACACCCCCTTTGGTGCGAGACCCGGAGCGATGGAGAGCCCGTCGCTCGCCGGGTCTCGCGCAAGCGCACGACGGAGCTCCCTCCGTCGTGCGCATGCGCAGTGGGGGAACATCGACCCGCTTGCGAGCGTCCTGCGCTCGCGAGCGGGTCTCAATGACCCCCTAAATCCTTTCTTGCCTTGGTTCATTCATTCGGACCAAATTGGCTTCATCCTGGGCATGCAAGTCCCAGACATTACCAGACATGCCATCCATCTGATCCTCTCTATTCATGAACATGCAGTAAACAGCTGGTATATTGCTGGTAACAGGAAAGGGGTTTCATGTTCTTTCATGTTCAGGTCGATAGGTTTTGAAACTAAATTGCTGTCTGTAATCTTGGTTCTGTACCCGCCATTCCTAACTGACCGTGTCAACCAACTCGGCATGGTTGCCAGAGATCCCTTATAATGTTTGCTCTTTTGAACGAACCCCTTGATATAAAGTACAGGAAAATTATATATGTTCACATATAATATTCAGACGCACATGGAATGTTTTTGCTTGAAAAGCAACAAATGATGTCTAAAGGTGCATACACACACAACAATTTTTTGAACAATTATTGATAGCGATATCGTTCATCGTTCAATCGTTGAAAAAATCGTTCGCTTTCTGAGTTAAAATGAGCGATTATCGTTCATGCGCGCTAACGTTTGTAGTTTGTAGTTCAGTCAGACTGACCAACTGAACGATTTTCATTAAGAGAATATGCAAAAATCGTTTGTAGTTCACAAGAATCGTTCATTACATTTTAGTAAATGAACGATTTTAGTAAACGATTTTTGTTCATTTTCCCCTTGAAAAAATTAATGAAAATCGTTTACTAAAATCGTTCATTTACAAAATCGTTGTGTGTGTATGCAGCTTTAGAAATAAGCTGCTCCTAAATGTGATATACCTGTACTACGCACCTAATTTACTCTAAATGAAAACAGCCTGGGTCTACAGTCAATGATATCAAGTGGATAGGTGCTGGTTAGCCAACAATTTTGTTTATGACTCTGACTAAACCAGACAAGGGTCCTCATTCAGAGCAGCTCGCAATTAGCGCTCGCTCGTTCAGAAAAAGGGACCGGCTATTCAAATGAACCGTACGCTCTTTGCGGTCTGTTGCCGCCTCCATGTCTGAACGAGCGAGCAAAACATACGCTTGTTTATTTGATAAAAACGCCCCCTGGCCGCTCGCATCATACGTCATGTCCGCTATTTATTAGATTAATCGAGTACATCGAACAGCGTATGAACTGCTCGCTATTCTTGTGGTTGGTTTTTTCATCCGCTATTTTGCGAGCAGTTCTGAGTTAAAAAAAAACAAGTGACGTGGTCAATGACGCTGCTGTAATAATTATGCACACCCTTAAAACGCCCGCTTTGACCTTTAAGCACGCCTGCGTTCTGATCTCCACTCCCCGTTTTCAAGCACCTTCCCCTGTTACCACCCACATACGCCTCATTCTGTCACTCAAAATAGCAGGCCCTCGCTATATAGCGAACAAACGATTTTCGGCCGCACTGACTGGTTCGCGCATGCGTACTAAAAACCGTACGCATGCGCAGATGTGCGAACATCGCTCGGAACGAGCGTACTGCCGCTTACGAGTGGCTCTGAATGAGGGACAAGGAGCGCTATTTGATATAAAGGTCTGGAATAATCAATTTCAACCTTTTCTCTCATGGTCGGATCTACGTCATCAGAATGAAGGTTCTACTTAGCTCCTTTATGTATTCCAGACTATGGCGATTCGTATACCCTCGTATGTTTCAAATACGTGCTGCATACAACTTCCCAGCTCATTAGGGACAAACGCCTTAGAGTCCATCTCTGCATTCAGCAATGTATGCCTGTGCAAGGAGATGGCCAAGTTATACCCAATTTCAATCATTATTATACGGCTGCATATTAAGGAGCTAGATGCGAACGCTCGCTCGATGCTTATACAAATCCAGCGCACGCCCAGCAAGGCGGGCGATCGCGCGGCCAGGCATTAGCACGCCCACTATGACTTGGCGTGCGATCACTATGTGTATGCAGACGCCCACCAGCCATTCATAAGACGCCTACTTGCGCACGTCATCTCCTGGAAGTGCCTGAAACCATTGGTACATCGAGCACCATCGGAAGCGATCGCAGTGCTTCAGGTTGACCATACCCTTCCGCAAGCACTGCGATCACTTCAGTGTGTATTTCAACCAGGTGATGTGTACAATGACGCTGCTCGTTAATTATGCACGCCTCTGTAACGGCGTTGGGACACTCTGGCACACCTGCTTTCGTACCACCACTCCCCCGTTTCTAGTGTCCTGCCCCTGTCAGCACCCACAAACGGCCTCTCCTGTCACTCATTCAGCTGGGCTGTCTATGCTGGGCGAGCGTACGCTTCACCGATCTCTCGCTGTGGTTTGCGCACACACAATGCGATGCATGCGCAGATTGCAATTATCGTTCAGCTACGAGCGTTCGCATCATAGCGAGAGGGTCTGAATAAGCTCCTAAACCCAATGTGACTTATGGAACAGCTTGAATCCCAAATTGAGACAGAGGAGTTTATTTATGAAATGTCGGGTTGTAAAACCCGACACTTCTGTTTGTGTTTCTGCCCGATATTTAAAAGGACAGTGATATTACTAGCAAGACACGGCTAGTACAGGCATTGCCCTTTTAAATATCAGGCAGAAACACAAACAGAATTGTTAGGTTTTACAACCCGACACTTTGTAAATAAACCCCGACAGTCCGAGTAGCATCCAAGAAAAAGAAAAAGAGAAAGAAAGCAACACTACTACAAACACTGTAATATGATCAACTACAGTTTAAACATATATAAATTTATTTGTACAAATATACATTTAAATACATTTTTTCCATTCTAAATAAATTATGATGGTACCAGAAATATAGTTTAAATTAAAAATACAATGGGAATTGTTACATTGTTGCATAATCCTAAGCAAATCAGTAAATAGCATAAAAAATCCACACTGTCTGCAGACACTAATTGAAGAAAGTATAATGTTCTGTTATAATTGTGCAGTGGTATCCGCCTCCTCCTCACTGTGGCTCGCCCAACGGTCTCCCTGTCACACATCGGGGACTTAGGGCCTGATTCACTACAGATCGCTATTGCGATCGCAGCTGCGATTACGCATGCATCTATGCTAATGACTGCAATCGCAAAGCTAATATAGAGACCCAAGCCAGCATAGACATGCCCACTACCGCTTTCCCACATCCGTATTTCATTGCAGACCTGCGTTTACATCGGGAACATCGAGGTTCATCGGCTCCTCACGCACAATTATAACAGGTCTGACCTTACTCAGAAATTGCTAACCTCATCGCAAGCAGTGAGTACTCAAGCTGAGTATGACAGTGGCTAATTTGTGCACGCCTAAGTAACGGCGTTCAAACGGACAGGCACGCCTGCTTTTCTCTGACCACTCCCCCGTCACTACCACCAAACGCTGACCTGACGTCACTCACTCTGCGATGGCTTTGTATCTGCGTAGGTGATTGCAGAGCGATCGCAATGCTAACTCATGCACGCGCACTGCGGAGCTTATGTATACGCAGTACGCACCATCGACATATCTGCCTACGCGGTTACAATTGCAATCCATGATGAATCAGGCCCTTAGTCCCCGTTATATGGCAGTCTCCAACCAATCATATTCTGGTTGCCTCGATCATGTGCATGTTCAGCCTATCAAACCCAAGAGAACCCTACTTAAACCTGGATTTGCACTAAGGTGGTGATTCAGCAGAGGATGGAGTTGCAAAGCCACATACAATCAGCTTTGCTGACACCTCCTGTTGCCTCTGCGATCCCAGCACTGTGACCGTCGGTCGCGACGTTGGGTGGTGCCAGCCAGCTAAGTAAGCCTCAGCCGGCTTGCAAGGCTAGTAATCTGCATCCATGGACCACGCCCCCGTATTCGGGAACGCAGACTGTGTCGCCCCCACACTGTCCCGTAAACGTCTCTGACTCAACCAATGTAGTATCCATTTTGAGCTGCAAGCTGGAAATTTTCCCACTGTAAGATCCAAAATTGCCTTAATTATGTCTGGGCAAGCGGGCATTTCCTCTATGGGTAGGTTCCAACCCCATCTTATCTGATTATGGACGGTTTTTGTCCACCTTCTGAAAGATATTCAATGATCCAGGTTGATCCTGATCATCTGCTTCTGACCTTCCGCAGTATGGGTCCTACAAGTTGGCACACAGGACCTCATTCAGAGTCTCTCGCTAGCGCTGTGCGCTCGCAAGTGGCCCGATGGTTTACGTACGTGCATGAGCACGCTTCATTCTGCGCGTGCGCAAACTACTCTGTGCGATCGCAGGCCGGCGCGCTCGTCCACCAAAGACAGCCCAGTGAAATGTGTGACAGGAGAGGCCGTTTGTGGGTGGTAACAGGGGCAGGACACTAATAACGGGGGAGGGGAGGTGCGAACGCAGGCGTGCCTGAGTGTTTCACTGCCGTTTTTGAGGCGTGCATAATTTAACACGCAGCGTCATAGTACACGTCACATGCCTGTTTTTTACACTGAAGTCCTCTCAGTGCTAGCGGTAGGGTAAGGCAACCACAAGCTCTGCGATCGCTTCCGATTGTCCTCGATGTACCAATGTTTTAATACACTTCCTGGAGATGACGTGTGCTGGTTGCCGGATCTGCCTGTGCGATTGGGTGTACGCTGGCCACTCGCTAAGACATGGTGGGCGTACTTATGCCTTGGCGAGCAATCGCTTCCCGTGGCCTTACTTTGACAAATTTGCATACACCTGGTGCGAGCGATCGCATCTAGCGAGAGGCTCTGAATGAGGTCCACAGTCCAGCAGCAGACTGTCAGTGATTGAGGGAGGGGGCGGTGATGGCCTTCATTTCCCAAAATGGAGGGGTGTTGCCACTGTTGGGGAGGGGGGGGGAGTGGCCAGGATCTCCGTCAGCTGACAGAGATTTCTTGGCCTCTTTGTTGTATCTGCGGCAGTCGGCTTGCCTGACCCCAGTTACTTGTTCCGGCACTGTCTCCTAGGTGCCATCCGGGTCCGTCGAGGCTGAGTATGACGTCTCTGCGAGGGGTGGCTGCCCTGCTGTCTGAGTCAGCTTTTTCCTTCTTGCAATTCCCACATATGTGGTGCATGGACGCCGTCATCTTGGTGTGAGTCACCTGGCAGTCTCCAATCAATCGGATTCTGGTGCAGAGCTAAGAGCGCCCTGCTTAAACCTGAATTTTCACTAATACCGGTGCCAGAACAACTTCTCTACATAGAGATCATCTATTGGCTCAGTTTGCCGGTGCATTTGTTCCAGCACTGGTCTTCAGTTGACTGACTCAGTCTGTAAAGGCGCTAACTGTCTCCACCTGTCTGCTTCAGTTTGTGAAGGCACCATCTATGGTATCTCCAGCTGACTGTTTCAGTCTGCAAAGGCGCTATCTGTCTCCAGCTGACTGTTTCAGTCTGCAAAGGTGCTATCTGTCTCCAGTTGTCCGCTTCAGTCTGCAAAGGCGCCACATGTCTCCAGCTTACTGCTTCAGTCTGTAAAGGTGCTATCTGTCTACAGTTTACTGCTTCAGTTGTCCGTTTCAGTCTACAAAGGCGCCATCTGTGTCCAACTGCCCACTTCAGTCTGCAAAGGCGTTTTCTGTCTCCAGCTGTCCGCTTCAGTCTGCAAAGGCGCCACATGTCTCCAGCTTACTGCTTCAGTCTGTGAAGGTGCTATCTGTCTCCAGTTTACTGCTTCAGTCTAAAAAGGCGCTATCTGTCTCCATTTGTCCGCTTCAGTCTACAAAGACGCCATCTGTCTCCAGCTTACAGCTTCAGGCTGCAAAGCTGCTCTCTCCAGTTGTCCGCTTCAGTCTACAAAGGCGCCACATGTCTCCAGCTTACTGCTTCAGTCTGTAAAGGTGCTATCTGTCTCCAGTTTACAGCTTCAGTTGTCCGCTTTAGTCTGCAAAGATGTCATCTGTCTCCACCTTATTGCTTCAGTCTACAAAGGCGCCGTCTGTATCGAACTGCCCACTTCAGTCTGCAAAGGTGTTTTCTGTCTCCAGCTGTCCACTTCAGTCTGCAAAGGCGCCACATGTCTCCAGCTTACTGCTTCAGTCTGTAAAGGTGCTATCTATCTCCAGTTGTCCGTTTCAGTCTGCAAAGACGCCATCCGTCTCCAGCTTACCGCTTCAGTCTACAAAGGCGCCATATGTGTCCAACTGTCCACTTCAGTCTGCAAAGGCGTTTTCTGTCTCCAGCTGTCCGCTTCAGTCTGCAAAGGCGCTATCTGTTCAGCTATCCACTTCAGTCTGCAAGGGGACCTGTCACCAGCTGTCCAATTCAGCCTACAAGAGTGCTACCTATCTCCAGTTGCTCCCTACAGCCCGTGAGGGACATCGTCTATCAGGACTCTTAGTTGGCTTCTCATTCCTGTTCCATTTACCTACCACGTCCATTCTTCTAGTAGCAGGTCTGCATGAGGAGGAGTCTCCTAAAATCGCCCAGCTTCTTTTATTCTCCTGATAAGGAGGCCAGCCCTAAGGTTCCTGGCCCAAGCCAACAAGATTCCAGAATAGTGACACTCTTATTGTTGGACACTATGTTATGTCAACAGCTGATTATGTCTAGTTTTCCCTCCAGGACCTCCAGTGTTGTTAGCTTAGAACCTGTTTCCCCCCCACCTGGCTGAAATCCAACTGGTTTCTCACCATAGAAGTCGGCTTTCATGTAATATATGATCTCTCCAGTAGAAACTCTTTCCTTTCCTTCTCAGCATTACAAGATAAAAATATTTGTATAATTTCCTGAAGTTGAGGCATTGCCACAGCAAAGTCAAAGACCAACTAATCATTTTCTTTGGAATCGCTATCCTTCAGGCTCAGGCAGGCATCAACTAAGTACGGGTCTCACTTTATATGTAGAGCTCAGTCCCTGCGAAGGACTCCTATGAGGATTGGCAGGAGATTCCAATCAAACACGGTTTCCAATCCCTTTTGAATAAAGATTAAACCCATCGAGGGTTTTCAAAATGAACCTATATGTATGAAATGCATGTTGGAGGGATTGTTCCTCCACATTTGGTGGCTTTGTCCCAGATACAAGCCTTTTGGAATGAGATAAAGAATCTCTTAAGAGTTATTCCTGCAGATAAATATGCTCCTCTCTCCTAGGTGCTGCTAGGAGCTACACTAAACCAAAATAAGTTGATTATTTGGTGTTGTATGGTTATACTGTGTGCTAAGCTATTGTTATTGACTTTGACCTAAGTATATTTATGTACGATTGCGGTATCCATTGATCATGGGGAAGTAAGTTTTTTTTAAAAAAAAAAAACAAGGAAAAGACCGCTGAGTTAAAATACAAATGTCTTACACTAAAATATATACCATGACATAAAAAGAGATAACTGACATATCCATTCTAATCATTTTTTTGGGTTGCGGTTCAATGCAAGACGCGATGGGTACAGATGTGTGTCTGTTTACAGTGTGCCGTAATGCAGCTGATCATTAAAGCAGCGGTAAATACCTCTTGTATCGACTGATACAATAGGTATTACTATTTACAAAGCATCACGAAGAGCTGTAAATCTATTCTTCTTTTAAAATGAGTAACATTTCAGTATCATGTTCCCTTAAGTGCACGGGCACAGACATAGCTCCGAGCCTATATTTAGAACACTGCCATAGACATTGGGAGAGGATACACCCTAAATTAGTAACTGTGCACCCAGCATGTTCCCCTATCTAGTGTCCCCTATTCCAATATTTTTATTGATAAGTGGTTTTTAATAACAGAATGAGTTTTACATGAGAAGTGACCTTGACAGCTGTACCATAAGCAGTTTGAGAGAAGGCAACCTCAAGCTGAAGATCGGATGTTCTGCTCGCACTGCTACAAGCGCTGTGGGTGGAGCTATTACTTATATAGTAGGAGTTGGCCAGACTTGGAAGATTAGTACATCCCATTGAGTTAAGTAGCAGCAGTTACATATTAAAAACAGGGTGCTGCATTTCTTCACCTTTAATATATTAACATAAAAGATTAAAGCCCATTTTGTGCGAGCTCTCAAACCAATCTTACTAACTTGCTAGGTAGAAAAAAAAAATAGACTATTGCACTATTCAATAAGTCACTTTAGTTCTACATATGTAAGCCTGTTGTCCTACTCCTATAGTTTATGAATGCATATGATCTCACAGGCTCGTCATTAGACTTTGGAAGGGTATTTCTAGGCTGATATAACATGACCATCCCTCAGACAGCTCAGTGGATTTCTGATGTGAAAAAAAAACTTTTTGCCCCTAAAGTAAGAAAAGACAATAAAATAAAAAAAAACCCATTAAGCAGCCGCAGACACCTCTTTGGGGTATCTGTCTGACATCCTAAGTCATTCATAAAACCTGCATGTCTCCACCCTCCCCTGTCCCCCGCAGGTTGGGGGATGGGTGAGAGCGTTCTGTTCTCAGGAAGATGTTATCAATGAACGGTGGTTTGTCACCAAGGTAACAAGACCAAAGGTAGTCGTGGAAACTGTGTGAATGAGGCATGGCTAGTTGCCATGGAAACCCTCTGAATGGGGATAGACCTAGTGCTGCTGTCACCTCTCTCCCTCCCCAAAAAAATATTATCATAAATCCATAATTTAAGAATCTGATGATAGGATATTAATAGTATATGGAAACGACTCTCCTCAAGCGGTAGAGCTCTGAATACAACGATAGTACATACTACAGCGGAATGAGGGAGAATGCATTAGAGGTTTTACAGTAGTAGACACCAGGCAATAATATCAATAAGCTACTGGGGTGCTATGCAGAAAAATATAAATTAGCCTTAATAAATATAGATTGACAGAGTTATATATCATCGGTTGCTTGTATCATACATGTCATAGATTTTTCATTGAATCTCGATGCTACTCTTCTCCATGTTAGATGCTAAGGAGGCAATGGGAGGCTTTATCTACGTTATGGAAATGACCTACACTAGCTGGCTAAGAATGCAGGTGGTCTCATTTCAGTGAACCCTTGTGGTCTCTGCCATAGGGGTAATGCTCGCCCCTTCTAAATATGAAAATATATCTCTCCAGCAGCTTCTGTTCATAACTAGTAAGAATTTGGTATATTCATTCATTGCAATGTTAACCCGGTGTACAGCGGGGTCAGGGGGTCATGTTCAGTAAAACACATAAATGAACACAGAGGTATCCCATAGTCAGGTCAAGACCATTTTTATGGAAGGAGAGTGGTAAAATAAATAAATGCCTGCCAGGCTTTGCAAATACAATTACGGTCTGGCATGAAAATACCCCTTGTGTGTGCTGGCACAGCTGTCAAAGGATAAACATAGGTCATACATAGATTAATTATATTATTTATTATACAGTATTCATGGTGGAGGCCCTTATGATCATGCCAAATTCATAACACCTACCCCCATTTTAATATACAGACTAGGGGGTAAATTTACTAAACTGAGAGTTTTTAGAAGTGGAGATGTTGCCATAGCAACCAATCAGATTCTAGCTATTATCTTCTAGAAGGTGCTAGTTAAAAGTAGAATCTGATTGGTTGCTATGGGCAACATCTCCACTTTTAAAAACGCTCACTTTACTAAATATACCCCCTGGACACTGTTTGATGGAGATCAGCTTCCACATATAACTGGTCCCTCGCCGCTGCTTGGACAGGATGCCCATAGGATGGGTGTCCTGGGACCCTGCTCTTCATACACTGCACTATTACATTATTCTGTTTGGCACCACACCGAAGTCATTCTCCCTCTTTGCAATCCATCTCAGGGCAATTCAGCAGAGTGAATTTATCCCTATTTTATCCATCACTAGCTCACCAGGCTACCCTGGGGTTGGCAGTGTCCCAGCCTATAGCTATATGCCAAAATGACCAAAATTAATACATTAAATACTGTCAGCTTGAGAGGCCATTACACAATCAGCCAATCAGAAGTGGCTAACTAGTGCTGCCGGTCATCGCCATCACACTGCGCATACCTCCCAACATATGGGAGCTTGAAATCGAGACCCCATGCACGTGTCCAAGGCGGGCACCATAAATAGGGCGTACCCATACAGGAGGGGGAATGGCATCGCGACATGTCTCAATTTCCATCACTCTGGAGGAGCGTCCACCACTCCCTGCCCCCAGGTTGTCCATGCACTGTATAGATGCCAGCTATTCACCCGCTAATCTGTACAGCAGAGCAGCGGTGAGCACGTTCTCCCCCCTCCCACCTGGCTACCCCCTTTCCCACAGCAGGATACTGAGGCCCACGGGTGAGAGTGCCTGAAAAGCGTGACCTTCTTGCCAACAGTGGGACGGTTGGGCGGTATGCACTGCATATCATCACACCAGCCATACGGCACCCGCAGAACGGTGACATGAGTCCTGACAGGTGCATATGCACCCGCATCCAGGTCTACTTCACTAGCGATCACACATCAATACGCCCCTTACAGCATTTTAATTAGTGCCCCCGGCAAAAAAGCTGGTATAGAAATGCTGTTATTTACATCCATTTCATTCACTATGAATGCTACTAATTAAAGCTACACCTACACGCAGCACACTATTCACACATTGGAAATTGCTTTCAGTAGGTAAGTATTACTGTATGGTTCCCACCTACAGCATGAAAACATGGCTCAGTTGTAACGCATTTTAATATGTAGCCTCGGTCACAGAGCATTCGGGGGTTGTTATATTGCTTTTGTAGTGCAAGTGACATGTCTCTGTCTCTGCAGGATATGTCACTGTAGTTTCCGCTTCGTGACCTGTTCAGTTTTGTCCTTAATATCCGCATTATGATGATGTGTTGGGTATATAAGAGGATCAGTTATATTTATTATGTAGCACCAATCACATTGTACATTATGAAGAGAGAGAACCTCAGGGAGGCTGTATTATATGAAAAGAGAGCACCTCAGGGAAGCTGTACAATATGAAAAGGGAGAACCTCAGGGAGGCTGTACAATATGTAGAGGGAGAACCTCAGGGAGGCTGTACAATATGAAAAGGGCGAACCTCAGGGAGGCTGTACAATATGAAAAGGGAGAACCTCAGGGAGGCTGTACAATATGAAGAGGGAGAACCTCAGGGAGGCTGTATAATATGAAGAGGGAGAACTTCAGGGAGGCTGTATAGTATGAAAAGAGGGAACCTCAGTGAGGCTGTACAATATGAAGAGGGAGAACCTCAGGGAGGCTGTACAATATGAAACGGGAGAACCTCAGGGAGGCTGTACAATATGAAAAGGGATAACCTCAGGGAGGCTGTACAATATGAAAAGGGAGAACCTCAGGGAGGCTGTACAGTATGAAGAGGGAGAACCTCAGGGAGGCTGTATAATATGAAGATGGAGAACCTCAGGGAGGCTGTATAGTATGAAAAGAGGGAACCTCAGTGAGGCTGTACAATATGAAAAGAGGAAACCTCAGGGAGGCTGTACAATGTGAAAAGAGAGAACCTCAGGGAGGCTGTACAATGTGAAAAGGGAGAACCTCAGGAAGGCTGTACAATATGAAAAGGGAGAACCACAGGGAGGCTGTACAATATGAAAAGGGAGAACCTCAGGGAGGCTGTACAATATGAAGAGTCAGAACCTCAGGGAGGCTGTATAATATGAAGATGGAGAATCTCAGGGAGGATGTATAGTACGAAAAGAGGGAACCTCAGTGAGGCTGTACAATATGAAGAGGGGAAACCTCAGGAAGGCTGTACAATGTGAAAAGGGAGAACCTCAGGAAGGCTGTACAATGTGAAAAGGGAGAACCTCAGGAAGGCTGTACAATATGAAAAGGGAGAACCACAGGGAGGCTGTACAATATGAAAAGGGAGAACCTCAGGGAGGCTGTACAATATGAAGAGGGAGAACCTCAGGGAGGCTGTACAATATGAAGAGGGAGAACCTCAGGGAGGCTGTATAATATGAAGATGGAGAACCTCAGGAAGGCTGTACAATATGAAAAGGGAGAACCAGAAGGGAGGCTGTACAATATGAAAAGGGAGAACCTCAGGGAGGCTGTACAATATGAAAAGGGAGAACCTCAGGGAGCCTTTACAGCATGGAGACAAATAGACTCAGTGAAGGTGAATAGTATTAAAAGGGAGAACCCCAGGAAGGTTTTACAGTGTGAAGATTAGAACCTCAGAGAATCCGAATGAAAGGAAAAGGCAAAACCCAATGGAGGCGGAACAATAAGCAGAGGGAGAGCCTCAGTGTAAGACTGGCCAATGAAAGGGGGGTATTGAATAGTGCAGATACACTAGTTTCTCATTCCTGCAGCAATCACTTCCACAGCCAACGGGACATACATTGGTTCCAACCCTACCTCAATGGGACACCGGAATCATAGAGGGCCTGATTCAGAGGCGTGCGCAGTCGCGGCACCAGCAGCTGTGTATTTTGTATCGCGGAAGTGATAATATGTAAATGCTAGTTTCTGCCTTTCCCTTGGGTACTAGTGTGCGCCGAAATGTGACCCTGAGATGCCCACTTTCAGTCCTGTGCATGCCTGTGGTTCTGCACAAATGCTATTGGTGCACCATCGACACTTGCTCCCTCTGAACATCGCCTCTGTGGCTGTGGCACTGCGCCTGAGCACACGCCCACTTTCACTGACACGCCCACGACACTCCCATGCACCTTTGTGCGTATACTCAGGGCTACCCCTGCTCCGTAGGTGTTCCCAGAATATGTTGTGCATGCGCAGTCAGTGGCGTCACTGGGGGGGGGGGTGCAGATCGGCGAGCAGCGGTGATGGATGACGCACACATCCACTGTGCTTTGAGAGAGGCAGGGGGCCGCCCAGCGGCTCCAGAGTGCTGGGCAAACCCCTAGCATGATGAGAACAGGGGTGTGACACGCGGTCACGCCCCCAAATCATCATACACCAGGGGGCAATGCTTTAATTTGAACAAGGCCACACCCCTTTCATGGCTAGCACAAAGGACCATAGGATGGGTGACAGGGAGAGTACAGCACACTGGGTGTCACCAACCCCAGTGACAACTTTGTGCGCAGTAGCAAATAATCGCTCTACTGAGTAAACAACGTCACTGGGTCCGGTTAGCGGGCTTCCCTGAATAGGATGTAATCATATTGCCGGCGGACGGATGCCGGACGTCGATATACCGCTGCATAAATCCCGCTGCCCGGAAATATGCCGACGCCGAAATCCGGAAGGTGAACAGGATACCGACGTCGGCATCTCAAAGAACAGCAATCCCAATTGTCTGGACGGGCAAGTCACTGTCCTGTCCCTGGGGAAGGGGGGATTAGGATTAGGCACCCGGGGGGGGGGGGCTTAGGGTTAGGCACCCCCTGAGAGTTAGGTTGAGGGTGCGGGAAGGGGGGTTAGGCACCCCCGGGGAGGGTTAGGCTAGGGGTAGGGGAAGGGGGGGGGAGATTAGGGTTCTTACCTACTGTTGTCTGAATTCTGAACCAGGCGGCTTCCCGCTGTCAGGATACTGATTCCCTCTGAATTAGGCCCAGAGTTTCACCCAGACCTCTGATATTTCATCCCTAGTTACTGCTCACTTTCTGTCCCACTGACCTACTAACTACTCATTAATAAATCAGAATTAGCCAAGGGGGAAAGGTCATTGTCTGTAGTTGCCAGATTTTGTTCTCTATGTAATATATGATGAGCTTTATAATGACGCTGAGTATTTTCATACTGCACCATCATGATGCTGAGTAAAGGTGATTTTCCCTAAGACACTAAATTGTACTGGATTTCATTGAGCAGCCTGTAGTCATTGCTGTATAAGACAGAGAAGCTTCCCTGAACTGATCTATGTTCCCGGAGGGTGTGTGCTGACTCATCTCCCCACTGCACAGAAGCCACAGCTAAATGTCTCTGACCCTTCTGTCATTTTTGTTAATCATCCTAAACACTTAACCCTTTCTGTGCTAATACACAGTTACAGAATAATATGATATTTGCACAGGGTTGGACTGGCCCACAGGGGTACAGGGGAAATCCCCGGTGGGCCCCACTGCCTGTGGGCCCACCCCCATCCTCTAGGTGTCAGGTTCCGGACCTCAAATTATAGATTGTTACTCTATTAGACGGCTAGATACCTGGTGGAGCAGATCCACTGAGCAGCATGGGACTTGGTTCCCTTCTATAGAAACTACACCAGGACTTGCCTAATGGTTAGCCAAGCATCTGTGGTGGCTGGCCACACCCCTTAAGCATGGACCCCGGTGGGCCCTTCATGCCCCAGACCGACACTGTATTTGCAACTTGGTCAATGTACATTTATTTACAGGAAATAAGACACTCAGGAGCTGGGTTACTGTAATAATGAGTTACATGTACAGTAATAATACGTTTTAGGAATAATAAGAACCTCAGCAGCTGAGTCACTGTAAGAACATATTATATGGGTGATATGACGTTTAGGAGCTGGGATACTGTGATAAGATGTTACAGGGGTAATAAGACACTCAGGAGCTGGGTTACTGTAATAAGATGTTACAGGGTAATAAGACACTCAGGAGCTGGGTTACTGTAATATGATGTTACAGGGGTAATAAGACACTCAGGAGCTGGGTTACTGTAATAAGATGTTACAGGGTAATAAGACACTTAGGTGCTGGGTTACTGTAATAAGATGTTACAGGGGTAATAAGACACTCAGAAGCTGGGTTACTATAATAAGATGTTACAGGGGTAATAAGACACTCAGGAGCTGGGTTACTGTAATATGATGTTACAGGGGTAATAAGACACTCAGGAGCTGGGTTACTGTAATATGATGTTACAGGGGTAATAAGACACTCAGGAGCTGGGTTACTGTAATAAGATGTTACGGGGTAATAAGACACTCAGGAGCTGGGTTACTGTAATAAGATGTTACAGGGGTAATAAGGCACTCAGGAGCTGGGTTACTGTAATAAGATGCTACAGGGGTAATAAGACACTCAGGTGCTGGGTTACTGTAATAAGATGTTACAGGGGTAATAAGACACTCAGGAGCTGGGTCACTGTAATAAGATGTTACAGGGGTAATAAGGCACTCAGGAACTGGGTTACTGTAATAAGATGTTACAGGGGTAATAAGACACTCAGGTGCTGGGTTACTGTAATAAGATGTTACAGGGGTAATAAGACACTCAGGAGCTGGGTCACTGTAATAAGATGTTACAGGGGTAATAAGACACTCAGGAGCTGGGTTACTGTAATAAGATGTTACAGGGGTAATAAGACACTTAGGTGCTGGGTCACTGTAATAAGATGTTACAGGGGTAATAAGACACTCAGGATCTGGGTTACTGTAATAAGATGTTACAGGGGTAATAAGACACTCAGGAGCTGGGTTACTATAATAAGATGTTACAGGGGTAATAAGACACTCAGGAGCTGGGTCACTGTAATAAGATGTTACAGGGGTAATAAGACACTCAGGTGCTGGGTCACTGTAATAAGATGTTACAGGGGTAATAAGACGCTCAGGAGCTGGGTTACTGTAATAAGATGTTACAGTTGTAATAAGACACTTCAGGAGCTGGGTTACTGTAATAAGATGTTACAGGGGTAATAAGACACTCAGGAGCTGGGTTACTGTAATAAGATGTTACAGGGGTAATAAGACACTCAGGAGCTGGGTTACTGTAATAAGATGTTACTGGGGTAATAAGAGACTCAGGAGCTGGGTTACTGTAATAAGATGTTACAGGGGTAATAAGAGACTCAGGAGCTGGGTTACTGTAATAAGATGTTACAGGGGTAATAAGACACTCAGGAGCTGGGTTACTGTAATAAGATGTTACAGGGGTAATAAGACACTCAGGAGCTGGGTTACTGTAATAAGATGTTACAGGGGTAATAAGACCCTCAGGAGCTGGGTTACTGTAATAAGATGTTACAGGGGTAATAAGAGACTCAGGAGCTGGGTTACTGTAATAAGATGTTACTAGGGAAACTCAGCAGCTGAGTAACTATAATAAAATGTAATAAAATGTTAAATTGTAATAAAGCAGTCAATACTGTAATTGCATTTTGGGACTTTGTTAAAGTTAGTTATTAAAATAGCACATAGTTGTTGCTATGTTACCTTATTAAACCTGGTCAGCCTAATATTTACAGCAAGCGATTATTTGGCCACATGGCGGGAATAGATGAGACGCTATTTCTATACTGTGACTGGTCAATTTCTTTGCATGCTATTAATTCTTTTAAAAATGGCGAGCAAGACTGGTTGTGCAGAATAACTTCTGATCATATACGTTACTGAACATTTATGCAAAAAACATAACTTTTAACCTAATTGAAAATAAATATGTTAAATGTATGTTATCCACACAATGCATCTCCTGTGGCTCTCTTTTTTTTTTTTTTACTTACCTGGATAAGAACACGTCAACATGTTATTTATAATGAATAACTTTCCTTTGTCTGTCGTCATACCTTTCTGCCCCCAGGATTGTGGCATCTACTGGGCCAGAGTTTGACCTGCGGACACTCCGAGCTGTGCGTGTTCTGCGACCTCTAAAACTGGTGTCTGGAATCCCAAGTACGTGTGACCTCCATATTGCTTCTAAGAAATGTCAGGTGTCAGCAGTTTTGCATCCTAATGTCGAAGTCTTGACTGTGTTTTTTTTTTTTAAATCTTTTTGGAAAACATCTGTGATTGTCCGCAAAGTGCTCTTCACGAGTCTTGGCTGTTGTCATGGATGGCCGTAATGGCGTTTTCTTTTGCGCTGATCATAGAGTGGGGTTGGCTGGTCATTGATGAATGTTAAAAAGTAACTCCCTTTAAAATTGAGTTTCTCCATCCCCCTATGGCCTTACCTTTTCCAGTGCCGCTTGAACAGATGCAGGGGTTGCCAGGTAGAATCCTCCAGGTAGGATTTAAATTGTTGCCAATCGGGTTGAGAGTAGGAGCTGGTTATTATTATTGTATATTTTCCTTACCACCACAGTCAGTTTAGTTGGAGGCTCATTACCTGAGATTTATACAATATGGTGGGGGCTGTAGGAACTTCCTTTCAACCACTTACTTGGTGGTTTCACCGCTAGAGCTTTCTGTGTCTAGGATGATGGTGGCCCTTGCTTCTGTTCAATTTGGGATAGTTGGGTAAGGATCACAGTACCCTTTGCATCCACACTGGATTTGTAAATGGGCTGGGGGGGAGGTGTGTTTATAGAGGAGATACTCCATTTTTGGGTAAAAATGTTTTACACGTAAAATAGTAATTTCCACCGCAATTGGCAGAGGCACTTGTGGTCCTATTTGAACCCACTGGCCTTTTCACTACGTTAGCTTCTCTCGTGAGCCAACTCCTTGTGGGATCAGTGCTACTAAAATGTAATAGGACAAAGGGGTCCAGTTATCAGTGACCGCATTGGCCATGCAATCTGGGTGTGATATTAGCGCCCATGATCGCATTGGAGGATGCGATTTACCGCGCGGATGTATGATAAAACATCTGCAGCCCGTCCCTGCGGTGTACTGGGAGTAAAGTGACCGCATCCACGAGGTCTTTACTGCCGGGACTCCGGTGCATGCGTGGTCTACTGACCGTGCATGCGCCATGGCCATTGCCAGTGTAGGGTTCCTATGGAAGCCTCTACCGGTAGTTCTTGTGATGTGTAGCCCATAACTACAGCAGGCTATACCGCCATCTTCAGTAGCTGCGGGGGGAAGTTGGTAAATATGGCAGCATCACATCCCCTATAGTAACCTATGGGGGTTGCGGCTGCTGGCAGGAATTTGCTGCGATCCCTCTGTCATACAGTCAGGGGATACCAAATATTTGTGGTAACCCCCCCCCCTCCCAAAACAGAGTGTTTATTAATAAATGGGCCCCAATGGTATGTTTGTATAAGTAGGTAACTTCGGGAGAACTTCTGGAGAGCTCTTGTCGGCGTGTCACCAGAAGTAGGGGTGAGCGAGCAAGGGACGCAGTGGGCAATTCCTCCTTATCACTTTTAGAACAAACAATGGAGAGAGAAGGGTTTCATCTGTTCTACTACTAGTGATTTCAGCAACCCAGTCGTTGGAAGTTCACTATATGTGCCTACATAGATTTTCTCCCCTTCTCCTACCTGCAGTCATGTATCAGATGGCTGAAGCTTTCCTCCTATTGATAGCCATGGATGTGCCCCTCCTCCCCTCCCCTGGTGAAGTGTTGCCAGCCCTGCGATGACCATGCCATTCCTGTCACTGATGCAGAACCTGCAGTTCAGGAAATGTGTCACCAGTGAACGTGTGCCAGATGACCATATTGATGTTTAGTCATCGTTAAAACCATTACACGTTTAACCATTCAAATCCCATCAAGTGTTGCAGTTGGTAAATGCAAACTTGCCAGTTATTGACCCAAACATTTGTATGTATTTATATTTGTCTGTGTACACACCCCCATCCCTATGTTTACCCAATAACGCCTCATGTCTATAAATATTTAACCCCTATGTTTTGTTTTTGGCATGTTTGTGTACAGAGTCGGGTTTATGTTTACCAAAAATCCACTTTTATCCATAAATGTTTACAAGATATCCCTCTCATATCTGTATTGTACATTACTCTCTTTAATATTTTTGAATATCCTTCATTTTCTTGTTAATACAATATTCTTCTTTTGGGTTACGTTATAGGATGAGAACCTGTGCCGCAGGCTGCACTAACCAATAGAGGTCCTTTTACTATGTGCAAAAGGTCCTCCACGCATTGCATATTCACCTTTGGTCCCAACATGTGCCTTGATGCCAATACCATTGATGGTGAACTATATATGAAATGCACCAATGCCAATGGTTTTTGCACGTAATCCAGAATAAAGATTATTTGATTGATTTTGCAGAATTAAGATAGAAGGGTGGAGAGGAGCGCACGGTAATTTTCACTCCGCAATTGGAGCTCATTTTTGCACTAGCTCAGATCTCTTCTCTGTACTTTTAAAAGAAGCCATTGAAGGCCACTAAGTCGCACTTTGGCATACTCAGACTAATTTAATACAAAACGTCACACACATAAAAGTGCCACATGTAATAAAGCCAGCCCCAATGTCATGTACTCTCAGGATTATGCCTAATTTGAATCTAAACCAAGCATTATAGTCTAGGTTTTAAGGACAGCCATGCTTGAGTCCAGATGGTTAAATCAAATTGACTGAGGTACTAATTAAGTCACCTGTGATCAAGCATGGACATCCCTAAAACCTGATCTGTCATGTCAAAGTTTGGGTAACTCTGATTTAATGAAATGGGTGTTTCTAGTGGCAGGCTGTTGGACTTTAAAGTGACATTTACACTACTGCACAGACCGGGTTCCATACTATAGATTGACAGTTGAAAGGTTGTCAATGTCTAGATAGACACCAGATGTTAGACAGACAGTAGGTTGATAGGGACACACTAAAGGTCGACATGGAAGAAGTTTGACTGGTACAAAGGGTCGACATGGTCAAAAGGTCTACACTAAAATGGTCAACACTTTTTTTTTTTTAGGGTTAGACACTTACCGGAGGGTTAGGATTAGGCACTTACTCTGACGGGTAGGTTTAGGCACCAGGAGGGAGGGTTAGGCACTTACCAGAGGGTTAGAGTTAGGCACTAGAAGGAGCAGTTAGGGTCAGGCACCTACCCTGACGGTTAGGCACCAGGAGTGAGGGTTAGGCACTTAACAGAGGGTTAGGGTTAGGCACTTACCACAGGGTAAGGGTTAGGCACTTACTCTGACGGTTAGGTTTGGGCACCAGGAGGGAGGGTTAGGCACTTACCAGAGGGTTAGGGTTAGGCACTTACTCTGACGGTTAGGTTTAGGCACCAGAAGGGAGGGTTAGGCACTTACCAGAAGGTTAGGCACTAGAAGGAACAGTTAGGGTCAGGCACCTACTCCGACAGTTAGGCACCAGGAGGGAGGGTTAGGCACTTACCAGAGGGTTAGGGTTAGGCACTTACCAGAGGGTTAGGGTTAGGCACTTACCGGAAGGTTAGGCACTTACTCTGATGGTTAGGTTTAGGCACCAGAAGGGAGGGTTAGGCACTTACCAGAAGGTTAGGCACTAGAAGGAACAGTTAGGGTCAGGCACCTACTCCGACGGTTAGGCACCAGGAGGGAGGGTTAGGCACTTACCAGTGGGTTAGGCACTTACCGGAGGGTTAGGCACTTACTCTGGCGGTTAGGTTTAGGCACCAGAAGGGAAGGGTTAGGCACTTACTCTGACAGTTAGGTTTAGGCACCAGAAGGGAGGGTTAGGCGCTTACCAGAGGGTTAGGCACTACAAGGAACAGTTATGGTCAGGCACCTACCCCGACGGTTAGGCACCAGGAGGGAGGGTTAGGATTGGGCTCCAAGGGGAGGGTTAGGGTGAAGATTAGGGTTAGGAAAAAAAGTGTCAACCATTTTTGTGTCTACCAGATTAGTGTTGGCCTTTTGTCCAAACTCTCACCCTATTACATTTTGGCCTCTGGTGTCTATCTAGACATTGTCGACCTTTTTTAACTGCCTATTATACCTCACCCGCAGAGATCATCCTTCCTCTCCACACATCTAGGCACACGTGTAATTCAGTAGAAGACACTCAGGAGAGTGGAAAGGTGCGCTTTGTCACGCACTGATTGGACCATCAAGGCACCCGGTCCCACATGTAATAATGGAAGACCCTTGTGCACCTCATTCTCTTCATTCAGTTAAAACATAAAAGAGACTAATATTAAAGACAAAAATATAATTTAGTGAAGAGGGCGTCTCTTCAGATTTTCACGTGCACACCCAAGCGCAATTCTAGGCTGCAGAGGCGTCTCCACCTGCACCAGGTGGACCATGCTGGCACACTAGTACAATGCTTCTATGCAACATGAAAGCGCAACGTGGATCCCATTATAAAGTAAGACGCAAAAAGGCTGCTAGCTCACTACTCCAGTTACACAGAGTGAAAATGTCCGTTCACCCCTCTGCACAGCAAGGAATGTCCCTAAAATGCCCACCCTCCATTACAATGATCTTGCTCCGCAAAATTAAATCTTGTTTTCACACAGCTTCGCAAAAGCAGACGCAGTCCTGCACCTACTTGAAACTTTGCAAACAGTGCCCTCGTCCTACCCAAATTCTCCCAAACACCGGCAGCTTGCTCTGTAAATGCAGACTCATTTGCTGAAAAGGCGATACCTATGCTGCTTTTGTGTGTCATAAATTACCCCCAGTGAAAGCCGCCATTTTATCGGTGGAGCCACTATTCATGAGAATACTTCCTGTCCATTCCTAATAAGTGGTTTAGCCACAAAATGGTGTTTGTGTGGTTTGGATCAATGTGGATGTATTGCCATTCTTTTTTTACTATTTATGACATTAATAAATGTAAGCCTCAATGCATAGTTGAGCCTGTGAGTTGTCCCTTAATATATCTGTGACTATACTTCTCACAATGATGGCAGCCATTTTGTCAGAGGTCTTTTTTATTGTGCTGATGGTCCTATCCTTTGCCTGCAGGTTTACAAGTGGTCCTGAAGTCTATTATGAAAGCCATGATTCCCCTGCTCCAGATTGGGCTGCTGCTGTTCTTTGCTATTCTTATCTTTGCTATCATTGGGCTTGACTTCTATATTGGAAAATTCCACAATTCCTGCTACGATCCTCAGGGAGGTAAGATTTCCCTGTTCTTCTGACCTGTCACACACTCCTTGCTTAGGGGCAGATTCAGGGCCTCAGAGTTTTATCGGGATGCAGTTATTATGCCGGCAGTCGGAATACCGACACCACAATCCCGCCACGCGGCATAATGCCGATGGTGATATCCCGGTGGACATCAGGATATCGGCGTCAGCATCCCGACCGCCGGAATTCAGAATGTCCGGACAGCGGGTAAGTATGCGCTGTTAGCCGGGAATGGAGGTGGTTAGGATTAGGCACCCCCCGGGGGAATTAGGGTTAGGCATCCCCCCGGGAATGTTAGTGTTAGCGTACGGGGTGGGGGGGTTAGGGTTAGGCACCCCCCCAGGAGACTTAGGTTTAGGGTGCCGGGAGGGGGCTTTAGGGTTAGGCACCACTAGGGGGGACTTAGGGTTAGGCACCCCCCCGGGGAGGTTAGCGTTAGCCACCACTAAGGGGAGGGACAGGGGAGGGTTAGATTACTTACCTCATCTCGTCGGGATCTCATTATGTCGGGCTTCTGGGGTTGGTATTTGAACCTGCGGTAGTTCAATAGCATTCCAGTTTTACAAACGCAGCAAGTTTTATAACTCACTGTGTGTGATAATGGTGCTCCAGCCAATCAGCTCCCAACTGTCACCTGTGTGAAAAATGACAGTTGGGAGCTGATTGGCTAGAGAACCATTTATCATACGCAATGAGTTTTAAAACTCGTTGCGTATGATAAAACTTGTTGATAAATGGACCCCTCAGAGTTCCATGCTATCCGGCTCTGATATTCGTCCGTATGCAGAGTGGTAACGCATTTATGTGGCTGCACCGCCCCCGTCCATCCTCTTGCAGACGTAGCCGTCATCACTATCATGGCGCCTTTAAACCAGACCTATCCTTGAAGCAAGAGATCCGTTCGCAATCAGATGAATCTCTGCAAACGTTCATCTGGGCACAGCCCGAAAATGCCGCCCCCACGACACAAATCCCAGATCACATAACTTACGTGTTAATGCCCCTTGGCTGCCCAGTTACACCTTCCAAAGTGGAGTAGCAACAGAGATATGTACGGCTGAATAGTCGCGCGTCTGCGGCTGATGCGTGCGCAGCGTAAAATGTCACAAGATCCGTCCGCAAAATAGACTTTATGTTTCACTTCCTGGACAGGTAAAGAGATTTAAAAAAATATACAAAAAAAACATAAACTGCCCATTGGTAGCTCAATTGTTTTTGCCACAAGTCACAAAAAAAGCCATATTGCGATTCATCTGTTTATATATACGGAATACACAGATTTTGCCATCGGTCGATGGGGTTTATTTAGTAAAATATGCAGAAGCCTCCTCATAATTCTCGACTTTTTACGCATATTTAGTTTTCACTTAATTTATATGAATGCTCCTGCCTGGTCACACCATGCAACTGCGAGGACAAAACTGGGCTACGGTGGACCTATGCCATATTTCGCAATTGCGAAAGACAGCATCATAAGTCTGTACCCGGCACATGCACAGAGCGGATCTCTTCCTTGCTTTCTCCCAGTACCAGGAGACACAACGCCACCTGGAGGTGCAATGCTTCTCTCAGGTTTATTAATAGCGTTTGTGTGCAGCCCCATTGAAACCTTTGGGGGCTGCACAAACCAATAATAAAAAGGCAAAGAAATCAGTGATTTCTCCACATTTGTTTCAACACGAAATATAGACAAACAATATGTCTCTATATTTAAAATTTTTTAAAGTCTACTAAATAGACCCCAGTGTCTCACAATGGGGCCTATTCGTTATCCTCAATGGGCCCAATACACATGTTCTAAGCAATGGGCCCATTTATTATTTGCTTGCGGCAGGTGGCGTTTCTAGAGAGATGGGGCCCCTTGTGCAGTCTCCAAAACGGGCCCCCTCCTCTCTGTCCGGCGGCCGGCAGCGCAGTGAGCTGTGCGCGGCCAGCGCCACATTTATAGACTCTAGGCACTAGAGTGCGCCCAGAGTCTATACAGGATGCACAGGTCACTGGGAAAATGGCTGCGGCGGCCATTTTCCAGTCGTTTTACAGCGCCGGACCACCGCACTGACGTGGGACTCCACACACCCTGCACCCATTATAGATACGCCCCTGGCTTGCGGGTACCAATGGCATCTTCATGTGGAAGGAGGTCCAGGGTTGCGAAGAGGATCTCAACGGATCCCTCCACTGCCTCCCCACATGTCCTGCAGCCGTGCATAGGGGCACCGGTAAGTACAATTGCTACTTCAGTAGCAGTGTTAGCGATTGCAGGGACAGCTGCTTTTCAGCGCGACACTGAATTGCTCCAGTAGTTTGGTATCCACAGCCGCAACTCACGACGAGATTAATACTTAATTATCGTCCCCCGATGATGAATAGGATCCATTGAAACTTACAATAAATTACAACTGAGATTATACACACCGATACATGAAGTTTGTCTTATATGCAAATCTCTTTCATATTATTATTATTATTACATAAAGTTACTTGATGCTTTATTTTATTTGAATGTAAGGCTCCAGAATTGAGAGAGTCTTTGGTCCGGGCAGAGAGCATGCACTTTAAAGCTTTCCCTGTATTTTTCCCCCTACAGAAGAAATCAAGGTGGAGGGCCTTTGTGGCAATGAGACGTCCTCGCGCAACTGCCCCAATGATACTGTGTGTTACGATAAATGGGAGGGACCTAATAACGGCATCACTCAGTTTGACAACATCTTGTTCGCGGTGCTCACCGTATTTCAGTGCATAACCATGGAAGGGTGGACGGACATATTGTATCATGTAAGTACGACAAGATACGTATGTATTAAAGTTGTTATGTCCAAGTCTAGTGGGAACTAAGGGCCTGATTCAGAGCCGGACGCTCTTTGAGAGCACTCGCTCTGAATCAGGGCGTACCCGTTTTTTTTTAAAGATGGCCTCCTGGCCGCTCGCTAAGCTGTGGGTGACCACCCACAGCTTTAGCGAGAGGCCAGTGACGGTCGTGATGGTCACGACCATCGCGGCTTGCGACGAGACCCTAGTGGTAGGGTCTCATTCCCGCAATCCCCAGTGAGTTTTCGGTTCTAGTAGAACCGGAAGCTCACCAATGACATCACTCGGGAACGCCTCCGTTTGGCCAGCCACCCCCCCCCCCTGCCCGCCTCCAAAATGGGGCAAGCTGTCAATCACAATCGACAGCTGCCCCGCTTTGGTGCGAGACCCATAGCGACGGAGCGCCCGTCGCTGGCCGGGTCTCGCACATTCACACGCCGGAGCCGGCTCCGGCGTGCGCATGCGCAGTGGGGGACCATCGACCCGCTTCAGGCCCTAAATTCACAAAATGTGCAGAAATACGTGTACACATGACACCCACAAAATGACACTTCTATTTACTACAAAAAAAAAAAAAAGTAGTAATACGCCAACAGTGGTTGTACAATGACCAATGCTCTAACACGAATTGCCCTAGTACTATTCTGTCAGTGTTATAAGAGCTGGAGGGGGCAGGGGAGAGCCATGGACTTTGTCAAAATGATGAAAACCCTGAATATGGTAATGTGTATGTTCATCCTTATTCCCTCCTACCTTTGGGAGTTGAATGTAATAGGATATTGGTCCAATATTCTTCATGGTATAACTAAATGAATAAAGATTCCAATAAAGACCAGAATATACTTCTACTGAGTATAGCGCTGCTCACTCCTCGACTTGATCCCAAATGTTCCACAAACTTTTAAAGAAAACATCTGTGATTCGTGTCTTGAAGTTATCCAAGCTCCCACTATACAGAAGACAAAATTCTCCACTTTCAGTGTGAAACATGATGATTCTAATTGGCAATGGTCTAGCCTTGTCCATTTCTCTCTAGCTTACAAAGGTAACCGCAAAATTAAAAGGTAAAATAACTGATACAGTGGTGCTCACACCATAGTGAAGTAAGGCCAAAGAAATCAATGGCTGGTTAGAGTGGTGTTTGATGAAGGAAGCTGGTGTGAGTGATGTAGGGATGGATAAAGCTGGTATGAGTGATGTAGGGATGGAGGAAGCTGGTGTGAGTGATGTAGAGATGAAGGAAGCTGGTGTGAGTGATGTAGAGATGGAGGAAGCTGGTGTGAGTGATGTAGGGATGGAGAAAGCTGGTGTGAGTGATGTAGGGATGGAGGAAGCTGGAGTGAGTGGTGTAGGGAGGGAGAAAGCTGGAGTGAGTGGTGTAGGATGGAGAAAGCTGGCAGGAGTGATGTAGGAAGCTGGTGTGAGGAGTGTAGGGATGGGTATCCTGACTAGACAGTTAAAATATTGACAATATCTATGATGAAGGAAGCTGGTGTGAGTGATGTATGGATAGACAAACCTGGTAGGAGTAATGTAGAGATGGAGGAAGCTGGTGTGAGTGGTGTAGGGATGGAGAAACCTGGAGTGAGTTATGTAGGGAGCGAGAAAGCTGGAGTGAGTGGTGTAGGATGGAGAAAGCTGGCAGGAGTGATGTAGGAAGCTGGTGTGAGGGGTGTAGGGATGGGTATCCTGACTAGACAGTTAAAATATTGACAATGTCTAGATAGATACCAGATGTTAGACATGCAAAAGGTCGACAGGGACAAAAGGGTGCCAGGGACAAAAGATTGACACACTAAAGGTCGACATGGAAGGTTGACATGTCCAAATGGTTGACAGGGTCAAAAGGTCAACACAATGGTGAAAGATGGCGTGAGTGATGTAGGGATGGAGGAAGCTGGTGTGAGTAGTATAGGGATGGAGAAAGCTGGTGTGAGTGATGTAGGGATGGAGAAAGCTGGTGTGAGTAGTATAGGGATGGAGAAAGCTGGTGTGAAAGGTGTAGGGATGGAGAAAGCTGGAATGAGGTGTAGGGATGGAGAAAGCTGGTATGAGTGATGTAGGGATGGATTAAGCTGGTGTGAGTGATGTAGGGATGGAGAAAGCTGGTGTGAGTGATGTAGGGATGGATTAAGCTGTGTGAGTGATGTAGGGATGGAGAAAGCTGGTGTGAGTAGTATAAGGATGGAGAAAGCTGGTGTGAGTGATGTAGGGATGGAGAAAGCTGGTGTGAGTGATGTAGAGATGGTGTAATTGATGTGGGGATGGATAAAGCTGGTGTGAGTGATGTAGAGATGGAGAAAGCTGGTGTGAGAGGTGTAGGGATGGAGAAAGCTGGAATGAGAGGTGTAGGGATGGAGAAAGCTGGTATGAGTGATGTAGGGATGGATTAAGCTGGTGTGAGTAATGCAGGGATAGAGAAAGCTGGTGTGAGTAGTATAGGGATGGAGAAAGCTGGTGTGATGTGAGGAGGTAGAGATACGGCAGTGGATGATGGGCCCAAAGGCGAGGACAGGAATAGAATGTCTTTATTGAACAGCAGGTTGGAATGGGACTGGATATATAATACTGAAGGAATTTGTAGATTCGGATTGGGATCGATGATTCTGAATTGAGAGCTGGATCGATTTGAGACCGATGTTGATGAATTGAAGAACTTGATGGATTTGAATCCGATGTTGATGAATTAATGAACTTGATTGGTTTGGAACCGATGTTGAAGAATTGAAGAACTGAATTGACATGAGTCCGATGTTGATGAATTGAAGAACTTAATTGATATGAGTCCAATGTTGGAGGAATCGAATGGGACCGATGGTTGGAGGTATCGGCTGGAACCAATGGAGGCTGTAAGAACAAGTGTCAGTGGTAAAATGGTATAGGAGACTTGTTTACCAGATATAACAACTGGATATAACAGACTAGGACCGTTCAGATAGAGTACCTGGGAGTTCAGCACAGAGCTGTAACTTCAGCAAGAAGCGACGTTGTACTGGCAACAGAGGCCAGTCAGGAAATGGAATTTATAGGGGAGGATCCCCAGGGATTGCATGCTGCGATCAGCTGGTCTGGGAGCAGCATTCTGAGTGGAAGAAGAGCATCAGATGACAGAGTCCAACATGGCTGCACCCATACTGTGGTTTAGGAGGGAACTTTGGCATGCAGCTTGCATGCCATCATGCTGGGAAGACACACTGTGAGCAAGGAGCTGTGGAGAGCCATCTCCATGCTCAGTGACAGGACACTGAGCGGACGGGGTAGGAGCAGCACAGACAGGCCTCAGTACCAGCCGGGAGCGATGTGCGGTATGAGCGGAACTCTGTGCTATCTGGGAGTGATGCACAGTGCGAGTGGACCTCAGCGCTAGCCTGGACAGGCAACGGAGAGGTTAGAAAGTGACATGGTGTGAGTGGTATAGGGATGGAGAAAGCTGAATTGTGTTATGTAGGGATGAATGAAGTTGGTGTAAGTGTTGTAGGATGGAGAAAGCTGGTGTGAGTGGTGTAGAGATTGAGAAAGCTGGTGTGAGGGGTGTAGAGATGGAGAAAGCTGGTGTGAGTGGTATAGAGATGAAGAAAGCAGGTGTAGGTGATGTAGGAAGCTGGTGTCAGTGATATAGGAATGGGGAAAGCTGTAGTGAGGGGTGTAGGGATGAAGTAAGTGGATGTGAGTTGTGTAGGATGGAGAAAGCTGGCGTGAGTGATATAGGAATGGGGACAGCTGGAGTGAGGGGTGTAGGGATGGAGAAAGCTGGAGTCAGTGATATAGGAATGGGGAAAGCTGTAGTGAGGGGTGTAAGTTGCTGTGAGTGGTGTAGGGATGGAGAAAGTTGGTGTGAGTGATGTAGGGATAGAGAAAGCTGGTGGGAGTTGGTGTAGGGATGGAGAAAGCTGGTGCGATTGATGTAGGGGTGCAGAAAGCTGGTGTGAGTGATGGAGAAAGCTAGTGTGAGTGATGTAGGATTGGGGACAGCTGGATTGAGGCATGTAGGGATGGAGAAAGCTGGTGCAATTGATGTAGGGGTGCAGAAAGCTGGTATGAGTCATGGAGAAAGCTAATGTGAGTGATGTAGGAATGGGGAAAGCTGGATTGAGGCATCTAGGGATGGAGAAAGCTGGTGAGATTGATGTAGGGATGCAGAAAGCTGGTGTGAGTGATGTAGGGACGGAGAAAACTGGTGTGTGATGTAGGGATGGAGAAAGCTGGTGTGAGTGATGTAAGAATGGGAAAAGCTAGAGTGAAGAATGTAGAAAGCTAATGGGAGTGATATAGGGATGGAGAAAGCTGGAGTGAGGGGTGTAGAGATGGGGAAAGCTGGTGGGAGTTGGTGTAGGGATGGAGAAAGCTGGTGCGATTGATGTAGGGGTGCAGAAAGCTGGTGTGAGTGATGTAGGAATGGGGAAAGCTGGATTGAGGCATGTAGGGATGGAGAAAGATGGTTCGATTGATGTAGAGATGCAGAAAGCTGGTGTGAGTGATGGAGAATGCTAGTGTGAGTGATGTAGGAATGGGGAAAGCTGGTGTGAGTGATGTAGGGATGGAGAAAGCTGGTGTGAGTGATGTAGGGATGGAGTAAACTGGTGTGAGTGATGTACTGTAGGAATGGGAAAAGCTGAAGTGAGGGGTTTAGGGATGGAGTAAGCTGGTGTGAGTAATGTTTTGATGGACCAAGCTGGTTTCGGTGATATAGAAATGGGGAAAGCTGGTGTGAGAGGTGTAGGGATGGAAGAAGCTGGTATGAGCGATGTAGGGATGGAGAAAGCTGGTGTGAGAGGTATAGGGATGGAGAAAGCTGGAATGAGAGGTGTAGGAATGGAGAAATCTGGACTGAGAGGTGTAGGGATGGAGAAAGCTGGAATGAGATGTGTAGGGATGGAGAAAGCTGGTATGAGCGATGTAGGGATGGAGAAAGCTGGTGTGAGAGGTATAGGGATGGAGTAAGCTGATGTGAGTAATGTTTGTATGGACCAAGCTGGTTTCGGTGATATAGAATTGGGGAAAGCTTGTGTGAGAGGTGTAGGGATGGAAGAAGCTTGAATGAGAGGTGTAGGGATGGAGAAAGCTGGAATGAGAGGTGTAGGAATGGAGAAAGCTGGAATGAGAGGTGTAGGGATGGAGAAAGCTGGAATGAGATGTGTAGGGATGGAGAAAGCTGGTATGAGCGATGTAGGGATGGAGAAAGCTGGTGTGAGAGGTATAGGGATGGAGAAAGCTGGAATGAGAGGTGTAGGAATGGAGAAATCTGGACTGAGAGGTGTAGGGATGGAGAAAGCTGGTGTGAGTGATGTAGGGATGGAGAAAGCTGGTGTGAGTGATGTAGGGATGGAGTAAACTGGTGTGAGTGATGTACTGTAGGAATGGGAAAAGCTGAAGTGAGGGGTTTAGGGATGGAGTAAGCTGGTGTGAGTAATGTTTGGATGGACCAAGCTGGTTTCGGTGATATAGAAATGGGGAAAGCTTGTATGAGAGGTGTAGGGGTGGAAGAAGCTTGAATGAGGTGTAGGGATGGAGAAAGCTGGAATGAGAGGTGTAGGAATGGAGAAAGCTGGAATGAGAGGTGTAGGGATGGAGAAAGCTGGTATGAATGATGTAGGGATGGAGAAAGCTGGTGTGAGTGGAGTAGGATGGACAAAGCTGGTGGGAATGGTATAGGAATGGTGAAACTTGTAATTTAGAGGGAATTTAATACTTCTGCAGGAAAATATAGGTTCTGCTCATCAGTTTTTTTCAATTCTTAGTTCCACAACTGGAGAGCTATAGTGTGCCTACCTCTGTATTAGATAAATAATACAAAACAAGAGGGTGAAGAGTTATTAATATCACATTGGTTTACTTTGTACCCTCAACCTGTGGTATCTGGGTACTTAATACAGAGTTACATTTATTATTGAGGAATTAAACATATCCAAAACATTGGAATCCATAAGGAATGACTTGGTATTTATTTACTCAGATTAGAGGGTACTTGGAATACATTTGCACACTTTAACTGTACTTTATTGGCATGTACTGTACACTCTGTAAGGAGGTACTTTGATAAGCATTTACCATCACATGAGGTAGGCAGGAAGCCTGCATTAAGCTATGGCTCCTCTGAGTGACAGTGTGTGTGTGACCTGGGCAAGTGGTGGTACTGCTTCTCTGCTCAAGGGCAGCATCATGACATAAAGGGAAGTGCTGCACCCTTCCCCCTCCTCCCCATTCTCTGACAGGAGAGACACTCTCTTTCTTAGGATGCTTTCTCCTGCCGCTTGTATTTTTAGCATCAAGAAATGGGCACAGGAACCTTTCACTGCACACGTAGATGAGAGCACCACCCCCATTTCCCTGCAGGGACACGAGGGAGGGAGGAGGTAACCCTACCACTGCTGGAAACCTGGAGAGCACTGATACACTATAAATGTCATGTACTTATCTTGGATTGTGTACAATCTAAACACTGTTTTCTCATTCATCTACTGTATCTCTGATTTATTACTTGACTCCTCGTCCTATAAATGTCCTTATCTGTCACTTATCCATTATTACATGGTCCATATAACTGTCCTGAACTGTGTCTATCTCTGATATGTTATTACATGATTCCTTCTGCTATGTCCTTTTTCTGTCACTGATCGATTATTACATAGTCCCTCATCCTACACATACCCTGTATCTATCACTTATCTGTTATTACATGAACCCTTGTCTTATAAAAGTCCTTGATCTATCACTGATTTATTACATGACTCTTCATCCTATAAATGTTCTGCATCTACCATCAATATATTAAACCCCTCTTTCTATTACTGTCCTGTATCTAATGCTAAAATTGAGTTATTACATGACCCATCGTCCTGTAACTCTACTGTATCTATCACTGATATATCAATTTTTACCATCTCTATTACTGATCATTTATTTCATAATCTTTATCTAATATTTGTCCAGAATTCGTCATTGATTTTCTTCATGATCCCACAGCCCATAACTCTCCTGTCTTTATCACTAATCCATTATTACATGACAACTCAACCTATAACTGTTCTATATGTCACTGATCTATTGTTCTATTACTGGCTTGGATCTTTCACTGGTTTATTACATGACCTCGCTAGCCTTTCAAATGATACCTTATCCTTTAACTTACCTGTATTTATCACAGATCTGTTATTACATGACTGCTCAGCCTATAACTGTCCTGCATCTATCACTGATGCACTTCATGACGCCTCATCCTATATCTGTCACTGATCTGTTATTACTTGACTCCTCATCCTATAACTGTCCTGTATTACATAACCTATCATCCTATGACTTATCTGTATCTATCGCTAATCTGTTAGTACATAACTCCTCAGTCGGTAACTGCCCTGTATTTGTCACTGATCTACTACTTGAGTTGCTCATACTATAACTGTCCTATATCGCTGATATATTACATGACCCCTGGCACTATTACTGTTCTGCATTTATCACAGACTTATTATGTGACCCCTCGTCCTATAACTTACATCTCTATTATTACTTGACTCCTCATCCTACAACTGTCCTGTATCTATCACTGATCTAATACTCCTCATTATATAACTGTTCTTTATCTATTTTTCATTTATGACATAATTCATCTTGCAGAAATATTACTAATATTATTTTTACAAGAATTATTATTCTATGACTATCAGTAACTTTCACTGATTTATTGCATAAACCTCTATGTGATCCATTACGCTATAACTATAACGTATCTGTATCTGTCATACAGCAGCTCTCTATTACATATCATTTCTCTGACACTTACTGTATGTGTAAAACACATGCTATATTTTACCTGGACTTTTCTCTTGCCTACAGAGTAATGACGTGTTTGGCAGTGCATGGAACTGGCTTTACTTCATACCCCTTATCATCATTGGCTCCTTCTTCATGCTTAACCTGGTTCTCGGTGTCCTTTCAGGGTAAGAGCGCCTGGATTTGTATATTGTATCATCGGAGCACTCTAATAGGAGCAAATTGCTGATCATCAGTTACTCCCATTCGTTACCAGATTTTCATTTCAACCAATCAGCTAGCTGGATGGTTGGACAGAAAATCTTTACATGTGTGTATGCAGCATTGAAGTTTGTATATGATCCCCCCTCAGTGTTTTTGTTTTTTTGTAGACATACAATTTGTCGCAATTAAACATGAGAGCATGTGATCAGCAATCTAGTACTGTTGCATCCATCTTAAAATAGCTGAAACTGTAAATCTAGCTCATATTATATACATCTAGTGAAAAAGTGTAGCCATTGGCATCATTTAGAGAAGAAACTCGCATCAGGACCTTGGAAGGAGCACGAACATTCGCCGTGTCGTAATGGATACATGTAGGTCAAATGGGGCGCATCTCTACAGGGCATGGTTGACTTGCACCTCTACAATCCCACTGTAGCGGACTTGTATTTGATCGCTCCTGACCCCGCTCTACAAGACCAGGTGGCCACAATTATAAGCTACTCTCAACCCAAATCTATAGGTGCAAGTTGTGTACTTGTGCGGTGTAACAAGTTTTATGCAAGTTGCATTTTTTACATGGCGCAAATGGACTATTAGTCCAACTGTAAAGCAGGCCCCCATGGGTTTACCCAATTGTCATAGTGCATACTTTGCTGTTCTCAAAAACGCTTTATATTGTCTCCTATCATCCTCTGGGCCTTCCAAGCTTACTGCGGTGCTCTAAATTTAAAGTAAGGCCCCCTGTCCTGACTGTAGCAATGGAAGTATAAAGACATCCCCCCCTTCCATTATAATTGGACACACTACTCTCCCAGGTGAGGGAGATACAGTAGTCTTATTATAATGACCGGCTGCTTATATAGTGCCAGAATATTCTGTTACGCTTTACGTTTACATTTTTGTCTCGCGCAGGGAGTTCGCCAAAGAGAGGGAGCGAGTAGAGAACCGCCGAGCGTTCATGAAGCTCAGGAGGCAGCAGCAAATTGAGAGGGAGCTGAACGGATACATGGAGTGGATATCAAAAGCAGGTGGGGTCAGAGGCATCCTGTGATCTTAGAACTGCTGCTTACTAATCGTTACCATTGTTGTGCCTGTATCGCCCTGACACATCAGATCCTACTGTACACGAACATAGATTTTTTTCTTTTTGTTATACCTGGACGCATATTCAGCGTCGCTTGTGGATTTGGTTTACAAAAGTTCAAGTGTTTAGTTGATTTTTCACAATCTCCATAGTCAGGAGAAGACATGGTCTCCTCTGTAAACATCAGATCCTTTCCATTGACAAAGAGGACGGTAGGGTTCATTCTGAGGCATCTCGAAAAAAGATTTTGAAGGCAAGACCAATAATTAACCTACTTTGTGCCTCATGCCTCTCCGCCCCGCTACTCCCTAGTGAATTGGTTGGACCGCTAGTCCCTAGTGAATTGGTGTTCTGTATTACCATTGAATATTAGTACCGTCTACATAATGTCTGGAACCACTTTTCTAGCAATGGCACAGCATGGTAACCAGCTTGTAGCTTTGTGACCAACACCAATGTACAAAGAGTATTTTATAGGAAGCAGTGGCGTAACTAGGTATTTGAAGGCCTCATAGCAAAAGTTCGTAAGTGCCCCTATGTACCACCCAATGGTGACAAATGTATATAACACATGTAACTTTGACAAGGAAGATTTGCCACTCAAAGCTCTGGGCCCTATAGCAGCTGCCCCCTTGCACCTATTGTAGTTACACCCATGATAGGAATTCTGGAACAAGTTTATATTGGTAGTCTGGGGGTGCAGCCCATTGATGCAGGGTGTATATCGTGTACACTGTATTGGACAGTATGCCACCCATTTTCAATATAAGTTTATAAAGCAGGGGTATTCAACGTGCAGTCCTCCAGCTGCTGTGGAACTACACGTCACAGCATGCCCCGCCGCAGTTTTGCTATTAGGGCGTGCTGGGATGTGTAGTTCCGCAACAGCTGGAGGCGCATGTTCCCTGTTGTAAATCACGGATAAAAGGTCTCTCATTAACGGCAGTTTACGTTTCCCTCTGCTAGTTGCCTAAAAAGCTGCAGGAACAGTCTCTACCGCCCCCTACTGGGGTATGTCATGACATGATGAAGGAAGAATCGTAATACAGTATGTAGGCTACTGTGGGTAGTTCCCACCATAAGACATGCATCAGCAATCAATAACACATTACTTGCACATCTTTGACCTCAGATAGACCACACAGCTGAGCATAGCAGCTAAGGCAGTGACTTTTCTATCCCCAAAGTCATTTTGAATCTGCAATTATGAATATAAAATTCACTTAGGGTTACCAGATCAGCTACGTAAGCCTTGACACATATTAATTATACATGATTCATGGCTGCAGTGTTGCTATGTCCACTGCTTGCTTTCACGGTGAAGCCTGCAGGCATGCATGCATATACTATAGTGCAGCCAAGTCGCGGAGTGTCATTCACCTGCAAAGCGCCTCATTGTAGCGCCTATTATTATTATTACCCTTTATTTATACGGTGCCACAAGGGTTCCGCAGCGCCTTACAAAGTAAGTACAGCAACTTACAGTACAAAACAATGCAGGACAAGGACACCGGATTTGTACGGGGAAATCTCTAAATAATGGGCCTGATTCAGAGACTTGCGCTAATGCAATCGCAACTGCGTTCTCTCATGAATCGCAGTTGCTATAATATGCTAATGCCTCCCAAAGCATAGCCGAGCATAGGGACGCCCACTGCTGCCTTGTCATATCCGTCCGACGATGTGCCTCAGCGAGAACATCGGTAACTGCGTCGCACGTTGGACAACCACGCTGCATATAAGTCATATCTGACCAGCCGCATATACTGTGGCTCTCCGGACACGCTGAGAGCTCTCATGCTGCGCAGGAGAACGCAACGGCTAAGTTATGCATGACCATAAAACAGCATTTAAACAGTCCGACACTTCTAAGTTTTTATAACTACCCCCCCCCCCATTACCACCCCCTGACTGCCTGTCATTCGCTTTGCGATTGGTTCCTCTGTACGAGCGTATTCGCGATGAAATCGCTGCACGTGCGCAGAGCGGCTTTTGCGCATGCGCAGTTGCAAACAATCGCTCGATCTGCGTAAATACAGGCTTGGTAAATATCTCTGAATCAGGTCCACTCACAAATATCCCCCCTCACAATCCTAGTGATGCTTGTAGAGCAGTGCCTCCTATACTCTGATATTGTAAGACACATGCCACCCGCTGTGCCAGACTAAAACATGCCAGCTGGCAGTAGCTTTGGGCATGCTTGGGAGTTGTAGTACCACAACGGCCCTGGCTACCTCTTGCACAGAGTGACTGGAGATTGCGTACGAATATTGGCAAATGAACTCGACTACGTCTTTATTTTAAACGTTTTGTAAAATATGTGCAAAGAACTCTTCTCACTTTAACCCTGTTTTTCTACTGTGCTTCCAGTGGATCGCCCAATGAGACCGTCTTATTTGTATTTTATTTTTTTATTTTATTTTTTGTATTTGTTTCTTCCTTTCTCTTCACTCCACCTGTCCCACTCCTCTCTGTACTAATCCTCGTCTTGGATTTCTTGTTTCCTTTTTGGCCTCCCCAGAGGAAGTGATTCTTGCTGAAGATGATAGTGATGTTGAGAGACTTCCTTACGATGGTAATTCAGCTGTGATAGCTATAGGGGAGGCATCATAGTGGGAGGGGGTGGAAATACACTTACATGTTACTTACCTCCGCTTGTTGCTGTATGGAGTCTCCATTGTAAGGTGATGAGGGGGGGTTGTCTGTCATTTATGTAGTGTGCTTTTGGTCACTGCAATATATATATGCACATACTTTGCTGTAGATAACGCTGAAGAAATGTCTATTTGGCTTCAGAGAGAGATGGTCATTGTGATTACGTTGTCCGATGGGTGGGAGGGTAGATAGGGGCCGTGCTGAGTATTCCCCCAATCATTGTGAAACAAGGGCAGGACTTGGACCTTTCTCAAACCGCTCAAATAGAGGTTAAAAAAAACAACAAAGTAGGCATATGCATTAGATATATAGCCTCTAAATATAAACTTGCCCATCCCATTGCTGTACTGCAGGGGTACTTCGGCAAGCGGCCGTCCAGCTGCTGTGGAACTACACATCCCAGCACATGTTGGGATGTGTAGTTCCACAGCAACTGGTGGGCAGCAGAATGAATACCCCTGCAGTACTGGCTAATGTGAGCCCCTCTGATAGACTCTGTTATTTACAGATATTAATAGAACTCGCAGCTCGTATCCAACATCGCACATTTTTTTATGGACACGTGTGAGGACGGCCTCTGTCCATGGAGATGACTCCCATATAATGTGCCAAGAACACTGCAGCACAGTAGTCCGATGTGTCCAACCGTACTCGTCATTTAGCTCTGCCCATGTTTTGCATCTGGCGAATATGCGTCCCCCCCCCCCCCCCCCCGAACCGTGAGAGCCGACAGGACAAGCTTTTACCTTTACATGTAATGGATCAGGGAGCCGTTTAGAACATAAATAGACTGTATTGCCGTGTACCCAGAGGATGTCTTGAGTCGACATGTCAGTGGGAGGATGCTGACGCACTCTTTGCCCAAACATTACCCACCACTTTGAGTTATGTACATGCACATAACTGAAATACCTGACACATAAATATAACATACTGGCCTTTGTGTCCTTCATTCCCTGAGTTAAGATAAGCGTTGCTGCCAAATGAATAGTGGTTTATGAATGGGGTGAGCCAGGGGGAACACCAGTAGCCTAGACATGATGGCTCTGCTCCATTGGATCTATAGCAGGTGGGGGATACCTGAATAAAATAAACCATACGACTGGGCTTGCTACAAGAGGTCACAATATCATCTCAGACCATCAGCACTATGAGGATGCGCTAATGGAAAAGCCCGCGGATCATTTGTAGACCCGATTCCGATGTCGCTTGTCAGTGACTTATCCGCATCTTATTTGGGTCCTAGATGACCCCCAGTGTGTATTATCATTACACATCTTTTGTTTTCACAGGAGCCCTACGGAGACCTGTCGTCAAGAAAAACAAAACTGAGCTGCTGAACGCTGACGAGGGGGAGGAGGTCATAGGAGACATCTCATCAGTGGGTAGGTACCTGCTCAGCTCACAGGAGTCCTGGATATAAGGACGATTGTGCCACCCCTGGAACTGCAGAATGATTGTCATATTATGTATCTGCCGAGAGCAGAAGCTAGGATAAGTGGACAGTATGGATTATGCTGGTGTAGCTGGAGGCCGTTCTTTAATAGTTGTATAACTATATACAGTGTTGTACCCACAACTGTTGTGATTGCTATACTAGGCTAGTGCAAGTGAGATACATTACATGAGAATGGTAGGTTTATATGTCGGTCTGCATCCTGTGGAGCATTGATGATCACAATACCAGTTGAGTAGCTTCACTGTTCTGGGATTGTAAATGTTTTAAGCTTTTCTAGTATATAGTTAGCCCAACCCAACTTAGATTTGTGATGGAAATTATTTGCATTGATGTTTTGTCCCATTTCTAGCTGATTTCTCTCTTCCATCATTCCTCTAGGCTCCCCTTTTGCTCGTGCCAGTATCAAAAGTGCCAAGCTTGAGAATTCCACGTACCTAAACAAGAAAGAACGACGCATGCGTTTCTACATCCGACGTATGGTGAAGACTCAGACCTTTTACTGGGCGGTTCTAGGCCTCGTGGCACTTAACACGCTGTGCGTGGCAATCGTGCACTATGGCCAGTCTGAGCAGCTAACTAATTTTCTCTGTGAGTTACTACTGATGCACAATTAATGGTGGTGGTAACGGTGGTGATGTGGGTAGTTGTATGGATGGTAATGGTAGTGTTGGCAAGGATGGTGGTGGTGTGGGTAGTGATGGTGGTGTTGGTGGTGGCAGTAGTGTGGGCGGTGGTGGTGGTGTGGGCAGTGGCGATGTGGGTGAGGGTGGAGATGTGGGTGGCGGTGGTGTGGGTTTTGGTTTGGGTAGTGGTTGTGAGGGCAACGGTGGAGATGTGGGTGGTGGTGGTGTGGGCAGTGGTAGTAGTTTTGGTGGTGAGGATGATGGGGGAGATGTTGGTGGTGGTGTGGGTAGTGGCCAAGGTGGTGATGTGGGCAATGGCGGTGTGGGCGAGGGCTGGGAGATGTGGGTGATAGTGGTCTGGGCAGGGGTGGAGATGTGGGTGATGGTGGTGTGGGCAAGGGTGGAGATGTGGTTGATAGTGGTCTGGGAAAGGGTGGAGATGTGGGCGAGGGTGGAGATGGGGCAGTGGTGGTGTTGGCAGGGTCTGGTGGCGGCTTGGGTGGTGGTGGTGAGGGTGAAGATGGAGATGTGGGTGGTGGTGGTGTGGGCAGGGGTGGTGGTGGTGTGGACTGGGGTGGTGGTGGTTTGAGTGTGGTGTGAGCAGGGTTGATGGTGGTGTGGGTGGTGGGGTGGGCAGGGGTGGTAGTAGTTTGGGTGATGGTGTGGCATGAGTGGTAGTGGTATGGGCAGGGGTGGTAGGTTGGGTTGTGGTGTCGGCAGGGATGAAGGTTTGGGTAGTGGTGGTGTGGCCAAGGGTGGAGATGAGGGCAGTGGTGGTGTTGGCAGGGGAGGTGGTGGTTTGGGCAGTGGTGTGTGTAGTATGGGGTGTAGTTTAGGGGATATTGGAAAGCTTTAGTTTTAAAATTTGAGCCCTCCCTTTTCATAACATATAAAGTATAAGTAGATAATAAACCTATTTGTTTTCCATTTGGTGTGTACATTTATTATGACTTATGCCATATTTTAGTCACAATTTTCCCTGGCTGGTGAGAATAACGTCCAAAAGAATAGTATTTTACCCATTACACATGATGAATATTTATGATTTATCTGTGTTTATACATCAGCTTTGCCATCCGAGCCAGCGAGCAATCTCTGAATGAGTATAACTGAGTCTGTAGAAGAAGTAAGATTATCCCATTCACCCTCCCTGACAACAATCTGTATCACAATCATATTTGGGGGTTTAGTTTCACTCCTATATATCACAGGCCCACATGTATTTTGACATATTGCTCTCCTTGCTGTAATTAGTGTCAGGTATCCAGGCAGACGCAGTAGCACAGTTGTGATCTCCTAGCGCACAGCGTGTGACTCTTATAATTACTGAGCGTACACGCACCATTTTCATATGCTGGAATTTCAAAGGTGTCTAAAGGACTGATCAATTTTGTCATGCAGCTTACGGCCCAGCACGTTACACAGCGCCTGCTGTTCTAGTGAGGAGATGACTGTAATGTAGCGGTCAATGAATATATAGCTGCCTTTAAAAAAAGATCGCTCTACAATTTTTTACTTTTATATCTCCCAGTCGAATAGAATAATAATGCAAAACATCATTATTATTGTGTCTTTTTTTTTTTTTCTGATGTATTACAATAGAAGGAACAGCATTTACACCAACCAGCTTATTTGTGCCATCAAAGGCAAACTTTTTAAAAGTTTGCCTGCTGACCACAAAGGGCCTTGTAATGACTTTGTCCTGCTGTCCTAGGTCGTACAGATTCTTTCTCAGGCGAAAAACGGCTGTAGTATAGAACGTATTTCCACCAGAAGGCACCAGAAAAAGGAGCAATGATTTCCAAAGCATCTTATTATCAACTGAGCCGTACGCTTAGGCTGGGTACACATTACATGATATATTGTCTAATGTGTCTAATGTGTACCTGCGATTGCGGGCTACCTCGTATGTGGGGCTGTGCAGCGTAATGAAGGACGGAACAACATTACCGGTCGTCTAATGTGTACCCGGCCTTGGGGTTTTATGTATCAAGCAGTGAAAAGTGTCAAGAAGAGGATCAGTAGGGAAGTTGCCCATAGCAACCAATCAGCTTTGAGTAGCATTTATCAAGTACAGACTGTAAAATAATAGGTAGGAACTGTTTGGTTGCTATGAACAACTATTCCACTGGTCCACTTCTCCACGCTTTTTTACTGTTTGATACATAAAGCCCTGTGTTTGGTAGCCATTAGCATCACCAGCAAATGATACATCGGGAAACAACCGTACTTACACTTTAGTCCGTCGCTGCGTAGCCGCAATTCTGTCACCACCCCGTCAGTGAAGTTTGTCTACGTCAGAGCGCCCCAACACAGCAGTGAGGCCCCTCTCAGCTGCAAGGTCACATGCCTGCAACATGTAACGACTCTGGATTTCCCGTACTTGCATACGCTTAGTTCTGCAGCACGCGCAGTACGGAAACGTACAAGAAGTGCTCCGCAAACATACAATCCAGTTTGCATCAGCCGTAGAATGTTTTTCTTTTTTAACATATTATACTTATTTGTGGCCAGTAACTGCACAGAGTAGAACATGGATGATGGATTTCGATGTTCAGGGTAACATCTGACAATTTTCCTCTTTTTGTCTTTTTTCAGACTATGCAGAATTCATTTTCCTCGGGCTCTTTATGTCCGAAATGTTTATAAAAATGTACGGTCTAGGAACCAGGCCTTATTTTCACTCATCGTTTAACTGCTTTGACTGTGCTGTAAGTATGTCAAACTACCCTCTGAGGGATGGTATATCGTTTTGGTTTATTTTGTGTGTTTTAGGTAGAAAAAAAGAGAAACAATTTTGCCCTGGACTCAGGGAGCCTGATTCAGAGAAAGGCGCAATGCCGATATTTACGCAGGACAGGCGATTGTTTGCTAATGCACATACGCGAACGCAACACAGCATGCACAGCGTTTGCAATTAGACTATGAGCCTGATTCAGAGCTGAACGCTCTGACCAAAGCGCTCGCTCTGAATCAGGGCCCTCCTACCTGTTTTTGGAGCGTACTCATGGACGCTCGCATAGCTGTGGGTTACAACCCACAGCTTATGCGAGCGTCCATGATGATGGTCGCGATGGTCAAGACCATCGCGACCATCGGGCTTGCGACGGAGACCCTGCGGTAGGGTCTCGCTGCCACAAGCCCTGGAGTGATTTTGGCTCTATCAGAGCCAAAATCACTCCCACTGACATCACTAGTGATGTCAGTGGGGCCGGTTTCAGACGGTAGGCATTCCCATGGGAACGCCTCCGTCTGGCAGCCACGCCCCCAGCACGCCCACCAAAGGGGGCGTGCTGTCAATCAACATCGACAGCACGCCCCCTTTGGTGCGAGACCCGGAGCGATGGAGAGCCCGTCGCTCTCCGGGTCTCGCACATGCGCACTACGGAGCTCCCTCCGTCGTGCGCATGCGCAGTGGGGGACATCGACCCGCTTGCGAGCGTACTGCCGCTCACAAGCGGGTCTGAATGACCCCCCCCCCTATGTTCATACAGAGGAACCATTCGCAAAGTGAGGGACAGGTTGTCAGCATTTGGGGGTGGTAACGGGGGGGTTAGAAGAACACAGGCGTGTCTGACCGTTTATAGTTATACACGGTTTCATGGGAGCTCTCACTTTTCACTGTGTTGTAAAGTAATACAATAGATAATTGCACTGGTACGAATTAGCTGCAAGCGATCTCTATAGCTTATGTACAATGCTCCAGGATCATTAAGTGTCCTATATCCCTTTTACATGTTATAACGAGGAGATATAGGAAACCTGACACATGAGATGTTTTGTATGGGAACCCTGCTGGCACAGAGAGCAGTGACGATATCATATCATTAAAGCAGGATCTAGATTGGAGTTGCTTTCCCATCCTGAGGGGGTTTCCCTTCTTGTCCTTATTAGGAATGCCGGTATGGCTTTAACCGTTTGCACAATGCAGTCGTCCCCAGAAGCGTACTAGTGTTGGCACCACTGCTGGAGAGCGTCCTGAAAGGAGAGGCTCTTGATTGGATGGTAGCAGCAGTGCTCGTCTTCCCATCTTTACCGCTGCATAAGGCTCGCAGGCTTAGAGAGCGATTTCTCCTCAATACAAATGAGCTTCACGGGACACCTCCATTGGGGAAACAACAGGGACTCACAGGAGCGCTATCCACTGCTCTACAAGTCTAGTAAAGGAGAGAGGAGGTGGCTGGGTTGGGGTTTGGTAACCTCGAGAGGTGAAAGCCCCCTTTCAACACATGAGACATTCCAGAAAATCAAATCTGGTATAACTGGATGCAATTAATGAAAATTATATAGGATGCCCACATTACTTTCCACTGTGATGACAGCTCAGAGAAGGCTGGCTGACAAAATGCATAACAGTGAAGTCTGGGCCTGATTCAGAGCTGGACGCTCTGACCAGAGCGCTCGCTCTGAATCAGGGCCCTCCTACCTTTTTTTGGAGCGTCCTCATGGACGCTCGCATAGCTGTGGGTTACCACCCACAGCTATAGCAAGCGTCCATGATGATGGTCGCGATGGTCTTGACCATCGCGACCATCGGGCTTGCGACGGAGACCCTGCGGTAGGGTCTCGCTGCCGCAAGCCCTGGAGTGATTTTGGCTCTATCAGAGCCAAAATCACTCGCACTGACATCACTAGTGATGTCAGTGGGGCCGGCTTCAGACGGTAGGCGTTCCCATGGGAACACCTCCATCTGGCAGGCACGCCCCCGGCACTCCCACCAAAGGGGGCGTGCTTTCAATCAACATCGACAGCACGCCCCCTTTGGTGCGAGACCTGGAGCGACAGCTTGGCTGTCGCAGTCCAGGTCTCGCGCTTGCGCACGACGGAGCTCCCTCCGTCGTGCGCATGCGCAGTGGGGCAACATCGATCCGTTTGCGAGCGTCCTTTGCTCGCGAACGGGTCTGAATGACCCCCTCTGTCCTTGCCACTTATAGCATATGACAGTAAATGACAGGGACACCTAGCAATTTCTCACCGTTAGTAAGCTAGGCCACTGCGCATGAGTCAGAGACGGAAAATGCTATTTCAGTTGCAGCTACGTGATCCCATACGCAGCGGATGAGCGAAGATATGCAAATGTCGCAGCCGACGAGACTTGTATTGAGACCCACCTGTGGTATCTCAGATCCGCCGCCTGCCTGCAGAAACGCAACCATCGGTCGTACATTGGTCGATCATCGAACCTCTGAGTAACCGTAGGTTAACTGCCCTCGGGAACTGAGATGCTGGAGACTTTGCAACTGTGTACGGGAGCGCCCCCAAATGGTTCCTGTCTGTAAATCACTTTGCGAATAAGTCGTCGCTGAGATCACCATCGCAGGACCATCGTGGCCCATGCGCAGTGTGACTTATACGTATGTGCAGTTGGTAAAAAAAAGAGTGGTCCATTTGCGAAAAAACATCGGCATTGCGACCGTTTCTAAATCAAGGACTCTGTGCTGAAATTAACACAGGTTATATAGTATTCGACTCCTCTTCTAAAATGTCTCTGTTTACATCCTTCAGGTTATAACTGGGAGCATCTTTGAGGTCATATGGGCGATGGTGAAGCCCGGTACATCCTTCGGGATCAGCGTCTTAAGAGCCCTCCGCTTGCTGCGCATATTCAAGGTTACAAAGTAGGTGTATGCGGAAGGGTGACCCAATGAGAGATGGCTCTTAGGGAGAATCCATTACCATATTCAGAACCCATTATTTGTGATGTGCACCTATCAGGCACCAGTATTTTTTAAGCCACGTCATGTTTAGTCTGTTCAATTAAGACCCATTCTTGTGCAGCCAACTCTCTGGTGTTCCAGTAGCTCCAGAAACACATAGCTGCAGAGGGAAAGCGTATCCCACAGATACTACCTCTACACGTCTGTGACTTGTTTCCCTTCCTCCTTTATTTCATCTTATGACTGTATCTCTTTTCACCCAGGTATTGGGCGTCTCTCCGTAACCTTGTGATCTCCTTGCTCAGCTCCATGAAGTCCATCATCAGTTTGCTCTTCCTGCTCTTCCTCTTCATTGTGGTCTTTGCCTTACTAGGGATGCAGCTGTTTGGTGGACAGTAAGTACTGTGTGGCGCGCCATGCTGTGGCTATTTGTTGGCGTAGTCGGCTTGGCGCAGGGTGAAAGAGCAGAGTGCTAAGTAGGAGGCTGCGATGCATTATTGTGATGTTACTGATTTCTGGGCTCTGCAGTTCATGTCTCTCGTTTTGTTTAACAGGTTTAATTTCGACGACAAAACCCCTTCTACAAACTTTGACAATTTTCCTGCAGCAATAATGACTGTGTTTCAGGTAGGAGAGCTGGTAATTTTCCATTGAGCAACTACCCTTTGCACTCACATTGTATCCCCCGGATTCACTTGTTTCTTTCTATCTTCAGATATTGACTGGGGAAGACTGGAATGCAGTAATGTACGATGGCATCAAGTCTCAGGGAGGAGTAAAGAGTGGCATGGTATCCTCCATCTATTTCATCATCCTCACCCTCTTCGGCAACTGTATCCTTATACTGTGGGCTTTCACGGATCATTATGGCGTAAAATGAACTAAAAAGCCAGGGAGCTGCGCAGAGCCCCAGGAATACATTCTCCGAAAGTTGAATAACCGCATGTTTTTTTTGTTATATCTTCAGCAATAAGTGATTAGCTCTGATACAATGTGGAAAGGGGGGATATGTATAAAGACCTTATAGCAATAATTCAGTTTCTACCTATCATTTTATAGACTGTACTTGATAAATGGCAGCTAGAAGCTGGTTGGATGCTATAGGGCAACTTTTCCACTTGCCCACTTATTAAGTTAGAGAGATAAAGTAATTGAAATGTAAGGTGAAATACAGGAACTATAGCAGAGTTGGACTCAATATTGCAACAAAAATACTCACATGATTTGTGTTTATTTATAAAAACCAACCATTATGTGTATATGCAATGTTACAGCTGCCGCGTGATATGTGTAAGTTGACATCAGTAGCATATGGGGCTGGATGACGCCAAGCATATGCAACATTATACCATGGAATGGGTGCAAGAATCAACCCCAGCATTCATGTGCTCATGGGAAAAAAAGGTTCTGGCCACGCATCCTTAAGGGGCATGGCCTCACAGCACGCCCAGTCTCAGCTTGCCAGCTGGAGGTGGAGCGGCTCGGCATGGCCTTCAGGCGGACGGACTGGCCCATCAAGCCATTGGCCCTTCTTGCTAGATGTGCCAGTCTGGCCGTGCATTACACCAATGTCTATTTGCTATTAAGAATCAATACGACTTGATATACCTCTCTAATACATCAGTAACAACTCTGTCTCACGAACAAGATATAAAACAAAACACACAGACATTTGGTTAAACACGCACACTAAAACATAATGTATGCCTGAGCAGCAATCAAAGCACCATTCGGTGTCAGTGGTGCATCTGCAAACAGGCAACCATTCATTAGTGCCAGCATCCCATACTGCCATCATCTACTATTTGCACTTGCCCTTAACCACCAGCACTTAATACAGATTTATCTGGCGCATATATGTGTCTGTGCCTTGGTCTAGATGTGTGCGCAAGCACAAGCCCGCTGTCTTCAGCCTACATTAGACTGCACAAGATACACTACTACGCTAAACGGCGTAATACTCAGTCTCTATCAGCCCCCAAGCGAAGCAGGTGTTGAGTTGTAGAGTGCAGATGTTAGACAGGGAAGAAGGCATGTGAGAGTTTGATAGAACAATAATAAATACTTATTATTAGTCGGACTAGCTAAGTGGGACAGTAAAAAATAGGAAAGTGTGCAAATTAAGGAGTGGTTATGGATAAATATTGTAGGCCTGGATGTACTTCTTAACTAACCCTCCATAGACACTCTGCTAAATGTTTTCTTGGCCATCGCTGTGGACAATCTTGCAAACGCTCAGGAGCTGACCAAGGTACACTATGGGCGATGCCTTACCAACAAATTTTCCTGGCATGTGTCTATTGCTGTGACTTATCTCTCTCTATATGCCTACAGGATGAGCAGGAGGAAGAGCAGGCAGCCAATAAGAAACTGGCACTGCAGAAGGCTAAGGAAGTTGCAGAAGTGAGCCCCCTGTCAGCGACTAACATGTCTATAGCAGCGTAAGTTCTCATTCTACCAAAGTTTTCTCTATACTGATGTCTGAAAACATGTAACAGTTATGTGACTTGTACATTATCTAAGATAGCTCCTCACTAGTTGGAAAATATTTGTGGTCTAGCACTCGGTTGTTTGCCCAATACAGTTTCATGTTATTAGGGTAAATAGAGTTTTGAACTCTTATAAACTGCAGTGTAATAGGTCAGTACAGTAGTAAGTTAGTACAGGTAATAGTGTAGTAGGTTAGTACAGGTAATAGTGTAGTAAGTTAGTACAGATAATAGTGTAGTAGGTTAGTACAGGTAATAGTGTAGTAAGTTAGTACAGATAATAGAATAGTAAGTTAGTACAGATAATAGTGTAGTAGGTTAGTACAAATAAGAGTGTAGTAGGTTAGTACAAATAAGAGTGTAGTAGGTTAGGTCAGATAAGAGTGTAGTAGGTTAGGTCAGATAAGAGTGTAGTAGGTTAGGTCAGATAAGAGTGTAGTAGGTTAGGTCAGATAAGAGTGTAGTAGGTTAGTACAGGTAATAGTGTAGTAAGTTAGTACAGGTAATAGTGTAGTAGGTTAGAACAATTAATAGTGTAGTAAGTTAGTACAAATAAGAGTGTAGTAGGTTAGGTCAGATAAGAGTGTAGTAGGTTAGGTCAGATAAGAGTGTAGTAGGTTAGGTCAGATAAGAGTGTAGTAGGTTAGGTCAGATTAGAGTGTAGTAGGTTAGTACAGGTAATAGTGTAGTAAGTTAGTACAGGTAATAGTGTAGTAGGTTAGTACAGGTAAGAGTGTAGTGGGTTAGGTCAGATAAGAGTATAGTAGGTTAGTACAGGTAATAGTGTAGAAGGTTAGTACAGGTAAGAGTGTAGTAGGTTAGTACAGGTAAAAATGTAGAAGGTTAGTATAGATACGAGTGTAGTAGGTTAGTACAGGTAAGAGTGTAGTAGGTTAGTACAGGTAAAAGTGTAGAAGGTTAGTATAGATAAGAGTGTAGTAGGTTAGTAAGATACTTACCTTCACAGACACCCCAACATCACCTTGGTTTGGAATTTCACAAAGGTGTCAGATGTTTTTTGCTTTTAGCCCCATTAATGTATATATTATATGTTATGTATGAATGCATGTATGTAGCTCTCTCTCTCATATCTATCTACCTATTTCATATCTATATGTCTGTCAACCTAAATTTTTTGTATCCCACACCCTACAGGAAAGAGCAGCAGAAGAACCAGAAGGGCGCTATGTCTGTTTGGGAACAACGTACAAATGAGATGCGCCGGCAGAACATCATGAACAGCCGGGAGGCCCTGTACAGTGAACTAGATCCTGAAGAGCGTTGGAAGATGTCCTTCATGCGTCCAGATGTCAAGACGCATTTGGACCGACCACTGGTTGTGGACCCCCAAGAAAATCGCAACAACAACACCAATAAAAGTCGTCCAGGAGAAAGCAAGACACCTATAGAACGTTTGTCTCACCAGCGGGCAGAGGACTATCTGCGCAAGCAAGCGCGGTTTCAGGAACGCGCAAGCCGCGCTTATGATATAGGACCAGAATCTGGCCGCCGGCCACGGAGTAAAGAGCAGGACATCACCCGTGATGGGCAGGATTTGGGACTTCAGGACAGGACAGGGGAGATGGATGGAGGGGTTCGCCCTCCACAGGAACCGCCAAGGAGACACCGAGGTGGAGGAAGCAAAGAGAGCAGAAGTGGATCCCCGCTGCCACGTGGGGATGGAGATCATCGCAGGCACAGGGTGCACCGCAGAACGGGGGAAGAACCAGAATATATGGGGGGTAGTGGTGGAAGAGGAGGAGGTAGCGGAGGAGAAAGGAGACCTCGACATGTGAGGGATGGCGGAAGGCCAAGGGAGGTTGGTGGAGGAGGAGAAAGTGAAGGGCCTGATGGGGAGAGGAGAAGAAGGCATCGCCACACTGCACAGTCCACCTATGACAATGATGTGAAGAAAGATGACCGAGAGAGGAGACATCGGAGACGGAAGTGAGTGAAAGGACAGGAGGAGTAATAGCTGGGGGGGGTGAATTAAGAGGTGAGATGTCTAGTAAACCGAAAGAAGGGTAGGGCAGGTGCACCGTACAACCATTTAATAATTATACATCATATACAAAGTTTTTGTCATAACTTTGGCCAAAGTTATGAACTTACCCACCCCTGAACACCTATAATGTTAGGGACTTACCCGATGAGGTTACCTTGATGATGGTGGGTAAGGTCATAACTTCTTACCAAAATGCTCTTATATGATGTATAATATTAAATGGTTGTATGGTGCACCTGCTCCCCCTTCTTTCTATGTTGAAGTCTCAGCTAGGTAGCACATCCCATTAGAAGTAGCTAGGATGTGCAGTCCAGACCCCCTCCCCTTCAAATAGCCAATATTATGTGTATGTGTACACACCTGAAGGCCGAGACTCCTACAATCTGGACTAGCATCCCTCCCACCTGCCTCTGATGGTTTTAAATAAGGACCCAGCATTTGCTGACTGCACAGTCTGTATAGCAAAGCCACGGGTAAAACCCCAGGTTTGCGGTGAACATTGGCGTGTGGCGCCCCGAGAACTGCTCTGGCTGGGCTTCTTTGGGGCATCACCAGTTATTTTTAACACTTTATATCACTCTGTTTGTTTTTTATTTATGTAACATTTTCACACATTTATTTTTCACTTTTCTCCTTCATCCACTAGGGGACACTGGAGTTCAAGACAGTGGGGTATAGACGGTGGTAGAGTAGAGCCTGGCACTTTAAATAATCTAGAAGTGTGACTGGCTCCTCCCCCTCTATGCCCCATCAGCCCCAGTTTTTAGAATGTGCCCGAGAGAGCCGGTCGCACATCAGGCTGTCTCCAGCCTTTCTCATATAATCATATTTTAAGCTTTTATACAAGCACTGAAGACAGGCAGGCTGCTTACTGTGGCAGTCTGCCTGCTACGTGGGAGCCGCCGGGAGGGCACCACACGGCTACTGCAGTCTGTGTCCGGTGACCCTGAGGGGGGACTTTAAACAGAGTCATCGGACTCCATGAGGACCCGCCACAACTGAAACCGGTTCGTGTCCGGGTTTCCTCATTTGCCCCCCAGCCCAGCAACCCGGCCGCAGCAGTCCGTAAGTATATCCCACTACTCCTGACTAGCTGGAGTGGTGGGCCAAAACGCTGGGCTCAGGGACAGCGCACACTGCATGGCTGTCACACACTGCTCCTTCCCCCTGCCAGTGAAAGTGGTAGTGTCGGAGCTGCTGACTGACTTATTCCTAGCCATCCCCCTCCTATTAACGAGGGGATGGAGTCGGGCTCGTGCTCTAAGCCCTCATCTGAGAGCAGCGCGGTCTGCCGGTCCGTTAGCGCTGCTGCGCTGACATACTCTGCATTAGTCCCCCCGGGAAGGGACCTCAGAGGTACCTGGGAGGGCATCCTGCCGCGTCTAGAGCGGGCAGCAGCAGCCCCCCCATTATTAAAATGGCGGCCGCACTCGGGGAAAAGCCACGCCCCCCTTCGCGGCCCTAATTGCGGGGCAGCCCAACCAGCGGGGCAGCCAGGTGTGAGTAAGACAGACGCCGCACCGCTGCTCACTAAATAGTGCAGCACAGGCGAGGTCCTGCCATCTGGTGTAATGGCCGGCTTCAGGAGGCCAGACGCGTCCCTCTACAGAGGCAGTTGCAGCGCTGACAAGCAGCGCGATCCTTGGTAAGGAGTACCCGCGTAAAGAGGCTTCCCTTATTGAGCGGCCCAGCCTTATAAATGTATCTGCTGGTCCCGCACCCCGTTCTGCAGGGCCGGGAGGAAGGTTGTGTTCCCTACATTACGCCCAGCCCACTCTTTCCTAGTAAGTGGGCAGAGGCGAGCATAACAGTGCACGCGCGCGCGCACACACTGATAGCCGGGATTTTAGGGAAGGGCGCGTCATGCATAATAGCCGCGCCATCTGTACCACTGCCTGCCGCTGGTTAAAGGTGCAGTGCAGACCAGCGCCTGAAGAGCGCGGCTGCCTCCTAACTCCTGCAACAGGGTTAATTAGCGTGGGTATCCTACGCGACTCCCTCCTTCTCCCACGCTGGGAGTGCTGCTAGCACAAAAGTAGAGATAGGAGTATAGGGCTGGCTACAAATAAGTATCAGCGCAGGGCTCGGATCTCTCCACGGCTCTTGCTGTGTGGAGTTTGTATGTTCTCCCGGTGCAGGCAGCACTGTCTTTGCTTAGGCTGGTTTTAAAAAATTAGCAACGCTCCTCATCTAGATCTCAGGAGGAGATGCCGCGTCCCGCAGCTCCTGGCTGGGCTGAGCAGGCTTCCCTGTTAGCTATAACATAGGCCTAATAGCCTTACGTTATACCAGCACAATGCGGCTCCCCGATGCAGTGCTGTATGACCTTCACACTCCTGTCACAGCAGGACAGCATCACCGCTTTATACTATTAAGGGGGCTAGCAGCGCTGTGCTAACTGGAGTGTAGCAGTTTGCACACGTACAGCGCGGTATTCATGTACAAACAGCGCCCCCTGTTTCCCTTTTAAGGACTGTAGTTACTACTGCACACAAGCATGATAGCTCAGTGCACTACCTGCAGCAGGGAGTGCTTTAGCGTGGGTCTCTTACGCCTTCCACACTGGGAGTGCTTCAGCGCAAAGGGTAGGGGAGGCCCTGTCCTTGTATGACAGGAGTTTAGTGCTAGCTACAGTGCATAGCTGGTTGCTAGCTGTATGGGAACTAGCCCAATTCCCTTTTGCACCATAACACCACGTTAGGCGGTTCTGAAAGAGGCCAGTTCAGTCGATGCATCACAGCTAGAAGCGAGGGATTGACGAGACAGTCCCGCCAATGCAGCGCCGCTTGGCAGGCTTCCCTTCGTTCTATAACAAAGGGCGCCTAGCTTAATCTAATGGCTTGGTATCTTAGCTTGTGAAGTATCATAGCCTCATGGTGTACTAGCTCTACTGTTCTGGTGCTGCTGCCAGAACTTATGGTTATAGCATACCCTTCACCCAGGGTTAGCACATTTTGGCGTCCCATCCCCAGGCTTATGCCTCACATGGGCTCGCCTTAAAGAGGGGCAGTATCTTCCCATGCATATATGTGGCAGCACATATACTACATTACTACATATACTACATTATAGGCTGGTCTTAAAACCTTTCACCAGTTTTCTGTGCTTACTTTAGAAGGTATGCATATGTGCATCTATTTATTTCTCATGTGTTCCCTTCGGCAGCACATACAGGAAGAGGTTAGTAACGTGGCATTGCTGCCTCACAGCACTGAGGTGGTCTTTTTGATTCCCACTTCGAAAAATGGGTTAATCTGGCGCTAAAATGGCTCACCTGCTAAGGCGAGTACACCTGTAACAGAAGGGTCCCAGGATTGAAACCAGTCTGGGACAGCACGCAGCTAACATACCCTGCCCCTGCGCAGTAGCAGAGTGACGGCCACACGCGGTACATGAGCAGTCCCCCTGCGTGGGGGTAAGCCACGTGTATGGTATGTATATGTGTGTGTGTATATATATATATATGTAATATGTATATTGTATTTTATACTAGCCCTGCAGTAGAACATATACATGCTGGAGTGAATTTTGTCCTTGGGCTCAGTTCCTTCCATGGCTTTAATTTTTGCTCATGTTCTAATTTTACAATATTATTGTCACCTACTAAATTTGTATGTAGGTATGCATATGCATATGTGGATATCGCTTCTTATCCTTACCATAAGAGCAGGGGTAGGATCTGTTGTTATCAGTTTTATGTCTGATACCTTGCATATTGATAGAAGGCTGCGATTGGAGGCTGGACTCCTGATGCGGTAGATGGTACAATAACTCCGCTTAACACGATCTCTCCCGGGGGATTGGGTTGTGTGTATATACATGTATATGTGTAGGAGGCCTATACTTCTACAAGCATTAGGTTACCTATAATACCACGCATGGGAAGCCGCCAGGGATTACCAGAAGCTGTAGGCTATATCCATACATATTATATGGTGGCTCTATAATCTAAAGTCATGTGCTGCAGCTTACATAGTGATAGTCACAATTCCCTAAGGCATTGCTTCTAGTATGGACCCTAGCCATGTCACATGTATATAAGGATATATACTTATATAGCTCGGTTCATGTTAGTCTATATCTATGGCGCCCCGTTTCGGGGGACCTATTATCATTACAGTGATGCACTTGGTAGCAAACTGGTAAGACGCCCATTCCTTGTATGTATATTTCCTAATAATTGGGAAACAAAAACCTGTTTTCTGTTTAACCCTACTGGGGTTATCACTACTGCTATCTCCCTTCTTTGCTTGGGATAACTAACGAGTTCTATGTCTAAGTACAGGTACCCTTCTCAGTATCGATTCCGATACTCCATATTATTGTCGTATATCTCAATAGAATGAGTCTAAAGGGCCCTTAGGTACAATTCATATCTTGAAGGCCTAGGGCCACCTACCGATTTAGGCAGGGACAGACCTGGGTTATATTAGATTGGTGGGCATAATACACATTGTAAATATTTATGTAAGGATACTTAAACTAGCAGACCGTTTTTGGGGTATAAGTATAATCTTCAGATACACGTCTCTAATGGAACAGGCTCAGGTATAGAGTCCTGTTTTACGACCTTCTTGTCTCCACTAACATTCTGCTAGTTTCCACAGTATTTTCTACTGCACATCTCCAGACTGAAGTACGTGCTGTAGGGCATTGGTCTTAGCCCACTGAAGCTACTCTCTATTCCTAATGTGGCGGGTTGCTTTGCGATACAACAGGTCAGTGACATTCTACATTTCGGGCCAGAGGGCTTCTGGTCGCTCACAGGTGAGAGCTTACCCACTAATGCCTCGGTAGAGGCTCCTATTTCATGTAAACTGACATACATAGAGTTCTTCTCCCTTACTGCCTCCTAGCAGCCATCCGCTCTTTTAATCAGTTGGCTCTACACTTTAGAATTTTCCTGGAGTGTGGGTGCATAGTTACAACATTGAGAACCAATTCTACTAGAATCTGTTGGCGTTATGGACCAAAGCACATCTCTGGGCTACTGCACATCTTTACATAGAAGTGTGACAGTCACTATGTTCCACTCAGGGGGCCTGGTGGGTTTCCTGTTCAGTAGCTGTTGATATTTTTATCATACTGACAGGTACCTGACTGGTATCTTCCTGGTTGTTTTCATGCTATGTTCAGGCCAGCAGTTACTACTACCTATGCACTTCCATCATGTTGGAAGTTGTCCGTTGTTTTCTCTTTAGCGTCAGGGTTTCAGTTGCTGGTTTATTCCTGTTCTCAGAAGGGGTTGTACTGCGGTCTGACCCTCTGGAAGGTATTGTAATCTCAATCTTCTCGAAGCCGCCTCGGCCTCATGCCCAGGGTGATCTCCACTCGTTGGAGATTTCTATGGTCTCATCCTTCCGCTGGTTCACAACTTTGTAGTAGTTGGACTTTCGGAAGGGTTCAGGGCGACTGTGCGGCCTTGACTTTTACCTTATACTTTTTGTGAGGAGTCTGTGGACTCTCTGTTTTTGTAGATTGGTATCGTTATACTTCTATCTATATGAGTTATGTCCAGCAGTGCTGGTATTCTGCTATCTGCAAAATGTGGCAGCTTCCTGTTTCCGAATCTGGTACGGTTTCCTCGAGGTTTCTTCTCGGGTTACTGCCCTTCTCCTATGGATTCGGGTAGGAGTTCTCTGCTCCCAACAGTCTGGCTTGGTCTGTTTTCAGCTGAGTTTACAGTGTTCTGATGCTTCTCATCTGAGGGTGTTTTCTCGCTAGCCGCTTATTCCATTCGATTACTGTACGTTGTGGTATTCTGTGTCTGTTCCGCACGGAGTTCTGGTTGTCTCCTGGCTCACGACACTTGATTCTCAGCTCTTGCCTTCCGTTGAACCTCCGGTTCTATGCGGTCCCTGTTCGGTTGCCCGAAGGGTCGGCATGTTCTCCGCGCTTCCCACCCGGGAGGTTGGCTTTGGGACGTCCCCACTGTCTTGAACTCCAGTGTCCCCTAGTGGATGAAGGAGAAAACAGGATTTTGGTACTTACCGATAAATCCCTTTCTCCGATTCCACAGGGGACACTGGACGCCCGCCCGGCGCGGCATACCTGCCTGTTGTGGGTCTTTATATAGTTGTGTGGCTGCATGTGTTCCCTGCAGTGGTTTCCTCTGTTCTCCTTCAGTCGGTATTGTTCCGTTCTGTGGTCTTCTCCTTCTCCTCGTTTTCCTGTTGTCCTCCGTCTCCTCTCGGGCTCAGTTCTTAAACTGGGGCTGATGGGGCATAGAGGGGGAGGAGCCAGTCACACTTCTAGATTATTTAAAGTGCCAGGCTCTACTCTACCACCGTCTATACCCCACTGTCTTGAACTCCAGTGTCCCCTGTGGAATCGGAGAAAGGGATTTATCGGTAAGTACCAAAATCCTGTTTTCTAACACTTCTAAGACTAAGCAGCTACTTTCACTTACCTAACACTTTAACACTTCACTGCTATCTTTCATTTGTGTGGTGCCTTGGGGTGGTTTTGCTGGGCTGGTTAGGGGGTGCCCCACAACCCAGACATGAACCACTATAATGTTAAGGACATACCCGGTTACTTTGACGTTGGTGGGTAAGCTCATAACTTTGGCCAAATTTATGCCAAAAACCTGATGTATACGATGGATAATTATTAAATGGTTGTATGGTGCACCTTCTCTCCCCTTCTTTTTATGTTGTAGTACTAAGTCTCAGCTAGGTAGCTAAGGTAGAGGTATTCCGGTTAATTACCCAGGTTACGGGGGTAGTTCTCCCACAGAGACCTGAAGTTGCTCTACTACATTATTTCCCCCCTTCAGTACAAAAAGAAAACAAATATGTTATTGGTCATATCTTTATTGCTACAAGAGCAGCTTTGGCTCAATTTTGGAAGAGATCTGATCCTCCTCCTCTTTCGGCAATAATCTCTAAGATCCAGAGATGTTTCGAAATGGAAACATTTGGGTTTAAATATTCTAATTTAACCTCATCTCCCTTGGTGCAATGGCGTCCTTGGTCAGATTTCTATGATACTCATGTGTTAAAACCGACTACTACCAGTAATGTTGATGTTTCAACATAATAATACAAACATGTAATTTTACTCTTATTCTGTATCCTTTTATATGTCTATGTTTCTTTTTGTTTTATTTTATTTGTTATTTTATTTCATTTTTATATAATTTGATTTGATTTCAGTTTCTTTTATTGTTATTTCTGTGTTACTCATGTACTATATAATGTCTATATCTATATTGACATATATATGATCTGTATTGAAAAATTTTTACTCAATAAAAATTACTTGAGTTAAAAAAAGAAGTAGCTAAGGTGTGCAGGTTCAGGCCCCCTCCCCACAAAATATTCACTGCAACGTAGTCTATATGTTTTGAAACTGTTACTGAGACCATGTAGGAGTGAGCACTATTTGCATACAACACCAGCGATTTTAATGAAGCTGTGTTGAAAGTGTAACTTTTCACACCCGGATCTTTGTATGATTGAGCAAATCGCATTAACACAGAGAGGGGAAAAAACAAAAGATGTTCACCCTAAAGCTGGCCACACACTAGACCAACTTACATCCAACCAGCCAACTTGTTGATTGGTTGGAATGAAAATCTGGTAAGGAATTGGGAGTAAATGATCAGCAATTTGCTCCTAAATGCCAAAAAACAGATGAAAATGGTCGTCAGACAAGTTTGTTAAATGTTTGATCTGAACAATTTGTTCAAACAACAGTTTTGTCCATTTTCCGGCGTTTGGGAGCACATTGCTGATTGTCATTTGCTTTCATTCCTTACCAGATTTTCATTCCAACCAATCAACAAGTTGGCTGGTTGGATGTAAGTTGGTCTAGTGTGTGGCCAGCTTTAGTCTAGGACACTGATAACTGAGGGCAAATAATGATCTAATTACAGATTTCTTTGTGCTTTTATTATAGTGTAGTTGTAATTTCCTCTAATTGTGTTACTTTTCGCTATTGCAGGGATCCAACGACTCCAGTTCCCAGCTCAGGCCCAAATCTATCCACCACACGACCTATACAGGATCGCTCCCGCCAGGAGAATCAAAACCAACAGCCTGAAAATATGGACAACATCCGTAACAACAAGCTGGTGACTACCGAGCCGCCAGTTGTGGGAAGCGTGGGAGGCATCAACCACAGCCCAGCAAAACTGAACAATCACGCCAACTGCGCAAACAGCAACAGTGTTCCTGTCATGAATTCCGCCCCTAAACGGACTCCTCTCCCCACAAACTCCGGCCCTCCCCCCACTGCTCCAGATTCTGGCCAAACACTCAGTAACCCCACCGAAACAGCCAAAGGGACTAAAGCTACAGAGCAGACCACAGTGGATATACCGCCCCCCTTCCCGCCACCGGTTGAGAATGCTGTCGGACAGGGTAATGTGTCTCCTGAAAAGTGTCCAGTGTTCTAAAGCTGTCAGAGATATGCCCCTTTCGAGTATCTTGTTTTCCCTTAATTTCTTTCGGGAATATTATTTACCTCTCATATTTCTCATGTACAGAATTATTTAATTGATTAGTCCAGTTATAGAATCGTTCTGCCTATCTTCCTCACCGCTCACATGTAGCCGTTAAGGTGTGTCATTACTGGAGCCCATTCCTGCCTCTCTTGTAGGACTCAATAGAAGCTTGTCTATTGAGATCAGTGGGAGAGGCATTGACCTACTACCTCTAACCTCACTGATGGCCAACGGTGAGTTCAGCTTATCCTGGCACCAAGCTTCAGGTAATTGGGGGTTTCTACTAGAGGGAACGTACCCAACTGCTACATGTGCGGGGAAGTTAAGGTGTGGGTGATGCAATGCAACTTCCCTGATTGAATTCTGAGCATTTATGACAGGGGTTCCCAACCACGGTCCTCAAGGCACACGAACAGTCCAGGTTTTAAGGATAGCCATACTTAAGCACAGGCAACTTAATTAGTACCTCAGTTATTTTGATTAAACCATCTGTGTTTTAGCATGGATATCACCAAAACCAGGACTGTTAGTGTGCCTTGAGGACCGAGGTTGGGAATCACTGATTTATGAGGATAGAATGGGTGATGATGCAGCGTCACTTCCCATTTTCAGTTCTTCCGCCATCACCCACTGTTTATAGATTGTGCATATATTAGCAGGATTGGAACTACTGTAGTTGCAGGGGGTGCAGCGGCCTGGTTATGCTGGTTCAGCCATTCCGGAGGCCACTGCATTGCTCTTCTGAGGATGTGCAATGGGTGCCGTATGTGCATGAAGTTCCAGAACTGAGAGCCCAACGGGTGGCTTCAGTAGACATGTTCTAGCCCCTTCTTTTGCTCAGTATGGCATGGACATGTCTTGCTGGATCATGGTGTTGCACAATCCATCAGAGATAATCGCACACCCATGAAACGAGTACTTTCAAAGAAACGCACTTATATTGAGATACATTTCATGAAGTACACGTTTTATATGTGGAAACAAGCCAATTTCTATTTAAAAAAAATAACAAAATACAAAACTGTGACATTTATATTATTATAGCCATTCCCAGAGTCCCCTTATTTTCCTGTGGGACATACCGTAAACACGGATTAGTGGGGAGTATAAAATGTGGCGGTAGACAGCGCTTTGTGCCGAATTTTAGACATTTGCAAGCCATGCACTTTGTAGTCATAGTAAAAGTTCTGCAGTGATTGCATGGCGAAGGCTGGTGACCGCCTTTTTACTTTGCGCTTTGGCGTTTAAACCTAGTTATATTGGGTGCAATAACATAGGTGCGGTCGCTTATAAAAAATGTGCTGCACCTGAGTAGATTCTCAGCTTCTCCATTTCCGACCTGCCTGTTATTATAACCAGGGTACTCTAACCTGAAGGCATGTACCGTGGGATATAGAGGTATTAGCGTGGCCTGTGATACAAGTGAGCGACCACAAGACGCAGGAGTGGGTTACGGAGGCGCGTGGCGGCAAGTAGCGCAGAGCTGCTGAAAGGGATGATTATGTTCATAACAGAATGAAGGTCAGAAGAGATGAATTGCATCATTCCACACCACTGTTACTTAAATCAGGTCACACTCCCAAATTTAGAAGCACAGGAAGCAAGGTGCCACTCATCCTGTCTTTCTGGTGTTGCCATTTATCAATTAGGACTCAGCAAAGCACTAGGCTGTTTAGAAAACGGGAGCAGGACAGAAATAAGGCAGGAGATACGGCATTTATAGTCAGTTTTCTGTACATAGGCCACTTTGTCCTGTATGAACACTCCCTACGTTATTCCGTCTCAATACTGTTTTTATCTCAATCTCTGCACCTTTTCTCGGCCTTCACTGTTGAAATATCATGAATTAAAAAGCAGGAGGAAGCACCTAATGATCATTTGGTGAATAACTTTTATCTGTACTAACTTTGTAATGGTGCATGTGCCAAGGAAAGCAGAGTCTTTGTTTGATGTGAATGAAAAACTGGTAAAGAAATAATAAGAGTTTTCCTTTTTTTTCTTACCTGTTTTTTAATTATAGTCCTTCTGTAAATACTCCATGTTTCCACCTATCACTTTCTTATTCTATCACTCGCTGTAGTTAATAAGACGGTCGCAGTCTCCCCCCTACCTCATAAGGAGGATGAGAAGAAAGAGGAGGAAGAAGAAGATGATGACGGAGGGAAGGGACCTAAGCCGATGCCCCCATACAGTTCCATGTTTATTCTGTCTACTACTAACCCGTAAGTGCCCAAATTGAATATACAGTTTGCCATAATTCTTATTCATATACAGTTAGGTGTTATGTTGGCTGAATATTTAATATTCGAAAATTTGGTAGAGCGCCTAAACTCCTATAAAGAGAATGGGCCTGATTCAAAGCCGGACGCAATTAGCGCTCGCTCGTCCAGAAAATAGGCGTGGCTATTCAAATGAACCGTTCGCTCTTTGCGGTCTGTTCACGCCTCTAGGTCTGAACAAGCGAACAAAACTTGCAATCGTTTTTTTTAAAAATACGCCCCCTGGCCGCTCGCATCCTACGTCATGTCCGCTATTTATTAGATTAATCGAGTACATCGAACAGCGTATGAACTGCTCGCTATTCTTGTGGTTGGTTTTTGCTACCACAATCTTGCGAGCAGTTCTGGCTATAAAACAACCAAGTGACGTGGTCAATGACGCTGCTGTATTAATTATGCACACCCATAAAACGCCCGTTTTGACCTTTAAGCACGCCTGCGTTCTGATCTCCACTCCCCGTTTTCAAGCACCTTCCCCTGTTACCACCCACATACGCCTCCTCCTGTCACTCAAAATAGCAGGCATTCGCTGTTTAGCGAACAAACGAATTTCGGCCGCACTGACTGGTTCGCGCATGCGTATAACGATCCGTACACATGCGCAGTTGGGCAAACATCGCTCGGAGTGAACGAGCGGCCGCTTACGAGCGGCTCTGAATCAAGCCCAATATCCAATGTACAACTCTCAGTTTTAATCAATGTTTTTAATTAAGTTTATAATAAAAAAAGGAGACATGTGTTCCCTCTGTGCAGTTAAAAGTATGTAAGAAAAATCACAGCAATATTGCACAATAACAATAATGAGGGCTTCATACAAAGTAACACGCGCTCATAGAATGTAACATTTCTAAGTACATGGAATCTGATTGTATCTGTCCTTCGTTTCAATGTATAAATAACACTCTGGGCCGGATTCAACTAGAGGTGAATAGCTGAGTTCGACGAAAAGTGTCCGCCGATGCGATGTTTCTGCCACATTCCTGCGTATTGCCCTATTCAATTCCAGGACGTATTCGCATGTGCAAAAAAGTCCATAGGCAAAAACAGGCATAAAAGTATCTACACCCAGAGGCAGGAGAAAAGTTGTGCAAAATCTCTATATTGAGCTAAAAATGTGTGACTTGAGTCAAAACCCTTTGGACAACCCCCCCTCCCGCCTCTATTGACTATTTAGGTAAAAAAAAAAAAAAAAAATCTTAATTCCCCGTAAAAAAAGTAATGTAATATTTGGGGCGAAAATGTGACAGGGACTGGGACAGGTGTTTTAGGATTGCAGGTGGCTGCAGCAGGTTTTTTTTTTTTTTTAAAGTTTTTTAAAAGGCACTTTGGAGACCCAAAAATATACTAGTACCCATTTAAATGTACCCCCAATTTAACTACAGCAATTATTTTTCACAAAAGATATTGCTTTAAATCATTTTTCCACACTTATGCAAATATGCATATAACAGCCCTTTCACTCAATTTAAGAACCCAACATACTTTTATTAGGGCTATTAATACACGTCTATATTAATTTCCTGGGTCAGTTAGGATTTTTATGGGGTACAGACTGATTTCCCCAAAATAACCAGTCCTTTTCGCTAGTGTTGCCATTTGCTGTATCTGCACATATGTGTTTTCGCCTGTTTTGGAATTGAATAAGGTGAAAAGCGGGAATGCGCATTGTGAAAGTAGGTGATAACTTTGCGTCCAAACAAGTAAATGAGGCGAAAAGATTGCAGCGGCGAATGCAATTCGCCGGCCGCGACTTTTCGCCTCTAATTGAATTTGGCCCTCGTCAAATAAAAGATTTCTCAAAACGAGTCACCGTAGATATCACAGTAAATTAATAACTTATGTCTTAAGGCCCCCATACACTGGGCGATTTTTCACGTGATATGGCCGTTTTCGACTGATCGTAACAACCAATCGTGTAAAAAATGGCGTTTTCTAGACAGTTACGATGCCAATGCACGTCTCCACAGTTGTGTATTGGCATTGTAGATCAAATGGTTTAGCAGAAAGATTTCGACCGATCGACTACGATGTGACACATCTTAATACATCGGATCGTATGGTCGTTTGTACAATCGTACCTTTTCTAAACACAAATCGTACAGAATGTCAAAGGTAGAATTTTCAAGGGAAATCATATGTGCCATCGGATCTGATACAAATCGCCCCGTGTATGGGGGCCTTTAGTATTGTGACTACCCTTAATGAGCAGCCACTCCAATACTGTTGAATGAGGTGATGCACTATATAATTGCAATGAATATTTAATATACTCAAGACTTGGCCTGTATTTGCAAGTTACCCCTGTGGTGTTGCAAAGTGGCCCATCTGATATTTATATTCACTTGTTTCATAATCAGGCACTGCTATCGTCCACCTTCATAAATGTTGCTAGTTTTCTCGCTCACATTCGCTCAGGTCTCTTTACGCTCGCCAAGTAATATAGGGTGTGCCAAGGTTTTCAGGGGTGAAAGTTTACTATAGCAGTGGTGTGATTGGCTTGTGTCCGATTTTGTCTTCAACGTATCTTGAAGAGAGGCACATCTTTGCACTTCCCATAGCTACGGTGAAGTCTGCAAGTTGATGATGATGATGCATGTTTGTGCTGGACTTTTCTATCTGTTTTTTTTTTTTGTATTTGAAGATTTACTGAAGTTTTGTTAAGAGGAACAGAACAAAGGCATGGTACAAAGACAATGCATCCATGAATATCATATAAAATATATAACGGTTGAAATTGAAGGAGAAACAGAATAAAATCTAAGCAACCAAGACAAAACAAGATATAAACATAGTAAAATAAGCGGGTTATCACAGCCAGATATAATAACAGACACAAATATCATACAAAAAACCAAATGGGAAGGCGGGGACACCTACAGGGACACCCTGAGAAACAGGGCCTGTGGAGCGATCCAACTCCGAGCGATAATCACCGTAACTTACAGTATGTTAGGAGAACAGAGATATAATATTATAAATAAGAGTTTAGAGAGTAAGATAGGTCTAGGCCAAAAATACAGACAGATGACAGAAATCTGGAGTGGTGTGACATTTAGGACAAGATGTAGAGATCAGACGCCCCCCAGCGTGGTCAGACACACTGGCTTGTAATAGACCCTTTGCAAAATATTGAGTTTTATCTACTGATAACGAGCATGTGCTGAAACCACACAAGCAGAACCAAGTAACAGCCATCAAGGGGCCCAAGTCACCCTCCCAAACGCAGTTTGAGAGACTGTAACCCCTCTTCCCCAAAGTGTAGCACAAAAGAGAAATAGATATAAGAGATACATTTTTTAGAAGCGCAGGTACAGAGCAAGGTATGGGCAGGCAACTCAGAGAGCCTGCAGGTATCTAAAAACCATGTTCAGAAGACCAAAATCCTCCCTAAGCTGTGAAAAGGAACAGAGGGCCTGATTCAGAGCCGTTCGCTATTTGCGGTCGTTCGTTCAAAAACGAGGGGTGGCTATTCAAATGATCCGTTCGCAAATTGCAGTCTGTTCCCACCTCTAAGTCTGAACGAGCGAGCAAAACATACGCTCGTTTATTTGTTAAAAACGCCCCCTGGCCGCTCGCACCATACGTCATGTCCGCTATTTATTAGATTAATCGAGTACATCGACCAGCGTATGAACTGCTCGCTATTCTTGTGGTTGGTTTTTGCTACCACAATCTTGCGAGCAGTTCTGGCTATAAAATAACCCAGTGACGTGGTCAATGACGCTGCTGTATTAATTATGCACACCCATAAAACGCCCGTTTTGACCTTTAAGCACGCCTGCGTTCGGATCTCCACTCCCCATTTTCAAGCACCTTCCCCTGTTACCACCCACATACGCCTCATTCTGTCACTCAAAATAGCAGGCATTCGCTATATTGCGAGCACATGAATTTCGGCCGCACTGACTGGTTCGCGCATGCGTATAACGATCCGTACGCATGCGCAGATGTGCAAACATCGCTCGGAACGAGCGTACTGCCGCTAGCGAGTGGCTCTGAATGAGGGTCAGAGTACACAATTCCTACAAAATTGGCCCACAGTTCTCACTACACTTGACAACCAGAGGGGCCGACATTCAAGAGTAAAAAAGTTCAGAATAAAAAGGATTACCCCAGAGTGTAAAACAAGGATTAATATCCAAATCTTCCAAAATCTTATCCGCTGATTACCATACCCTACGAGCCTGTACTAAAAGAGGAGAATAATGCTGTAGGGAGGGAGCGTAGCAAGTAAATAGTGGGGCGGATTAAAACGGCTACCAGCCTGATGAAGCAGAGACCAGGGTGCATCCCCTTGTTCTGAGTCAAGAACTAAATAATATAATTGCAAATCAGGAATTGGCAAACCTCCCTCCTCCTGGGATGACACAGGGTATTATATACAATACGAGCTCACTTATTCTGCCAAATAAAAGAAGTCACATAGCGGGCTGTTAAGGAGAATAAGGAAACAGGCAGGTAGGCGAGAGGATGCTGTAGAACGTATAACAGTTTAGGTTGTATGACCATCTTCATGTTTACCTAACATGTTATTGACAGAGGAAGCCACTGCTACATGAGACAGACTGAGCCTTGAATTATTCTAATTGGGATTGGAAATTTCGAGATACCTCATTCACTGGAACATGAGTGACTTAAATATCTAGGTATCTAAATTGTAAACACCATCGCAATTGGAAATTATAGGTTTGTGGCATAGTGAAAGAGGGCTGTATAGGAAAATCCAGGGACGAATCCCAATTAATTTGTATACCTGTAAAAACAAAACAAAGGTATCCACAATTGTCAAAAGAGGCACCAGCGAACGTTGCATATTGGACAAAAATAACAATATATCGTCAATATATCATCATATACAGCGCATGTTTTTCCTCTTGACCTGAGCCCATAAGTCCAAGAAACGCAGGAGACGAGCGGATGGCTAGCAGCTCAATGGTAAGGCAAATAAGGAGGGGGAGAGCAGCTAGTGCCCCTTCCCAAAGAAAGGGAGTCTGTTACAAAACCATTGACACAAGCTCTGGCCTCTGGGCAGGAGTACAACAATCAGATCCAGCCTATAAACCCGTCACTCACCCCAAAGCAGGAAAGCACAGCCCACAAATAAGGCCACTCGACTGAGTCAAATGCCCGAGTTGCATTAAGAAATAGGACATCCTCCACGCCATCATGGGCGATATTCTCAAGTTAATTGTAGTTGATTTACCTGGTGTAAAGCTAGTTTGATCTGGATGGTTATTTTCCAAAACAACTTTGTTAAAACAGAAAGCAAGAATCTGAGCCAAGATTTTAATGTCAGTGGACAATAGGGATATCAGGCGATAGGAGTCTGGACAAGCCCGATCCTTACCGGGTTCAGGGATTATTATTAATGAGAGCCTCCGCCATAGACAGGGGCAAGGAGCCAACCTCTAATAGCGCAGCAAAGACCTTTAACAGTTTAGGGGCTAAAAAGCCCAGGTGAGTTTTATACTGTTCAGTAGGGAGCCCATTAACACCCAAAAGCTATATCTTCCGGACCTATCTACTTATTATTTACTTATATAGCGGCACCATATTCCATTGTGCTTTACCTTCTATGAGGTCTATGTACTAAGCCTTGGAGAGAGAAAAAGTGGACGGAGATAAAGTACCAACCAATCAGCTCCTATCTGTCATTTTTTAAACGCTGTTGTACGGGCGTGCATAAATTATCCACTGCGATGCCCTACGCAGACTGAGGCCTCATAGCGTGCTGGTTTTTAGCAATTTCTGAGTAAGGTCAGGGCTTGTGCAAGTGTAAGTGAGGCTACGATGGTACTCAATTGTACCGATGTTCTTGCAGTCTTGCTAAACATTACGGATGTGTGTAAGTTAAAGTGGGCGTCCTTATGTAGTGCTGCGTATGGCATAGCGATCGCAATGGATTAGCATAATATCGCAGTTGAACTGCGTGCGTAATCGCTATTGCATTCCATGGTGAATCATGCCCTCTGTTGTGTCATCTATTGTTGACCTCTATCCTTGTATTTTTCCTTTGTTGCAGTTATAGTTTGTATGATTTTTCTCCCTGTACTGTCCTGATCGCCACATTCTCTTATACTCAGATGTTTCCTGTTTACTCTCTTTATTGCAGTTTACGTCGGTTGTGTCATTACATCGTCACCCTGCGATACTTTGAAATGTGCATCCTGCTGGTCATCGCCATGAGCAGTATCGCTCTTGCTGCAGAGGACCCTGTGTATCCCGAGGCCACTCGTAACAACGTGGGTGACACCTCAATGTCTGCCCCCTGTCTTCCTTTATGTACAGACTGCTCCAGCACACCCGCCCTGCCCGTGGGACACTGTCTCCACAAATTGCCCACCCAGCTCTCGTGCACTCTTGCTTCGATAGTGGGAATTGCCGTCACCCTCCTGCCCTTGTATAAGGGCATATCCGTATACTTACCATAAACATGCCCCTTTTACTTACACTGCCCCTATTATGTCTCTTGGTGTATTTCTATAACACAGCGAATAGGCTAAATACAGTGTTCCCCAGCTTGAGAGGCAGCCGAGGGAAGAGTTAAACAGCACAGGAGGATGTGTTGGGACCCAGTGCGAGGTGCGCGCTGGGCTGACAAACGGTTAATCACAGCCGCCCTCCTGCAGCATTGCTTACTTTGCAGTTCCTTTATATGTGAGCTGGACAGCTCCCGCAGGGGGGTGGGGGAGAGACGAGGAGATGGAGAGAGGAGAGTGGATGCTGAATGAAATAATGGGAACATTGGCCCCAGTGGGACAAAATGAGCTGAGAGTAGGGTTTATAAATAGCCGTTCACAGTGATTATATGTATGGATGTATGTGTGTGGGTATATATATATATATATATATATATATATATATATATATTAGGGGTGAGCAGGTTCGGTTCTACTCGGTTCCGTTCGGATTTAAAAACCGAATCTTATTGGTAGAACCGAACCCGCTCACCCCTAATAAATATATATATATATATCTATATATATCTATATATATATATGTGGGTATATAATATATAAATACTGTATGTATGTGTGTGTGTGTGTGTATACATATATATATATATATATATATATATATATATGTATATTATATAATATATATATGTATATATATATACAATGCTATCATTTCCTGAACCTCTAATTAACTATGACGTAATGTCCTGGGCCAAAGTGTATTTGTGTATATACTGTATAATGTATATGTATATATAATATATACTGTGTATATATATATATATATATATATATATATATATATATAAAATAGTTTTTCTATAGCTTCACCCCCAGTTCCTGAACCTATTTTTCCAGAAAAATAGCCCTCTCTCTCTCTCTCTCTCTCTCAGGATCGGCTCGAGGGGCAGCCCAGCTACTGACGATGTGCTGGTCTCGCCCCCAGCCTGATGTTAACCGGAGGCGTGCCATACAGGCACGTCCCCCAATATCGTCATTTAGGGGGCGTGGTCTATGGTAATTAAGCCACACACCCTCTTTCGGGCGCCTAAGTCCCTTTCTGCACAGGGCACAGCTCTCCCTGGAGCCGGCCCTGCGCTCTCTCTCTCTCTCTATATATATATATATATTTCAAGACACAGGTTATACACTCACTGTTTTATTCATGTTTTCTCTCTCTAGGTCCTTCGTTACTTTGACTATGTGTTCACTGGCGTCTTCACCTTTGAGATGGTTATAAAGGTAAGAATAAAGGCAGTTTGCAGTATCTACTCTTTCATCTTAAAGTCACATCTATATATAACTATACATGCTTGCTAAAGAAAACCAGTAAGTATGTGTGTGATATCGTGTATACAACCAGTTACCAAAACTGACTGGTCTGTCAGCAAATACATATTGGCTAGTATAAAATAGACAACACAGCAATGGTTCAGTAATATAAAACATAGATGATGATAATAAAAAATAGGTCACATTTATGGAGACAAATAGATCATATATAATGTAGACAATGGTTAGGGTAATAAAGGGAATAGATAGACGATTGCTAATGTATGATAATATAGACAATAGATCATGTTTATTATTATGATCATTACTAAACTTTATATATAGGGTGACACAAGTGGTCCACTGTGCCGTACAGAGGGCAAAACAGTAAGACAGTACAGTGCAATGAGTAGACAAGTAACAAATAGCACTACAACTCTTAACACAGCCACTTATGTGAGAAGTGCAATGGAAATATACAGCGTGTCTATTAGCGTGGGTGCAGATAATGGATGTAGAAGAAACAAAAACAACAAAGGAGTCCAGGGGCAGGAAGAGGTGGTGTCCAAGAGAAGTAGGTTATGAGAACAGGCGGGAGGAGGGTCCTGCACATGGAGCTTACAGTCTAAAGGAAAGAGGGAGACAAATGGATGACGTAATGAGTGAACCAGTGTAAGGGGAGCTGAGGGCAGGAAACAGGAGTGAGAGAATTGGAGAGTTCAAGAGGGTTAGGTAGACTACGTGGTGACATGGTTAAGTGGTGGAACGTTCCAATGGTGGGGGGCAGCACGGGAGAAATCTTGGATTCGGGAGTGAGAGCTGGTGACCAGAGTGGAGGAAAGGCGGTGGTCATTGGCCAACAGGAGAGGGCAGGAGGGAGTGTGTATGGAGATGAGATTGGAGATGTAGGGAGCAGTGGAGTTGGAGAAGGCCATGTACATGATGGTGAGGAGTTTGAAGAGGATTCTGTAGGGGAAGGGGAGCCAGTGAAGTGCTTGGCAAAAAGGGCAGGCATATGTGGAGTGGCAGGAGAAGAAGATGAGTCTAGCTTCAGCGTTGAGTACATATTGGAGAGGAGCAAGATGGAAGCAGGGGAGTCCAGTGAGGAGAAGGTTGCAGTAGTCAAGGCAAGAGATGATGAGTGAGTGGACAATGGCTTTGGTGGCATCCTAGGAGAGGAAGGGTCTGATGCGAGCGATGTTGTGGAGCTGTAACCGACAGGATAGGGCAAGGGATTGAATGTGGGAGGTGAAGGAGAGGTAAAAGTAAAAAAATGACTCTCAGGCCCTCGGAGTTGGGGAACAGAGGAGACAATGGTATTATTGACAGTGACAGAGAGGATGGGAGAGGAGGAGCTCTAAAAAGAGGAAAAACAATGAGTTATGTTTTGTCCACGCTGAGGAAGTGCTTGGACATCCAGGAGTAGATGGCAGAGGCAGAGTTGAGTGTCGTTGGCATAGAGGTGGTACTGGAGGCTAAGGCAAAGAGGCGACGGGGATTGGAGGACTGAGAAGAGATGAGAAACTTAAAAAATATTGCTTGGCAAGGGAGAGGACAGAGCAATAGGAAGGTTAGGGTAATATATGTGTCCTTATACTGTACATCTTTGTTGCAGTTGCACTAAAAAGCCCCTCTCGGCGTGCCAGGTCCCGTGAGACTCTGCTGGTGCCGGGCGTCTTTTTTGCGCCTTTTTTTTTTTACAAAAATGCGTCAAAGTCACAATGCGATTAATCAGTATACGAACTGCTGCAATGTAGCGGCCGCTTTTTTTTCATTCCAAGTTCCATTGTTGTTCATATACAGACTGAGGTGCACACAGATATACAAGTGTCGCATATCTGCTGGTGCCTCCTAGTCACAATGCATTTTCAGCAAAAAAAGATGCCCAACGCTAGCAGAGTAACACGGGAACTGGCGGCTCACTTACACCTGGCAAGTCGCGCTGCGTGGCGTATTGCGGCTAGATGAGTGAGGACACATCTGTATGAAGGTTACGGTGTTGTAAAATATATGATGGTTAGGGTAATATAGATAATATATGGAGGTTACGGTAATGTAGAATATATGATGGTTAGGGTAATATATAGAATATGTGATGGTTTGGGTAATATAGATAATCTATAATGGTTAAGGAAATGTAAAATATATGATGGTTATGGTAATATAGATAATATTTGATGGTTAGGGTAATATAGACAATATAGGATGGTTAGGGTAATATAGAGAATATAGGATGGTTAAGGCAATATAGAGAATTTATGAAGCTTAGAGTAATATAGAGACTATAGGATGGTTAGGGCAATATAGAGAATATATGATGGTTAAGGCAATATAGAGAATATATGATCAGTAGGGTAAAATAGAATATAGAGAGACAAAGGACCTTGGATTAGGATATATGCGAGTAGCACATGGGGTATGTGTGTGCCAGTGTGCTTTAGTGGTCATGGGTGAACAGGTAAAAGGCCAGGTAGCTGCTTGCTGTCTGTTTAGAAACTCTTCTGATCTGACTCTCATGGGGTTACTGTTTCATATGCAAGAGAAACCATGTTTTCTTAATCTAATGTTTATACCTATGGGGGGTAGATAGAGTAGGTCAGTGCAAGAATTCCTGGAATTATCCTGACAGGTTCTCTCTTTGGGAAGCGCATTGTTCCCGACAAGCATGCTAATGTTTAAGTGCAGCCAAGAGGTTAAAGGTGAATGGCATACTATCTATAAGGTCCCTGGGGGGATGAAATGCCCCAGGAACTTGGAGTGGCCGAGGGTGCACTAGGAAAGTTTTTGGGTGCCTGCGATGAAGGAATAATTCATCACACAGCAGACCTCTATTAGCTGAATCGTATGCCTTGGGAGCACTTTACTTACGATGTCTAATGAAAATGTGGCTATAGGCAATTGCTTTTATCACATCACTACCAGCCATCTGGCTGACCTAAAATAGATCTGGAGCATTCAACAAGTGTGCCTAATACAAGTAAATGATGTTTCTATTGCCTGCAGGAATCATGTTGTTTCTATACTTCTACTCCAGACCCTTCCATTTTCGTGTCCTTCGTCGGCTGATGAAACTGTGTTTTTGTTAGTGTAGAAATCCCTGTGATAGGGGTACATGCAGTTAGGTATGAGTGAGCCCTGGTATGCTCGGATCATGTTATTTTCCAACAATCTAAGGCTATCTCTTCCCTTCCTAGATGGTGGATCTGGGCCTCCTGCTCCACCAGGGAGCCTACTTCAGAGACCTGTGGAACATTCTCGATTTCATCGTAGTTTGTGGCGCTCTCGTGGCTTTTGCTTTCTCGTAAGTAGCATCCCTCCTTTTCCTTCTCCTGTAATATATATATATATATATATATATATATATATATATATATATATACACTTCAGATAAGACAGCACTCCAGAAAAAAATTATTTAAAGATGTAGTGCCTGGGTCATACAAAATATATATATATGCACTCACCTTTTTTTGGAACAAAAAAGCAACAAAGAGCCAGCCCTCACATTTAGTAGATTTATTGTGAAGGTCACGTATGAAAAATACAGCATCCAATAGTCATCAAAAGTTGGAAAACCAACTAGGATTTGGGTGAAACGGTCGTCGGGCGGACTCTGTATTTTTCATATGTGACCTTCACAGTAAATCTACTAAACATGAGTTCTGGCTCTTTTTTGCATTTTTTGTTCCAAAAAAACTGAGTGCATATATATGTGTGTGTGTGTGTGTGTGTGTGTAGAAAAGCTGAGTGTATCAATATATAACCACGGGGCCTAATTAAGAGATGCACGCTAAAGGTATTCGCAGTTGGGATCCCGAATGCAGCTGCTGTGCAAAAATATGCTAATGCTGTAAAAGGCTGGAAAGGTTTTGAGACGCCCGCCGGCGGCTTTGCGGATTCAAGCAAGTGCGTACAAATACCCAGCCGCCGTTTGCAGGTCATTCAATAATCGGCCAACTGAGTAGCCTTATGGTCATGCAGAATGGCCGCCTGAACTGAGATGTCGGTTCCACTTTACCTGCATACAGGATCGCAGATGCAGGCTGTGACACACCCCGAAAAACATCCGGGACACGCCTCTGCATTTTTTGCCTCCCCCAAATGGACCCTGACTGTCAGTCACTTTGCAAAGAAAGCCTGACAGTGAGCGGCATCGCTAAAGTACCTTAACGTGTACACAGAGTGCGACCGTGACATATGCAGCCGACCAATAATCGCCCAATTGCATAAATATCAGAATAGCGTACATCTGAATCAGGCCCTCATTTTTTCAGCAGGTGCTATATTATCTAGAAAGATTTATTTGATGTTTACTGATATGCGTATGTATATAAACCACATGGCCACGTCAGTGGGTAATGATATACTCACACACTGGTGTATAATGGCTGATAAGTCTACTGTCCGGACTCCACGAGGAGTTTGTGAACAAGAAAAGGTCTGGGAGCAATGAATAATAGATTCTAGAGCAGGCATGCAATATACTGGCCGCTGTGCTGTCTGAGGTAATAATGGTGGGGGTGCCCAAAGGTGGACAAGTCGGGCCCCGAGCAGTTTTTACTAACGCGTTTCTTTGCCACAACAATTTCATCAGGGGGAAGAAAAATCCAGTACCGACATTTTACAGGCTGGAGATACTGATTTATGTTAGTGCCAGGTATTGTTTGTATTCAGTCCAGCATTGAATGGATGCAGATATTTTAACACTACAACAAGGAACAGGGCGCATGCCAGTCTGCTGAGATCCCCTCCCTTCCACTCTATCCCCGAGAAAATAACCAGAGCCCGGGAAGGATCCTCTTCAAACAATATGCTCTGATTACAATTAAATGACTGAAGCAAAGCACATCCTCTAACAGCTCTGAATAACTCGCCAATTATTCCATGCCTTACTCACTTACAGTGCGGATTATCTGCAACGTGTTTTGTTCAATAAATAATGCAGGCATAAGATGAAGGGCATTACCACCCAGACTTCCTCTCATCCTGTACAGTGCTGTAATCGTGGGGAAAACATATAATAGTGCGCTGAGAAAAAAATGTTGCAGAATCTTTGCTATGAATTGTATTTTCAAGCAATATATATGTATATATATATATAATGTATATTATAGCATATATATTATACACATGCTTAATATATAATGTAAATAACAGTACAGTTTGGATGTACAGTATGAATGTTGTTTGATATAAAGCTACGTTCAACACCACAGTATTCCCACAAAAAGAGCTTGATATCACTACTACCTTGTGCTTAAGCATGGATATCCTTAAAACTTGGACAGTTATGGTGCCTTGAGGACTTAGTTTTGGAAATACTATTCTACTATAATGCTCAGTCTTTGGCTTCCTGGTGCCTCTATTCCCCTCCTCATATCACTACTCTGTGCTGTTGGGGACCGTGCTCCTTATACTATATAACTCTCAGTCTGTGGCTTCCTGCTGCCTCTATTTCCCAATTAATATACTACTCTGTGCTGTTGGGGATCCTGTTCCTTCTACTATATAACTCACAGTCTGTGCCTACTGTGTTAAACACCTCAGTGTATTCCTTGGCAACTACCTCTCTCAGTGTTGCAGCTATACCTCTTTCAGTGTGTTTCCCTGTAGAAGAAAATCCCATGGCTTCACAGAATACTCAGGCCATGACTACGGCTGCAACTCCATTTCCAATGGATCCCCTGCAAAACCTCACTGGATGAGTGGAAAACCAAGTGAACAACCAAGCGCAGATAATGCTATATCTGCAGGACTTGTCACGACGCCTGGAGGAATACCACCAGCGCCTTCTCACACCTTCTGGGAATTTAACAGTTCCACCTGCAGGCCCTATGCATTCAGTGCCCAGGGCAGAGGACAGCCACCTGCGAATCCCCAACTCCATGGTGTATGGAGGGGATTCCAACGGTTGCCTGGGATTCCTCAATCAAGTATCGATTCACTTCGATTTTTCCTAGACTATTTTTTTTTCTGAGAGGACCAGGGTAGCATTTATCATCTCACTACTATATGGCAAGGACCTGGCGTGAGCTGCTCTCATCTGGGAGCAAAATAGTTTCCAGGACTCTACAGCATTCATCAACACCTTCTGGAGGATCTTTGAGGAACCAGGAAGAGTTGTATCAGCGGCTCCACCGCCATTTCTCCATAGTGGGATAATACGTTGTCCAACTCCAGACTCTGGTCCTGATTCAGAGACGGACGCCCTGAAAGAGTCAGGGTTTTTTTTTTTTTTTATTGGAGTGGCCTCTTGGCCACTCGCATAGCTGTGGGTGACTATTGCGAGCGGCCAGGATGATGGTCGCGATGGTCAAGACCATCGCGACCATCGGGCTTGTGACGAGACCCTTGTGGTAGGGTCTCGTGGTATAGCCGGAAGCTCTCCCACTGACATCACTGGTGATGTCAGTGGGGCCGCCCACAAACGGCAGGCGTTCGCATGGGAACGTCTCCGTTTGTGAAGCCACCACCCCGCCACGCCTACAAAATGGGGCGAGCTGTCGATCAACATCGACAGCCGCCACTTTTGTAGTGAGTCACGGAGCGAGTGCTTTTTGCGCTCGCTCTAGGGCTCACACGCCGCGCATGCGCACTGGGCTAACAACGACCCGCTTGCGAGCGCTGTGCGCTTGTGAGCGGGTCTGAATCAGGCCCTCTGTCCTCTGAGTTGACATAGAATGACGAAGCCCTTAGCCATCTTGTGGAAGATATTGGCAAACTACATCAGGGTTGCCGTAGCATCTAGCGACCTTCTGCAGTCACTAGACTGCATGATTTCTGCTTGTATTAAGTGCGACATCCGGCTGACCAAAAGGACAGCTGAGAGAGGAGGGTTCTAGGACCTGTCACCCAAACGGCCACGTCGATACCAACCACCTCGTGAGCAATACGAAGGACCCATGCAGCTAGGTACAGCACGCCTTACCAACAAGAACGAAATTGTGCCACCTTAAGATCTGTGCCACCCCAGAGCACCTGTTGGAATAATGCCCCAAGAAGTTGGAAAAAGCCATGCCTAGCCAGGACCAGAGAGGCCGGACTAGGTAATTATACAGTAAAAGTCTTCCCTGAACCCAAACTCTCTTGGTACCGATCACCCTCAGTACCCCCAAAGGCAAAACAAGAGTACAAGAATTTAGCGATTCCAGGGCGGCCGGCAACTTTGCTGCTGACTTTACAAAAGACAGGGGTCTCCAACTTTACAAACCACCTTACCCATTCTCTCTGATCTCTGTGGATGTGGGTAAGATCCCATACATCTCCACCACACAGGGTACTACTGCTACTCTCAAATGCATCTCCTTTCTGTTCCTACCACAAGCCATCCACCCTATTGTTTTAGGGCTACGTTGCCTCATCAAAGTGGTCAAGAGAAATCCCAAGATACTATGCCACTCTGAGGTCACCACGACCCTACCCCCTCACTACTCTGTATTCTCAGACATAGTCGATAAACGGAAAGCGAAGTAGATGCCACCCCACAGTCGTCAGGATGACAGTGGGATCGACCTGGTTCCAGGAAAGTCCCCACCTCGTGGGCAGCTATTCCCACTCTCATTGCCAGAGACCTAGGCGATGTCAGAATACATCCATGAGAACCTGGCAAAGTGTTTTATTCAAAAGTCCAAATCACCCGCTGGAGCTGGGTTCTTCTAGAGCACTCCAACTACAGGAGTCTCTATTCAACTGCCTGAAAAGGGCCATGGTCTTAACCAAGCTGGACCTCGGGGGGGACTACAACCTTATCCGGATTCGATAAGTAAATGATTGTCAGACCGCTTTTAACACTAGGGACGGGCACTTTGAATAGTTGGTGATGCCTTTTGGGCTCTGCAATGCCCTGGTGGTTTTCCAGGCATTCATGAATGAGATATTCCGAGATCTCCTGCACTTGTCTGCCATAGTGTACTTAGACCATCTTTTAATCTTTTCTTCCTGTTTTGTGACCCACCGGCACATGCATGGAACTCTATGTCAGCCCCAAAAAGAACAACCTGCTCTGCCAAAAGATGAGTACAGTATTGATACAGCAAAAGTGTCATATTAGGTTTATGGGGGGCATCCACTAGACGATTTTATCCCTGTCCAACCTATTAACGATTTTCCCTTGAAGTTTCCCTTGAAAATTGATCTTCCACTCTGAACAATTTGCAAAAGATTTGCAAACGATTTGCAAAAGATCTAACGATAAACTATGTTGTTTCAATCTGTGTTTGAGAGCTTTCAGCTATAGTGGGCAGATAGTGGTTCATCGTTTGATCGTTCAGCTTGAACGATGTGTAAACGATTTGTAAGCAATCAAGTGAATTGACCTGCATGTTCAGTCGATGGAGGAGACGATCAAACGACCAGCGGGAGCGCACATCGTACATCGTTAGAAACAATTACTGCACGATTTTCAAACGATGTTTGAACGATTATCGAATGATTATCGAACGATTTTATCATTATCGTTCAATCGTTCAACTTTATCGTCTAGTGGATACCCCCCTGTATTAGTAAAACAGTTGGTGCTTTAATGATGCACTGTAGCCATGGGCAATGGAATTTTCAACTTAGTGTTTCTATATATAGTGTGTGTATGTGTTCATTCAGGTAAAGGGACATATGTGGGAAGCAGTCGGGAAGCCGATGGAGGTAATCCTGACCGTCGGCTTCTCGACAGTCTAATCCCGGCAAGGGCTAAATAAATGACAGGTGTCGAAATCCTGACGCCTGTCATTTTATCTACACAGGGAGCCCGATCGAAGGTAAGCCTGGTGCCGTGCGCGAACACCCGCTGGGTTAGGTTTAGGGTTCCCGGGGGGGACTTAGGGTTAGGCACCCCCCTGGGAGTTTAGGGTTAGGCTAGGGGAAGGGAGGGTTAGGGATAGGCTAGGGGAAGGGAGGGTTAGGCACCCCCGGGGGGAGGTTAGGGTTAGACACCCCCCCGGGGGACTTAGGTGTAGGCGACGGGGATGGGGGGGTTAGGTTTAGGCACTTAGAGGGGGGATTAGGGTTAGGCACTTGGGGGGAGGTTAGGGTTAAGCACCCCTAAGGGAGGGTTAGGGGGGAGAATAGGTTAGTGAATACTTACCTCACAACGAGTGGGATTTTCACTGCTGCCAGGATGCCGCTGTCTGGATTTGAACTGCCGGCCATTCGGCCGGCAGTAAATCATACTGAATCCACATAACTGTATGTGACATATGTGTAGCTGTAACTTATTTTATGCACTTTCAAGTGAAATGTTTACTGGTGCAGCATATTTGCTCCATCCACCTACAGTGGGACTACAGTACATCCTGTAATAGTTGCTAAAATGCATTTTGCCGAAGAAATTTACATTTATGTAAAATGTAATCATTATCCATTTGTAAAATCGAATCCATCGCATAACTTTCTATTACAGCAACACAGCAGGAACAATGTCATTCATTTCTGCTTTTGCAAAGTCCCAGACTTCTCTATATGCTGTCTAAGATGCACTGATTATATGGACTGATTATTTGTCAATGTGCCCGTTAAACACCGCCGGTTAAACAATTAGGTTGGAAGAGTGTGATAAGCTGGACGTAATAGGAGGGCTGTTTTCACAGGGTTCATCTATGTGCTCTGAGTTCTTGTCAAACGTTTCACAGTTGTTTGTGGTGTTTTTTTTTTTTTTTTGTCTCTCTGTATGATTATTTCCATCTTTTCCTACCTACACCGGCTGCCTCCTCCAGGAGCAACCAGCGGTAATGTCCATTTGTCCATGTCTTGCCTTGTGCCTAGCTCATTCACTGACCTCTTATAACTGTATTCACATTACAAACACTGCAACCGATTGTGAAATAAATACACAACCAGGGGCAAACGCAGGATTTTTAAAAAGGGAAAGGGGGGGGGGGGGGGAGAATATATATATTATAATGTTTTACTTATTAAGGAGCCACAAAGTGCCATACAAGGTAACAAAAAAAAAAAAAATACCAGAATTACAAGGTGTGAGTACTCACAAGGGTCAGAGAGGTGGCCAGACAAGGAGAGAATGCTTCTTCTTGCAATTCTTTGACGCATTGCTGGGGAAGGAGGCAGCAAATAAGTATTAGGTGTTCAGAATATAGTAGGGTCAAGCAGAAGGACGTCTGGATCAACTAGTAGATCACAATTACTTTGGGACTGGAGCTGAGCCTGAGATGGGGGGCAGGGCCGGGTTCCTTGCATCATTAGACCCTTCCCCAGAGGCACAATGCCGTGATTTGCACATCTATGGGGAGTGTGCGGGGCTAAAATCATGCGAATCAAACCCTCAGACTACCCCACGGTCCCATGAATCGTGGAGAGATGAAGCGAGGGTGCAGGGCTACGATCGTGCCAGGGGCTAGCAAAAAAAACCCCAAAACACATTTTGGTCCATTGCGCCGCCGCCGACAAAAAATAGCTGGCGTGAAGAAGAAGAAAGCCCAAATTTTATTGATCACTTTCATAAAGTTGATGCACAATCAAGTCAGTAATTGTTCACAATCACTACACAGCCCTAAAGGACATATCATCCTCCAATTACCTAGATAATCATGTATACTTAGATGTTTTTCAGTTTGCAATTGCGTTTCCCGCCAAAGCTAGGACAATTTAAGGTCCTAGCCCACCACCAGCCGCAGAAAAACTCCACAAACAAGGCCATGCCACTATTGGACAGACGCACCCCATCAGACCTGTACAGTGACTGTACCCTGGCATCCAAAAGAGAGAAATTGCCAACCCTTCTGTTGACCTGTCCTCTAGCCTCCTGCATAGCCATCCCGGATCTAGCCCACCAGCACCTTCTAGGAACTATGTTAGACCACACTTGCTGGACCAGGATCATTTCATCAGGAGCTCAGTTAAATCCATCTTAATAGCAGCAAATGGACTCAGACCACTCAATTTGCCAAGGTCATTGCCCCCAAGATGGATCACCACTGTGCTAGGGTAACCCCACAAATTTTCAGCTCTAATCAATTCCGCTCAACTGTGCCCACAACATACCCCTCTTCCCTAACCAATGAAACCTACCTAAATTAATAGAAAAAACTAACACTCTATCTTTAAAATAAACCCCAGCTCCATGGTCCACGTGTATCTGGCCATGCCCTTGGCATCTGTAACGGAAAGCAATTGTCAATAAGAAGGAAACATAATGGAAAAAAGATCCCTTATCCTAGATAACCTCCAATAACGAGCACACACGATGTTCAGAACCCATGGTGGGGTTACAAATAAAAAACCTGGTCTACTACATCATATTAAAAGGATTAGCACATTTATATTGACCTGAGTTAAAAAAAACCTCCAGAGGAAGATCCCCCCCCCCCCCAACTCATCATAAATCGTGATGAGCGAGAGCACCCATCTGTCTATTTACCCCGTTTTATGTAACTTTTCTAACTATCGCTTTTTTTTCCCGGGAGCCACGATGTTAGTAATGGCTAACCCTGATGCGGCAGCAGTGGTTGTCGCTCCAATCTGAAAAGAGTGAGAACCGAAGGTCTGAAAATCCAACCCCCCAAGTCTGAGATACATTTCTTGAATATTACCACTGTCGTGCATCAACCAGGCAGACCCATGGGCTTGCTTTAGAGATACATAATGGGTCGCCAACCACAGTGGGCAGAAATCTTTATATCTCATGAGGTGACAGGGAAATCCACTGAACTCTGGGCGTGATTCAGAGACGGACGCTAATGAGATCGCTACTGCGTTCCCGTACGCACAATATGCTAATGTCAGCAAAGATTGCCTGAGCATCAAGATGCCCACTGCTGCCTTCTCACTTGCGCGTGAGTACACATACCTGCGTAAACATCGGTAATATTGAAGTACATCGGCAGCCATCTTACCCTTGTGGCAGGTTTGACCTGCCGCAGCCATGGCGGCTCTTCTGACACGCAGAGCTGAGTATGCAATTGCAGTGGCTAATTTATGCACGCCCAGGTAACAGCCTTTAATCGGACAGGCACGCCTGCGTTTTTGTGACCGCTCCCCATTACCACCCCTAAACACTGGCAGTCTGTCACTCACTTGGCGATGGTTTCCTCTGTGCACACGTGATCGCAATGCCATCGCAGTGCACGCGCAGTGTGGTGAATACGCATTTGCAATGTCAACAAAATCGCTCAATTTGCGAGAAAATTGCATTAGCGTCTATCTCTGAGTCAGGCCCCATTGTCCGTCTGATGGTTTTAGACTGGAGAATTTTGTATAAAAGCCCAGACTCTCTGATGGTGACAATATCGCACAGCAAACCGATGTCAGTTGAGGCCCTATAAGAAGCCACCAGCTACTCTATCCGAAAAGCTCCCAAGTGAGCAAAAGCAAAAGCCACCTGCAAAAGGGCAACCTCAAAGGGGCTGCTAGCGACCATTCAAATTAGACAGCATTAGTGGGCTGCTAGTCACACCATTCAAATTGGACAACATGTGTGGGTCAGTATGACTTCTTACATCTCTTTGTCCAGATTGATGCCTACCCAAGCCTTTCAGAGCCTTTGATATAAGAAAACCCTTAGTGACATGTTAAATTCAGGAAAAAAGAAATACAGTACTTAGTAGAGCGCCACCCATGGATTCCTTAGAACGTCCTGATGCAGTCTAATAGTGCCTGCCTGCTGGATTTACCTGGGTTAGTCTCTAGGAAATTTAGCCACGCTTTACAAGCAGCACTGTACTTGTGGCATGTGGCAGGAACTAGGGAATTAATTGCGAGGCCTTCGATGTTGGCTTGAGGACCTGCCAGACATGAGATGAACATTCCACACCAGCTAAACAGGCCAGAGGCGCTAGCAGCCAGAACTTATCCCATTGAAACCTAGACAACACATCTGCCACCAGATTCTCAGCTCCTGGCACGTGTCACGTTGTTAACGACACAGGCTTCAGGGTTCAAGGAAGACCCTGAAGCCTGTGCCCCCAGCCGCATCTTTAACAGCTGCAACTCAGGGCTAGGCAGTTTCTCCCTTCGTCATATTCAGACTCCATTGAAATTGTGCACAAAAACCTAACATATTGACAGGGCCTCCCGAATATCTTTGGAGAGGTGCACTAGATGATGCAGTAGCCTAGTACCCACAGTGTCCCACTCCAGCCAACAGCAGAGGATCCTACCCATGGGTATAACCCTGCACATGAAATTAATTAGACTCAGCAGAGACTGCGCGCACCCCTCAGAGGGGTGGAATGTACCCCCAAGGCACTCTGCCAATAATGCCCGAAACTTGCTAACCTTGTCCGGTGGTAGCCTGCAGCACCCCGCTACTAAATATATCTCAATTCACAAGTAGGAGAGACAGCTAGAGGGTCCCTCCTCTTTCTCATGTGCCACGAACACACCGAAATGGCAAAACAGGGCCTTGGCTGAGAATATAGTTTACTTGCAACCCATTGAAACGGCAAAGTTGAAGAATAAAAAAAATCATCTAGGTAGTGATACCCATATGATGGAGGTGCCAGCTTGAACTGCCCAGTGCGGAAAAGTGCTGAATATCTTGTAGAAAGCACATGAAATCGCACAGAACATAGGCAAGCACTTGTCAATGTAATACCGTTCTGCAATTTGAAACCCATGAATTGGAAAGAAGAGTAGTGTAGAGACAGCACCCGGAAAGCCATTAACGCCAAGTCGAGTGCTTCACCAATTGACTGGTGCACTAACCTACATTGACTATCATAGAGGGCATCATTTACAGACAGCCCGGTAGCGTGTGACATGTCTTGGATAAGGCGAAACTTGCCCCGGGCTCTTTGGGGACCACGCTCATGGACAAGATGCAAAAATTTGGTATGGGAGGCAACTCAAAGGGGCCGGCCATTCCGCCTAGGGACAGTTTCTTCTCCACTTTCAAACTGATTTGGTCGGGAAAATCCCTAACGGACTTAAGGTTTTTAGGGGAACCCACCTGAATAACAGCCGATATGGACAACTGGTATCCGAAACAAAACCCATCCAGCAAGAAGACGGCTGTCTGCTTATCTGAGTAGCGGGAGAACCATCTGATCATCGCAGCAAAGTTAATTGGGGACTTGGCCAACTGCAGGCGGCCCTCCGGTGCCCCTCTTGTAGCTTGCTCATCCTGTTTAGCCTCTATCTCAATATTTGGCAGAATGTGGGAGGGCCGGCCACAGCTCTTCTTATTTCCCTGCCTCTCCCAAAATGGCCACCGTGCCCTGGAGAGGTAGGACCCCAACTCCCACTGCCCATGCCTGATCCGGCTATATAAAGTTCTTTGCAATGGTGAAGTTTGGCCAACCCCCCACTGTGATCTCCGGCTGTCCCAAAGGACAGCGCCTATAGGACCTCATTCAGAGCCGGACGCTATTTGCGGTCGTTCGTTCAGAAAAAAGGGGTGGCTATTCAAATGAACCGTTCTCTCTTTGCGGTCTGTTCACGCCTTTATGTCTGAACGAGCGAACAAAACTTGCGGTCGTTTTTTGGATAACTACGCCCCCTGGCCGCTCGCATCCTACGTCATGTCCGCTATTTATTAGATTAATCGAGTACATCGACCAGCGTATGAACTGCTCGCTATTCTTGTGGTTGCTTTTTCCTACCGCAATCTTGCGAGCAGTTCTGACTATAAAATAACCCAGTGACGTGGTCAGTGACGCTGCTGTATTAATTATGCACACCCATAAAACGCCCGTTTTCACCTTTAAGCACGCCTGCGTTCGGATCTCCACTCCCCGTTTTCAAGCACCTTCCCGTTACCACCCACATACGCCTTCTCCTGTCACTCAAAATAGCAGGCATTCACTATTTAGCAAACAAACGATTTTCGGCCGCACTGACTGGTTCGCGCATGCGTATTATGATCCGTACGCATGCGCAGTTGGGCAAACATCGCTCGGAACGAACGAGCGGCCGCTTACGAGCGGCTGTGAATCAGGCCCTTAGCACGGGATGTTTCCTGTTCCTCTCTCTGGTCACTCTTTCTGGTTTCTGTACCAAAGAGGGGAACTGGAGACATGCGCAGCGGAGCGACGCCATCATCGGCCGCCATTGGCCAGACACACCATCTTTGGCAGTGAGGGAAGCGGACCGGAGAAAAAACATCTTCACTGACCAGACTGCCAGAGGACCAGGTAGGGACAGCTAGGGTCAGCTTAGCACGTCCTTTACATTAGGCACTGGAACTGTTGCCCCCAAAACATTGAGCATTACCTGCACTACATGTCTCCCACAAAAAGTCTTAAAAGACTACACTACATATGTTTATAAAGATTTACTGTATACATATCTATTTTATGCTATGTGCCTCTAATATCACATGAGCGCTTGTTTACTCTTTTACAATGAAACTGTTTTTACTCTTTTTACTGAGCTGTCCTTACACATCATACAAGCAGGGATAATATTACTGTAATATATAATACACCATAAAGGTATTAGGAATAACTACACTAATAAATGACAAAAGTCCAGAACGCTTACAATCATGGTGATTACTACTCTCCATAAACAATTACACAATACTAAAACAAGACTGGGTATTAATGAACAGACACGTGAGAGGGCCCTGCATGAAAGCTTACACTCTATAGGAAAATAGGTGCTTGATGCATGGGATATGTCTATTCTTCTGGGGGGATGCCCCCTACCACTTTACAACCACTTCTTTCATTAAATTTATTCTTTCCATTTTTCTCTTAAATTATTGCTCGTTTTGCCCTTGTTTATGGTTTAAACTAATCATGAGTGCACTGCAGGTGGGGCAGATATAAAATGTGCAGAGAGATCTAGATTTGGGTGGGCTTGTGTCCAAACTCAAAACTAAATAGCCGTGTTAAGGCCCCCATACATCAGCAATTGATTGCAGCAATCGTGCAATCTGCAATCGATTGTGTATAAAAATCTTTCCCTTTTTCAATCGATTGCAGATATGCCACAATCGATTGAAAAAGGGAAAGATTTTTATACACAATCGATTGCAAATTGCACGATTGCTGCAATCAGTTGCTGATGTATGGGGGCCTTTAAGCTGGGTACACACAAGACTATTTTTTTAAACGATTTGTCATATTCCAATGGATTTGAAACGAGAAATCGTTAAAATTTTCCAGTGCGTACGCACTATTCACGCTCCTGCGAGGTCGTCTGTCTCATCTTCAGGTCTATCGTACATGCTGCTTAATCTGAGGATATCGTCAATGATTTTCCTCAAATTGTGCAGTGTGTACGCACTACCGGATGACCAGCAGATTTGATAACACTATATCGGGACGACCATCGGATCGTTTGCGCATCATCTAATGTGTACCCAGCTTAACAAATAAAACTGAACAGCATTTGTGGGCTACATGTAGTTGCAAGCATGGTTTGGCAAATTGCAAAGTCATTTGTTTTGTTTTTTTATTGCTTTGCTCTAGGAGGCTAATTTAGCTGTGCACTGCTGAATACAGGTTCCCGATTATCGGGAATCTGGGCATACGCAGGACCCATTCTGTGAGTGTGCAGAATGGGTCCTGCTAACACGCACGCTAGCCCTTGAATGCCTCTGCCTGATTGACAGGCAGAGGCATTTAAGGGGTGGGGCGGAGGCGGCCGGCGTTCCCGGGAGTGGCCAGCCCAGAGACTGCGTGGACGTACGCAAGTGCTGGGCTCACATGCCGGGCCAGTCTGAGTAAGCTGAGGCTTACTCAGCTGGCCGGCCACCCGGCGCCGTCCCCCTTCGTGACCATCGATAGTCACAATGGTGATCCCAGCACTGCGACCTCCGTTGCACAGAGATTAGACTAGAGGGGGACACTGTTATGGGTTTGCGCTGTGCGACATTCCCTTGGCAGTTCCACGCAACAGTTTCTCAGGGATAGCAGACATTTAATGAAATTGCTGATAGCGGAAGGTAAGGTGTAATTGTAAGGTTGCTCTGGATTAAGGTACTTGGGGAATACTTAGTAATGTAAATGGAAGTCCTGGGGGGGAAGTCTGTGTTATCGGAACAGCTGGTAAATGCTCCAGAGAATTTCTGACATGAAAAAAACAGGGACTGAAAATATGCAGCTTTGCTAACAATACTCTTATGTGTTTTTCTTTTTCTCATCTCTTGTTCCTCTTCTATCTAAATTTCTCATCTTACCGATCTGTTTTTTTATACTACGCTCTTTCTGTTCTTTTGCACTCTTATAATGTCTGCCTTTGTCTCATGGCATCTTTATTACGTTGCATGGCATGGTTATTTTTTTCCACACTTATCTTTCTGTCTCTCTTCTTAATCCAACTTTTTCATTCTCCTCGTCTGTTTTCTATATTTCTTTCCCCTTTCTCCAACACTCCTGTAATTCTACCCCTATAACTATAACTCTTCTCTTTTCTCTGAGAGCTTTTCTTCACTCGTCTTTCTACCTAACATCCCCCTCCTGATTACTTCTGCCTCTTCCTCTTTCTCCTCCTCTCTTTTTCTCTTCCTCTCGGGTCTCCCAACAGAGGTGGAAGTAAAGGAAAGGACATTAGTACTATCAAATCCTTGCGCGTCCTCCGTGTCCTGCGGCCGCTGAAAACTATCAAGCGACTGCCCAAACTAAAGGTTGGTGCAACGTAAAGAATCTGAATGGCTCTCCATGATCAGATCTCAGTAACGTATATATACACTATATTCTGCGGACCTGTGGATTTATCAGAAGATAATGGTATTGCCCAAAACGTAGATCCTGTCCCCTCATGATTAAAAAGATTTGCCTTCTCCACCTGACGAACTGTGATGGAGCCGCTGTCTCTTTACCTTTCAGGCCGTATTTGACTGCGTGGTGAACTCTCTGAAGAACGTCCTGAACATTCTCATTGTGTACATGTTGTTCATGTTTATATTCGCTGTGGTGGCCGTCCAGCTTTTTAAAGGGAAGTTTTTCTACTGCACGGATGAATCAAAGGAATTTCAGAGAGACTGCAGGCAAGTGACCACTTTACTGAAACGCGTTTCACTTTCAGGGTTCCTCAGGATCTTCTTAGTATTCCAACCTGCTCCATCCCTGGCAGATGCAGAGTATGTCCTGTACTGGGTCTCACTTTAGCTGCTATTGCTATATAGCTTTGTTGGGCTGCTAGTTTTTCTCACAGTCTCTTACACAGCATTGTGTTTAGCAAGTGCATTTATCTGGGGTCTATGAGAAGGAGAGCATTTTACGAATCAGAGTGTCTGGAAATTAAAATAGTGTAGGATACATAATTACAAGGCAGGACAGAGCATCCATGGTCTTTTTCACACCGGTCATATAAAAGGAAGCCATAGAGATAATTCACCTCCAGTTTAGGTGTATTTAACACTCATATAAACCCACTGCTGGTGAAGGCAGACTGTTATGGGCACTATCCTCCCTCTCTTCAATATGAAGCATAATTGTATCTTCGTCTGCCCATCTAGGGGAGAGTATCTGGTGTATGAGAAGAACGAAGTGAAGGCACAGAAGCGAGAGTGGAAGAAGTGGGCATTCCACTATGACAACGTGCTGTGGGCCCTGCTCACGCTCTTCACTGTGTCTACAGGCGAGGGCTGGCCAGAGTAAGTAACGGTAGCTGTATGTAGGTATGGAACTATGTGTATATATTTATATTTGTGTGTATTTGTTTATGTATGAGTATATGGCTCAAAAGGTTATTACACCGGTATGTGTTGGTGCACTCTCAGAAGGCGTATTGCTCTAGTGGCTGATCAGGTGTATGAGAGAGCCCTTGAGTCGTGCAACTATTGGCTGGGACATAAGGAAACCCATACGCGTTACTGGGTCTTCATCAGAGACATCCCCTCCATGAAGAAATATGGACTTGGCTTCTGGGTTTCCTAAGATCATCATCCCAAGAGCAGGGCCATCTCTTCCATTGGGCGTGTTGGACAGTTGCCCAAGGGCCCGAAGCGTGTAGGGGCCCGCCAACCCGCCCCCCTGCTGCTGCAGCCTGTTGGGAAATTTGTGATATTTTTATAAGCTGTCCGCCGGTGCCCTGTATTCTGATCTAACCTCCTCCACCCCTTCCCTCCACGTTGACGAGTACTCACCTCAGTTCCAGTTTCACTTCATCCGCCGGCTTCAGACAAGTCAGACAGAGTCTCTCTGCATGTGTGGGAGGTCTGCTGGGCATGCAGGAGGTTAATTTTATTGACCATTTAAATTTTTTTCCCGTGAATGGGTGGGCAGGGGCCCCAGTGCATTGCTTTGCCCAGGGCCTACACTGCTGTTAAGACAACCCTGCCCAAGAGCCCCATTAGTTGTCTGCTGACTACTTGAAGAAGAAGAACGATTAGACTGAGCAGAATAAAAAGGAAGGTTGAGTGACCTCCGGCACCCAGCTACACACCGGCACACACACCACATGGAGCACAGGAAAAGGAACAGGAAGAGATCTACACACTAAAGGAGATGCCAGATGTGAGGAAATTGTTGAATAACCACCAAAGCAGGAAATTGGAGATCAAGACCTGGCCAATATTTTACGTAACTGCCCACTTCTCACTCCCTGTGGCTGGCTTAAATATCAATTTATAATGAAATAACTTAACTGGAAGAGGAGATAGTGCATCCGTTGCCCCGATTACCTATTCATACCGCGGCAGCCCCTCCAGTCCCACACAATATATTAGCAGCTTTGGGAAAATGTGAATACCCAAACGTCTACCTAACTCCAGGCGCTCCTTGATCATCTGCATTGGCTGCTTGTTCTGAGCACAGATATGTGAGAGGCCGCAATCTCCAATTAGGGAAATTTTGAGTCAGAAAGCTGCAGGATTCACCTAAATTGCAGGGATAAATATTAAAGAAGAGCCTCAATATGTTTTTTAGAAGGTCACAGGAGGCCACCAAGACAAAGGAAAAAAGGCCTTACAGTCTGCAGCTGACAATTGTGAAGGTGGACCAGGTAACTGAGGCGTTTTGGTACCATGTCAAAGAACAGTGAAGATGGGTTTTTTTTGGTGGAACATGCAGATGAATGTTAATAGCTAGTTCCTTCCAGGCAATAAAAGCCCATTGGTCAGGACATGAGAGATAGATCCTTAGGAATTGCTCCTGGGACTCAGCTGGTCCGCTGGACTGGAGGGACAGTGTGTGCGAATCAGGGCACACATCCAACTCCTCCTGATATGATGATCTTCTCAGGTACCCCATAAAAGACAAAAGCTACCTCTGATAACGTTACTGCCTTTTGAAACTGGTAAATCAGCAATGAAACCCACCGGCCATGGTTTAGTTGATACCATATACAGTAGACAGTGGTGGTAAGTGTTGGACGGTGCAAGAAGATGGGATCTGTTATGGACACACGCATACATCTGAATTTATTTTGCGCCACTGTGTATTCCTTTAAATTATATCCAGCGGTTTGTCTGGTTCCAGAATAGTCTGATCTTGTCTTTGGAAGAGTGGACCATGGAGAGGTTCTGCAAATGGTAGTTTGTACAACAATAAAGTTTTGGTTATGAAAGGATCTCTAGTTTCTGAGGTTTACAAGAGTAGAAAAAGCATGAGGGTGCACTTACATTCCTAGAACCTGGAATTTGTATCAGAACAAAATTAACTAAAATAAATAGCAGTGCCTAAGTACGGCACCTACTCTAACATAAGATCTATCAGCTAATAAAATGAAAGATTGTGAAGAGTCCAGATCCTGGAATAGAAGGTTGAGTGTTCTGGCAGATTCTTTGGGCCAGTGCTCCCTTTGTAGTCAGGGCAGCAATAGAGGCCGTGATAGAAGAGTTATCCTTGATAAATGAATGGCAGCAGGGATTGGACTGGTCCACAGGGGTACAGGGGAAATCCCTGGTGGGCCCTCATTGACTGAAGGCCCAGCCTTCCTCTAAGGGTCAGGTTCCAGACTGTGCATTAGTATTATACACTGTTACTCTATTTGTAGGTCAGTTACCTGGTGGAACAGGGGCATTGATAAACATGGGTGCTTGGTTCTATTCTATAGATAATACACCAAGATTTGACCTCCGGCAAACAATGTGTTGTTGACAGATATATTGTCCATTACCTATACAGTAAACTGTGTTTCTCGATGCTGCACCAGTAGTAAATATAGTTTAAATCTGTATATTTTACATGAAACAAAAGGACATATATCCAACTCAGTATGAGCCCCTGAGTGTGTAAACTGTTCAACAGAAATTTCTGTGTCTCTTCTGTCACTTTCTCACCTTGATATGCAATATAATGCGTACCCCATTCTTCCTCTGATGCCAAACATGTCCGTTCCTCCCTGTGTTTCCGCAGTGTTCTCAGACACTCTGTGGACGCCACCTACGAAGACCAAGGTCCCAGGCCTGGATTCCGTATGGAGATGTCCATCTTTTATGTTGTTTATTTTGTGGTTTTCCCTTTTTTCTTTGTCAACATTTTTGTAGCCTTGATTATCATCACTTTCCAGGAGCAAGGGGACAAAATGATGGAGGAGTACAGCCTGGAAAAGAATGAGGTGAATAACTAAAGCCACACAGATGGGAGTCGCACTCATGAGCTGAGCCATAATATTACCTTCTACCGTTATAACGCTACTGGTTGTATAATACAATCCTGTGGGGGAGGGGTATTCTCCAAAGTATTATAAGACAAAAAAAAAAAGAGAAACGCGTTATCATATAAAATTAAGTTACAATTTGCTATCAAAGTCTTTATTATTTTGCAAATAAAAGGGTAGTTTCAATTCCATTAAAAATACAAGCTATTATTATTACTATTATAATGTTTATTTTCCTCTTCTCTCCGCCCTTTCCGTAACCTATTTTATCTCTCTATTCTGATTCTTTCTTACCCCTCTCCTTTTTATACCCACCCCCCCCTTTTATATTTGCAGAGAGCCTGTATTGATTTTGCTATAAGTGCCAAGCCCCTCACACGCCACATGCCGCAAAACAAGCAAAGCTTTCAGTATCGGATGTGGCAGTTCGTGGTGTCTCCCCCTTTTGAATACACAATTATGGCGCTGATCGCCCTGAACACCATTGTGCTGATGATGAAGGTAAGAGCACAGCAAGATTTCTGCAGGAGGGGAGAACTTGAAAACCAATAAATGTTTACAGAAGCGCCAGATGTTATAGACTAGTTTCAAGATTACTTTGTTGCTCACCGAGTAGGAGCTGGTACTGTATGTAGAAGGCCAGGCGTGTGCCGGAGGTAGGGAATACAATGATTAGGATAACAGATTCGCTGTCTCCTGTATATGGTTGCCTGATAAGGAGGGGCTAGTGAGGACACGGCGTATATTATTATATCCAATGACGAAGTTAGAGGCAGATGGAAGCTCCTCAAAAGACAATTCCGGGGGAATTAGACCATAAAGCAATGACCTTGTCTCAGCAATATGGATATACTGACTCCCAACTCTCTCTTGTAGTTTTATGGATACTCTAATACATATGAACAAGTGCTGAAAACTTTTAACGTCGTCTTCACGTCTCTCTTCTCGCTGGAGTGTCTGCTGAAGATCATGGCTTTCGGGGCACTGGTGAGTCCCTCTTCTGTTCTAATCGCACTTGTACATTCTCTAGTCCACATTGCTTAGTTCCAGAACGGCCACACGGTGGTTTTCATCAGGCATCTACGGCAAAAGTTTATACTTGTTGACTTGTGTGGAACGTACACAATATTGTGCATTATTTTAAGATTGAGGGGATAGATAACAGATGTTAATTTTTGATGTCTGCAGCGGAAAGGCCACGGAAAGGATACTTGCCCTGTAGGAACCCAGCCAGTCTAAAGCATGGAGTTGATTGATCCTGGGTGTAGTACTTTTTTACCAAAGCAATGGTCAGAGGGCCTGATTAGGAGATGGACGCATTGCCTTTGTTTACACCGTCGAGCGATTGTCGGTAATCTGCGCATGCGCCTGAGTCGCACTGCACACGCGTCAAGTTCCATCGCCGTCATCGCTTGCAGTGAGGATTTATAATTATCACGGTTGACAGGAAAAGGCCATTTGCGGGCGGGAACGAAGGGGGTTGGCGACTCAAACACAGGCGCGGCGCAACCGTTTTCGAAGCATGCCTCTGCCTGCGACTGCGATCACGTACACAAGTGGAAATGTCTCCAGCGCCTTAGTTCCGTTGGCCAGTCTGCACTCAGCAGTCCCATAATCGGCTGATCGCGCTGTATGCAGTCGCTTGGATTTGCAAAGCTGTTGGTGGGTGTGTCAATACAAATCCCAAAGGCTATGAAATTTGCATATTTTCGACACAGCCGATGCATACAAATGGCAGCAGCGGCGGTGGCATTAGCGTCAGGGGCGTATTTATAATGGGTGCAGGGTATGCGGTGCACACGGGCTCCTGGGTCCAGGGGGGGCCCGCACTGCACACCCTGCACCCATAAAAACGTACCTCTCTGGAGTCCCACGTGGGCTCCGGTGTCTGCGCCTGTAAAATCGGCCGGAAAATGGCAGCCGCGGCCATTTTCCCATCTTTGCGCATGTGCAGTACAGGGAAAATGGCCTAAATGGCCATTTTCCCGGTGTCCTGTGCATGCGCTATAGACTCTGGGCACACTCTAGTGCCCAGAGTCTATATGTGCGACGCTGGCCGCGCACCGCTCTGTGCGCAGCCAGCCGCCAAACGGAGAGGAGGGGGCTCGTGTCGGAGAATGCACATGGGCCCCCTCCTCTCTAGAAACGCCCCTGTTTAGCGTCCATCTCTAAATCAGGACCATAGTTACCAACATATCAATATAATTTCTATTGGCCCTGAAAAAAAAAAATAATAATAAATATATATATATATATATATATATATATATATATATATATAAACAAATTCATTTATAAGATGTACTACTCAACTACTCACTAACTTCAGGTTGTTTTCTGGACTTTACAAGTTAATATGTATTACAGATTACAGAGAGCATCTTAAGTGCAAAAAACATGTCACTTTCTAAAGAACATATCATAAAGGGATTGTGGTGCTGAGACTGTCCCATGTGCGTAACACACTTATATACAGTATATGGGGACTATACAGAGATTCTAATTGCAGACTTGCAGTTGGTAATACTGTATATGAAAGTGTGGCTGCTTTATTCTTTGTCTTTAATTTATGTGCATTTTTCAAATACAATATGCGATGCACTTTTTTTTCCAATGCTACAGTCATCAGTTTTCATCTCACTTCACAGTTTTGGGGTTTTTTGTTGCAGAACTATTTCCGCGATGCTTGGAATGTCTTCGATTTTGTGACAGTCCTTGGCAGCATTACAGATATCGTAGTCACGGAGTTCTTGGTAAGTGCATATGAGTGGGATGCGATGTATGGGTTCTCTCTGACGTGCATCTCTGGGGGGTGTTCAGGGCTCGATTCAGACCCGCTCGCTAGATGCGTTCGCACGCAGCCAAAGTATGCAAATCCCGCGATCGCACAGCATGGCATGAGCACGCCCACTATGTCTTGGTGTGCGATCGCGCTGTGTATGTAGACGCCCACCAGCCTGTCTTAAGACGCCCGCTATTCCTTTGCAATACACGTCATCTCCAGGAAGTGTATGCAACAATCGGTCACATCGACTACCATCGGATGCATATGCTGCACTTGTGGCTGACCATACCCTACCGCAAGCACTGCGAGTGCTTCAGTGTAAAATTCAGCCATGTGACGTGTACTATGACGCTGCGTCTTAATTATGCACGCATTTGAAACGGCGTTGAGACGCTCAGACACGCCTGCGTTCGCACCACCACTCCCCCGTTTCCATCGACCAACCCCTGTCACCACCCACAAACGCCTGTCAGTCAAGCTGGCGAGGCGTCTGTACTCAAGGGGCGATCGCTTCGCAATCGCATAGACTGGTTCGCGCACGCACACTGCGATGCGTACCCATGCGCACATTGCAAACATCGGCAGGCTGCGTGCGAAGGCATCCTAGCGAGCGGGTCTGAATCGGGCCCTCGGTGCCTAGCCAAGAGCGCTAGCTAACCAGATCCTCACAGCGGGCCAGTGTATCCATGTCTGCTCTCCAGAGCGTAGTGTATATGGGAGTGCGTGCTGCTGCATTGATCCCCCATAAAATGATGTTGGTGACAAGCTACATTACTGTATATGGGAATATATTACAGGGCAATATACACAAGGATTGCAAATCTGTTTTTCATATTGATCTTAGGTGGATTTGATTTGTCATGCCCCAAAGGGAAATACGTTTTGCCTGTACGTCATGCTTTGTGGGCATCAACTTCAATATGGTACAGCATTACAAGGCTAAATAAAATGATGTCCCTAATCTATGGATACTGGTGCATGGAGAAAAGTGCTGTCAGCCATCACTCAGACTGGAGCTCATTTTTTGCCACTGCAGTTTATGAACAAATTGGATGCTATGTGCTATAGCGCCAGGTTTCATGTACAGTATACCCCTGAATGCATTACACATACACACCCTGCACTATGGGGTTAATTCATTTAGGAGCGAGTCTGCGAAAGGGAGTTTGTATCATGAAACTCACAGACATCAGGTAAATATGTGCCCCCCCTCCCCTGAGAAACGCGAGATGCCAATTCACAGGCTGGGAGAAGTGTATGAAAAAGTGGCGAAACCATCCTGGATGCCCAAAAAAGTGACAGCTGAGATGGCAGGACCATATAAAAGGCTGATAGTGGCCATAAGGAAAGTACTGGAGCTTCTTAATAGGCGTCAAATGGCTGATTTCTGCACTTTTTATTAATGGTTGAAAAATATATAGCAAACAAGTGTTTCTCAGCAAAGTAATGGGGTACATGCAAGTTTGAATAAACACTTTTATCTCTCATCATCACTTATGGCCTGAATCAGACAGGGACGCTATCCGCAGTGCGCTCGCTATTGCCGATGGTTGCTAATCTACGCAGGCGTATGCATCGCAGTGCGTGTGCCCGAACTACACTGTGCGATCACAGATCCCTCGCTCGCCCAGCAAAACCAGCCCAGCGGAGTGAGTGACAGGAGAGGCCGTTTGTGGGTGGTGACAGGGGCAGTCCAGTAAAGCCGGGGGGTTGGAGATGCGAACGCAGGCGTGCCCGAGTGTTTCAACGCCGTTTTAGAGGCGTGCATAATTAACAGGCAGCGTCATAGGACACGTCACAAGCCATTTTATTCCTCTGTTTTCCTCGCGATGCTTGCGGTAAAAAAAAAAAGCTACCACAAGCGCTGCGTTCACATCCGATAGTGGTTGATGTACGTTCCAGGAGATGACGTGGGGCAGTGGGCAGCTCTGTACTCGCTAAGGGGAGTCTGCATACACAAAGTGAACGCTCGTACGATGGGCGTGCTTATGCCTTGGCGAGCGATCGCTCCCCGCCGCGTCACTTTCAAATATTTGCATACGCATCATGCGAGCGTACGCTTATGGCGACCGGGTCTGAATCAGGCCCTTAATCCGAGAAATTCACCTGAAAACTGACATGTCTTTATTGGCCAAATGATGCTACTTAAACCCCTCCAAGTGTGTGATTATTCATTGGGAGGGCTGTACCAGAGGTTCTGCACCATGGGCCTGATTCAGAGCCGCTCGTTCGCTCCGAGCGATGTTCACACAGTATGGGTCGTAATGCGCATGCGCCAACCAGTCATTACGGTCGGAAATCTAGCGCTCTTAAAATTGCGAGTGCCTGCTAATATGAGTGACAGGATGAGGCGTTTGTGGGTGGTAACAGGAGAAGGTGCCTGAAAACGGGGAGTGGTGATCCGAACGCAGGCGTGCCAAAAGGTCAAAACGGGCGTTTTAAGGGTGTGCATAATTAACAAAGCAGCGTCATCGACCACCTCACTTGGTTGTCTCTTAGCCTGAACTGCTCGCATGATTGTGGTAGGAAAATCCAACCACAAGCACTGCGAGCAGTTCAGACGCCTTTCGATGTACTCGATTAATCTAATAAATAGCGGACATGACGTGTGATGCGAGCGGCCATGGGGCGTCTTTACAAAATAGCGAGCGCATGTTTCGTTCGCTCGCTCAGACATAGAGGCGTCAACAGGCCGCAAAGATCGAGCGCTCAATAGCGTCCGGCTCTGAATCAGGCCCTATATCCCACATTTTTACCTTAAAATAAAGATTTTCCTACCTTTTCACCTGCTCAGGGGGGTACCCCACAAAAAAAACCCATGAATTTACTCTGAAAAAATCAATGCAAGTGTGGAATAGAATTGCAAGTGCAATTTCACGGTGCCAGCTGGCAGTAGGAACGTCTCGCAGGACCTAACTAACTTGCAACATAATAGTATTGTCCCCTTCCCGTCTGCACCTAATGTTTAGCTAAGCCAACATTCTCTACATTATTTTGTTACATTAAAGTTTCCAAGGCTGCTTGTGAACTTATATATACTTTATCAGTAATTCTGCATTGTCTTCTGATTCTGGGACAGGAAATGGTCTTCATCCAATCAGGGACCGGACCGCCAAACGACACCCATATTAATGTATTCATTCAAAATATATTCATCCCCTTTGCAGGTACAGTCCAGCCCATGTAATTAGCTCCGCAGACGGCGGGACTCTCACATGAGTGTCAAGGTTTTATTGATGCTATAAAGTGGTTATGAGGCACTGTCTTAAGACCCCCCCATACATCAGAGATTGATTGCGGCAATCGTACAATTTGCAATCGATTGTGTATAAAAATCTTTCCCTTTTTCAGTCGATTGCAGAATTGCCACAATCGATTGAAAAAGGGAAAGATTTTTTATACACAATCGATTGCAAATTGCACGATTGCTGCAATCAATCTCTGATGTATGGGGGGGCCTTTAGTTCTGTGACATGTCTGACATGATATCCAACTTGATACTCTAATTTTTTTCCAGTTACAGAATACTGATTCTCATTAGCCATACACACATAAGTAACATCGGTCTTATATTAATGCAGAGCATGTTGCTGTTATATACGTATCATACAGTATGTACATATGGGAAATGAAGATAACGGGACATATGATATCATACTGGTTTCTGGATTGAAGTGTTACTAAATTAATTATCCCCAGTAGTATGGTAAAAGTAGCATAATGTTATTATTAGTGTGTGGACGGTGAGTACTGGGAGGGTAATATAATGGTGCATCTCCAGTGGGAGTCCTGAATATCCCGTGACGCTCTGCGCGGTGGGGGTGGCCTGTTTGCTGTTATTTGCCGCATTTATTTGCTTACTGTACATTAAGGGCTTGTTTCTGGGATGCCAGTGGAATTGCAGATGGGTTTGGCGGATATCTGCATACTGTGCTTGCGCCGTGAAAAGAAATTGGTGGCTGTGCATGTACCGTTTCTGCGCGGTAACTGGGCGGCGCCCCCTGTGGACGCATGGAACTGATCCGTGTCATGGACGTGTAAAGCCAACTTCTGTGCTCGTTCGTAGCGTGCAGACAGATAGGACGTCTGATTATGACGGACCTTTTGCATCCAGCATGGGCAATCGGTGCAAGCCCCAATGCTAATTATGATGGCTGCGCACGTCAGAACAGTGGGCGGCATGGTTTTGCGCCTGCAGACACGCGGATTTCCAGCACGCACAGACGGGTGATCGCATTCGCACAAGGAAATAAGAGGGCTGCCGTCACGGTGTAACGCAGTGCTGTGTTGGAATCTGTGGGGTCTATTCAGCAACAGTGACGATGTTCCCCGGAATATTATCGGGCAACGTCGTCACAAGTTTTTATCTATTATGATAAAATATGGAAGCTATTCAGCAACATTTTCAGCAGGGACAGCGGTTGCAGTAACACGCTGTCCCTGCGATGTCATAGAAGGGATTGTTATCGGGATTCCGAAAACAATCCCGTCTAATTGTTCCCTGCGCATGCTCAGTCATGCACTCGGGAACAGTCTCCGTCCTGGCTTCCCGGTGACCGCGGAGGGGTAAGTACAGCTCCAGCCTCCCGAAACTGATTGACATGTGTATACAGGCTTTATACTAGCCTGTATACATGTATATTTATGCACTTTTATATTTAACATTTATATATAAATGTTAAATATAACCGCACATAAATATACATGTATACAGGCTAGTATAAAGCCTGTATACACATATCAATCAATTTTTGGGGTTTTAAAAGCCTCTAGAGTGACTTACCTGCCGGCGATCACCGGGAAGCAGGGACTGAGACTGGGCGGGCTTACCAGATGCTGCAGAGACTTATGGGAACATTTCCCTCTGTCCCTGCAGTTTTCGGGAGATATAAGTATTTTCTTCATGTAACGCCATTCTGAGATGGCGTTATATAAAGTAAATATTTATCGAGTGATTTAACACTGTTTGCTTTGCTTAATAGCAAAAAGTGTTAAAGCGCTGTAGAGATCAATGGCTGATCCCTACAGTGCGGAACTCTGCGAGATGGGAAGTAATGGAGAAGATAATTGCGTTATCTTCTCCATTATCCCATTGCTGAATAGGGGAGCTACATAAAAAATACGGAAATCATAGTTTCCATATTTTTTATGTAAAAAAATCAATGCTGAATAGACCCGTGTGAGTAATGCAGTGCTTTTCCAGAATCTGTGTGAGTAACGCAGTGCTCTTATGAATTCTGGGCCTAATTCAGACCCGCTCGCAAGTGGGTCGATGTTGGCCCAGTGCACATTCGCACGACGGAGGCGCCTCCGTCGTACGCATGCGCGAGACCCGGATAGCGACGGGCAAGCCATCGCTATGGGTCTCGCTACAGAGGGGGCGTGCTGTCGATGGTGAGTGACAGCACGCCCCCTTTGGTGGGCATGCCGGGGGCGTGGCTGGCCAGACGGAGGCGTTCCCATGGGAACGCCTACCGTCTGGGGTCGGCCCCACTGACATCACAAGTGATGTCAGTGGGAGTGCTTTCGGGTCTGATAGAGCCAAAAGCACTCCAGGGCTTGCGGCAATGAGACCCTACCACAAGGGTCTCGTTGCAAGCCCGATGGTCTTGACCATCGTGACCATCTTCCTGGCCTCTCGCTATAGCTGTGGGTGGTCACCCACAGCTATACGAAAAATTCAGAAGGATGGCCCTGATTCAGAGCGAGCGCTCTGTCAGAGCGTCCGGCTCTGAAGCAGGGCCTCTGTGTGAGTAATGCAATGCTCTTCAGAAAATCTGTGTGAGTAATGCAGTGCTCTGCCAGAATCTGTGTGAGTAATGCAGTGCTGTGTTGGAATCTGTGTGAGTAATGTAGTGCTCTTCCAGAATCTGTGAGTAATGCAGTGCTCTTCCGGAATCTGTGTGAGTAATGCAGTGCTTTGCTAAAATCTGTGTGAGTAATGCAGTGCTCTTCTGGAAGCTGTGTGAGTAATGCAGAGCTCTTACAGAATCTATGTGAGTAATGCAGTGCTCTCCCGGAATCTGTGTGAGTAATGCCTTGCTGTGTTGAAATCTGTGTTAGTAATGCAGTGCTCTCCCGGAATCTGTGTGAGTAATGCAGTGCTCTGACAGAATCTGTGTGAATAATGCAGTGCTCTTTCATAATCTGTGTGAGTAATGCAGTGCTCTCCCGGAATCTGTGTGAGTAATGCAGTGCTCTTCTAAAAATCTTTGTGAGTAATGCAGTGCTCTTCCAGAATCTTGCTCTTTCATAATCTGTGTGAGTAATGCAGTGCTCTTCCGGAATCTGTGTGAGTAATGCAGTGCTTTGCTAAAATCTGTGTGAGTATTGCAGTGCTCTTCTGGAAGCTGTGTGAGTAATGCAGTGCTCTTCTGGAATCTGTGTGAGTAATGTAGTGCTCTCCCGGAATCTGTGTGACTAATGCAGTGCTCTTCCAGAATCTGTGTGAGTAATGCAGTGCTCTTTCATAATCTGTGTGAGTAATGCAGTGCTCTTCCGGAATCTGTGTGAGTAATGCAGTGCTTTGCTAAAATCTGTGTGAGTAATGCAGCGCTCTTCTGGAAGCTGTGTGAGTAATGCAGAGCTCTTCCAGAATCTATGTGAATAATGCAGTGTTTTCCCAGAATCTGTGTGAGTAATGCAGTGCTCTTCCGGAATCTGTGTGAGTAATGCAGTGCTCTTACGGAATCTGTGTGAGTAATGCAGTGCTTTGCTAAAATCTGTGTGAGTAATGCAGTGCTCTTCTGGAATCTGTGTGAATAATGCAGTGCCGTTCTGGAATCTGTGTGAGTAATGCAGTGCTGTGTTGGAATCTGTGTGAGTAATGCAGCGCTGTGTTGAAATCTGTGTGAGTAATGCAGTGTTGTGTTGGAATCTGTGTGAGTAATGCAGTGCTTTCCCGAATCTGTGTGAGTTATGCAGTGCTGTGTTGGAATCTGTGTGAGTAATGCATTGCTCTTCCGGAATCTGTGTGAGTAATGCAGTGCTCTTACAGAATCTGTGTGAGTAATGCAGTGCTTTCCCGGAACCTGTGTGAGTAATGCAGTGCTTTCCCAGAATCTGTGTGAGTAATGCTCTTCTGGAATCTGTGTGATTAATGCAGTGCTGTTCTGGAATCTGTGTGAGTAATGCAGTGCTGTGTTGGAATCTGTGTGAGTAATGCAGTGCTCTTCCAGAATCTGTGTGAGTAATGCAGTTCGGTTCTGGAATCTGTGTGAGTAATGCAGTGCTGTGTTGGAATCTGTGTGAGTAATGTAGTGCTCTTCTGGAATCTGTGTGAGTAATGCAGTGCCGTTCTGGAATCTGTGTGAGTAATGTAGTGCTCTTCCAGAATCTGTGAGTAATGTAGTGCTCTTCCGGAATCTGTGTGAGTAATGCAGTGCTTTGCTAAAATCTGTGTGAGTAATGCAGTGCTCTTCTGGAAGCTGTGTGAGTAATGCAGAGCTCTTCCAGAATCTATGTGAGTAATGCAGTGTTTTCCCAGAATCTGTGTGAGTAATGCAGTGCTCTTACGGAATCTGTGTGAGTAATGCAGTGCTTTCACGGAACCTGTGTGAGTAATGCAGTGCTTTCCCAGAATCTGTGTGAGTAATGTAGTGCTCTTCTGGAATCTGTGTGAGTAATGCAGTGCCGTTCTGGAATCTGTGTGAGTAATGCAGTGCTGTGTTGGAATCTGTGTGAGTAATGCAGCGCTGTGTTGGAATCTGTGTGAGTAATGCAGCGCTGTGTTAGAATCTGTGTGAGTAATGCAGCGCTGTGTTGGAATCTGTGTGAGTAATGCAGTGTTGTGTTGGAATCTGTGTGAGTAATGCAGTGCTGTGTTGGAATCTGTGTGAGTAATGCAGTGCTTTCCCGGATCTGTGTGAGTAATGCAGTGCTTTCCCAGAATCTGTGTGAGTAATGTAGTGCTCTTCTGGAATCTGTGTGAGTAATGCAGTGCCGTTCTGGAATCTGTGTGAGTAATGCAGTGCTGTGTTGGAATCTGTGTGAGTAATGCAGTGCTGTGTTGGAATCTGTGTGAGTAATGCAGTGCAGGAATCTATGTGAGTAATGCAGTGCTCTCCCAGAATCTGTGTAATACAGTGCTTTCCTCCAATATATGCTGATCACGAAATGCTCTCTCCTGCAATATGTGGTAAGTATGTAGAGTCCTGCTGGAATCTGTAAGTAATGTAGCCCTTTGCAGGAATTTACATGAATATTGCAGTGCTCTACAATAATCTGTGTCAATAATGCAGGGCTCTGCTGTAATGCAGTGTGTGATGCTCTTCTGTAACCTGTGTAGATGCAGGATAACTGTGTGCTCACCGTAGATGGTGTAGTGCTCTGTGCGATTGGTCCAGTACTCTGAGTGGGTGGTACAGTGGTCAGTGGGGCTCTCTCTCTCCTATAATGATCAGTGTATCTCTGTCTTGTCTTTTTCATGTCTCTCTCTATTCTTCTGATATTTTGGCCCCGGCAAAAAAATAACTGATCCAATCAAAATGCACTATGAATCTCATGTGTCCATCCATGAAACTGGTCTGTGTCTTCATGCCAACTACACCCCCACCTCCCCCCCATACCTAATAACCCTCACCCCAAATCCCACGCACAAAATCCTGCCGCAATCTCCTCCATCTACAACTGCATCGCAGAACCCGGTTGGTTTGTAATTTATGACCTAATGCATAAACATTACCTGCTGCATGTCGGAGGTTATGCACCCAGAATCGCCCCATCCCTCACTCCTGACGTGTCTATCTAAATCTTGTTATGTTTCCTTAGAGCGTTGGCGGATTTTCTTTATCCTAATACAGGGAATGACTCCCCCTTTTATTTTTACTATTCCTTTCCTTACAAAATGAACCACTGCTTCCACATCTCTAACACATAGCTATAAATATAGTTTCCTGTATGTTCCCATACATCCTAGAATCTTAAGTAATACCTTCATTGACAGCACTCTGCTATATATTATTGAATAATCCACCATATTACAATGCACCAATCACCTCATGTCTGCTACGATCACATTTTTTAATATATTTGGCCAATATATTTTAGACTTTGGGGTCTAGTTACTAAGCAGTGTTAGGAGACAGAGTGAAAAGTGATAAGGTGCCAGCCAATCAGCTCCCAACTGTCATTTTTCAAACACAGCCTGTGAGATGACAGCTGGGAGCTGATTGGCTGGCACCTTATCACTTTTCACTCTGTCTCCTAACACTGCTTAGTAACTGGACCCCTGAATCTCTTCCTCTCCTTATTATCTCATTCTGCCCTAAACCCTTCTCTTGTTTGAATAGATTGCATGCCTCTGTTCCCTCCACCCCTCTAAGGATTTTGGCTGTGCCTCTTGCTATGCATGCTGCACTGTCCCAGCCAAACACCAGGCAGCTTCTGGGGTACCTCAAAAAGTGGCCACAAGCTCCAGACACTTCTCAAACTGGACTAATGAATCGATATATCCAGCAACTCCTCCACTATGTGCCCGTGATGCAGGGGCTGGCTGGCAACTTTTAGCCTGGGGGGCAAATGCATGCAGGCGGCCCTGGCAGAGGAGTAGTGTGTAGCCACAGTGCCCGAAGAACGTGCGTGCTACGGCGCCGCCCCCCCTCAAGTGTTTCAGGAAGGAGGCGGGTCCATATGGGATTAATGTAAGGTAAAAATAAAGATTAGGGGCAGCCCTCTGTCGTAGTGCCCATATGCAGTGCCCCCGTGTGCCACAGGAGATAACACCCTTATGCAGGCCTCCAGTAGTGCCCCCAGTAGTGATCCCCCCCTATGCAGTGCCCCTTGTGCCCCCAGTAGTGGTCCCCCCTGTTCAGTGCCCCTTGTGCCCCCAGTAGTAGGCCCCTTATATAGTGCCCCCAATAGTGGTACCCCCTATGCAGTGCCCCCAGTAGCAGTCCACCCCCCCATGCAGTGCCCCCAATAGTAGTAACCCTTATGCAATGTCCCTTAAATAGTGATCCCAGGTGTAGTCTCCCCCCTATGCAGTACCCCCAGTATTGCCCTTTATATAGAGCCCCCAGCAGTGGTCCCTCGCAGTGCCCCCAGTGGTATTCCCCTCCCCCTATGTAGTGCCCCTAGTAGTAGTCCCCTCCCCTTGTAGTGCCCCCAGTAGTAGTAGTAGTCCCCCCTTGTAGTTCCCCCAGTAGTAGTCCCCCCCTTGTAGTGCCCCCAGTAGTAGTAGTCCCCCCCCTTGTAGTGCCCCCATAGTAATCCACCCCCCTGGTAGTGCCCCCAGTAGTAATCCCCCCCTGGTAGTGCCACCATAGAAATCCCCCCCCTGGTAGTGCCCCCATAGTAATCCCCCCCCTGGTAGTGCCCCCATAGTAATCCCCCCCTGGTAGTGCCCCCATAGTAATCCCCCCCTTGGTAGTGCCCCCATAGTAATCCCCCCCTGGTAGTGCCCCCATAGTAATCCCCCCCTTGGTAGTGCCCCCATAGTAATCCCCCCCCTTGGTAGTGCCCCCATAGTAATCCCCCCCCCCCTTGGTAGTGCCCACATAGTAAACCCCCCCTTGGTAGTGCCCCCATAGTAATCCCCCCCTTGGTAGTGCCCCCATAGTAATCCCCCCCTTGGTAGTGCCCCCATAGTAACACCCCCTTGGTAGTGCCCCCATAGTAATCCCCCCCCTTGGTAGTGCCCCCATAGTAATCCCCCCCCTTGGTAGTGCCCCCACAGTAACCCCCCCTTGGTAGTGCCCCCACAGTAATCCCCCCCTTGGTAGTGCCCCCATAGTAATCCCCCCCCTTGGTAGTGCCCCCATAGTAATCCCCCCCCTAGTAGAGACTTAATAAAAAAATAAAAAAAAACCACTTACCTGAAACTCCCGCTCCTGGTCCCGACGCTTCCACCGGCTCCTCTGGCCGCTTTGCATTATGGGAGAGACGTCGTCATGACGACGGCTCTCCCATTACCCACGGCGGGAGCCGGAAGATGGCTCCCGCAGTGGGAGCAGCGGCAGCCGCTGAGAGTCTGACAGACTCTCAGCGGCTGCTGATTACAGCAAACACAAAGCTGCCGGCTCCGGCGGCTGTGTGTTTGTGCTGTCCGGTCAGCGCTACACACGCGGTGCAGTCTGTGTCACAGTGACACAGACTGCACCGGCCCGCATGACGCTGCGGCCCGGGGGGCACATGGCACCCTGCCCCCCGGCCCAGCCCGCCACTGCCTTGATGGCATATGAAGCGTATTTATGTCATGGTTCCAGATTGTCTCCCTGTCTCAATAGACAATGTCATGTCCAATGCAAATTATGTCATCTGGGCCAGGAAGGCTAAAATGTAATTCCGGAGACCACGTCCGTCTCACAAATCACAGCCATGCAGTGTAACCCGTCAGCCGCCCACAGCAGAGGCAGCCATTCTGTCATGAGAATGCGGTATTTCCGTTTCACTAGGATCCAGTGACAACACGGAAGCAAGAGGCTGATGCCGCTAATTCGTAGCGAATTGATGGTTTGAATATTGGTTCAGATCGCAAAATGGCTGCCTAAGTCGTGCAGAAGTGATGGGTTCAACATTATGGGCCTGATTCAGAGCCGGACGCTATTTGCGGAGGGTCGTTCAGGAAAAGGGGGTGGCTATTCAAATGAACTGTTCGCTCTTTGCGGTCTGTTGACGCCTCCATGTCTGAACGAGCGAACAAAACTTGTGGTCGTTTTTTGGATAACTACGCCCCCTGGCCGCTCGCATCCTACGTCATGTCCGCTATTTATTAGATTAATCGAGTACATCGACCAGCATGTGAACTGCTCGCTATTCTTGTGGTTGGTTTTTCCTACCACAATCTTGCGAGCAGTTCTGACTATAAAATAACCCAGTGACGTGGTCAATGACGCTGCTGTATTAATTATGCACACCCATAAAACGCCCGTTTTGACCTTTAAGCACGCCTGCGTTCAGATCTCCACTCCCCGTTTTCAAGCACCTTCCTCTGTTACCACCCACATACGTCTAAATCCTGTCACTCAAAATAGCAGGCATTCGCTATTTAGCGAACAAACGATTTTCGGCCGCACTGACTGCTTCGCGCATGCGTATTAAAATCCGTACGCATGCGCAGTTGGGCAAACATTGCTCGGAACGAACGAGCGGCCGCTTACGAGTGGCTCTGAATCAGGCCCTATGTTATTACATGAGGGGATATTTTTCCACTGATATAAAAACAAGTTTTTTTTAAAGTCTTTGGCGCTTTCTCTATTTATCACAGAATGTAGATTCTTCTTCTCTGTGTCCTCATGTGTATATGTAAAAAAAAGAGAAGGTATATCATAGTATAGTTACTTCAGATTAATAAGATGACACCCTTCGTGAGAGGGAGCTAGGAAAACCCGGTACTCGAATAGAGTCTTTACCAAGGGCTCTTCAGTGACCACTTTGAAGTACCAGATTTTCTCAGCTATCCAATGTGGACTTTGGAGCCCACATCTTTCCATCATAGCGATTACTTCAAGTTGTTCCGGAGTACTGCAATTAATAGCTAATTACATGCCATCTGATTTTATCCCTCTGGTAGGCGGACTAACCCCTATTTGCGTAGAGCTGTCTTTTTATTTTATATTGTGTTGTATTGTTATGGCTAATTTTTATTATGTGCATAAAAAAATATCAAATCGTATAGTGCACTAGATTGTATATATTTTTTATCTATATCTCCACTTATATCTCCAATGAATGGAGTTCCAATTTTTGTAATTTTTCAGAAAATACCTAAAGATACCTCCTACGTACTAATTCTTTCATTCTATTGTGTAAGCACACACCCAAAGGGCTTCTTGGAAGGGGATGGGTACGGGATGCTGGCGCTCGGGATTCCGGCGGTCAGAATCCAGATGCCGGCATCTCGGCAGAGTTATAATACCAACACCTGTCAGAAGGGATCCTAACCCGACCTCTACCCTAACCCTCCCTTATGGCGTCGGAACCTAACCTCCCCCTCTAATACCTAAACCTAACCCTTCCACTAGTGCCTAACCCTAACCCGCCCCCCAACCCCACTACTTGCCTTTGGGATTCTGGCAGTTGGGATATTGACCTCCTCCCCTTGGAAGACATAAGAGGTCATACATTATTCTTTTAGTTGGGAATAAGGGTGTTTATATATATATATATATGAAGGTGGGTTGTTTCCCCACTGCGAAAGATCTGCGTGTGCCGTGTCACAAAGGGAAAAGAATCTATATTCTCTCATAAGAGAAAGCACCAAAGACTCTAAAAAAAACTTAGGGGTATTTTTAAAATCGATGTAAATCTATCAAAATTCTTCAATATCGATGTTGTGTTTCTGGGGCTAAATCACACATTTAGTAATACTTAAAAAATCGATTGATTTTTAAATTGTTCAAAATTGTTTAAAATCAACCCTTAGAAAATATACCCCTTTGTCTTTATATCTGTTTGTGTACCTTTTATATAGTGGTATATATTTTTATTGTCTTTTTTTTGTTTCACAGTTTACTGCGTATTTTGCCACTGATGTTGCTGTGAACTGAACAATTCTTACATTTTAAAAGCCTCCTTTCAAATTGGAATCTTTTATCTTTCCTGGTTTAGTACATAAAGCCCCAGTGATGGAGCAGTGACCCCCTGGCCTATCATGTCTATTCTAACCCCGGAAGCACCTGATTTCTCTGGGACTCACATACAACGGATCCCTTGCCATGTTGTAGAAATTAAAATGAGACAGAGGAACGCTTGGGGATGATAATGGGTTTTTACTTATAGCGTCTGACACCATTGCCCAGGAGAATGCGCTTTTAGGAGCCCAGCTAATAATTCTGTAATATACTTTGTTCTGGGGATCCGTTCCATGGGGCCTGATTCAGAGCCGCTCGTAAGCGGCCGCTCGTTCGCTCCGAGCGATGTTCGCACATCTACGCGTGCGTATGGGTCGTAATGCGCATGCGCCAACCAGTCAGTGCGGTCGGAATTCGTGTGCTCGCAAAATAGCGAATGCCTGCTAATTTGAGTGACAGAATGAGGCATTTGTGGGTGGTAACAGGGGAAGGTGCTTGAAAACGGGGAGTGGTGATCCGAACGCAGGCGTGCCAAACGGTCAAAACGGGCGTTTTAAGGGTGTGCATAATTAACAAAGCAGCGTCATCGACCACGTCACTTGGTTGTCTTTTAGCCTGAACTGTTTGCATGATTGCGGTAGGAAAATCCAACCACAAGCACTGCGAGCAGTTCATACGCCTTTCGATGTACTCGATTAATCTAATAAATAGCGGAGATGACGTTGGATGCGAGCGGCCAGGGGGTGTCTTTACAAAATAGCGAGCGCATGTTTCGTTCGCTCGCTCAGACATAGAGGCCTCAACAGACCGCAAAGAGCGAGTGCTCAATTTAAATAGCCGGCCCCTTTTTCTGAACGAGTGAGCGCAAATAGCGTCCGGCTCTGAATCAGGCCCCATGTCCGAGTTTAGGAAGCCGGTAAAAATGAGGTGCTGCCTCTCCCGACTCTGCCAACCACCTTAATGCCCAGATTTGGTGCGAGGAGTGGCGGAAGCTAAGCCCTGCATGTGCCATACACTCCTAACGTAGACTGGCTGCTTGTTTCCAAATACAGTGCATTTGGTTTGAGTCTCATTTCTCCAATGGCAAACACAAATCTTGCTTTCAAACATTAGTCGGGATGAAGGAGGCCAGTTGGTGGGGGGAGGGTTAGGGGGCTCTTCAGTGTCTTCTCACAGTGCGCCTGTCCCCGGTCTTATAAAAAGGGCCTTATGTGTCAAAGTGAACGTCACTGGCTTAGGAAGAAACACTTGAATGGGAAACAAAGAAATAAAATTATTTCAAATAAGAATATGAATTAATATTCATAGTAGCTCTTTGTTTTTTAGATGTGAGAGTTTACACTCTTTTGAACAACTTTTCTCCACCCCTAATTTGTATATTACATATTTGTTACGAGAGATCGTGTGCTACGTCAGAGAGTAGAGGGAACGTTATAATAATTTGCTGAATAAGTTTTGAAACATGTTCTTTTCCAGTAATAATTTTATTTATGTCGGTATGAAGGAGGTAAGTCGAATGTTGTGTTCCCATGTTCACTGTAGTCCTCTCTTTCCCTCCCCCTTTTTTGCTTTTTCAGGGCAACTTTATCAACCTCAGTTTTCTGCGTCTGTTCCGAGCCGCCCGACTCATTAAACTCCTGCGGCAGGGTTACACTATCCGCATACTCCTGTGGACCTTCGTCCAGTCCTTTAAGGTCAGTGTAGACGTATAAAACCGCTTTTGCAGTATCTTCTGTAAAGTCTCAGAATGACACTGATTTTCATTGACGCCATAAATAGGAGATAATGCTCAGGTTAGCAGTTTCGCTCTATTGCAGTTTGAGGTAATTGTGGGGTGGATTTATATTTTGGGTGTTTTCTTGGTTCCAGTGGATGGTGACTGTTTGCGCGACTCCTCCGTATGTTGGTAAATTACTGTACTTGATTTATATTTGGGACTTTTCTGAGCCACGGTAGATGATGGCGATTTGCTTTGTTGACGCATTTGTTGCTACTGTGGGGTCTAGTTACTAAGCAGTGTTAGGAGACAGAGTGAAAAGTGATAAGAAAGTGATAAGGTGCCAGCCAATCAGCTCCCAACTGTCATTTTTCAAACACAGCCTGGGAGATGACAGTTGGGAGCTGATTGGCTGGCACCTTATCACTTTCTTATCACTTTTCACTCTGTCTCCTAACACTGCTTAGTAACTAGACCCCTAAGTCTCTTACTGCATTAATCCACTTTTTGATTATTTGCTGATTCGCTTTGAATTTTGGAACATGGGAAATCTTCTGTAGGTTTAAATATTTCCTGGGTTTCTTTGGATGTTGTGGATCTGCTGCGTTGATCCATACGTTGTGTCTTTGGGTAAGTCTCTAGGTTGGGTAGATCAATAAACAGGTAGTTCAAATAAATCTTGTGTCTCCTGTGCAGTTGCTCAGTTCTTTTAAATATTATCTGTCCTCATATTTTGCTATGGAACCTGCTGCTCCTTTTGGGTCACCTTTATACGCATTTCAGAGTGACAGTCCAGGGACATCACTAATTCGGTCCCCCGCTCCTCAGCGACAATGCGCCATGGGATACCACACTCCCTGATGCTGCGGCTTCTATCAGGCTATAGTCCCCTGACTCTTTCTCATTATGAGTCCCCCGTTGCCTGAAATTGGTGGCCAGGAGACATTGTAGCTTTTCATACGTGGCTGTGTCTCAGCTGTAGCCACGATTCAGGCATTCAACTTGTGCTGCTCCCAAATGACTTTGTGGTCTATATACTAAGCCTAGGAAAGAGATAAATTGGAAGGAGATAAAGTACCAACCAACAGTCAATTTATTATTATTATTATTATTATCCTTTATTTATATGGTGCCACAAGTGTTCCGCAGCGCCTTACATAGTGCATAGAACTAATAAGTGAACAAGAAACAAGTAACTTACAGTACATTACAGTGCAGGACAAGGACACGGTATATATACATTGCTGCAATAGCGATTAAAGCCCTCACAATAAGCAGCCGGGAGTTGGCAGAGACGTGTTAGGTGCCCTTATGGGGAGTAAAGAGTCGAAGAAAATGTAAAGAGAAGCACATGAGGGAAGAGGTCCCTGCTCGTGAGAGCTTACACTCTAACGGGGAGGGGCAGACAGACATTTGTGACACAGAAGGGGAAGATAGGGAGGAGAGAGCATTACAGAAAATGACAAAATAATGGTGCGCTAATATTAAAAATAATTAAACACACTAAAATAGGATTGACAGGGCAGAATTTAAACCAAGACGCCAATATTTTGCTCAATATACTTTATATCAGTAACAAGTATCAAATGACAATATACATAAACCAAATAAACACACATAAAAAAATTATACATAAAATGTAGACCACAATTCGGATCCTCATATACCTATACTTGGACCTAGCATTTAGTCCATAGTGCCACAATTAAGTATTAGTATTTTAAAATCACTTAACTCTCACCAGACTTGTAAATATAAGGAAGTCCTTTTAATAGTCCCACGGACCAATTTTCTTCAGTTTTAATAAAAACAGGGGATATTCGCAATGATAGTCCTTTGTGATAAAGAACTTTTGGTGTGGACAATCCCAATCAGCCCGCATACATATTTAGAAGGCTCCGGTTTGAAGATACATATAGGCTCCAGTAAAGTCAACCTGTGACCGCCTCTCTTCAGCCGCTGGCACGCTCCGATTGCTGGAGATCTATCTCCGTTGGATTTCCAAGTGATCGGCTTCGGTGATGTACAGAGGCACTAATTGAGTCAGCCTGTGACCGCCTCTCTCTTACCGCCCGTGTGCTGCTAGTCCTGGGAGTCCGTCTCAGTTAGCATACATGCGGCTCACTGTATCCATGCAGCAAAACTTCCAATCAAAGCAAGGTGATGTCTGGCAAGAAGTAACAACACAAAAGTAGAGAGTATTATGTGGGTTAGGATGAGAGCTGGAAGGCCTTGAAGAAGCAGTGAGTCTTGAGAGCCCGTTTGAAGATTTGTAGAGAGGTGGAGAGTTTGATAGGGAGAGGGAGAGCATTCCAAAGGTAGGGAGCACCTAGGCAGCCAGCTTGTGGAGTCGGCTTTACTGGTGTGTTGTCAACAGAAATAGAGATGTCGGGTAGGTGGGAATATCATTAGCTTTGATTTTGAAAGATTGAGTTCGAGGTGGCAAGGCAGGATCCAAGATGACATGACAGAAAGACATGATTAGAGCTAATTAGTTTCTGTGGTTCAGTGTAAATGTTTCACTTTAATGCAACGTTAGTAAATGTTCCCTAATGTGACTTGATAGTTTGCAGTGTCCGTTTGTTTGATTGATCTTGATTCTGTGCGCTGCTGTAAGTGCCTGGGGTGATTAGCAGATCTCTCTGTGACGAGCCTTCCTGAGTGACAGACGCCTGTTGGCGCACTTGTCACCTGAGGCGGCTATGACTTATCTCGCTCCTCTCTCCCTCCCACAGGCACTTCCCTACGTCTGCCTGCTGATCGCTATGCTGTTCTTTATTTATGCCATCATCGGGATGCAGGTCAGTGCGCTGTGTGCTTCTGTTTGTGTGTGTTACATGTGCGCAGTATTACCGTGTTGTTTTCATGTATGTACAGGTGTGCAGGGATGCTCATCATGGATTGGATGTTGCCTGTGTACACCTGCCGAGAGAAATCTATATGTATCAGTGCGTAATTACTCGTATGCTTCACTGTCTTATTGCATTTGTCTACATATTTTTATAGAAGAAATGAATCCTGCGCCTTATTATTTAAGCTGGGACATCGGTACAGCACACATAATATGAATACATTTATACATATGTATTTTTATTCAGGGCAAATGCCCATACACAAATCAAAAATAAATAGTTTTGAACAAACAATTAAAAACAATTAGCACAATACATCATATTAAGCATAAAAAAATAATAAATAATTATACATTCAACAATATAAGAGTTGATCAGACTCCTATAAAAAATGGTTGCAGATGGATTATAAAATAAAAATCAAAAATATATAAAAAAAATGATATGTAAAAAAGGAAAATCCAGAGTTACTGTAACCATAAATGTATCCAGTGGAGAAGTGTGTATCTAATTGACTGATACAAATTGGTAACTCTAGATCAGTGATTCCCAACCTCGGTCCTCAAGGCACACTAACAGTCCTGGTTTTAGTGATATCCAGGCTTAAGCACAGATGGTTAGATCATAATACCTAAGGTACTAATTAAGTCATCTGTGCTCAACTATTAGTGTGCCTTGAGGACCGTGGTTGGGAACCCCTGCTCTAGATGATAGCCTCGGAGATCCTTTCAGGGCTATAGAAATGTAACAATTCACCTCTGATTAATTACACATATCCCGGCATATGTGCCGTCTTCTAGAGGAGACAGTAACTTTGTATATCCACTAATGTTCATAAAAGTCTCGTATATCTGTGTCTAATTGCAACAGATAGTTTGATAGTGGATACTCACTTAGCACCCTGTAATCAAGGCTGTACCTCAGGCCAGGGAAGGGCAAGTCCAGTGTACAATCCGCCACAGAACAGTCCACGGTTCCTATCTCAGAAGGAAGCAGCGGCACACCTGCAATAGTCAACCGCAGGACGCCCACAGTCACTGCCGCGATGCACGGGTGGCACAGGGTGGAGGGAGCCGAAACACAGACCATTTGTAGCGGCGCCAGAACAGAGTAGTTCACGTGTCAAATGTCGCTTGGCCGTATAGGATTGCAAACGGGGACAGAAAGTGCAACGTAACTCTGTCAGCCAATGGAGTGAGCGTCGGTAAGAGGTATCAAGCCCAAAGTGGATCCGAAATTAAGGGAGCAGCAACTCGTTTCAGCTACCAAACCGTAGCCTTTTTCAAGATGAATTGCTCACCCCCATTAGTTGGGCAGTTTAAATAGCACCAAAGCATACGTGATTGGTTAGTTAGTTAATCTATATTTAACTCATTGATGATTAGTCTCAAAACTCAGCTGGTAATAATCTCATTTTACCATATTTTTATAGAGCTGTGTCTTTGCATATGTGTTTGTATATTTATGTTCCACTAAATGTATATGTGCTAGTATAGCAGTCTCATTTTATTTCCAGTCGGATGTCTCTTTGCATCTCTTACCCTGTCTAACTGTCGCCCACACCCACCCCTCCCATTGCAGGTGTTTGGAAACATTGCCCTGGATGAAGACGACGACGACACGGCTATAACTGAACACAATAACTTCCGCACATTCTTCCAGGCCCTTATGCTTCTTTTCCGGTGAGTTAATACCTGGAGAATAATGCTGGTCACAAGTAGCCCCATCCTACTGCTCTGCCACTTGGCGGAATAGCTGGGCAGCCCGATCCCATAAGGGCGGTCCTGCCATTGCGTCCTTTCACGTTATTGCTTTCAACCTGTGCGTGCAATCATCTGCTGGTTGCAAACTGTTTACAGATAACAGTATTTGGGTGACCCTCAAATAAAATATATAGCGACTTCTTTGGGTGAATGTATGTTCATAAAGCAGGTTTAACGTATCCACAAATACATAGAAACATAGAATTTGACAGCAGATAAGAACCACTTGGCCCATCTAGTCTGCCCCTTTTTAATTTATCCTTTTGGCAACTTCAACCCTATTTGTTCCTTAGGTCTCTCTTAAGGATATTCTTATGCCTATCCCAAGCATGTTTAAATTGTTCCACCATCTTTGCTTCAACCACATCTGATGGGAGGCTATTCCACTTATCCACTACCCTTTCTGTGCAGTAATGTTTCCACAGATTTCCTCTGAGCCTCCCTCCCTCCAGTCTCAGTGCATGTCCTCGTGTTCTTGTACTTCTCTTCCTATGAAGAATGTCTCCCTCCTGCACCTTGTTAAAACCCCTGATGTATTTGAAAGTTTCTATCATGTCCCCCCTTTCCCTTCTCTGTACCAAACTATACATATTAAGATATTTTAGTCTTTCCAGATAAGTTCTGTGCTGTAGGCCATGCACCATTTTAGTTGTCCTTCTTTATACCGTCTCTAATGTATCTATATCCTTCTGGTGATATGGGCCTCCAGAACTGAACACAGTATTCTAGATGAGGCCGTACCAAAGAGCTATACGGTGGCATTATCACTTAAGCTGCATACACACACAACGATTTAGTTCATGAACGATTTTAGTAAACGATTTTCTACCTTGAAAAAATGAACTAAAATCTTTTACTAAAGTTGTTAATTTACTATGTTCATTTAAATGTAATGAACGATTTTTTAGAACTACAAACGATTTTTGCATATTCCCTTACTGAAAATCGTTGAGTTGACAAGACTGACTGAACTACAAACTACAAACGTGAACGCGCATGAACGAAAATCGTTCATCGTTTGACTCAGAAAGTGAACGATTTTTACAAACGATTATCGTTAAACAATATCGTTTAACGATAATCGGTCAAAAAAATCGTTGTGTGTGTATGCACCTATTTTTTCCTGCTACTGATTCCTCTCCCTATGCAACCAAGCATCTGACTTGCTGTCCTCAATGCTTTGGTGCATTGCTTGCCTGCCTTCAAGTCATCTGAAATGGTGACTCCTAAATCCCTTTCCTCCTCTGTATTTTCAATTATAGTGTCCTTGATACTATATTTAGCCTTTAAGTTATTGAGACCCAAGTGCATGATTTTGCATTTTTTCTACGTTCTTCCCATTCCTCTAGTCTACCCAGATTCTCAGTCATTCATTCCATCTGCAGAAAGGCATACTTTTCCTTCAATACCATTTGCAATATCACCAACATAGATATTAAAAAGCACTGGTCCGACCATTTTATACTGATTTATGATAGTTGATTGTATTCTGCTCTGAGAGGTCCAGACGCAATTTTTTTCAAATAAGTGTGATTTAATATATCTAACCAACTCTGTATGGCCATGTTCATCCTTGATCGTATTTTTGATGTTCAACGCTTTGAATGACAATAACATTTAAAAAAAAAAAAAAAAAGCACTGGTCCAAGTACAGATGCCTGGGATGCTCCACTGGTAACCTTTCCCTCCCGTGAATACACTCCATTTACTACAACTCTCTGTTTCCTATCCTGCAATCAAGATCTTATCCATTCAACAGTCATAGAATCCAATCCCAAGCTTTCCAGTTTGTTTATCATTCTGCGTTGTGGGACCCTGTCAAAAGCCTTACTAAAGTCTAGATAAGCTACATCTACGACCCCCCCCTTGATCTATTACTTTTGTCACCCAGTCAAAAAAGTTAATAAGATTTGTTTGGCATGATCTCCCCTGAGTAAATTCATACTGTGGGATCCTGTAAACTGTTGGATTTGAGATATTCCACAACTCTTTCTTTTAATAGTGTTATTATTTTTCCCACTACTGATGTAAGGCTCACTGGTCTGTAGTTACTGGTCTGTAGTTACTGGTCTGTAGTCACTGGTCTGTAGTTACTGGTCTGTAGTTACTGGTCTGTAGTCACTGGTCTGTAGTCACTGGTCTGTAGTCACTGGTCTGTAGTCACTGGTCTGTAGTCACTGGTCTGTAGTCACTGGTCTGTAGTCACTGGTCTGTAGTCACTGGTCTGTAGTCACTGGTCTGTAGTCACTGGTCTGTAGTCACTGGTCTGTAGTCGCTGGTCTGTAGTCGCTGGTCTGTAGTCGCTGGTCTGTAGTCGCTGGTCTGTAGTTGCTGGTCTGTAGTCGCTGGTCTGTAGTCACTGGTCTGTAGTCACTGGTCTGTAGTCACTGGTCTGTAGTCACTGGTCTGTAGTTACTGGTCTGTAGTCACTGGTCTGTAGTTACTGGTCTGTAGTTGCTTGCTTCTTCTTTTCTTCCACTTTTGTACTGTGGTATTACATTTGCTCTTTTCCAGTCGTCTGGAATCACTTCCGATACTAGCGACTGGTTGAATAATTCTGTTAATGGTGTTACCAGGACCCCTTTAAGCTCTTTTAGTATCCTTGGATGTATCCCATCCGGCCCCATTGATTCATCCACATTCAGTTTTGAGATTTCTGTTAGGACCCTCTCCTCTGTAAATGTACTTTCATGTACCTCATTTTTATAACTGTGCAACTTAACTGTGGCCCCTTCCCCTCTCTTTCTGTAGTGAATACTGAACAAAAATAATGATTTAGATGATCTATTTCTTTGTCTCCCTCGATCATGTAACCACTCTATGTCTTAAGTCTTATTATTCCTCCATGTGACTTCCGCCTTTCACTTATATTCTTAAAAAAGTTTTGCCCCCTTTAGCTACTGACTGGGCCATTTTCTCCTCAGCTTCTGCCTTTTGCACGCCTAATCACCTTCTTAGCCTCCGTCCTTCTAGCAAGATACGCCTCTTTCTCGTTATTATTTTATAGTCTGCTTACGTTTCACTTTTAGATGAAGTGAAACCCCCAAATCAAGTATTTTAATGAAGTACAGGCCTTGCTCTTCAGAACCTACAGCTACTGGTATAACTCCATGTCTCCAATGTTTCACCTGAAGGCACCTCCATCTGAAGTTTAGCATTCCCTGGCACTATGCAGATGTGTTGGCATAGGGAATGCAGGTGCCAGGGGGCCCACAATTGGAGTGCCTATGGTTTCAGTCAAAGCCCCACTTGTAAATGTGCTATATTTTCACACCATGGGGCGGTATACGTTGACCCTTTAAAATATTTGCAGTGGGGCCCGCAAGTGTCTAGTTACGACCTAGTTGGCAGTGCACGACCCCTCCCTTACTAGGCAGTGATTAGGTGTACCAGCATCCTTCTGAGCCAATCCTGATGCAGATCCTTCCGGCTGAGTATCTGTATTTTCTGAACAGCATGTATTCATCAATCACAATTCATTGGAATAGGTTTTTGTCAGTGTACCCCATTACCTTTGAACAGGGAAGGAAACTTGTTAAATCCAAATACAAAAGAAAGGGATAAAGGAAAAGGGAGGGGGGTGGATCGCACCAGCGTTATAGTGTACACAAGACCACCCTAATAAAAAAATGACATTACTACTCAGTATCATCAAGTAGTTCTCACAGGGGTGCAGCTCAGGGACATATCGATGATCAACAATACAAAGGAAAATCAACAGAATCCCAATACGAGTGCCCAATGTCTCGCAATAATAATATAGTTAAAACGTAACTTTTATTATCAAACTTAATAGCCACATAAGACACATTGGACTATTCTCTATAGAGTCAACCTCATATCTGTAGACTCTATAATAGGCATCAATTCAGGAGACCTATTTAGGAGTCATTTCTAGTACCTTCATACATTATGTCTCCACTTATAAACAGGTCTATATCACTGCTCTATGCTCTCTATTAACCCAGATACATGGGCTATATTATTATATAGAGGGAAGGAAACTGTTCAGTGCCTCATTGATGTTACTTGGTCCTCTTGGACTGTTAGATTCAACATTTGCTGAGCTGGCTGTGTACCTGGATGTATGCAGATGCACCTACAGTAGATTTCCACCAAAGCGCCTGGGCTTGAGTTACAAAATGTGGCACTTTGGGTAGTGGATGGGGTATTGCCCCAAGTGATGTGGGGAGTAGGACAGGGAAAGGGTGTTCTGGGTTTTACTAACCAGGTGCCAGGGTGCAAAATCAAAGTTTTTTTTTGTATATATCCTGTGTGCTTCACTTTGCAGGCAGAGTCCACTAGTTTTGGGTTACTAGTCACTGTAACTCTGGCAGACTGTTCATCCCCCCCCCCAAGGCCTTATATTGGGAAGACTTGGTTTAGGCTATGCGTGATGACAAAAATGCGAATAGCATGGATGTGAACGCTATCATACACATGTGTATATCCCCCATGTATGCTGATGTAACCCTGTGATGTACTGTGCCCCCTGCAGGAGTGCCACGGGAGAAGCCTGGCATGAGATCATGCTGTCCTGTCTCAGTGAGAAGCCCTGTGATGTTCTGTCCGGGATAAAAGAAAAGGCCTGTGGGAGCGAATTTGCATACTTCTACTTTGTGTCTTTCATCTTCCTTTGCTCATTCCTGGTAAGTGAAGGGCAGGGAGAGGGTAAGTAGCCCCCTGCTGAGGGAGAGATAGTAAGCCTGATTATGAGTGGGACAAAAAGAGGCTGCAGACAGCCAGAGTTACTACCTTTATGTTAATGCCAGTGTCCGTCCATCTTCATAGCCTCACCGCCAATGATTTTTCCGCCCGCAGCCGTCCTCATTCGTATCCGCATTTACGCCTACCAATGCTGGGTGGTGAACATTTGTCAGAAACAGGCGTTGCGTCTCCGTATATCCACGACCCATACTAGCATGGGCGTCTGGCTACATGCCCGCCACGCGCCCATGATGTCACAACAAGATGGATCTATTCCGTGCGTTCGCAAATGGCAGCCACCCAGAGGGTCCCATTTCCACGGACGCAGGGATACAGCCATACACGGAGCTAATCAGCCGCTCTCATATCGCCCGTCGAGGTGCTTGCGTGGTACAGAGCATGCGCAGTCTGCAATTGCTTTTTTGCGGTGCACACAGTCTGCTGGTAATCGCGAGAAATGTCCGCAGTGGGGGCTGCGCCCGACTCATCATCAGACCCAGTGTGTATTACAGAGACAGACTTAGGGGGAGATGTACTAAGCCTTGGAGAGAGATAAAGTGGAGAGAGATAAAGTACCAACCAATCAACTCCTATCTGTCACTTTACAAGCTGTGTTTGAAAATGACAATTAGGAGCTGATTGGTTGGTACTTTATCTCTCCCCAAGGCTTAGTACATCTACCCATCCATGAGAGAGAGAGATGGGTAGAACAGTGTAAAAAGATGCTTTGATGCTTACAATAAGCTTTGTTTCAATTCCTATCCACCAATTGAAGATCAGGGTTTCTATTTGCCTGCCACCGATTGGTGAAGCACATGTCAGAGTTGTTAATTACGTATATCTGCCTCTCCGCTGAGTGTTCCAACAGGGCCATATAAAATGAGTTAGAGCAGATAGTAATCTGGCCTTCCACAGCCGGTCACTAACGGTGTGCCCGCCCCCCCCCCGGGGGTTCAGTGAATCAAAACAACCAATCAGACACTCACTTTTCTGGTCTAACGTGCACTGGACAGTAGCTAGTTTCCTACTGGTAGTTGTGCTTCAGTGGATGACATATAGGTGTGCGGGTAAAATCCAGGGAGTGATGTTTGTGTGCCCTCTGCTCTACAGGTGGACGTGCTTCCCGTGGCTGTTATTACTGCGCAACAGTTTATGGAACGTCTACATGACAGAGATGTTAAAAAATAAGAGTTCAGACAATTTAATTATTCTGTATGCTCCACATAAAAACATCTCCGCAACAGAAAAAGGTCTTTAGGGTAATAGATACAGATACGTGTACAACGTACGTCATAGCTCTTCTCCTTCTACAGATGTTGAACCTGTTTGTCGCTGTCATCATGGATAACTTTGAGTATCTGACCCGTGATTCCTCCATTTTGGGTCCCCATCACCTGGATGAATATGTGCGAGTATGGGCAGAGTATGACCCGGCTGCTTGGTAAGTCTTTTCCATCTACCCTACCTAATACTAGATGTGACAGGGAGGCGACATATTAGTGAGGGACTGGAATTTAGTCATCAGGGAGTAGAGAAAACTCAGGTGCAGATTACTCGTAGTACTGGGAACAGTAAGATGGAGACGTCGAGCGTATTTAAGAATATCTGTCAAAAAATTATAAAGAGAAGGAGTTCAATCATCTGGCGATAGGGCCAGAGGAAAACATCGCTGAAATAATGCAGGAACACGATGGAAAGGGCAAAGCGGCAAGGAGGAAATATGGCGCCAATATTGAAATCACCCAATAGGGAACATGAAGCCACCCAACGGGGAAAAAAATGGCGTAGCCTGTAATTCGTAGAGAAGAAACGGACGGAGCTACAACCCGAAGAGAGTATTAGTTAACATAGATGATATGAAACAGGAGGCGACTAGATATGATAAATATGGATAAAGCACAGGGTGCGTAGACAGTCCCGTTCATTGGATAATGATTCGTCCGGAGGGGGAGTCACCAGCCTGGTACACAGAATTAACTACACTAAATATTTTCATGGGAGTTTGATTTGTTCTGGGAGACTTATTACTCTTCTAGCAATGTTGTCACGTAGGAACTGGCTCATTAGCTGTTGACACGTTTCTGTAGAAGTGCCACGACTTTAGTCACTGACCTGGAGGCGCAAATAATCTTCCCGTCCGGCAGCAATGTTATGCACCATTTTATCGCAGCAGTTCCACCATGGCTACTATGGAATACATTATATATGTTTTACATTTGTTACTCTTCTAATGCATTACCTGTGCTCTTACATAGTCAACAATAGAACGCAGGTGCATAGAGCAAGATATGCTCTGTAACCCAGAATGTAAACGTACAGCGTCCCCAACGCTAGCAAATCCTATTGTCAGCAGTGATGGGTACAGCAGGAACAACTATAAATGGTGTCATCCCCATATACAGGTGTTTTTAATATAAAACACAGCGATGGAGCCCTTACAAACTTTCAGCAATTATTCCTTTCATTTATTTTCCCCCATGGGTCTCGGTTGTGAAGCAGTAGGTAGAAAGAGAGTGATGCTAAGGACCTAAGGTCAGGTAATAACACCAGTGGAATTGATGCACTCAGAGCCTGTGGTTATGAGGACTTAGTAATGGAGTCTTGTTGGGAGAGGTCCTACAAGAGCTTCTATCCAGGCAGCCAAGTGGCCGAGGATGACCGGGAAAGTTTCATCTTCTACCACCAAATGTGAAAAAAACCCTCAATGCGATGTCATTTATACCACTGTACAGCTGTCATGATGAAACATGACACGGCTTAGTTTATTCGTCAACATTTGCAAAGCTCCACTAATGCCTGGACGTGGCTCTGCTGAGGATAATCAGGAAGGTCGTTCTAAAACCAACATTTTTGGCTACAGATCATTCTGGCAAGAAATCGATGATCGGGAGTGGCAGAGCTATAGTCCACATAGAGTTATTCCCATGGCAAGATTAACTGATTCCATGAAACTCTTACAAACTCATCATACAGTATAATAACTGTCCCGATCTTTGCCAGTCAGAGCTACAGTTATCTTACCTATATATACTTAGTAACAGGGAATTAATATTAATAATGGAGCTTCTCTTCTTTAATGTTCAGGAAAGCCATAATAAACCTGTGCACACGTGCTGTTTCAGTGTTATGTACATGTAACAACAAGGATCTGCACGCCAAGTTACCGGAAACTGGTCAGGGCGTTGGCCTCAAACTACATTTAGCAGGAACAGATATTTAAATGAGATTTGAAAGGCTGGAGAAGGGCGCATTCATAGAGGAGTTCCCTAGCTAGCCAAGCCTTTTCTCCCCTCTTCTATAATGGGATCTCTGGAGGTACTGGTGATCGTGGGTAACTCTACATTCTCTTTGGGAGGGCTTGTGCACCCTTCGGGTGCATTACATGCGTGCAAGCATTTCTATATGCGCTCAGATGTCTATGAAATACTCAAACACACACAAATGTCCCTTAGCCGTCATCATGAAGACATGAATGAAGCTGGAAAGAACACTACTTCAGGAGATAAACTGAAAGTGGCATCTCTACTCTTTTCTCCATGTGCAATTCCGGCTATCCCGGAAAAGTACTGTAGAATTGTACAATGGGCGATTGTAGACTGGGCAGCTTTCAGAGGCAGGAAGAGGACCTGCACTAGTTGGATAAATACGCCCATTTGTGGTAGGAGGTTTATGACTTCTCGTGTCTTATGTCAATGAATAAGCCACTTTTGCTAGTAGTCTACATTTTCCAGATTTACTCACCTTACTATGGGCCTGATTCAGCAAGGATCGCTATTCTGCTTATATGCACGCAACGCAGTTGCTAAAATCTACGGTGGTATGTAAATGTTTGCATTCGCATTGCAGTCGCAGCCAAACATAAAGCCGCCCACTTCCCCTTACTCACATCCTTATACCTTGACAACATAGCTGAACAGTCGGTAACATCGGACCCATACGCACAGTTAAGGCAGGTCGGACCTCACTCAGGAATTGCTTACTTCAGCGCACGCCTGCGTTCGCCCGACCACCCCCCTCCCTGTCACCGCCCACAAACGGCACTACGCATGCACAGTGAGAATTAATCGTCCGATTGCGTGTGTATAAGCAACTGCGTTCCTTGCTGAATCGGGCCCTATGTGTTAGTATATAGTTTAGAGTGGCTGGATTATTAGGTACGCCTTCCTACAACTTGGCTCTCATTCCTGTACTTTAAAGAGCCCTAATTTACTGGGGCACTGATTCTATTTGCCACCCGGATGCCGGTCCATGCTTACGCTCCGCCCTTGCTGAGGATCAGACAGATTATTTGCTGGGAACAGAGGACGTACCTAATAAATCGGACACATGGTGAATATAAGGTGTGACTTTAAACTTGAGATTATCAACAACACACCTCTCTGAAATATATTTGTAGGGCAGGTAATATGCTGTACAAAATCGGAAGCCGTCACTGTACATGGTTATATGTTTTGGACATAATAGACTGCAATGTTGCTAGTTAACTCTAACACAAGCTGGTACTCATTGTCTAATGTCTGAAATAATGGTCTGACAAGAGAAAGGCTTTCTTCTAATGAGTGCAGGAGGGCACCGTTCTACCCGGACTTGCAAGATTCCTGCCACTGCCTCCCCTGCCAGTAACAAAAGCTATTCACTGTATGCTTAAATTAACTGTTCTCTGTGTGCATTCACAGATTTGTCTATCCTGCTCTTTCTCTTTTAACATGTATATTTTTTTTTCGTATATGTGTTTTTGTCATTTTATTTTTATTCCATCTTTGTTTATATTTATTTATTTATTTTTTTGGGGACCAATATGTATAACGTACTGTACCTATTCACTTGTTTCTTCACATTACTGTTCAGCTATGTTTACTAGTTTCTATGTTTGAATGTTGTGGTTGAATTCTCAAACTGATTACAGGGGACCAAAGGGGGGGAGAAAAAAAAAATATGCGTCAAAATAAAGTTTTTTTTGGTAATTAGCCGGATAATGTAGATTTTATACAACGTGTTCTTCGAAAAAGGCGTTTAATGAAGAAATAGATCGGTTTGCTTCAAATGTGAATAATACAGATTTATTGTTTATTCTTATCATTTATTCTTCTCTAATCTACATTTTTTTTTTTCAATGCTCCACGCATCATGTTTTCTCCCTTTACTTATCTCTTCCCCGCCGCCTCATCCTTTCTGTCCACCTCTGTCATGAGCCGCTCTGTATAGTGTAGTTTAGTGGTGTTTTACCGAACATCCCTGATCCATCCTATTCGCTGTGTCTGCAGCCCTAAAGTGACTGAATATTGGTGAACAGCTGGGGGGGTAAAACGTTTTTATACTGAATCCCACGTATTATACAGCTTTTGTTTTTCTTCTTAAAAAAAAAACCAAACAAACTATATATCCATCGCTGTCTGATTATTCCGTAATAAACCTATAATGTAATTGTGGCACCCCTATAATGATTTCCTGATTTTAATTGATGCCCCCCCAGCAAAGCACTCTTAGTGTATGCAGAGAGGAGATTACTATAATACTGCCGGAGCACGATGTCGCACTACGCTTGACGACGGACAAGTTTGAGACTTTAACCATCACATAACGTCATCATGTGTCTTCTATATCATGCAGGACCACAGCACTGCATCCAAAAGCGTATGATTACAGGGAGGGTCACCTCTGAAAAGTTTCACACCCTCTTAACTAACTCCCCTTCTGTTCTTATTTCAGCGGGCGTATTCATTATAAGGACATGTACAGTTTGTTACGGGTTATATCCCCACCGCTGGGTTTGGGGAAGAAATGCCCCCACAGGGTGGCCTGCAAGGTTTGGAAAACCATTACAAACAAAAATAAAAAGCACAGAACGAATTTCCACACCCCTTACCCCCCATATACCTATCCTTCCTTCTCTCACCCCTGGATAATATTCCTTTTCTCCCCTCCTTCAAAACTAGCCCGTTATCCCCTGCAAGAGTTTCAGCGGAATGCGCGTTGCTTTCACCCACCTAATTTAATATATATATGCCATATATATATTTGTCTACGGAGCTGTATTCAGCTGTGTACACATTGTGCATCCTCTCTCTTTGGCTGGCAGGGGATTATTGGTTCATCCCATGGCAGCTAAAGGGTATATAGTTTCCGGAAAGAAGCATGGGCTTGCTGGGATTCCGAGGGTTTCGGCACAGATAATGTATTTTTGGGATGGGAGCCTGCTTTTAGGAACAAAATAAATGCTTGACGAAAGGGGGAGGGTGCGGAGGAGTCTCAGGGGGGCTCCATTAACCATCCTGGATCTCCTTCCACATTCCATAAACCTCGCACCCCCCTTTTACCACCACCACGAAAAACATCTTCCTTCCTACTCCTAAATTCCCTTCCCGATTCATACTGGCAGGACAAAGGCATAACTTCTCCTAACACCTGTACTGGAGAGAGGTTGTAAAACGAGAATTCTCCACCTGCCTATAGAAATACAGTTTTCTTTTGTTTATTTTGTCAACTAATTAAGTCATTAAAAAGTTCCATTCCTGACCTGGATTTCCTTTGTTGTCCTACATGCCCGGGGAAAATCTACTGTGGGGAGAAAAAAAAAAAATTCTACCCTCCCCTGCGTTATTTCATTTAGGTGTTATTGCTTTGGGTCCAAATGAATGTACGGTTTCAGTTCCCTTGTATGGGTAATACATCTGCGTCGCCTGCTGAGGTAGTGACATAAGTTGATCTAATTTCTTTTCATTCCTTTTCTCTCCATGTTCCTCCGAATCCTTCAATTCTCCCCCCCCTCCTCCTTTCCTCGCTATGTCCTGAGATGTATTCTCTCATATTTATCTTCCTCTCATTTTTTCTTTCTCTCTCTTCCTTTTCTGTATTCAATCTATTCCTTCTCCAATCCATTCTTCCTGGCATCCTGTAATCCATCTATTTTTATTCTGTCTTTTTTCCTTTTCTATTATGGCCATTAATTTTCCAAAAAAATATATCCATTACACTGCATGGACTCCTCTTCTTCTCATTTCTTGCCTCTTTCTCTTTCATTACCACCGACTCTTGGTCACATATGTTTACCTGGTTAATACGTTTTCCTTGTTAATATTTTTCCTTCTCCGTACCTTCTTTTGTTGTTTCTCTGCTTCTTCAACTTCTTCCATCCGTGGACCATGGTCCTCTCTTGCTATATATAACCCCCTACTACTTGTGTCTCATATCTGCCATTGTCCCACCACGCGTTTCGCTCATTTCCAACCATACAACCTTACATTTCCTGTCATTCCCCACTCCTTTTCTTCCACATGACGTCAACCTCCTTTCCATGGCTCTGTGGCTCCTCTCTCTGTTCCCAGGGGCCGCATGAAATATACAGACTTGTATGAGATGCTCAGACTTATCTCGCCTCCCTTGGGTCTGGGGAAGAAATGCCCTGCACGAGTTGCTTATAAGGTAGATCCCTTCCCCTTCCCCTACCATGACTCTTACCCCTTTCCTAGTCCGTTCCTGGGTCCCATATTGTATCCTGCCATCTACAGGTAACTTAACACTGCTGCTCTGCATTATTGTGCTTTTATCAGCAGAAGTGTTAAGAAATACCCCAAAGAGATCCTTAACGCCAGGACCCTCTTGTAACTGGAAGCCTCTGAACGGCATTTTGTCTTTTGATGTTATATTTTGGTATTTTGACGTGGAGCTGTGCCGTCAGTGTGTGCGTGTGTGTCTTTGACATGTTCTGTACGTCGGGAGACAATGACCAAACCTCATTCCTAATGTATAGGAACCTGGCTTACAACGAAGCACCTTGTTTGATTAATAACGTCTGCTTGTGAATGGCAGGTAAACTGTGAATAAGAATTAGATGACTAAAGCTACCAATATACTTGTATTTAGGAAAATACTAAAGGGGAGATGTATCAAGACTTGGGGAGAGATAAAGTAGTGAAGTTGCCCAATGCAACCAATCAGCTTCTATCTGTCATTTATGTCCACAGCCTATGAAATGACAGTTAGAAGCTGAATGGTTCCTTTGGGTAGCTTCTCCACATCTCTCGCCAAGGCTCGATACATCTCCCCTTAAGACTGAAGACTGAACTGTTTGCTACTTGCCGATGTCTGTGATTAAAAAAAAAGATATACTTCAAATTGGTACTTTTGAAAATAATTGATCAACATTAAAATCCTATATCATACATAATTATGCTGTGCTGAGTTCACAGCAGTATGATACATATCAGCTGGCGCTTGGTAGTATGCTTTAAAGAAGACTTTTAGTACAATTTCTAGAAACTTTGTGGTTGTCTAGTTCCTGGAACAGTGTATTATATAGGGTAGGCTGACCAGTAAGTAATTCTCTATGTATTTAGAAGGAGGATCTGTTTATCGCTAGGTAAACCAGCCACGTATATATTTACATGTGGCCCAACTGCCTGATTGTGAAATGGCTAGAAATGTATCCAATATGGCCACAAACACAAGAGTGGTCAGCTTGTACAGATCTAACCATTGAATGGTCAGTCTTAATGGCCTAATCCAATTGCTATCCATTAGTGCGGTCAACCAGTAATAATCCAGCAATAGCGGAAAACTGACCAACCCCCTTTTCACATAGGAATGAATTAAATTTGGACACATTTTAATTGTTCTCAGAAACCTATAATGGTGGGTGGACATGCGGTAACACCAGGCATGTTTAGCCGAAATAGGCCACATTGGCAGAGACAATTGCACCATCTGTGACCCCCTCCAATTGCATGAAATTTTAAGGTACATGAATGGATATTTTGGCTTTTGGATACATAATATGATGTTCTGTACATCTGCAGTTACTATTAAAAATACCCTGTACATAAAACATACCTCACACCTTTTAAAGTAGGGGAATCGGGACAAATGGCGTGCACAGCAGGAAAACCACCTTTTGAATGTTGCAAGCATCATGGCAGGTGGACATAGCAATGCAGAACAGCAACGCACAGATATTCTGTCCAACTTTTCCGGCTCTATTGGGACAAACCGTACTGATAGGGACAGTAGGATAGAGGCAAACCTAAACAGAACTGTCACATCTAAAATGGGGCATGCGTAAAACGATAGTCTGTAAGGCACCAGTTTTTTTTGGCAAAGAGTTCCATATATCTCTAGCTAGATGGCAGGACAGTCTAAAGATATCTGGTTACATGGCACATTGGTTTGTATGGCACTAGTTATATAGCAAGATGATCTACAGGTCTCTAGTTGCATTCTTACATGGCAGGATAGTTTGTAAGTCTCTAATTGCATGGCTATGTGCTCTAGGTCATGTTAGTATGGTCTTCAGGTCTCTAAATACAGGATAGTATGGTCTGTATCTATACTCTATGCTGCCAGTTGCATAACAGGATGCTAGTAGGTCTTCAGTTATATGGAATGACGATTTATGGTTTACTAGATACATGGTAGCATCATCTTTAGGTCACTAGTGACATGGTAGAATAGCCTGTGGGTCATGAGTTACATGATAGAATGGTGTGGTCTGTATGTCATGAGTTACATGGTAGGCTGGTCTGTAGGTCATAAGTTACATGGTAGGATGGTCTATGGGTCATGAGTTACATGGTAGGATGGTCTATAGGTCATGAGTTACATGGTAGGATGGTCTGTAGTTCATGAGTTACATGGTAGGATGGTCTATAGATCATAAGTTACATGGTAGGATGGTCTGTAGGTCATGAGTTACATGGTAGTATGGTCTATAGGTCATGAGTTACATGGTAGGGTGGTCCGTAGGTCATGAGTTACATGGTAGGCTAGTCTGTAGGTCATGAGTTACATGATAGGATGGTCTATAGGTCATGAGTTACATGGTAGGATGGTCTGTAGGTCATGAGTTGCATGGTAGGATGGTCTGAAGATCTATAAATGAATGATAGAATGGTCTGTAGATCTATAGTTGAATGTAGAAAGTTCCGTAGTTATGTGGCAGGAAGATCAGCAGGTCTCTATTTACATGGATAGATGATCTGTAGGTTATATGTTGCATGGCAGGTTGAGCTGTATGTTATTAGGTAAATCGCAGAATTGTCTATAGATCTATAGTTACATGGGAGGATGGTATGTAGGGTACTAGTTGTATGGGAGGATGGTGTGTATGTCACTAGTTACATGGCAGATTGTCTGTAGGTCACTAGTTACTTTGCAGAATGGTATGCACGGATGATCTGAAAGATTCTAGTTGCATTATAGTTAAAAGGCAGGATTCAGGGTAGAATGGTTCTTAAATCTCCAGTTACATGGCAGGATGGTCTACAGATATTTAGCTATTTGGTAGAATGGTCTGTAGGTATCAAGTTACATCACAGGATGGTCTGTAGGTCACCAGTTACATTGGAGAATGGTGTGTAGATAATTAGATATCAGAATGGTTTGAAGAGCTCTACATAGCAGAATGACTAGTCGGTCTGTAGTTACATAGCAGGATGACCTGTAGGTCTCTAGATACATAGTAGGATGACCTGTAGGTATCTAGTTACAAAGCAGAATGACCGGTCGGTCTCTAGGTACATAGCAGGATGACCTGTATGTCTCTAGTTCCATAGCAGAATGACTGGTAGGTCTCCAGGTAAACAGCAAGATGACATGTAGGTATCTAGGTACAAAGCAGGATGACCTGTAGGTATCTAGTTACATAACAGAATGACCGGTCGGTCTCTAGGTACATAGCAGGATGACCTGTAGGTATCTAGTTCCATAGCGGAATGAACTGTACATCTCTAAGTACATGGGATGACCTGTAGATCTCAAGGTACATAGCAGAACGACCTGAGGGTATCTAGTTACATAGAGGAATGACCTGTAGGTCTCTAGGTTAGGTACATGGCAGGATGACCTGTAGGTATCTAGGTACATAGTAGAATGACCTGTAGGTATCTAGTTACATAGCAAAATGACCTGTAGGTATCGAGATACATAGCAGGATGACATGTAGATCTCTAGATACATAGGAGGATGACCTGTAGGTATCTAGTTACATAGAGGAATGACATGTAGATCTCTAGGTACATAACAGGATGACTACGTCTGTTGGTACATAGCAGAATGACCTGTAGGTATCTAGTTACCTAGCGGAATGACCTGTAGGTATCTAGTTGCATAGAGGAATGGCCTGTAGGTATCTAGTTACACAGAGGAATGACCTGTAGGTATCTAGTTACATAGAGGAATTACCTGTACGTCTATTGGTATATAGCAGAATGACCTGTAGGTATCTAGTTACATAGAGGAATGACCTGTAGGTGTCTAGTTACATAGAGGAATGACCTGTACGTCTATTGGTATATAGCAGAATGACCTGTAGGTATCTAGTTGCAAAGCAGAATGGCCTGTAGGTATCTAGATACATAGAGGAATGACCTGTAGGTATCTAGATACATAGAGGAATGACCTGTAGGTATCTAGTTACAAAGAGGAATGACCTGTAGGTATATAGTTACATAGCAGGATGACCTGTAGATCTCTAGGTACATAGCAGGATGATCTATAGGTATCTAGTTACATAGAGGAAAGACCTGTAGATCTCTAGGTACATAGCAGGATGGCCTGTAGGTATCTAGTTACATAAAGGAATGACTTGTAGATCTCTAGGTACATAGAAGAATGACCTTTAGGTATGTAGTTACATAGAGAAATAACCTGTAGATCTCTAGGTACATAGCAGGATGACCTGTACATCTATTGGTACATAGCAGAATGACCTGTAGGTATCTAGTTACATAGCGGAATGACCTGTAGGTATCTAGCTACATAGAGGAATGACCTGTAGGTATCTAGTTACATAGAGGAATGACCTGTAGGTATCTAGTTACATAGAAGAAAGACCTGTAGGTATCTAGTTACATAGAGGAATGACCTGTAGGTATCTAGTTACATAGAGGAATGACCTGTATGTCTATTGCTACATAGCAGAATGACCAGTAGGTATCTCGTTACATAGAGGAATGACCTGTACGTATCTAGTTACATAGAGGAATGACCTGTAGGTATCTAGTTACAAAGAGGAATGACCTGTAGGTATATAGTTACATAGCAAGATGACCTGTAGATCTTTAGGTACATAGCAGGATGATCTATAGGTATCTAGTTACATAGAGAGAGGAAAGACCTGTAGATCTCTAGGTACATAGCAGGATGGCCTGTAGGTATCTAGTTACATAGAGGAATGACCTGTATATCTCTAGGTACATAGAAGAATGACCTTTAGGTATGTAGTTACATAGAGGAATGACCTGTAGATCTCTAGGTACATAGGAAGATGGCCTGTAGGTATGTAGATACATAGAGGAATGGCCTATAGATCTCTAGGTACATAGCAGGTTGGCCTGTAGGTCTCTAGGTACATAGCAGGATGGCCTGAAAGTCTCTAGGTACATAGGAGGATGGCCTGTAGGTATCTAGTTACATAGAGTTAAGACCTGTAGATCTCTAGGTACATAGCAGGATGGCCTGTAGGTCTCTAGTTACATAGCAGGATGGCCTGTAGGTCCCTAGTTACATAGCAGGATGGCCTGTAGGTCTCTAGTTTCATATGATCTTTAATAACATGTAGCACAGCTAAGGAAAAGTAGACTATTGGGTAAGGAGCTCTTAATAATCGATTATTTTTTGTTAAAATATAACTTTGGTATTGTTTTTAATTAAATACCATAATAAATTTCCTATAAGCATAAAAAGGGTTCTGTCCTGATATAATGAGAGCACAATTTTGTGGACAGGGAACTGTCCTCCAATCTTTTGGTGAGTTGTACCGGTAAGTAGGACAGAAAGAAGAAAAGGTAATATGTGTTTTTATCCTTCTGAGCATGTAAACTTTACAGGTTGTAAAAATGGAGGCAAGGTATCTTAGCATTGTTAATAGACAGTTTGTAAAAACGGGGTAAATTGCCCTAGCTCATTATAGAGTTATGGAAAAATGTGAAAAGATGAAAGTATAAGGGTCATTTGGGTATTTTCCCTGTTTCTACTGCTCCCCTGTATACTAATTGCAGTCAACACAGGAATGAGAGCGCTGCCCCTAGTTACATGGGAGGATGATATAAAGAAAGTGTAATGTGTAGGATCTGCTTTATTGAAGAATTCCCTCCTGTGGTGCGAACAGAAATCTGCGTTAAGTGCACTCTCAGTACTTACCGGAAGGTAGTAACTGAATAGCTCTGGGTTTTTAACCAGGCAGGTAAAAGCTCAAAGCAAGTCTCACGGCTAATTGAATTCTCCCCATCGCTACTTAGCAGGATACTCGTAGATCTTTAGTTACATTGAAGGATAGTCTGTAGTTCTCTAGTTATATGGCAGTATGATCTGAAGGTCACTAGTTACATAGGGAGATAATCTTTAAATCACTATTTGCATGACAAGATGATCTGTAGATCTTCAGTCACGTGGGAGGATGATGGTCAGAAGATCTCCAGTTACATGGCAGGATGATCTCTAAGTCTCTAGTTACATGGCAGGATGATCTCTAAGTCTCTAGTTACATGGCAGGATGGGCTGTATGCCACTAGTTACATGGCAGGATGTGCTGTATGCCACTAGTTACATGGCAGGATGATCTGTAGGTCTATAGTTACATGACAGTTTGATTTTTTAGTAATGTATTAGGGGTCTAGTTATTTCCCATAGTGACCTGTATCTGACTAGTTACATGGCAGGATGGTCTATAGTTCTCTGTTTATATAACTTTATGATCTATAAGAAACAAGTCAAATGATGGATGCTAGTCACATGAGAGGATCGTTTGTAGAGTTTCAAGTACATGTCAGGATGCTTTGTTGGATTCCAATTGCAAAACATGGTGACCTGTAGTTTTCTAATTAAATGGTACCATGATCAGTACATCTCTAAGTGCATGGCAAGATGATCTGTAAGTCACTGTTTACATGGGAGGATGATATGTATGCCACTAGTTATATGGAAGGATTATATGTATGTCACTACTTACATAGGATGATATGTTTACCACTAGTTACATGGGAGGATGATATGTATGTCACTAGTTACATAGGATGATATGTATGCCATTAGTTACATGGGAGGATGATATGTATGCCACTAGTTATATGGAAGGATTATATGTATGTCACTAGTTACATAGGATGATATGTATGCCACTAGTTACATGGGAGGATGATATGTATGCCACTAATTACATAGGATGATATGTATACCACTAATTACATAGGAGGATGATATGTATGCCACTAATTACATGGGAGGATGATATCTGTGCCGCTAGTTACATGGGAGGATGATATGTATGCAGCTAGTTACATGGGAGGATGATATGTATGCAGCTAGATACATGGGAGGATGATATGTATGTCACTAGTTACATGGGAGGATTATATGTATGCCACTAGTTACAGGGGAGAATTATATGTATGCCACTAGATACATGGGAGGATGGTAGGTATGCCCCTAGTTACATGGGAGGATGATATGTATGCCACTAATTACATAGGATGATATGTATACCACTAATTACACAGGAGGATGATATGTATGCCACTAATTACATGGGAGGATGATATCTGTGCCGCTAGTTACATGGGAGGATGATATCTGTGCCGCTAGTTACATGGGAGGATGATATGTATGCAGCTAGATACATGGGAGGATGGTAGGTATGCCACTAGTTACATGGGAGGATGACATGTACGCCAGTAGTTACAGTACATTGGAGGATGATATGTATGCCACTAACTACATAGGATGATATGTATGCCACTAATTACATAGGAGGATGATATGTATGCCACTAATTACATGGGAGGATGATATCTGTGCCACTAGTTACATGGGAGGATGATATGTATACCGCTAGATACATGGGAGGATGATATCTATGCCACTAGTTACATGAGAGGATGATATGTATGTCACTAGTTACATGAGAGGATGATATGTATGTCACTAGTTACATGGGAGGATTATATCTGTGCCGCTAGTTACATGGGCGGATGATATGTATGTCACTAGTTACATGGGAGGATGATATCTGTGCCGCTAGTTACATGGGAGGATGATATGTATGTCACTAGTTACATGGGAGGATGATATCTGTGCCGCTAGTTACATTGGAGGATGATATGTATGCCACTAGTTACATGGGAGGATGATATGTATGTCACTAGTTACATGGGAGGAGGATATGTATGTCACTAGTTACATGGGATGAGGATATGTATGTCACTGGTTACATGGGAGGATGATATGTATGTCACTAGATACATGGGAGGATGATATGTATGCCACTAGTTACATGGGAGGATTATATGTATGTCACTAGATACATGGGAGGATGATATGTATGCCACTAGTTACATGAGAGGATGATATGTATGTCACTAGATACATGGGAGGATGATATGTATGTCACTAGTTACATGGGAGGATGATATGTATGCCACTAGTTACATGGGAGGATGATATGTATGTCACTAGATACATGGGAGGATGATATGTAATGCACTAGTTACATGAGAGGATGATATGTATGTCATTAGATACATGAGAGGATGATATGTATGTCACTAGTTCCATGAGAGGATGATATGTATGTCACTAAATACATGGGAGGATGATATGTATGTCACTAGAAACATGGAAGGATGTTATGTATGTCACTAGATACATGGAAGGGTGATATGTATGTCACTAGATACATGGAAGGATGATATGTCACTAGATACATGGAAGGGTGATATGTATGTCACTAGATACATGGAAGGGTGATATGTATGTCACTAGATACATGGGAGGATGATATGTATGCCACTAGTTACATGAGAGGATGATATGTATGCCACTAGTTACATCAGAGGATGATATGTATGTCACTAGATACATGGGAGGATTATATGTATGCCACTAGTTACATGAGAGGATGATATGTATGTCACTAGATACATGGGAGAATGATATGTCTGTCACTAGATACATGGGAGGATGATATGTATGTCACTAGTTACATGGGAGAATGATATGTATGCCACTAGTTACATGGGAGGATGATATGTATGTCACTAGTTACATGGGAGGATGATATGTATGTCACTAGAAACATGGAAGGGTGATATGTATGTCACTAGATACATGGAAGGGTGATATGTTTGTCACTAGATACATGGCAGGATGATCTGTAGAACTCTAGTTACATGGCAGGATGATCTTTAGTTATATGGAGGATTTATAGTTACGTGGCCTGTATATGACCAGTTAAACAGCAGGATGGTTTTGAAGGTCTCTAGCTATGTAGCCTGTTTCAGAGATGGGTCCAGTGTCGACGTTTTGGTCAGTTCAGTGAATATTTGCTATGGCGCATGCGTACCACTGAGCGTCAACAGAGGGCCTGATTCAGAGGCGCTCGCAAAAAGCGAGCGCTTGCTCTGAATCAGGGCGGGTGCTGTTTTTTTTAGTTGCGGCCTCCTGGCCGCTCGCATAGCTGTGGGTGACCGCCCACAGCTATTGCGAGCGACCAGGATGATGGTCGCGATGGTCAAGACCATCGCGACCATCGGGCTTGCAACGAGACCCTTGTGGTAGGGTCTCGTGGCCGCAAGCCCCAGAGAGCTTCTGGCTCTAATAGAGCTGAAAGCTCACCCACTGACATCACTGGTGATGTCAGTGGGACCGCCCAGAAACGGCAGGCGTTCGCTTGGGAACGCCTCCGTTTGTGAAGCCACCCCCCCGCCACGCCTACAAAACGGGGCGAGCTGTCGATCAACATCGACAGCCACCCCTTTTGTAGTGAGCCACGGAGCGAGTGCTTTTTGCGCTCGCTCCGGGGCTCGCACACGCGCAGTGTGCGCCCTGGGCCACCATCAACCCGCTTGCGAGCGCTATGCGCTTGCGAGCGGTTCTGAATCAGGCCCAGAGTCACTTATATTAGAGCTGGCAGCAGACAGCCATGGGCATTCCTGGGAAGTGGCCTGAAGTGAATGCAAACAAATTCCGTCTGACGGGCGTGTTATGGGAGCGTCAAGAGCATGTCGGTGAACTCGGCTGCGTTCTCAACACAGAGCCGCAGCTACAGAGGCCATGAATAGAGAAAGTTCAAAAGGAGACACTGCACCAGCCATAGAGCGTTGTGTCAATGGTCATCGCCAGTGGTGGAGTGTTTAAGTACACGGGTGGATTGCCGCTGTCCATGAATATTGAAAGTCGGTGTCTCAGGGCTTGCAATCTCTGGTGCTCGCAATGACAAAAAGGAGACTAGCATTTGCTTCTAAATGAAGCAGCGAATCCAAAACAATGCATTAGCGTCCAGCTCAGAATCACGCCTGGTATGGTCTGTTTGACCCTAGTTATATCAAAGGATGATCTACAGGTGTGTCTGCATAAACCATTGTTCTAGACGCCCCAAATAGCCCCTCTTGGAGGGTTAGGGTCCTTACGCCTTAGCAAGTGTCCTTTTTTCAAAAGTTTGCGTCTTATCAGCGCAGCTGACACTGTAAGAGGTGACAAAACTACGCTGCCAACGTAAACTGACCACTGGGGCTTGTGGTACTTGTACCGAGTCGCAGATCTGCGTAAAAAGAAGGTTCCAATACGAGAGGCTGCTATCCCTCCCAACACTTTCCCGTTAACCTGAGCCTGCGACTTTGTACATAGGTTGTACCTAGCGTTTCTGCTACACCGCGAGTTGAATTGTACGCAGCTACAATTCGGCCAAAGAGTCTTGCGCCATATGGCGTAAAGGCACTAGGTGTATGAGGACACATCTCTATACGCCTCTGGATTACACGGCAGTAAGCTCTATGAATCTTTACTTTATATAGCATGATGGTCAGTAGTTACATGGCATGAAAGTCAGGAGGTCTCTAGATACATGGCAGGACAATTATGTAGGTCTCTCTTTACATGGCTGGATGGTATGTAGGTCTCCAGTACCTGTAGTATCTATAAACCCATTGGAATTAGTTGTACAGTCCTATAATGTTCAACTTAATTGGAAACTCAATGACTTAGGACTATTGTGGCAGTGACTCAGGGTGACTTACCATAGGTAATTTTTTCGTCCTGTATGACCTACGGATGAATCTATCAATCTTTCTTTCCCTGTCTCTGCATTCCTTACTCTTTATTCTGCCTTTGTGTATCTCCCTCTCTTACCTCTCACTATGGTAAGTGTACAATGCATTGGAAGGATGATGCAGGCCTGACCTAACCCATGTCCTTTCCTGCTTGACAAATGTCCCATGCAACAAAATTAAGAACATGATTGGGAATTCTGAATCAATACGAGCTGTGCTTACAAAATCATTTTGCAAAACACAGTGTGTGGGGGAGGTGTGGGGGGATCAGCTAAAGACTGAGAAAGGTGGGTTCTCCATAGTAAAAAAAACAAAATACAAAAGTATTTGTGCTTCCATTCTGTAAACTGCACTACAAAGTGATTGGTGGATATAACCAACGCTACCTCTTTCTGTAGCATCACATTTAATAATTACCCCCATTATCTTACAGCAATACTATAGCATCTTTGTCTTTACAGCTGGCATGGCCTTTTACCTATATATACAGTACATAAGCCACAAAACTACGGTCACTATTATTGATAAATTGTCATCACTCCAGAACTGTGCTGCAAACATTTACAGTACAGTTGTAATATTCTATAAATGGCACCTGTATTATTTCAGGTAGTCAGAAATTAGACATTTCTTACACCTACTCCCTCAATGTCACAGACCTACACCTGACCACAATGTCACAGTGCCAGAACTGTCCTGTATCTATGTTTTACAGTGTACAATGACCCACTACTCACTGGGTAACTGTTCTGTATTTATGTTAGTGTACTATTACACAGTCCTCACCCTCAATCTGTCCTGTATGTACATTACACAGTCCTCACCCTCTACCTGTCCTGTATGTATATTACACAGTACTATTACACAGTCCTCACCCTGCTACTGTCCTATATCTATTACACAGTACTATTACACAGTCCTCACCCTCTACCTGTCCTGTATGTATATTACACAGTACTATTACACAGTCCTCACCCTCTACCTGTCCTGTATGTATATTACACAGTACTATTACACAATCCTCACCCTGCTACTGTCCTATATCTATTACACAGTACTATTACACAGTCCTCACCCTCTACCTGTCCTGTATGTATATTACACAGTACTATTACACAGTCCTCACCCTCTACCTGTCCTGTATCTATATTGCACAGTACTATTACAGTCTCCACCCTGTAACTGTCCTGTATCTATATTACAAAGTACTATTACACAGTCCTCACCCTCAACCGGTCCTGTATGTATATTACACAGTACTATTACACAGTCCTCACCCTCTACCTGTCCTGTATGTATATTACACAGTACTATTACACAGTCCTCACCCTCTACCTGTCCTGTATCTATATTGCACAGTACTATTACAAGGTCCTCATCCTGTACCTGTCCTGTATCTATATTACAAAGTACTATTACAAGGTCCTCATCCTGTACCTGTCCTGTATCTATATTGCACAGTACTATTACACAGTCCTCACCCTGTATCTGTGTTACAGTATACTATTACACGGTCCTCACCCTGTAACTGTCCTGTATCTATATTACAGAGTACTATTACACGGTCCTCATCCTCTACCTGTCCTGTATCTATATTGCACAGTACTATTACACAGTCCTCACACTGTAACTGTCCTGTATCTATGTTACAGTGTACTAATACACGGTCCTCATCCTGTAACTGACCTGTATCTATATTACAGTATACTATTACACAATTATTACCCTGTAATTGTCCTGTATCTATGTTACAGTGTACTATTACACAGTCCTCACAGTGTACATGTCCTGTATCACACAATTATTACCCTGTAATTGTCCTGTATTTATGTTAGTGTACTATTACACAGTCCTCACCCTCTACCTGTCCTGTATCACACAATTATTACCCTGTAATTGTCCTGTATCTATGTTACAGTGTACCACTACACAGTCCTCACCCTGTAACTGTCCTGTATCTATGTTACAGTATACTAATACACGGTCCTCATCCTGTAACTGATCTGTATCTATATTACAGTGTACCACTACACAGTCCTCACCCTGTAACTGTCCTGTATCTATGTTACAGTATACTATTCCACGGTCCTCACCCTGTACCTATCCTATATCTATGTTCTCGCCCTGTAACTGTCCTGTATTGTACTATTACCCAATTCTCATCCTGTAAAATGTTCTGTATTTGTTGCAGTGTACTATTACACAGTCCTCGCTCTGTACTTGTCCTGTATCTATATTACAGTGTACTATTCCACAATCCTCACCCTGTAACTGTCCTGTATTTGTTACAGTGTACTATTACACAGATCTCACTTTGTAACTGTCCTACAGTGTACTGTTACACTGTAGGACACTTTGGGCTCTATTTACTACAATCCGCATATTGAATGCAGATTGTAGTGTGATATTAACGACTGAATTCACATTGCAATATCACAGGGATTTACTACAAATCCCTTGCAGGGACAGACCTTGCGAAAAAGCTCTGTCTCTGCGAATCCCATCCGCACACTAGTCACGGTATTTTCGGAAAAAATACCGTGACAAAGTGCCCGCACATGCGCCGACCGGCCGTCGCTGCTACACCCTCTCCTGGCGCTAAGCCCCGCCCTCCGCGATCACGGACCCCCACGAGACCCCCCCCCTCCCTTAATTACACTTACCTGCATGATCTGGCCCTCCGGTAATGTCCGGTCAGGTGATATCCCATACTGCGCTGGGACTCGATCACCTGATGACCTCAAGGTGGTGTTATTATCACAGGGCTTTCCCCGGTATTGTTTTACAATTTATTTTTAGTAACTTTGGTCGGATCACATTTCCCATTACAATTATGGGAAATGCGATCTGCCTACTAAAAATAAGTGATACTTAGGGGTTGGAGTAGAATTTTAAGAATTGTACTCCAATTGCCCTGTAATAACTATAGGTGATACTAAAATAATGTGAAAAGGGTATGAAAACACCCTTTTTCACTTTATTTTAGTCAAAATAATAGAGCCCTTTGTAACTATCCTGTATTTATGTTACAGTGTACTATTACACAGTTCTCATCCTATAACTGTCCTATATCTACAGTATATTACAGTGTACTATTACACAGTCCTCACCCTGTAACTGTCCTGTATATGTTACAGTATACTATTACACAGTCCTCACCCTGTAACTGTCCTGTATCTATGTTACAGTATACTATTACACAGTCCTCACCCTGTAACTGTCCTGTATCTATGTTACAGTATACTATTACACAGTCCTCACCCTGTAACTGTCCTGTATCTATGTTACAGTATACTATTACACAATTCTCACCCTGTAACTATTCATCTATGTTACGGTGTAGTTACATGGTTCTCACCCTTTAACTGCCCTATATTAGTTACAGCATACTATTACAGTTTTCACCCTGTAACTCTCCTGTATTTATGTTACAGTGTAATATTACATAACCCTCACCCTTTAACTGTCATGTATCTATGTTACAGTGTACTATTATGGTTCTCCCTGTATAACTGTCCTTTGGCTATGTTACAGTGTAATTCTCATCCCGTAACTGTCATGTATGTTACAGTGTACTATTACACAACCCTCTCCCTATAACTGTCCTATACAGTGTACTATTACACAACCCTCTCCCTATAACTGTCATCTATCTATGTTACAGTGTACTATTACGGTCCTCACTGGATAACTGCCCTTTAACTATGTTACAGTGTACTATTACACAGTCCTCACCCTGTAACTGTCCTGTATCTATGTTGCAATGTCCATACCTTGAAACTGTCCTATATCTATGTTGCAGTGTACTGTCACACAGTTCTTACCATACAACTATCCTGTGTCAATGTTACAGTGTACTGTCACACAATCCTCACTGTATAACTGTCCTGTATCTGTTACAGTCTACTATTACAGTGCTCACAATGAGGGACGTGGCCTAATCGTGGGAAGTGTGCCCAAAAGGGAGGGGGGACCCAGGTCCGATTAATTAGTACCCGCCCCCCCCTCTTGGCATCCCTACTCACAGTATAATTGTCCTGTATCTATGTTACAGTGTACTTTTACAGTCCTCGCTGTATAACTGCCCTGTGCCTACGTTAAAGTGTACTATTACACAGTCCGCATCATACAACTGTACTTCATCTATTCATCTATGTTATAGTGTACTATTACACAATCCTCACCCTGTAACTGTTTTATATCTATGTTACAGTGTACTATTACACAGTCCTGACCATACAACTGTGCTGTTTCTATGTTACAGTGTACTGTCACACAATCCTCACTGTATAACTGTCCTGTATCTGTTACAGTCTACTATTACAGTGCTCACAATGAGGGACGTGGCCTAATCGTGGGAAGTGTGCCCAAAAGGGAGGGGGGACCCAGGTCCGATTAATTAGTACCCGCCCCCCCCTCTTGGCATCCCTACTCACAGTATAATTGTCCTGTATCTATGTTACAGTGTACTTTTACAGTCCTCGCTGTATAACTGCCCTGTGCCTACGTTAAAGTGTACTATTACACAGTCCGCATCATACAACTGTACTTCATCTATTCATCTATGTTATAGTGTACTATTACACAATCCTCACCCTGTAACTGTTTTATATCTATGTTACAGTGTACTATTACACAGTCCTGACCATACAACTGTGCTGTTTCTATGTTACAGTGTACTGTTACACAGTCCTCACCCTAAAACTGTACTCTATCTATATTACAGTGTACTATTACAGTCCCTCACACTGTAACTGGCCTGTATCTATGTTACAATGTGCCATTACCCAGTCCTCATCCTGTAACTGGCCTGTATCTATGTTACAATGTGCCATTACCCAGTCCTCATCCTGTAACTGTCCTTGTCCTGTACCTATGTTACAGTGTACTATTACACAGTCCTCTCATTACAACTGTGCTGTATCTATGTTACAGTGTACTGTTACAGTACTCACACTTTAGCTGTACTTTATCTATGTTACAGTGTACTATTACAGTCCTCACACTGTAACTGTCCTGTATCTATGTTACAATGTACCATTACCCAGTCCTCATCCTGTAACTGTCCTGTATCTATGTTACAATGTACTATTACACAGTCCTCCCCATACAACTGTGCTGTAGATATGTTACAGTGTACTATTACTCAGTCCTCACCCTGTGACTGTCCTGTATCTATATTACAGACCTCACCATACAACTATGTTGTATCTATATTACAGTGTCTCATTACTATCCTCACCCTGTAACTGTTCTCTATCTATGTTACAGTGAGTTATAACACAGTCCTCACAGTATAACTGTCCTGTATCTATGTTACAGTGTATTATTACACAGTCCTCACCCTATAACTGTCCTGTATCTATGTTACAGTGTATTATTACACAGTCCTCACCCTATAACTGTCCTGTATCTATGTTACAGTGTAGTACACAGTCCTCACTCTATTCTTGTGTCTGTCACTTATCTATGACGCAGTCCTTACCATGTTAAAAGTCCTGAATTAATCTGATCAATGAAATTATACCTAAACAAACACCTTAACCAGCCATTACCTACTACTGGTTTATGATAAGATCATCACTAGTAGAATAACAGTTTCTGACAAAACAAGTAGTGTACCTGTATATTTTATTTATATCCTTTTCTCATTGATGACATATATGGTGCAAATGGGCTAATAGCAAGTACTTTGCACCATTTCATTATTCCTTCCTTCCTTATATATAGTCAGAATTTCCACAAGAACAAAATCCATTTTAAAAGTCTGTAAGGGGCTGCTAATACGCCCATATGGAACATGTATAGTGCCCGCATGAGTAACTAGTAGCCAGTGACAGCGTGATTAATTAGAAGTCATAAAGGCTATATTGTAATATATTAAACTCATTTGCCTAGATAAATATAAAGCAGTATGATACTACGACTATAACGTATTTCATCAAATAATGTGACACATTATACAGAGGGAGAAATATCGCTTGATTCCCACAGTATAATTTATTTACTAAATGAATCTCAGAGAAGTACATCCATCTCATTATGCCCATTAAACACTGAGAAACTGTGGTATTGAGCTTAATGATCCAATACATGTAGATGCCTCTCTTCTGTTCATGTGATGAGTAATTAGTTATCAATACTTATGAACCCAATTGCTATTGCATTTGTTAAATAAGAGCATACACTTTAAAATGCTAGTTAGAGAGGTTGCTATTTTTACACAATAGCATAGTGATAAATCCTGTTCTCTAATAAATGAACACTCGTTACGTTGTCCTTGACGAAATGCACAGTTTGAGCTATTGTGCGTAAGTTTTGGTAAACGTGTATATATCCTATTTGTGCCCTTTTGCACTAAACTTTATCCTGGAGCTAAGAGCTGTGCAATAGTAAAGAAGTGGTAGATGGAAATTGGTCCTGTGGTACAGATCTGACAGGGAGAAGACCACATAACGTGTCACCACCAGGCACTCCTCATATATATATATATATATATATATATATATATATATATATATATATATATATATAATATATCTTCTGTTATGTTCCTGTCTAAAACAACACAAAACCTATAAGTATCCTAAATGTAATACTATATACAACATTTCTAGCAGAGACATAAATATCTGCTACATGGCTGTTTTCCCTATAACTAATGCCTATCTATCATATATCTTCTATAGGACTTTTCATCCTATGATTGTCCAAAACCTGCCAGATGTCACATATGAATACATATTCTCTGTAGAGCTGCATATTATATGTGCGCTATATAATAAATAACTTTTATATGTGCACTGTATAATAAATAACTTTTATATGTGCACTGTATAATAAATAACTTTTATATGTGCACTGTATAATAAATAACTTTTAATAACATTTTCTATTTTAGAATTAACCTATAACTGTCATATATCTACTATAGGGCTTCCGAACTTATACTTACTCTACTGATCATTACATCTCTAGTATAAGTCCGCTGAACATACAGTATAGGGGCTCAGTAAGTAACTGTGCACCTGGACAAACCATGTTGCATTGCAAGGGGGGCAAATACATCGATTTTCTTTCATGCAGAGTAAATACTGGCTGCTTTGCATGTAGCCCACAAGTGCTGGACAGCTTTATTTGTACACTGCAATTTGGAAACAACCCTCTCTAACCTAAGGGCCTGATTCCCAGGTGGATGGTAATACAGTAGCAGGACGCCACTGAGCGCTAATGCCACGGCCGAAAGGCATCCTACCGAGGGGATGCAGTTTATAGGCCGGCGGACAAATTCCCCCGGTCTATATCTCGACACAAGAAGCCCGACGGGGGACTTCAGATAGGCATCAAAATATCGACGCCTTTCTGAATCCCGATGCTGGAACGCCGAAGGACAACAACGAGGCAAGTCCAGGCCGTCCTTAGCCACGTTTCTTAGGTTTAGGGAGTGTAGCGGGATTAGAGTTAGGGTTTGTGGGGGAAGGTTAGGCACCCCTAGGGGGTAGGGTTAGAGTTAGGAACCCCCGGGGGTAGGTTAGGGTTAGGCACCACCCTGGGAGGGTTAGGTTTAGGGTGTGGGAAGGGGGGACAGGTTTAGGCACCCACAGGGGGGACTAAGGGTTAGGCACCACCCCGGGAGTTTTAAGGTTAAGCACCCCTAAGGGAGGGTTAGGGTACTTACCAGCCAGAATCGGGATCTCCTGCTGTCAGGCTTCTCTTGTCACCATTTTTAGGAACCTGCCGGCATTACATACTGATGCCCACCAGCTGCGGCGCAAGATCACCAATGTGCACATAGACGCACGATTGTTTGGATTTTAACTGCACCCTCTGACATTTGAGCAGCCCTGTGGTTGCTGAAAATGTCCATCGGTATGTGGCTGCTGCTAGTGTCAGTGGAACTGCATCTGTCGACACATACACAACTCCGACACGCCGCCACCCTTAGCCAGCCCCCAGACACTGCCCAGGAACTCGTATTGGATCTGCATGGCTCTCCATGCAATTCCGATGTGACCCCCGGAAGCAACTATCGGGACGCAAGCGCAGAGGAAAGACATCAGGCGCCGGAGTATGAATCAGCCCCTAAATCTCTGTGCACATTTTACATCTGCCCCACCTGCAGTGCAACATGGTTTTGCCAAGATGCAAAATTACTTATTTTGCTTTGGTACCAACACATAATCAGCACCTTAGCTATCAACTGATTGTTACATCTCTACTATAGGACCACTGACCCTATACCTATCTCTACTATAGGACCACTGTCCCTATGCCTATCCTCCTATTATTACATCTCTACTATAGGACCACTGTCCCTATACCTATCCTCCTATTAGTACATCTCTACTATAGGACCACTGTCCCTATACCTATCCTCCTATTAGTACATCTCTACTATAGGACCACTGTCCCTATATCTATCCTCCTACTGTAGGACCACTGTCCCTACACCTATCTCTACTATAGGACCACTGTCCCTATACCTATCCTCCTACTATAGGACCACTATCCCTATACCTATCTCTACTATAGGACCACTGTCCCTATACCTATCCTCCTATTATTACATCTCTACTATAGGACCACTGACCCTATACCTATCCTCCTATTAGTACATCTCTACTATAGGACCACTGTCCCTATATCTATCCTCCTACTATAGGACCACTGTCCCTATACCTATCCTCCTATTATTACATCTCTACTATAGGACCACCGTCCCTATACCTATCCTCCTAGTATAGGACCACTGTCCCTATACCTATCTCTACTATAGGACCACTGTCCCTATACCTATCCTCCTATTATTACATATCTACTATAGGACCACTGTCCCTATACCTATCCTCCTATTAGTACATCTCTACTATAGGACCACTGTCCCTATACCTATCCTTCTATTATTACATCTCTACTATAGGACCACTGTCCCTATACCTATCCTCCTACTATAGGACCACTCTCCCTATACCTATATCTACTATAATACCATTGTCCCTATACCTATCCTATTATTACATCCCTACTATAGGACCACTGTCCCTATACCTATCCTTCTATTATTACATCTCTACTATAGGACCACTGTCCCTATACCTATCCTCCTACTATAGGACCACTGTCCCTATACCTATATCTACTATAATACCATTGTCCCTATACCTATCCTATTATTACATCCCTACTATAGGACCACTGTACCTATACCTATCCTTCTATTATTACATCTCTACTATAGGACCACTGTCCCTATACCTATCCTCCTATTATTACATCTCTACTATAGGACCACTGTCCCTATACCTATCCTCCTATTAGTACATCACTACTATAGGACCACTGTCCCTATACCTATCCTTCTATTATTACATCTCTACTATAGGACCACTGTCCCTATACCTATCCTCCTACTATAGGACCACTGTCCCTATACCTATATCTACTATAATACCATTGTCCCTATACCTATCCTATTATTACATCCCTACTATAGGACCACTGTACCTATACCTATCCTTCTATTATTACATCTCTACTATAGGACCACTGTCCCTATATCTATCCTCCTACTATAGGACCACTGTCCCTATACCTATCTCTACGATAGGACCACTGTCCCTATATCTATCCTTCTGTTATTACATCTCTACTATAGGACCACTGTACCTATACCTATCCTCCTATTATTACATCTCTACTATAGGACCACTGTCCCTATACCTATCCTTCTATTATTACATCTCTACTATAGGACCACTGTCCCTATACCTATCCTTCTATTATTACATCTCTACTATAGGACCACTGTCCCTATACCTATCCTCCTACTATAGGACCACTGTCCCTATACCTATCTCTACTATAGGACCACTGTCCCTATACCTATCCTCCTATTATTACATCCCTACTATAGGACCACTGTCCCTATACCTATCCTCCTATTATTACATATCTACTATAGGACCACTGTACCTATACCTATCCTCCTATTATTACATCTCTACTATAGGACCACTGTCCCTATACCTATCCTCCTATTATTACATATCTACTATAGGACCACTGTACCTATACCTATCCTTCTGTTATTACATCTCTACTATAGGACCGCTGTCCCTATACCTATCCTCCTATTTTTACATCTCTACTATAGGACCGCTGTCCCTATACCTATCCTCCTATTATTACATCCCTACTATAGGACCACTGTACCTATACCTATCCTTCTGTTATTACATCTCTACTATAGGACCGCTGTCCCTATACCTATCCTCCTATTATTACATCTCTACTATAGGACCACTGTACCTATACCTATCCTCCTATTATTACATCTCTACTATATGACCGCTGTCCCTATACCTATCCTCCTATTATTACATCTCTACTATAGGACCGCTGTCCCTATACCTATCCTCCTATTATTACATCTCTACTATAGGACCGCTGTACCTATACCTATCCTCCTATTATTACATCTGTACTATAGGACCACTGTCCCTATACCTATCCTCCTATTACTACATCTGTACTATAGGACCACTGTCCCTATACCTATCCTCCTATTATTGCATCTATACTATAGGGCCACTGTACCTATACCTATCCTCCTATTATTACATCTATACTATAGGGCCACTGTACCTATGCCTATCCTCCTATTATTACATCTCTACTATAGGACCACTGACCCTATGCCTATCCTCCTATTATTACATCTCTACTATAGGACCACTGACCCTATGCCTATCCTCCTATTATTACATCTCTACTATAGGACCACTGACCGTATACCTATCTTCCTATTAGTACTTCTCTACTATAGGACCACTGTACCAATACCTATCCTCCTATTATTACATCTCTACTATAGGACCACTGTCCCTATACCTATCCTCCTATTATTACATCTCTACTATAGGACCACTGTACCTATAGCTATCCTCCTATTATTGCATCTATACTATAGGGCCACTGTACCTATACCTATCCTCTTATTATTACATCTCTACTATAGGAGCACTGACCCTATGCTTATCCTCCTATTATTACATCTCTACTATAGGACCACTGACCCTATACCTATCCTCCTATTAGTACATCTCTACTATAGGACCACTGACCCTATACCTATCCTCCTATTATTACATCTCTACTATAGGACCGCTGTCCCTATACCTATCCTCCTATTATTACATCTCTACTATAGGACCACTGTCCCTATACCTATCCTCCTATTATTACATCCCTACTATAGGACCACTGTACCTATATCTATCCTTCTGTTATTACATCTCTACTATAGGACCACTGTACCTATACCTATCCTCCTGTTATTACATCTCTACTATAGGACCACTGTCCCTATACCTATCCTCCTATTATTACATCTCTACTATAGGACCACTGACCCTATACCTATCCTCCTATTAGTACATCTCTACTATAGGACCACTGACCCTATACCTATCCTCCTATTATTACATCCCTACTATAGGACCGCTGTACCTATATCTATCCTTCTGTTATTACATCTCTACTATAGGACCGCTGTAACTATACCTATCCTCCTATTATTGCATCTCTACTATAGGACCACTGTCCCTATACCTATCCTCCTATTATTACATCTCTACTATAGGACCGCTGTCCCTATACCTATCCTCCTATTATGACATCTCTACTATAGGACCGCTGTCCCTATACCTATCCTTCTATTATTACATCCCTACTATAGGACCACTGTACCTATATCTATCCTTCTGTTATTACATCTCTACTATAGGACCACTATACCTATACCTATCCTCCTATTATTGCATCTCTACTATAGGACCACTGTACCTATACCTATCCTCCTATTATTGCATCTATACTATAGGGCCACTGTACCTATACCTATCCTCCTATTATTACATCTCTACTATAGGACCACTGACCCTATGCCAATCCTCCTATTATTACATCTCTACTATAGGACCACTGTCCCTATACCTATCCTCCTACTATAGGACCACTGTCCCTATACCTATATCTACTATAATACCATTGTCCCTATACCTATCCTATTATTACATCCCTACTATAGGACCACTGTCCCTATACCTATCTCTACGATAGGACCACTGTCCCTATATCTATCCTTCTGTTATTACATCTCTTCTATAGGACCACTGTACCTATACCTATCCTTCTGTTATTACATCTCTACTATAGGACCGCTGTCCCTATACCTATCCTCCTATTATTACATCCCTACTATAGGACCACTGTCCCTATACCTATCCTCCTATTATTACATCTCTACTATAGGACCACTGTACCTATACCTATCCTTCTGTTATTACATCTCTACTATAGGACCGCTGTCCCTATACCTATCCTCCTATTATTACATCCCTACTATAGGACCACTGTCCCTATACCTATCCTCCTATTATTACATCTCTACTATAGGACCACTGTCCCTATACCTATCCTTCTATTATTACATCTCTACTATAGGACCACTGTCCCTATACCTATCCTTCTATTATTACATCTCTACTATAGGACCACTGTCCCTATACCTATCCTCCTACTATAGGACCACTGTCACTATACCTATCTCTACTATAGGACCACTGTCCCTATACCTATCCTCCTATTATTACATCTCTACTATAGGACCACTGTACCTATACCTATCCTTCTGTTATTACATCTCTACTATAGGACCACTGTCCCTATATCTATCCTCCTACTATAGGACCACTGTCCCTATACCTATCTCTACGATAGGACCACTGTCCCTATATCTATCCTTCTGTTATTACATCTCTACTATAGGACCACTGTACCTATACCTATCCTCCTATTATTACATCTCTACTATAGGACCACTGTCCCTATACCTATCCTTCTATTATTACATCTCTACTATAGGACCACTGTCCCTATACCTATCCTTCTATTATTACATCTCTACTATAGGACCACTGTCCCTATACCTATCCTCCTACTATAGGACCACTGTCCCTATACCTATCTCTACTATAGGACCACTGTCCCTATACCTATCCTCCTATTATTACATCCCTACTATAGGACCACTGTCCCTATACCTATCCTCCTATTATTACATATCTACTATAGGACCACTGTACCTATACCTATCCTCCTATTATTACATCTCTACTATAGGACCACTGTCCCTATACCTATCCTCCTATTATTACATATCTACTATAGGACCACTGTACCTATACCTATCCTTCTGTTATTACATCTCTACTATAGGACCGCTGTCCCTATACCTATCCTCCTATTTTTACATCTCTACTATAGGACCGCTGTCCCTATACCTATCCTCCTATTATTACATCCCTACTATAGGACCACTGTACCTATACCTATCCTTCTGTTATTACATCTCTACTATAGGACCGCTGTCCCTATACCTATCCTCCTATTATTACATCTCTACTATAGGACCACTGTACCTATACCTATCCTCCTATTATTACATCTGTACTATAGGACCACTGTCCCTATACCTATCCTCCTATTACTACATCTGTACTATAGGACCACTGTCCCTATACCTATCCTCCTATTATTGCATCTATACTATAGGGCCACTGTACCTATACCTATCCTCCTATTATTACATCTATACTATAGGGCCACTGTACCTATGCCTATCCTCCTATTATTACATCTCTACTATAGGACCACTGACCCTATGCCTATCCTCCTATTATTACATCTCTACTATAGGACCACTGACCCTATGCCTATCCTCCTATTATTACATCTCTCCTATAGGACCACTGACCGTATACCTATCTTCCTATTAGTACTTCTCTACTATAGGACCACTGTACCAATACCTATCCTCCTATTATTACATCTCTACTATAGGACCACTGTCCCTATACCTATCCTCCTATTATTACATCTCTACTATAGGACCACTGTAACTATAGCTATCCTCCTATTATTGCATCTATACTATAGGGCCACTGTACCTATACCTATCCTCTTATTATTACATCTCTACTATAGGAGCACTGACCCTATGCTTATCCTCCTATTATTACATCTCTACTATAGGACCACTGACCCTATACCTATCCTCCTATTAGTACATCTCTACTATAGGACCACTGACCCTATACCTATCCTCCTATTATTACATCTCTACTATAGGACCGCTGTCCCTATACCTATCCTCCTATTATTACATCTCTACTATAGGACCACTGTCCCTATACCTATCGTCCTATTATTACATCCCTACTATAGGACCACTGTACCTATATCTATCCTTCTGTTATTACATCTCTACTATAGGACCACTGTACCTATACCTATCCTCCTGTTATTACATCTCTACTATAGGACCACTGTCCCTATACCTATCCTCCTATTATTACATCTCTACTATAGGACCACTGACCCTATACCTATCCTCCTATTAGTACATCTCTACTATAGGACCACTGACCCTATACCTATCCTCCTATTATTACATCCCTACTATAGGACCGCTGTACCTATATCTATCCTTCTGTTATTACATCTCTACTATAGGACCGCTGTAACTATACCTATCCTCCTATTATTGCATCTCTACTATAGGACCACTGTCCCTATACCTATCCTCCTATTATTACATCTCTACTATAGGACCGCTGTCCCTATACCTATCCTCCTATTATGACATCTCTACTATAGGACCGCTGTCCCTATACCTATCCTTCTATTATTACATCCCTACTATAGGACCACTGTACCTATATCTATCCTTCTGTTATTACATCTCTACTATAGGACCACTGTACCTATACCTATCCTCCTATTATTGCATCTCTACTATAGGACCACTGTACCTATACCTATCCTCCTATTATTGCATCTATACTATAGGGCCACTGTACCTATACCTATCCTCCTATTATTACATCTCTACTATCGGACCACTGACCCTATGCCAATCCTCCTATTATTACATCTCTACTATAGGACCACTGTCCCTATACCTATCCTCCTACTATAGGACCACTGTCCCTATACCTATATCTACTATAATACCATTGTCCCTATACCTATCCTATTATTACATCCCTACTATAGGACCACTGTCCCTATACCTATCTCTACGATAGGACCACTGTCCCTATATCTATCCTTCTGTTATTACATCTCTTCTATAGGACCACTGTACCTATACCTATCCTTCTGTTATTACATCTCTACTATAGGACCGCTGTCCCTATACCTATCCTCCTATTATTACATCCCTACTATAGGACCACTGTCCCTATACCTATCCTCCTATTATTACATCTCTACTATAGGACCACTGTACCTATACCTATCCTTCTGTTATTACATCTCTACTATAGGACCGCTGTCCCTATACCTATCCTCCTATTATTACATCCCTACTATAGGACCACTGTCCCTATACCTATCCTCCTATTATTACATCTCTACTATAGGACCACTGTCCCTATACCTATCCTTCTATTATTACATCTCTACTATAGGACCACTGTCCCTATACCTATCCTTCTATTATTACATCTCTACTATAGGACCACTGTCCCTATACCTATCCTCCTACTATAGGACCACTGTCACTATACCTATCTCTACTATAGGACCACTGTCCCTATACCTATCCTCCTATTATTACATCTCTACTATAGGACCACTGTACCTATACCTATCCTTCTGTTATTACATCTCTACTATAGGACCGCTGTCCCTATACCTATCCTCCTATTATTACATCCCTACTATAGGACCACTGTCCCTATACCTATCCTCCTATTATTACATCTCTACTATAGGACCACTGTCCCTATACCTATCCTTCTATTATTACATCTCTACTATAGGACCACTGTCCCTATACCTATCCTTCTATTATTACATCTCTACTATAGGACCACTGTCCCTATACCTATCCTCCTACTATAGGACCACTGTCACTATACCTATCTCTACTATAGGACCACTGTCCCTATACCTATCCTCCTATTATTACATCTCTACTATAGGACCACTGTACCTATACCTATCCTTCTGTTATTACATCTCTACTATAGGACCGCTGTCCCTATACCTATCCTCCTATTTTTACATCTCTACTATAGGACCGCTGTCCCTATACCTATCCTCCTATTATTACATCCCTACTATAGGACCACTGTACCTATACCTATCCTTCTGTTATTACATCTCTACTATAGGACCGCTGTCCCTATACCTATCCTCCTATTATTACATCTCTACTATAGGACCACTGTACCTATACCTATCCTCCTATTATTACATCTCTACTATATGACCGCTGTCCCTATACCTATCCTCCTATTATTACATCTCTATTATAGGACCGCTGTCCCTATACCTATCCTCCTATTATTACATCTCTACTATAGGACCGCTGTACCTATACCTATCCTCCTATTATTACTTCTGTACTATAGGACCAGTGTCCCTATACCTATCCTCCTATTATTACATCTCTACTATAGGACCACTGTACCTATACCTATCCTTCTGTTATTACATCTCTACTATAGGACCGCTGTCCCTATACCTATCCTATTTTTACATCTCTACTATAGGACCGCTGTCCCTATACCTATCCTCCTATTATTACATCCCTACTATAGGACCACTGTACCTATACCTATCCTTTTGTTATTACATCTCTACTATAGGACCGCTGTCCCTATACCTATCCTCCTATTATTACATCTCTACTATAGGACCACTGTACCTATACCTATCCTCCTATTATTACATCTCTACTATATGACCGCTGTCCCTATACCTATCCTCCTATTATTACATCTCTACTATAGGACCGCTGTCCCTATACCTATCCTCCTATTATTACATCTCTACTATAGGACCGCTGTACCTATACCTATCCTCCTATTATTACATCTATACTATAGGGCCACTGTACCTATACCTATCCTCCTATTATTACATCTATACTATAGGGCCACTGTACCTTTGCCTATCCTCCTATTATTACATCTCTACTATAGGACCACTGACCCTATGCCTATCCTCCTATTATTACATCTCTACTATAGGACCACTGACCCTATGCCTATCCTCCTATTATTACATCTCTACTATAGGACCACTGACCGTATACCTATCTTCCTATTAGTACTTCTCTACTATAGGACCACTGTACCAATACCTATCCTCCTATTATTACATCTCTACTATAGGACCACTGTCCCTATACCTATCCTCCTATTATTACATCTCTACTATAGGACCACTGTACCTATAGCTATCCTCCTATTATTGCATCTATACTATAGGGCCACTGTACCTATACCTATCCTCTTATTATTACATCTCTACTATAGGAGCACTGACCCTATGCCTATCCTCTTATTATTACATCTCTACTATAGGAGCACTGACCCTATGCCTATCCTCCTATTATTACATCTCTACTATAGGACCACTGACCCTATACCTATCCTCCTATTAGTACATCTCTACTATAGGACCACTGACCCTATACCTATCCTCCTATTATTACATCTCTACTATAGAACCGCTGTCCCTCTACCTATCCTCCTATTATTACATCTCTACTATAGGACCACTGTCCCTATACCTATCCTCCTATTATTACATCCCTACTATAGGACCACTGTACCTATATCTATCCTTCTTTTATTACATCTCTACTATAGGACCACTGTACCTATACCTATCCTCCTGTTATTACATCTCTACTATAGGACCACTGTCCCTATACCTATCCTCCTATTATTACATCTCTACTATAGGACCACTGACCCTATACCTATCCTCCTATTAGTACATCTCTACTATAGGACCACTGACCCTATACCTATCCTCCTATTATTACATCCCTACTATAGGACCGCTGTACCTATATCTATCCTTCTGTTATTACATCTCTACTATAGGACCGCTGTAACTATACCTATCCTCCTATTATTGCATCTCTACTATAGGACCACTGTCCCTATACCTATCCTCCTATTATTACATCTCTACTATAGGACCGCTGTCCCTATACCTATCCTCCTATTATTACATCTCTACTGTAGGACCGCTGTCCCTATACCTATCCTTCTATTATTACATCCCTACTATAGGACCACTGTACCTATATCTATCCTTCTGTTATTACATCTCTACTATAGGACCACTGTACCTATACCTATCCTCCTATTATTGCATCTATACTATAGGGCCACTGTACCTATACCTATCCTCCTATTATTACATCTCTACTATAGGACCACTGACCCTATGCCTATCCTCCTATTATTACATCTCTACTATAGGACCACTGACCCTATAACTATCCTCCTATTATTACATCTCTTCTATAGGACCACTGTACCTAAACCTATTCTCTTATTATTACATCTGTACTATAGTACTGACCCTATACCTATAATCCTATTATTACATGTCTACTATAGGACCACTGACCCTATACCTAGCCTCCTATTATTGCATCTCTACTATAGGACCACTGTACCTACACCTATCCTTCTGTTATTACATCTCTACTATAGGACCACTGTACCTATACCTATCCTCCTATTATTGCATCTCTACTATAGGACCACTGTACCTATAGCTATCCTCCTATTATTATATCTCTACGATAGGACCACTGATTTACACCATTTAGCATTCACGCTAGGCCAGAGGTTCGCAAACACAGTCCTCGCGGCTCCCCAACAGTTCAGGTTTTTGAGATATCCATGGTTGAGCACAGGTGACTTCAGGTGTCTTAATTAGAACCTTAGTAATTGATTTAATCACCTGTGCTAAACAATGGATTTCTCTAAAACCTGAACTGTTGGGGAGACTTGAGGACCGTGTTTGGGAACCTCTGCGCTGGCTGTTTTAACGGAGCGCCGCGCCCTGCCCGATTTCAGAAGGGCAGAATGCGCCCTGTCCTTTTGGTGGCACCCTGCTAAACCACCTGCCAAGTGCTGTCCCCACCCGCGGGCCGCAGTGTCCCGTAGGTTGGAAAAATAGCGGTGCAGCGCTCACCACCGATGAATAGATGCTAGGCGCATGGACCCATCATCTATTCACAAAGAAGGGAGAGCTTGGGGGCAGCCCGGCAAGAGTGACGAGAAGGGGGCGTGTATTTCAGAAACGCCTCCTTTTCTCGTGGCCATGCCCAATTTTTGGATGCGCGTGTGCAGGAGTGCCCCTATCTTGGTCCGGTGCCCTATCTGGTGCAAGACCTAGAGTAAACACTATTCTCTTTTGTAAAACCTTTGTCTATTACATCTCTACTATAGAAGCACCAATCATGTATCCTTTCTGTAAATCCTCTACTATAGAACCACCAAACCTATATCCTTCCTGTAACATTTCTACTATAGGACCAACAAAGCTATATCCTTCCTGTAACAGTAACATATCTACTGTAGAACCACCAAACCTATGTCCTTCATGTAACATCTCTACTATAGGACCACCAAACCTATATCCATCCGGTAACACATCTACTATAGTACCACCAAACCTGTACCCATCCTAAAAAACCTCTTCTATAGGACCATCAAGCCTGTATCCTTCTTGAAACACCTCTTCTATAGGACCATCAAACTTGTATCCATCCTGAAACACCTCTTCTATAGGACCCGATCAAACCTGTATCCATCCTGAAACACCTCTTCTATAGGACCATCAATCCTGTATCCATCCTGAAAGACCTCTTCTAAAGGACAATCAAACCTGTATCCTTCCTGTAACACCTCTACTATAGGACCATTAAACTTGAACCCATCCTGAAACACCTCTACTATAGAACCACCAAACCTGTATCCTTCCTGAAACACCTTTTCTATAGGAGCATCAAACCTGTATCCTTTCTGTAACATAATTACTATAGAACCACCAACCCTGTATCCATCCCGTAACATCACTACTATAGGGCCACCAAAGCTATAGCCTTCCTGTAACATCTCTACTATAAAACTTTCTCTATTACATCTCTTCTGTAAGTCAAACAAACCTAAAGCTACCTGATAACATCACTACTATATCTACTGAACTGATATATAAATACTCTATCAACTACATCACAGCTATAGGATGACCTAGACCAGGCATATACATGTTATCACATCTCTACTATAGAACTACTGTATCAGTATCAATACTCTATCTATTACATCTCTACCATAGGACCAATAAACTTATGTCTACAGTATCTTATAACATCTCTGCTATCCAACTACCGAACCAATATCAATTCTCAGTTTTTTAAATGACCAATAAACCTACATCTAACTTATAATGTCTGTACTATACAACTACTGAATTGATATCCATCCACTATCTTTAACATCTCTACTAAAGTACCTATATATATCTTATAAGATCACTACTATATACTTACTACTGAACCAATGTCACTCGTCTACCTTGTATATCACTAATATCCTGTAGGATCAAATAACCTATATTTATCCTTTATATAAAAATGACTATAAAACCTTATTAATCTACTGTATACAGTATGTTCTTTGTCTATACAATATCTTCCATAAAACCAATTAATCTATATCTATTCACTGTCTGCTAGATCTGTACTTAATGACTACTGCAGTCATATCTAATCTCTCTCTACCAAATATGTACTAGAAGACCACTGGACCTATATTGTCCGCTGTCTATTACAGCTCTACTATTGGACCATTCTATATAAATAAACCTCTGTCTATTATAACTCTACTATAGGACCCCTCACCCATTCTCTATCACGTTTCTATCACAGAACCACTCACCCTCCTACTATGCCGCCTCCCCCTCTATACGCTGACAGCTCTCCTGTAACTGAACTGCTCTGGGTCCTGTCCTATTTTAAGTCATGTCCATTCAGTGGACTATGCCCCTCGTGTCTCTCTTACAATGTGTGAAGTTCTGGGGACTTGCTAATGTTGTGTGGCCAGAACCTCTCATGGCGATATGGGAGCTTCTCCAATCCTGTCTAACCTTCTGACTGATACAATAAGTTTCACAGCTTTGTTTGTGAATGTATTTCTTTCTCTCTTTTTACTCCCTCTCTCCCTTTCTCACCCCTCCTCTTCGTCTCACTCTCGCCTTCCTTCCCCTCCCAGCCACCCTCTCTCCCCTGTGCTCCCCCTTATGTAGGAGTTCTAGCTCTTTGAAGGGATTGCATGGGGATCCCCGCACGTTTGCACGTCACGATTCTGCATGCCGCATGCTCCAGGTTGGCCTGTATTACTCGCCTGTCGATCTTGGCTACAGTTTGTGCTTGCTGTTCTTTGTTCTATGACTTATCTACACTTCCAGAGTGATGGGCGATATAGCGGGGTGGAATGCAAGGAGCCGTGTGTTCCTCAGCTCACTCTGGTGGTGGAGCAATGTGGTAGATGAGTTATTGGCTGGTAGCCAGGACTCTGAGGCTCTGGGAAACTGGAAGCTATACGTTGTGTAGAAATGAGTCAGGCACTGCTGTGTAGTGAATGGAGTTGGCTTCCCAGGGTATGTAGTAGTGGATGGGTCACATCCCATCACATGGGGTATGTAAATTTATATTTGGCACTTGGCGGCTTCAAGGTTACTTGCGGTACAACACAATAGAGATTAGTATGATTTTTTTCCTACTAATCTAGTGCTGCAGTTGTGCTAGATTGTATGGAAGGCAGATATATACGTCAGAGCCTCTGAGTCCTGGGCATGGCTGGGTAAAGTAGTATGGGTGTAGCTGGAGTAACAAGCTCATGCTCTTCTCTGGGTCCTTGCAGCGGTTACTTCGAATGGACCTTCCTGTGGCGGATGATAACACTGTGCATTTCAACTCCACGCTCATGGCTCTTATACGTACGGCGCTGGATATCAAAATTGCCAAAGGTGAGACCAACACGCTTCACACGGTAAGACAGTTTACATACGTTCCTATGGAGACAGAAGCCAATGCCTAGAGATATGGCAATGATAGACAGATATTAGATAGATAGATAGATAGATAGATAGATAGAAGACAGATATGAGATAGAGGATAGACAGATATAAAAAAAGATAGATATGAGATCGATATTAGATAGATAAATATGAGATAAATAGACAGATATGAGATAGATAGATAGATAGATAGATATGAGATAGATATGAGACAGATACGAGATAGAGGATAGACATGAGACAGATGATAGATAGATAGATAGATAGATAGATAGATAGATAGATAGATAGATAGATAGATAGATAGCTATGGGATGGATAGATAGATGGATAGATAGATATGAGATATATAGAGATAGAGAGAGAGAGAGCGATAGATATGAGATAGATAGATATAAGATAGATGATAGATAGATATGAGATAGAAAGATAGATATGAGATAGATAGATGATAGACAGATCAGATACGAGAGAGAGGATAGACCTAAGACAGATATAAGATAGATGATAGATAGATATGAGATAGATAGATAGATAGATATGAGATAGATATGAGATAGATATATCAGATACGAGAGAGAGGATAGACATAAGACAGATATATAGACAGATATGACATAGATAGATGACAGTTATAGATGATAGACAAATACGAGAGAGAGGATAGACATAAGACAGATATATAGATAGATATGACATAGATAGATAGATACTGTAGATCAGGGATAGGGAACCTTTTTTGTGCTAGCCTCATCTGGATAGCAGGGTGCCTAGAATGGCACACAGCAGCCAGAATCTATGCAGCAGTGCCATTCTGTCCTTAGGACGTTTCAGACGGTCACACTGCTGCCATTACAGCTCCCCGTAGCCGGGCATTGCTGTAATCTCCGGCGATTATGGCCCCTTCCCGTGTCACATCACACGGAGGGGGCGGGGTCTGCACCAGGCCCACAAATAATGTTATATGTATCAAAATGGCCCTCTGCAGAAAAAAGGTTCCCCCCCCCCTGCTGTAGATAGATAGATCTTATATCAGCCGCTATAAGGGATGCAATGCTGTCAGATTTACCAAGCTCCAGAAATCGAAGATGGCATTAGCCGCTGTAACCTAAGGGCTACGCTTTGTAAAATTTACCAGGAGAAAAATGGCTGCTGGATATGCATGACCAGTAGACCGCACATTCGCAGGAGTCCCGGCACAAGATTGAAGAGATTGCTAATGCGGTCCCTGCATGTGCTATTTAATACATCTGGGTGATATAATCGCATCCTGCAATGCCATTTTGGGCACTAATATCGCACCTAGGTTGCATTGCAAATGCGATTATTGATAAATGGGCCCCGTTGTGACGTGACCACTAAAAAACAGAGTGTATGGAACAATGTCCTGCAGTGATTATCAGAGCCGTAGCTAGACATTTTGGTGCCCTGTGCGAGAGAGAGCATTGGCGCCCCCCCCCGTCCTGTCCCGTCCCCTTCACCCCTACCCAAACCGACTACCTAGAAAAAAAATTACTACCAAAACACCATCCACTCTTTTTCTTCTGGGAAGCCTTCTCAATGAGAATTAGCCTCTGCTACCCTCTCCCACCCCCTCCCCTGCACCTCACTGCCTACTTCCCTCTAACACCCCCTGCACCTGACACTACCTTCTTCCCTCTCACCCAATACACCTCACAGTGGTCACATTACCTTGCCCCCAGTATCTCTCAGTCCACGTTGTCCGCTGCTTCTCCTCTTCCCTGTCCCCCTGGCTGGCAGTGGGCTCTCCTTGGGCAGCTGAGCACAAGCAGTGGCCCATCTACTATCGGCGCAGGCTGAGACCAGCTGCTTCTTCTCCTCCCCGTCCTGCTGGCAGTGGGCTCTCTGCGGCAGGGATTTGATCAGCTCTGGGACGGAGGATTGGGTCCCATCGCTGGGACATGAAGACAGATGCGTCCGCGTCGGCAGTTTCAACTTTGCACCGGACGTGAACCAATCGCGGTGCGGACCGGCAGCCAATCAGAAGCAGCCACGTGGCTGCTTCTAATTAGCTGCCGATCCGCAAGCCGTGATTGGCTAGCGGCCGATACCAAATTTAAAAGGCCACCACTTGTTTTTGAGTGTCCGCCGGTCCGCGATTGTCTTGCGGCCGGCAACAAGTATAAACTGTGGCTCCCTTCCCAATAGATGTGAGGAGGCGTAGTAAAGTGCAGGGGGGAGGCTGCTGTCATTTCTGATTGCGGTGGGCGGCTGGTCCGCCCTCAGGGGGGTTGCGCTCTGGGCCTAATTCAGACCCGCTCGCGAGCGCTGCGAGCTCGCAAGTGGGTCGATGTTGCCCAAGTGCGCTTGTGCACGACGGAGGTGGCTCCGTCGTGCGCATGCGCGAGACCCAAATAACGACGGTCAAGCCATCGTTATGGGTCTCGCACCAAAGGGGGCGTGCTGTCGATGGTGATTGACAGCACGCCCCCTTTATTGGGCATGCCGGGGGCGTGGCTGCCCAGACGGAGGCGTTCCCATGGGAACGCCTACTGTCTGGGGCCGGCCCCACTGACATCACAAGTGATGTCAGTGGGAGTGTTTTTGGCTCTGATAGAGCCAAAGGCACTCCAGGGCTTGCGGCAGCGAGACCCTACCGCAGGGTCTCGTCGCAAGCCTGATGGTCGCGATGGTCTTGACCATCGCGACCATCATTTTGGCCGCTCGCTATAGCTGTGGGTGGCCACCCACAGCTATGCGAGCGGCCAGGAGACCGCTCCAAAAACTAGGGGGGACGGCCCTGATTCAGAGCGAGCGCTCTGTCAGAGCCGCACCACCCTAGCTACGGCCCTGGTGATTATTACTGGAAGCTAGAATGACGGATTGGAACAATTACTTGGAAGTAGACTGTAGTTGATGTTGGAGTCATTGCTATAGTAACACAAGTCACACAGGAATTCATAACTGTGTACCCTGCGCGGAGGAAGGGGACAAACTTCTACAGTAGCTGAAAAATGCATCAAACGTTTATCAGCTGATCACCAGATTATTAACCATTATGGGAAAACACTGACAGTCACAGAGAGAGAGAGAAAAGGTTTTTCTTCTATGTGTGTTTCAGGTGGAGCTGACAAACAGCAAATGGATAATGAACTCAGAAAGGAGATGATGGCAATTTGGGCGAATCTGTCCCAGAAAACACTTGACCTGTTGGTGACGCCACATAAATGTAGGGGTAGGCAAACTAATATGACCTATACATATGGACAGATAGTGCGTGTAAAGGTGACAAGTTTGTATATGAGTATATGTCGTGCATGCATTTTAAGATGTGTGCAACTTTAAACCTAGTGTACATACTGTAGTATAGATACATCATTCCTCATTGTTCACACCAAAACTTGGTTTATGAAGCTGCAAACAGATTTCATGAGCTGAGTAAATTGAAATTAGATGCGTCCCAAAGGGACATGCTTAACTTGCACCTGTACGCCCTTACTGTACATTACCACCTGTACGCCCTTACTGTACATTACCACCTCTACGCCCTTACTGTACATTACCACCTCTACGCCCTTACTGTACATTAGCACCTGTACATCCTTACTGTACATTACCACCTGTACATCCTTACTGTACATTACCACCTGTACGCCCTTACTGTACATTACCACCTCTACGCCCTTACTGTACATTAGCACCTGTACATCCTTACTGTACATTACCACCTGTACATCCTTACTGTACATTACCACCTGTACGCCCTTACTGTACATTACCACCTGTACATCCTTACTGTACATTACCACCTGCACGCCCTTACTGTACATTACCACCTGTACGCCCTTACTGTACATTACCACCTGTACGCCCTTACTGTACATTACCACCTGTACGCCCTTACTATACATTACCACCTGTACATCCTTACTGTACATTACCACCTGTACACCCTTACTGTACATTACCACCTGCATGCACTTACTGTATATTAGCACCTGTACGCCCTTACTGTACATTACCACCTGTACGCTCCTTACTGTACATTAGCACCTGTACGCCCTTACTGTACATTACCACCTGTACATCTTTACTGTACATTACCACCTGTACGCCCTTACTGTATATTAGCACCTGTATGCCCTTACTGTACATTACCACCTGTACGCTCCTTACTGTACATTAGCACCTGTACGCCCTTACTGTACATTAGCACCTGTACGCCCTTACTGTACATTACCACCTGTACATCTTTACTGTACATTACCACCTGTACGCCCTTACTGTATATTAGCACCTGTATGCCCTTACTGTACATTACCACCTGTACGCTCCTTACTGTACATTAGCACCTGTACGCCCTTACTGTACATTAGCACCTGTACGCCTTTACTGTACATTACCACCTGTACATCTTTACTGTACATTACCACCTGTACGCCCTTACTGTACATTAGAACCTGTACATCCTTACTGTACATTACCACCTGTACGCCCTTACTGTACATTACCACCTGTACATCCTTACTGTACATTACCACCTGTACGCCCTTACTGTACATTAGAACCTGTACTCTTCCTTACTGTACATTACCACCTGTACGCCCTTACTGTACATTACCACCTGTATTCCCTTACTGTACATTACCACCTCTACGCCCTTACTGTACATTACCAGCTGCACGTCCTTAGTTGCACATTTACAAACATCGTTGCCAGGGACCACAAGCGCACAGCTCCAAACATGGATGCAGGTTACACACATGTGCTGTGCACTAATTTCGCGTATATTTACGGCGCACAAAGAGCACTTACATTAAATTCTTAATCAGGCCCACGATAAGTAAATCACAGATATCATTCAATTACATGTTTACAGCTTCAAGTAACGCAACACCACTCCGTCATATAGTCAGATTCCAGCCTTGCATCAATCATTTGTCATAACTAATTTACTGAGAAAAGCGTTCCTTGTCTATGTCACTCATTAATAAGAGACATCAGAGCGTCACCCTCTTATTTAGTGAGCGTGCCCGATATTCCAGTGATACTGTAAGTAGTTACCTTGTTACTATTTGTTATTATTAGAATTATTAATCACATTTATATGTAATCTCATCAGCCTACCCTGCAGCGCTTTAATACTCTGTCTTATCACTTTGTATCCCCTAAGCGACTGACCTCACCGTGGGGAAGATTTATGCTGCGATGATGATTATGGAGTATTACAGGCAGAGCAAAGCGAAACGACTGCAGGCGTTACAGGAGGAGCAGGTAACGTGTCCCCAGCTATCTACCGCATGTTAATAGAACTATAAACTACGTCACCGTCATAAGGACATTAACCAAAGTAAAATCTTCTGAAAGGCGCGTACAGTAATATAAATGATAAAGTGTAGTCAAGTGTGTAGTTAAATCATTGTAATTACAACAATTTTTTTGCCGCATGACAACCTTTGACAATGTTACAAAATTAGCAGCAATACCAATTAATTATGATGTTTTTGTCATAATTTTAACGATAATCATGTAGACAATTCCAAAGGTACAATAAAGTACAACACAAGAATAGAAGGTTTATATGAAAAACGAAACAATCATAAGAAAGATCCCCTGAGCTCAGGCGATGATGTTCCCCGGGAGCTTTAACGGCTTCTGGAACACACGCTCATGCCTAATTTATACTGCAACTGGAAGAGTGCCGGAAGCAGAGGTCATGTGATGCAAACAAGTGATAAAACCGCATTATGGCCCTCATTCAGAGTCGATCGCTAGATACAAGCGGTCGCTCTGAATGAGGGCGGCCGCTTGTGGTGTGAAGTGCGGCCTCCTGGTCGCTAGCTAAGCTGTGGGTTACCACCCACAGCTCTAGCGAGCGACCAGGTTGATGGTCGCAATGGTCAGGACCATCGGGGCTTGCGACGAGACCCTAAGGTTGGGTCTCGGCAAGCGCAAGCCCCAGGGAGCTTCCTGCTCTGATCCAGCAGGAAGCTCCCCACTAACATCATTGCTGATGTCAGTGGGGCCACCCCCTAACGGCAAGCGTTCCATCGGGAATGCGTCCGTTTGGCCGGCCACCCCCCTGCCCGCCTCCCAAACGGGGAGAGCTGTCAATCACCATCGACAGTTCGCCCCCTTTGGTGCGAGACCCGTAGCGACGGAGCGCCCGTCGCTAGCCGGGTCTCGCGCATGACGTGTGCATGCCCAGTGGGCAAACATCGACCCGGTTGCGAACACTCAGCGCTTGCGACCGGGTCTGAATAAGGCCCTATATGCTTAGATATGGTGGATTTGCGTTGGACACTTGCTAAAACCAAAATGTGATGTTGATGTTTGACCAGCCACTCGAGCGAATAAAGCCCTCATGCCGTCTTTTTTTGTATTACTCATGCTTTAAGGGCTGCATTTAAAGTGATGCAAACTTCAGCTTGTATGACTTGCACGGCCAGTATATTGAGTTCCAAAGACCATCGACTGCCAACGTACATATACTCTAACATTAGTACTTAGCAATGGGTTTAAAATGCAGAATGTAAGAGAAAATTACAGGATAAAGCCACGTTTGTCAAACATATTTCACTCAATACCTATGGTACCAATAGAAGTAACCCCCCTCCCCCCCCTTCCTACCTTATTGTGGTCATAGCAACCAATTGGTAGTTATAACGTCTTTCCTATGGCTGCATATCTGGTCCTTTTCCCCGGCCACACCACAGACATTCATGTCCTGATGCAAACAAAAAGGGAAGACCTGGGCACTGACATGAAGACCAGCATCTGTGTATTAGTGCATTGCTATGCGCATCAGTGCGTTGCCTTGTGTGTTAGTGCATTACTCTGTATATTAGTGCATTACTACACCCTTGATATATGAACTGTATTTACAGAACCGGACCCCTCTCATGTTCCAGAGAATGGAGCCTCCGTCACCCACACAAGATGGACCGATGGGACTGAATACTTTAATGTCCTCTCAGCGGGAGCCGGGCGGAGAAATGTAAGTCATGTGCTCAATGCACCTCAGGAGTTATTGCAGCCATCTACAACTAATCATTTATTCCCTTCATATAGATATCAATGAAGTGATTATTTTTGCAAATTAAGAAATGTAAAGTACTTATCCAGCGACACACACACACACACACACACACACACACACACACACTCACTCACTCACTCTGCAGCGGCTATTCTCATTTCCACGCTGCGTTATTCCCCCTAACAAGAAACGTAGACTGTCCTTGCCTGGCGTTTTTAGGAGCATACCCGAGGGTGGAATGAAGGAAAGTCAGTCCTGGATGACACAGAGAGCCCAGCAAATGTTCCAGAAGACAGGAACATGGAGTCCAGAGAGGGCAAGAGTACAAGAAAATACCAACAGCTGGCCTGATTCCCAGGTCAGTCCAATGTCATCTACAGCTTATGTATAATGTCACTATAAGGGGGAGCTACTCCCAGAAATGTTTGGCTGTATAAAATCATCATACTGGGTGCCATAGCTCTCCTGCCTAAAATTACATGTTGAAAACTCAGATAAATGCTGGAGTCTTGAGGGCATGGCCCAGTCACCTGCTGCACATTGGCACCAATCACAACACTGTGTAGAAGGGGGCAGGGCCGCAATGAGGCAAATCAAGGCACCCTGTCCCAAGCACTTCTCACTTTGTTGAATCCGGAGGAATAAGAAGTAGGCGAGTCTGGATGACCACTGCTGCCTTCCTGTCATATCACTTTGATGATTTCATAACACGTTGCGCAACATTTGTATCTTGAGATATTATTTATATTAAAGAGACATTGATTCTGCGTTGGGACGAGCGCCGGTTTGATTAGCATAACATACGGTTTTGCGTACGGTGCTTGCCGCAGAAATATTTGAAGACTAACATGAAATTGGTCAACGTGTTTACATCTGAGGCTTGCGCCTTCATAGGTGTCGAGAGGGGGGATGGAGAAGGGAAGTGTCGGTCTAACCTAGTCTGTGTACTGTAACTGGATATTTATGTAATTACTGGCGGGTGGCTGCGGGCTGGTGCAGATACATGCTGATGAAGTCCCCCGGCATTAGCTAGCGGCTTCTCGTTGGCTGGGTTGGCGAAACGCAGGCGTGCCAGGGCGTTTGAATGCCATTGCATGGGTGTGCATAGATTATCCACCGCGATGCCTTACGCAGCTTGTGTACTCACTGCGTGCCAGTGGAGATGTTCCGCATCCAATCAGCTTCTACCTGTCATTTTATAGAATGTACATCTTCCCCTATGGGTGATATCTGCCCAATCTGATGCTTTTATGTAGAAATACAATGTAATAGTAATAGTGTACATGATATATTTTTTCCTTTCCTGGCAGTTAGTGGAGATGACAGAGATGGCTCGGGACGGTTACTCTGACAGCGAGCAGTACCTTGTGATAGAAGGACATGGGAGGGCTGCCTCCATGCCGCGGCTACCTGCCGACAACCAGGTGAGCATCGACTAAGCGTCTCACAGTCAAACAGCCTCCGAGTTGTACGGCTCACAAAAGGATGATGTCCAGGCCCCCTCTCACACACCCATATGCACATAACGAATGTGCGTAGATCACCCTTGTCACAATTGCTAGATGGTCTTCAAATACAGACACCCCCTAAGATCTATAGGTAGACAAATTGTAAGATTCACAGTGAGTGCAGACCACCACAGCAGAGATTTTTACATGACGCCCTCGGCACAATGTACAAATAAGAAAATTACATCCAAGGGAATAAGACTTCTACGTAAAGCTTTTACCTACTTGGCTTTCACAGGATGATGCAGACTACTGCTAAGGCAGACAGACTGCTCCGTCCCTAATCGGGAGAGTCGGTGCAGAGTAGGATTTTCTGCTCAGTAGCTGGAAAAAGATATTTATTTTTATCAGGCGCTGAATAGAAATTCCGTTGTAGTGATAATTCGGGAGCCCAACACGATCTATCTGAAGTTAGAAATTCAGTCCTGGCACTAGTCTGTGTCATGCACCACTAAACCCCAAGATAACCCAAATCGAAAAGTCAAACATACATGTAAAATTCCCATAAGCTAGATGATCATATCAGACGTTCGGAATTGTGTTAACCACCTGCAATTGTTTTGTTTTTTTCATAGACGTCTGTGACTATAACCTCTATCTCCTTTATGGTCTTCCTTTTAAGCTAAAGTATGTTTATATATTGAGTACTTTTCAGGGCATTTGAAACACAGTATATTATTTTGCCTCCTAGATGACAGAAGCTTTCTGAAATGTAACCAAAATCATATAAGATGGGAAGAAAATTTAATATTTTCCGCATTGGCACAAGTTGCTCCTATGATAGAGCATTGGACAAATAAATAAATCGGAGGATTTTTATATCTCCCCTAAATCCATGTCTCTGATTCCTTTGGGTTACACTGCTGCCTTAGGGTATAGCTGAGCCCAGGAGCAGGTAACCTAGCTGAGCTCTGCACAGATTCTGAAGCTCTGCCCCCACTAGAGCCCCTCTATGATGCATTACTAACTAAAGTCCCTCAGGATAGGATAGGAAGGATCAAACAAAACAAAGACAACAATTCACTTTGACAAACATAAATATTCAAAATGTGAACAGAACATATAATAGGGTAAAGGTTGGGTGCACAATGTCCTCCAATGGAATAGAATACATGTTTTAACGTAAGTGCAAAACTCCTATTTCCATTTTCTTCCTTTTGGGGGACACTTCTACCCAAAGCTGCCCTTAGGGGGCGGGGGGGGGTGGTTGGGTGTGAAATACCGACAGCGGCATTCCGACAGCCATAGGGAAGACAGGTAAGTGTTTTTCTAACCCCTACCCTAACCCTCCCTCCCCGGTGCCTAACCCTAACCTCCCCCCCTAGTGCCTAAGCCTAACTCCCCCCCCCCCTCCCTCCGCGCACCCTAAACCTAACACACCTTCCCCGGTGCCTATCCATAACCCTCCCTCTAGTGCCTAACCCTAAGCCCACACCCTAAACTCCCCCTAACACTATGATACTTACCTTCGGGATGCTGGCGGTCAGGATACTGGTGCCGGGAACCCGACCTGTCGGGATTTCATGCCGACTACATCCCCCTAGGGGAGGGTACGTTCAGAAATAGCTCTTCACAAGACATTCTGCCCAGTGTTCGCTTCTTTAGATGCAAACATGTTGACAGAATAAAATCTTGTGAAGACCAAGATGCTGCTTGACCAAGGCTCCGTGTATGGTAGGGTGGGTCCTGACTTTCTCTGTACCTACATTCCTGCTCGGATATATGCCTGGTGAATAACAGGCCTAACCTGATCTGGCAATAGTTTCGTGTTTAGTTGCTTGCCATCCCCTCCTTTTCACATCATAGAGGACCAGTTGGTTATCTGTCCTACAAACTGCTGAAGTTCTATTCAAGTTCTGTTCTGCCGGCGCCCTGACCTCATCTAAGGATTCTTCTTCATCAGATGATCCATTGTACCTTAGAGTTAGAATAATTTGCTAATTTAAGTGGAATTTGGCACCATCTTAGGCTGAAAGAGATGACTTGGTAAAATAGTAAATGGAGATCTGCATGACAGAGCTCCTAATTCTGAAACTCTGCTTGCCAAGGATATAGCCAGAAGGAAGACAGTCTTCTATGTAAGTGATTTGTCCTGGCCAAACTTCAATGGTTCAAATGGCAGATGTTGCCAAGCCGTGAAAACCAAAGTTTAGGTTCAGAATTTAAAACCTGCCTGAGAGCTAAGAAGGACTTTTCTTTATTAGTCTTGGTTTTGAGAGGATCCTTCTCCTCGGGTAAAAACAGTCTCCCAAAAGAATAATTTCTTGGGAAAGCATCAAATTTGACGTATAAGTAAGTGTGTCTGAAGGAGGAACTAGGGGCCTGATTCAGAGCCGCTCGTAAGCGGCTGCTCGTTCGTTCCGAGCGATGTTTGCCCAACTGCGCATGCGTACGGATTTTAATACGCATGCGCGAACCAGTCAGTGCGGCCGAAAATCGTTTGTTCGCTAAATAGCGAATGCCTGCTATTTTGAGTGACAGGAGGAGGCGTATGTGGGTGGTAACAGAGGAAGGTGCTTGAAAACGGGGAGTGGAGATTCGAACGCAGGCGTGCTTAAAGGTCAAAACAGGCGTTTTATGGGTGTGCATAATTAATACAGCAGCGTCATTGACCACGTCACTGGGTTATTTTATAGTCAGAACTGCTCGCAAGATTGTGGTAGGAAAAACCAACCACAAGAATAGCGAGCAGTTCATACGCTGGTCGATGTACTCGATTAATCTAATAAATAGCGGACATGACGTAGGATGCGAGCGGCCAGGGGGCGTATTTTTCCAAAAAACGACCGCAAGTTTTGTTCGCTCGTTCAGACCTAGAGGCGTGAACAGACCACAAAAGAGCGAACGGTTCATTTGAATAGCCACCCCTATTTTCTGGACGAGCGAGCGCTAATTGCGTCCGGCTCTGAATCAGGCCCTAAGACCCCACGCTGATAAGTAGTTAATCTACATAGGGAATCATTGTAATTACCTTTGACCTTAGAAGCGTGGCCATGATTTTTGTGAGCACCTTCAGTGCTATTGCCAAGCCAAAGAGTGAGCTCAAATTTGGAAATGGAGATTCTTAATTGCAAACATGAGCAGAGATTCTGATGTCCTTCTCAAATGGAAACATGTAATATAGGTATCCACCTTTGATGTCCCAGGACGCTAAAAATTGGAGGCTTTGGTTTTTACGCCAAAGAGACCAAGGAATGCTTCCTTTCACCCATTCGTACAAAATAGAATTGAGCAAAAGAGCCTGTAGGTAAAGCCCAACAAGGAGAAGGTAGTTTATTGAGATATACATCTCAACCCTAGTGCAGTTCAGACATGGTCACTGTCTTATAGGACAGGTGCCCCACGTGCCCATTTGTCCTTAGTGCTGCGGAAGCTGACATCACCTGACCTCAACTCTTCCACCAGAGGTCCTACACTCCTAGACTGGCATGGCATTGCAAATCCGGATTGACTGCATGGTGTCCCCAGAAAAGGGACCACTAACCAAACACCTGCACAACGGTTTTGAACAATAGGATGTGCCAGGTGGTGCTCGCTGTGCCAGGTCAAAACTTACAGTGATAGTGACCTGGTTTCCCCTCCAGGAGCCATCCCATGATGGGAGTATGGCAATAGGGCACCTGTGAAACCATAAGATATAAAGTATAATCATTCTGGATATGCTGCCCTCAACGGCAAAGAGGCATGGGGGTACTGAATCTGTGCAGACTTCAATGGAAGTGCCTACTCCTGGAACAACCACACTGTACTCCAAGACAGCAGTGCTCCCCCTTATATATATATATATATATATATATATATATAATGTACTGTATATACATTTAATGTAATGCCTCAGCTATGTTGGGTATATACTTCGTACATTTGTATGGGTAACATACTCAGAATACATGGGCCAATCTTGCCTGTGTCTTTTTGTGCTGTGTTGCAGACCTCACTATTCGTATGGATCCCCCCCCTTACTCTTTTCCTGGTTACGGTGTTTTAAAATTAAACCTGTCAGTCACCTTATGGTAAGACTATAATCCTGAAGAGGGTTGTAGGGGACATTCTGGGTGCAGTAGAAGAAACATGAGAAGAAACATGATAGGGGGAATGATCCCTACTAAGATTTGATACTATTTATTGCATTTAAAGTTTGAACATTTACCCATGTACTTGCAGCTCAAATGTGATTCCATATTTACTGTATGTAAATTTTTAGATAATCCTGTGTTCACATGTGTTCTGAAATTGCACAGTTTTCCCTATAAGCTGGATAGTTGGGCATATGGTTCACTCCTGCATGAGTTGCATCGAACATATTCGACATCCAGGCAAAGCTTCTGAAATCACCGGCTTCCATGAACATATATTAACCACTGTCCATCACAGATACATTCATTTAATGACACAAACCCTTTGCATATCATAACTACATGTATAAACTTAAAAAGTGGTACACGTGGGGAGAACTATGCTTGGCTGTCGAAATATAGATAACCCTGAAGGCATTTTAATCTGGTCAACACCTTCGTAAGCTTCCCGGCGAAATGCAATTTGGTTCTACTGGCCCGACAGTAGGGAAAATGGCTAGTAGGGAAATATTAAATGATTAAAGTAACGACAGTCAAGCTGTGATTAAAGAGGACTTACCAATTCATGTAAAGAAGAAAAGATGATAGAATTAAACAAGGACTTTTAAATGAGATCTTCCGACTAGCATAACAATGGGGTTCCCGTGTTCTGTTCCTGCTGTACTCCCAGGACTCGCATATAGCTGGCACCTCTGCCCATCACCTTCAGCAGCGCCCGGCTGTGTCCGTAGCAGGGAAGCTCAGCACTAAGGCTTTAAACGAATGCTGGCATCCTGCTTAAAATAGTGAGTGGTGGGCATCCAAATTGATGGACCCTCACTAATGTAGTATTACTGATGATAAAAGGGGATATTGAGCCTGATTCAGATTTGTAGGCTATCGATGTTTTCACAAATGGAGCGATCTTTGGGCCTCTGCGCTGTGTCTAAGTCCGTAGTCCGTAAATTACCGCAGTTGCAGGCTGCACGTCGTCAATCACAGTGTGAATGGCAGAGAGGGAGCGTTTGGGGGTTGGCAATGGGGAGTGTCAGTTAAAAACGCAGGGGAGTCTAGACCGTTTCAGGGGCGTGTCCCACTCTGCGTGCTGCGATCCCGTATGCAGGAAGCAGGGCTTTGGTGTCTCAGTTATGGCGGCCATTCTGAGTAACCATAGAATAACTGAAGGAGCCGATGTTTGCATGATCTGTATCCGATGCTGTGTATGCGTACGCTGTTGCGGACAGCTGCGATGGCTCCGGTGGGCTTCTCGGTACAAGTCCCGGCCGCTTCTGAATTAGCATACTTTCGCCAATCTACAGCTACACGAAGACCACAGCTGCAGCAGCGACAGCGTAAAAGTCTGAATAAGGCGGGGATTATTTAAATTCAAATATTCCTTAAATAAGAGGAGTTTATCATGCATGATATCAGGAAGATAGACAAAGTGAATCTCTCATGATAGCTAGTTAGCTGGAACTATCATCTTCCAACTCGCAAAAGTACTTCATAGGCTGTGCTAAGATGGTGGCTGTACGCCGAAGGTAAGATGGTGGCGTCTAATAAAGTAGTATTAAAGAATTTTATTAAAGAATACCACCATTTTACCACCAGTTTTCTCTGCCTCTTACATTTCTAGGGGCTGATGCAGATTTAAATGTTCACCTGCTTGCGTAGCATATATTGCGTGTTTTACGCACAGTGCATGCTCCGGAGCCGTGCGTACATAAGTACAGGTGATGCAGAGTCGTACACATTTCAGTCACAGGTGCAACAGACCAGCGTAGCTGGGGTGCAATAGGGTGTTCTCGCCGAGGCAATGTTCGGTGAGTGCGAGTCGATGGAACCGCGGTCCGTGCAGAATTAAATGTCAGCGTAAAATACACCTGCTTCTAGAAAGGCTGGTTCAAGTGATGCTAATGACGGAACTCAAACCAAACGGACGGATAGGGGGTGGATGCTCCGCAGGCTGCGCACAGCTCCGCAGACGGGTGAATATGCGCATTTTCTTCTATGCGGGCAATGCATTAGCACATACGGCCGATTTGCATTCATCTCTGCGTCAGGAGAAAATAACTCACTGTATATTATAACCAATGATGTTAAGAAATTTTAATTTAGCTACTTTAAGATGTCACTTTATGACCAGCCCAACTTTCACATTTGCAGAATATATAGGACGACATGTTTTTAGTTTTATGGGTACTCTATAAGAGAAAACATCAAAAGATATGTAAAAATGCACCTTTCCATGGCTTTCTCATGGTAACTCTCCCAAATAAGCATAATCGTAGATACATAGAACATATAAAAAACGACTAACTCTTGCAGGTACAGAAGTACCAAATACAAAGGGCGCCTTTATTTCAGGTTACAGGCTCCAGGGACGATTCATTTTCAGAATTTTTCTCCCCCTCTTACAATCCGGACGGCAGAATGCCGGCTAGGGATTTATGACAGGCATCGAGATACCGATGCCTGTCGTAAACCCGATGCCGGAATCCAGGATGACGCGGGTCCGAACAAGGTGAGTACGGAGCGCCCGTCCTGTTATCCGTGGGATGGGGGTTAGGTTTAGGGCACCCCGGGGAGACTTAAGCTGGCCACACATCTAAAGATTATCTGTCCAACCAGCCAACTAGTTGATTGGTTGTAATGAAAATCTGGTAACGTATGGGAGTAACTGATGATCAGCAATTTGCTCCCAGACGCCGGAAAATGGACAAAAACTGTTGTTTGAACAAATTGTTTAGATCAAACATTTAACAAACTTGTCTGACGACCATTTTCATCTGTTTTCTGGCATTTAGGAGCAAATTGCTGATCATCATTTACTCCCATACGTTACCAGATTTTCATTCCAACCAACCAACTAGTTGGCTGGTTGGACAGATAATCTTTAGATGTGTGGCCAGCTTTAGGGTTAGGCACCCCTTGGGGAGGGTTAGGTTTAGAGTGCGGGGAGGGGAGGGGGGGTTAGGTTTAGGCACCCCTTGGGGGAGGTTAGGGTTAGGCACTAGAGGGGGAGGTTAGGGTTAGGCAACCCTAAAGGAGGGTTAGGGGGGAGAGGGGAGGGTTAGGGTACTTACCTCACGCTGTCGGGATTTCTCTCTGTCGGGCTCACAGTGTCGGGATTTCAACAGCCGACATTACAATCCCATTCCGTACAAAGCAACTGCGCAGTGTTACAATGTATCTTTGTGCACAAAATCTTAATATTGGGGGCCAGGTATAATTTGGGATGACATTTTATGTGACATTCATCACACATTTTGCAACAATATGTGAAGTGATCCAGCTGCTTTAGGGGAAGTGTTAAGTTGGGTACACGCCTATACAATTATCTGGCCGATCTTGCAGTTCCCGCCCTGTACCATCTTGTTTTATCGCAAGAAATGCAGGCCTCGTCTGAAGATCTGATCTTATGTTCCTCCTAAAATACATCAGACACGATGGTTAGTGTTCACTCCAGGCTCTTGATTGGGCAGGATGCCGATCAAGAGAGAGGGCACATCTATGCACGCTCATCTGAAAAGGCAGCGTGTGGGAGGGGCATGGCCTTGCATCACGCTCCCCTTACCATCACTCTAGGGGGCATGCCCAGCACTTCCGGAGGTGCTGGGCTTGTCCCCAAGCTCTCCCCGCACTGAGAATAGATGCCGCATGGTATATATTCACCATTTGCACAGTGCTCCCCCCAACTAGGGACAGGGAGAGGTGCAGCGGCATAGCGGGAGGCGTGGGCGCCGCGGCCGTCTGGTTGTGATGAATGGGGCCCCTCCACAGAGCAGGGAAATTCTGATGGGTCTTCGCTGCTCACTAGCACTATTAGAACTAGCACAGTCTGTATCTAATAACAATTGTCATGCATCATACAATAGAGCACAAAGGGCATGATTCTGGGTTGGATGCAGCGGCTGTATCTGCGATTTTTGCGGCTTTCTGCAAATGCCGCTTCAAAGCCCTTCCCGTGTGTACAGCTATGTGTCCCAATGTGCAAGGACTGAGATGCCCACTGTCAGCGCCCATAGACACTGAAATACCAATCGGTGCGTCTTTAGATGATACCATCGGTCGCACCATGGAAACTTGCACCAGCTCTATGACTGGTGCAGATTATCCGTCCGAGTATGGCTGCCTATGTGAACGATTGTGCGTCTATGAATGCAACTATCAGCGACACGCCGTGGCGAAACTCCCATAAGAAGCAACATCTCCGTGCATCTGTTTAGCCACCCCACTGTTACCTCCCAGTCACCGCCCAGGAACGCTCTTTGCATTTCTCCTACTGTGCGTCAAAATCGGGACGTGTGTGTGGTGCGACTCGAATGCATGAGCAGACAAAAATCAATGGTCCACTGCGTCTGACATCCCGGTCTCAGGCCCAAAGTGTACGTCAGTTACTTGTGTGGGCCAAAGCAAATATGTATCCAAATTGCCAGAGATAACCCCAAGGAGATTAATCCACTGTCATACTAGGAGACAGCTCTACTTCTAAAGTATCCATTGACCAAGTCATAAAAGTACTAGATACAAGTCGTGAGTGTCCCTCATGGACCCTTGACCAAAACTGGTGTCGCGATACAGGGAGACAACCCTTTCTTCTAGGAGAACTTATCAATCGGACCTTGTGGTGTTTGTCCTAGTCAATAACAAAATGCTCTAATATGATATGTCCAGGGATAGCTTTCGAAAAGGTTTCTGAAGACTGATAAGGCTGAACTTTGTATCCTCCCCCGATCTAAAATCATAATCAAGATAATACACTTTTGGGTGGCATTTTACAACATACAGTATATCTCATCCCAATAGTTTTATTTCATGGTAAGCCGCCATTCTCATGGCTCGGTGGTACAGTACCATGGACATCCTGCGGACACCTGTCACCGCTCTCTTCCATGCTTTGTGCACAGTGATTTTGAAAGTTTGTGGCATTGATGCTTGGCTGTGTGAACTAGGCATTCTTATGTTACCACCAAGAGGCTCTGCAGTAGCATCTGCGTGTAGGGTATGTCCAGGGCCGGTGCAATGTTTCTCGGCACCCTAGGCAAAACTTCAGCCTACTGCCCCCCACCATCCCCTCACACACACATTAATACCTACTCTCCAGTCCCTCAGGTGAAAGTAAGGAGGTGGCATCTTAAAAGATCCACAGCCGCCACCTACATTAAGTACAAGAAGGATGCCTCTCTCAGAGACATTTTTAGTTTTGTGACAAGCAGACTCAGTGGCGCCCCCCCAGATCCCGGCGCCCTAGGCAGCTGCCTAATGGCAGAGCCGGCCCTGGGTATGCCTTATACATTTCTCCATCCAAAGGATGCCCAGACCTCTCCGATCAAAGTCGTCTTGAAAGATTGGCTTGCAATACAGGATTGTGTGTCAGTGTCTTGAGCCTTTACAGTCTCGGAAATTTTTGTAGTAGCTATTTGCTCCTTAATTACAATTGGTAACCAGCAGCCCGTGGCAAGTAATGGAATGGTGAGATTCTTCCACTCACACATTTAAAAAAAGTCCTATTATCTTACATCTCCAAGACACAGAACATAATCATTATGAATTTTATACTTGTTGCAACGTAAATTTAATTTACAAGGTCGCCTGATCACTGACCTCAGTATTGGGGAGCCAGGAGCTTTCACTATGGGATCCCGGTGACATCAGTAAGCCTGAACATTCAAGACCCATCTTCACCACCAAATCAAGTGTAATCTTGGACTAGATCATTCAAGATCGGTCTATACTGTAGTAGATGATTCCGGACTATAGTTGTATTACAGTTCACATTTCATTTCACATGGACAATGCAAGATAAAGGCTAATGCGCCGAGTGATCTAAATGTTTTTCTATGACTGCTATATGTATCCAGAGGATGAGGCAACTGCAGTTGTACATGTAGGACAAACTCCCGATAACTTTGCTACTTATCAAAGCAAATAACCTCTTACCTGTACTGTAGCTGAAATAGAGGGGAAATCTAAGTTATATTAAATGGGCACCATTTGTCTTGCGATCATAGACTTATAGACATCAATTTATCTGAAGGCACAGACTGTAAAACACGGCACTACATCATGTACCACAGTACAGTACATGTATCCTGTCATTACAAGTTCAACAGCCACCTACTCTTTTGTGATCCATTGAAGTCGGTTAAACATGCACATGTGTACATGTAACCGTAAGAGGGATCACTTGGAGGGAAAGTATGATGGATTTGGGTTTAAAAGAGGGACAGTTTAAAAAGTAAGTTTTCTCCACTGCACAGGAAAAGATAAAGATCCTGGTGCAGAGCTGGAAGAAAATCAGTCACACGTTGCTCCGGCACTGCATACACAGTAATGATATGTATATTTGCCTGTGTTGCAAAGCCTCCGTGAGGTCATTATGCTACAACCCATTTTTGCCCTTTCCAGTCAATAAGTATAGATGTGATTGGAAGGCACCCGACTCCGCATTGCCTGCGCACGGTTCCGGAGCATGCACAGTGCGAAAACACGCAAGATACGCTCTGCAAACAAGCGTATGTTCAACTCAGCATCAGCCTCAAAATGCATAACAAATACCATCAGTGCTTATCCGCAGGACTGTCTAAGCGCCAAGCCGGATACTGCACCCACAGAACTAACCAAGTGCCTAATATAGTTATACTAACCTTAGGTTTCTCATATATTACTATTAATATTATGGCTTCCGCATTTTACCAAGGTCCGACATAGGTACTCATAATGTTCCACTCCATAGATGTTAGTCATTGAGTTGTTCGGAGCTTGTTACCTGATAGTGAAAGGTCCTGATTGGTTTTACTCAACTCCTGTCCTGGTCCTTATTCTTGGGCATCTGGTATTGCCCAGACAGGGCTAGGAATAGATTCGGACAGGTTTCGCTGGTGAAGAAAGAGCTAAATACTGGGTCTTAAGGCCCCCATACATCAGAGATGGATTGCAGCAATCATGCAATTTGCAATCGATTGTGTATAAAAATCTGCAATGTATGGGCTTCAGAGATCGCAGATTGCAACCAAAAAGTGATTGGAATTGTTTAATCAGATTGTCCAACATGTTGGATTTCACAGATGGATTGGGGCTGTAGTTTGCTAGTGTATGGACATGATCAGCAGATTTGCAGACCGTTTCTAGCAAAATGATGGGCCTTTCAAGATTGCCAGATCTATATTTGATGCAATCGATCTGCAAATCACTGAAAAAGATCTGTAGTGTATGGGAGCAGATTGCTCGATTGGGAAATCCTAATATCGGGCAATAAATCTTCAAATTGTTCAATTGTGGTTTTCAGATTGCTGATGTATGGGGGCCTTTACGGTTTAAAGACAGATAGGATGGGACTAGACATGAACCAATATCCACATCCTATTCAGCTAACAGAGACATTTCCTAATCATTAGGACCACATTGTCGACACTAGTCCTCTGTGGTGTTCTACTGCAGAGACTTTCCAAATAATCATTTAGCAATTAAAACAAAGCGCAATCCAAATGAGTTACCAATATGACTACAGAGAGGCGTAAATCTTGGTAAGTGCACAAGAACGTTGTAATATAACTCAAGAAAAAAGTAATAAAAATCTCCTAAGCAGTCCACAAAAATGAGCCTTTATGGTAGGGTCACAAGGAAGAAAACCCTTACTAGATAAAACACTATATCATCGCTCGCAATGAGTTAGCAAAATTCCACCTAGACGATGCAGCAGGAAGTCATGTGGTGTAGGAGACGGAAGTGGAACTTTGATGTCATAACATCCCAGTCAGGTAACCCCAGCCCCGCTGTCATGTATGGCGCTGGTAGCATTATACTGTATTATGGAGTAGCAGCTGGGACTGGCAATCTCTCTAGGGCACAGGTTCTCAAACTCAGTCCTCAGGACCCCAAACAGTGCATGTTTTGCAGGTCTCCTCACATAATTACTAGTGAAACTGTTAGCTGCACCTGTGGATCTTTTAAAACGTGTCAGTGACTAATGAATACACCTGTGCACCTGCTGGGTGATCTGCAAAAAGTGAACTGTGTGGGGTCCTGAGGATGGAGTTTGAGAACCACTGCTCTAGGGGGCCCATTTATCAAGGGCATGCCAGTAACGCCCCTGATCGCTTTGCAAAAAGCGATCTCTTTGGCTGGAAGTATCACCCGGGGCATGCAGGGACACGGGGAGCCCGTCCCTGCGATGTTACCGGAGGGCTGCCGGCCTGTGCACTGCACATGCACATCCGCCATAGCCGGGGAGGGTTCCGGTGGATCCATCCGCCGGCTAATATTGTGCAGTGTAGCCCATAGGCTACAGTGGCTAACGCCACCTTCAGATGGCGTTAGCTGCGGGAGCCAATATCTGGAATGCATACCTAAAATACACTTTGATAAATGAGCCCCTAGGACTGATGGAAAGATGAATGGTGCACAATACAGACAAATCATGGGCAAAAAGCTGCAACCCTCTGTCAAATAGCCTAAACTTACTGGGTGTTATTTTTTTTCCTGGGTGATTATTCAATGCTCCTGGCAAGAGCAACCCTGGAGTGGCCTAACATAAAGAAACTAGATGACCTTGCATGAACCAGTCAGAGTTCTGACCTCAATCCCATTAAAATGTGGTGAGATCTCAAACTATATATGTCACTGCTCCGCAATTAACCTGACAGAGCTTCAGCTATTCTGCAGGGAATAATGGGCAAATATTGCTCCAATTTAGGTAGGGGATGAGGCAGGTCATATTTGCGGGTGTATCTTGAGTGCTTTTGCAATGCACATGCTCCGGGGTGTTCACACATCTGCAAAGTTTAGCGATGTAGGGTGTGTCTAGTGGGCGTCTCGACAAACTTGCCATGCAGAGTTGTGCATACGCATAACTACACCTGATCTTTTGCACCAGGGATAGGACTGGTGATAACGATGACTGCTATGAAACCAAGGGTAAGGAAGGGGCGGCCTGGCCGCAGAGATGCGTACAACTCCGTATGCGGGTGACCATCCGCGTTTAGCTCCGTGAACGCAGTGTGGGCGCAGTTACGGCTGACGTGCTCAACTCTGCAAAAATACTACTGGCTATAATAGCTGCTAGAGGTGGTTCAACTAATTATATTGACCAAGGGGGATATATAGGACGACATTAGTTATTATTTTATTTTTTTTATAACATAATGGTTTACTATTAACTTTCTTCACAAATAAAACATGGGGCTATTAGATTACTGTGGTGTGAAAGTTTGCAGAAAAGGGGAAAGTTACCAAGAATACATTACCAAGGCACATGAGTGAGTAATCATTTTCTGCAAAGCGCTGAGTAAATAAAGGCTAATAAATAAATAATAAGGCACTATAACAAGAGACAGACAACTGCTGGAAAGGAAGCTGTCCACAGCGTATATATCCGCAGGGTAACATGGACACGCTAAGCAAGAGACTGAACCGAGATTGTGTAACAGACAAGCTACATGGCTGCTTTCATAATCATTCACGATCTCAAATGCCTAAAACAATAGTCATGTCTGCATCCATTACAACTCTCACCTGCTGCAACCTGTTCAGGTAGAAGACTGCATTGAGCTCCTCATAAATCATTGACTCTACAGCCAGTCTCCATGTACCTGCTATGGTTGTACTAAGCTGACACTTTAGCGCTGTCTCTTTGCCAGGATTTCCCATGCATCTTTGTCTTCCCTTCCGCACATCACTCTCACATCCTGTCATCTTTTGTTATTCAACATACTATCCAGGGTCCTCAAAGTGAGCTGGGTATTGGGTGGGGTTATCGGTTGGGAGATGTCTTCTGCCGTCTCACATGTTGTCCTCTTGTGGCCGTTGTGTGATTCCTCACCTCTCTATAGTCATTTGTCCTCTAAACTGGACGCTGTTTATATGAAAGTGTTTCGGTCTAACTGCTGTTAACCTGTGTTCTCTCTCTCTCTGTTCCCCCTGCTCTCTGTCCTCCTGTCTCTCTCCCCGTGATGTCTTTCTGTCCGTCCTACGCTACTGTGGTCTCTCCCCACCTCTTGTCTCTCCTCTCCCCTCTGTCTTTGTCTTGCTTTAGCAGCGAAGGAAAACCCGAGCCAGAGGGAGTAACCTCAGTGTATGTAACACCTCTAATACATACTCTCACACTTTCTCCTATCTTCTATCTCCATCTATTGCTCTCGTTTGCACCCGAGTTTTCTCTATCTTTCTCTGTCACTATGGCTCTTTCTTCCTTTCTGTTGTTGTACTGTGTATTCAACGCTAAATATGATCAGAAAAACTACATGCATCTTTGCTACACCCTACGGGAAGTTTGAAGGTGATGCAAATAAAGCTTGTCTTCAAATGATCCTACACAAATCAGGGCAAAGTCGTTGTTGCTTATTGGGTAAAAAGAAGTCCGTGAATGTTTTGGGCATGTAGCATTGGTTGTGTGACTGACAGGATGGAGAAGACCCCCTTACTGTTACACATAAAGGCCTTCATGTCCATATACACACAAAATAAAAACATCAGCGAGAATTAAAGCCAGCATCCAGAACAATATAAATGGTATTGTACACAGTGGTATTTAAAAAAAATAAATAAATAGGGCTATTCTGTTGGCTGTGTATCAAGCAGCCCCCATTCTGGTGACCGGTATATTATATAGGTTTGATTCTGGTGACCAGTATGCTATATAGTGTCCATTCCTGTGACCAGTATGCTCTCTAGTGTCTATTCTGGTGACCAGTATGCTCTATAGTGTCTATTCTGGTGACCAGTATGCTCTATAGTGTCTATTCTGGTGACCAGTATGCTCTCCAGTGTCCATTCTGGTGGCCAGTATGTTCTCTAGTGTCCAATCTGGTGGCCAGTAAGTTCTCTAGTGTCCATTCTGGTGGCCAGTAAGTTCTCTAGTGTCCATTCTGGTGACCAGTATGTTCACTAGTGTCCATTCCGGGTACCAGTATGCTCTATAGTGTCCATTCTGGTGACCGGTATGCTCTCTAGCATCCATTCTGGTGACCGGTATATTATATAGGGTCCATTCTGGTGACTAGTATGCTCTCCAGTGTCCATTCTGGTGACCAGTATGCTCTCCAATGTCCATTCTGGTGGCCAGTATGTTCTCTAGTGTCCATTCTGGTGACGGGTATATTATATAGGGTCCATTTTGGTGACCAGTATGCTCTCCAGTGTCCATTCTGGTAGCCAGTATGTTCGCTAGTGCCCATTCTGGTGGTCAGTATGTTCTCTAGTGTCCATTCTGGTGACTGGTATATTATATAGGGTCCATTCTGGTGACCAGGATACTCTCCAGTGTCCATTCTGGTGACCAGTATGCTCTCCAGTGTCCATTCTGGTGGTCAGTATGTTCTCTAGTATCCATTCTGGTGGCCAGTATGTTCTCTAGTGTCAATTCTGGTGGCTAGTATGTTCTCTAGTGTCCATTCTGGTGACCAGTATGTTCACTAGTGCCCATTCCGGTGACCAGTATGCTCTATAGTGTCCATTCTGGTGACCAGTATATTATATAGGGTCCATTCTGGTGACTAGTATGCTCTCCAGTGTCCATTCGAATGGCCAGTATGTTCTCTAGTATCCATTCTGGTGACCAGTATATTATATAGGGTCCATTCTGGTGACCAGGATGCTCCCCAGTATCCATTCTGGTGACCAGTATGTTCTCCAGTGTCCATTCTGGTGACCAGTATGCTCTCCAGTGTCCATTCTGCTTGCTAGTATGTTCTCTAGTGTCCATTCTGGTGACCAGTATGCTCTCCAGTGTCCATTCTGGTGGCCAGTAAGTTCTCTAGTGTCCATTCTTATGGCCAGTAAGTTCTCTAGTGCCCATTCTGTTGACCAGTATGTTCACTAGTGTCCATTCCGCTGACCAGTATGCTCTATAGTGTCCATTCTGGTGACAAGTATGCTCTCTAGCATCCATTCTGGTGACCGGTATATTATATAGGATCCATTCTGGTGGCCAGTATGTTCTCTAGTGTCCATTCTGGTGGCCAGTATGTTCACTAGTGCCCATTCCGGTGACCAGTATGCTCTCCAGTGTCCATTCTGGTTGCTAGTATGTTCGCTAGTGTCCATTCTGGTGACCGGTATATTATATAGGGTCCATTCTGGTGACCAGTATATCATATAGGGTCCATTCTGGTGGCCAGTATGTTCTCTAGTGTCCATTCTGGTGACCCGTATGCTCTCCAGTGTCCATTCTGGTGGTCAGTATGTTCTCTAGTGTCCATTCTGGTGGCCAGTATGTTCTCTAGTGTCCATTCTGGTGGCCAGTATGTTCTCTAGTGTCCATTCTGGTGACCAGTATGTTCACTAGTGCCTATTCTGGTGACCAGTATGCTCTATAGTGTCCATTCTGGTGACCGGTATGTTCTCTAGTGTCCATTCTACTGGCCAGTATGTTCTCTAGTGTCCATTCAGGTGACCAGTATGCTCTCCAGTGTCCATTCTGATGACCGGTATATTATATAGGGTCCATTCTGGTGACTAGTATGCTCTCCAGTGTCCATTCTGGTGGCCAGTATGTTCTCTAGTGTCCATTCTGGTGACCGGTATATTATATAGGGTTCATTCTGGTGACCAGGATACTCTCCAGTGTCCATTCTGGTGACCAGTATGCTCTCCAGTGTCCATTCTGGTGGCCAGTATGTTCTCTAGTGTCAATTCTGGTGGCTAGTATGTTCTCTAGTGTCCATTCTGGTGACCAGTATGTTCACTAGTGCCCATTCCGGTGACCAGTATGCTCTATAGTGTCCATTCTGGTGACTGGTATATTATATAGGGTCCATTCTGGTGACTAGTATGCTCTCCAGTGTCCATTCTAATGGCCAGTATGTTCTCTAGTGTCCATTCTGGTGACCAGTATATTATATAGGGTCCATTCTGGTGACCAGGATGCTCCCCAGTATCCATTCTGGTGACCAGTATGTTCTCCAGTGTCCATTCTGGTGACCAGTATGTTCTCCAGTGTCCATTCTGGTGACCAGTATGCTCTCCAGTGTCCATTCTGCTTGCTAGTATGTTCTCTAGTGTCCATTCTGGTGACCAGTATGCTCTCCAGTGTCCATTCTGGTGGCCAGTAAGTTCTCTAGTGTCCATTCTTATGGCCAGTAAGTTCTCTAGTGCCCATTCTGTTGACCAGTATGTTCACTAGTGTCCATTCCGCTGACCAGTATGCTCTATAGTGTCCATTCTGGTGACCGGTATATTATATAGGGTCCATTCTGGTGGCCAGTATGTTCTCTAGTGTCCATTCTGGTGGCCAGTATGTTCACTAGTGCCCATTCCGGTGACCAGTATGCTCTCCAGTGTCCATTCTGGTTGCTAGTATGTTCGCTAGTGTCCATTCTGGTGACCGGTATATTATATAGGGTCCATTCTGGTGACCAGTATATCATATAGGGTCCATTCTGGTGGCCAGTATGTTCTCTAGTGTCCATTCTGGTGACCAGTATATTATATAGGGTCCATTCTGGTGACCAGTATGCTCTCCAGTGTCCATTCTGGTGGTCAGTATGTTCTCTAGTGTCCATTCTGGTGGCCAGTATGTTCTCTAGTGTCCATTCTGGTGGCCAGTATGTTCTCTAGTGTCCATTCTGGTGACCAGTATGTTCACTAGTGCCTATTCCAGTGACCAGTATGCTCTATAGTGTCCATTCTGGTGACCGGTATGTTCTCTAGTGTCCATTCTACTGGCCAGTATGTTCTCTAGTGTCCATTCAGGTGACTAGTATGCTCTCCAGTGTCCATTCTGATGACCAGTATATTATATAGGGTCCATTCTGGTGACTAGTATGCTCTCCAGTGTCCATTCTGGTGGCCAGTATGTTCTCTAGTGTCCATTCTGGTGACCGGTATATTATATAGAGTTCATTCTGGTGACCAGGATACTCTCCAGTGTCCATTCTGGTGACCAGTATGCTCTCCAGTGTCCATTCTGGTGGCCAGTATGTCCTCTAGTGTCCATTCTGGTGACCAGTATGCTCTCCAGTGTCCATTCTGGTTGCTAGTATGTTCTCTAGTGTCCATTCTGGTGACCAGTATGCTCTATAGTGTCTATTCTGGTGACCAGTATGCTCTCCAGTGTCCATTCTGCTTGCTAGTATGTTCTCTAGTGTCCATTCTGGTGACCAGTATGCTCTCCAGTGTCCATTCTGGTGGCCAGTAAGTTCTCTAGTGTCCATTCTTATGGCCAGTAAGTTCTCTAGTGCCCATTCTGTTGACCAGTATGTTCACTAGTGTCCATTCCGCTGACCAGTATGCTCTATAGTGTCCATTCTGGTGACCGGTATATTATATAGGGTCCATTCTGGTGGCCAGTATGTTCTCTAGTGTCCATTCTGGTGGCCAGTATGTTCACTAGTGCCCATTCCGGTGACCAGTATGCTCTCCAGTGTCCATTCTGGTTGCTAGTATGTTCGCTAGTGTCCATTCTGGTGACCGGTATATTATATAGGGTCCATTCTGGTGACCAGTATATCATATAGGGTCCATTCTGGTGGCCAGTATGTTCTCTAGTGTCCATTCTGGTGACCAGTATATTATATAGGGTCCATTCTGGTGACCAGTATGCTCTCCAGTGTCCATTCTGGTGGTCAGTATGTTCTCTAGTGTCCATTCTGGTGGCCAGTATGTTCTCTAGTGTCCATTCTGGTGGCCAGTATGTTCTCTAGTGTCCATTCTGGTGACCAGTATGTTCACTAGTGCCTATTCCAGTGACCAGTATGCTCTATAGTGTCCATTCTGGTGACCGGTATGTTCTCTAGTGTCCATTCTACTGGCCAGTATGTTCTCTAGTGTCCATTCAGGTGACTAGTATGCTCTCCAGTGTCCATTCTGATGACCAGTATATTATATAGGGTCCATCCTGGTGACTAGTATGCTCTCCAGTGTCCATTCTGGTGGCCAGTATGTTCTCTAGTGTCCATTCTGGTGACCGGTATATTATATAGAGTTCATTCTGGTGACCAGGATACTCTCCAGTGTCCATTCTGGTGACCAGTATGCTCTCCAGTGTCCATTCTGGTGGCCAGTATGTCCTCTAGTGTCCATTCTGGTGACCAGTATGCTCTCCAGTGTCCATTCTGGTTGCTAGTATGTTCTCTAGTGTCCATTCTGGTGACCAGTATGCTCTATAGTGTCTATTCTGGTGACCAGTATGCTCTCCAGTGTCCATTCTGGTGGCCATTATGTTCACGAGTGTCCATTCCGGTGACCAGTATGCTCTATAGTGTCGATTCTGGTGACCAGTATGCTCTGTAGTGTCCATTCTGGTGACCGGTATGTTCTCTAGTGTCCTTTCTGGTGACCAGTATATTATATAGGGTCCATTCGTGTGACCAGTATGCTCTCCAGTGTCCATTTTAGTGGCCAGTATGTTCTCTAGTGTCTGTTCTGGTGACTGGTATGCTATATAGAGTCCATTCTAGTGACCAGTATGCTCTATAGTGTCCATTCTGGTGACCAGTATGCTCTATAGAGTACATTATGGTGACCACTGTACTGTACAGATCTCATTCTGGTGACCACTATACTGTACAGATCTAATTCTTGTAACCAGTATACTATATAGGGTCTATTCTGGTGACTGCTGTACACATTCTAGTAACCAGTATACTATATAGGGTCCATTCTGGTGGCCACTGTAATCGACAGATCTCATTCTGGTGACAGATTACTACATCTGGACACATTGTGGTGTCATTGTATTATACAGATCCCATTATGGTGACCAGTACACTATATAGGGTCTATTCTAGTAACCACTGCACTATATAGATCCCATTCTAGCAACCAGTACACTATATAGAGTCCTCTTTGGTAGCCACTGCACTATACAGATACTATTCTGGTGACCAGTATCCTATATAGGGTCCATTCTGGTGACTACTGTACTATACGGATCCCAGTCTGGTGACCAGTATACTACATGTGGTCTATTCTGGTGACCACTGAACTATACAGATCCCATTCTGGTTACCAGCATAATATATAGGGTTCTATTCTGGTGACCACTGTACTATACAGATCCCATTCTGGTTACCAGCATAATATATAGGGTTCTATTCTGGTGACCACTGTACTATACAGATCCCATTCTGGTGACCAGTGCAATATAAAGGGTTCTATTCTGGTGACCACTGTACTATACAGATCCCATTCTGGTACTACCTTAGTATACTATATAGGGTTCTATTCTGGTGACCAGTATACTATATAGGGTCTATTCTGGTGACCACTGTGCTATACCGATCCCATTCTTATGACCAATATACTATATATGGTTGTATTCTGGTGACCACTGTACTATATAGCTCCCATTCTGATGACCAGTATACTATATAGGGTTCTATTCTGGTGACTACTGTACTATACAGATCCCATTCTGGTGACCAGTATACTATATAGGGTTCTGTTCTGGTGACTACTGTACTATACAGATCCCATTCTGGTGACCAGTATACTATATATGATTGTATTCTGGTGACTACTGTACTAAACATATCCCATTCTGGTGACCAGTATACTATATAGTGTCTATCCTGCTGACCACTGTACTATACAAATCCCATTCTGGTAGCAAATATTTGAAGTGGAATCCATTTTCATGTCATGTTACAGAGCAGACTAGTATACCATGCAGATCAAAGTACCATTGTGTTGGCTAATATAAAATGCAAACACCAAGCCTGAAGGTTTGTATACTAAACTCATTCCTATTCTGCAGCAACTTTATAAAACAGATTTCCATTATAGTGGCAAGTAGGCACCTTGCCTGCCTCTTGTATATGATGCATACCCTTATGCTGGTTAATGGTACACCCCCATATAATCCCAGTTCTGGTTACTGGCACACAAAGTAAACTCCCATTTAGCTAATATACTATGTAGACTCCAATTCTGGTGGCAAGCAAGGACTACAGTGGGTACTCATCTGTAACCACCATCCTGTCCAGCCTGTACCCGGGGACAGTGAAAGTATTATTGGGGTGACAGGGCTGGTGATTGGGGAGCCCTGCTGAGGGATTTGTGTGGCACTCCTTCCTCTCTATTGCAGTGTCTCTCCTCACTTTCTCTTCTCCTCACTGTCACTGTGTGCCTGTGTGTTGAGTTGTTTTTTGCTGTATCTGTCTCCTGTGTACTCATTATGACAGGAAAAGGGGCAGCCTCAAAGGCTTCTCAGAAGCTCTATGCCTGTAACAAGTGTAACGCTAAGTTCACTCGGGCTCACTCTGATGGCACCCTGCTTTGTGAATCCTACGAAAGGGGGGACCCTGCTCCTGCTGCAGTGGCCAACTCCCGGCAGAGGTAACAGAGTTCCGCAGGGAAAGAGAGGCAGCGAGGGTGCAGTCATCTGAGCTGCCCTGGTCTCAGGCCTTAACCAGATCCATGGATAGTCTGATCCAAGTGGTGGGTTCTTCCTCTCAGGCGCAGGTTGCACCACCACAGCTGCCACCCAAGAAATGGTTTCTGCCGTCGGTTTTACAGTCAGAGGACTCAGATGAGGACATTCATCCCCACTAGAGGAAAGTGAGTTCTTGCAGGATTCGGATGAAGAGGTCCCTCCGTTGATCTTCAGGAGGTGGATGTGGGCCCTCAGGGCTTGGAGGCTCTCATCCTCTCGGTGCGCCAGGTATTTAAGGTGACGGACACAGAGTCTCCGGCCCAGATGTCACTATTTGTGTAAAAACAGGGGGCCTCTTTCACTTTTCCCATTTCCCAGGAGCTCGATGATCAACTGGCAGTGGCATGGATGCATTTGGACAGGAAGTTCCAGATCTACAAGCGTCTCCTGGGTACCTACCCTTTTCCCACAGAAAATCGGATGAGGTGGGAAACTCCCCCTCTGGTGGATTCGTCGGTCTCTCGGCTCTCCCAAGAAAACTACCTTACCGGTTCCCGGGGTGACTTCTTAAGTTATAGACTACCCTTTAGTCTGTACGGTAGCTGGTCCTTGTTAGTTCTTGGGTCTCCACGGCAATAGAACGGTGGTCTGAGGAGTTAGCAAAGGGCCTGCCTTCGGGAATTCCACGCGCGGACCTGCTTCTCTTGGCAGAGCATATATTGTAGTCAGCCATATACCTCGGGGATGCCTCCAAGGATGTGGGCCTGCTCGGTTCCCGTATTTTTTCAGCATCCACTATTGCAGCTCACCGTGCCCTCTGTCTCCGTTCCTGGTGGGCTGATGCAGAGTCAAAGAAGGCGGTGGAGGCGTTGCCATTCTCGAAAGACATTTTGTTTGGTCCAGAATTGGACAAATGGATTTCCCAGGTTACTGGGGGTAAGTCTACTTTTTTTTCTTTCCCCGGCTACAAGGAGAGCCTACTCAGGTACTTCCTTTCGGTTCTTTCGTATCCCAACAAAATTTAGAGGCTGTGCAAGAGGTTCTTACTCCGCCTCTCGAGGACTCCGGGGATGAAGTGGTGCTTCCGCCTCCTCCCGCCACCAAGACCCTAAGTCTGCCGACAAGCACGTGGCATAACGGGATGCCTTCCCACTTGGGGACTCCCATGGTGGGGGGCACGCCTCGGCCGTTTCAGGGCGTATGGCAACGGACTTGCTCAGACACTTAGGTTCGGAACCTCATAGACCAGAGTTACCAAATAGAGTTTGCATTTCCTCCTTCCCCTCGGTTCTTCACGACTGGGCTTCCGGCCTCAGCAGACAAGCGAGTGGTATTACTGCAGGCCATTGCCAAGCTACTGGACTCGGAGGTCCTGGTGTCGGTACCTCCACACTAGCGCAAGGAGGGGTTCTACTCAAACCTTTTCCTGGTACTCAAGTCAGACAGCGCGGTCCGGTACATTTTGAACTTGAAGTCTCTGAATTTCTATCTCACTTTTCACAAGTTCAAGATGGAGTCCCTGTGCTCTGTGATAGTGGTCCTGGAACCAGTGGAATTCCAGGTGTCTCTTTACATAAGACACCTACTTACACATTCCGATTTGGGAAACACATCAGGCTTTTCGGCGGTTTGCTATTTAGGAATCCCATTATCAGTTCAGAGCTCTTCCATTTGGACTCCCTTCTTCTTTTTCCCGGGTATTCACGAAGGTCATGGCTTCCATGGTTGCCCTTCTGCAGCTACAGGGCGTAACCATAGTACCCTATTTGGACGATCTCCTCCTCAAGGCGCCGTCATTGGAGAGGCTTCTACAGGATGTGTTGAACACCTATCACTTGCTGCTGCAGCACGGCTGGATCATCAACTTCCCAAAGTCTCAGCTGGTTCCATCTCAGCGGCTCCACTTTCTGGGGATGATCCTGGACACGACCCTACAGAAGGTTTTCCTTCCAGTTGATAAGGCCTTGGCGATCCAGGCACTAGTCTAGCTCGTCCTTTAACCTCGACGGGTGTCAATACATCTCTGCATCTGCCTTCTGGGGAAGATGATGGCCTCCATCGAGACCTTGAAATTCGGACAATTTCATTCAAGAACCTTGCAGCTGGATCTACTGTCCCAATGGGCTGGATCTCATCTACAGATGCATCATTTGGGGAACCTCTCTCCCAGGATGTGCATATCCCTTTTGTGGTGGCTACAATCCAGTCATCTGCTAGCGGGTTGTCGGTTCAGCATCTGAGAATGGGTCCTTCTGACGACAGATGCCAGCCTCAGGGGCTGGGGAGCTGTGGTGCTGGACCATCACCTTTAGGGCCGTTGGTCGCGTCAGAAGACACTTCTGCCGATCAATGTCCTGGAGCTGAGGGCAGTCTACAATGCCCTGGTTCAGTAATTTTCCCTGCTGAAGGGACTTCCCATTCGGTGGTGTACATCAATCGTCTGGGAAGGACCAGAAGTCGCGCAGCCATGTAAGAGGTATCTCGCATCCTTGTCTTGGTGGAAAGACACTGCTGCGGCGCTGACGGTGGTGTTCATCCCCGGTGTGGACAACTGGAAAGCCGACTACCTCAGTTGTCAGGATCTGCATCTGGGGGAATGGGCCCTTCATCCGCAGGTATTTCACAGCTGCTTCGACGTTGGGGCGTTCCCCAAATAGACCTCATGGCGTCCAGGCTCAATCATCAGCTTCTCCAATATTGCTCCCGCACTCGGGACCCGGCGGTAGTGCCAGTCAACGCCTTGACGGCTCTGTACCTGCCAATCCCTCTCCTTCCTCGGTTGCTCAAGCGCATCAAGAGGGAGAAGGTCACTGTCATCCTGGTGGCCCCGCAAAAGCTGGTACTCCGACCTCCGGATGCTCTTGGTGGTCGAACCATGGCCGCTTTCTCTGCGGCCAGACCTCCTCCAACAGGGTCCGTTCCGTCACCCTGCCTTACAAGGACTGTGTTTGAGGGTGTGGCTGTTGAGACCTCAGGGGCAGTCCACAGGCAGTCATTCTGACCATGCTTCAGGCTAGGAAGCCTGTTACTTCAGCTCACTGTCATCAGATCTGGAAGTCCTACGTATCTTGGTGCACTACAACCTTTCACCTGGGACGCTTTTTGTTATTTTTGCAGACGGGCCTGGATGCCAGTCTTCGCTTGGGATCCCTGAAGGTACAAATTGCATCCCTGTCCATTTTCTGTCAACATCAGTTAACCTTGCTTCCGAAGGTACAGACCTTTTTTTCTGGGGGTCCTTCGGGTTCAGTCTCTCTTTCTAGCCCCGACAACACTATGGGATCTCCCCTTGGTTCTGTCTTTTCTTCAGTCTGCAGTTTTTGAGCTGCTGGAAACCGTTGATTTGAAGTTTTTGTTGTAGAAGACGGTGCTCTTACTGGCCTTGGCTTTGGCCAGGATGGTGTCTGAGCTGGGCGACCTTTCCTGCCGTGCGCCATACCTGGTCGTCAACGACGACCCGCTTTTGTTTTTTGCCAAAGGTGGTTTCCTCCTTCCACATTAACCAGCCCTTTGTGGTGCCGGTTTTTTATGAGGACTCCGTGGACATGCTGCGTGCCTTTAAGGATTTATGGATTCTTCACTGAGGAATTCTGATACTCTGTTCATCCTCTATGATGCAGCCAAACGTGGCTGGCCTGCCTCTAAGCAGACCCTGGAGCGCTGGATCCGTCTTACAATTCGTCAGGTTTATTTGTCTGCGTCACGGACTCTGCGGTATCCATTTCTGCGCATTCTACGCGCTCTGTTGGGCCCTCCTGGGCAGCTGCCAGGGGGGGCTTCTGTCGCACAGTTGTGTCGTGGTCTGGCATCCACACTTTTGTGCAGTTCTACCAGTTTGACACCTTTGCGGCCTCTGAGTCTCACTTTGGCCGTTCTGTTTTGCAGGTGTCGTAGCGCACTCCCTCCCGTGGGGGTAGCTTTGGGATGTCCCCATGAGTATCACTCCAGTGTCCTCTGCTTGATGAAGGAGAAAACAGGATTTTAGTACTCATCTGTAAATCCGTTTCTCCGATTCAGCAGGGGACACTGGATGCCCTCCCTGCGCTGTTCTCTGACTTGTTGTTCTGGCATGATTGTTGTTCTGTTGGTTCTCGTTGTGTCTGTTTTTTCCTCCCTCTCCGGGGGTTCTCGCCTTTTCGTCTCCTCTCGAGCTAATTTCTTTAACCGAGGATGGGAGGGAGCATAGAGAGGGAGGAGCCAGTCACAGGTTTAAGTTCTTAAAGTACCGGCTCCACTCACCACCCGTCTATACCCCCATGAGTATCACTCCAGTGTCCCCTGCTGAATCGGAGAAACTAATTTACCGGTGACTACCAAAATCCTGTTTTAAACTGGCACATATTAGCAATGTACACAAATTCCTCAGGTTAGGGCCAAGAATCACATCTATACAATGCCAAATCAATAATATTCAAATGGTGAAATATTGTTGTTTTGCTGAACCGTAGAACCCAGTTTCATATTTCTAGGTGCAAAATTTGTCCTTAGTCATGTGCCTAACTGTGACAAATTTCTGATTTGAGAAAGGTTTAAATTGACAGCATAGAAACACAATTTATCACTAATATTATTAATAGGGCCATTATTACAAGTATAAACGGGAAGCAATCGGGAAGCCGACTGCCTATATACCAGCAGCCGGCTTCCCGACTGTCTTATCCCGGCAAGGGTGAAATGCCGGGCGTCTAGATGTAGACGCCCGCATTTCCCCGACGCCGGGAGACCGGCGCCCGGCATCACGATCGTAGTGATGCCGGGCGCCGCGAGCGGACAGCCGCGGGGGGGACTTAGGGTTAGGCACCCCCCCGGGAGGGTTAGGGTTAGGCTAGGGGGAGGGAGGGTTAGGCACCCCCAGGGGGGACTTAGGGTTAGGCACCCCCCCGGGGGACTTAGGTTTAGGTAGCGGGGAAGGGGGTGGTTAGGCACTTAGAGGGGGGATTAGGGTTAGGCACTTGGGGGGAAGTTATGATTAGGCACCCCTAAGGAGGGTTAGGGGGGTTAGGTTAGTGGATACTTACCTATCCACGACCGGGATTTCCAGCGCTGTCGGGCTTCATACCCATTCCGTATAAACTACTGTTGGGTTTGGAGATTTAATATATTTAAAACATATAATAACCACTACATATAAGAACCCCATAATGCCTATTATTCCTTTGTTAAAACAAAAGTACCAGTATGCTGGATTTTGCATGATTACTTAAGTGTTTTATGATCAGTTCCAGAGAATCACTGGTATAGATGATGTCCTAAAGGCCTCCAGAGAAGCTTTTTTGGCTCATCCTGATGAAAGCTGGTTGTGGCTTCATGCTCAGATCTCAGCTGATAACATCACAGATTTTATGATCAATCTTATGATAAATATAGGCAAGCTGCGACACTAACCTTACCCTGGGACTATGGGATAAATGTACTGAGAATCGTATTTGACTTCTAAACCCAATCGCTGGACATCGCTGGCAGTTTACAAAATCACAAATTTACCAAGCATCGTATTTGACTGTGTGTTTTGTTCCGATGGTGATACTCATCGGTTTCTGCCGTGTGCGAATTCAGGGAGTCATTCAGACCCGCTCGCGAGCGCAGGTCGCTCGCAAGCGGGTCGATGTTCCCCCACTGCGCATGCGCACGATGGAGAGAGCTCCGTCGTGCGCATGCGCGAGACCCGCCGAGCGACGGTCTCTCCATCGTTCCGGGTCTCGCACCAAAGGGGGCGTGCTGTCGATGTTGATTGACAGCACGCCCCCTTTGGTGGGCGTGCCGGGGGCATGACTGCCAGACGGAGGGGTTCCCATGGGAACGCCTACCGTCTGAAGCCGGCCCGACTGACATCACTAGTGATGTCAGTGGGAGTGATTTGGGCTCTGATAGAGCCAAAATCACTCCTGGGCTTGCGGCAGCGAGACCCTACCGCAGGGTCTCTGTCGCAAGCCCGATGGTCGGAATGGTCAAGACCATCGCGACCATCATCGTGGACGATCGCATATGCTGTGGGTGGTCACCCACAGCTATGCGAGCGGCCAGGAGGCCGCTCCATTTTCATGGAGGAGGGCCCTGATTCAGAGCGAGCGCTCTGGTCAGAGCGTTCGGCTCTGAATCAGGCCCTCAGTCAGATTGCCTTTTTTACAATAGACTCTGCTGACAAATAGAGGCAGGAAACTGCTGACAGTCGTCAGAGTATTCAAAGCTCTGCACATACTGATCTGTGCAGGCTTTTTTTGTGTATACTAGCAATGAAAGGGTTAATGCTGCGATGGATCACCCCCAAAATTATAAGCAGCCCCGGACCATTGAGCCCGTTCTGGTACTGGAAAATCGGGGTGGGGGGGGGAGCGTAGGGTCCCCTGTCTTTCCAGTAACTGCAGCAGCCAGGGAGCTTACACTATAGCAAGGAGACACGCAGCGTGGGGTCCCCTTGCCATAATGTAACACCAGCCCAGAACCAGAACGGACACTAACCCTGGTATGACAGTTCCCGTGTGGGTCACTGCCATAGGAATTAATACGGAAGCACTAATTGGCTGAGAGCATCTGTACACCATGGGGGTCATTCAGACCCGCTCGTGAGCGGCAGAACGCTCGCAAGCGGGTCGATGGTCCCCCACTGCGCATGCGCACGACGGAGGGGCTCTCCATCGCTCCAGGTCTCGCACCAAAGGGGGCGTGCTGTCGATGTTGATTGACAGCACGCCCCCTTTGGTGGGCGTGCCTGCCAGACGGAGGCGTTCCCATGGGAACGCCTACTGTCTGAAGCCGGCCCCACTGACATCACTAGTGATGTCAGTGGGAGTGATTTTGGCTCTGATAGAGCCAAAATCACTCCAGGGCTTGCGGCAGCGAGACCCTACCGCAGGGTCTCCGTCGCAAGCCCGATGGTCGCGATGGTCAAGACCATCGCGACCATCATCATGGACACTCGATATAGCTGTGGGTGGTAACCCACAGTTATGTGAGCGTCCATGAGGACGCTCCTAAAACAGGTAGGAGGGTCCTGATTCAGAGCGAGCGCTCTGGTCAGAGCGTCCAGCTCTGAATCAGGCCCCATGTCCGTTCTAGTTCGGGTCACAGAGTTTTATTGTTTTCCTAAGACCCGTGGACTACTACATAGACAAAGGGACTAAGGCCCTGATTCAGAGCCGGACGCTCTGACCAGAGCGCTCGCTCTGAATCAGGGCCCTCCTCCATTAATATGGAACGTCCTCCTGGACGCTCGTATAGCTGTGGGTCACCACCCACAGCATATACGAGCGTCCAACAAGATGGTCGCGATGGTCTTGACCATTCCGACCATCAGACTTGCGAGTGAAACCCTGTGGTCGGGTTTCTCAACCACAAGCCCTGGAGTGATTTTGGCTCTATCAGAGCCAAACTCACTCCCACTGACATCACTAGTGATGTCAGTGGGGCGGCTTCAGACGGTAGGCGTTCCCATGGGAACGCCTCCGTCTGGCAGACACGCCCCCGGCACGCCCACCAAAGGGGGCGTGCTGTCAATCAACATCGACAGCACGCCCCCTTTGGTGCGAGACCTGGAGCGATGGAAAGTCCTTCGCTCGCCGGGTCTCGCGCATGCGCACGACGGAGCTCCCTCCAGTGGGGAACATCGACCCACTTGCGAGCGTACTGCCGCTCGCGAGTGGGTCTGAATGACCCCCTAAGTGTGAGTGTGTTTACAGTCGGTGTGCATGTCCTGTCATTTGTATTTAATATTTTCTTTACAGTGGGACTACATATGCCAGTGGTCTCAGAATTTCTGGGCATGCTGGCACTTGTTCCACAAGTGCCAGTATCCCGGGGCAGGCTTGCTGGGACCTGTAGTCCCACTGTAAAAAGCAATATTATTTTCTATATTTTACACAATTACCACGCACCCAATGCCACCAAGGGTGCGGGGAAGAGCCCTGGGCGTTCAGCCTAGGGTTGGTTTATCCTCAAGATGAGGGTCCCTATTTTAATTTTTGGGGTTCTGACTTTTCAAGGACTTCCAGCTCTGGCCTGACCAGTTTGGGTCTACGTTATGTGTCTCCCTGCTGTAGTGTAAGCCAGAGGTTCCTAAACGCGGTCCTCAAGGCTCCCCAACAGTTCAGGTTTTGGAGATATCCAATGTTGAGCACAGGTGACTTAATTAGTACCTCAGTCATTTTAATTTTACCACCTGTGCTCAACCATGGATATCTCTTAAACCTGAACTGTTGGGGAGCCTTGAGGACTGCGTTTGGGAACCTCTGGTGTAAGCCTTCCCTCTGGTACAGCCCGGTGCTGGTTACTAGAAATATGGAGGACCCCATGCTGGTTTTTAAACTAATTTTCCAGTAGCAGAACATGCTCAGAGGTCTGGGTCTGGTAATGCTCTTGGGAGGGGGAACCACACTCAATGGTTTTTTTTATATATTAACCCTTTATTTACACTGTAACACACAAAAGCCTGCACAGATCATACTAATCTGTTTGTGCTTCGGACAAACCCACCTCTCACAGGCAGATCTCTTTATTTTTTCTATTCTGATTTTAGTGTAATTTTGATCCTGTTTAACAACAAAATTCTTAGTAAATCCATGATGTCTATTCTTGTAAACCATTCGAGGTTTCATATCGCAGAAAAATCCAAAATTGCCCAAAATCCACTCATGGTAAATTTACCCCTATGTCCCTTATGGGTCACTAGGTGTCTTTTTGTACCTATATAAGAACAGCTTTAGAAATCTCTGTTCTGGGATTGTTATTTCTTCTCTTTATCACTGTCAAAATCCCCAAGGAGCCTGAAGTGCAGAGAAGACGAAGGAGTAATGATTTTAATATTAATGAACTAACCGGTGAGAAAGTCATCTAGATATGTTTTGTGAAAAAAAGTCCAAGATAGAACAGCGTCACCTAGTGACCATGAGAAATTTTACCATTTTTGTTAATAAGTTTAGAACAAACCTGTCACAGGTGTAACAGGAATGTGCTACACGGAAAGTTTTGGCCAGATGATGAAACTGTGTGTGGCCTCTTACCAATTCCGGGCCTGGTTGTTACCACATTGGGGCCTAAAAGGTAGCAAGTACTGAAAATATTAAGTGTTAAAAGAGTTCATGTAATGCCATATTATCTCACTGCCACCATTCCCAGTGTGGTGAGCATCTGAATTACCTGGTCTTGAAGACAAATCCTCACAATATTTGGATATCCTACTTTGGGAACACACTACCTGTTCTGTACTGAATAAGAAATCATTATTTTGTGAATATCTGTAATGGTGCATGTGTGTGCAATAATGTTTATATATGATGTAGGCCGCGCACATCTCACTTACATCTGTATTATTATATTGACACTTTGGGTAAAATTCAATTTACGATGTTCAGCTTTGTGCATTTTTGTTTATTGCCGTAGGAAAACCTAGTTGATTTTTTGTTGGCCCTCTAGGGTGGGCACAAGCAAGAATATGAGAGGTTTTCCTGTTCTAATATCACGCGAACAGCTCAGCCCTAGAGCATTTAATTAGTATATATTACTAGGCAAGTTTGTGTGTATGTGTGTTTTTGTGTGTATATATATATATATATATATATATATATATAAAAAATAGATATTGTTTATTAACACATTTATTTGATAAATTGATATTCATCAGTGATTTGATATTTATTTACAAGTAATCAACAGTTAAACTGGCCCAAATAATAAATACAGACAGTTATGTAGGATAGTATAAACTCTGTAGCTATTGGCTAATATTATTGTCCTTTATTTATATGGTGCCACAAGTGTTCCACAGCGCCTTACAAAGTACATAAATAAATAAGTGAACAAGAAACCAGTGACTTACGGTGCGTTCACACTGGGCGATATCACTGAGCGATCGCACGATTACGACATTGTAATCGTGCAATCGCTCAGTAATCGTGCACTATAATGACAGAAACGACCAGCGACGTGCACTCCCGCTGGTCATTTCCGACATTGTCCATCGCCTGAACATGTCGATAACGACAGATTGTGCATGTTCAGTGTAACGGCTGATCGTTCAGTGTAGGCACTGCAGGGGACCAGGAACGACGGTACGATTATGATGTCATAATCGTACTTTCTTTCCTGATCGCCCAGTGTGTACGCACCTTTACAGTACAGTACAATACAATACAATACAGGACAAGGACATCGTTTCTACACATTAGCCATTATAACACTCAAAATAAGCAGCAGGGAGGCAGCTATCAAGTGTTAGGTGCCCTTGTGAGGAGTAAGGAGTAGAAGAAAGTATAAGTAAGGAGAAGCACATGAGGGAAGAGGGCCCTGCTCGTGAGAGCTTACATTCTATATGCACAGACTTTTACAACTTTCTTGTATCAAAGTAATAATGAGGAGAACTATAAGCAAACTTTCAGACATTTCGAAGCTATCTTTTGGGTTACATAGGGGGCAAAACAATGACATGTGAAGGAAGATGTGTGGTAAAAACACAACGCTGCAGCAGCAATGTAGGGTGCCACCGCAGCATTCGCACGCCGCCCCAAGGGCACATCGCCCGCATCACATTTAATTATGTCGCCCCCTCTTGTGTCACACGATCGATGAAGGAATAAATTAATATATCATCTATTTTTGCATGATTGTGACATTTAGTATCAGGCAGAATAAAAAGGGACTATGCAGAGACATATTACTGGCGAGGCAACCAGAAATCTACACCCAGGTCCCCCACACAACAGGGGCCCCAATGACTTTGTTACCCGTAACAAAATAACATTATCTGGACCCAAATCAGGGGTATGAGATGGGGATCTCACTCCCCTGGGAAAGACTGTGACAGGGCCCCCTCATAAGTAACATCCCCTGGGGCCTCAACAAACATTAACCGGGGACTTGCAAGAGACTTTGTATGAACTCTATGTTTCCAATTATATTTGTCACTATTGATTTCTCCTCCATGTTGCCGTCCATATTAGAGCAAGGATTATGTATTCTAGGGGGCACTTAGTATACATGTGCACACATTACAGGGCACTTGCTATAAAATGTACATATCATAGGAAGTATTTCCTATCATAGGGGGTACAGTACTTGCTATAAATGTACATATCATAGTGGCAGTGTCGGACTGGGGCAGGCAGAATGCAGTGGTGGAGGCCCAAGCTTAAAGGGTGTGTCCAGCCATAACAGAGGGACTTGGACCTCCGTTAGAGAGCAATTGCAAAGAACAGGACCCCTTTTTAAAAGAGGGGAAAGGGGTGTGTCAGGACCAGCCACTTAGATTGGCAAGAGGGTGGGAGAGGGATTTTTAATGATGTGTGTGACAAGAGCATGCTTGAAGGAGGAGGGGAAAGTACCAGATCAGAGGGACAGATTGATGAGGTGCAAGAAGGTAACTGGAGAGAGGGAGCGTAGGAGGTGCGAGGGTCTGAAGAGGGTGGGAGAAGTGCATGGACTTCATCCCCAGTGGCCGATGAGAAGGAGGAGAGTGTGGACAAGTTGTTGGTGTCCGTGATTCCTGCTTGGGGCTACCAGGGAACATGATGGGTGTGAGCCTCGAAAGTGAATTAAAAAAATGGTTGTCCAGGCAAATTAGGTGTCAGAAAAAGGCATGGAGAGATAATGAGCTGCCACTGTCTCAGTTTTGTGTGGCATACGAGGCCTTGGGAAGTGGAGTATCCGAGAAGAGATTGTTGGAGCTGGTTTGGTGGAGTGTTGTTGGAGCTGGTTTGGTGGAGTGTTGTTGGAGCTGGTTTGGTGGAATGATGTTGGAGCTGGTTTGGTGGAGTGTTGTTGGAGCTGGTTTGGTGGAGTGATGTTGGAGCTGGTTTGGTGGAGTGTTGTTGGAGCTGGTTTGGTGGAGTGTTGTTGGAGCTGGTTTGGTGGAATGATGTTGGAGCTGGTTTGGTGGAGTGTTGTTGGAGCTGGTTTGGTGGAGTGTTGTTGGAGCTGGTTTGGTGGAGTGTAGTGTAGGGTAGTTTAGGACAGGGAGACTTTGATCAGTTTCTGCATGTATCCTTATTGGGAAGTGTATGTTACTGGAGCATGTTTTCTGATTTGGGCTTATAGTGGCCGTGTGGCCCATTGGTGGGTCGCCTGGTAACATTAGCGACTAGTCCAGACCCATCCTTAAGAAATAAAATTGGCAAGTATGTATTTCATGAGACGCTACCTTAGAGACCCATTAGTAGATAGAAATACACATGTTATCAGGTGTATACCTGCACAGTATGTGAAAGTTTATGTAAAGAGATGTACCATGTGTTGTGCTGAGAGATTAAACCATGCAGGCAGAGGGATCACTGTGACGGTCTCCACACCGAAGCCCAGTTATCTGTTCAAATTCGAACGCTGGTAAAAAGGTTGCTACATTTTTAGTGCCGATCTGTCCTTTGCCGGCACTGAAAACACAACATGCGTAACCAATCACATGGTTGCTTGCAGCTCTCAAAAATGCCCGTGGCTAGTTTAATACATCATCGGGAACCTTACAGCATACAGTTCTTTTCCTTTACTGCTTGTTAATTAGGCCAAATATAATATTATATGTACTGTATCGTATAAGTATTTATTACTGTTTGGTAGAGCTGCCGCCTCCTTATTCTTTTTTTTTTCTTCTAAATTTACATATAGATTGCCTTGAATGCGTTTAAGTTTAAGCTGCTTCTGGGTAGGTTACACACAGGTGCTCACCACCTTGCTTTACACCCAATTTGCAGACCATTGTGGATGGGAGCCCAATGAAGCGGTCAACTTCTATGCTTGGTCATTCCCGGTCGAAAGGCATCCGACTGAACGAATACTCGTTGGAAAGGGTTACTCCGGATGAAGGTCCTCGCCATGGGAACCAGCGCCGTAGAGAGCGGGGACATCGGGTCTCTGAGCGATCCCTAACACGCTATGTGGATCTGGAATCAGGTTAGTAACGGGCATCTATACACAGGCTGATAGTCTGAAGGTCGTCCTCAGACCCATTTTCCAGCATACCTGATAATGTGATTGATCATTATCAGGCCCGGTTACATTTCTTGTCAAAACCCTATGTGATATTTAGCCAACTATGGGCCTAATTTAGAGACGTACGTAAATTCGATATTTACATACATATCCGATGTTTGCAGATCTGTGCCTGCGCAGGAGCCGCACTGGGCATGTGCAGATCTGTTCCTGCGATGTCGCTTGCAGTGGCCCAAAAGCCGTAGCGTGATTGACATGCTGCTGGTGATTCGGGGCGGCGACGGGCAGCGTTCTAGAAATAGGGGGTGTGTCGGCCCCATTTCCTGGGCATCCCTAAGCCAGTGGCTGCATCCTTGGACGCAGATTGACTGGTCCCGGCAGCGTCATTTCGCAGATGTTCACGCAGTTGATTCGATGCTGCGTCTTAAATCACAGAAGTCTGCAGTGAGCGTCTTTTTTAATTAAGACACCTCCTGCGTCTTGTGCATATTTTAGCACGGCCTCTGCATACAAACACGCAGCGTCTGTGCTATAGCGTACGTCCCTGAATCAGGCCCTATATCGATAACTATACCGATATCACAGAGGGTTTGGTCATCTTAATACTTCAAACTTTGCTCTTATTGTGCTCCTGTCTGAAAGCACGGTACATTCACATGGTTCTGGTCAATACAGAGAAAGTGATATTTAATTTTTTACTAGATAATATAATAATATGTATATATCAAACATATAAAAAAAATATAGAAAGTGCTCTAATTCCAACACTGATGTACACAGATATAATATGAATAGACCACAGCCATTGTTATAGTGCAGTCTTTTCCTTCCTCAATCCGCTAGAAGTATTACAAGCACTAATGCCCTCTCAATATGCAGGACCGCAGCTCCCTTGTATGAAAAATCCCGAATCCTACAGGTATAAATCTGTCAATTAAAAATATACAAGGGGCGCTCTATAGTACATAAACAATTTTATGTATAAAATGTACTCCCCTGTTAATGGGAACCACTTTCTTCTATGAAGAGTTTCAAATATAACATGTAAAGAGAGGGGAAAAAAACAACAACTAACAATCGTGTAGTCCTGTTTGATAAATAAGCAATAACGATAAAGGGCCTGATTCAGACCCACTCGCGAGCGGCTGTCCGCTCGCAAGTGGGTCGATGTTCTGGACTGAGCATGCGCACGACGGAGGGAGCTCCGTCGTGCGCATGCGCCAGAAGCGACGAGCGAAGGAAAGTCCTTCGCTCGTTGTGTCTGATCAAAGGGGGCGTGCTGTCGATGTTGATTGACAGCACGCCCCCTTTGGTAGGCGTGCCGGGGGTGTGCCTCCCTGACGGAGGCGTTCCCACGGGAACGCCTCCCGTCAAAAGCCGGCCCACTGACATCACTAGTGATGTCAGTGGGAGTGATTTTGGCTCTGATAGAGCCAAAATCACTCCGGAGCTTGCGGTTGAAAACCTCAACCGCAGGCTCCGGCTCGCAGTTTCGATGGTCGCGATGGTCACGACCATCGCGGCCATCAAAATGCACGCTCGTATAGCCTGTGGGTGGTGACCCACAGCTATACGAGCGTCCAGGAGGACACTCCATTTTCATGGAGACCGGCCCTCATTCAGAGCGTGCGCTCTGCTCAGAGCGTACGGCTCTGAATGAGGGCCAAAGTCTTATAAAAAATATCCTCCTTTGTATTATTCAGAGCCTCCACCAAGTAGACACACACACACACACACACACACACACAAAACTCAACAGCTGTAAACTTGTAATCAGATGTGCAGTACACTGTAGTATCTGTAATGTAGCAGACCACCACCTAATAAGGGAAATCATTTGGGGTTGCCCTCTATACATCACACTCACCGATTCCCCCGGAATATTAGCCACATCAAGGTATCTTTAATAACAGCACCAGACCACCATCTTATTTCTGGGGACTTCAGTCTAGATTTTATTAATCCAAAAACCCCCAAAAAGGTTAGATAATACATTAAACACACACATATGTACCAGAATGCTTCTGTTCAGCACTGGGAGTCACCCATGTGTAAAACCAAAAAGATACACAAAAAAGATAGATGAACAATGCAAATCCAAGTACCCATTAAATGAACAAGATTCACACTGTGTAAGACTTAGAATAAAAAACATACATTTATTAAGCTTATTGGGATTATTTCAATTCCTTTTTGGATTTTTTACATTTCCTTGAAGGAAAAGAGTGAACTGTGAATAATTACCAGTTCCACTGGTGATGGTCAATTAAACAAAGGCTGGGAAAACACTTTAACTGGTTTTGTAGCAAGGCCAATCCTGCAGCTTCGTACAGTCCCGTTCTGGATAGGAGAAGTATCCAAGACCAGTGGTGGTAAATAAATCCTTAAGACCTCCATGTATTATGAGACAAGTCTCTCCTCAGATAGCCCAGTTAACGCAGAGCTAACGCGTTTCGCTATACCAGACAGTTTTGTCAGAGGTTTTTTTTGCGTTACACCTTTCGATGGCCTGAACCATTCAGTTTTATGGCAGCACCATGCTTTTTGCAGTTCACAAACTACATTAAAAATGTCATCTGTGCCATAGCAGATTGATATTCATGGCTGTATAGCTTCAAAAGGACCAACTAATACTTTTCTCCTTCTTTAACTTGCCTCTCACAGAGACGTTACATTTCCATCAAAGTATTTGGGAGTCTCTTGCAAGAATATTTACAGTATTGATAATAGAGAACCAAACTGAAGCAATAGCTCAGGAATTCTTTTTATTCTGTTCAAGGTGGTTTCATGGGCTAATTTTGTGCTATTAATCATCATAAACATGATTTTGCTAACAATCCTCTTGTATCTCATCTAGCTTGCAATACTGGACTTTATCCTTTTCTGCTGAGGGTTTTTTCACCCTTGTGCTGAGGTCAATTTTTCACATTAGCGCCAATCGTATTTCAAAATCAATGATTTTTTATACAGTATCCACACAAATTAAAGACTTTTTTTTTTTTAGAAAATACCATTTTATCTTTTTACTAATTCTAACACTTCGAAAAAAAAAAAAAGTTTAACCGAAATGGACAAAAATTTTTTTATTAAATTTAAAATTTTCAAGAAAGGGAATCAAAAGCAAACTTGATTTTTTTTTTATATGTCTGTTAAGCACCACAAAGAAATACTTTGTGATTCTTGTTTCACCAATAATTCACCTTTACACTATAGTAAAAATCAGGATTCTGGGCCTTACTCAGAGGCGGTCGGAGGATGCAAGCGGTCGCTCAGAAACTGGGCGGCCGCTTGCATCCTGACTGCCCGCCTCTGTTTCGGTCGTTAGGCTGTGGGTTTACACCCACAGCTCTAACGACCATCGGGGCTTACGACGAGACCCTAGGGTAGGGTCTCACTTGTCGTAAGCCCCGGAGAGCTTCTGGCTCTGTCAGAGCCGGAAGCTCTCCACTGACATCACTAGTGATGTCAGTGGGGCCTCCCCCAAACGGTAGGCGTTCCCATGGGAACGCCTCCGTTTGTGCTGCCACCCCCCCGACCCGCCTTCCAAACGGGGCGAGCTGTCAATCAACATCGACAGCTCGCCCCCTTTGGAAAGAGACCCGCTACGACCGGCGCTGTCTGTCGTAGCGGGTCTCAAGCATGCGCACGAAGGAGCCGGCTCCCTCGTGCGCATGCGCACTTGACAAACATCGAGGTGGCCGTGCGGTCGTAGACCGTACGGCCGCCTCTGAATGAAGGCCTCTATGTGTAGGTTTTGAAAAAAAAAAATCTGCACTTGAAATGTTTTCACCGTCTTGACTTAAATGCTTCCTATGAGTAAGAAGAATTTGGTGGCCCAACAAGGCCTGAGATTAGATCCCCCACATCTGTGGATAATTCGATTTTTTTGTGTACTATCTCCGTTATTGTATGGTGATCACCAGACAAGGGGGCACCTCGGAGACTCCCCTCTTTTTAAGACAGGGTGCCACCGTGTGTGTGTGCAGGCCAGTATGGGGACATAGGAAACAATGTGCCCCTTCCTGATCTACGAAAAATATTTTTTTCCGTAGCTCTGAGTGATATTCTTTGATGGTCACAGGTGACTACCAGACAATAGATGCTAAAGGGGCCATATAGGGGGCAATTCAATTAAGCGCGATATGAATAGCGCCGGGAACCTATTCCTATTGACCGCGCTGTTAGCCCGACTAAAGGATTTATTTTCGCACCCTCCTGATGGTGCGAGCAGAAATCCAACCAAAGTGCCGTCCGCGATGCTGTTTTGCAGCTTAGCACAGCGCTAACAACATCGCAGCTGGCACTTTAGTCAGAAAATGGTGGTTAGCGCGCCTAAATTCCTGGCTTAAGGTGGGCTACCCGGCATCTCTCGACTAAGTGCCGGGCGCGGGGGAAACAATTGAATAGCTCTGGGAACTCCTTCTTGGCTGTATTCACATCACATTCAATTGAATAGCCCCCATAATTTGACAGAGGGGACTCCCCTCTTTCATTTGTCAGGTACCCCATATTTACAGGTGTAATCACAGGTGAGCAACAGATAATACTAGTGGGCTGCATAATTTGAAAAAGTGGACTCTCCTCTTTCAAATATGGGTGCCCACACAGATGCCGCTGTCATTATGGGGGGTGAGGGGGGCATGTAGTAGTGTGTGCATTGGTTTTCCTCTTGGTGCGCCAGTTTCCTCCTTCTCTATAAAGATATACTGGTAGGATATATAGCTTCTGGCAAAATAACCCTAGTATGTATGTCTGTGTGTGCGCGGTGGGCAGTATGGATTGTAAGCTCCATTGTGGCAGGGACTGACGGCGAGCAACCCATTCTATAAAGCGCTATATAAATGACCATTAATGATTAAACAAATAAAAGTTACGCTGCCATTGCTCAACCTTTGGCTTTGTGGCTAGTAGCTGTGCATCTGTTTTGACTACTGATTTGATTTTAACATTACACCAGGGCCTGAAAGATATACAATAGAACCACTTGAGGAAGAAGGGCTTAGAACACACTCTTCCTCCTATCTATTACACTGCACTGCGTAAAATCAAGGGTCACGGGTGTGGGTCGTGCAATCATTGAATGCCAGTAGGTATTGGCATCGGTAGATTGGCATGAGCGTTTTGGATAGGTACCTGAATACTAGTAAAGAGATGCATCGGATAAATGAAGATGATGATGGCTGTTACCTGTGCTTTAACACCTTAGAGAAAAATATTGTTACAGGTAAATGTGAAATAGAACTAAGTGACACAGTTTGTAGGGGAAGAAGTGATATAAATGTAAACAGTTCAATACTTTCATGTGACTGTACGAAACCTGCATTACTAGTGCCATTTAGTGCTGACAACAAGCCACTGCCCGGCCACTGGCAGAGGCACTGTACAAGGAAGGATGAGGCATAACCTTGTTACTTAATGTCCCTTATAGGTCTTGGTACAGAGCTCAGCACCACAACGCAATCATGTGACCTGCCTTCGGAAGAACGTGGACGAACCCGAGACCGAAAGCACCACCACCACCACCACCATCATCATCACCACCACCACCACCATCCCGGATCTGAGAGGGAGCGTCTAGAATATGGGAGGCCAAGTTCTCGTTCGCCGAGTGCGGGTCGGGACTACGCTCCACACAGACAGGTGGGTTCTGCTGTCTGTGACGTGTACACAGGGGAAGGGGGGGGGGGACTGTACTGGAAAAGGGAAGGGCAGGCAAATATCACAGTGCAGCCTCCAGAGGCATTGGTGAACACTTTGATATCGCAAAGTGATGATTTCAAGGACTGCTAAACCTAAAAGTCATATTATATATACTGATAAAATTCTGAATGTATATAATGCATTTGCATTCACTGTGCAGCGCATGTCAGGCAATAAGAGCCAGACTGTGCTGCCTTTACAAGAGGAAGGCAATTCAGCTGAATTGCATCTAGCCCCAAACCAATGACAAATAATGATATATAATTAAACTATTCCGATCATTATCAGACATGGCGATAAATCTGGCTGTCAGGTAACCGCTCCCCCTGGGTGCAGTCATGTGACCGGGCTGCTCGGACTGAGCTGACCGAGTGGTGTTTTCCTCAAACAGCTGACCTCCAATAGTCTATCATGTAGCTTTGTGATGTTGTTAGTAGCTGGTATTTTAGATTTTGTTGTCCTGTATGTACAGTGAACACTGGGCCTGATTCAGACCCGTTTCGCTAGGTGGCGTTCGTACGTAGCCTGCCGATGTTTGCAATGTGCGCGCGCGAACCAGTCCATGCGATTGCACAGCCCCTTGTGCATAGACGCCTCGCTAGAATGAGTGACAGGACGAGCCGTTTGTGGGTGGTGACAGGGGTTGGTCGATGGAAACGGGGGAGTGGTGGTGCGAACGCAGGCGTGTCTGAGCATCTTAACGCCGTTTCAGAGGCGTGCATAATTAAGACGCAGCGTCATAATACACGTCACATGGTTGAATTACACACTGGAGTACTCGCAGTGCTTGCGGTAGGGTATGGTCAGCCACAAGTGCTGCGTACGCTTCTGATGGTGCTCAATGTTACTGATTGTTGCATACACTTCCTGGAGATGACGTGTATCACTAATGGAAAGTGCTCGTCTTAAGACAAGCTGGTGGGCGTCTATATACACGCCGCGATCGCGCGTCAAGACATAGTGGGTGTGCTAATGCCTTGCTGTGCGATCGCGGGATTTGCATACTTTGGCTGCGTGCGAACGCATCTAGCGAGCGGGTCTGAATCGGGCTCCATCTGAACCAAGCATTACCGGTCCCTGGAGCAAAGGCCCATTTACAGAGCAGAATACAGAGTTACATTGCTTAGGCGTTTTTTACATTGTAAAGTGTCAACAGAGTATAATGATCTCTCATGAGATGGGTTAAATATAAAATGGAAACTTGCCGTCTATGCTCATCCTTGCCTACTTTTCTTAACTCCTTGCATTTGTGGTATTTATTGTTTTGGTTTGAAGGGGTGCCAGTGTGATGCCCCTCATTTCATCTATCCCCTCCAGTGTTGTCCCTTTCTTCTCCTGCTTGCCCTTCTCCACCCCTTGCTGGGGTTTCCGCTTCCCATACTGTCACATATTTCCTGCTGCTCATATATTTTAGAGGAGTTGTCCCTGGGGAACGTGGGGTGGAATGGTGAAAGAGGGGAAGGTCTTATAGTGGTGGGCTTTGTCTCTCTTTTAGTTGCCTTCCCCCACTTTGGTTGGATCTTCTGTCTCTTACCCCTGCTTGTTTTGCTCAATCTGCTTGTTCCTGCACAAAAACTTACAGAAAATCCATCTTTTTTCCACTTTTTCCGTTTATTTTTTTTTATTTCCTTGTTGCTGTGGCACCCTTACCCTCTCTCCTCTTATCCCTGTCATGCCCCTTCTGTGTACGTGTGAGGGCACTTCTCTCCTTTTCTTGCTGATCTTTTAACTCACCTTCTGTATCTGTTTATCTTGAATGTCTCCTATCTCTGATTCATTCTTAACAAATTTGTCTTCCCTTCATTTGTTGCTCCAAAATTCATCTGTCCTTCACTTTGTGTCCCTATTTTATCATGCTCCTCTTCCCTGGACAACTCTTCTCTTATATCTTCGTACAACATTTCCTTCTTCGCCCTGGATGTCCTTTTCTTCATTCTGTTTCTTTGTCACTTGTCTTTATTTACTTTATTTTCTTCCTCTCCTATGTATATCCCTATTATGCATTCTCCATGACTGATGCTTCTGTCTGTAACTTCTCAATTCTCGTTGCCCTCTTTTCTCTCTCTCCAACCTCTTGTATCTTGTATCCCTCCCACCTGGCGTGTCTCCTTTTTCGTGTTTTCTCTTGCTCTTGAATTCCCATTTTGTTTGGATTTTTGTGTAGGGCAGTAGTTCAGTGGATGGCAGCCCCGTGCCCTCAACCTCTGGGGCCAGCACACCCCGCAGAGGAAGGCGACAGCTGCCCCAGCTTCCCCCAACCCCCAGGCCACGCATTACCTACTCCCCTGTGGTTCGACGGCCTGCCAGCATCTGCCCTCCGCAGCAGCTGTCCCCATGCAGAATGACTACACCCCTCCCGAGAAGATACCCTCAGAATGACAGCAACGTGGGCAGCAACGAGAGACGAGCCACCCATAACGACTCTCCCCGGCCACATCGACACACCAGGGGACACTGCTCTGATGCCCCACGCGCTGGATGCAGGCACAGTGGTCCATACCGGGATTCCTCCTATGAGGGACCTCACCCCTGTGACCAGCGCACCTCCAGGACTGCCGACCCCGGGGGGGCACCCCCTCTCTCGCCACATGGGCGCAGGCTGCCCAACGGCTACTCCCATGGGACCCCGCGACCCACAAAATCTCGTCACGAACGTTACAGTGAGAGTGAGGAGGACGACTGGTGCTAAAAAAAAGTATATATACACACACACACAAACATATATATATATATATATATTTAAATATACATATATATATATATATAGATATTTATAAACTTTAATCTAGCAGGGAAATCAAAGACACTTCTGAAAAAGGAATAAGACAGGGGAGGAAAATATGTTTCCCAAAAGAGATTGCCACCAAAAAGAAATTCCTCCCTGTGTTCCTTTCCAAGTTTTGGGAAATGGACGGAAGCCCTTGCAGCATGTTTTTTTATTATCCGTTGTATTTTGGGAGGGCATCTGGATTTTGAAAGAGAGTAGATGACACTCAGGAGGATAAAGCAACAAGTTTACCACCAAATCCCCCTCCCTGCTCTCTGAGCTCCCCAATTTCACACAGTTCAGAACCATTTCCATTGGTTAAATATTCCCACCTAGAAGAAAAGAAGACGCAAAATGGCGTGAAAGTTTCTAAAAAAGCTGCAGAGAACTTTTGGAAAATGTACAAAACAAATGGTATAATTTTATTTTATTTTTTTCTCAATTTGTATTGATGAGTTTTATCATCCAGAGGATTGGATATGTGGGTGCTGGTTTAATGTCTTGGAAAGAGCACGCAGATGCACACACAAAGTGTTTAGAGCTCATATTTGTTCATATTGCCTGCGGAAATGAGAATATTAACAAAAAAAAAAAAAAAAAAAATCCAACTAAAAAAAAAAAAGACATAAAACAAGTTGGAGAAAAAAAAGAAAAAAAAAAGCAGCATTTGATTCATCTGATTTTTGCTTGAAAGTCCCAAAAATGAGACATAGAAAAAAAAAAAAACTAAAAAAAAAAAAAAAAAACAGAATTGCGTTGCTAATTTTAAAAGCTTTTTTTCCGACTTTGTTTGAAATACGTTAGATGCGGAGTGTGGCGGATGCATGAATATTATAAATGGCAAAAAAAAAAAAAAGTTAAATATATATATAAATATATACACATTGAATTTAAGATAATGATAGATGAAAACTGGAATCTCTACCAAAGTGGCGAGCTGAGAATTATTTCTGTCAGAAAAAAAAAAAAAAATGGGTGACATGGCTAAATGTGGTTCTAAATCAGAGTCTTACATTTTCCTATACTATTTGGTGAAGCAATGGTTTTGTGAAATTACCTGAGTAAAGAGATTATGTGAATCTGGGCTACTAGAGTAAACCAGATTTAATGTCACGAGATGAAGTGTTCTTTGTGGACCATTATAATGTTTCCCACACTCAAATAGCCTTTCTTTACCAAGCCAGGCGGACATCTTACAAACATCTACACATGCAATGAAGTGGTAATAAATGGTGGAGATGTGGATAGGTGAAGCGATAGATCAGCCTGAGATTGGGAGACTGTTGGGGAAGGAGAGAATGGTCTTCATGCACTCACTAGTGGCTACTGCCACACTAGAACTTGCGTGAAAATGTATTTGGGATGTCTTTACTCAAAATGTTTCTTAAAAATGGTGCATATTGCAACTATTTTTTTTTATATATATACATTGCGTTTTTCTAACTTAAAATGTGGTATGACAACAGCAATTGCCCAAATGTGTTCTCTTACAACTTCACACCACTCTCCATGTCTCCAGATTGTGCGTTAGAGAGTCCAGCATGAGAAGGGATGAACTTAAATCGACTTAAGAAAAAAAAAAACGAGTACCCCCTACTTTATGTTTCTGTTCTACTGTCTTGATTTGTTCATGTTTTTCGTGTGCAACTGTGTATAACTGTGGACATGGCTTAGATGACCTCACCTCCTCTTAAAAGTGAAAATATCATTAAAATCAAGTGTTGCTTATTTTGTAGCAGTCTTACGAACATATTTGCTATTTCCACTGGCTATGTCTCCGGGCCACAGATCTCTGACCAAAATAGAAGTAGTGGCGCACTCTTTGGTGCCTCTAGGTTCCGCCAGCTTTAACGATCAATGTGCCAAAGCCCGAAAAGTGATGTATCAGAGCGGGTGATCTATTGCGGGTTATTTTCTCCAGCGGAGGTAATACATAGCAACCAGTCAAACTTCAGCTGCATTTGTCTGATTTAGATACATTTTCAGTGTTAACATTAAATACCCCTCCCACACGCTGATAGAGACACAAAACGCACACAGTGGAAGACTGTCCGATAGAAAAAACACACATTTGTAACTTGCAGCAATTATTTTGTAATGCAAACAAATATGGCCGTTTAAATATGCCGCTAAAATGCAAATGCGGTTGTGTCTAAACACTACTACTGTGTCCAGCTGAACTTTTAATGTGTAAATTATTCCACATCTTCACAGGATAAGAAATTCCCCAAAAACACATTTATCTTGGGGGAGGGGGATTCCTTTATCTTTACGTTTCCATTTTCCTAGTTTTATGACATAGGCCAAGTAGTATTGTATGTGCTACAAAATAAGCATCATCTATGTTTAGTGATGAATGTAAATTTTCCTCTTGTAAAGGAACACAATCACATTACAATGAGTATTAAAGTGAGAGCTGATGGTAATCCCACCGGCTATCATTTCCCTGCGCTACGATTGGGTGATAACGTAGCCATGTAACGACTTTGCTATTGGCACCATCTTTCCTGCACATACGAGAAAAAGTGGGACAGCCAGATACCTCACTGCTTTTCCTGGTTCCTTCTTGCAACTCCTGTCCAAATACGAATAGCAAGATCACTAATTGAGAATGAGTCTTTCTGAGTTACTCTTGACAAATGGATTAATGAATACAATGGACTGAGCCGGCCATCTCTGCTTTAGCATGCGTATATGACCTGTTAGCAGCTACAAAGGGCAGGCTTGTAAACTTGTTATGCACTAATTTCATGCCCTTCTTTTGCACTAAACTAAGTGTTATGTTACCCTGAAAGTGTTACAGGAGAAACGTAAGAAAAAGTTTGAGTCTCATCTGTGCTGAGATGCAGGTTGCACCATGTGCCCAGGTAATATTGGTGGGGGTCACAGTCTGGGGCAGAGACTTATTGCACACAGATACATCATGCACTATTTTTGTCATTTCTGGGTGTTTTATAAATAAGTATTATGAAATAAAACATAAAGGTTTGAATTCTGTGTTTGCATTACACTGCAAATCAGAAGCCTCATCGAATGAGGCCTATTCTTCAAAATAATCAAATTTCAGGATGGCATCAGGAATGTTCCCTGCAATAGCAGATTTGCATGAGATTGAACGGCAGCCAGTATATTGCTGTTACCAAGAGTATTGTTGTTATTTACCAACTCTGCTCTTGCAAGGATCAAGTTATTAATCCTTTCAGTGGGGTCTTCGTCGTCTGCATGCTGAGGTTGTGCATGCATGGTATCACTTGTTGCAGCATATCTTGTAGCCTTGAAATGTCCTGGTGGATGGGTTGTTTCAACAAGTGATTGCCGCAAATGCTGGGCAGAGCAATCTGTCGCCCATGGCCTACATGGGGATGGCCGTGTCACTATAACACGGGCGGCGTTGCATGCTTCACTCCCAAACACTGACCTGCTACTGATCAATGCATAGCACATATTGTATAGCCCTTCTCTACCCATAAATACGTTTCTGTGGCCCTCCGCTAAGCTAAAGTCTTTCTTCATCTGACCAATGAACACGCAAGGGCTGATTATAAGTGAGGTGCAAAATGTGAGCGCTGAGCAAACCACGTGCGCACTGCAAGGGGTACACATGTAAACATGTTTTTTTTTTTTTGCATGCAGGGAAAATACTGTAGGTTCTGGCATGCTACATGCACACAATGGCCAGCTCTATTTTTACACTGCGTTTTAGAGTGGGGCTAGCCTGAGTCCCCCCCCCCCCCCCAACTGTAAGTCTGATTGCGCACTTTACTTACCTCCTCTGTAGTGCAAAATTATTTTCCCTAGTTCGCATTCTGTACCCAGTAGATGGATATGCTTCTATCTCTAAACTAGCCTCCCAGTTCTTACAGCCCACCTTTTGCTAAAACGCGGCGGAGGGAGGTGTTTTGGAAGACAAAGTCAATCCATTCATTAAGAATTTGTGACATCACTGAGGCATATGAGGTAGTGGTTGCTCCCACGAGATAGCTCCCTCTCATGAGTGTGACCTGTTTCAGTCAGTGTTCACTCCACAGCCACCTTTGTGTAAGAGGAAAAGCTGCCTCTGTGAACAGACCAGTATTAGTCCTCATCCATAGGGCGTAATCACACACATGGGTATAATTGCTGGCAAAATCACCTTTGTCACTATCTCTGTAGTTCATAATCACCGTCACAGAGGCTACAAAAATTATTTTGGTTGATCTTATTGGGACCAGATTAGAGTCCAGGCCGTTTGTTTGCCTTTTCCTCCAGGTAAATTAAATTCCACATAACTTTGGCTGAATAAAGTAAAGAAGTATTGGATTCACTGTTATTGACATTGATATTAGCAAACATCTAATTGGCCCTTGGTTTCACCTATCATTACATTACTTGTGTTATGCCACTTATTAACTCAAAGGAACTTTAGAGTCATGTATTAGTTCAACACCAGGGGGCAGCATGGGGACCAGGTGCAAATCTAAATCTTCCTACAAACTTTCTGTGGCTGTGGTGTTAGAATGAGTTATTACTCAACTCAATACCATGATAATCCTCATGTACACTCGTGTGACGGCATCCGTAGGTCTAGAGAACTGATCTAAAAGGTTTTACTAAATATACTGTAGCATTAAGTTTGACATGTTTTGTATGGCTCATATGACTAGATAAAATGAAGGTTTCATACATATACATTCAAAAGGTCATTAGTATAATTTTCCTGCATTGGTTATAAGGCACAATGGGCGCGTTTCAATTTAACGCGACGCTGAATAGCCCCGGGATGGAGCTTCCAGAACTAGTCAACTCAGCGAGCTGTTAAGTCGGAGACTGCCGGTTCTCACAACTTAACCTGGGTGTTTAGTCTCAAGAACCGGCATTCTTCGACTAAAGTGCCGACCGCGAGGCTGTTAGCGCCGCGCTAAGCCAGCAAACAGTCGCGCGGTGGCACTTCTGTTGGATTTTTTTGGGAAATCCTTTAGTCGGACCAAACATCGCGCTGAATTGAATACCTCCGGGAGCTCCCTCCCGGGGCAATTCAGCATCGTGTTGAATTGAATCGCGGCCTATGATCCCTATGGCTACATGCATTTTTTGAAAAGTATCAGTGTGTTTTCATCAAAAAGTAGATCTTTCTAACTGCTTTGGGGCTCATTTACATTTGGATGTAAATCAATTTATGACACACCTCTCAGATTTATTTACTTATTACCAGTTATTTATATAGCGCACACATATTCCGCTGCGCTTTACAGAGAATATTTGGCCACTCACATCAGTCCCTGCCCCAGTGGAGCTTACACTCTATGTTCCCTATCACATGCACACACATACACACTAGGGTTAATTTTTTGTTGGGAGCCAATTAACCTACCTGTATATTTTTGGAGTGTGGGAGGAAACCGGAGTACCCGGAGGAAACCCATGCAAGCACAGGGAGAATATACAAACTCCACACAGGTAGGGCCATGGTGGGAATTGAACCCATGACCTCAGTGCTGTGAGGCATTAATGCTAACCATTACACCATCTAGCAGTACACACCCACTTTACCGCCGCGCTCATAGGTGCTGCTTTCACCATCTCCCTGAAATGCTATTTTTCAAAAGTAGGCAAGTACGTTGTAAGGACCTTCCCCCATCTAGACGCTACATGAATCAGGGTGAGAAAGAATGGCGCAGCTGTTATAGTGAACCGGCCTGTTCTTGGCTCAGCCATCGGCCACATAGAATGCCACGTCTACCTATATACAGTGTTACTCTGCCAGGACACTGTTTGCACAGCCCTCCAGTGCCAGTGGCCTGGTTTACAGCACCTTCCCCTGGCCTCTCCTCTCGTATTGTATGATCCAAACACAGCTTCTATTTCATTCTATCTCAGAAACAAGCAGCGACTCTCCATAGATCAGTACTTCTCAATGTTTCTTCTAGGAAAAGAGACAAAACCTTGTTGCATTTACTCTTAACATAGTGAAATTTATTCTGCCACAAAGTGTGTTTTTACCTGTGACGGCGCTCAGGGCCGTATTTGTTTACATCCTATGTAGCCCAAGGATATGGTGAAATCATTTTTTTTATGTACTGTAGCCCATTAAGCCTCACATTCCTTCTTGCACATGTAACCTTCATCCTACCTAGCAGCTAAAGGACAGCAGTGCCATTACTGAACCCTTAATTACCAACATCAGTGATACCTTCCCGGAGCAAAGCAGGTGTCACATAAACTAATGACATCATCACGGCAGACTAAGGATGCTCCTTGTTTTGTCTTATCTCCACGAGTTGCCCAGAGTGCCCTCCGTTACTTGTGGTATATTACCTCTGCTGAGTTCTCAGTGCATTATGAACATTAATCATACAGATATTTTATTGGGTCTCCTTGTGTGAACAATTTGCTTATCTCTCCCAATTAGTAAATAGTAAAAATGCACACTGCAAGAGAAGGCTGCGTTTAATAATGGTTGCGGCATAGAGACACGAAGACCCTACGTGCTTAGCTGAATTTAATTTTTGTAAACTTAGTTTTAAAGAGTCGCTATATAAAGAGAGACTCCACTGATAATGATACACCCGATATGGACACCATAGTGTAAGATTTTAGGCATTGCTGGCTGATGTAGGTGTCAGTCATCTTGTGGTACGTCCAGGCAGCAATGTACAAGTCTCCAGAAAGGGAAGGGTTCCCCAAAGAGTTCTCCACGAACAACATAGGGTAGAGACCTTTTAAGAAAGAGTAACAAACTGATACGTTCCAATGCTAATCTATAAATCTAAATGATTCTACATTTTGCCAATAAAATTGTTCATTCAGCTATGGAATTTTAGAACCTCCAATATGAAGGGACCCCGTGTGTAGGTCATTGTATGTTTCCACTGGTTTCATTCAGAACACTGAGGCCTTCTTATTGCTGCCGCTTACGCCTATAGCTGGCTGTTATATCACCTCCCTCCCCAAAATATGCATCTCTATCGCAGCACCACATAGCCCTATTGCCGTTATATATTCCTATGAAGTTCGGTAAAGCACAGTAACATTGGCACATAGCCGTGGATCTTTCTACATATCATGCAGTATCGCACAACCCTCTGCAGGTCACTCCGCTAGAACGGCCATATAGATCATGCATTATTTTCCTGGCATTATTTTGCATTCTGTATCATATCTCCTACACTATTCCACCTGTACACGCTTACTGATCACTAGGATTGTTTACACTTCAATTAGCTTGCAGTGCAAGTCTTTGCCCCTGTTGTGCATGCACTTTAAACATCATCTTGGATAAGTGCCTCTACTTTGTTACAATGGGAGAACCTTTCCCCGGTATCTGACTAACCGCAGCTGCTGACAAGATGTTGACATAAATAAATCCAGCGCGCCAGCTGGAAAAAGTTAATGTATACATCTGGGGTTAGAGCTGTGACATTAGACTGCAATGGTGACATTGTTTTCACAGTGATTTAGAGTCTCAGGTAACGTGACACTTGTTCACCGCATGCATGAAATAAAAATAGCGGATAATCGTAAAAAATCTGTATTTTGTAAGGTTTGGAAACTATATGGAATGGTGATACAAGGCTACTGTTTCCTTTCATTATAATCTGCATTTGCTGAAAATTCCGCTAGTATCCTGCTGGCGTCACAATGATTTTGATATACAGGTACCAGGTGACATTTAGGAGGATTAGTTTATTGTTCACAAGTTCGACTTTTATTGATTCAATCATTAGAAATATCAGCTCGCCACTGTAGAGGGAAGAGGTTCGATCCACTTTATCCTAATTACTGTCAGGGGATCGTGCAAGGGGAAACTAAGAAACGACTTGCACGCTTCTCTGGCTAGTGAGGGGGGTAAAAGGCACCACTTGTAATGAAAGGTTTTGCAGTCGACATCTCTTTAAAAAAAGAAAAAAAAAAAAAAAAAGGGGCCGAACAAAACACGACCCTGATAATGCAAGGCTGGTCAAGCTAAGTTACTTTTTATCCTGCCATTTTTTCCTGTTTGATTTTAGAATAAAAGAAAAAAAAAACTAAAAATATGAATAAAAATGAAGATGTTTTGATGCATTTTAAAAGAAAAAAATAAATAAATAGTAAACTGCTTTACATGGCCGTTGTAAGACAGTGACCAGTTATTCCTATGCTATCTGTGCTTGTGAGGAGGAGCAATGTGCAGTGTCCGAGTGTCTGACCTGCATGGAAAAGGGGTGGTGAGGGTTTACGTGTACAGTACACATGGGTAAAATCTGTTATCATTCAGCATGTAACATACAGCGCCTGCATATCCCGATGCGCTTTACAAATGGGAACAGAGTAGTAATAAAACTAGCTGGGAAATAACAGACAGAGAGGTAGGAGGGCCCTGCTCATAAGCTTAGAGTCTATAGGGAAATAGAAGTTGGATACAGGATGATAAGTGGAAATGGCCCAGCCAGATTACAGAGGTTTGTGGTGGGCTGTATGATCCAGTCACACAGGAATGCCAGCCTGGGGTCAGTGGGCTGTGTGAGTGTAGAAAGAGAACACATGAAAGTTTTACGTGAACTGTGTAGAGGTGAGGTAATTGGGTAGAAGAGCTTTAAAGTTTGTAAAGTTATATGAGTTATCATCTCAACAAACTCCACATCATGTGTCAGAATTCAACACAATAAGACCTAAAATGATGTTCACACATCTACGGTGATCGGAAGGGACATGCTAGAACTCCTCTCACAATTTGAGGGTCTACAGCTGTTACACAGTATATTGACACTGGTATTGGCCAAAATAAGTAACAAAACCAAATATATTTACAGTAGTTCCTTTGTTTCAAAAGAACAGAAACATCCATTTGTAGGTGTCGCTAACACAGCTACAAAGATTAAAGCAAAATATGGTAGAGAAAGTGGAGACAAGATGAGGAGGATTCCACAGCATCTTCCTGTCCGTCTGCACTGGGGGGGTGAGTTTGGAAGATTTTATAAAGCCAATATCTAATGACAATATGTAAATCTGCCACCGTATTGCAAGAGCTACTACTGCTCTATAAAGTGTACCTATGATACAACCTAACAATATTGGGACCAGATGAAAAAAAGCCTAATAGCAAAGCGTATACCATTCCTGACAAAATTAGCTATACAGCGGTCTCCCCTTCCGTAGTTACTCCCTACTATATAGATATAAGTTGAACTACCTGTGGGAGTAAGATGGAGGTCATGTGACACTAATCACATGATCATTCAGAGCCAATGTGTTGAGAGCTGGCTGACATTTACAGTATGATGTCGTCACAGGATATTTCCCATCAGCACACTGAGCATGCTCCTTGCCAGTACCTGGGCTGTTACTCTCATTAATACGCACAAATATTTATACCAGAGGATAACTTTGTGCTCCATGTAAATATATTACCTGAGAATAAACTACAGAGCTTTAAAACAATCCTACATAAAATATTACAGCCAGAGCGTTGAGGAGGTGATTGGTCCTCCCGCTCCACCTTAAATTTAAAGCGAGTTATGCCGTGTTCACACTAGGCGATAAAAGTGAACAATATGAACGATATCGTTCAACGATATATCGTTCGTATCGTCTAGTGTGTATGGTCCGAACGACCAACGGTGTGCGCTACAGCGGGACAGTAATGATTTCTGCTGTCGTCAGAACATGCAGGTCGATCTGACGATATCGTCAGGAACTGCCTGTTCGGTGATGTGGCAGGATGACACTGAAGGATATCGTTAGCGATATTGTTTAGTGTGTATGCACTATGGCCCGTATTCAATTTGAGCCGAGCCGCGTTACTTTTTCGCCTCCCGGACTTTTCGCCTACATCGCGTGTTTTGCAGGCAGAAAAATATCGCCGTATTCAATTTCAATTGAAAGTAGGCGAAAACGGGACCCGGCGAAACTTAAACAAGCGGAAAGTACTGACAGATTTGGGGAAATCAGCCTGACACCCCCCAAAAGATGCTCTGACATGGGGGTTAGCTATGGTTACCCCCGATTTGGCTTGCTGAAGGTATTTGTTGTTTTTAAACGGGCTCAATAGCTGCTAAATAGCGTTTTTGGATAAGTGGTGAAGAATAGTATTCTGGGGGGGGTTTTTTGCAAAAAATAACTTATCCCAGCAAATTTGAGGTACTTGAAAATGGGGGTCAGCATATTTTAAAGTTGCTAAAGTGAAGTTGAAAAAATCGTGAAAAATCCACCTGCCGCAAGCCCCTGCAATGAAAAAAACACATGGGGCATACTTGGGGACCCCCCAGAGTCAAGTTAGATCATTTTTAACTTTGTCCCCCAACATTTATTTTTTTCACCCCCAAATTCAAAGTGATTTTTTTGGGGTGTCCTTAAGTGTTTTTTTTTTTTCATTTTAACACTTTACCGCTGGGGGAGTGTCTGAAGGCTGCAAGGGAGTTCCCGCAACGTTGCACCCCAAAACCCCAATTCTGCACTTTTTTCCGCCTGCTATTCAAAGGCGAATCTTTTTCGCCTATTACATTGCATTGACTTTCCGCTTAGGTGGAAAGTCTTTCAAATTGAATACGGGGTAAAAGCAAAACAGGCGAAAATGATGTCATCGGCGAAAAGTTTTCGCCAAAAACACGCGAAAACGGCTTTTCGCTCCAAATTGAATACGGGCCTATGTCGTTTGGCCAGCAGTTGAAAGGCAAACACCGAAGATATCGCTCATGGAGTATATCGTCTAGTGTGTATGAGCCTTTAGCTTAATTGCTTCTTGGTTTTGTATTACAGAACTGGCAGAGCTCCGACATGGCAGCCCCCATAGGGGAGTCATAGTTACACATTGTATCTAGGCTGTAGTACATCTTTACAACAACGCTGTAACCTAACTGAGGTACAAATATGATCACTTTGTGCATGTCACCAGATGATACAGCCGCCTGTGGGTCTAATACCTGTGTGACCTCTTGCAGATATATGCACTAATGTCCACATAGACAAATTCACCATTTCCACAGCTACTTGGTAGACTCGGATATTGTAGTGGGGTCTGCTCCGACCCGAACATGTACTCCAAGGTATATACAGGACTTAACTTGAAAAATATGAACTGCGATGCCCTAGAGTCCACTTACCACCAGTTTTCAAATCTGTCCTTAGCCTGCCCAATACACATATTTATTTATGATGGAACGATGACGTAAACTGCATCATCACGGCCTACATACCACTGTGGGGGGAGTTCTTTGATGGGGTAGTCGCGTATCAGTGGGAGGGGTGTGAAGCAGCCATAGATGGGCCCACCACATTAACTTACAAATACAGTGCATCCGGAAAGTATTCACAACGCTTCACTTTTTCCACATATGTTATGTTACAGCCTTATTCCAGAATGGAATAAAGTCATTTTTGTCCTCAAAATTCTACACACAATACCCCATAATGACAACGTGTAAAAAAATTTTTTGAGATTTTTGCAAATTTAATTAAAAAAAAAAAAACGAAAGATTTCAATGAAGCCTATATGCAGCACTGATGTGTTCACCATGCAGGTGCCGCACCGCAGATCACATGTACCATGGGTGCACGGAGAGTGTCTACGAGGCCTTAAATTGGTCTCTTGATGAAAGACCATTTGGACTTTTGTATTGTATTGTCTGGAACACTAATGGTGCATACACACGGTCAGATTTTTCTTCAGATCTGAACGATAACGATTTAAAAAATCGTTCAATCGTTCATATCTGAAGGAAAATCTGACATATCTGTCAGATGAACGATTTGAACGATGCGCGTTCCCGATGGTCAGATAACGATATCTGACATCTGATGTGTTTGCATTAAAATGAATGGAATCGTCCAAGTCTGACTGCAGTCATAAATCGTTCAATCGTTCAAATCTTTTGTAAAATGGTTCAAATGGTTCATCTGACAGATCTGACAAATCTGACCGTGTGTATGCTCCATAAAACATATTTGCAAGCACCCTAGTTCCCATAGAGCACAAAGGTTCCCCAGTACTTGGTTGCCAGTGCAGAGGCCTAAACCAACTTGGACAGAGATGCACCTGAGCATATGATTTACATCACCTGGAGATCCAAAGTACATCAAATGCCCTATGGGGTTCCTCCTCAACACATAGTGGTGACCTGTAAATGTCGGTCTTCCCACAGTACAGAAAAGATCTCTAGTGACCCTCTACACATCTGGCATTTGTACCCCAAGGTTAAACTGTGGGACTAGGTGGTAGAGTGTCTCGGGCATTGCATCGTTGGCAGCAGTACAGAAGACATCTCGGGGCACAGTCTGGCAGTGAACTCAGGACCTAATTCAGACCCGCTCATTAGGAAGTGTACGCTCCTAGCTGCTGATGGTCCGCATTGTGCGCATGCATATGCATCACAGGGCGCGCGCGCGAACTAGTTTGAACGATCGGGAAGCGTACGCTCGCCGAGCATAGACAGCCCAGCTGAATGAGTGACAGGACAAGCTGTTTGTGGGTGGTAACAGGCCACTAGGAACGGGGGGAGCGGAGGTGCTAACACAGGCGTGCCTGAGCGTCTTAACGCCGTTTCAGAGGCGTGCATAATTAACAGGCAGCGTCATAGTACACGTCCCCTGGTTGTAACTCACACTGAAGTGCTCGCAGTGCTTGCGGAAGGGTATAGTCAACTTCAAGCGCTGCAAATTCATCCGATGGTTGCATACACTTCCTGGAGATGGCGTGCGCAAGTGGTTGTCTTAAGACTGGCTGGTGGGTGTCTGCATACGCAGAGCGATCGCACGCCAAGACATAGTTGGCGTGCTTATGCCTTGCCGCACTATTGCCTGCCTTGCCGTCACTTAGCCGAATTTGCATACACTGGGAACGAGTGTACGCATCTAGCGAGCGGGTCTGAATCGAGCCCTCAGTTTTTTTTCTTATCCTGTATAATTTTAAGTTCACTAACACTTTAACATAAGCTCAACCCTAGGACATGAGATACTTGGCCAGCTGCCTCCTGTCAGCGCCTTTCAGCACGCTACCGCCGTCCTCCTCCTGATTTATTATCAGAGCGTGGCCTCCAAACTGGACGATCGGGGCACCTGTGCACGCACTTCAGTGTCGCAGCCCCGACACTCCCATAGCACGCCATAAGACGGGCCATCTCCGTGCTTGTGTTTAGCCACCTCCCAGGAAGTCCAGCACTTTTCCAAGACACTTGTGATACTGTGCGTCTCAATCACAAGCGCGCCTTTGTGCGTACACCCTGTGTAATGCATGCACCGTAGAAGCTTTTAGGGATTTTCGCACACACCCAGTAGCAAAATAAAAGTCGCTCAACTCAGCCAACTTCGGCATTGAGTCAGCCCCCGAACCAGGCCCTTTAACTCTCAGAACAGCCAAAGAGATATTGACACTTGGGAACAAGTAATCAAGTCCCACCTGCAGATATCCTGTGCAGTAATCTGTGCAGTATAACGCAATCCCCTACCCACACCCATTTCCCATCTACACTTGCAACCGCGGTAAGGTGGGATGGGATTCACTGCCAGATGGCTCTAATGGCATTTGACTGCCCAGTACCGTGACTAGCTAGGAAGATAGATTGTGATGTGGCATGGTGCAGTATCACAAATCAGAGAGTAGTCAGGAGTAGCAATTGTCATGGCACAGACACAACAATGACAGCAGCGTACAGGCAAATGACTGGGTCACAGGCTTGGTCAGTATGGCTAAACAAACAGGGGTCTCCACCGGCAAAGGTTCACAACCAGTTAACAGGCAAGAGTCAGGATCCAAAAAGATATAACTACTCAAAACACTGGAGCAAAGTAGAGACCTAATACCCTGGCGGTGCACAATATAATCATATATAGTCCAACTTAGACAGGTCTGATTTTTCATTTGGTGACACTAGCGTCAGCAGGTTTAAACTGCAGGTTGAGCATCGTACCTGCCCTTAGGGGGTAATGCACGTGTCAGCTAGAGGAGAAGCATCTAGGGATGCGCAATGAAGACCAGAATCCCAATGCTATGTCTAGTAAGTATACAATATAAATAGCATTCAAGTGACCTCTATACAATACGGAGAGAATTCTAGTGACCTCTATACAATACAGCGAACACTCTAGTGATCTCTATAATTCTAGTGACCTCCATACCATACAGAGAATTGTGTAGCAAAGTGTAGTGTACAAGTTACAATGCAGAGATTATTTTAGGTAACCTACAAAAAAAAAAAAAAGAGACCACAATGCTGCCCAAAATGCAGATGTATTCAACCCTTTTGGCAAAATTAAATAGAATGGAAGTATTAGTAACGAGAGACATGAAAATAAAATAGTAAAATGACATTATCATCTGGAAAAAATATATATTTATATATAATTATTAAAAATAAATTGTCAATCTAATCACCTTTGGTGTAAATGTTTGATTGCTAAAACGAAGTCCTTGACAGTTTCAACCCGTGTAAGTACAAGTGTTAATTCTGAGGTGGCTACAGCTGATAATTGTATAGAAATGGCATGTATATAAAATTAGGACAGTGCTATTTCTCTGGTCCAAACGCTGCAGTGAAGTGTGGGGTTTTGCCTGGGAGACTCAACATGGGAGCCGACTGATCACAAAAGGGCTCCTTTCCTAATTGGTGAGACCGGGAACAGCAGCCATCTGCCGCTACATCTCTTTTATGCTTCCCACAATATCTTCACCCCATGTCACCTATACGCTGCACAGTCTGTGCTCTTGTCACACATTGTGTCGCCCAATTCTTTCCTTAGTCACACATTACGCCTTCTATCGCCCTCTTGCCACGCATGCCCCCTCCTGGACGGTTGGTGTGAATTGAGGACGGAGATGGGAAATGCTGCTTTAAAACACACACACACACACACACACACACACACACACACACACACACACACACACACACACACACACACACACACACACACACACACACACACACACACACACACACACACACACACACACACACACACACACACACACACACACACACACACACACACACACACCTCTCTTTTACCTTTCTTTGTTGTCTGGTGGATGAGGGGGTCAGAGGGCTGCTCTTTACACACCTCACCTATGTGGAGGGAGGCTGGCAGTGTCCACATGACTCCTTCCACCCCATATGGAGCTGTGCAGCCGTCTCCATCCATTGTACTAGAGGGCACCACAGCAAGCTTGTGGAGATCAGCGTTAAACCTGGCCCGGGCAGTCTAATATAGGACCAATGTAGCTCGGATGCTTCAGCCACATCCATCCCTATTGTTCTTACACAGAACCAAAACCGGTAGGGACACAACACATTGTTCTCTTTCAACATTAAATAACTGAACAGTCATATCACATTTATGGCCGTGAAGAGAGAGGGTTACAAGCCATCTGGTACTCATCTGGCTGTTCGCTGTGGGCATATACCAGGATCCTGGGGATGAAGCTCAAATAAAAGTCTTTGCTTCATCACACATGGTAGGATTCTTAAACGCCCATTTCCAATGACCCGGAAATCAAGGGCTTAAGCTGGGCACACATTAGGCCAGGGGTCTTCAACCTTGGCCCTCCAGCTTCTGTGAAACTACACATCCCAGCATGCACTGCCATAGTTTTAGCATGCTGTTATATCAAAAAGGTGGCAGTGCTTGCTGGGATGTGTAGTTCCACAGCAGCTGGAGGGCTAAGGTAGCAGACCCCTGCATTAGGCGATATATTGGACGATATGTAGTTTCCAGGCAAACTGGAACATATTCACTTTGCATAGTGTGTACGCTCGATCGCGTGTTCCAGTGCGTTTTTAGATAGGCCGACCACACTGATGATGGCATACGGGTGAATCACGCGGTCATACACCGGATCATGCAGGGTGTACGGCCTGCTCAATATATCCTTCCATCGGGTCGGCTGGGATACACGTCATTCTGATGTGTATCCAGCCTACTTCTACTCTGAGGGCACCTATTTATACATGTATAAATAGGTAAAAAGACATGGTAACTTGTAATAGTATTATACAAAGCCTCTGTTACATACTGGAGTCATTTTTCCTCCCAGGTTCCACAAATACAATGCAAAGTAAGCCTGTGTATTATAAGCACTTTCAATCCCATGTTGCCCTGGTTGTGCAGTCCTTTCACTCCGGCATTCGGGCAGCAGAGTGAAGTCAGTTTGGCTGTGGTGAGCAGAGTAGCCAGCAGGCACGTGGGACAGGACCGCGATCAAATGCACTGAGCTTGGGGTTATGGTACACTCGTGCCAGCTTCATTCTGGGATTCTGTAACCACTAATCCATTACATAAACTAGGTAGGCCATTATGACATCACCAGCCCCAGGAATAGACCATAGAAATAAGACAGTTATTAGGAATAGAGGGGAGGGGGGCACTGATTTGGTCAAGATGAAAGTTTTATCTTTAGTGGTCTAGAACACTGACATTTCATCTTATTATACACATACACACACATTATATATATATATATATATATATATATATATATATATATATATATATAAACAGCGAAGAGTCCAAGGCGCAAATCAGTTCCTTTGTGTACTGAAAAAAGTATCTCTCCCGACCAGCTCTAAATCTGTATATTTAATTGGGATATATTGCAGCTCTCCTCCAGAGCCGTATTAGATCTATGGCACAAAGAAAAGGGAGCGCACCATCGTGAAATAAATCACAAAGAGTTTATTGCATTCTAAATAGGAACACTCACATTTTGTCTAAAATGAGCAAGCATATCACAGAGAGTCCAGGTGAGTACCGCACGGCGGATATCCTCTAATCCGTCTGACCACTAATGGTAGATGCGGGTAACCAGCTCTTTCTCCTTCGCGCTGGCGGGACCAATACCAAGCGTCACTCCAGAGCTGGTTACCCGCATCTACCATTAGTGGTCAGACGGATTAGAGGATATCCGCCGTGCGGTACTCACCTGGACTCTTTGTGATATGCTTGCTCATTTTAGACAAAATGTGAGAGTGTTCCTATTTAGAATGCAATAAACTCATTGTGATTTATTTCACGATGGTGCGCTCCCTTTTCTTTGTGCCACATATATATATATATACACACACACACATCCCTTTCATTTGTCAATAAGATCACAGCATTTAATTGCAGATTGAAATTGGGGAGGCCAGCCTACTGAATGTATCCATGTTGTGGTCAGCAGGGACAATTACAGTATGGTGAGCAGACACAATGATCACACTTCATTTACTGTAACCATTCACATTATTAGAGTACACCTCTAGCGTTTCATATTATTTTATAAACCTAGTGAATTCCACATTGCTTCTAACTGCTGTGTTCTGGACAGAATCAGTATGAGATGCAGGTGGCTGAGTAGCCGTCAGTTCAAATATAGACGCTGGAATGCCGAACAGTGGAGAATCCCGACAGGCGCTGATAAGGACCCTAACCCTCCCCACCCCCCAACTCAGTGGTGCCTAACCCCCTCATCCCCGGCTAACTGCACAGACTTACTGCCCTTCAGAATTCCAGCATTCAGGATACCGACACCAGTATCCCGCTGTCCTTTGGGGTATCGGCCTTATGCCAGGTAGCAGGTTCACAGCATCGGTATTTCGACTGCCAGCATCGCAACCCCCAGCATATGAACTGCACCCCGTTCTGGACACTAAGCCCTTTCACTATATTGTACATTATGGAGATCATGATCAATACCAATAATCTTATAACCGTTCTGGTTCCCAGACATGTAGCCTAATCGCTATAGAGACACCTGCTCGCCTTTCCTGGTGACTATGAAGTGTCGCACATTCTAGAGGCTTTAGCTCATCGCACCTGCCTGCCTCAGAATGGGGCACAAGCCTGGCAGCTAGCAAAGCCTCACTAAGCTTGTGCATCTGTCCAGGATATTTTTTGGGCTCTTTGCGGCCTCATGTGTATTTTTAATGGTACTGCAGATGAAGATCTTTGACGTATAGAAAATGAAATACATTTCCTTTAGAGAGGGTGTCAAGAGGAAAATAAAAGGCAGAGTGTATGACACTGACATAGGACAGACACCATTGTAAGGATGCAAGTTCCTTTTAATACTGAAAATACAAAATAAATGAGACCATGACATTAGAAGTAGAAGGCACGAGAAAGGCCAGCAGCAGCACACAATATATACACACATAGTATATAGTAAATATACAGACGCAGCATCCCTTGATGCAAGGCTTTCTCGCACAGACTCAGCAGCGCCGAGCACACTATGGGGCCCCTTCACAGAAGGGGGGGGGGGTTAGTACATTGCAGAGGGTCAGTTCCAGCAGCAATAAGGGGGAAGCGTCCCCATGACAGTCACAGCAGGCTCCCTCCCCCGGTGAGTGGAGGAACACGTTATGCTGCAATGAGTGAGTAATAGGAATGTCCGCTCCGTCATCTCTGACTCAACAGAAGCGTCCCGGGCTGAGTCACCCGCATCCTGCCGGCAGGCCCGGCCTCCTCCCTGCGGCTCCCGGTGTGAGCCCGGCCTGCTCCCTGCGGCTCCCGGTTGCGAGCCTCTCTCCGCCCCGCTGTGTGCACACAGTCCATAGCGAGTCGCTCCGTGGCGTTCCTCTCAGCGGCACCTGGTAGAACGTCCGCCCGGTCCCCCTCAAAAGGCCTCCACCGGCCTGGCGTGGACTCCGGGCAGGCTCTGGGCCCCCAGTGAGCGGCAGCCCCCCGGGAGAGGAGGCGGGGCGGCCCCTAGAAGCCTCTGCAGCACCTCCGCCAGGCCCGGGAAGGCGCCACCTTGCGGCTGCGGTTCGGGGGTCTCCTGCCAGAGGCACGCCCGCTTGCTGGGCACCAGTTCGGGCAGGCGGCACCCGGAGGATCTCCTCTTGCGGCTTTCCCGGGCCGCCGCCGCCGCCACCACCACCGCGGTCGGCGCCGGCTTGGGCTCGGGAGCCTGGGCGTAAGACAGGATGAGTTCCCGGGCGCTCCGCATCACCATGGCCAGCTGCAGGGAGCGATGCAGCCTCATACCCCCCCGCTGGCTCCGGGAGCGCAGCATCTTCCAGGCGGACAGGGAGGCGATGCGCTGGGCCTCGCAGTGTACGGCCTCCTGGTGGGCTAGCAGCTGTGCGTGGGCTTCCATGTCCCTGGCTGGCGTGTACGCGGTGTCAGAAGCCGGAGATCAGGGATCAGCAACCTCCTCTTTCCCGACCGAGTTGCCGGAGTCTGAGATAAGGGGGCGCCTGGGAAGGGTTTTATACATGTTAGTAATAAGTGGGCGGGGCCAGGCAGGGGGCGGGGCATACGCTTAAAGGGACAGCATCTTACTAGCAAAGAATTGGGGGGGGGGGGGGGGAATGGAGGAACTGGGGTTGGGGACATAAACATTTGCCAATGCTAGCTATATATATATATATATATATACACACACACACACTTGTGATCAGTACACATATAATCATGAATAATAGTGGCAATAGCGCAGAGCAGCCTCTATGGGGGGCATGACACACATGTGATCAGTACACATCACACACCAGTGGTGACAGCAGACAGAGCAGTCTCTATACTTTAGTCTCAGAACGATGAGACACGTACAGGGGAGCAGAGCTATAGGAGACACTATTAGAGGGTGTCCGCAGTACAGCCTGACAGGAATACAGGGAGGAAGGGGTTAACCGTCAGTGACATCACCTCCCCCTCCCCCCTCTGGTTTACCCTGACGGATTCCATGACTATATTAGGTGACTGTGACATCAGGGTGGGGGAGGTGCTGGGGAAATACGCACAGACGTGCTGGCCGGCGCTTCCTTTGCCCATATATGGTAAAGGGGGGGAGGAAGGGGGGCCGTCGCTGTGTGGTTGTTGATGTGAAACTACATCACGAGGCGGTCTCTGTATATAACGTGCAGCGTATACTGATATTATATAATAATAATAATCATCATCATCTCTCTTAGTGGCAGCACATTGCAAGGGGATGTCAGGGAAGAGCAGCCGCTGCTGGTGCCTGCTATATGTAACATGCAAGTGTCAGGAACATTTATTATTGACTTCATTTGCCTGATGGCTGACATCCCTGCAGAGACTTATTCAGCCCATAGGTAGGTATCAGGAGGGGCCGCAAAGCCTGATAAAGTCCCTATCACCCGCCTCAGATGTCTATGTAAGAGTCAGTGCAGAACCAGCACTAACTGGCTCCATCACCACTTTCTCCAATTTAAGACGTGACACAGGAGAAATCAGGGCCTTATCCTATGTTACCCTAGTTCAGGGGTGGGGAACCTTTTCTCTGCCAAGGGCCATTTTGATATATATAACATTATTTGTGGGCCGATGCAGGCCACACCCCCTCCGTGTGATGTCACATGGGGACGGCGTCACACTCGCCAGTGATTACAGCAATGTCTGGAGCATCCTGAGGAGCTGTAAGGTCAGTGGTGTGACCATCTGAAGCATCACAAGGATGCTCCAGGCGGCACTGCTGCATAGATTCTGGCCGCAGGGTGCCATTATAGGCACCCTGATTTCCAGATGAGGGTAGCAGAAAAAAGCTCAGTGGGCCAGACCAAATGATTCCGGGGGCCTTATACGGCCCCCGGGCCTGAGGTTCCCCTTCCCTGCCCTAGTTACTGCAGTTCAAAGTCGTTCCCTTGACCCCTATGGGGGCGAGAAGCTAAATACCACTCGCTAACAGCATCTCTTAATGGCAAGGGCCATATATGTCACTGGGGACCAGCAACGTTGGAGAGGCTTTGCTGGATCCACCCTAGGATGAAATCTTGATATTTGCTGAGCCGGTATTCACATTAGACAGACAGTGGCCGGGAGAAAACCCCTGATGAAGAGCATGGTGTTTCCCAGCCGCACCCCAGCTTGTTAAACTGCAGCAGTACAAATTTATGTATCACTGGGATTTGCAGCGGTACATAGTGATAGTTACCGCAGCGTCAGGGTAAATAGACCGACAGCTGGCGTAGCATGTCTTGCTTAAGTTCACATGGCACATGCCCGATACAGTGGGTGCACACACATATCCGCCCATGAAGATTTTGCATGATTCTACCACTTATGCCTGCATACGCCTGTGTGGGTACATCAGGGGTCCTCCAACATAGGCCAATATTAAGATGGAGGCATATGAAGACTGGGGCTGGTAAGGGGGAGCATGAATACTACCATGGAGACCCATGGACACTGGATGGGGGTATTCCACCATGGTGATAAATGGACACTGAGGGAGAGCTACTGAGAGATAGTGGGGGGGGGGGGGGTAATGCCTCATTACACATCCACAGGATTGTGCTAGACCCTCTAGGGGCATTTTTCTCCCTAAATAGTTGAATTTTAAATTAGATGTTATTGACCTGATTAAATAATATCTGACAATTTCTGAAGAAATTTTTTTGAGGGGTAAAATTGTCAATTACGTGGTTAAGTCAATTTTTTTTTTTTAATCCAAATAGCAAATAATAGCTGTATTAGAGAGGTTTCTGTGGTTTAATTGGTGCCTAATAGTGAATGTGTTTATTGCACATGAGCAAAAGTAGGACGCAAGTGCCCGTGACGTGCGCCTGGTGTAAATTACATGCATATGCTGCTGTTCCCAACCGGAACGCATCTCGCGCTCTGCAGAACACGGGTGGAAAGGGTAATTACGTGTGCATCTTTTTTAATCGTACGCTGAGTTTAAATTCACCTCTGTGCCAGCTTCTGTATGGCTTGCTAGAGCATAGGGCATGGGCTTCTCATTACAATCCTGGACATCTGTGGCAGCTGATAGCTATTTATAAAGCACTGACTGATAGGCCTCCCTGCACATTACCTGTTTAAGTGATGTCACTGGCAGATGTCTGTCCCACACTTAGGTGGCCATCACCATAATACCAATGTTAGGTGGATCGTGCTCCTTTAGAGACCATTTGGGCCGCGTATATATACATCAATACGAAGTGGATCACCCCTTTTTTCTCTGAACTTTTCACTCACTGGGTCACGGTTCTATCTTGGGGGGGGCCCATTAATTAATGATTGCATTTGCAATGCCTTCTGGGTGCGATATTAGCACCCATGATCGCATTGCAGGATGCCATCATAGTGCCCGAATGTACTAAAGGGCACCCACAGGATCCCTGTGATGTGCTGCGAGTGAAGTGACCACGCCAGCGGTCTCTTCCCTTCTGTGCCGGGGATCCTGCACATGTGCGGTCTACAGACCACACATGTGCGGCAGCCAATGGAACCCTCTCTCGGCTAGTATGGCGATGTGTAGCCCCTAGGCTACAGTAGCTTATGCCATCTTCAGATGGCGTTAGCTATGAGGAACAAGTTCCTGGTAAATGTGACAGAAACCTATGGGGGGTTCGGTGGTGGTAGAAATGGAGGGACAGTGGCAGATATGGGAGATACAGTCAGGTCCATAAATATTGGGACATTGACAGAATTTTCATATTTTGGCCTCTATTCACCACCACAATGGCTTTGAAATGAAACAAACAAGATGTGCTTTAACTGCAGACTTTCAGATTTAATTTGAGGGTAATTACATCCAAATCAGAATCCATCCAAAAGTGGGAGGCGCATATAGAAAACCTTTGTAATTCCTACACCGTTCACCTGATTTGTAGTACCATCGCTATGCTGCTGATACCTCTTGCCAATCCACCGATGTGTCAGCCTGTGTGTGCTTTATGTTACAGTTGCACTGCTCTTAAATGTTGCCAGGTAAGTTCCATAAGTATAACTGCGTTCCTGTCACCAGTGCAGTGTCTGGCACAGTACTGTAAACAGTATCTGTAACTTGTAGTCATTTTGGATATGGCCAGCTTTGTAACAAACTGAGATAGGAAAGCACATGTTAATTAGCATCTGGTCTCAGCAATGTGGGGGGATGGGGTAATCTTTATAACTGCATTCCTTTGTTGTGTGTGTGTGTGGGGGGAAGGCGCAGAATCCCTTTGTATCCTGTATGACATGTGAAATTTGTCTCAGTTATGAAGTATACAGTTCTTAAATTAGATCACAGACTACTGTATTGTGTGTTTTAATCCAATTTAAGAGGATGCTCCCTGTGGCTAGGACTACGCACGCCTGATAAGTGTTTATCATGTAATATCTAGGTTGGGTAAACTCTCCTGTTGGAGTGTACAGAGCTCTGCTTCTATGAAAGCAAGGCATAAGCTGGGGTACACACTATGCTATATATATGATTTACACAGGCGACAAACTATATATATCGCCAAGTGCATCTGTCCGTGAGTACAGCCGATTTGTCTGTGAACGATATATCGCGTTGGTCAGCTGTGAACGACATAGCGCGTTGGCCTGCAGCAGAGCAGATGACGATATATCCAGCAGATAAGAAGAGATATGGTAAGAACTTACCTTTGTTATCTCTCTTTCTACAAAGTCCATAAGGTCCACAGGATAACTTGGGGTATAGGCAATGATGGGAGTCATCGGGCACCACACAGTTAAATCTGTCCTCCCAGGATACACCGGGCCCCTCTCCTATACCCCGCCCCCAGGCCAAGGCAATCTCAGTTACTTAGAAAGCCATAGGCCGGAGGAGGAGAAAAAGAGACAGAAGAAAGTTTGGAACACACAAGAATCACATTCTCACAGAAAAGGAGACGGAAAACCGGTGACCAGAGCGAAGCCCATCTAAAGCACAGGTGCGACAGGGTGGGAGTCCTGTCGACCCTATGGACTTCGTAGAAAGACCGAGTAGAAACAGAAGGCGGAACTTGAAGGCCCACATGAGTGTCAGCCTCAGAAATCGTCATGCAGATCCACCTAGAGAAAGTTTGTTTATTGGCTGGCCATCCCTTCTTGTGGAATTCATAAAGCACAAATAAGGAGTCTGACTTCCGAAGGGAGCTGGTACGGTCCACATAAATCCTGAGAGCACGTACCACATCCAATGAGGCCTCACCTGCCGAGAGGTCTGGAGAGTTAAAAACCGGTACTATAATTTCTTCATTAATGTGGAAACTAGACACCACCTTAGGAAGGAACCCAAGACGAATCCGAAGCACTGCCCTGTCCTGGTGAAAAATCAAAAACGGAGGGCGACTAGAGAGAGCCCCAAAGTCTGACACCCTCCTGGCGGCAGCAATAGCGAGAAGAAAAACAGTCTTAGCTGTAAGCGATTTGAGATCCACTGAGCCCAGGGGTTCAAATGGAGGACCTTGGAGAGCCCTCAAGACCACAGCCAAATTCCAAGGAGCCACCGGATGGACAAAGGGAGGCTGAATGCGAAGGACACCTTGCATAAAAGTGAGGATATCAGGGAGAGGATCAATCCTTCGTTGGAACCACACTGACAGAACAGAGACATTCACCTTCAGGGAGACCAGGCGTAGACCAAGATCCAACCCCGCCTGCAGGAAAGCCAAAACTCTCGATATCCGAAACACCTGGGGGCCGTAACCTCTAGGACAACACCAATCAAAGTAAGTAAGCCACACTCTGTGGTAAATCCTGGCAGAGGTCGGTCTTCGTGCTCTGAGCATAGTGTTAACCACAGAGCCAGAAAACCCCTTAGACCTTAGGAGGGATGTCTCAAGAGCCACGCCATCAAAGACAGACGACCCAGGTCCGAATAAAGGCAAGGACCTTGATACAACATTTCCGGACGATGAGGCAACAGCAACGGAGTGTCGATGGAGAGACTCTGAAGATCTGAGTACTAGTGACGTCTGGGCAATGCTGGAGCCACAAGCAGGATCATGCCTCCTTCTTGTTTGAACTTCCGAAGTACTCGAGGAAGAAGGGACAATGGAGGAAACAGGTACGCAAACTGGAAGGTCCACTTCACTGACAGAGCGTCTACTAGGAGTGCTGCGGCGTCTCTGGTTCTGGACCCGTACACTGGCAGCTTGTGATTGTGCCGTGAGGCCATGATGTCTACCTCTGGAAAGCCCCACTTTTCCACTAGGACCTGAAACACTTCTTGGTGAAGAGACCATTCCCCTTGATGCATGTCGTGATGGCTGAGGAAGTCCACTTCCCAATTGAGTGCTCCTGGTATGAACACTGCCGATATGGCTGGAAGATTGCCTTCTGCCCAAGTCAGAATACGTGACACCTCTGTCATTGCCACCTGACCTCGAGTGCCTCCTTGATGGTTGATGTAAGCCACTGTCGTGGCGTTGTCTGACTGAACCTGCACGGGCTTTCCTTGCAGAATTAGTCTGGCCTGTTGCAAGGCCCTGAAGACTGCCCGAAGTTCCAATATGTATTTCGGTAGGGCGGACTCCTCCACTGTCCACCTTCCCTGAAAGAAGTTTGGACCTGTCACTGCGCCCCAACCCCAGAGACAGGTGTCCGTCGTCAGGAGGACCCAGTCCGGAATCGAAAAGGGACGCCCCTTGGTGAGGTGACCGGTCTGAAGCCACCAAGACAGACAGACACGCCTCCGGAGACAGCACCATTATTTGTGTCTTTATCCGACGTGGAGATACGTCCCACCTGGAGAGGATCAATTTCTGCAGAGGCTGGGAATGAAACTGGGCATATTCCACCATGTCGAATGTCGATACCATGGAGCCCAGTAACTGCATCGCTGAGTGAATATATACTCGGCGACTGTGTAGGCACTTGCATACCCGCATCTGCAAAATGCAGATCTTGTCTTCTGTCATAAAGATCCTTTGCTGTTGAGAATCCAGCAGTGCCCCGAGATGGAGCATCCTTTGGGAAGGAGTTAGAGAGAACTTCTTCCAGTTGATCAGCCAGCCGTGAGTCTGCAGCACAGAGATTGTAAGCTGAAGATGGTGGCGAAGTACCGCTGGAGACCCTGATAGCAGCAGAAGGTCGTCTAGGTAGGGTAACAGGCGGGCTGCCATTACCGCCATCATTTTTGTAAACACCCAAAGTGCAGTAGAGAGGCCAAACGGCAGGGCCTGAAACGGAAATGTTGTTGTAGTACAGCAAACATAAGAAAACACTGGTGAGCCAAAGCAATCGGAATATGCAGGTATGCATCCTGAATATCCAGAGACACCACAGAATCCACAAGTTCCATAGCCAGTATAACTTACCGTAGGGTTTCCATCTTGAACCGAGGAACCCTGAGGAATTGTTCAGGGACTTGAGGTTGAGGATAGGCCGATATGAACAGTTTGTTTTTTGAACCAGAAAGAGGTTAGAATAAAAACCCGTTCATCTCTGGGGTAACGGAACAGGCACTATGACCCCTGCCTGGAGCATAGAGCGGATTCTAGATTTGTAAGCCCTTGTCCTGGTGCGACTGGAGTCTTGTGCTGAAAAACTGATGGGGAGACCTCCAGCGGATAGAGAGGGCGTACCCGTGAGAGACTTCTTCCCTTACCCAAGTGTCCATGGTGGTCTGACACCAGCACTGGGCGAACTGGAGAAGTCGGCCTCCCACCCTGGGATCCCCCAAGGGGAGGCCCGTCCTGTCAGGCTGAGGGCTTATTGTCAAACTTGGCAGCCGGACGTCTTGTACTCCAAGCTTGTTTCTTGGGCTCGGCAACCCTTTTTGGCGCCTGATGGCCTAGGAAAGGACTGAGCCTAAAAGGTGCCCATACATCTGCGACGGATCGCCACGATGAAGGGCTGCGATTGGAAATTTATGATCGCCATCGGAAATTTCCAATCGCCCACCGTCGCTGGATCGCAGACATTTGACATGTTAAATGTCCGCGATTTGACAATTGCGATAATTTTTTGATCATGATCGTCAAATTGCCAAAATCTAACTTGTTGGATTTCTGTGATCCTGCGGTGCCGGGTGCGGGATCGCGGCAATCCATCGCAGATGTATGGGGCCCATTAGGTTTTCCCTGAGGGCGATAGGTTCGAAAGGAAGAAGTCCCAAACCCCGAGGCAGCTGGGGACGAGGGGAGAGAAGCAGACTTGGCAGCTGCCAAAGTGTCCACACTTTTATCCAAATCCGGACCAAACAAAACTTGCCCATTGTAAGGTAAACAGTCCAGCCCTTTTTTAGATTCAGCATCCGCTCTCCAAGAACGCAACCATAGAGAGCGACGCGCTGAAACAGCCACAGCTGAAATCCTGGACGTTAAGAGGCTAATGTCTAAAGCAGCCTCATTAATATATGTAGCTGAATCCCTGAGATTGCCTACCAGCTTTATTTGCTCACTGGTAGCATCCGAGGGAAACGACGCCTCCAGAGAATCTGCACAACGTTCCATGGCTCTGGCCACCCAGCAGATGGCCTTGGCCGGCCTGGAATCACCTCCTGAAAGGGAATAAATGGACTTTAAGCATACTTCCACTTTCCTGCCCGTAACATCTTTCAAAGAGGACATGGACGGCATGGGCAGAGTCGCACTCTTAACCAGGCGCGTCACATGGGAATCCACTTGAGGAGGAGTCTCCCAATTAGAGAAATAATCCTGCGCAAAGGGATAAGCTGAAGCCAGACTTCTTGGAGGCTGGAAACGCTTACCAGGAAATTTCCAAGCCTCTTCCAAATTATCCACTAGTTGATCAGACAGAGGAAAAATAGCAGCGGTACTCTTAACATCCTTAAAATAGGCATGTTTGGACTTAGTTGCTGGAGGTTCCTCGTCTCACCATTGCCCCACGTACCGCCCGTATTAGGCCGGGGACGTATATTTTTGACTTAGACTCTGCGCCCCGATGGGGAGGGGGTTCAGAGTCAGACAAGTAATGAAGCTCACCATCATCCGACGTCATGTCATCATCATCATCATCATAATGGGTAGATTGAGATGAGAGTAGAGGTCTCTTGGCAGGCCGAAGCGGTGATTCCCCTTGTAAAATCTCTCAGGTTTTGTACCGTGGTAGATAGAGAGTTTACCCAATTAAGCTACGGAGAAACCTGGAGGGGTGCTGTCTGCTGAGGGAGGCACTGTACCCCCATCATCTGCCGGGGAAACCCCTGTATGGGAGATGGGACCACTGCCTGCTGCGTGAACCCCAACTGGGAAAACACAGGGGTAGCCGCCAAACGACCCACAATGGCTGTTAGGGCCTGAGCATAACAAGCCCAGGGAGGTTCCTGAGCAGAGTTAGCGACAGCAGGTAGACCTGAGAGGGCATAACATGTTGCACATAAGCCCGCAGTAACCACATCCCCTTCCCCTATTCCTGCCTTACATTTGGAGCAGGAAAGTAGGATAGGGACAACATTTTGCTCAGACTCCTCACTCCCAGACATAGTAAGGATAGTGTGGACGCTGTATGTGACCCACCACACAGAAAACAATGGCAACTGTGAGGTAATTTCCCACCCTGACAGCAATGGTACCGTGAGGGCTGACCAGCTCACACTAGTGGCAAAGTAGCTAAACATGAGGCCATTATTCCTACATCGGGCAATACTAATAAGGATTTATTCTGCCTGGGATACCCCTAGTCTGGAACAATCCCAGGTGCATTTCTCCGATGTTCTTAAAGTTTATCAGATTATAAGAAAAAGGTTTTATATGTTACATTTTTGTTGGAAGAGCCTAATCTTTTGTTTGTAGTTCATTTTAGCAGAGACTACCTCATGCTTTCCAGTAATACTAGGTATCCGGTCTGTACGAGGACTGTACCAGGTCTCTGATTTAGGAGGGCAGTTGCACTTTCAGAAGTGCGTCACACTGGGAACCCAGAACCTCATTTGTCATTTCCAAATAGGCGCTCTCTCCTTGTGCTTCCCAGTTCCCACCGCTGTCCCCGATCCATTAAAGCATTTTGCAATTATGGGTTCTTGTAACACATGGTCAGGTGACCAACTACCTTTCAGTGCCATAGTCCAGGGGTGTATCTAGGGGTCTGTGCGCCCCTGGCAAAGTAATGGACTGGTGCCCCCCTCCCTCCATATTTTCTGAATAATTAAATTTTGTCTCCCCAGCCATTCCCCTTCATTCTCCACAGCCTTTCCCTCTTCTCTCGCCCCAGCCATCCCCTTCATTCTCCACAGCCTTTCCCCCTTCTCTCTCCCCAGCCATCCTTCTTCTGACTCCCAAGTCATTAGCCTTCCCCTTTCTGTGTCCCCAGCCATCTCTTTTCTGTGTCCCCTGCCATCCCCTTCTGTCTCCCCAGCTATCCCCCTTCATTCTCCACAGCCTTCCCCCCTTCTCTCTCCCCAGCCATCCCCCTTCTGTCTCCCCAGCCATCCCCCTTCATTCTCCACAGCCTATCCCCTTCTCTCTCCCCAGCCAACCCCCTTCAGTGTCCCCAACCATCCCTCTTCTGTCTCCCCAGTCATTAACCTTCCCCTTACTGTGTCCCCAGCCATCTCCCTTTTGTCTCCCCAGCCATCCCCTTTCAGTGTCCCCAGCCATTCCTCTTCTGTCTCCCCAGTCATTAGCCTTCCCCTCTTTGTGTCCCAACTATCTCTTTTCTGTGTCCCCAGCCATCCCCCTTCTGAGTCCCCAGGCATGCCCTTTCTGCTGCCCCCCCCCCAACCAGCCCCCACAGATAACAAGAGATATGGTAAGAACTTACCTTTGTTATCTCTGTTTCTACGAAGTCCATAGGGTCCACAGGGTTGACCTTGGGGTATAGGTTGGGAACCAAATCCGGGCACCACGCAGTTAAAGCTTTTAGCTCCCAGGATGCACTTGGGTCCACTCTCCCTATATGCCCACCCCCCAGCCAGAGGCACCTCAGTTTGTAAGTAGCCAAAGGCCGGAGGAGGAGAGAAAAAGAGAGAGAAAACTGGAACACTCTAGAACCATACTCACAGAAAAGGAGACGGGAAACCGGTGACCAGTAACACAGCCCATATGAAGCCAGGTGCGTCAGGGTGGGCGCCCTGTGGACCCTTTGGACTTCGTAGAAACAGAGATAACAAAGGTAAGTTCTTACCATATCTCTTGTTTTCTACTTCAGGGTCCATAGGGGGTCCACAGGGTTGACCTTGGGGATGTCCCAAAGCAGTTCAACCAAGGGTGGGGACGCTCCTGTGCTGAGAGGAGAATCCGTCGCCAAAAAGGAAGCATCCTGAGAGGCAAAGGAAACCAATGCCTAGAACCTTAAAAAGGTATGGACAGAAGACCACGTGGACACCTAGTAAGGCAAAACAGCCGAGGCGCCACAACGAGCCGCCCACGAGGGTTACATGGCCCGAGAAAAAACAAGCCTCAACGACAGAAATGCCTACCCATGGGTAGGCCCCTGAGGAAGACATACGAGGCCATCCAGCCAACATTTCATTATAGGCCGGCCATCGTTTCCTGTGAAAACCAGAAACCGCAGACCACCAATAAGGAGTCCGATTACCATAAGGAACTTGAACGGATCATATAAAGCCAAAGAGGCCGGACCACAGTCAATGAGGCCACACCAGCCGAGAAGACTGGGGACTGAATGGCCGTACCATAAGTTCCAGAATAATATGGAACCTAAAAACCACTCTAAGAAGAAATACAGGGCGAGAGCAACTCACACCCTGACATGATGCCCTCCAGAAGAGGGAGCCACATGAGAACGCTCCCAATTCAGACACTCTCCTGGTTGATTTAAACACACAGAGAGAGAGAGCTTAAACAATAGACCATGTAATGGCTATCACAACCAGCGGTTCCATTGACTGTCCCCGGAGGGAACAAAGAACCACTACTAACTCCCCAGGAGTCCCTAGGGAGGACAAGTGGAGGCATAATCCAGAAAACACTCCAAAGGATGAACTGGATACCAGAGCGGAGCAATTCCATATCTTAACCATACCGACAGTGTAGAGATCCGCCCTGTCAGGAAGGCCAGGCCAAGGGTGAAACCCAAGCCAGCCGGAAGGAATGCCAGAATATCTGAAAATCCTGGACACCGGAGGATCGTATCGACAGGTACGATACCATAAGAATTATGTATGCCACAGTCCGTGGCAGATCCCAGCAAAGTCTGGCCTATCTGCTCTAAACATCTCAATGAAGACAGAGCCAGGGAAGCCCTAGGACCACAGTAGGGGCGCAGTCAAAGACAAACGATCCAGGTCCAGGGAAAAACAAGGACCCTGAGACAACAGGTCCAGATAGTGAAGCAGTAGGAACGGAGTATCGATGAGGAGACTCCGAAAATCTTAGTACCAGTGATGTCTGGGACGAACTGGAGCCCCCAGAAGGAAAGCCCCTCCGTCTCGAATTAAACTTCCGAAGACCTCGAGGAAGAAGGGAGACCGGAGGACACAGGTACACAAAGTGGAAGGACCACTTCACTGACAAAGAGTCACTGAAGGTAGCTTCAGTACTCCTGGAGCTGGACTGTAACACCGGTAATGTGTGATCAAGTCAGAAGGCCATGAGGATCAATCCCCTCAGGGAGGCCCCCTCTGCTCACCAGGAGTTGAAACCTCTCTTGGAGAAGAGACTAGTCCCCGGGATGCACGTCGCGACGGCTGAGGAAGCCCGCTTCCCAATGGAGAGCTCCGGGAATAAACACTGCAGAGTTGGCCAGGAGAAGACCCTTGGACTATGTCGGAATGGATGACATACCTGACATTGCCACCCAACTACCAGTGTTGCCTAGATGGAAGTCACTGTTGTGACACTGTCGGACTGAACCTATTCAGGTTTACCGTGACATATGGGTTAGGCCAGAGTGAAGGTCCAAGACAGCCTAAAGTATCAACAAGTTAAGTGGCAGGGCAGAAACGACAGACGTCCAACTGCCCCGAAACGAATGCGGACCAGACACTGTCTGTAGCAAAGAACACCCTGGACGAGATGGCCATAGCCACCCGGACAGAGACCAACTCGCCTCCGGAGAAAGTATCATCGTTCGAACAGCGATCCGATGGGAAAAACTCGATCCATCTGGAGGGGAGTCAATTATGGCAAGGCCTGGAATGGAACTGAGCACATTCCACCCTACCAAAAGGTAGACACTCTGGTAGACCGCGCATCACAAAGAGTAATGACATATGTCGAATGCGTAGATATCCGCACACTCCAAGTTGAAGAGTGGAGATCTTGTCTTACGCCAGAAAAATTCTCAGAGTCTGAGAATCCAGCAGTGCTCCCAGATGAAGAAAACCCTGTGAGGGATGCAGGGAGGACTTTTTCTCCGTTGACTAATTATCTGTGCCGAGAAGAAGCCACGGTTATCCTGACCTGGCGGTAAAGTACCTTGGTGATCCTGCTAAAAGCAGGAGACCGTCCAGAGAAAGGAGCATTCGGATACCCTGAACAGGTGAACTGTCAGAAAATCCATAAGGCTGGTAAACCCCGGTGGAGTTGAGGACAGTCCCAAAAGGCAGAGCCCGAAACTTACAAGTGTTGCTGTGGCACAGCAAACCTGAACCCATGCTGATGAGAGGGCTCTGTACGTACCCGTAGGTACGTATCCTGAATACTCAGATATACCCTAAAATCCCCAGGTTCCAAACGTCGGATGATGGAGCATGGACGATTCCACCTGAGTCCAGGCACCGTTGGAATCTGATTCAGGGATTGAGACAGAGTATAGGCAAATGAGGACCAGTCGGTCACCGCCCCAGAAAGAAAGTAGAACAACCAGTCCCTCACTGAGATAGTGAGGTTGGCCGAAATAGCTCTGCTTACCACAAAGACTGTATAGCTTTCTGGGATTGTAAGGCCCTGATCAGGTCTGAAGAAGGGCCCGTGTAACAATGCCTGTGAGGAGGCTGCCTGAGCAATGAGAGGCCGTTGAGAATCAGTACCTCACTCTGGAAATTCCCCAGATGTAGACCTGTCCCGTCAGGCTGAGGGTATATCCTCAGGTGTAGAAACAGGGTCGTCCGGAAGTCCAGGACTGCTCGGTACTGGATATGGTGGCCCCCATGGAGGCCGACAGCCTAGGAAAAAACAGGCCTTTAGGCTGACCCTGAGGACAAAAAGACTTAACAGAGTTAGTCCGAATGTAGTGGGAGTAGCTAAAGACGGTATCTCCCCATTAGTGATACTGCCAATGATGCAACGATCTTGTCAAGGTCAGGACCAAACAAGATCTTCCCCATGGAAGGAGTGTGCACCTCTGCTTTCCCATAACGCAGCCATAGGGTACTGCGGCGGATAAAGACGCCGCCGAAACCCTGAAAGTTAGAAGACCGGCATCCCATGAGGTAATCCCACATATGACCACTGCATATTTTATGTGAGCGGCAAAAGATATTTGAACCTCAGACGCGTTGGAGGGGAAAAACATCACAAAAGCATCACCATGCGATGGCCATGGTAGGACGGGCAACAGGCCCTGAAAACGAGTACATTGCTTTCAGGCAAAGTTACCACCTACGGATCCGTAAAATCCGTCCAGGCCGGGATGGGAGGCGTATTAATGCCTGTAACCCGATGATTAACATACAAATCCATCCCAGAAGGGGATTTCCATTACTTGTGAGGACCCTCAGGGAATGGGAAACAGGAGGCCTTTGTGACTCCTCGTATCTGGCGACAGCCAGACTCCCGCTATGAGATCCACCCGCTGGGCAGAAAACGGGAGATGTATGATACAGGTGCAGGATCGACATTCTCTATATCCAGAATGAACCTGGCTACCAGCCCCAAAGCAGGGATAATAATACTTGAAATCGGCTCCCCCCATGTGAGAGGGAAAGAGCCGAATACACCATCCAGTTCACGGCAGAGCCACTGGTCAGTAACCACAGGGCGTATATCACGCCACTTAGTATTTCGTATAAAACGACATCCACCAGGGTGGCCGTTGTGGTAATCCCTGCAAGGGGAATGACAGACCGATGTGGTATCGGAGGTAATTCATGTACTGTGAAAAACCCCGGCAGGGAGCGACAGTCTGTTGCACAGGGGTAAATTGCAAGAAATTGCGAGATACCCCGAGTTCAAAAGGGCAGTATGGTGAAGTAACTCCAAGCGAGTGACGACAATGGGGCCCGCCCGGCAATCCTCAAAGGAGAGGATCCTGAGAAATAAACCGCCCTTTAAGGGGGTCGTGCAAGGGGCCCCGCACCAGATGGTGCCGCATACATAAACCTTTCTGAGTTAAAATCCTCCGCACTAATTCCTGCAGGCTATGACTTGCAGGATAGCAATAATGGGTGCAGTATCGTGTGCAATCTCCTGGTCAGATATATCTGACTATCTTGACGGAAATATTAAGCAGCGCCATACCGGTCCTGACTGACGCTAAGATTAGCTGCAGGGACCCATTATCAGCGTATGCAACTCACAGTTCCATCTAAAATATGGCAACGTGCAGCACGCAACAGTATGTGACAAACCTCACAGATATTAACAAATATATATATGTGAGGTCTCAGAACCACCCCAGGTACACCTGTATTAGGGCAGATAAAGAAAAGGGATAGATATACACTGACAGGTGAGAGAAAAAGCAGACAGTCAGCACTAGCATAAGTCACATACAATGCAGAAAAATATATATACATACATTTGCATGACATATAATATACTGCACAATGTCGCTACATTCAACTGCCCAGATTCAGTGTCTGGGAAGGCTATAGCGCTGTGTACACTCACCCAAAATGGCCAGGTACGCAGGGGGACTGGGCTCACTGACATCCTAAGAGTTCTGCAGCACCACAGAGAGAAAATGGCCACTGGAGACCTCAGAAGAAGCGTGGCCCGCGGAGGAAGCAGCTCAGCGACGCCAGACTGTATTATTGAAAGGCGCGCTGAGCTGAGGGGAGGAGCCGCTAGACAGGGAAGGCTTCCTCCCCTGGCTAGCAATTAACCCCCCGGGATGCCGGCTCCCGCTGCCGCTATAATCCCTGGTGGGCTGTGGACACGCGGGGTATGCCTCCATGGAGGGGGAGCCCGCCGCCACCACTAGCGCCTCCGGTCTGTCTCCAGAGACCGGAGGCATAAGGCTGCATATTCACACGTGGATCACCGCAAGCAGTGACCACGCGACTTACCTGTCCCCGTCGATCCGGCAGCAGCCCAGGGATTCCTCCAGAGCCCGGCTAGTACAGACTCTGGGGTCCCGCTGCGATCCCCAGATCTGTACTGGCGTCGCAGCGCCGGCGGGGTGTAGGAGCGGCAGCTCAGACGTCCATTGGACAGTCTGATGCTGCCGCTCTGAAGAGTAGTAAAAAATAATAAAATAAAACTCTTTTAAGCTTAGGGGCTGCTAAGCAGCCCCCCTGCAGTAACGGTGACCCAACTCCGGCCAGGCACCAACTTAAACTGCAGTGCCTCTGGCTGGGGGGTGGGGTTATAGGGAGAGTGGACCCAAGTGCTTCCTGGGAGCTAAAAGCTTTAACTGCGTGGTGCCCGGATTTGGTTCCCAACCTATACCCCAAGGTCAACCCTGTGGACCCCCTATCGACCCTGAAGTAGAAACTTACTGTATCTTCCTGCTGTGTTGTGGCTGTGGTAGGCTCCTCAGTAAGAGCAGCCATGCAGCGCGTGTGACATCATAGTCAGCGGCTACGGGGCCCTAAGCATCTACCCGGGTAGGAAAGCTGGTGTGCGGGGACTGAAGATGATGGGCTGGGTGCGGCAAAGCACAGTGGGTGTTATCCTCCGCAGGCGGTGAGCCCCCCTCCTCCTCCACCCTGCTCAGTGTCCCATGTCCTCCTCTCCGCACCGTCCCTTCCGCCGGACACTCTGGGCAGCTGCCGCCGTGCTATCAACAAAATGGGGTTCAGCAGCAGGGGTATGCCTGGGAGCCAGGACTCCAGTCCTGGCAGTCCCGGCCTGATTCTACCCCTTGTCCATGGTTGGCACCACCAGATGACACCCCCTCCCGGTCGGTGCCCCTGGCGAGTGCCATCCTGGCCAATGGGTAGATACGCCCCTGCTAGTCTTACATTACTTCAGACCTCTCAGCTCCAGCGTTCTCCCAGCTCCCTGTATTTCATGTGGCTTGTGTTCCCTTGTGTGCCAGACCCAGCTTGTTGGATTTCTCTTTTACATCTTAATTAGGTACTTCTCTGGTGTCTCCATGCTCCCGACCATGGCTTGTTCTGACTCTTCTTCGCATTTTCAACCTAATATTAGGATGGCACAATGATAATCTATGGCCACTACTGATTATGACCCTACATTCCTAGTGCTCCGAAGACATTGTGGGAAGCCTATAACTACAGACCTAACAAAGACACTGCCAGCAGGTGGTCCAGGAAAGAAGGGGACCAGCCCCTTAAAAAATTAAAAACTACCAGGTAGGGCAATAAATTACACACACACGGCGACAATGTTCATTAAGTAAATTCTCTATGTTATAAAACACTGACCCTCCTATTTCAGAGGGGCTGCCCAACGTGTATCTTCCCTCTGTGACGAGGATATTAAGGCTCGTATTCAATTCGCTGCACTAATAAAAGTTTGTTATCACGTTTTAATTTAACGCGCATATCGCCTGGTAACGTCACTTAACTCGTGTATGCACGCTCCCGTTTAACGTGCAATGTAATTACAAAATTCTTATTCCGGAGTTCGCGCAGTAATTCTGGCTGGTAATACCCACGTTAAATGTGGGTGAAAATGGGTAAATCAGCCTGTACCCAAAAAAAATGCAAACTAATAATGGATAACAGTATAGAAAGCTGTAATTGGACAATAACAAAGTATTTGGGGTTCTTAAAATGTGTCAAATGGCTGTTATATGCATTTTTCCAAAACAGTGAAACAATTATAGAAAGCGAGTGTGTTTCAGGCTCTAGATAAGTTGAAAGGTGCATACACACGTAAAGATTCTGTCCAACCATACAACTAGTTGATTGGTTGGAATGAAAATCTGGTAACGTATGGGAGTAACTGACAATCAGTAATTTGCTCCCAAATGCCAGAAAATGGACAAAAACTGTTGTTTGAACAAATTGTTTAGATCAAACATTTAACAAACTTGTCTGAACGACTATTTTCATCTGTTTTCTGGCATTTAGGAGCAAATTGCTGATCATCAGTTACTCCCATACGTTACCAGATTTTCATTCCAACCAATCAACTAGTTGGATGGTTGGACAGAAAATCTTTACATGTGTACCCAGCTTTAGGGGCATAAAAATGCAAGTAAGTAGATATGTGTTATTTTAAGCCACTTTTTAAAATGTGTTTAAAAACACCTAGGTGTGCCTCCATATATCCATAGTACTGTCACTATATAGTCCTAGGTTTGCCTCCATATAACCATCGTACTACTTCTATATAACCGAGGTGTGCCTCCATATATCCATAGTACTTTCATTATAGCCTAGGTGTGCCTCCATATATCCATCATACTGCCTCATTATAACAGAGGTGTGCCTCTATTTATCCATAGTACTGTCACTATATAGTCTAGGTGTGCCTCCATATATCCATCGTACTGACACTATATAGTCCTAGGTTTGCCTCCATATATCCATCCGTACTGCCTCATTATAACAGAGGTGTGCCTCTATATATCCATAGTACTGTCACTATATAGTCTAGGTGTGCCTCCATATATCCATCTTACTCCCACTATATAGCCTAGGTGTGCCTCCATATATCCATCTTACTCCCACTATATAGCCTAGGTGTACCTCCATATATCCATCTTACTCCCACTATATAGTCTAGGTGTGCCTCCATATATCCATCTTACTCCCACTATATAGCCTAGGTGTGCCTCCATATATCCATCTTACTCCCATTATATAGCCTAGGTGTGCCTCCATATATCCATCTTACTCCCATTATATAGCCTAGGTGTGCCTCCATATATCCATCTTACTCCCACTATATAGCCTAGGTGTGCCTCCATATATCCATCTTACTCCCACTATATAACCTAGGTGTGCCTCCATATATCCATCTTACTCCCATTATATAGCCTAGGTGTGCCTCCATATATCCATCTTACTCCCACTATATAGCCTAGGTGTGCCTCCATATATCCATCTTACTCCCATTATATAGCCTAGGTGTGCTCCATATAGCCATCTTACTCCCACTATATATCCTAGGTGTGCCTCCGCTCTGTCAATCACTCCAATGGTTACCTGTATTCTACTGAATTCAATATAAAATACTCTTACTTACACATAAGGCTATTAACCAAACTATACCAACATACATCTCTTCACTCATCTCAAAATATCTCCCAACCCGACCTCTCCGCTCTGCGTCTTTCATCCTCGCGTTATCACTTGCTCCCATTCACAGTTATAAGACTTTTTGGGGGGCTGCAACCACTCTGTGAAATCCCCTACCACGCACAATAAGACTTTCCTTCTAGTTTCCAAACCTTACAGTGTTTTCTGTAAACTCATCTCTTCAGACAAGCTTATCAAATCCCAGAACCACCCACATAACCTCCATATGCTAGCCTACCCAATTACATCTTCTCTATACAGTCCACACATAACCTTACATATGTTCTCTTTTTTCACCTTCACATCCTCCCGAGCCATAGCTAACATTCCTGTGCGACTGGATCATACAACCCATCAAGTGCCCCTACAATCTGGTTGGGCCAATATGCAATAGGTAGCACCTGTCCTTGTGTATCACATTCCCATTTCCCTATAGAGTGTAAGCCTGTGAGCAGGGCTCTCTTACCTCTATGTCTGTCTGTTATTACCCAATTGTAAAATGTAACAGAATATGATGGGGCTATATAAGTAACTGATAAATAAAGGATAATAATACAATAATAAATATATCCATTTTACTATATAACCCCAGGTGTGCTACTATAGACATTTTCACACATGTTTTAGATGGGATCGGTTCAAATCCCAATGCCGGAAGACCAGCAGCTATGAAGATCACGATAGGTAAGTAAACTAACTGTACCTAACCCTCTCCCCCCCTTCTCTCCCTTAGGGGTGCCTAACCCTAACCTCTCCCCCTAGTGCCTAACCCTAACCCCCCCCCTCCCGTAAGTGCCTAAACCTAACCCCCCCCGTCCCCGCAAAGTAAACCTAACCCTCCCGGGGGGGTGCCTAATCCTAACCTCCCCCCCGGAGGGTGACTAACCCTAACCTCCCCCCGGAGGGTGCCTAACCCTAACCCCCCTTCCCCTAGCCTAACCCTCCCGGGGGGGTGCCCAACCCTAAGTTTCCCCCAGGAACCCCTAACCTAACCCCCTGTCTGCACCCGCCGCCCGGCTTACCTTTGTTCGGTATGCCGGGTGTCGTGCTCCCGGTGTAGGGATAATAATAGGCGTCAGGATTTCGACTCCTATCATTAGTCCCCTGTCGGGATTGCACAGTCGGGAAGCCGGCGGTCGGTATTTCGACCGTCGGCTTCCTGACTGCATACCGTTTTAGATGTGTAAGGGAAGTACATTCCTATTGTGCCGAGTACTTATTATTTTATTATACATCTATCATTCTGACAAAGAAAAAGGAACAATAAACATAACAATGTCCAGTCCTTCACATAGACGGTGAGAGGGAGGGAAAGGACAGTGGTTGGTAATCAGAAATAAATGATTTTTTCCTTGTTATTTTGGTCCTTGTGCCCTTTTTACAGTTTACGGCTGATCTATAATTGTACATTGGCCAAGAAAGCCTTGCCATGGTGTCGCGTGGAGAACGGAGGCTCCCTGAGCAGTGATTCTTCCCATAGATTTTCACTAAACACTGAACAGAAACTAAAAACAGAAACAGGTAAAAATATCCCTACCTAATAAAAAGGCTTAAAATGACACAACAACTTGTCAGGGCAGAGATCATCCTACACAGAGTAGAAGTTTCTGCTTAATTTCCATGTAATAGAATGAGTGTTTGTCTTACATGTGCCAAGCTTTACTTCCTCCCCCACTGTATATGTACCAAGGCTGCCAGAAGACTCTCCTCCCCCCACATCTGCAGCAGGCCCCCGCCTTTTGTACTGGGGGATACCTTTCTACTGAAATAGTGAGTCGGTTTCAGGAAGGAAAAAGCAACAGAGGCGGAACGGCCTTGTTCCGGCTGCTGCCGCCCACGTAGTCTCAGCAGATTAGCATTTTGCCAACAAGGCACCTATACATCATTTATGAATAATTCTTCAGGCACAAAAGTATAAAAAGACAACCAAAAAAAATTAACCCTATTAGAAATCTTCGCACTTTCTCCCTCTGCAATATACATATAATTAGTGTCTTTTTCACCAGCTACCTGAGACACACACCAGAATTGTTACACAGGCATTACTCAGGAAGACGGCTGCACTTGTTGCGATGTGGTTTATCGGTACAATCTCCTAACGACCTGTGAGGCTGCCCATCCACTACCCAACATAGCAACGACAGCACGACTACGACATTGTAATCGTGCTGTCGTTTCTATGTCTGTGAAAAGCCTACACTGTGCGAGCAGTCGTTCGGTGCAGGCTCATCAGCCATCTGGCAACATGATGAACCTGACGTTATCGTCAGGTTGACCAGCTTCTTTGCCCGATGATAGATGTCCAATACGACCAGCATGCACGCACATCGCTGGTTCGTATTAGACATTAAACTGCACGATTTGCGGGCGGTTACCAAGTGACTGAGAGATAACGACGGTCGTTAACGCTCAATCGCTAGGTTTAATCGCCTAGTGGATGGGCAGCTTAAGTGAATCAAATTTACAAATGGAAGCCACATGTCACTGATCCGGCCGTCCAGGAGCCGTTCCTGGCCACTGAAACATAATAAACGGCTGCCCGCTCCTCTACTTTCAGTCCTGCCAATACTGTAGCATCACATTTCACTATTTGTATAGTATATTTACTATTTCTCTCCGGTAGCACAAGATCATACACAGTGCAAGTGCGTTTTGCACATGCATCTAAGTGAAACATTAGGCATCCGTTATCAACTACGGGCAATTCAGTGTTGTATGCATTCTCCGTCCCATTTCCACTTGTGGCTGAATGGGTGTAACTTGGTATTCGCATATTTTGAAGGCGTGTTGTCGGTGTATACGCAAGAGATCCGTCTGATTTCAGAAGGGTCTCCTGCACCAAAGGACGGGAGGGTGAATGGGGGTGATGTGTACATGACAGAGGTGTATCTATAATGAGTGCAGGGTGTGCGGGGAACACGGGCCAGGGGAGCCCCGCACCGCACACCCTGCACCCATAATATTACTTACCTCTCCGGAGTCCCACGTCGGCGCGGGGGTCCGGCGCTGTAAAACGACTGGAAAATGGCCGCGGCGGACATTTTCCCGGTAACCTGTGCAGACACTATAGACTCTGGGCACACTCTAGTGCCCAGAGTCTATAACTCCGGCGCTGGCCGCGCACAGCTCAGTGCGCTGCCAGCCGCCGGACGGAGAGGAGGGGGCCCGTGTCGGAGACTGCACACGGGCCCCCTCCTATCTAGAAACGCCCGTGGTACATGATCTCTGCATATGGGCGAATATCCACATTTATTTAACACGGTTGCACTTGTGATCTTATTGGCGTGCAAATCTGAAATAGGCCCATTACCACCTATTACAGAACGCAATATTGGCCACACATACAGCAGGAAATGAATACACATAAGTGGGTGTGTCTTAATAAGATGTACCTGAATAACCTGCACAGCCTACAAATGAAGCAGGGCTGAACAAATCCCAGGATCCAGGAAGCCAATGCTCGGAAACAGTTTCTGCTGGCACCAACCATTTCAACTGTTTTGGGCACTTTCCACACACAGAAATAATTTTATTGGTGTGGATGAAAAGGGATGTTGGGCCTAATTAAGATATGTACGCAAATCTAATGGTTTACGGACATCTCTGTTGTTTGTCGATCTGTACTGTGCATGTGCAGATCTTTGTCTGTGGCGATGGACGCATTGCCCCCCTAAGCTGCAGCATGATTTACATGCTGCGGGCATTTGGGGGCGGTGGTGGCCAGTATTACAGAAAACGGGGACGTGCCAGCCCCGATTTCTGCAGCCATTCAACTTGAGACCAACCAGCAAGCAGCAATTACCCCTGATTTCTGCTCGCACCTCCAGAGTTCTCTTCTCCTTGACATGTTACCCAGGAGGAGAGACCCCACCCACACAACCCACAGCTACTTCAATCTGCCCTATAGATGTAATTCACATGTCTGTATCACAATTACAAGCAGACCTGTCAAAAAATACTATTACCTAAAATGCACATTTACTACATTTAAAAATACATTTATTTTCTACAACTAGCACATGGCGCCAAGGCTTCATCTGCTTCGGAGCTGCAGCGCCGGATATTAACTATTCAAGCGCGGCAGTGCCACCCAATAAATGTTAAATATTAAAATACAGTATAACTTCGCCCAACATTTTAATGACTTTCACACAGCATTTCACTAGTTCCAGCTAGGGATGGCCATCGATGTTTTCAAAACATCGATGGTGGCCACCATATGTGAAATAGTTGTGCCATTGATGCAGAGAACCAATGGTAACTCCACCATCGATGAAAAGAGTGGAAGCCAATGTTTTGATTTTTTTTTTTTTTCCCCCTGACAGGACGGAGCTTAGCCACCCCCCCAGCGTCCGCTAAGTTCCGCCTCCTTTTTTGCTTGGCCCATGGTGGCGACCATCAAGGGGTTTGCAAGCCATCAATGGTTCGCCATAGATGGTTTTGTGCCATTGATGGTAATCACAGATGGGTCATCCCAGCGCGCATGTTAATTACATTAGGCAAAAGGTTGGCCACAATTACACTGACTAGCACCGCAGCACGGACGGTTAAGCCTCAGCGCTGTAGCGGCCATACCTCCAATTGATTATATGGATTTGGGGTGATACTAGCTGGGGATTACAATTACCACTAGGTCTTTTAATGAAAAGGAGAAGCAAGGAGAAAAAGAAATCTACCTTCATCTATGTCCAAGAAAAGCCTGTAAATCTTTATGGGATTGTGCGCCCACACAAAGTAGGATAATGTCTGGCCTTCATCACTGCCGACCCAGCAGTGAGGCTGAAAAGGAGAAGAGAAAGAGCGAATAATCACTGACCACTGGGCCTTTGGCTGTCTGTCTGTGTGGTATGTATTACCCCCTCCTCCACCACCACCAGGGTTCACCATGGTATTGCTACAAAATATGTATTATGAGCACTGTTTTTCTCCTCAGTGTGATACACTGGGATACATACAGCAGGTAAAATAAGTATTGAACACACCAACATTTTTCTCTGTAAATATAATTGTAATGGGGCTATTGTAATGACTTTTTCACCAAATGTTAGCAACAACCCATGCAATCCACACATGCAAAGAAATCCAACCATAGATGTCCATAAATTAAGTTATGTGTAATAATGTGAAATGACACAGGGAAAAAGTATTGAACACATGAAGGGAGTTGCAAAAAGGCATGGAAAGCCAAGACACCAGCTGAAATCTATCAGTAATTAGAAAGCAATCCTGTCACTTGTCAGTGCAAATTAATATAAACTGGTTCAGTCCCAACTGATGGCCTATAAAAAGGTGTCTCATTACCAAGGTGTCACGCAAGAAACATCTCATGATGGGTAAAAGCAAAGAGCTCTATCAAGACCTTCGCAAGCTTATTGTTACAAAACATACTGATGGCATTGGTTACAGAAGGCTTTCTAAACTTCTGAATGTTCCAGTGAGCACTGTTGGGGCCATAATCCGGAAGTGGAAAGAACATCATTTCACCGTAAACTGGCCACGACCAGGTGCTCCTCACAAGATTTCTGACACAGGAGTGAAAATAATTATCAGAAAAGTTGTCCAAGAGCCAAGGACCACTTGTGGAGAGCTTCAGAAAGACCTGGAATTAGCAGGTACAATTGTTTAAAAGAAAACAATAAGTAATGCACTCAACCGCCATGGCTTGTATGCACGCTCACCACGCAAGACCCCATTGCTGAAGAAAAAGCATGTTGAAGTTTGTTTAAAGTTTGCTGCACAACATTTGGCCAAGTCCATGAAATACTGGGAGAATATAGTCTGGTCAGATGAGACTAAAATTGATCTATAATGTCATAATACACACCATGTTTGGAGGACCAATGGTACTGCACATCACCCCAAAAACACCACACCATCAGTGAAGTTTAGAGGTGGGAACATCATGGTGTGGGGCTGTTTTTCAGCATACGGTACTGGCATACTTCATGTGTTTGAAGGAAGAATGAATGGAAAAATGTACAGAGCCATTCTTGATAAATATCTGCTGCCATCTACCAGGATGCTGAAGATGAAACAAGGGTGGACATTTCAGCAAGACAATGATCCCAAACACAAAGCCATGGACACTCTCAATTGGTTTCAGAGAAAGAAAATAAAGCTGCTAGAATGGCCCATCCAATCACCTGAGTTGAATCCAATTGAAAATCTAGGGAAAGAACTAAAGATCAGGGTTCACAGAAGAGGCCCACGGAACCTTCAAGATTTGAAGAGTGTTTGTGTAGAAGAATTGGCCAAACTCACACCTGAGCAATGCATGAGACTAGTTTCTCCGTACAGGAGGCGCCTTGAAGCTGTCATAACCAACAAAGGCTTTTGTACGAAGTATTAAATACATTTCAGTAAGCGTGATCAATACTTTTTCCCTGTGTCATTTCACATTATTACACATAACTTCATTTATGGACATCTATGGTTTGATTGCTTTGCATGGGTTGTTGCTGACATTTGGTGAAAATTTTATTACAATAGCCCCATTACAAATATATTTATTGAGAAAAATGTTGATATGTTCAATATTTATTTTACCCGCTGTATAGAATGTAAGCTGGCACGACCCCTTTGTCTGTTATTGCCTAGTCTTGTTATTCCTGTTTCGTTCCCAATTGTAAAGCGCAATGGTATATACTGGTGCAATATATGTAACTGTTAATAAAATAATATTACATGCAGAAGGGTCATTTATTTACATTTTTCTACTCAGCATTATATACAGTACAGCATATTAGCAGCAGAGTGGTCGTATGTTACTCTCAGCATTTCTCCAAGTAGAATGCTCATATATTCCTTTCCTTGTTTCCCCTCAGTGTTATATACAGGGTCATATTATAGGGATCTGGTCAAAATCCCAATGCCGGCACCTGTCAGAATGCCAGCGCCGGCATCACGACGCTTAGTACTGGGGTTAGGGGGAGGGTTAGGCACTAGGGGGAGGATTAGGTTTAGGCATTAAGGGGGGGAGGGTTAGGGTGCGGGCAGATTAGGTTTAGGCACTATGGGGGGGACGGTAGGTTTAGGCACCAGTGGGGGGGGAGGGTTAGGGAGAGGCTTAGGATACTGACCAACAAGTGTCGGTACTCTAACCCAGTTGGTATACCAGCGTCGGGATTCTGACCGTCAGGATCCAGAGCACCGGCATGCCGTACCCAACCCATATTATAAACATAATGATCATACAGTGTATTCCTCTCAGTGTTATCTACTTGTTCATATAGGGCTTCATTCAGAGGCGGCCGTACGGTCTACGACCGCCTCGATGTTTGTCCGGTGCGCATGCGCACGAGGGAGCCGGCTCCTTCGTGCGCATGCGTGAGACCCGCTATGACCGACAGCGCCGGTCGTAGCGGGTCTCTTTCCAAAGGGGGCGAGCTGTCGATGTTGATTGACAGCTCACCCCGTTTGGAAGGTGGGCCGGGGGGGTGGCAGCCCAAACGGAGGCGTTCCCATGGGAACGCCTGCCGTTTGGGGGAGGCCCAGTGGAGAGCTTCCGGCTCTGACAGAGCCAGAAGCTCTCCGGGGCTTACGACAAGTGAGACCCTACCCTAGGGTCTCGTCGCAAGCCCCGATGTCATAGACCATCGCGACCATCACCCTAGCGGACGTTATAGCTGTGGGTGTAAACCCACAGCCTAACGACCGAAACAGAGGCGGCCGGTCAGGATGCAAGCGGCCGCCCAGTTTCTGAGCGACCACTTGCATCCTCCGACCGCCTCTGAATGAGGGCTAGCGTTCCTGCTAGGCTGTTTTAGTGGGGCGCGGCGCCCTGCCCTCTTTCTGGAAGGCAAAAAGCGCCCTGCCCTCCAGAAGGAGGGCAAAAAGCGCCCTGCCCTAACAGCCTGCGGGAACTGTCTTCATCCGCGTGTCGCAGTGTCCCACGGGTGAAGAAATGTGCGGTGACCCGGTCACGGCCGGAGAATAGACGCCGGGCGCATGCGCCCGGCATCTATTCTCCCTGTGTGCAGGGCTTGGGGGCTGCCCGGCGTGTCCGTAAGTGCCGGGCACGCCCCCAAGAGTGACAAAAGGGGACGCGTCTTATAGACACGCCCCCTTTTCGATGACCACGCCCCCTTCTCGGACGCGCACGAACGTGCCCTCTCTAGCTCCGGCGCCCTGCCTCGCGCCGGAGCTAGAGTGAACACTAGAGGGCCATAGTGTAAGCAAATAGGTCATAAACTATTCTTGGTGTTACATACTGGGAAACATTATAAGAGGAGAGGTCAGATATTCCATTTAAAACAAATAACAAATAAGAACAGTCGGCGCTCATAGGGGGGAAAATGGATGTTAAACCACTAGCTGCTCTCTCAGGAAATATCCCCACTTCCGTGTATGGTTCCAGGGAACTTCACTTCATAACCAGACTTTCACGGTTCAAGGACCCTTGTCCAGAACACCCAGCCTCTAGTTTTCGTCCACCAGTGTGCTACAAAGACCTTATTTCAAGTTGACTGACATATAGATAATCTCAGTCATAACCTTTGGTTGACACTTAAACATCAAAACCCTTTACCACAGAGCACTTTATCTATTTTGTTGTAGATATTCCATTTAGTATTATATGCTTGGAGAAATATTATAGGTAGAATGGTCAGATATTCCACTCAGTGTTATATACTGGGAGATATATTATACGTAGAATGGTCAGATATTCCACTCAGTGTTATATATTGGGAGATATATTATACGTAGAATGGTCAGATATTCCACTCAGTGTTATATACTGGGAGATATATTATTATACATAGAATGGTCATATATTCTACTGGGTTGGGTATGAAATACAGACGGCCAGGAAGCTGTCTAACTAAAGCCTGACGCCACAAGCCCGAACGCTGAAAATCCCAACTGGGGCTGGTAAGTACCCTAACCCTCCCTTAGGGGTGCCTAAACCTAACCCCTCCCCCTGCATCTTAAACCTTTCCCTCCCGGGGTGGTATCTAACCCTAACCCCCCTCCCTGCACCCTAACCCTTCCGGGGTGGTGCCTAAACCTAAGTCTCCCCGGAGGGCCCTAAACCTAACCCCCACCCCCCCACCGGGGCTAAGCGTTACCACTCACCGGCTTACCTACGTTCGGAAAGCCGTCGGTCTAGATTCCGGCATCAGGATTTAGACAGACGTCGGTATTTCGATGCCTGTCTTTAGTCCCGCGTTGGTATTTAGACGCCGGGATTTAGGCAGACGGCCTCCTGGCCGTCTGCATTTTGACTGTATCCCATTCCACTCAGTGTTATATACTGGGGGACATATTATAGGCAGGGTGGACATATATTCCTCTCAGTGTTATATACTGGGGGACATGTTATAGGCAGGGGGGAACATATATCCCTCTCAGTGTTATATACTGGGATATATAGGCAGGGTGGACATATATTCCTCTCAGTGTCATATACAGGGAGATATATTATAGGCAGGGTGGACATATATTCGTCTCAGTGTTATATACTGGGAGATATATTATAGGCAGGGTGGACATATATTCCTCTCAGTGTCATATACTGGGAGATATATTATAGGCAGGGTGGACATATATTCCTCTCAGTGTTATATACTGGGGGACATGTTATAGGCAGGGGGGAACATATATTCCTCTCAGTGTTATATACTGGGAGATATAGGCAGGGTGGACATATATTCCTCTCAGTGTCATATACTGGGAGATATATTATAGGCAGGGTGGACATATATTCCTCTCAGTGTCATATACTGGTAGATATATTATAGGCAGGGTGGACATATATTCCTCTCAGTGTCATATACTGGGAGATATATTATAGGCAAGGTGGACATATATTCCTCTCAGTGCCATATACAGGGAGATATATTATAGGCAAGGTGGACATATATTCCTCTCAGTGCCATATACAGGGAGATATATTATAGGCAAGGTGGACATATATTCCTCTCAGTGTCATATACTGGTAGATATATTATAGGCAGGGTGGACATATATTCCTCTCAGTGTCATATACAGGGAGATATATTATAGGCAAGGTGGACATATATTCCTCTCAGTGTCATATACTGGTAGATATATTATAGGCAGGGTGGACATATATTCTGCTCAGTGTTATATACTGGGGACATGTTATAGGCAGGGTGGACATATATTCCTCTCAGTGTTATATACTGGGGGACCTATTATAGGCAGAGTGGACATATATTCCTCTCAGTGTTATATACTGGGGGACCTATTATAGGCAGGGTGGACATATATTCCTCTCAGTGTTATATACTGGGGACATGTTATAGGCAGGGTTGACATATATTCCGCTCAGTGTTATATACTGGGGACATGTTATAGGCAGGGTTGACATATATTCCTCTCAGTGTTATATACTGGGGACATGTTATAGGCAGGGTTGACATATATTCCTCTCAGTGTTATATACTGGGGACATGTTATAGGCAGGGTTGACATATATTCCGCTCAGTGTTATTAATGGGGGACCTATTATAGGCAGGGTTGACATATATTCCTCTCAGTGTTATATACTGGGGGACCTATTATAGGCAGGGTTGACATATATTCCTCTCAGTGTTATACACAGGGAGATATATTATAGGCAGGGTTGACATATATTCCTCTCAGTGTTATATACTGGGGGACATGTTATAGGCAGGGTGGACATATATTCCTCTCAGTGTTATACACTGTGGGACATAATATAGGAAATAATGAGGAAACAAATATACCAAATACTCAAGAAACAACAGGTACGTATCCTACAATAAAATAACATGTTGCACTCATTATAAGCTCATGCACACATCTGTACTTATAAACAAGTGCCATGGCTACATGTGTGCCTACAGCTATAGTATTTGCGTGTGTGTGCCCAGCCAGCACAGCTATGAAGTTACCTCATATAAATCCTAGCTGGGTGGGTATATGGGGCAGCCATGTGCTATGTGCTATCTCTGCTGTCACTTTCCCCTCACCTCAAACCACTACTACTCCCAGCACCAGTACACTACTACTCCCAGCACCAGTACACTACTACTCCCAGCACCAGTACACTACTACTCCCAGCACCAGTACACTACTACTTCCAGCACCAGTACACTACTACTCCCAGCACCAGTACACTACTACTCCCAGCACCAGTACACTACTACTCCCAGCACCAGTACACTACTACTCCCAGCAGCAGTACACTACTACTCCCAGCACCAGTACACTACTACTCCCAGCACCAGTACACTACTACTCCCAGCACCAGTACACTACTACTCCCAGCAGCAGTACACTACTACTCCCAGCACCAGTACACTACTACTCCCAGCACCAGTACACTACTACTCCCAGCACCAGTACACTACTACTCCCAGCACCAGTACACTACTACTCCCAGCACCAGTACACTACTACTCCCAGCACCAGTACACTACTACTCCCAGCACCAGTACACTACTACTCCCAGCACCAGTACACTGCTACTCCCAGTCAGCGACATGGTCATCATTCCAGTACTGCTGCCAGCACCGTGATATATCATTAACGTCCACTCACTGGCACCCGCACCAGTCTACTGGCACTTTCCTGCCCGAGCTCAGTGGGCGGGGCCTGTCGCGACATGAGTATGACGCGCGCTGCGGGGACTCCCCCCCCATTCCCAACCCAGGGGAAACTACAATTCCCGACACGCTCGCTGGGCAGGGCCGGAAACACGCGGAAAGCAGCCTGTGTGGGTGTTGGGGGGTGGGCAGAGAAAGAGACACTACTAGTGACAAGTCAGGGTGGACGAGGAGCTACCCCACCGGGCAGGAGGAGAGTGAGGGGAAGTAGTGGGTAACTGTGTGATAAGTGGTCTCCGCAGGTGGATTGCTGTATATAGAGAGGGGGCTGAGCTGGCACTGAGTGCATATATATATATATATATACATACATACATACATACATAGTGTCTGTCACCCATAGACAGAGCTGCCAGGCTTCCCCTCTGTGTGACTGTGCAGGGCTCAGGCTCTGGCTGTGTGTGTAGTGCAGGGATTAGTACTGTACATATAGACCAGCAGAGGGGTTGTTTACAAAGGGATCTATAGGGGTGACGTTGATGTATAAGTGTGTGTCATTTATACGCCTATAGCTGAGTGGCGCCTACAGAAAGGTGAAGTGTGCACGTTAAATATAATACAAATACAGTGACCTATCCCTAGCCGAGCTTACCGTAAGCAGGTGATTATTACACGGAGCAGCATGGGCATTGTGTAGCTGTGTAAAGTCTTATTTATCCAGTTGGAGAGAGAGCGCTGAGAAGAGACCTCTCACCATGTCTCTGGAGGATCCCTTCTCTGTGGTCAGAGGGTGAGTATCTGCTTTCTGAGTGCATTTATTATTATCATCCTTAATTTATATGGCGCCACAAAGGTTCCGCAGCGCCTTACACAGTACATAAATGAGCACACAAGAAAAACAGTTATTAGCCGTACAATACAAGGCAGGACAAGGACATGGTTTATAGACATAGCTGCATAACACAAGCAGCAGGACATAAGCAACCAGGTGTTAGGTGCTGTTGTGGGGAGTTAGGAGTAAATTATACTATACGTAGGGGGAGGAGAAGCACATGAGGGATGAGGGCCCTGCTCGTGAGAGCTTACATTCTAAAGGGGAGGGGCAGACAGACAGGGGCGACACAGATGGGGTAGATAGTGAGGAAGGAGCATGGAGCAGTGGGTTAGGGTATGTGCTGCGGAATGTGTGTGTATAAGATGACCTGATATGTCAAAATTAAGTTCATCATTCATCTCTATGTCAACAAATAGATTTTGATTGTTTTTTACATGAGAGATGTACAAAATAAAGTTGTAGCACCTTAATTATTGTGTGTTACATTGTAGCATCTAAATACAGTACATTCAGATAAAAATGCAGCTATTATGGGACTGTCCCGCCATCCTAATACAGTAGTGACTACTTTAATCCCAGCTGCTGGGTGCCATGCCATGCTCCTATCAGTGGGTGCATCTCACATGCTAGACCCACCCACAAATGGGTGCAGCCATGCCCAACATGTTGTGGTCCCACAGGTGGTGGTTGTACCTGGGCCCAGAATTTCTCTTGGCAGCCCTGGAGGTGACAGGCAGAACCAGGAGGGCATAGGGCTTAGTGGTGGGGTAACAAGACCATGGAGGGAGGGAGGTGGCTGAGAGTGGAGGAACAGGAAAGGAGCAGAGGGTTGGAAGGCAGAGTGATGAGAGAAAAAAGGGGGAACAACAAGTGGAGGAGACAAGAGGGGGAAGATAGAGATGGATAAAGCAGAGGATTATGTGGGCACTGAATATTGGGGGTGTATGAAGTAAGCGTGTTCATGCTGTGGACGAGGTAATAAGTTAGATGAAAACTGGAGTTAAATGTTCAGAAATACAGGTAAAAGAACAGTGCTGCTAATGTCCAATAGTGATATATAAAGAGAGGTGTGCGAGTAGTGGGTGCAGGAATTAGTTATTAAAAGAATGATTAAGGTGAACATATGTGACGCAAAGGAAAAAGGCAATACAAACGAGATTTTTTGTAGTATGAGGGGTAAAATTACAATGTACAGAGACCATCCAGTCAGAAATTGTATGAACAACAAAGATCAATCAATAGGAGCAGCACGCAGATAGGGGGGGACCTGCTATGTCCAAGCAGTGAGTGCAGCAAGGAGAGTCCTAGGTATTCATACAACGGCAGATGGTGAATTTGGAAACTCACATAAATATGTTGCTTGATGTCGGTCAGAAGGTGTTCTGGCTTTGAGGATGTTTTCCATCAGTTTTCCTCCAGCTTAACTCCAGCGTAACTGCGTCTTAGTTATTAAATTGTAATTACACTTCTAGAGGGGTATTCAATATGAAAGGTTAACTTCCCTGGCGAAGTTAACGTTTCATATCGGAGTTTTTTTCTGCGTAAAGGTATGGTACGCGCTCCCGCTTATCCCCGTATTCAAAATAAAATTAACGAAAACGGGAAACTCCGAAGTTGGATTTGCGTAAAGTTACGATTTTTCCTTAAAATAATTGTAAGACCCCCCTAAAGTTGTAAAAACATGTGGGATCACTATGGGTACCCCCGTTTTAGCCTTTAATTGAAAGTCGGGGATTTAAATAGCCGCAGCAGGTATTTTTTTCCGACATTGAAGAAGTGATGCAGAAGAGCATTTAGGTTATTTTTCTCGTTTTTTAAGTGGTCCCATCAAATTTGGGGTACATGAAAATGGGTACTAGCATATTTTGGTGTCCCTAAAGTAATTTGTTAAAAATTCTGCATTTGTGCACCTGCTGCTATAATTCTATTCTAGAAAACACCTGCTGCTATAATTCTATTCTAGAAAACACCTGCTGCTATAATTCTATTCTAGAAAACACCTGCCGCATACTTGCAGAATAGCCCTGAACCTATTTCCCTATTGTTTAACAATTTTTTCCCTTTTTTTTTTTTTGCACCCCAATTTTTAAATTAATTTTTTTCGGGTGTCTCTATTTTTTTAAAAAACTTTTTTTGACACAGTTCTTTTTTAAATGTCAATCTCAGGGCTGCAGGCTATTTTTTTTTTAAGCCTGCACCCCTAAACCCCAATTCTGCCCTTTTTTTCGACACCTATTCAATGGTGAAAAGTTATCACCGTTTTTTATCAAAGACTTTTCAAAACTGCGATAAGTCTTTGAAATTGAATACGGTGTAAAACTAAAACAAGTGATATTAACGCAAAAAACGATGTTATCGCACCCATATTGAATACCCCTAATAATCTAATGCAGCCTACGCCTTTGCAGCCTTACTGATCACTAATAACTAAAGTTTCAAACATGTGTCTGTGTGCTCACTGATTGGGACCCCACCCCCAGAGCCCAACACACTAAAATGGTATGCAATAAAGTCTAATGGGGGGTATCCACTAGACGATAAAGTTGAACGATAACGATAAAATCGTTCAATAATCGTTTGAACATCGTTTGAAACTTTGGTCTTTTAGACATCTATCATCGTGCAAACATGCTGGTCAACCTGACGATATCGTCAGGCTCAGCATGTTTCCAGATGATGGATGACCCTGCACTGAACATCTGCTTGTTCAGTGCAGGCACATCACACGACTGACAAACGACTGCACGATTACAATGTCGTAATCGTGCAGTCGTTTTCAGATCTTGTAGTGGATGCCCCCAAAAGATATACAGTTTGTGAGAAGGGAGTAGACCATCACATATTCACAAAATATTCCTAACTTCCTCTATAGAAATTGCTCCTAATATAGTAGTAGTGATAATTTACCTAGAGTAAAATCTTTAAAGCTGTGCAATAGCATATATATAGATATATATATATATATATATATATATATACAAACACTCTACTGTACACATATACGCTTTGGGGCAGAGGATACGGCTTATAAATTCGTTATCATATCCTAACCGCCGAGGCGTGAGCTACTTCGTGCCTCGGGGATGTCGCTAGCATCTAGTGAATTGATTGGTTGACTGAGCCAGAAAATTTTGAGCAGGATGACTCGTACAACCCACCCATACCACCTATATGCCCGTAGTAACTTTACTTTTGATCTTATTTTCAAATATAGTATTTGCTCACATGCCACCGTCATAGCAGGTGGGTACTCTTTATTTTTGTGACCACGCACCACCTCTACTCTGTATCACCGTCTCTAACATCTATCATGCTCGTCCTCTTCTCCTCTCCCCTACCTTTTCTACTCCGCAGGGAGGTGCAGAAAGCACTAAACACCACCCGAGGCCTGTACCAGCGCTGGTGTGAACTCCTCCAAGAGGGCAATGTCACCAGTGTGGAAGAGTTTGATTGGACAACCAACGAACTTAGGAACTCCCTCAGGAGCATAGAGTGGGACCTGGAGGACCTGGAAGAAACCATCAGTATCCTAAGTGTGTGGAGGTGTTGTCATAGTCTTGTGAGGCTAGCTTGTATCTTCCTCCCTTCCCCAAATACCCGCTCCCCCTGTTTTTAATTTTTCCTTCACTCGTCTCATGGGCATCGTGGAATCAAACCAGCGAAAGTTCAAGATTTCCAGAGCAGAGCTTAACGAGAGGAAGATATTTGTGGAGAACACACGAAGTTCCCTAAAGGTGACACGCTCTTAATTTTCTATTCCATCCCTAGTCCACGTATTCCGCTACCTACTCTACTCCTTGTATCCCAGCTCCTGCAAGACCGTTTTCGCCATGCTCTCTGTTGTCTGTGTGGTACATAAATGCAGCTCTGCACAATGTACCCGACCTTCAAAGTAACAGGTTTGCTGGATCTGTAGACCCTTGTTTCCTTGCAGCTCTCCCTGATTCTTTAATAAGATTGTCGTTTGCTAGACTAGTACATTCCAGTGGATCCTAACAGTATAATGTGATACACAGCTCATTATATTGTATTATTGGGTCAGGTAAAGCTGCATGGATGGATACTTGGGTTTACAGATCCGTCAAATCCACAGCAACCCATTTCACTGCCTTTCACAGGGGTATTCAATATGGAGCGAAAACGCCGTTTCTGCGAGGTTTACGCTCGGATGACATCATTTTCGCCGCTTTTACTTTTACACCATATTCAATTTGAAAACTTTTCGCCGGTGCGAAAAGTATATTGCATTCGACCCTGCGAAAAAAGTATCACCAAGGAATGGGTGGCGAAAAAAAGTGCAGAATTGGGGTTTTGGGGTGCAACATTTTGGAAACCACCCTGCAACCTTCAGACAGTCCCCCAAAGGTAAACTGTCAAAAAAAAATTAAAAAAACCTCAGGAGACCCCCAAAAAAGCACTTTCATTTTGGGGGCGAAAAAAAAAATTGGGGGGTACAAAGTTAAAAACTAGCGAACTACAATCTAGGGGGGTCCCCAAGTATGCCCCAGGTGTTTTTTCATTGCAGGTGTTTGTGGCAGGTGGATTTTTCACATTTTTTAAAACTTCACTTTAGCAACTTTTAAATATGCTCACCCCCATTTTCAAGTACCCCAAATTTGCTGGGACTACTTACTTCCTGCAAAAAAAACTTGTTAATACTATTCTTCACCACCTTCCCAAATCCCCAAAATAGCAGCTATTGAGCCCGTTTAAAGACCCCAAAAACCTTCAACAGGGCTAATCGGGGGTATCCAGAGTGATCCCCCATGTAAGAGCATCTTTTTGGGGGTGTTAGGGTCATTTCCCCAAAAATCAGCAAAGTTTTCGCTGATTTCACATTGAATACGGGTATAATCGGGAGCGCGCCCGATACTTTTTCGCCGGCAAAAGCTCCGATGTGCGGCGAAAACTTTGACACGCATAGACGGCGAAGTTTACGTTTCATATTGACTACACCTGCTAGTGTTGTTTAATATTTTACTAGCAGACTGTTGGGTGTCCAAGGGAGTTACCTGTTATTCTTGTTTTGCATCATACAGTCTACCGCCAACCTGCGCCAATCCCCGTTATTACCAGCATAACACTTGTATTTTCAGGAAATGAGGGATCACATCTCCAGCCCCAGAGCCCAGGCTTTTACCGAGAGAAAGAACAGAGAAGTAAGTCTCTTCTGATCACCCTCTCCCATTGGCGATCTTTTACACGTATGTCGGCTCAAGTCTCATTCCTGATCTCTCTGCTGTCTCAGGCATTGGGCGTCTCTGACCCACCGCACTCTGATCGATTCGCTCGCCTGGACGATGAGATTATCTCGGGAAACTCCCGTTACGTGGAGGAGCAGCAGGCCCAGCAACAGGTGTGCCCTGTGTCCGTCAGTCTGTGGAGCGGTTCCGTATCCACACTTGTGTCTTTATGACGCCTCCATTAAAGTTGTATGTAGCTACGGCTGTTGATCACCCAAAAACACTCCCCAAATACACATCAGTCTGCCTTCCACCTAAGGACCCTGACTGCTCACATTAGCCTCACTTGCTTTCTGCCCTTTGGTGATGCCATATCTGACATTGACCTTATTTGCCCCATTAAACTGCCCATCCCATTTGTATAGACTCCTCCCCTTGTTGTATACATCCTACTCTTCAGTGCCGGCGCTGGGTGTCTTTGCGCCCAGCACCATTGCGTGTCCTCCCCCTCTCACCTTATAATAATACCTACCATAGATGGGTGGAGGGCGGGGATTATCTCCGGCCGGACCCGGCGCCCCTGTGCGGCCGCACTGACAGAACGTGTGAGGAGCCGGCCCTGCTACCCTTCTACTCGACATGGAGCAACAATCAAATCCCAGTCGCCACAACTCAAGGTGTGATCCAAGTTCCTCTGCATTGCCCATGCCTACTCTCCGCTGTCTGTTGCCTAAATTAGCAGCACAATCCAAGCCTCATGCTGAAAATCGCCAGGAGCCCAGTGCATACCCCTTCCCAGTCAATCTCAAGGGTAGCTCAGGAGTGAGGCTGCAGATTTGGCCTATTGTTGTCGAGACTCATACAACATCCCTGAGTAGGCCACTTCTAGCTTATGTAGTGCAGTGTATGTGTGTTTCTCTGGTCATCCACAAGTAGGGCTTTTCCACGGCTGGCACAGCCCAACAAATCTAACTCGTGGTCTTGGCCCACTTGTAGATATTGCAGTAAACCTGACTAGAGTAGTCTCAAACTGCATCTTCAATTAATGGTGCAACCGGAGGTGGTTTATGAGGATTGAGTCAGGTCTGTACAGCCAAGACCAAAAGTTTTGAGAATGACACAAGTATTGGTTTCCACACAGTTTTCTGCTTCAGTGTTTTTAGACCTTTTTGTCAGATGTTACTATGGTATACTGAGGTAACATTACAAGCATTTCATTAAGTTTATGCAAAGAGTAAATATTTGCAGTGTTGACCCTTTTGCTTATTCAAGACCTCTGCAGTTCGCCCTGGCATGCTGTAAATCAACTTCTGGGCCACATACTGACTGATGGCCGCCCATTCTTGCCTAATTTTTGTGGCTAGTCTGGACGTATAATTATTGAAATACAAATGTTTCGTTCCACGCGGCCTATAGCCGCAATTAATGTTCTTTTAGTAACGGACAAGCATCTCGACCAAACAGTATGGTTCAAGCATAGAGTAGGCTCATCCAGGCCTCTGATGGCAGGAATGGTCTCATAATAGAATAGACCGAATACTGTTTATCTCTGTCTCCTTAGCTGATTATGGATGAGCAGGATACGGAGCTGGAGCTAGTGTCCGGCAGTATACGGGTTCTGAAGGACATGTCGGGGCGCATTGGAGACGAATTGGATGAGCAAGCCGTGTGAGTTATCACGAAGCATACTAAGGTTGTAGTTTATACTCATGTCTTCCCTGTGTGTATAATTGTTATCCCTGTAATCTCTACCCTCAGGATGCTGGATGACTTCTCCCAGGAGATGGACAACACTCACAACCGCATGGACTCTGTACTCAAGAGAATGGCCAAAGTATCTCACATGACTAGCGGTGAGTTTGTTGGTGAGGTTCCTAAGAACCAGTTACACCACCAGGCAGTTCACAACCTAACATTCATGATGCACCTGATCTTAGCGCACCGATTTGCTGCACACCGGTGAAAGGTTCACCACGCATTTCAGTAACAAAGGACAGGTTTCGGCATAATATTGAAATAGTAAAAGTGTCTGGGCCAATAACTATACAGTGATCCCCAAGGCTGTTAAATATAAACAATTTAATTTATTCAACATACATGGAACAGTAGTTCATCCCATTAAAACATATTAATAAACAGTATACAATATTGCCATCTGTAATAACATGACTGGAGATGATACAATATTATGCACAAATGAGGTCTCAGATAGATATATGGGACATATATGTCTGATCGTATTGGATTATAACCTGTGCGTTAATACAACTGTATCCATATATAATGCAAAAGGAACTTCGCACGGGACATTTATCAACAGTATCTACAATCGATGACTATTTAACTTTGCACTTAAGGATATATTTATATGCCGGAAGTTCTTTTTTGCATTATATATGGATACGGTTGTATTAATGCACAGGTTATAATCCAATACGATATGTGTCCCATATATCTATCTGAGACCTCATTTGTGCATAATATTGTATTATCTCCAGTCATGTTATTACAGATGGCAATAATGTATACTGTTTATTATGTTTTAATGGGATGAACTACTGTTCCATGTATGTTGAATAAATTAAATTATTTTAATTGTTTATATTTAACAGCCTTGGGGATCACTGTATAGTTATTGGCGCAGACACTTTCACTATTTCTATGGTTTTTTTGACAGAGCCCCTCGTTGTCAGCTGCAAGTTTCTATACAGGGGAACTTCTGCTAAACAGCGCACCCCACTTTTTTATACTTTCGGCATAATATTGCATTAGAAATGGTTGATGTAGATCGAATTTGGCAGAGATGGTTACAATCTACATGTGCTAAGTTGTCGCCGGATCAGCATACTTTACCTAGATTCTAAATTTGATGTTACGTTTATTGATTGGGAGTCGAGACTATGGTTGGATTTTGTTTGATGCTGCGTATATATGATTATCTAATGCATATTGGGAATGGAGGTTTCTACATTCTGTGCTCTAGTGTGATATATATATTGTATATTCTATACTAGATGATTTTGATACTTTTCTGCACTGAGTCTGTTATTCTCTTTTTCATATATGCTGCAGTTTGCAGATGTGTTATTTATATTAGGTGTTCTATATATTTGTGATGGATATGATTTTGATGTGTGATCTATTGTTTTTTTTTTTTATATATATATATATTAATTTTGTATTGTTTAATTGGAAAAAACATTTTCAATGAAAAAAAAAACAAAACTAAATTTAAAAAGAAATGGTTGATGTGTGCGAGGCCATCTACTTGGCAGGAATAATGGACTTCTCTCATTTTGCAGACCGGCGGCAGTGGTGTATGATCGTTGCCCTGGTGGTCGCTCTAGTCATTGTACTGATCCTTCTGTTCACATTGGGAAAATAAAAAAGGAGCCAAAAGCCGGGAGTGATCGTACCGCTTCTATACCCTCCCCTTCCTTGTGCCATATTCGTGGAGTTTACAAGTTACAAATGGTGAGGCGGTCAATCTAGTTCCCAGCGGCAGAGAAGCTGGAAGAGGAGGGAAGGGGGTGCTGCAAGACGCCATACAGCTGCCTTTTATCTGTTGCTGCATACAGAACAAAATAAACTACATTTGCTTTTTATAAAAAAAAATACCTGTGTGCGAGCATTCACCCTGTGTAGCTGAGCTGGCATCAGCCTTAGAGGAGAATTTGTACTTTTCTATTTGATGCGTGGTTGGACTCGGCCCTTCACTTTATATCATACATTGGATCTATACTTTAAAAAAATAAATATAATATATACTGTAAAGGTGAGTGAACACTACGTTCCCGCTTCTCATTCCTAAGTAGCTCACTGGACACTCCTGTATTGCTGTGAAGGGCTGTTCCGCCTCCCCTGTCATTAGCCACGAGTGCGAAATGGTGCGGCCATTAGCCCCCCCCGGCTGTCTGCTCGCGGCGCCCGGCATCCCTTCAATCGGGATGTCGGGCGCCGGTCTCCCGGCAGCGTCAAGCCGACAGTGGAACAGATCGTGGCAGCCCGACAGCGCTGGAAATCCCGATCGTCCCCAGGTAACCTACGCACCTAACCCTCCCTTAGGGGTGCCTAACCCTAACGTCCCCCGCTGCCTAAACCTAAGTCCCCGGGGGGATGCCTAACCCTAACCTCCCTGGGGGGGGGGGGGGGTGCCTAACCCTAAGTCCCCCCCGGGAGACCAAAACCTAACTCTGCCCCCAAATCATCCCCCCCCATCCCGCTGCGCCCGGCATCCCTTCGATCGGGATGTCGGGCGCCGATCTCTACATCTAGATGCCGGTCATTTCACTCTCACGCGGATATGACAGTCGGGAAGCCGGCTGTCTGTATGTCGTTAGCCGGCTTCCCAGTGTGGACACCACCTTTCGGCCTGGATTTGCACTGATATGTTGTGTCGTACAGGCTCACTCTCAATGATGCATCAACATTTTTTAATATTGTGTGTAATGTTTCAGAGCACAGCCTGACCTATATCTCATGCATGTATGGAGTCAAATATTGTACTTGTGTGTGTGAGCCAACGTCACATGTTTTGCAGAATGCATCTGGTCACTAAAACCCAGTGACTGCAGTAGGACCCGCTCCTCCAGTCCGCAGTTGTGGAATCTCTCCTGGTGACCACGGTCAGCAACAATAGAGGAATTGATAGAAGCCTGATGAGCATTGAATGGTTGTGAAAAACCAAAGTCATTCTTATTGTGGGGGAAGAATTGCACCACAGTGCAACAGAGCCTCGTCTAATCTGCCTCTGGTGTGCGTGCTACTGCAGATTTACTAAAACTCTTCTATTGATGTGTGTGTGTGTGTATATATATATGTGTATATATATGTGTATATATATATATATAAAAACATACACACACTTTAAACTACTTTGGTCTGGTAGTAGCATAGGTGAATCAACAATACTGGGTTCTGAGTTATTACAGAGCGTTTCTGTTGTAGTGCGACAAGAACTCAATGTTTCCACTCGCTGTCTGATTGGTCCCGACAATAGGAACAGAATAACACAGACTTCCTGTGGCTGCTATACGCTAGTGGATGAAGTTACCAGTCACTACTTTTAAGATTGCATATACAAATCACTGAACATAACCCACAACCAAACGCCTAAAATGGCCTTGCCCGAGGTACCAATGAAAACAGCTGTGATCTATGCACAGCTGTACACACATGGCTCATATCCACATCACAGAGAGGTGAGATTTCAGTAAAGACCAATGATCCCTGGGGCACGTACTTTGCCTAAAGCGAGCACACGCCAGCAATGCTCTGAACGTAAGACTTGCTGGACTGAAACGGACGATTTGCTTGGGGAATTCTCCGACAATTGTAATCCCTCACAGAGTGGTTTATAGCAGAGCAGGGGTTCCCAACCACAGTCCTCAAGGCACAACAACAGTCCAGGTTTTAAGGATAACCATATTTGAGCACAAGTGTGTTAATTAGTACTGCAGTTACTTTGATTTAACAACCTGTGCTCAGGCATGGATATCACTAAAACCTGGACTGTTAGCGTGCCTTGAGGACCGAGGTTGGGAAACCCTGTAGTAGAGAGTAGTGGTTTGGATTGAACTCAGTTCTTTTAGCCAAATTAGCGATTTGTTCGGATTAACCTTGTTGGCTATCCAAAACTTGAGAGCCGATATGATGCCATTTTTGAGATCCGAACATAGAGTAAAACGGAATTGCTCATCTCTAGTATATAGTAGCACAAAGCATTCAACATGTCACTATAACTGCAAGGTAAAGAGCGAACAGTTTGCAACAGCTAATGCCAACCCCCCCCCCCCCCCCTCTCACACAAACACACCACCAAAAGATGACGCTATTGTTCATTTTGTTAAAAAACGTTTATTAATATCAGTTTTCTGAATTTTTTTTTCTTTATTATTATTCAGTAATGTGCAATGCTCCTGTCTCACAGTTAAGGGAACACACAGCGATATCTTGGCACTTAAAAGAGAGCAGAGGGGAGGGGACATGTCAAGGGAGCGATTTAGTAACTGCAAAAAAAAAAAAATCCCCACCCACTGCGCAGTGGACAGGGGGGGGGGAGGGGGGATCTGTCAAGCAGCTGCGAATCACAATCAAGAATGTGCAATTAGTAAGAACCTTGTTATGGCGGAAGGAATTTTTTTTTATTTTTTCCATTTATTCTCTACAGTTTAAAAAAAACTAAATCACTGACGTTGGGGTGGGGGGGGGGGGGGTCAACAAACAAATATTTTCAAAACGCATGCAGCCCTCCTCTCTGCTAATATATCATACTAAAGTTTACCAGTCTGTCTGTGAAGATGCCTATTATATTGCCAGCTAACAAGGGAAGAGTCACTTTTTCCTTCATCAAAATGTATATATTTTATAGGTTTGGTTAAAATGAGGGTAATCCCATCCATGGCAGTCGTGCCATTTTAATTGTAGACAATGTATTGTATTAGGGTGGATTAAAAGGATGGGTGTAGTTCCCACTCTCAGCCTGCAGGTGGTGCTCCAGGAAAGTTCTCTTAAAACAATAAGCATTAAAGATGACCTGGACTATCTCAGGCATGCAGGGTATGTTTGAGCATGCCACAACCATTAAACAGCCACGGGTTTCCTATTGTGGTCTCTGTTGCCTGCACACGGATAAAAGCATACACAGCGCCATCTGCAGTCTGCGAGAGGTTACTACAGGTTTACCAGCAATTCTTGCGATGGAAAAAAAAAAAAAAGCCTATAAAATATATGTTTGTAATAGGTGAAATCTCCCTTCTAAAATGACTACGGTAGAAATGTGATATGATTATTTATACTAAACGTGACAAGGACAATAAAAAATAAAAAAAAATTGTATATACACATATGTGCAACCTTGCACATCTCTGTATATACGGACACACGACGGATTCCCGAGGGCTGCCTCTTCAGTTCTCCATTCCCACCCCATTGCCTGCAAAAATATTAATTCAAATATTTACATCCCGTTACAGCCTACTTACAGAGAATCTCTAGGTGGGAAGAGAGGTCACTATATATACACATTTATATGTACACACACAGGCAGATTGTTCAGACTCGATGGCAACCCTTGAATATATGCAGCAGTCCCTGCATACCGAGATCAGGTTGCGGCTCGGCCAAAGGACTAAGCCAACACCGCCCCCAATAGATAGTGTTTATTTGTATTGCACACCAATTCGGGAATTATACACAATGCTGTAAACTCTCGGGGGGGGGGGGGGGGGGTATTGGGCGGATTATTTGGTCATTTCACGTCGCCAAGTAACAGGGCCGGCTTAAGCTGAGCACACGCCTATACAATCATCGGGCCGTTCATCCAATATCGAGAGAACGGCCGTTGGGATTGTATAGGTGTGTACGCTGTCCCGATGATTTTAACGCTCCTGCTGAAACGATCGGGAGGTCACATCTTATTTACTGTTTAATATGTATCGGTTCGACCTCCCGATCCCATAGACGCCCGTACACACTATGTCTGCACAGTGTGTACGCTCACACTGGGGACAGACTGCACGGCTGCTCGGGACAGTTTTACCCCATCAGCCTGCAATCGAAAAAGTGTATACTCAGCAGCCAGAACTCCCAATAAAGAGATCAATGTAGTAACATTTGGTTAGAAATACAGTATTGTTTGTTTATTACGACAATTTGACCTGTCTAACCTAAATCGGTACCATACAGTTTCCTCTCTATCCCAGTTTTTCCTCTCTACCTATATACTACAGGCTTTAACGGCTCCCTACAGGATAGCTATACATCTATTTACAAAATACACATGTGCTCACACTCCTGCCCAGCCAGACTGCTCCTCCTTCAGATACAAATACTGGGGGGGGGGATTTATAAAGTGGAGAATGCGGGATGGAGCTAGACAGGTTATTATGCCTGTAAATTTACTGAGTGATTTAGGAGGAGACAGCAAAGCTGTGTTGGAGCTTGTGATGCTCAAAGGTACATTAAACCAGTTCCCTATGCGCTCAGATTCAGTAGAAAGAATGTCCAGATCCCAACTACACTGGCTACTGATTGAGCGGCGGGGATGAGGCCGGGTTTAGACATTCACCCTGCACTCACGTCACCCCTCAGTTACATGCATGTTCTAAGGCTAAAAGGGAAGTGACCTGCAATGCTGTACGTAGGTGTTCATTCTAGCACCCTGTACCTGTCACAACCCGCGCAGTTCCTCTTTCCTGCCTGGGGGTGTCGCTCTCTGCTCTGGTGCTTCTAGCACGCTCCTCTGATGCAACAAACTGCTGAGATAGTACCAGAGCAGGGAGCGAAACCCCAGGCAGGAAAGAGGAACTGCACAGGGGTGTGACTGGTGCAGGGAGCTAGAATTAACACCAGCTATACGGAAGACCCAACGCACCACAGAAGAAACCATAACCTAGGATAGTAATGGCGGAACTGTCTATCTTGGAACATTTACGAGAAGTCAGATGACACCACCGAGTGATCCAAAAAAACAATCCTCTTGTATGTGGCAAAACATAAAATAGTATTAAAATATATATATGACTACCCCGACCCTCTCCTCCAACCAACTATAGTGATACACTGTACACAAATGCCAAGCCAGAGTCCCACTTTTATGTAACACTAGTGTAGAACCATAAGCCATTCCCAGTTTCATACCATCTACAAATTAACTGATGTATCACTAGGGGCCTCCGTGCCAGCAATCTACCTACGTCTGCGATCGCCCCCATACTGTTCTCCCATAGTCGCGCCTACAGAGAAGATTCTCTGCACAGCTAACACTCAGCAACTCGGGATAAATGGGGATTCCCCCCCCTCCAAAAAAAAAAATACTATTTTAGATTTGTTGTAATCTAAACCCTGTACCACCCCCCTATACAACTGATTGAGAGGGAAGTCTAAAATATCAATGCAAAACCTTGCAAACTGCCCTGATTGCAGCCCCAAAACCGTGTATGCAATAAGCTATACTCAGCGAGTCCTCTATTCTGCTTATACCACCAATATTACCGTGATCTCTTAATGCTAGTTTATCCTGCAACAGGAACTGTACGAAAACGGAAAGTAGAAGTGAGTAATGGTCAGACACAGGGGACCAAGGTATTTAGTGATTACCTCATTGTATCACATTATTAAAACAGTCTGGTTTAAGCATCTGACAACTTTGGTGCTTACACACCCCCCCCCCCCCTCCCCAACACAAAACATATACACAAATGGTGCATAAAACTGACAAAACATACACACTTCACAGCATTTAAGCCACTGTGGCTACAGCCACTTCCCAGAAGACCAACTGGTGCCACACAGCACCCCCTTGCTGAGCAATGCAGGTCAGTCCCCTAAGATCTCGGACACAAAGGGGGCGATTCAATACTTCTATTGAGCCTTAACGAATGGGTGCACGATGGAGCAATCCAATTGTTGCTCCATTTGGCCACGCATAGACGCGGGTAGGCACATTTCTGCTCACCGCCTCCTAAAGCGGCGGACAGAATTGTGCAAGAAGTCGTCACTTTTGAGATGGGCTTAGCCGCTTTGCGCAGCTCGACCCGATGCACACGGTCACCCGAAAAGGAGCAACGATTGAATTGCTCCATCGGGCGCCCATTAGAACAATTGAATCCCTCCCACAGTCCTTGTGTTTCCCGGCCCCAGGTAGACGCAAGGTCCCAAAATCCAGGTATCCACTAGCAGGAGTCTTGAAACTAAAAATCTATCAATGGGGAACCAGATGTTAGTATAATTCGTAACCCCGTCTACAATAAAAGAAAATGGGTCAGTGTGTATATATACACATACGTCCCTCCCCACAGTACAGTCGTGTATATAACTACATATACATTTGCGTGAAAATCACTAAAGTTACCTCTGTGCTTATGCAAATATAAAATCAGTAATGTGGTTATATGTATGTGTACATATATACACACACGGATATAACTGCATAAAAACATTGCTACGTTACTGTGTGTACACGTATGTACACACCTCCCCCAGCGAACCGTTATAGGAGTTATGGCAGAGGACCAATGTCGCAGCCAGAAATGAGTGTTTAGTAAATCTGATTGGCACCATAGAGGAGCCAATCAGATAAGCAATGCTGCTCATTTATGCACGAAGCAGACCAATCACTTGCACAGATGGGCACCTATATAACACAGGAGATCTCACACCCGCTTATAAAGACGTATAATCTGCATATGAAGCCAGAACTTGTTATATTACTGGAATCAGTCTTCTACTAATCTATAACAAGAATCCCTGTTGATCAGTGTCGTTTAAAAACACACTCCCAATTAAACCGGGTACTTTGGCAAAACCGCTTATAAATCCACCTTGTGCTAAAGTTGTTCTGAGTGATAGTTTGACGCTGGAAGGATCTGGTCTGGGGGCTGCAAATAGCGAGTCTGGTAATGCGCACGACTCTCCCACCAGCGGGCGCCCCCCATTAGACCCGAGGAAAGTAATGCCGTTTTGTGCGCTGAACAGTCACAAGGAGGCAGCCTATTAATTCACTAAGAACCAGTGATCTCACCGAGGCATGAGGCACGTCATCTGGCGAATTCATAGTTTCCACCGACAAAACGGCTGAATGTTTCCTCATGTCCCCCCCCACTTTATGTCCACACTTACACCCACCCACATTCTCTCTGTCTGCAGCTGCTAAAACTTGAGGCAACTTCCAGCTCTTTAATGGGGTGTTTCTAGGGAGAGGGACGCGGTGGTGGTGGTGAGGGAGGGTCTCATAAAAACGTAGCGCAGTTTATTAAAAACAAAAAAAGTCTCTCCAGGAAGCAAGGAGGCAGGAGTTGGGTTATCAGAGGTGCCAGTAAGATTACCGAGACTCTACCCCAACTGCACTTGTAAAATAATGCAGAGTATCTCTATGTACAAATCTCAGCAAGTGGAGGAGTCATTCCACCTGTATGATCATGTCGTGCTGTATAATGATGCAGGGTATATGTCTCTATACACTGATAATGAACACGCTATATAATGACACTGCGTATAACTGTATACTGGTAATGGGCATGTGGCGCTGTATAATTGATACGGAGTACCTCATGCAGCTGCGTATAGTCAGAATGAGTGCTTCCACGCCCGTCCTCAGGTCGTGCAGCAGAGTACAGTCATACTTAGCACCTCCTCCTGCGGCATACAGATGATAGCCCACCTCCTGAGCGCCAATATTGTCCTTCCTCCCCCCCTCACTACAGAAAGAGGGGGCAGGGGGTATTTACACATCTGGGGGGAAGGGGGGGGCATGACGGAGAGGGCATCAGGGCATCCCCTCACCAGGCTCCCCATCAAAGCCTGTGCCGTGGTCGGTTCCGGTGGCAGCCCCCATCAGATCAGGCTCCATTTTGCCGGTGTCGTTAATGAAAGACGTGTAGGCGTCTCCTTCGGCCATCAGGAGCTTCAGTTTCGGGATCCAGCTCTTGCGCACCACGCGCCGGGCGTTCGTACACATGTCTGCGGCGATGGCGTTCATCTCGCTTTCTTTGAAGTTCGGGGCAAAATTCTGACAGTAGACTGATGACGACAACAACAACAAAAAAAAAACACTTATCTACAGAAGTGACATTTATCTTGCAGATGTCTATTTGTAACTATATAATAAAATCCAGTAGCAAACACAAAAGCAGAAACTATTTCTACAAGCCCCCCCCCCCCCCCCCCCCACAATTCCCAATTCATCAACATACTATTCAGCCAACCTCCTTCACGCGGCTTAAAGGGAACAACTCCTGCCCTGTTCCGGCCACAAATTCCATGGTTGCTGCTATTTCCTAGTTGGAGAAAGGAACTCTGTGACGTATCCACCACGTGACCGCTGCAGGAGGCTGGACCGCTCCTGCGTTACCATCCACTAGGGCAAGCGTGGCGAGCGGCCACTTTTGGTCCCCCGTTAGCATCCCCGCCCCTCCCCCTTTCAGGCCGGGTCACGTGGGTGTGATGTCACAGGTCCATCAGCCTTGTATAGTCTAGACCTAACCCAAATTCCATACCCACCGCTGCCCAGATTCCCAGCACGTGACACTCACATTTCACCGCGTGCAGCACCCGGCTGTCCAGAGGCTTCCGGCTGGGGTCATTGGTGGATGAGCGGATTCCTGTCCCACAACTGTTTGCTAAAGTGTTTCTGATGCAGAGGGGGGAAAAAAAAAGGGGGGGGGGGTCCTTTAATTACTAATGCCATACATATTAATACTCTGCTCACCTAGTCACTGGTCTATGACCCTAAACATGCTGCTGTGGAGGCGGGACATTTGCAGAGGACAGCACGGAGAGTATGTAATCAATGATTACAGATAGGACAGCGGCAATATAAAACAGGCCATTTTGGCCACTATGGTGTCCTTAGCTTGTGAGTTTCTAAACTTTAAAGTAGGCCATGGTGTATTATGTATTATCACAAGTTTGCTGCACCAAGGAAACATGTAAAAGAACAGGGGGGTCAATTTACTAAAGTGAGAGTTTTTAGAAGTGAGTTTTGAAAGTGATGTTGCCCATAGCAACCAATCAGATTCCACTTAACATTTATCTAGCACCTTCTAGAAGATAATAGCTAGAATCTGATTGGTTGCTATGGGCAAGATCACTTTTAAAACTCACTTCTAAAAACTCTCACTTTAGCAAATTTACCCCCAGCAGTCCTGTAACTTTGCACATGCTGTATGTGGGGGGCCCAGCTCCATATTAGGACTTCTGAAGTGAAGCTCATTTCGGGACCTTTATGGTAAAGGATGAGGTGATCGCTGCTCATTTTTGTACTGTATATTTGGTGGAAAAATCACTTTCTAATTATTTTGGTAGACAGAAATAAACATTTAATGAGAATTACAGAAGACTCACTGGCCGGCATACTATAACGGTGCATAGACACAACGATTTTGTAAATGAACGATTTTATTAAACGATTTTGGTTCATTTTTTTTAAAAGGGAAAAATGAACTAAAATCGTTTACTAAAATCGTTCATTTACTAAATGTAATGAACGATTTTTTTTTTAACTACAAACGATTTTTGCATATTCCCTTACTGAAAATCGTTGAGTTGGTCAGTCTGACTGAACTACAAACGTGAACGCGCATGAACGATAATCGTTCATCGTTTTAACTCAGAAATTGAACGATTTTTTTCAACGATTGAACGATATCGATAATCGTTCAAAAAAATCGTAGTGTGTGTATGCACCTTAAGGAATACACAAACAGCCGAAGACATTCAGTGGCTCTTATACAGTCACCAGATACTTGTACGTTGTTAAAATCAGCAATTACACAGCAAATTCTGCAGAAAATTGCTCCTCGCAGTAAGGAGACGCAATATACGGTCTATTACTGCACCCTACTGAATAGGGGGGAAAACAGAGGAGATTGTAGGGTTCACCAAGCTCCTCTTGACCGGATAATCTAATGGAGTCTCCCCCCCTCCCAACGTTACAATGTCTATGATAGAATGGAGGAGCAGCGGACTCTTCACGTCTCTCTCACCTGTCGAAGAAAGACGCCAGCAACCTGCGGAGCAAGACCTTATGGCGCGTCCCGGCACTGATATGACAGTTCATCAACTGAGCGCGGGTGATAAACACGTTGGTTCCTGAAACATTAATTTGTTTATCATTAGTAACGTAAAAACCACCAACGAGAGGGGAGGAAATGAATAACAATTCTCTGATTGGACTGTCCCACTCTTTATTGTAGAAGATCTGTTAAAATCCGCCATAGATGGGACCAGGTCCCCTCCAGCTTTTGTGCTCCTACTTTAAAACTAGGAACAAGCACCTCCCCGAGGGAAAAAGTAGTGTAACACAGCAAATCCAGATGTAATGTGAGGTTCAACTTGTACGGAAAGATTGAGGGGTGAAATGCGCCTCTCTATGGTTGGGATTCAATTATTTTCACCCTCGGCTGATAGTAACGGGTGCCCGACAGAGCAATTCAATTGTTACTCTGCACGGGCACAGCTGCGGTAGCGCACATTTCTACTCGCAGCTACCCCCCCCCGGGAAGTTTGGGCGCCCAAAGCAGGATTTCTCAGCCTAGCAGTTTTACACGGCTAAACCCCTGGCTATTTGGGTGCGACATGCATGGACGCCCCCAAATACAACTGAATATCGCACCTCGGTCTCCCATCACATTAGACGGGAGATAGGGAGCACTAAAACTATTGAATTCCCTACTAAATGTAAGATTCACATGGGGTGAACGTACCTGTCACTAGTTCTATCTTCTCGGCGGGGTCTCCTTCCTCGTACAGTTTTGGGTGACAGCGGTTCCCGATCTGACTGATGAGTTCTGCGGGAAGGGTGGCCAGGTCCTGCTTGACACGGACACGGTTCCTGGAGTCTGAGAAGACGGGGTCTGGCAGGGCCTCCACCTTCTCAGCTGAAGAAGTCAAAGAATATTCTAATGACGAGAGCACAGGTATGCATTATATGTCACACAGCCGGGAGAGGACGGAGAACACTCTCTTTGCGATGCACTCACTGCGACAGGCGCTCTCCAGCCCGCACTTAACACACACAAACTGCAACAAACTGAACTTATACAGTCACGCCTCTATGGCCCTCTACACTCGCGGAACATAGATTCACAAACTTGGAACAAGGTCTAACAACATATCATCCAGCCCATTATTATAGCGCTTGTTCACGTTTGACCTGGGCGACATACAAGAGCAATCCAGCCATGGTGAACGTCTCTCAGGCTTGTACAATTAGACGGTCTTACACACATACTAGTTTCATCAGGGCCTCACCAGCTTGGTTGACGTTCATCATGCTGTACATTGTGTACATATTGCAGATTTGACGATATTGCTCCTCTGTTCCATCCTCCGTGACCTCCTCCTCTTCATCCTCCTCATTGTGGTAAGAACCTGGGCTGTCGCTTGTGTATGCACTGGAAGTTCCTGGGCTCGTCCGCTCTGACCCCAATGGAGCCACGGCCCCAGATGGCCCTCCCGCTGCTGGTTGGGAGAACCGTGGCACCTTTCTACTCGCTCCTCCTGCCTCTTTCTGTCCCCCATCCCAGAGCCTCTTGGCCACTGGAGTACACTGCACGGCCTCAGACTCCTGGCTCTCAGTCTTCACCCTGGCTGCTCGGGACGTGGAGTAGGAAGACGACGTTGATGATAGAGAGGCCACGGCGGTGACTGCGGCGGCGACCGCTGCTGCCGCAGCTGGGCTTGGTGGCTCAGAGCTCGGAGTTTCTTCAGGGTGGAGACCCTGGGAGTCACAGCTGGGAGAGCTGACCTTCAGGAAGAACTCTGTCCCTTTCTCCATGATCTCCTGTATCTGCAGAAAGCCGGCTGTATACATGAGCAGAAACTGGTCTCCCACGTTCATGCTGAGCCGCCCGGTATAGCAAAAGCTCAGGATCTGCTGGAAGGACTGCGGCTGGACAGATCCAGGCAGCTCCACCACTGGATTCTTGCTGCTGTGGAACAGGTCCCTAAAATACGAGCTGCTGGCCGCCAGGACAGCCCGGTGGGCTTTGAATTGGTGCCCACGCACTACCACCGAGACGTCACAGTATAGTCCCTGGAGACGCTGTTCGTTGAGGCACTCCAGGATGCTGTTCCCAAAGTTGGGGATCTCCATCTGGAGAGTCTGAGACATGATGACAACTGACGGGGGCAGATAGTGGTGGGAGGGGAGGGTACAGAGGCTGCAGACAAAAAATAAATAAAAATGTTAAAAGGAGAAAAGGATTTAATATCGATTTACCTCAGAATCTCATTATCATTTAGGATATGGGCATAGATCACAACGATAATGGAACAGAGCCAGGCGATGGAGTTATTCTTGTAACACCTCTTCATGTCTGGCTAAACCAAAATAAACTCCTAAATCTACGGTGCACGTTCATTTTGAACCACTACCTTTCTACCTACGTATCTGGTATATGAGGATCTTGCTTCTCAGTAATCCCAATTTTCCTACCCTCGGTCGGATAGTGCATAGGCAACATATACTGTGTTATGTTAAAAAGAATGAGGGGATTACGTTGAAGGAAACATGACAGACCTATTTAAAAAGGACAAAAAAGGTGATCGGACTGAAAGACGGGATTGTTTCGTACAACCTTGGCCAAATGTTTTGACAATGACGCAAGCATTGGTTTTCACAAAGTTTGCTGCTTCAGTGTTTTTAGACCTGTTTGTCAGATGTTACTGTGGTATACTGAAGTAAAATTACAAGCATTTCACAAGCGTCAAAGCCTTTGATTGACAATTACATTAAGTTTATGCAAAGAGTCAATATTTCCAGTGTTGACCATTCTTTTTCAAGACCTCTGCAATTCGCCCTGGCATGCTGTCACTCAACTTCTGGGCCACATACTGACTGATGGCTACCCATTCTTGCTTAATCAATGCTTGGGAGTTTCTCAGAATTTGTGTGGTTTTGTTTGTCCACCACCCGCCTCTTGAGGATGGACCACAAGTTCTCAATGGGATTAAGGTCTGGAGAGTTTCCTGGCCATGGACTCAAAATTATGAGGTTTTGTTCCCCAAGCCACTCAGTTATCACCTTTGCCTTATGGCAATGTGCTCCATCATGCTGGAAAAGCCATTGGTCATCACCAAACTGTTCTTGGATAGTTGGAAGAAGTTGCTCTTGGAGGATGTGTTGGTACCATTCTTTATTCATGGCTGTGTTCTTAGGCAAAATTGTGAATGAGTCCACTCCCTTGACAGAGAAGCAACCCCCACACATGAATGGTCTCAGGATGCTTTACTGTTGGCATAAATAAATAATGGGCACTATTAAAGGCAAGTCCTAGATAAATTTATATAATTTGGCTGTATTAGGGATGTTAGGGACCCACATGATGGAGGTTCACCGTGACGTGATAGGTGGGCAAACATCTTTGACCAAACATGTACTAAGAACCTTATTATAAAACCATGTTAATTGTTACAGTTTATTGCATGTATTTTGATAATCAGTACTCTTAACCTGCCCACACACACAGCGATATTTTACCCGATTTGGCCGATTTTGACGAATCGTGACGACAAATCGTGTAAAATATGCCCAAATCGTGAGTGTCCACTCACGATCACGATGCCAATGCGCTTCCCCACTCGACGTACATCTCATCTTCAGATCTGCTGTGCTGTAGGGCAGACTTGACAATCTGGGAAACAATGCACTGGATGCACGACAGATCTTAAGTCAGATTGGACATTTTTTACTCCAAATCGTGAGTAGGACTGCCGGGGAGCTGCCGAGGAAAGGTTCAGGGGAAATCACACACATCGTGGGATCGTGTGCAGATCGCTATATGTGTGGGCACCTTCAGTGCTTAGAATGTGCATGTTCCTTTTTTTTTTTGTATTAGGAACCCACCCCAATCCCCAGCTCTAAAACTCTCCTTTCTGAGGAGATTGCTAAGAGGACGGCAACTTTCCAGGTTAAGAAAAAAACTCCACCAAATTCAACAGTTCGAAAAGAGGTTGTTGCTATTCTTCCAGCACCAGGGTGAGACACCAATGAGCTACTGGGGGGATATATGGAGACTGCACAGTTCTCGTTAGAAGAATAGCCGCCAAAGGGCCGATACCTGGACCTACAAAGAGCATTAAATCCTCCTCTACACCAAACTGCAAAAACAGCAGCATCTGGCCCGAGTGAAAAGGGCAGGAAATCTCTGCACTTGTTCACCAGGCGATGTGAATCTTGGCTGAAAAAAGGCTTTTGGGGGCTTAAGCATCGTTTGAAACACAAGGTCAGAAAAACCTTTATCCTTAAGAATTATGGCCTCAACAGTGACACCGTTAAAGCCAATCAGGAGATGAAAGGGGCCCTTAGAGGCAGGCGCCATGCTGGGCACCCCGCCTTGCTTACAAGGTTTGTGTACCAACACCATCTGGGCCAGTCCAGTACAAAAAAAATGGTATCCGGATAGATGATAAACAATGTAAAGGTCAACAGCCAATGAGTCGACACCAGATTGTCGACTGGGGGGGACAAATGTTTGTTTTTGTTTTTTTTATATTTTTATGGTTCGGGTGAGTATTAGGCACTTGGGGGAGGGTTAGGGATAGGCTGCCGGAGGGGAAGATTAGGGCTAGGCGCTAGGAAAGGTTAGGGTTAAATTACAAAAAAATTTAAATAAAAAAAATTTGTCGACTATTTGAACATGTCCGCAAGTGCCGGGCGCATCCCCAACAGTGATGAAAAGGGGGCACTTTTTGTAGTGCCTTATCTCTAAGTCCCCCGCACTAGACCTAGAGTGACCACAACATAGGCTACTATAGGCGAGCACTATTTTCAGTTGGCGTTAGTGGCCGGGGTCAAGCTTGGTATATCCAACTACACAGCAGCCCCCTAAAGCTGGGCATCCACTATACAATTTTCTGTCAGATATCTGTCCAATCTGGCTGGTTGGAATGAAAATCTGGTCTCTGGTCATGTATGGGAGCAAATGACAGTCGATCATATGGTTTTAAAACACTGAAAAAAGGACAAAAAACAAAATTGTTCAAATTGGTTTAATTCGTCTGTTTTAACTTTTAACCAATTTGTCTCAACGACCATTTTTTGGCTATTTTCCAGTGTTTGTGAGCAATGGACGACTGTCATTTGCTCCCATACATTACCAGGTTTTCATTCCAACCAGCCAGATTGGACAGATATCTGACAGAAAATTGTATAGTGGATGCCCAGCTTAAGGGGGCTGCTATGCGGTAGGACATGAAAGGACCATCGCAGATATCATATATATCAGCTGCGGACTCTATGTTAAATCTTGAGGATCCCTAATATTTGCAGCTACTCCCTGAAAATTGGCGTTTTCAGCAAATATCCCTATATCTCTTCGAGAACCCAGGTGTAGAAGTGTTCTGCCTTGTGTTTCAACAGAGATACAATCATGTCAACATCTACTTGTCCCGACACGTCCATAAACTGGAAGGGTTTATCCCCTTCCAATTATCACTCATGGGACTAAAGGCGCTGTGATGGCAGGGACATTCTGCACCATACAACACTGCTGGGTTCCCTCATGGCCAGGTCACTCTCGGTGTCTCTTTGATCATTTATGTAATCCACAGTTATGGTGTTGTAAAATTCTATATACTGATGGCCCTTCCTGGAAAAGAACCAGCATCCACCGATAAGGGTGTTCAAAACTGCTATGAGCTACGGCATGTTTGCCAGGATCTTTAACTTCTCCTCAAACGGGACTGAAAAACAATGGCCACTCCAGCCATGCAGGCAACGTCCGTCATCAATATTGTCCAGCCCCAGATGGAGAACAGGTGAGCCCGGTTGAGACGGTCACCTCTCAGTAACTAGTGGACAGTGAAGAGTTGACTCGGCTGGCAAGTCTTATTCCATTTAAAAATCAGTTTTATCATCGGGAACGCAGACAAAAGAATATTGTGTAATATGCAACGTATCAAAAAAGTTAGAAACCATCTTTCTCAAGACACCCTATGCAAAAAGTGGAAGGTGACCTGTCTGCGGGCTAACAGTGACTTCACCAGTCCCTCAGCGGAGGGTAGAACATTCTCTGAGGTCGAATGTTGAACATAAGGCTCAGGAAGATCATCTACTAGAAAGGAGTGAGAATTTCTTGAAATGAGAATCCAACCATGAGTCCTGGCTGTCTATAGAACACAGGTCTGCAAAGGCGTGCCTGAAGGGCAAAACGGAGAACACACTGGTGACCCTCCCAGATTGGAATATGAAAGTGCGCGTCCTTCATATCCATAGGTGCCATGAACTCGTCAAATTCCCTGCAGTTGCAGACTGTCTACAAGGACTTCATCATGAAACTGTCCACAGGATGCTGATATAGAATAGGTGGAAACTAACCATCTGGATTACAATTCTATATGTTGTCAATGACGTGATGGGAGGATATATCCTCCAGGGCAGTGTAGTGATTAGGCACGTTTCCAGGAATGGATTGCCTCATGACGGGCAGAAGACACCTGTGTAAGTGTATGACCGTGCCGACGTGGGCAGCAGTGCTACTGGTAGTGTCACGGCCCCCTTTGTTGGATGGTGGAGTGTGAAGGCTCCTCCCAAGCTGACCATAGCGGGGGCACCAGGCCCAAACTCGGACCGTCACCCCGCTAGTGAGGGAGGAGTGGACTGAGGAAGTCTTGGCTTCACGGTCAATAGGATTGGAGAACCCAGTCCGTTGGAACTGGTGGGCTCGGATGGGCCCACCTGTGGAGGGGTGGGTAGGAGTACCCACCCCAATTACCAAATTGTAAAGTATGTTTACAATTGCTTTTCCTGGGCCACCAACGTTATGGAAGTGTTAAATAAATTGGAACTTCTTCCGCCAGCTATAGTGTGTCACGTTTTTATTCAATGGGAGTGTGGTCAGAGATGACCATATAAGGGTGCATAACAGATGTTACCAGGAATTAGGCACAAGGGAATCCATCATACCTAAGCGGCTTATGGAGTCTAGACTGAGCATTCCTCCTTTCACCTATACCATTCCACCTACTGATCTCTACTGTAAACCCCCATGTCGTCACTATATAGCTATCATTCTTCTTGATTCTGCTCTGTTCCGTCTCATCACAATCACCTCATTGTCTGCAATACATTTTGCAGAACAATCCAAGTGGGAGAGAGAGGCATAGGTCTTGTTGCGAAGTTCAGAGTTCAAATGCCACCTATCACGGTATTTCTTCCAACATCCACATACATCTTTTATTTAGGGCTCTATCACGCTGCAGGTTTCCCAGGACAGTCCCCATTTTCCACTGAAAATCTTTCATTTGCAGCGTTTAATTCCCATTCATTCAGACTTAAGGCTCCCATATAACAGGATAAGTGCGGGTGGAATCCTAGGATTGCTTTACTACAGTTGGCACCCAAACGGGACTATGGGGGGTGTATTGTATGACTTCAGCAAACTTCTGGTCATAAAAGGTGTCAGTTATTTTCATTTTAAACGAAAAATCCACGAACCCTAATCTTGCTGTATCCGAAAAACAACATTCCTTCTCCGCCTCAGTTGTAACACACCTTTCAGCTACCCCCAATGTCTTCTCCTTCCATCTTCCTCTGAATCTCATTATATAGGAGCCACAAAGAATGTAAACACGGATTGTTTACATGGACACAATCAGTCAGATGACCGGTGTGTGTGCCAAACGCTGCTCCTCCCCATCACACGCCTGTATACACAGACACTGAGGCTACAGAAGTTTGACCTCAATGTACAGACAGAAAAATCTTAACAGCCCAGTATACTAGGCGGGATTCTGTATTAGCAAAGCACAAACTAAAAAGAGCAAGGTCACCAGTGTACATGGCTTAGAACTCTCTATTTCCGCTGCTGAATATACTGTAACATTTACACGAGAGTCTAATATGTCAGGACGGGAGACTGGCCACACCTTACTGTAACTACGGCGGCCCTGGCGCGGTTTACCGATACATTTTCTAAATACAGGTATGGTGTGCTCCAGGATTGAGGGCCTGGGACAAGGGTTTTTCTGGAAAAGCGATTTAGAAATTGGCACATCACGTATAAATTAAATAAATTGGGTAGAAGTGCTCCACATAGAGACTGAAGGGGAAACCATTACTGATCATTCCAGTGTGCAAGGCATTCTCTCCTTATATCTACGTAGCAGTGCTCCTCACAGTAACAGTAGGTGCCTACTGATAACTCCAATGTGTAAGATAGTATCTCCTATTACCATGTAGCAGTGCTCTTTATAGTGACGGTAGGTGGAAACACTTAGTGATTATCTCTGTGCTCAGGACATTAGCTTCTCATTACAGTGTAGCAGTGCTCCTCCCAGTGACCTTAGGTAGAAACGCTTTGTGATAATTTTTGTATGTGTGACCTTACTTCCCCGTTTTAAATTCACAGTCCAATGTAAAAATATATAAAATGCAGACAAAATTTGACATATCTAGAGGTATATTTACAAAGAGGCTGTTCTGGGCACAGCATTTAACAGAGCAATAATATTAGATTTTACAAAAATAAATAAGTAAATAAAAATCAGGATTGTTTTGCATTTAATATCGATGCCCTTTTTAAAACCCATGGCCAGTTTCACGAGCAGGGCCCTCTGAACTTCAGGTTCCACATCTGTCCCCACATGCCTAGCCATTAGAACACTGTCCATCCTGTGCGCCATCTTTACCTGTATGATCATTACAATCGTATGAATTGAGCATGCTGTGAATTATAAACAGCTGCTCTGGAGAATTTACACATGTCCTGTCCTGACACGCAACTATTCTCATGTGACTTGTATGTTCATGACTCGTTTCATTTGTTTGACTGCCCGACACTGCAGGTCTTGCGGCCTCTCATAAATAAGCTCTAGTGATGATACATCCAGTATCTCCCAGGACAAAGCCCCCCAAGGGTACAGCTCTCGGTGGGAGCATCCAGCATCTCTTAGGACAAAGCCCCCCGAGGGTACAGCTCTCGGTGGGAGCATCCAGCATCTCCCAGGACAAAGCCCCCCGAGGGTACAGCTCTTGGTGGGAGCATCCAGCATCTCCCAGGACAAAGCCCCCCGAGGGTACAGCTCTTGGTGGAAGCATCAAGCACCTCCCAGGACAAAGCCCCCCGAGGGTACAGCTCTTGGTGGAAGCATCAAGCACCTCCCAGGACAAAGCCCCCCGAGTGTACAGCTCTTGGTGGGAGAATCCAGCATCTCCCAGGACAAAGCCCCCCCCCCAAGGGTACAACTCTTGGTGGGAGCATCCAGCATCTCCCAGGACAAAGCCCCCCCCCCCCCCCCCCAAGGGTACAACTCTTGGTGGGAGCATCCACCATCTCCCAGGACAAAGCCCCCCCGAGGGTACAGCTCTTGGTGGGAGCATCCACCATCTCCCAGGACAAAGCCCCCCCGAGGGTACAGCTCTTGGTGGGAGCATCCAGCATCTCCCAGGACAAACTCTTGGTGTGAGCATCCGGATAACACAAATACATTTAAATAACAAAAAAAAAAAAAAAGGGAAACTGGTTCAGTCCCACTCAAGAATGGGAAGGGCCAGCAATACAGCAAACAATGGCTAACTATAGTCACCTAAGTCATTCTCCAATAACAGACTCGATAATATAAAGGTATTCAGAGGTAAAGGATCTCATGTAGCATTTACAATTCTATATGTAAAAGAACCCATAACATGGCTGACCTGGAGACATATCAGGATGTAAACACTTTCTCTATTGCCAACTTGCCAAGCCTTTGTTGTCTCATCACACACGTTACACTCTGGGCTGTAAGGAACTGCTGGGATGGGAGGGTTCAGTAGATGGGGTACGGGGAGAGACTGGGATATGCAGTGCTGGATTAATGCTCAGCACACTGCATATTACAACCTCAATACAGGAGAGGGAAGGGGCGTTAGCAGTACCCTATATACAGAAGATATAGCAGAGAGTTAGCAGTACCCTATATACAGAAGATATAGCAGAGAGTTAGCAGTACCCTGTACAGAAGATATAGCAGAGGGTTAGCAAGACCCTGTACAGAAGATGTAGCAGAGAAATAGCAGTACCCTGTACAGAAGATGTAGCAGAGAGTTAGCAGTACCCTGTACAGAAGATGTAGCGGTGAGAGTTAGCAGTACCCTGTACAGGGGATGCATAAGGGCGGGGGGACAGCAGTACCCTATATAGAAGATGTAGCAGAGAGACTTAGCAGGACCCATTCATGTGTGGGGCTGCTTCTCAGCCACAGGAGTGGGATCACTCACAATTTTGCCTAAGAACACAGCCATGAATAAAGAATGGTACCAACACATCCTCCAAGAGCAACTTCTCCCAACCATCCAAAAACAGTTTGGTGATGAACAATGCCTTTTCCAGCATGATGGAGCACCTTGCCATAAGGCAAAAGTCATAACTAAGTGGCTCGGGGAACAAAACAGCTAAATTTTGAGTGCATGGCCAGGAAACTCCCCAGACCTTAATCCCATTGAGAACTTGTGGTCCATCCTCAAGAGGCGAGTGGATAAACAAAACCCACAAATTCTGACAAACTCCAAGCATTGATTAGGCAAGAATGGGCGGCCATCAGTCAGTAAGTGGCCCAGAATTTGATTGACAGCATGCCAGGGCAAATTGCAGAGGTCTTGAAAAGGAAGGGTCAACACTGCAAATATTGACTCTTTGCATAAACTTAATGTGATTGTCAATAAAAGCCTGACACTTAGGAAATGCTTGTAATGTTACGTCAGTATACCATAGTAACCTGACAAAAAGGTCTAGAAACAGCAAAGCAACAAACTTTGTGAAAACCAATACTTGTGTCATTCTCAAAACTTTTGGATAAGGCTGTACAGTATATTAGTGGGTAAGGGACAGTGCCCAGTACAGTACATTATAGGGGGGGTGGGGTAAGGGGCAGTACCCTCTACAGTACATTATAGGGGGGGGAGGGGCAGTGCCCTGTACAGTACATTATAGGGGGGGGTAGTGCCCTGTACAGTACATTATAGGGGGGGGTGGAGGGGCAGTGCCCTGTACAGTACATTATAGGGGGGGAGGGGCGGTGCCCTGTACAGTACATTATAGGGGGGGGGGGGCAGTGCACTGTACAGTATATTATAGGGGGGGAGGGGCAGTGCCCTGTACAATACATTATAGGGGGGGGGTGGAGGGGCAGTGCCTGTACAGTACATTATGGAGGGGTGGAGGGGCAGTGCCCTGTACAGTACATTATTGGGGGGGGGGCAGTGCCCTGCACAGTACATTATAGGGGGGGTGGAGGGGCAGTGCCCTGCGCAGTACATTATAGGGGGGGGGGTGGAGGAGCAGTGCCCTGTAGAGTACACTATAGGGGGAGGGAGGGGCAGTGTCCTGTACAGTACATTATAGGGGGGGGGTGGAGGGGCAGTGCCCTGTACAGTACATTATAGGGGGGGGGGGTGGAGGGGCAGTGCCCTGTACAGTACATTATAGGGGGGAGTGGAGGGGCAGTGCCCTGTACAGTACATAATCGGGAGGGGGGAGGGCCAGTGCCCTGCACAGTACATTAGTGGGGATGGGGCAGTGCCCTGCACAGTACATTAGTGGGGATGGGGCAGTGCCCTGCACAGTACATTAGTGGGGATGGGGCAGTGCCCTGCACAGTACATTAGTGGGGATGGGGCAGTGCCCTGCACAGTACATTAGTGGGGATGGGGCAGTGCCCTGCACAGTACATTAGTGGGGATGGGACAGTGCCCTGTACAGTACATTAGTGGGGATGGGACAGTGCCCTGTACAGTACATTAGTGGGGATGGGACAGTGCCCTGTACAGTACATTAGTGGGGATGGGACAGTGCCCTGTACAGTACATTAGTGGGGATGGGACAGTGCCCTGTACAGTACATTAGTGGGGATGGGGCAGTGCCCTGTACAGTACATTAGTGGGGATGGGGCAGTGCCCTGTACAGTACATAATTGGGGAAGGGGCAGTGCCCTGTACAGTACATAATTGGGGAAGGGGCAGTGCCCTGTACAGTACATAATTGGGGAAGGGGCAGTGCCCTGTACAGTACATAATTGGGGAAGGGGCAGTGTCCTGTACAGTACATAATTGGGGAAGGGGGCAGTGTCCTGTACAGTACATAATTGGGGAAGGGGCAGTGTCCTGTACAGTACATAATTTGGGAAGGGGCAGTGCCCTGAACAGTACATAATTGGGGAAGGGGTAGTGCCCTGAACAGTACATTAGTGGAGATGGGGCAGTGCCCTGTACAGTACATTAGTGGGGAAGGGGCAGTGTCCTGTACAGTACATTAGTGGGGATGGGGCAGTGCCCTGTACAGTACATTAGCGGGGAAGGGGCAGTTCCCTGTACAGTACATAATTGGGGAAGGGGCAGTGCACTGTACAGTACATTAGTGGGGAAGGGGCAGTGCCCTGTACAGTACATTAGTGGGGAAGGGGCAGTTCCCTGTGCAGTACATAATTGGGGAAGGGGCAGTGCACTGTACAGTACATTAGTGGGGAAGGGGCAGTGCCCTGTACAGTACATTAGTGGGGAAGGGGCAGTGTCCTGTACAGTACATTAGTTGGGGATGGGGGCAGAGCCCTGTACAGTACATTAGTGGGGGACTGGGGCAGTGCCCTGTACAGTACATTAGTGGGGATGGGGCAGAGCCCTGTACAGTACATTAGTGGGAAGGGGCAGAGCCCTGTACAGTACATTAGTGGGGAAGGGGCAGTGCCCTATACATCACATCACACACTGGGTACAATCACATCCACACATCGGGTGGTATCGGTAAATACAGACCAGGACTGCTCTGAGAAAGGGATAAGTACAGATTCGGGGCATCAGATCACTCCTGTCCCCACACAGAGTTAATAGGCGGTCACCTACCCGGTGCTCGGTCCTCCTGCTCTCACCGCGGTCCGCTCCCCCCGGTTACCGTTTCCGGTGCTCGGGTCTCAGCGGCTCCAGGAGCAGCAGCGGCCATTCATCGCCAGCAAGGGGAGAGCCAACGAACGCCGATAACCCACCACAGCCAGGGGGGAGGCGAGGAGCGCCGATCGCACTGAGCCAGACTGGGGAGAGATAGGCAAGACAGTATTAACAGAGTGCCGAGAACAACGAGCCAGACTGCGGGAAGGGAAGACTAGCAGAGCGCCGATATGAATGAGGCCGACTGTGCGGTGATGAATATAGATGAGGCCGGGGATACGAGCGCGCTATGAGCGGGGATCTGAGCGGATCGATGAGGTTAAAGGGAAGCGGATGGTGCGGGGTACACAGGATGGCTGTGTATATACAGACAGGTTATAGATATAGCGGCCACGTCCTGCGGCCAGCACACTGGTACACGGGGCGAGAGCCGCGGAGAGACCGCAACGTACCGCGCAGTATCCCCGCCGGAGAGAGGATCAGACGGACCGAAGCTCTGCAGACGGTGCTCGGAAACCCAGACTACAGGCTACATAGGCAGGGGAGATAGAACGAGCGCCGAAACATCGACCAGACAGACTGCCCAGGAAGCTTAACGGAGCGCCGAGCGGGGCCAGCTCAGGACCCGTACTGGAGAGAAACGCGGACGACCGAGGTCATCGAGCAGACTACAGTCCCAGGAGGAAGGCGGAGTGCCGAGCAATAGAGCAGACAATGGGGGAGATAGGCAGGGCGGCTAATCCACTGCAGAGCAATGGAGCAGACACCCAGGAGAGACAAATGGAGCATCGAGCTGCTAAGAATAGACAGAAAGGGAATGCAAACAAAGGCGTGATCAGACGACTGCCGAGCGATGGATCTGCATACAGCGACAACACTCCCAGTGAATGTGCAGATCCAGGCAGGATAATGGGGCTCATACTGAATATAGGAGCGTTACTGTAATCATCCTGGACGCTCATGTGCAATGTATTTCATGTGCACCTAGAACAATAAATTCATGGTGCATTACTATATCTTGCTGCAATATTCTTGTTTTACGGACAGAACCTTCCCTTAAAGATGCAAGCTACATTAACCCTTTTACTGCTGTTGGGCATATATATATGTGCGTGTCTCTCTCTCTCTCTCTCTCTCTCTCTCTCTCTCTCTCTCTCTCTCTCTCTCTCTCTCTCTCTCTCTCTCTCTCTCTCTCTCTCTCTCTCTCTCTCTCTCTCTCTCTCTCTCTCTCAGAAATATGAATACTGGCGCACAAGTTTTGAGTTCCTTCTGTGGATAGTCTTATGACAAATTGTTTCTTCGTGACACTCGTGAACAAAATAAGAAGGGGGGGGGGACACCTGATGATAACAGGTGGCAGCAGTCTTCTAGTGGTCCGTGTGGCAATGGGAAAAATGGGTGCTGAAAAATTAGAGACGTGCGCCTAGGGGATAATGGGGGAGATGTAAGAAGCCCAGAAGCGTTATCGGCGCACGTTATGTGCGCTGATACCGATTCTCCCCGATGTATGATCGGGGGTCTGGGCGGTAAATGACAGGGGTGCTATGCGCCCCTGTCATTATCGGCGCTGCTATCTACAAGATAGCAGCGCCGCGCGGCAGGGCCATGTACGAACGGTCATACCGCATGACCGTTAGGCCGGCTGTAGCTGTCGCTATCGACAGCCACAGCCTGGCGCTAGCCTATCCCCACAGCAGGGACAGCGATGTCCCTGCTGCGGCGGCTGCCAGCTCCAGACTGCATGCGGGGATCTCGCGATACTTGTGAGATCCCGCGCATGCTCAGTGGAGCCGGCCGGGACAGAGACACAGCGCATCAGCACTAGGCTGATGCGCTGCGGTCTCTAGCGGGTAGCGCCGGAGGGGGGAGTTAACGCTCCCCCTCTCCACCCAATGAGATGTTCTTACATCGCATCGGTAGTGCTTCCTGCTTCGCCTCGGTAAAGAGGCGAAGCGGTATAGCGGCACGTTAAGTGCCGCTATCATACATCTACCCCAATGTGTGTAATCATATATATTATACACTAACCAACACTCATTGTTAGTGTTATTATCAGGCCTGTTGCACCTAGTTTATGAAGTTGAAAGTGATCTTTGAAACACTGGGAAGAGGAAGGAGTGATATCCTTATATGCACTACATATTGCATTATCTGGTACGCAGATTTATTTACGTTTACTATCCACTATGTTGCATAAGGAAATACTACACCATATTGTGTTTATGGGCTTGGTTTAAGCCCTCTCTTTAAGGTCTATTCAAGAGGGTACCTTCCCTTGGATTAATATCCAGAACTTATTGGCACCACGTGTTTTCTGACCATAGGAGTGTGACCTGGATATCAGATAAGCTTTTAAAAATAATATTTTTGGTACGCACATTACTTACTTTGGGTACAGATTGCTTTACTTTAAATACTACACTATTAGGCGCATGTCTCTTATTTTTCAGCATATATATATATATAAATATATATATATATACCTAGTACAAACATATCCCAGGATGGACAAAATGCTCTGCTCTGGACTTCCCTCTATGATTGCCATCACCTGTGTTGGACTAGTTAATTTTATCAATTAAAAGGTGTTTCACCACAGGTGGCTGCAATCACACATTAGGTGGGAAGTCCAGGAGCAGAGCATTTTGTACCTGATGGACTGGGTCATATTGGGGGACGCTCTCTCTCGTTTTTTTGCTTTCTTTGCACGCATCCATTACCTTACCCTCCAATATGACCCCCCCCCCTATCAGGTACACAATGCTCTGCTCCTGGACTTCCCACCTAATGTATGATTGCAGCCACCTGTGCTGAATTGATAAGACAGGTGTTTCAAAACAGGTGTCTGCAATCATAAATTAGGTGGGAAGTCCAGGAGCAGAGCATTTTGTACCTGATGGAATGGGTCGTGTTGGAGGTTCTGCCCTTAACGTGTTACAACTAGGGATGTGCAGGCTCCGATAGGTTCGAGTTTGCACGTTGAGTTCGGATTTTTCCCTCCAAAAAAACGGAACTCAGAAAGAGGCTAAACGTCATCTTACATGGACGAACATCATCATTCCTGGACATGAGAACTGTTGACCTAACATACCACACCTGCTGCAAGGGCACTTACCTGCCTGCAATGTAAATGAGGAGGTGCTATGATGACATGAATAAGATCGTCACACCCCCATTTACCACAATGAACATCCACCTCTTGTATTCATTATCTCCCCTCTGTATCTCCTAGATGGTAGGTATGAAAAGTAGGAAAGTATGGTTTAAGCTGCATACACACACAACGATTTTGGAAATGAACGATTTTAGTAAACAATTTTCGTTCATTTTGTTCAAGGGAAAAATGAACGAAAATCGTTTATTAAAATCGTTCATTTACTAAATGTAATGAACGATTTTTGCATATTCCCTTATTGAAAATCGTTGAGTTGGTCAGTCTGACTAAACTACAAACGTGAACGCGCATGAACGATAATCGTTCATTGTTTTAACTTAGTGAACGATTTTTTCAACAATTGAACGATAAACAATATCGTTAACGCACCTTTATGGAGCGTACACACGGTCAGATTTGTCAGACTTGTCAGATTTGTCAGATGAACGATTGAACAATTAAACGATCTGAACGATTTGAACGATTTTACCAAAGTTTTGAACGATTTGAACGATTCTTGACTGCATTAAAATGAATGGAATCGTCCAAGTCTGACTGCAAACCCATCAGATGTCAGATATCGTTATCTGACAAACGGGAACGCGCATCGTTGATCGTCCATCGTTCAGGCATGTCAGATATGAACGATTTTCCTTCAGATATGAACGACTGAACGATTTTTAAATCGTTATCGTTCATATCTGAAGGAAAAATCTGATCGTGTGTATGCACCATTAAGCTGCATACACACACAACGATTTTGTTACCAACGATTTGCGGAACGATTTTCTGTCAGATTTTTTAAAGTGTAATGAACGATTTTTTTGAACTACAAACGATTTTTGCATATTCCTTTAATGAAAATCGTTCAGTTGACAAGTTTAACTGAACTACAAACGTGAACGCGCATGAACGATAATCGTTCATCGTTTGACTCAGAAAGTGAACGATTTTTTCAAATTATCGTTAAATGATATAGTTTAACGATAATCGTTCAAAACATCGTTGTGTGTGTATGCACCTTTAGTTATAGCTCCTATACATATTCAGCTTCTTGTACAAAAGGCATCCGATGCGTTTATACTTGTGATAAAACCATCTTCCTTCCATTAGTAACTGATGATCCAATGGTGCAAAAAATACAAATATATTTCTATTGACCTCAGATACATATTAATTAGGTTACCTCACCTCTAATGCATTTTATTCCTTTTTTTTTTAAGTATTGTTAGAACTTTGAATGTAACCCTTCATTTGAGGTGCCTGTGACAGTAGCAGGGTGCCAGCAACCTCATTATGGGCCATATTCAATTTGGGAGCGAAAAGTCCGTGCTGGACTTTTCGCTCCACATCGCTGGTTTTCCGAGGATAAAGTATCGGGCGCGTGCCCGCTTTATCCCCGTATTCAATTAGAAATCAACAAAAACGGGAGCCGGTGGAAAGGTAAGTATCGCCAAAAAATGGGAATTTTCAGGAAATATTCCAGGGACCCCCCTAAAGATGTCTATACATGGGGGATCACTATGGGTTTCTAATAGCTGCGGCAGGTGCATATTTGCGGCTATGAAGAAGGGGTGAACAATAGCACTTAGATTTTTTGGGGGGTAAAAATAACTATTGCTATCAAATTTGGGGTACATGAAAATTTCATTTGGCTATTTTAGAAGTGTGTTCCCAATTTTTAATTTTTTTTACCCCCAAAATTAAAGTTAGTTTTTTTCGGAATGTCCCGATTTTTATTTATTTATTTTTACTTTTTTTGACAGTTTATTTTTAAATGACATTCCCAGGGGTGCAGGCTATTTTTTTTTAAGCCTGCACCCCTAAACCCCAATTCTGCACTTTTTTTCGCCACCTATTTCAGTGGTGAAAAGTTATCCCCGTTTTTTTTTCAAAGACTTTTCAAACCTGCGAAAAGTGAAATTGAATACGGGGATAATTGAAATAGGCGAAAATGACGTCATCGGCGATAAATTATCGCTGATTCCGACATTTCGCTCCAAATTGAATACGGCCCTATAAAGGTTAATCTGCTTGGTATCCCCTCTCGCCCAGTACTTATTACTATAAATACACAAAATGGTTCATGTGTTCAATGTTACTTTGATCTTCAGTGTCGCCGGCTTGGTTCTCTAAGCGCCATTACATTCTATAAAGGAGCTAATGTCACCAAAAGTCCCCAGGGCTCCCAGCTGCCCAGGGGCACTCAGGCTGTAAGCGTCGGCCACTGGCGCTTGTGTTGTATGCAAACCCGATGGTTAGCGAACAACACCGACTGTGAGAGACCTGCGTGTGCGCAGGATCTGTGCTGCTACGCTTGTGCAGGTCTCCCTCTGCGAGATCGCTCGCAGTTCACCCAAGCCCCAACATGATTGACATGCTGCGGCATTTGGGGGGTGGCGACTGGATCGTTCTACAAAACGGGGGCATGTAGCCCCCATTATGTAGGAGTGGCCAGGCCAGAGTCTACGTCTTCCGACGAGCAGTTCTGCTTACTCAGATGGCCTATGGCTGCAACTGATGGCCAAAATAGTGATCTAATGCTGCGTCTTAGGATTCAGCACTTGGATCTGCAATGCTGGCCGCAGGCCTCTTTTACCTTTAGACTCTGCCTGCGACATTAGCATTTCTTAGCATTGCCGCTGTGCCCACAGATGGAGCAGTGATGCTTTTACCTGCACGGCTGAATCCCCCCCAGAGATAGCTATTGCTTACAGATTGATTCATCTGTCAACGGACCATTCTCTCCCTGATATAGGAGTTTCTGGGTGGTCGCTGGACGGTGATCTTGCCATCACATGGAAGTGTTCCGTCTCATGGTAGTGTTGTGTTTTTGTCAGCCGACTTCCTTGCTCATTCGTAGCTTGCGGACGGTAGTGGGATGTCTGTTTTAGCTGGATCATTTGTAGTGGACGTTATACATAGTTGGCAACCTTCTGGCTTCCAGGTTGGCACTGCAGTGGGCGGGGCTGAACAGAGTGGGCGGGTCTGAAGCTGCAATGGGCGGGGCTCAATTTAGGTGGGCGGATCTTGGGCATGATGATGCAATTGCACCATTGTAGCCTTGCCCCCCCTCACCCACTATGTAATGCCAAGATTACCGGCATTGTGGAGCGGGGTCGGAGCCACGATTATGCGTTTCAACGCAAATTGCGTCATTGGCCGTCTACTTCACTGGGGATGCGGGTGGCCGTGGCCGTGTGGCTCCAGCCCCCGGGAGACTTGTTCCGGGTGGCCAGGAGTGACAACCGAATTTCGGGAGCCTCCCGGCCATAACGGGAGGGTAGGCAGGTGTCGGCTTTCCCATGCAGTCACACAGATTTTTACTATACAAAGGTGGTTTCTCACATTACTATAATGTAGTAAGCAGGCATCTGTGGTCTGATAGAATGTGGCCAACTCAGAGTCCGCTCATTTAAATGGTGACAAAGAGGCAAACATGGTAGGAAACACTACCTGCAGGGTCAATGAATGAATGCAGAGGAAATGTGCGCTTCCTGCTATGTGCTTATACAATGGCGCTATGGAGCACACATGCACAGCACACATTGTCTGACATATAGATTATTATTAGTGTTATTATTAATAACAGTTACTTATACCCCTTTTACACCAGAGCTAAAACCCAGGTTATTGCAGGGATAACCTGGGTAGCTCCTTGGTTTAAAAGGGGACAGGGTTGGATTCCTGGGTGGAGTGACCGGCAATCCAACCCAGGTAACTTGCAGGGTTTAATACGGGAATGACCCTGCAGTGTAAATGGCGCAATCCGGGTCACGATGACCTGGAGTGCGCTGCATGCTGGCTGATTGGCAGGCTTCAGTGGCACTTGGAGATTACGTCATCTCCAAGCGTCCACTTCCACGCCGGTGTGAACGGTGCTGACTTGGGAATATCCTGGGTAGGTGCCGGCTAAATTCCGGGTCTGACCCGGTTTGGAACCCTGGGTCTCATTCAAACCCGCTCGCGAGCGCTGAGTGCTCGCAAGCGGGTCGATGTTGCCCAAATGCGCATGCGCACGACGGAGGCACCTCCGTCGTGCGCGAGACCCGAATAACGACGGGGTAGCCATTATGGGTCTCGCACCAAAGGGGGCGTGCTGTCGATGGTGAGTGACAGCACGCCCCCTTTGGTGGGCGTGCCGGGGGCGTGGCTGCCCAGATGGAGGCGTTCCCATGGGAACGCCTACCGTCTGGGTCCGGCCCCACTGACATCACTAGTGATGTCAGTGGGAGTGATTTTGGCTCTGATAGAGCCAAAATCACTCCAGGGCTTGCGGTCAACGAGACCCTACCGCAAGGGTCTCGACGCAAGCCCGATGGTCGCGATGGTCTTGACCATCATCATGGACGCTCGCATAAGCTGTGGGTGGTAACCCACAGCTATGCGAGCGTCCGAGAGGCCGCTCCGCAAATAAAAAAAACACGCCCTGATTCAGAGCGGGCGCTCGTTCAGAGCGTCAGGCTCTGAATCAGGCCCCCTGTTCCAACCTCCTGGTCAGGCCCAGAATTTAGGTATAAAAGCAGTATTATTATATAGCACCAGCATATTCAATTGTGCTTTACAATTGGAAACAAACTAGTAATAAAACAAGACCAGGTAATAACAGAAGGATAGACAGGTAAGAGGGCCCTGCTCGCAAGCTTACAGTCTATAGGGAAATAGGAATGAGATACACAAGGGTAAGTGACAAGGGGAAGTGATACTTATTGCATATTGGTCCGACCAGTTTGTTTGGGAAATGTTAAGTCTGAGGTGGCGAGATGAATCACAAGTGTAATAATTATAACCACCTGCGGATCTTTTAAAATGTGTCAGTGAGTAATGAGTACACCTGTCCACCTGCTGGGTAACCTGGAAAACATGACCTGTGTGGAGTCCTGAGGACCGAGTTTGAGAACCACTGCACTAGTGCCACAGTAGAATTAGGACACTGGACCTGATACAGCCACACCGGGTATTCCAGCTAGTCACTAATTATTATTATTGGAGGATAAACAGGACACTAATCATGTTTATAATATATACTCTAGTTAACTATTGATATAACAATAGAAGACACACGAACAGAACAATACTGGTTCTCAAGTAGTGCAAATAGGTTGCACATATGTAATAAAACAGCACCCACTCCAATTTATCGCCGCACGCAGTGTAGGCACCTGTCTCGTGCCAACAAATGCCCACATTATAATCACATTGATGTAACTGCTCAAAATCTGTTCGTGATCTATTAAAGTAATATATTGCTATTTTTATTTTGTTAAATTTCTTTATGCAGCTCAATGGAAACGAGTGGAAACTATTGTAAAGCGAAGGCAAGCATTGGGTTGTACTGTACTGTCAGTAACATCAGGGGAAAGGAAGCTGGGAGTTCCAATTCCAGACTGTTCGTAACCGAAGTAGAAGAACCAGTATAACTGGATGAGAATAAGCCGTATAGGAAGCATGAAATGTAATCTATATTAATATATTGTGCCCGCCTCTGTGTGTAATACTATGGCCGCCCATCCTGCCTGCACCCTCAGATGTCACAGGCACTGCCAAGCTACGGTGCTGACTCATCCAAAGCCAACACATTATCCTCCTCTGTGACGGCAGATTGGCAGTGTCAGCTGGCATTGGATGGCATAGACACAACTCAAGCTTTATTGTGCGAGAACATGTCCTCCTGCTGGAGTCTTAGGGCGAGACTGACAGAACCTTCCAAAGAGGACAAGTGGAGATGTTGCCCATAGCAACCAGATTCTAGCCATCATTTTATAAAATGTACTAGGTAAATAGTACGTAGAATCTGATTATTTGCTATGGGCTACACCTTCACTTATCCTCTTTCAAAGGTCTGATAAATCTCCTTTTTAGCGATGTGACATGGCGAGGGTGTGGTCAGGGGGTGGAGCCGATGTTTTGGGTGCTGGCGGTGGCACCAGAATTGGGCCATCTTCATTTTTCTTTTCTTAAACTCGGATAGTAATATAGGAGGTTCTTTTACTTCCGGGCGCGAGGGCAACATCGAGACATAAATGGCTGCATGCTATTAACACAGGGGGCGCAGATATTCCTGTGCACGTGCTGTGCCCCCTGACCTCTGAACCTTGGGGACAAGTGCTCCCTTCCGTAGCACCTCTGCTCCTCTCCCTCCTGACTTCATACTAGAGGAGCACGTTGTACAGTGGAGGCTTCCTTGATCATTTTTTTTTTTACTTAATTTAAGTTGCCTTTAAGTTTTTGTATAATCAATAACTTGGATAGTGAAGATACAGGGCCTGATTTACTACGGATCGCAGCTGCGATTACGCACGCAGACCTGCTACGAAATATGCTAATGACTACAATTGCAAAGCCAGCATAGAGATACCCACTACCGCTTTTGCACATCCGTATTACTTTGCAGTCCTGCGTATATCATCGGGAACATCGAGTAACATCGGACCCTCACGCACAATTACAACAGCCCTGACCTTACTCAGAAATTGCTAACCTCATCGCACGCAGTGAGTACTCCATCTGTGTATGCCGTCTCAGTGGCTGATTTATGCACGCCCATGGACAGGCACGCCTGCGTTTCTCCTACCACTCCCGTCACCACCCTCAAACGCTGACCTCCCATCCCTTGATCTGCGATGGCTTTGTTTCACGCGCACCGCGGTGGATATGCACATGCAGTACGCTCCATTGGACGATTTGCGTACGCTGTTGCGATCCGTAATGTACCCGGCCCATAGCCCCTATTGCAGCATTCGGAGGACTCCTTTGCCCAACAATACAGCACACAAGCTCTAGCTTTTATGTAATGACTCCAGCCCTCAGGCCTGGCGAAAGGGGGGTACAAAGGATACAGTTTTCCTGGGCCCTGAAGTTCAGATGATTTATTATTTAATATGTGCGCTTATGAAGCGATTAACTCTGATGTAGGAACAATTTGGAGGCTTTCATCAGCAGCGGCTTCCCCCTTGTCTGCTTAGCACACTTAAATGTCCTCCATGGTCTGACCGGACACCCTCAGCATAGGCACACACAGATGTGCTTTCCGGTTGCCGGGAAACCCCCCTCCCCAGCCCACAATAAAAATAGTAATATTATAGAATTTTTCTAGTGCTGCTTGTTCTTCTCAGTATCACAAATTAAATAATTAGCACCACCTGTGGATCTTTTAACATGTGTTAGCCAGTAATAAATACACCTGTACACCACAGCCAGGAGATCTGGAAAACATGCACTGCTATGGGCACACTGCTATAGACCATCAATAGGGTTAATTATTAATACTGTATAATAATACACTATCCAGTGCATAAGGAGACCAATATGTACATATATGTCCAGGGCAGTGCTAGGTTCTTCTGCTGCTCCCCCAGACTCCCGGACTTGCTCTAATGCTCTGGAATGGTGTCCACATCTGATATAAAACCATTCATCTCAGGAAGGATGGCCCTACTGCTGCATTTAATGGCTTATACCCCTTTTACACTGGAGCTAAAACCTGGGTTATTGCAGGGTTAACCCGGGTAGCTCCTTGGTGTAAAAGGGGAGAGGGTTGGATTGCCGGGTCGAGTGACCCGGCAATCCAACCCAGGTAACTTGCAGGGTTTAACACGGGAGTAACCCGTGAAACCCTGCAGTGTGAACGGCACGCTCCAGGTCACGATGACCTGGAGCGCGCCGCATGCCGGACGATTGGTCCGGCTTCAGTGGCGCTTGGAGATGACGTCATCTCCAAGCGTCCACTACAACGCCGGAAAAGCCAGGTCTATGCAGACCCAACTCCAGGGGGGGACGGCGCCGACTCGGGAATGTCCTGGGTCGTCGCCAGCTAAATTCCGGGTCTGATCCGGATTGGAACCCAGTTCCAACTCCGGGTCAGACCCGGAATTTAGGTGTAAAAGCGGTATTACTGTGATCGCTGGTCCAGTGTATGCTGGAATTATGACACACAATACCCTTTGAATGATACATATTAAAGCTGGACAGGGTCTCACCAACCCTGTGTGGGGCCTCCGGGGCTGCCGCCCTCCCCTTAATCCGGCCCTGAAGCTGGAAAACTGCTAATTATGCCCTCAACATGGACTGGCCACACTCGCTTTAAAATCCAGCATTTGGAAACCCCCCTCTAGAAATTCTGCATTGCCACTGCCCAGTTGTCTGATATTTTCCCTTCATCGCTTCTGATCCGTGAGCCCTTACCCCTACATTTCCCCAGGGGACCCTTCTTGCCCAGTATGGAACCTCAATGTCTTTTTCTTTGTTTCCTTTTCACTTGAACCTACTCCCACATGCTTTCCACGCCCCCTCCCCATACTCTTTTCAGTACTGGGGGTGACGTGGCAGCAGGCACTTGCTCTGGGTACCATGGCTCCAGGCTAGGCATCTGGGTGTGGCCACAATGCGGACACTGGGCCTGATTCAGACCCGCTCGCGAGCGCTTAGCGCTCGCAATCGGGTCGATGATGGCCCAGTGCGCATGCGCACGACGGAGGCGGCTCCGTCGTGCGCATGCGTGAGACCCGGATAGCGATGTTAAACCGTCGCTTCGGGTCTCGTCGTGCGCATGCGCGAGACCCGGATAGCGATGTTAAACTGTCGCTTCGGGTCTCGTACCAAAGGGGGCGTGCTGTCAATGTTGAGTAACAGCACGCCCCCTTTGGTGGGCGGGGGAGTGGCTGCCCAAACGCCTCCATGTGAACGCCTCCGTTTGGGGGCGAACCCACTGACATCACGAGTGATGTCAGTGGGAGAGATTTCGGTTCTGTTAGAGCCGAAATCTCTCTGGGGATTGCGGCAACGAGACCCTACCACAAGGGTCTCGTCGCAAGCCCGATGGTCGCGATGGTCTTGACCATCGCGACCATCTTCCTGGCCGCTCGCTATAGCTGTGGGTGGTCACCCACAGCTATACGAGCGGCCAGGGGGCCGCTCTAAAAAACAAGAAGGCCGGCCCTGTTTCAGAGCGAGCGCTCTGTCAGAGCGTCCGGCTCTGAATCAGGGCCACTGTGTCCTGAATCAATACTTCCATATTGGAATATCTTCTAAGAGCTGCATTGGATAAACGTTCCTGTACACACTCTGCATTTGTGCATGATAAGCGATTTGGGGTATTTTTTACCATTAGGTATGTGGCTGTGCTAATCCCTTCCCATGTCCACAGTACTGGGGGTGGGTGATAAGCTGCAAGGTCGCTTGTTGAGTGCTGCTTGGTGTGGGAGTCGCTGTTGGGTAATACCGGATGCACTCCACTCAAGTTGGTTCAGGTGAATTAGTGGCGAATCTATAAAGGGCACGAGGACAGCAACATATGTAATAATATACCATTATAAGGGTGCTTGTCATGCATAGTAACATTACACATCTGTTTATGAGTACTATGCCACTTTGTGTGGAAATTCTGTGCATGACCAGAAAAGTGGGCACACCTATGCAGATTGTGCCACTTACACCAGCCTGAGCTTGGGGAGGAAAGGGGCGTGATAACATAGGCCAATTATAGGGTGTTTTACCCCATTGTGAACACAACCAGATTAAGACACAGGGACTATGGGGCCCATTTATCAAAGTGTATTTGAAGTAAAATCCCCAGAAAACACACGTTTTCGGGGGTTTACCTCAAATACTAAGTATCCCCCGAATGTATGAAAGAGGGTCCGCAGTAGGTATCTCCGATACCTGCTGTTATCCCTCCATTAACGCTGGCAGCCGCATCCCCCATAGGTTTCTATGGGGGATGTGATGCTGCCAAATTTACCAACATGCGGAATGCCATGTATTCCAGATATTGGCCCCCGCAGCTAACGCCATCTGAAGATGACATTAGACGCTGTAGCCTATGGGCTACACCGTGCACTATTAGCCGTGCGGAGGGATCCGCCGGCACCCTCCCCAGCTATGGCGGATGTGCATGTGCAGTACACGGGACTACGCATGCGCACCACCTCCTGCACTGGCCGGCAGCTCTCCGGAGACATTGCAGAGACGGTCTCCTTTCGAAGCCCGTATCCCTGCATGCCCCGGTTGATACATCCGGCCAATAGGATCGCTTTTTGCAATGCGATCAGGGGCGTTACTGGCATGCCCTGATCGCATTGCAAAAGCGATCATTGATAAATGGGCCCCTATATGTCTGAGAAAGGGGGTGGTCAGGGGCAATCACTGGATGATGGTTGTCAGCGCTAGCAAGCTGCCTGTGACTGACTGTTTGCAAATACAGCGCTGACGCCTATTGCTGCTTGTGGGCATATATTATGCTTTTGCGTGTATGTGGAAAAAAATTTTTTTTTCTCGTTCAGCATACAGTGAGTTGTTTCTGAAGTGTCAGAGGAGTATTTGACATTTTATTGACACCGAATAGTGAATATGTATTTTGCAAACAAAACAAATGGTTATAAACGTGGGTGTAACAGTCTGTGACATTTTCCGGGTATAAATGGGGTACATATGCTACTGATGCCATCCAACGAGTGTGCTGTGATAGAATTGCGGATCTTGGATTGAACGCAATTGCGCGTGTGTTTAGGGGAACAACTGCCAACGACTCTTCTTCACTCCCATTCACCATGGGATCTTAGTAAGAGTTCCGGAGGGGATCTTCTTTAAAGTTTAAAGTAACATGTCACATGCAACAAACTGTATTGTATGTGTCAGTTTAATGTATCTTGTACTTTTTTTTCTTTACTTATTTCTGATTTTTTTTCTGTTATTAGCATTTATTTATATAGTACCATTGGAACAAAGGGCCTGATTCATTACGGATCACTATTGCTAAAACGTACGCAGACGGCTGATTGTTGCGTACTGCGCATGCGTGAAGGCACCACTGCGATCATTTAGACCATGCAGAGCCATCACAGAGTGATTGGCAAGCAGTGAGCGCTTGGGGGTGGGGTGGTCGGAGAAACGCAGGCGTATCTGTCTGTTTGAACGCCATTGCGTGCATAAATTAGCCAGTGTGATTGCATACGCAGCTCGAGTACTCAGTGTGTGCTACGAGGTTAGCAATTTCTAAGTAAGGTCAGGGCTGCTGTAATTCTGCGATGGAGGTTTGCAAGGTATTACGGATGTGAGATAGCGGTAGTGGGCGTCTCTATGCTGGCACTGCGACGGCATGGCGATAGCAATCATTAGCATATTTTCGCAGTAGACCTGCGTGAGATTATGGAGCTGTGATCGCAATAGCGATCCTTACTGAATCAGGCCCAAAGTCCTGACATCCGAGGTGGCCATGTGAGAACTCAACGGAGACGTCAAACACAAACCACCGATGTTCCATGTGAGGAGTGAACCTGCATGAAAGCCACATCAGCACCGACAAAACCACACAAGAGATGCCAAGCACACGTTGCTGGATGCAATACATGTGTTGATCCGATGGTTCGCTGCCAGCCTACAGCATGAATGGGAGATGGAGGGTCATAAGCAGATGCCACAGGGCACATCATCAACTTTTCTACATATCTCTCAACAGTCCCGATATATAGGCAGGATTGTCCTGATTCTAAGATCAAAAAACAAAAGCAGCACAGATGCGTCTATATAATAAGCGAGAAAGCGCGTCTGTCTGTCTTTTTGTCCTTTATGCACGGCCAGAGTTTTGGACCTAGCTCCACTAAATTTGACCAAGATTAGGCTTTTGCCTAGGTTCCCAGGGCCACACACTGCCACACAATCCCTACAAATGGGGACACTCTAAATTACACAGGTTCCCGAGCTGACTCCAGTGGAAATTGTCAGTCTGCTAAAAACCTGTGAGAAAGCTACAAAAGTATCCTTTTCACTTCAGTCTGAGCAAACTTGATGACTCATGCAAGTTCATATTAAAGCCAGGGCCACAGTGTTTGCATGCAAGGGAATAACTAGAACTTTGTGGGTCACATGGCAAGAGCTTAAAAGGCCCCCCCAGAGGTAAAACAAAACACATACATTTGCCCCCACACAGAGCCAATTCATGGTATGCCACATAGAGCCCATTCAGGTTATGCCACATAGTAGTACCCCTTATACACATTATGCCACGCAGTAGTAGGGCCCCTTATACATTATGCCATACATTTATGCCCCTTATACATTATACACTTCACAGATTATGACACATAGTAGTAATGCCCCATATAACACATTATTCCACACAATAGTAGTGCCCCTTACACATTATGCCCCCCCCAGCAACTCATCTCCCCATGTCCCTCCAGCAGCCTCTTGCCTCCCCCTGTGTGCCATCAGCAGCCAAAGTGTGTGGATTTGGGGCCGGGCCGCCAGCTAATTTCAGCTGGCGCACTGGCAGGCAGCAGCAGACATGGACAGACAGCGCAGGAGCAATTTGAATCTGGCACCGGTCACAAGCCAATCGGAGCTTGCAGACCGGTAGCCAATCAGGAGCCCCCACTGCTGATTGGTTGTCGGTCAGCGAGCTCTAATTACCCACCTGCGTGACTGGGTGTATGGGGAGTGGCGGGCCACAGAGGCAGCTGGGGCTCCATAGCAGCCGTACCCCTTGCACTCACGGTAGTTATGCCACTGTTTGCATGCATGTTAGCAAACAGCGGGGTCCTTTTCAAGATCAATGGAATGGGGCTATAGGTGAGGACAATGTAAACAAATAAAGGCTGCAGGTGTCCTGCAGGGTCCAGTCTTCAACCCGGGCAATGCCGGGTATCCCAGCTAGTATTAAATAAGAATAAACGTTAAAGATATATAAAAAATTGCAAACGTTGTTCCTTTTCTGGGATTCTGACTCTGAAGTGTTTGTTCTACAAATGCAGCCTGGTGAATTGATTGGCTGGCCTCGGTGATGTCATCACCTGTAATGCTCGCCTGGTCGGCTTCTCTCCCAGGCGTAAAGTGAAGGGGACAGGAAAACATTATTTTTGGAAGTGGTATTTTCACTTAGGGGCCCTTTTATCAAAGTGTATTTGAGGTATAATCCCAGATAACACCCGTTTTCGGGGGTTTACCTCAAATACTAAGTACCTGCTGTGATCCCTCCATTACTGCTGGCAGCCGCAACCCCCATAGGTTTTTATGGGGGATGCGATGCTGCCAAATTTACCAATATCCAGGAATGCGATGCATTCCAGATATTGGCCCCTGCAGCTAAAGCCATCTGAAAATGGCATTAGCCGTTATAGCCTATGGGCTACACCACACACTATTAGCCGGCGGAGGGATCTGCCGGAATCCTCCCCAGCTATGGTGGATGTGCATGTGCAGTGCACGGGACTACCCAGGCGCGGCACCCCCTGCACTGGCCAGGAGCTCTCCAGAGACATAGCAGGATTTCGGAGCCCGTGTCCCTGCATGTCCAGGGTGATACATCCGGCCGATAGGATCGCTTTTTGCAATGCGATCATGGGCGTTACTGGCATGCCCTGATTGCATTGCAAAAGCGATCATTGATAAATGGGCCCTTTAGACAAACTTCAGTAAGGACGACTTTGTATAAATGCGGCTCACACAGACCAGCAAGTAGGCGCATATACACTTGTTGGAGTGTGTATTTTGTATCAGCTACAGGGCAGCTGTAAGTACACAGAAATAACAGATACAGTCAGGTGCATTTGGATGTAATTACCCTCAAATTAAATCTGAGTCTGCAGTTAAAGCACATCTTGTTTGTTTCATTTCAAAACCATTGTGGTGGTGAATAGAGACCAAAATATGAAAATTCTGTCATAGTCCTAATATTTATGCACCTGACTGTATATACTAACGCTCCTGGGGTATATTTACTAAAGCTTCTAAAACAGACAAGCAGTGGTGTTGCCCATAGCAACCAATCAGATACCAGCTTTCATTTCTCTATTGCATTCTAGAAAATGATAGACAAAATCTGATTAGTTGCTATGGGCAACAGCACTGCTTTTCTGTTTTAGAAGCTTTAGTAAATATACGCCCCAGGGGAAATCCACCTGATTAAATAATGTATCAGTAGCCAAGCAACAATTTAGGAATGCTTTTCCTTACACAAACAAAACACAAGGAGAAGAATTATGTGGCGGCGCTAGACACATTAAGGGGGTCTATTTACTAAGCCTTGTAAAGAGATAAAGTGGACAGAGATAAACTACCAGCCAACCAGTTCCTAACTGTCATTTTTCAAACACAGCCTGCGACATGTCAGTTAGGAGCTGATTGGCTGGTACTTTATCTCCGTTCACTTTATCTTGGTCCTAAGGCTTAGTAAATAGACCTCTATATAAACACAATACACATAACTATAATGACAAATAATTGGTTTAACACATCATATTATAGAGCACTGGTCGGGGAACAGGGGTAAATTACCCCAAATGGGGTAAAATTAAACTCCTGGGGGTAATGGACGGATAGCCGGGCATGCATATTAATCATTGCATGCCCAGCTGTCCGTCCATTACCCCCAGGAATGGAGGTCACTGGCACCGGGTGCGGCGCCAGTGACCTCCAGCCCGGCTGTGCCGCAGGGATGTTTTAAACCGGACGCCCGCTGAGATGTTATTACCAGCGGGCGCCCGGCTCCTTCCATGCAGCGCCACGTTAGCCGGAGTTCTCTTCTGAACTCCAGCTTCCGGCTCTCCCCATGCGCACTATGGGAGAGACGTCATGACGTCTCTCCCATAGTGCCGAGGAGCAGCCGGGCGAACAGGACGGCGGCGGATGCAGGAGCGAGGATTAAGGTGTTTTTTTTTTTTCTTTTGTACAAGCGGCACTACAGGGGCATTATATGGGGACACTACTACAGGGGCATTATATGGGGGCACTACTACAGGGGCATTATATGGTAGCACTGCTACAGGGGCATTATATGGGGGCACTACTACAGGGGCATTATATGGGGGCACTACAGGGGCATTATATGGGGGCACTACTACAGGGGCATTATATGGGAGCACTACTACAGGGGCATTATATGGGGGCACTACTACAGGGGCATTATATGGGAGCACTACTACAGGGGCACTACTACAGGGGCATTATATGGGGACACTACTACAGGGGCATTATATGGGGACACTACTACAGAGGCATTATATGGGGGCACTGCTACAGGGGCATTATATGGGGACACTACTACAGGGGCATTATATGGGGGCACTACTACAGGGGCATTATATGGTAGCACTGCTACAGGGGCACTATTACAGGGGCACTACTACAGGGGCATTATATGGGGGCACTACTACAGGGGCATTATATGGGAGCACTACTACAGGGGCATTATATGGGAGCACTACTACAGGGGCATAACTATGGGGGCACTACTACAGGGGCATTATATGGGGGCACTGATACAGGGGCATTATATGGGGGCACTGCTACAGGGGCATTATATGGGGGCACTGCTACAGGGGCATAACTATGGGGGCACTGCTACAGGGGCATTATATGGGAGCACTGCTACAGGGGCATTATATGGGAGCACTGCTACAGGGGTATTATATGGGGAGCACTGCTACAGGGGCATTATATGGGGGCACTGCTACAGGGGCATTATATGGGGGCACTGCTGCAGGGGCATTATATGGGGCACTGCTGCAGGGGCATTATATGGGAGCACTGCTGCAGGGGCATTATATGGGGACACTGCTACAGGGGCATTATATGGGGGCACTGCTACAGGGGCATAATATGGGGGCACTGCTACAGGGGCATTATATGGGGGCACTGCTACAGGGGCATAATATGCTACATGGGCATTATATGGGAGCACTGCTACAGGGGCATTATATGGGGGCACTGCTACGGGGCATTATATGGGGCACTGCTACAGGGGCATAATATGGGGGCACTGCTACAGGGGCATTATAAGGGAGCACTGCTACAGGGGCATTATATGGGGGCACTGCTACAGGGGCATTATATGGGAGCACTGCTACAGGGGCATTATATGGGGCACTGCTACAGGGGCATTATATGGGAGCACTGCTACAGAGGCATTATATGGGGGCACTGCTACAGGGGCATAATATGGGGGCACTGCTACAGGTGCATTATATGGGGGCACTACTACAGGGGCATTATATGGGAGCACTGCTACAGGGGCATTATATGGGGGCACTGCTACAGGGGCATAATATGGGGGCACTACTACAGGGGCATAACTATGGGGGCACTACTATATGATTTCCTTCCTTTCAAATCAAGGGGTAACGTCGGCGTATCTACATATATTTTGGGGTAAAAGGTAAAAATGTTCCCTGACCCGTTATAGAGCCTCTCGGGAGTGTAAAAAAAAATTTAAAAAAATACAGTTAATAAGTATCCTAATAACCAGAATAAAATACATTAAAATTTACTCCCTTCAGAGAGTATAGAACAATTGCATAAGATTTGTCTTTCTGTTTTTGTCCCCAGTAGATGCAATATGAAATATAGTAACTGGCAATGGTCTCTGTGTAATCACAGTCTCTGTGGGGCGAGATTTTAGTATATATATATATATACTCCTTGATGTTATGAGTCACAGTAACAATAAACGCCTCATAGCTGGCTCAGAACTATTCAGTTTTTCCCATAGCTAGTGCCGGGGACAGGCGATGTCATTGCATGGCGGCAGCGGAGGAGGACTTCTGCATCTGCACACAGTTTATTCCCCCTTTGCAGTCGCCTATGTTGAGCCTCTGCGGGTTCCGTCGGAGGTCTCAGTCCTGATTTGGGCGACGCGCGTCACGTGTCTGTGTCCTGGCAGCTCATGGTGTCACAAGATGGCGGCGCCCATGAAGTGAGCATGTCTGAGGGGCGAAAACGGTGGGTGGCTGCGGAGGAAGGTGATACCGGTAAGTACACAGGCAGAGGGGTTATTAATGGGATGACACAGGCCGGGAGGGGTCAATACAGGGATAGCCATGTGATTACATCTGGTCAGGGATGGGAGGGAGGGGGTTGTTTAAAGCTCCCACCCATTTCCACAGTCATCACCCATATACCTTATCTGTTGAGGTATATGGATGAGGGGATGATAGGGTGCAGGGTGTGCAATGCACATGGGCCCTTGGGACCCATATACTCTTTATACTTCCCTATCCGTTGTCTCCATAGTGCTGCTCGGCAGCGAAAAGCACTGGGAAAATGGTTAGGTCTAGACTATAGAGGGCTGATGGACCTGTGACGTAACACCCACGTGACCCAGCCTAAAAGGGGGAGGGGCGGGGGATGCTAACGGGGAACCAAAAGTGGTCCCTCGCGGGCTTGCTACGCTCACCACGCTTTGGGCACGGTGGCTCGCCACAGATATTTATACCCCCTCTATGCCCTAGTGGATGGTAACGCAGGAGCGATCCAGCCTCCTGCAGCGGTCACGTGGTGGATACGTCACAGAGGTCCTTTAGCCACATAGGAAATAGCAGCAACCCTGGGAAAATGGCGGTGGCCATTTTCTTGGTGTCCTCCTCCAGTACTGCTGTCCCAGGGAAAATGGTGTGGGTGCCATTTTTCCCGGACACCTGCACAGATTCTGGCACTAAGCCAGAATCTTCTGCAGCACCCGCTGGCCGCCGCAACAGTGGGAACGCTAGAGAGAGGCGGGGGCCCGCACTGAGTCTGTACATGGGCCCCTTCCTCTCTTAAAATGCACCTGTGGACAGGGTACCCGAATGAGGCATGCTTATCATTAGAGCGCTATGCAAATACCAGCTGACATATTTCACCTTGATCATCTCCACCCTGCAGGTACCACTGATGTGCCCCCTCATTCTTAGGCCTCGCTACACTACTCTGTTCTCCCGATTTAAATATCTGACCAGGATTCCTTGTGTATCCAGAATGGAGGGTCCCGCGGCATCCAAGGAATCCGGGGAAACCATCATCGCAGAGGGGAAAGCCAATTTGATCTACCCCAGTGCCAACCAGGTGTTCTACAATCCTGTGCAGGAGTTCAATAGAGATCTGACGTAAGGTTCTAATATTCGCCTATTACAGAGGCATGGAGAGTAGGGATACTGCCCCATAGAGCTTGCACTCTTAATATGCCAAGGCATACAAGTGCAGTACCAGAAAAAATCATAGTTGTCCCGATGGGTTTGACCATGACGCGGCCACTATTTATGCTAAGACAGACTCCGCCCACAAACTTTTGTAGGATTCAAACTACTGGAACTTCTGCACTTTCATCTCTGAATCCACAAATCTCCTACTGAACAACCACAATACCCATTACTTCAGCAGCTCTGTGTGTTCCAGGTAATTGGTAGGACCTGCCACTTAATAATTATCTCTTGGCCTTGGACAATGCTCTCAGTCCCCTCCTAGATGGTGCTCACCCTAAGGGCGTTACAGGTAGGCCACATGGTGTAAAGCTCGTGTAACCACGCTTTGTTTTGTTACTCTGCTTCTTGCACAGTTGTGCTGTGATCACAGAATTCGCTCGCGTGCGGCTTGCAGAGAAGGGCATTGACGGTGAGTATTTGGTTACAGGGTTGGCGGTAACACACTTGAGCTTTGTTCCATCTAGAGTTCCACCTTGCTGCATCGCTGGTGCTGAATATGTGAACTGATATTTTGTTGTTCCCTTGCAGTCCTGGTTCCTGGGGAGAGAGAGAAGCAGAAGGTGGTGGTGAATCTCTCAGACAATGGAGATGACTGCGTCCAAACTCGTCCAGAGAAAGACCCTGCCCCTCTGGAGAGGCGCACTGTCACTGTGGGGGAGTCCTGCTCAGTGAGTTCCCACTAAGACATCTCTCACAATTGTGACTGTAACGTTCAATTGCTAAGCAGCACCTGCTGAGGTGGATCAGTTATCGGGGTGATTTAAGTAAAAAAACGTTGATGGGATCCTACTACCAAAACCAGGCCCCGTCATGCTGATTGAGCATAGCTTCTGGGAGTACGTGCACGTTATGCATATCGCCCAGCAGAGCAATGCTCTGCGTCTCTTTATCGCTACCGTCAAGCATATATTGGCACTCTCATCTCTCCTTACTGGTCTGCAGTGCTGATGTTCCGCCTTGTAGTGTGATTACCATGCTGGTAGCACAATTAGTCATCCTTCTCAGGGGTGTTTTTTGTTTGTAAAAGGTTCTGTCATGTTCTGTGTAATATAAAAAAAAACTGGTCCCAGGTTCTCCTGAAGCCTGAATACCCATGGGCTTCTGCATATCTTATAGAGACTTTTACCTTTTGAAATAATAATAATAAAATAGAAAAAAAAACACAAGTCATCCACACAACACATTGACCTCTAAACTGCACTCTCCCAGGCCCCCCTGGGTGAAAGCAGATTGGAACAAGTTAGAGGTTGTCAAATAGTGATCTGCCATTGTGGGACAGTAGAAGCTCTGTCTTGAGGGTGAAATGGGCAGCTTGGATCCATCTTTTCCAAATGGTTATTTTATTTAGGCTGCTGATGTCTGGAAAGTCTCCCCTAGCATCTGTGGGGAGCTGGGAACATAACACAGCAATGGCGGGACCTGGGGAATGGATCTTACAGATGAGGATTGGTAATCACAGCTTAATTGTGATTGAGGTCACAATGTTCTAATACTAAAACATTTACTTATCAAGTGCAAGCAAAAATAAGAGATGTTTTCAGTATAATTATAGTTAGGACAGGAGTTTGCCTTATGGTCTATTTCTATCTGAGAGCCTGCATACACTCTCTGGTACAGTGTATATAGCAATTACCTGTCTGGAAGCTGCTGTTCATTAGATTTGAACTGAATGGGAGCAAATATATAATTGAGCTACTTTGTTTATATCTGGTAATGTTGGGACGATGACACAAGGTGACTGTTGGCGGAGCGTTGACTACAGTAAGCCCACATGGCAGGGACAGGTCAGTGCTTTATACCCAATACTATAGAGGGTATACAGAATACACAGACAAGATACGGGTAATTTGCAGTTATATTTGGCATTTAATTGTTTAGCCATTAGCTGTTTTGCAGTCCGCTTTTACAGCAGCCAGGAATACTAATTGTAGTAAATACAGGGGCAGGAGAGAGGGGGATGCCCACTACCGCTTTCCCACATTTGTATCTGCACGAGTGATTGCAGAGCAATCACTTTGCTAGCTCACGCATGCGCACTCTGGGCCTGATTCAGAGCCGGACGCTCTGACAAGAGCGCTCGCTCTGAATCGGGGCCGGCCTACCTAAAATTGGAGCGGCCTCCTGGCCGCTCGCATAGCTGTGGGTGACCACCCACAGCTTATGCGAGCGGCCAAAAAGATGGTCGCGATGGTCAAGACCATCGCGACCATCGGGCTTGCGATGAGACCCTTGTGGTAGGGTCTCGTTGCCGCAAACCCTGGAGTGATTTGGGCTCTATCCGAGCCAAAAGCACTCCCACTGACATCACTAGTGATGTCAGTGGGGCTGGACCCAGACGGTAGGCGTTCCCATGGGAACGCCTCCGTCTGGGCAGCCATGCCCTGGCACGCCCACCAAAGGGGGCTTGCTGTCACTCAACATCGACAGCACGCCCCCTTTGGTGCAAGATCCATAACGACGGCTACCCCGTCGTTATTCGGGTCTCGCGCATGCGCATTTGGGTAACATCGACCCGCTTGCGAGAGTACAGCGTTCGCGAGCGGGTCTGAATGAGACCCTCTGGTTCATACGCATGCGCAGTACACAACAATCTGCTGTCTGCGTACGCTATCGCAATAGCGATCCATGCTGAATCAGGCCCAATGTGCAGTGCAACAGGCTTCCTACTAAAACGGTGGAGAAATTGGGTCCTCTTCCTCTGTCCTCGGGTTTTATATGAAGAGGTCTGTGTCTATGGTTACTCTGTTTTAACTTTGGAAATCTAGTTTTCCTTGGTTCTAACCCCCCACTGCCTTTTTTTTTTTTATTCTGTGTTGTTTTCCCTTCTGATCCCGCCATTGCTCCTCTCCCCTCCCTGCATCATGTTTCCATCACCGATGTGTCTCTCTTTCAGGAAGGCCTGCGGGTGTTAGAGGGCCTGGCTGCCTCGGGTTTACGTTCCATCCGCTTTGCCCGCGAGGTTCCCGGGCTGCACAGCGTAATTGCCAATGACTTCTCATCGAGCGCGGTGGAGCTCATCAAAAGGAACATAGAGTTCAACGGGGTGGATCACTTGGTGACTGCCAGCTACAGCGATGCCAGGTGAGGCCCTGAACTCCCATGGCGCTTGCGGGTAGCTGGTTCTGGCACCACCAGGCTGTGGGTGGTGGTACCGTAATCGTATTTGTCTTCCATCTAATTGGGGAACACTGGAGATCTTGGGGGATATAGAGAATGAGACAGGAGTGCGGGCACTTCACATTTCTACACTAAGGCTTCACATTTGTTTTCTTGAATATTAATTATATTGAATTAAAACTACAGCGATGACACTGCCATATGTCATTTCTCTCTCTCTCCCTCCAGACACACACCGGGCTTCTTTCTGATTTAGAGCAGACCGGGGCAGGCTTATGTTGTCCATAGCAACCAATGAAATTGTAGCTAACGTTATTTAGAATGTACTGGATAAATGAACCTACTGCAAAGCACTGTATAAGAAAGTGAAGACATTGATTGAACTCTGGACCTGATTCAGACCCGGTCGCAAGCGCTGAGCGCTCGCAACCGGGTCGATGGTGGCCCAGAGCGCATGCGCACGACGGAGCCAGCTTCGTTGTGCGCATGCGCCAGACCTGGATAGCGACGGGCAAACCGTCGGTCCAAAGGGGGCGTGCTGTCGATGTTGAGTGACAGCACGCCCCCTTTTGGTGGGCGGGCCGGGGGGTGGCTGCCCAAACGGAGGCGTTCCCATGTGAACGCCTACCGTTTGGGGCCGGCCCCACTGACATCACGAGCCGAAATCTCTCTCGGGCTTGTGGCCACGAGACCCTACCACAAGGGTCTCGTTGCAAGCCCGATGGTCGCGATGGTCTTGACCATCGCGACCATCTTCCTGGCCGCTCGCTATAGCTGTGGGTGGTCACCCACAGCTATGCGAGTGGCCAGGAGGCCGTTCTAAAAAAAAAAGACCGACCCTGATTCAGAGTGAGCGCTCTGTCAGAGCGTCTGGCTCTGAATCAGGCCTTCTGACTATTTCCAGCACATTCACTGTGTAGTACATAGCTGTAATAACTCCCAGGGTTTATATTATCTGAATAAGTCCCACATCCTCCCTCTTTACTTATCTGCAACAGCTTTCCACATTAGAGAGGAGCCCCCTAACTACACAGGAAGATAATCGTGACTCAGGCCTGTGGAATTCCTCTGTAGAAATGGACGGTGTGGATTGGAGGATACAGGGACAGGACCTGTGATATCACACAGCGTAAAGCTGGAAATGCAGTAATTTGCACTGCTATCATCCAATTGGGGGAGCTTTTGAGATTCCACTAGGACAGGGGTTCCCAACCACAGTCCTCAAGGCACACTAACAGTCCAGGTTTTAAGGATAGCCATACTTGAGCACAGGCGACTTAATTAGTACCTCAGTTATTTTGATTAAACAATCTGTGCTTTAGCATGGATTTCACTAAAACCAGGACTGTTAGTGTGCTTTGGAATTGTTTATAATGACGGTTTAATTGTAGCGTATCCATCACCAGCACACACTGCAGATGCTCCACGTTGAAACTGACTTCATAGCAAAACTTTTCAGCTTCAGTGTCATCCGTTTAAAACTACTCCTTTTACAACAAATAGATGAATTATCAAAGTTTTAACACCATTTTTTTTTTTATAATGTGTTAGATGCGCTGATATTACTCTTAGTATTGGCTAATTGGTCTGATACTACATTCATATTTGTAGCCCCAACGCATGAGTGATGCCCGGTCGGATCATTGTTGGGACCGCATTAAATGCTGTCTTTAGATGACGGCTATCTGCCTGCAGTGCGACCATTGCAGCAATTTTCTGTCCACTTTAACAGTCACCGTGTGACCAGCCGGAGGACATATCACTGGATCTGTTTTACCTGGCTAACCCGCGAGTGTCACCTAATTCAACTTGGCTCCTGGACTGAGTGATAGGATTGGCGCATACGTAGTTGACTTAGGGCCGTATTCAATTAGTTTGGCATCGGCGAGAAAGTTCCGCCTGCCCGACTTTTCGCCTACATCGCTTGTTTTGGACGCGAAAACTTATCATGCGCGTCTCCGCTTTTCGCCCTATTAAATTACTAACCAGGTGCAACCGGCGGATGCAGAACAGGCGAGAAGTACTGTCAGAATAGGGGAAATCGGCCTGATCCCCCCCACCCCACCCCCCCCCCCCCCAAAAAAAAAGATGCACTAACATTGGGGATCAATGTAGTAGTGTTCCAATAGCCCTAATAAAACTATTTAGGGAACTGAAGTTGTTTAAAATCCTTGTTTTCTACTTCAGGGTCCATAGGGTATCCACAGGATACCTTGGGTATAGGTGTGACGTCAGTCGCAGGGCACCAAAGAGTTAAGCTTTCAGCCTCCCAGGATGCACTAGGTCCCCCTCCTATACCCCGCCCCCGGGCCAAGGCACCTCAGTTTAGTTTGGTGCCCGGCCGGAGTCGGGTGCACCTGTTGGAGTGGGGGCTAGAAGAGCCCCTGAAGCTTTTTCTTCATGCAGCTGTGGCTGCACATCTGGATGAACAGCATGGACAGTCAGTCCTGACGTCCATGCTGTCTTCCCTACACCCCGCCGGTACCAGAAGCCGGTACTGATCCGGGGATGCTGGTGGGCGTCTGGGGTCACAGCTAGCGGTGACCCCAGATGCTCCGGACCATGGCCGGATTCAAGGGGGACAGAGGTAAGCAGCGGGGTCCCGCGGTGGGTCCCCGCTGATCACATGGTCCTAAGTCCCCAGGCAGGGGGCTCCCTGGGGACTGGCTGCAGCGTGGAGCCAGGCGACCAACCTGCGCTTCCACTACCCCCTGGGACAGCGGACCGCAGCAGAGCGGTAGCGCTGCGGCGTCCCAGGGGTTAAATGCATGCCAGGGGAGCGCGCCTTCCCTGTCTCACAGCCGGCGCCTCCCCCGCTGCACACAGCCCTCTCTGCACTGTGCTGACTGGTCCTGTGTCAGCGCTCCTCCCCCAGGCCAGCTTCTCTCTGCTCCTCGGCGGCCATCTTCTCTGCAACGCATGGTGAACGCTGCTGGAAGTCTGGAAGGAAGCATCGTGGTCTGGGTCCCCCACGCATACCTCTCCTCCGCTGTGGCTCAGGTCTGTGTATGCAGCGCTGTGTCCTACCAGGCCCTGTGTCTGTGTAGTTGAGTGATCAGCGCTGTTAGTGCAGGAATTGTTATTTCTCTGCATTGTATGTGACTGTGCTAGCGCTGCCTGTAACTTTTCTTCTCTAAACTGTCAGCTTTATTACTGTCCCTGTTCTTTCTGCTAAAGCCCTTGCGGTGCGGTGCTGCAGGGTGGTCTCTCGCCTATTTAATACTTAATTGGTGAGAGAGGTCACATACGTGGTGCCATAATGTCTGAAAGTGATTTTCCCCTCCGGCTACAGTGTACCACGTGCAAAGTACCGTTAGGGGAGGGTAGCGCGGAGGGCCTTTGCTGGCAGTGTTTGTCCATGGCGCGGCCTATTACGGTTACAGCACCGGTACAGGAGCCGCCCTGGGCTTGTTTCGCTCAGGCGTTAACAGCTTTAGTGGGCCAGTTAGCTCCGCAGCCCGCGTTTACTCCGATGGGTTTGTCCCAGCAGTCTGTGGTGTCGTCACCCATGCAGGGGTTCCCACGACAATTGGTGGTACCCCACAGTCTCCCTATTTCCCCGCTCCCGGGTTCTCAGGAGCCAGCGTGGGTTAACTCCCTGACGAGTTCTCTACAGCACTTGTCGGATGTGTTGCAAGGGGAGTCTGTGATGCGGCCTCATAAAAGGCCGGTGGCGTCTCTGTCCGCTCCTTATGAGGATGACGAAGGGACGTCTGATGATGGGGAGATTCTGGATCCTTACGATCAGGAACCTTTCCATACTAAGGACGCTGATGCTAAGTCCAAAGTATATATTCCTGGACTTATTCGGACGGTCCGCACAGCCTTGGTGATTGAGGACGAAGTTCCCCCAGCGGCTAAATCTAAGTATGCCTTTTTCAAAGATGTGAAGGGCGATGCCACAGTCTTTCCTCTTTCGGGTCAGTTGGTGGACCATTTAGAGGAGGCGTGGAAACAACCTGGCAAAAGATACCAGCCGCAGAGACGCCTGGCGGTGGCTTATCCGTTCGCGGATAATTATTTTGCTAAGTGTGAATCCCCTCCACAGGTGGATTCTCACGTGACCCGTCTTGTCCGTAGTGCCACATTGCCGATGCCATCCATGTCCTCCCTTAAGGATGCTACGGACCGCAAGGTAGAAATCTGCCTGAAGTCCGCTTATTCCCTTGCAGGGGGGGCAGCACGGCCGGCTATGGCCATTTGCTGGGTTGCCAGAGCGATGGAGCGCTGGGCGGATTCATTAGAGGCTTCTTTTGAATCCGACTGTCCGGCCGAACAGGCGGAGTTGATTGGCAATCTCCGTGATTCGGCCACCTACATCAACGAGGCGGCTCTAGACATTAGTACTCTGGTGTCTAGAATTTCTTCAGCAGCGGTAGCTGCTCGTCGCACCTTGTGGCTGCGATCCTGGAAGGCGGACGCAGATCCAAGAAAGGTCTGGAAGCGTTGCCGTTTACCGGAGAAGTTCTCTTCGGTCCGGATCTGGATAAGATTGTGGCCACGCTGGCGGCAGCCAAATCTGCTTGTCTCCCGTCGGCCGCTGCTCCTTCTGGTTCTGGACCATCGTCCTTTCGGTCATCTAGGGCCCAGGGCAGGCCCAAACCACAGTCGTTTCCTCGACAGGCTGGCCCTAAGAAATCGGTCAAGCCCCGGAAACAGGCATGGAGTACCAGACGTCCGGCCCCCAAGCCAGATGACAAGCCTGCGGCCTGACGGTCCGGGTCTCCCCTTGGGGGATCCCAGGGTGGGAGGCCGCCTGCTGCAGTTCTCCCGTGTTGGTCGTTCACTACGACAGACACTTGGGTTCTGGAGGTGGTCTCTCACGGGTACGCCCTCTCCTTCCGGCACAGACCCCCGGCTCGATTCTTCACCACGGGTCTACCATCAGACCGGAACAAGGCTACGGAGCTGCGGAAGGTATTGCACACTATGCTCCAGGCTGGAGTTATAGTGCCTGTTCCATTCTCCCAGAGGGGCCAGGGTTTCTATTCAAATCTATTTTTGGTACAGAAACCCAATGGGTCATATCGTCCGATTCTCAACCTCAAAGCACTCAACAAGTCTTTGCGGGTCCCGAAGTTTCGGATGGAGACCCTACGGTCCATCATTCTGGCGCTGGAACCTGGGGACTACATGGTGTCATTGGACATACAGGACGCTATGGCGGTCATGGCGGCTTCTCTGCGGCTGCAAGGAGTCCGCATGTTGCCGTACTTGGACGACCTGTTATTGGTGGCAGGATCTCCAGAGCTCCTGTTACACCACTTGGACCTGACCATTGCACTGCTGCAACGGCACGGCTGGCTAATCAACTGGCAGAAGTCCACTCTAATCCCGTCTCGGAGGATTCTGCATCTTGGAGCCTTATTGGACTCGGGACAGCAAAGGATCTTCGTGACGGAGGACAAGATCTCTGCTTTACAGTCAAGGGTGCGCAGTTGTCTGCACAGCCGCCGGGTGTCCTTACACTCGGCGATGAGGTTACTGGGCTCCATGGTGTCGGTGTTCGACATGGTGGAATACGCCCAGTTTCACTCCAGACCTCTGCAGCACCTGATCCTGTCCAAGTGGAACGGGCTGCCTCAGTCTCTGAAGTTCCAGACGATTGTGCTCACCCCGGAGGTTCGCCTGTCCCTTGCGTGGTGGTTAAAGACGACCCACCTCAACAAGGGACGTCCGTTCTGGGTTCCAAATTGGGTCCTGTTGACAACGGACGCCAGTCTTCGGGGCTGGGGAGCAGTTTCGGGTCCACACTTGTTCCAGGGCAGGTGGACACCGACAGAAGCGGAGCTTCCAATAAATATCTTGGAACTCCGTGCGGTCTTCAATGCTCTCCTGCAGGCACAGCGGTTTCTCCAGGGTCACCCGGTGCAGGTCCAGTCGGACAATGCTACCACCGTGGCCTACATAAACAGGCAAGGAGGAACTCGCAGTCGGGCGGCTCTCGTAGAGGTCTCTCGGATCCTGGTTTGGGCGGAGCGCAATCTTCCGGCCATATCAGCGGTCTTCATCCCGGGAGTGCTAAATTGGGAGGCGGACTTTCTAAGTCGCCAGGACGTTCATCCAGGGGAATGGTCCCTGCACCCGGACGTTTTTCAACTACTGGTGGACAGGTGGGGTCTTCCAGAAATCGACCTCATGGCGTCCCGGCACAACAACAAGTTGCCGGTGTACGGGTCTCGCACAAGAGACGAAGGGGCGTCTCTGGTGGATGCTCTGTCCGTCCGGTGGACGTTCAGGTTCGCATACCTGTTCCCTCCGGTCTCCCTTCTTCCACGGGTAATCCGGAAATTCAAACAGGAAGGAGGGACGCTCCTGTTGATAGCTCCCGCGTGGCCCAGACGGCACTGGTTCTCAGACCTTCAGGGTCTGTCCGTGGACAGTCCTCTGCGGTTGCCGCTACGACCGGACCTTCTGTCTCAGGGTCCTTGTCTTCACCCGGACCTGACTCGGCTGTCTTTGGCGGCGTGGCTGTTGAGACGGCCATGCTGAGGTCCTGGGGGTTTTCCAGCTCTGTGGTGCGTACCATGTTACGAGCTCGGAAACCGTCTTCCGCGAGGATATACCATCGCGTGTGGCATACGTTCTTCCAGTGGTGTCGACCGAGAGGTTATGCACCGCGGGAGTTTCGTCTGTCTCGGATTCTCGCCTTCCTGCAAGCGGGACTAGATCATGGGCTTCGCCTTGCTTCTTTGAAGGTACAGGTTTCGGCCCTATCTGTCTGGTTTCACCGTAGGATTGCTACAATCCCGGATGTGCGCACCTTTATGCAAGGTGTTCTCCGTATTCAGCCGCCCTTTGTTCCACCTGTGGCGCCTTGGGATTTGGCTGTGGTCCTGAGGGCTCTCCAAGGACCGCCGTTTGAACCACTGGGCTCAGTGGATATTAAATGGCTAACAGCTAAGACTGTTTTCCTTCTGGCCGTTGCTTCAGCCAGACGTGTTTCTGAGTTAGGGGCTCTTTCTTGTAGACCCCCTTTCTTGGTTTTTCATGGGAACAGGGCAGTGCTCCGCACTCGGCCCGAGTTTCTTCCCAAAGTTGTTTCCCAGTTTCATGTTAACGAGGAAATAGTTGTTCCGGCCTTTAACTCACCGGGTCTTTCCGTGGGTGAGGCCTCTTTGGATGTTGTGCGGGCCTTAAGGACTTATGTTGACCGCACTTCTTTGTTTAGGAAGTCGGACGCTTTGTTGTCCTCTATGGCTTCTGTAAAAAGGGTTGGCCTGCTTCAAAGCAAACTTTGGCAGCCTGGATCCGTATGGCTATTTCTGAAGCTTATCTTCATGAAGGCCTACCGGTCCCTCCTTCTCTGAAGGCTCATTCCACTAGGTCTGTGGGTCCTTCGTGGGCAGCTCGACGTGGTGCCTCGGCAGTTCAGATCTGCAAGGCTGCTACGTGGTCTTCTGTCCATACCTTCGTGAGGTATTACAGGTTTGACACCTTCGCCTCTCAGGATGCTTCCTTCGGGCGGCGGATTCTCCTTTCTGCACAGGAGCGTCCTCACCCTTAAAGGATACTGCTTTGGGACATCCCCAAGGTATCCTGTGGATACCCTATGGACCCTGAAGTAGAAAATATGAGATATGGTAAGAACTTACCCTTGTTATCTCTATTTCTACGAAGTCCATAGGGTTCCACAAGACTCCCGCCCTGTCGCACCTGTGCTGCAGATGGGCTTTGCTCTGGTCACCGGTTTTCCGTCTCCCTCTGGTGAGAATGTGATTCTTGTATGTGTCCAGATCTTTGTTCTCTCTCTTCCTTCTCCTCCTCCGGCCTATGGCTTGGTAACTAACTGAGGTGCCTTGGCCCGGGGGCGGGGTATAGGAGGGGGACCTAGTGCATCCTGGGAGGCTGAAAGCTTAACTCTTTGGTGCCCTGCGACTGACGTCACACCTATACCCAAGGTATCCTGTGGAACCCTATGGACTTCGTAGAAATAGAGATAACAAGGGTAAGTTCTTACCATATCTCATATTATTAGCGTCCTTGTAAAAGTGGTGAAGAATGGCGTAAAGCTGTATTTTTTTGGAGAAAATAAGTAGTCCTGGCAAATTTGGGGTACTGAAGTTGTTGGGGTACTAGAAAATGGGCGCTAGGATATTTTTCTGTCTCTAAAATGAAGTTTAAAAAAACCATGTAAAACGCACCTGTTGCATGCACCTGCAATCCTAAAAACACCTGACCCATCCTTGCAGACCCCTAAGAAGGCTATTTCGCTAGTTTTTATGCTTGTCCCCCCACTTTGTACTTCTTCACCCCCAAAATGAAAGTAATTTTTTGGGGTGTTATGTTTTTGCCCCTGGATTTTTGACACAGTTGTCCTCTGGGGGCTGTCCCAAGGGTTCTGAGTGGTTTCCCCACGTTTGCGCCCCAAAATAAAATTGTTGCACTTTTCCCCTGCTATTCTTAGGCAAATCTTTTTCGCCTATGACATTGTATTGACTTTCCGCGTAGGCGAAAACCGGCTGGAATTGAATTTGGAGACAAGTTCCGACCACGCGAAAAGCCGCAATCGGCGATACTTTTCCGCTGAAAATGGCTTTTTTGCTTCTAATTGAATACGGCCCTTAGTGGATGATGTAGCCCTAGTTTGAGAGAGTGCTAAATTATTATGTTCTGGTTTATTATCCCATCTTTTTCCCTTCTTTCGTAGGACAGGCCTCATAGAAATAAATGTGGGCTAACATAACCTTGGCACCTCTAGGGCTTGTGTGCAGCCGGCTTATGTTCTCCCTGATTATCTATCTGTAGAATTCTGATGTACAACAGGATGGGGATAAAAGATCGCTTTGATGTCATAGATTTGGATCCGTACGGAAGTCCCTCCATGTTTCTGGATGCAGCAGTGCAGAGTGTCAGCGAAGGAGGTGAGTGACCCAGTGGCGGCCTCTCCTGGAGAGCCTGTGTGTGTGCAGCTCGTTGTAAGCCAGGTCACACATTTAAAACAAGACGCCTTTCCCTGGGAACGTTTTCTTACTGCTGCAGGTCTCTGGTACAACAACCTTCTGCATAATAACTTTCCCAACTGCTTATAATTTGATGCTTATATTGTTCTTTAGCAGCAGGTGGGTTGCCCCATGGACTCCATTGTCAGGTTAGTGGATAGCCTGAGTGAATTAATTTGACACCTTCGCCTACCCTGATGCGGCTTTTGGGCGAAGAGTTCTCAGCGCAGCCCAGGAGCATCCCCTCCCTTAGGGGATTAGCTTTGGGACGTCCCAGCGCAAAACCTGTGTCCCCTATGGAGGAAGAAGAAAAGGAGATTTATGTGCTTACCTGTTTTTAATTCCATAGGGGACACAGGGCGCCCACCCTGACGCACCTGACCTATCGGTGCTTTGCTCTGCTTCCGGTTCTCCTGTTCACATTTCTTGTGTGTATGGACCTGAGTGTGTGCCGGTCTTCTATCTCCTCCTTCTCGCCCCTGGCTTTAGGCTTGTTAACTAAACTGAGGTGCCTGTGCCTGGGGGTGTTGAATCTGTGCTGTGCTCAACAAGTTTAAACGTGTGGTGCCCAGACTTCAACCCACCAACCTATACCCAGCGTAAAGCCTGTGTCCCCTATGGAATCGAAGAAAAGGATTTAACACAGAGGTTCCCAAACTCCGCCATTACAGTCCAGGTTTTAAGGAGATCCATGCTTGAGTCCAGAAAGTTAAATCAAATTGACCGAGGTGCTAATTAAGTCACCTGTGCACAAGCATGGATATCCTTAAAACATGGACTGGAATTACGGAGTTTGGGAACCTCTGATTTAACAGGTCAGCACATAAATCTCCTTTTTGCACACGTATTTGCAGAGTAGAGCAATAGCGAAAAGGCCGTTGTCTCCATAATTGATGCTAATTGTGCATTTTAATATTTAAACTCCGTAGAGGTGGGTCAGATCATCACAGAAATATGGCAGTATGCGGAGAGCATGTTCTGAATGATCTCCTGTGTAAGCCTGGGCTTTATTATACGGCTTTGTGTATAATCTGACGTACACGTGCCTTCTTTCCAAACATCTCTCACTACTGTTGCCTGTCTTTATTCCTAGTTATCCATTGAATACACAGAATCTGACCCCTCTTTGCTCTGCAGGGCTGCTCTGCGTCACCTGTACTGACATGGCCGTGCTCGCAGGAAACAACGGGGAAACCTGTTACAGCAAATATGGAGCCATGTCCGTGAAGTCCAAATTCTGCCATGAAATGGTGAGTTGTCTGTGTGCATGCTCTGCTCTAGTGCTCGTGTTGTGGCAGTACACCGTACATAGAGGTCTGCATCACCACGCCACACAGTAACCTCTTCATTCACATCCCAATGCACTTGCCTTTCTTTTTAGACTACTAGAGTGTCTGCTGAATCTGTCTCCTTTTCTTTTGCATGCAATTACACATAAGAGGTAATTACAGTGTTATAAGGCGTACAAAAAAAAAAAACATTCAGAAATAGAAAAAGTGCAAGGCTCCGCGTACAGGCTCTGCGTACAGGCTCTGCTCAGAAAGCAGCATTCTCATTCACCCTGAAAGAATGCGCATCTCTCAAGAACGGTGTCTCATTTTATATCTGCCTGCGGCACGCGCCCTGCCCTCGCCATGCGCATCGCTTGATTCTGTCTCTTTCGCAGGCCCTGCGCATCCTCTTGCACAGTTTGGATCTGCATTCCAATTGTTATCAGCGTTACATCGTTCCGCTGCTCAGCATCTCTGCTGACTTCTACATACGCGTGTTTGTGCGAGTCTTCACTGGGCAGGCCAAGGTGAAGATGTCCGCCAGGTGAGCGCTCCTCCAACGTTTGCATAAACGCGTGCCGCCTCCTGATGTGTACGCTAATAATAACCTCCCCTTCTCCCTCCCCCCCCCCCCCTTCCGTCTCCGTAGTAAGCAAGCCATGGTGTACAACTGCGCAGGGTGTGGAACCTACCATCTGCAGCGCATGGGTAGAGCTGTTGCCCATGGGAATAAGTGAGTAACCTCAGTGTAAACCTTAGAGAGCAGAAATATGACCAGTCCTTTTCCAGCCTAAGGATTTACTGTGTTAAATAAATCTCATACTTAGAGCTGTATTCAAATTTGAGCCGAGCCGCGATACTTTTTCGCGACCCGGACTTTTTGCCTGTTTTGTAGGCAGAAAAGTATCGCGCATGTGCACGCTTTACCCCGTATTCAATTTGAAAGTAGGCAAAAACGGGACCCGGTGAAACTTGAACAGGCGGAAAGTACTGTCAGATTTGGGGAAATCAGCCTGACACCCCCCCAAATGATGCTCTGACATGGGGGTTCCCTATGGTACCTCCCGATTTGGCTTGCTGAAGGTATTTGGTGTTTCTACTTCAGGGTCCATAGGGGTCCACAGGGTGACCTTGGGGTATAGCTGGATCCTGGATCCTCGGGCACCACGGAGTTAAAGCTTTTAGCTGCTCCCAGGATGCACTTGGGTCCAACCTCCCCTATACCCCGCCCCCGAGCCACAGGCACCTCAGTTTTAGATGGTGCCCGGCCGGAGTCGGGTCACCCTGCGGGGTGGGCTGCAGGAGCAGCCCCCTAAAGCTTTTAATTTTTTTTATTTAACTTAGTTAAATTTATTTATTTTTTACTACAGTTTTTCTACAGAGCGGCAGCGCTGGGCTGTCTGTACAGACGCCCACGCTGCCGCTCCTTCTCCCTGCTGGCGCCGCGACGCCAGCACTGAACTGGGGATCGCGGCGGGGGAAGCCAGAGTCTGTACTAGCCGGACTCTGGTTTCCCCCGGGACTGCTGCCGGAAGACGCCGGGGAGATCAGGTAAGCCGCGCACCGCTGATTAGCGGCGGTGCGCGGGTTCCTTTCAAATGCAGTCCCATGCCCCCGGTCTAGGGGACAGACCGGGGGCGCTAGCGGTGGCGGCGGGCCCCCCCTCCAGCGGAGGCATACCCCGCCAGACCACTAGACCACCAGGGTTAATATCGCGGCAAGCGGGATGCCGGCAACCCGGGGGTTAATATGCTAGCCAGGGGAGGAAGCCTTCCCTGTCTAGCGGCTCCTCCCCTCAGCTCAGCGCGCCTTTCAGCTCGGAGTCTGGCGTCGCTGAGCTGCAGCTACACGGCCACTCCTCCTCTGAGGTCTCCAGCGGCCATTTTCTCTTACTGGCAGCGTGGATACTCTCAGGGAGCACGCGGACCGGTCCCCCTGTGTACCTCTCCCCTGCAGAAGGACAGTGTACACAGCGCTATAGCCCTCCCAGACACTGAATCTGGGAGGTTGATTGTAGTGGAAAGGTGCAGTGAGTATATCTTCCTGCATGGTATGTGACTTTTGCTAGTGCTGCCTGTCTGTGTCTTTTTTCTACTTACTGTCAGCCTATACCTATCCCTTTCCTTCTCCTACAAGCCCTACAGGTGTGTGGGGGAAGGGTGTTTCTACTGACCTCACCTATATAGATCACGTATTTGTGAGGTCCGTCACATACAGTTGTGTGCTACACGGTGCCATATTGTGGGCTGTTGTTCAGCACACTGGTGAGTGCGCACGTTTTCTTCCTAAGTCATGTCTGAGGAGGAGATTGAGCACTCCGGGGCTCCGGTATTGTTCTCCTGCAGGCGCTGTTCTGCAGGAGTGGATAGGGAGGATTTGTCACAGGACGGCCTGTGCGGACGGTGCCAGGCGGTCCCTGGTACGTCTAAACCTCCCATTTCGCAGGAGCCACCATGGGCGATGTTTTCCCAGGTGCTGGTGTCCATCGCGGACCGTCTGTCGGTCCCGACTGCCGCCCCTACTAGGGCGTTGCCCCAGCCTGCCATCCCCCATTCCCCGGGTGTCCCACAATTATTGCAGACTCCCCCGGGGTCTCAGCCTGTTGGTCCCTATGCGGGGTTGCCAATGTATATTCAGTCCACCCCTGTGGCACAGCCGGCTGTGGTGCCGTTTCAGGCTCCTGTGACAGCTCCTCCACCCTGGGTGGATGCGCTTTCCCACACTGTCCAAGATTTGGCGGCAGCATCTTCGGCTTTTCAGTCGATGTTGCGCAGTGACGTGCCCTCCAGGGCGTCTAGACGCTCAGTCATGGCACAGACTGCGCATCTTTCGGATTCTGAGGGGTTCTCTGATGATGGTGAGGTACAGGATGACTCAGCCTCAGATGCCTCAGTCCAGGAGGTAGACACTAAGTCTTCCATCAATGTGCGGGCTCTGGTTAAGGCGGTGCGGGCTATTCTTCTGATTGAGGATGAGGCACCCGCTCCCAAGTCAAGGTATCCTAGTTTTAAAAAAGCTAAGGTTACTTCTACAGCGTTCCCCTTGTCTGATCAGTTGACTGATCACATGGCGGTGGCCTGGCAGACGCCCAGTAAGCGTTTCCTGCCACAGAAACGCTTGGCGTCCAATTATCCATTCCCGGAAGCGCATTGTAAGAAATGGGAAACTCCGCCTGCAGTCGATTCCCATGTAACACGCCTCATCAGGAGTGCTACTTTGCCATTGCCGTCTATATCCTCGCTGAAGGATCCTACGGACAGGAAGGTGGAGACTTGTCTAAAGTCTATTTATTCTCTCTCAGGGGCTGTAGCCCGGCCGTCCATGGCCATCTCCTGGGTGGCCAAGGCCATTGAGGGGTGGGCCAACGCCTTGGAGGACACGTTTACGGATGAATCTCCGGACGTCCAGGGGGCGTTGTTAGGACAGATGAGAGATGCCGCCTCCTACATTGGAGAAGCATCTTTGGATGCTAGCCTGTTGACCTCTAGGGTTTCGGCGGCAGCAGTGTCTGCTCGTAGATCCTTGTGGTTGCGGTCTTGGAGAGCAGACGCGGATTCAAAGAAAGGCTTGGAGGCCTTACCTTTTAATGGGGAATTACTATTTGGTCCGGACCTGGACAAAATAGTAGATACCCTGGCAAAATCCAAGTCAGCCTTCCTCCCTTCAGCTACTACACCTGCTAAGGTCCGGAGCTCGGCGTTTCGTTCCTTTCGGGTTCAGGGCAAGGCAAAGGGTCAGTCCTTCCCGAGGCAGTCCGCACCCAAGACCGCCTCAAAGCCAAAGAAGCAAGCCTGGAGTGCTAGGCGCCCTTCTTCCAAGCCAGAAGATAAGCCTTCTGCGTGATGGGACGGGCCTCCCTCTGGGGGACCCCAGAGTGGGAGGCCGACTTCTTCAATTCGCCCAGTGCTGGCACAATACCACCACGGATGCCTGGGTGCGAGAAGTGGTCTCCCAGGGGTACGCCCTGTCTTTTCGGCACAGGCCGCCTTGCCAGTTTTTTTGCACAAGTCCTTCTCAGGACAAAACCAAGGCCTTGCAGGTTCAGGAAGCCATAGAGGCCTTGCTGACGGCGGGGGTCATTATACCCGTACCACAGTCTCAACGTGGGATGGGGTATTACTCTACGCTGTTTCTGGTGCAGAAACCCAATGGCTCTCATCGCCCCATCCTCAATTTGAAGTCCCTGAACAGGTTTCTCAGGGTTCCCAAATTCAGGATGGAAACTTTGCGTTCCATCATACTGGCGATGGAACCGGGGGATTATATGGTCTCCCTGGATATCCAGGACGCCTACCTCCATGTGCCTATAGCAACATCGCACCAACGGTTTCTGCGGTTTGCTATTCTCCACAACCACTACCAATTCAGGGCTCTACCCTTTGGTCTCTCCACGGTACCAAGGGTATTTACCAAGGTGATGGCGGTCATGGCGGCTCACCTTCGGAGCCAGGGGATACGGTTGCTACCGTATCTAGACGACCTCCTCTTGCTGGCAAGCTCCCCGGAGGTACTGATCCAGCATCTCCACCTGACGGTCGCTTGTCTACAGGCGCACGGCTGGTTGATCAACTGGAAGAAATCCTCCCTCATCCCATCACAACGGATGGTTCATTTGGGGGCCCTGCTGGACTCTCGTCAGCAACGGATTTTTCTGACTCCAGAGAAGGTCTCCTCCTTACAGCTGCGGATTCACAGTTGTCTGAGCAGTGGCAGAGTGTCGGTGCACTCAGCGATGAGAGTTTTGGGGTCCATGGTGTCGGCATTCGACATGGTGGAGTTTGCCCAGTTCCATTCCAGGCCCCTGCAGGGGCTGATTCTTTCAGAATGGAACGGATTGCCACACAGGATCCGCTCTCAGATGCTGGTGTTGTCCTCGGAGGTGCGTCTGTCCCTAGCCTGGTGGCTGCAGACAGCGCATCTCCTGGAGGGGCGCCCCTTTTGGATCCCGGAATGGGTTCTGCTCACGACAGATGCCAGTCTCCGGGGTTGGGGGGTGGTGACAGGCTCCTTGTCACTTCAGGGTCATTGGTCGGCGGAGGAAGCGATTCTTCCCATCAACATCCTGGAACTGCGGGCAGTATACAGAGCCCTGCAGTCGTCCGGCACCGCTCTTCACGGAAGGGCCGTTCAGGTGCAGTCAGACAACGCCACCACGGTGGCGTACATCAATCACCAGGGAGGGACTCGCAGTCGAGCTGCGATGTCGGAGGTGTCCCGCGTCCTGGCTTGGGCGGAGCGCTATCTTCCAGCTCTCTCGGCAGTTTTCATCCCAGGAGTCCTCAATTGGGAGGCAGACTTCCTCAGCCGTTACGATGTGCATCCCGGGGAATGGTCGCTTCATCCAGAGGTATTCCAACTACTCGTGGACAAGTGGGGGCTGCCAGAGCTGGACCTGATGGCGTCCCGTTACAATCACAAGCTGCCTGTGTACGGGTCAAGGACAAGGGACGCAGGCGCAAGTCTGATAGACGCGCTGTCGGTGAAATGGCTGTTTCAACTGGCTTACTTGTTCCCTCCGATATCTCTGCTGCCTCGGGTCCTGCGCAAGTTCAAACAGGACGGAGGCACACTGATCCTGGTGGCCCAGAAGGCCGTGGTACTCCGATCTGCGGAGCCTGTCCATCGACGCTCCGTACCTCCTACCTCAACGGCGGGACCTGTTGTCTCGGGGGCCCTGTCTTCACCCGGATCTGGGTCGACTATCTTTGACGGCGTGGCTCTTGAGACAGCCGTCCTGAGGTCTCGGGGCTTTTCTAGCTCCGTTATTACCACCATGCTGAGGGCGCGCAAGCCTGCTTCCGCGAGGATCTATCACAGAGTGTGGCACACTTACTTTCAGTGGTGCGAGGCCAGAAACTATGATCCCCAGGTGTTCCGAGTTTCGCGTATTCTGGCTTTCCTTCAGTCCGGTTTGGACTTAGGATTACGTCTTTCTTCACTGAAGGTACACGTGTCTGGTCTGTCGGTGTGGTTCCAGCGCAGGATCGCTGCTATGCCGGACGTACACACCTTTTTCCAGGGTGTTTTGAGAATCCAGCCTCCCTTTGTGCCACCTGTGGCCCCGTGGGATTTGGCGGTGGTTCTTAGGGCCTTACAGGGTCCTCCTTTTGAGCCCTTGGAGTCAGTGGAGCTCAAGTGGCTAACTTTTAAAACTGTTTTCCTCTTGGCAATTGCTTCTGCCAGGAGGGTTTCAGATTTGGGGGCGCTTTCTTGTCGTCCCCCTTTTCTGATTTTTCATTAGGACAGAGCGGTGCTTCGCACTCGTCCTGATTTCCTGCCTAAGGTGGTTTCCAGGTTCCACATTAATCAGGAAATTGTTGTACCAGCCTTTCAGTCACCTGATCTTTCGGCTGGGGAGACTTCCTTAGACGTTGTAAGGGCACTCCAGGTTTATGTGGACCGGACTAGTTCTGTGAGGAAGTCGGATTCTTTGTTTATCCTCTTTGGTTTTCACAAGAGGGGTTGGCCTGCCAACAAACAGACTCTAGCCCGTTGGCTTCGTTCTGTTATTATTGAGGCTTATATGCAGGAGGGTTTACCTGTTCCAGCCTCGGTTAAGGCTCATTCCACTCGGTCCGTGGGCCCTTCTTGGGCTGCTAGCCGTGGCGCCTCTGCTGTTCAGCTCTGTAAGGCGGCCACCTGGTCTTCCATTCAGACCTTTTTGAGGTTCTATGCGTTTGACACCTTTGCCTCTCAGGATGCATCCTTTGGGCGCCGGGTTCTCCTATCAGCACAGGAGCGTCCCCGCCCTTAGTTGGACTGCTTTGGGACATCCCCAAGGTCACCCTGTGGACCCCTATGGACCCTGAAGTAGAAAACAAGAGATATGGTAAGAACTTACCTTTGTTATCTCTGTTTCTACGAAGTCCATAGGGTCCACAGGGCACCCGCCCTGACGCACCTGGCTTCATATGGGCTCTGTGACTGGTCACCGGTTTTCCGTCTCCCATTTCTGTGAGTATGGTTCTTGTGTGTTCCAGTCTTCCTTCTCTCTGTTTCGTCTCCTCCTCCGGCCTGGGCTGCTTACCAACTGAGGTGCCTGTGGCTCGGGGGCAGGGTATAGGGGAGGTTGGACCCAAGTGCATCCTGGGAGCAGCTAAAAGCTTTAACTCCGTGGTGCCCGAGGATCCAGGATCCAGCTATACCCCAAGGTCACCCTGTGGACCCTATGGACTTCGTAGAAACAGAGATAACAAAGGTAAGTTCTTACCATATCTCTTGTTTTTCAAACGGGCTCAATATCTGCTAAATAGCGTTTTTCTATACGTGGTGCAGAATAGTATTCAGGAGTATTTTTCCCAGAAAATAACTTATCCCAGCAAATTGGGGTACTTGAAAATTGGGGTCAGTATATTTGAAAGTTGCTAAAGTGAAGTTGAAAAAATCGTGAAAAATCCATCTGCTGCAAGCACCAGCAATCCAAAAAACACCTGGGGCATACTTGGCGACCCCCCCAGAGTCAAGTTCGCTAGTATTTAACTTTGTAACGCAACATTTTTTTTTTCTCAGCCCCCTAGGCTGCAGGGGTGTTCCCACAACGTTGCACCCCAAAACCCCAATTCTGCACTTTTTTCCGCCTCCCATTCATAGGCGAAACTTTTTCGCCTAGTACATTGCATTGAGAGTCTTTCAAATTGAATACGGGGGTGAAAGCAAAACAGGCGAAAATGACGTCATCGGCGAAAAGTATCGCGGATCCGGACTTTTCGCCTCAAATTTAATACGGGCCATATTTGGGAGGACTTTACTATATAATAAAACACGAAAGCCGTGCGAGAATTCTCCCGTGTGTTACAGAATGTGGCCACTAGAGGCAGTGTTCCATTTAGCCTCTGCCTCTGTACTTGTTGCCTTTGTACATGGTGACTGCATAATCCTGTTGGGGGTGCAGCCAATAACTCTTTGTGGCCTGTCTTTTATATACAGTATGAAGTTCTCGGCGGGGACCGGCCCTCCTGTGGGAACCAGCTGTGAATTCTGCCATCAGAGGCACCAGGTACAGCCCCTGCGCAGGCACTGTGCCTCATTCGCAAAGACTTACGGTCTGCCCCATTGTGTGACAGGCCAGGCATGTCGTTTCAGGTTGGTGGTCCCATCTGGGCAGAGCGTCTCCATGATACAGATTTTGTACAGAGGGTCCTGTCCGCCTCCGAGCGGAATCCAAAGAGATTCAAGACGACGGATAGGATAGAGGGAATGCTGAGCATGGTGACAGAGGTGAGAATGCCATTGTCGGGGGAACCGGCGCCCCCTTGTGACTCATTTGGGGTTGACGCTGCCGAAAATCCTAAGGAACTATGGCCCTCATTCAGAGCCGTACGCTCTGAGCAGAGCGCACGCTCTGCATGAGGGCCGGGCTCCATTTTCATGGAGCGTCCTCCTGGACGCTCGTATAGCTGTGGGTCACCACCCACAGGCTATACGAGCGTGCATTTTGATGGCCGCGATGGTCATGACCATCGCGACCATCGAAATTGCGAGCCGGAGCCTGCGGTTGAGGTTTTCAACCGCAAGCTCCGGAGTGATTTTGGCTCTATCAGAGCCAAAATCACTCCCACTGACATCACTAGTGATGTCAGTGGGCCGGCTTCTGACGGGAGGCGTTCCCGTGGGAACGCCCCCGTCAGGGAGGCACGCCCCCGGCACGCCCACCAAAGGGGGCGTGCTGTCAATCAACATTGACAGCACGCCCCCTTTGATCGGACACAACGAGCGAAGGAAAGTCCTTCGCTCGTCGTGTCTGGCGCATGCGCACGACGGAGCTCCCTCCGTCGTGCGCATGCTCAGTGCAGACCATCGACCCACTTGCGAGCGGACAGCCGCTCGCGAGTGGGTCTGAATCAGGCCCTATGGTTGGTAATTGTGTAGAAGCAGAATGTGGCTGGTTCATTGCGGTAGAAGGTTTGTAAGAGACCCTCACACAGTCCCCTGTCTGGGCTTGGTTGGTAAATCTGGCCAGTTACTGAATAGCATTTGAACAAGTATAAAGCATGATTGGTGGAAGCCGGACCTCACAGCTGGCCTAATACTTATAGCCATTGTTTTTGTCCCCCCTCCCAGGAATTGGACATCCCATTATATTACACCCTGGACAATCTGAGCAGCACCGTTCGGTGTAATACCCCCTCACTCCTCCAGTTCAGGTGACTTTTTATATATGTCAGCGTTTATACCATCATAAGGGTGGGCAGTAAGCTGCTGATGAACTACACATCTCAGCATGCCCTGCAACTGTTTTACCATGGCCAAATAGTGAAACTGTGGCAGGGCATGCTGAGGGATGTTTAGTTCTATAACAGCTGGGGGAGGGGGTGCTTATTGCCCACCCCTGGACTAAGCCCTCTCTTCTGTTCCAGGTCAGCCCTGCTCCATGCTGGGTATAAGGTCTCCCTGTCGCACGCTTGTCAGAACGCCATAAAGACCGATGCTCCCCCCTCCGTCATCTGGGATATAATGAGATGCTGGGTGAGTGCTATCCCGGTGTGTGAGTTCCTGTGGTATTTGCCTATCTATCTGCCATACACGGTAGTGCTTTACCAGACAGTAGAGCATATTATGGTAAGGTGCATCTGACGACTGCACAAAGTGGATAGTTATTATAACATACAGCCAGTCCGTGCACTAGACCTCTGTGACGTCACAGGCGTACAGCAAAGGGAAACAAACAGGAAACCGCCGCGCTTATGCCAAAGTGTTAGAATTAAACTCAAGTGCTTTTTTGAGTCGGGGAACAATGGATGCAACCTTATAGACTATTAAAAATGTAATATGAAATATAGCAATGTATATACAGTATAAACATATAACACGTGCACAATACACAAATATAAACATAAATAAATTCATCCAGCAGTATATACAATATAGTTGGAGTAATATTCCTATATAAAAATATAGGGCCTGATTCAGCAGTGAAAAGAAGGGGTTCTGTTCATCCTGGTGGCTCTAAATTGGCCCCAGTGACATTCTCCACATGGCGGTGGTCAATCTCGGCGGCTCCCGGAAAGGTCCTTTTCTTTACTGCAGGCTAGCTTTAAGGATATGTCTGTTGAAGCCATGACTCTTGGAACAAAGAGTTTGTCTGAGACGGTGACTGGGACCATGCGGCAGGAGTCGACCTACCAAGTCCTTTAGTTTGTCCATGTTGCTTATGGTCTTACAGGAGGGACTAAGGTTGAGGTTCTTACAGGAGCCGAAGGTTGAGCTCTCAGAGAAAACCAGCTTTCCTGCTGGTGGTCCAGAGGTCAGGCTTTTACTGGGGCCGGACAGCCTGTTCCTGAAAGTCTCAAGACCCATTCTACCAGATGGGCGAGTGCCTCCTGGGTGGCTTCAGGGGAGCTTCTGTGTAGGGGCTGCCACCTAGTGGCCTGTTCATATATTCACCAGATTCAACATGTTTCATGTGTTTGCGTCCAGGGACAGCAGTTTTGGAGAAAACAGATTGGATAACTGAGTGCCAGACAGGCGTGTTGTATAGGGGGTGGTGCTGCAAACGAGTTTAAAGTGTCTGCACTCCTCCAGCACTGACTGTGCTCCAATGTCTCCCAGTGGGCTCAAATAAAAGGATGTAACGCATACTTACCTACTGTTCCGGAACGTCCTGGAGACTATGGAATCTAAAGTGGCTCTGACGCCTGGAACAGTAGGCGCTGCCCACTTCCTGAGTGAGGGGGAGGCCCAGGGGGCTTGACTAAGCAATTCACACTGAATCGCATCATCCTAACCTCACCCCCGCTTTACAATGCAGGGAATTGTGGCTTTATATAGAGGGGGTGGGGCCACAATGGCGCAATCCTAGCACCACACACTGCCCCCCTGGCTACACCACACCCCCATACATGTCACTAAGTGTGATTTAATGTATGTAAAAAAAAAAAAAAAGTCTTTGTGTGAAAGGATTTTCAGATGTTCTTCATTTTACAATTTTTGTATCATGGACAAAGAGGTAAATACTAATTGTATAAAAGGTACATTTTACAGTCATATACCTAAATAAATGTGATCTGCTACAGGAAAAACAGAATCCGGTGAAAAGGGAAAAATTGTCTGTGACCAGCCCAGCGTATCACATCCTCAGCACAGAACCCAGGTATGTATAGAATATATGCTGTATGTGTATTATACCGCTCCTCTCTATTACACTATACACAGCGCAGACACCTCTGTGGGGAGATCCCAGTAATATCTGTGTATTATACATCTCCTCTCTATTACACTATACACAGCGTAGAAACCTCTGGGGGGAGATCCCAGTAATATCTGTGTATAAATCCCAGTAATATCTGTGTATTATACATCTCCTCTCTATTACACTATACACAGCGCAGACACCTCTGGGGGGGAGATCCCAGTAATATCTGTGTATTATACAGCTCCTCTCTATTACACTATACACAGCGCAGACACCTCTGGGGGGAGATCCCAGTAATATCTGTGTATTATACAGCTCCTCTCTATTACACTATACACAGCACAGACACCTCTGGGGGGAGATCCCAGTAATATCTGTGTATAAATCCCAGTAATATCTGTGTATTATACATCTCCTCTCTATTACACTATACACAGCGCAGACACCTCTGGGGGGAGATCCCAGTAATATCTGTGTATTATACAGCTCCTCTCTATTAAATTATACACAGCGTAGAAACCTCTGGGGGGAGATCCCAGTAATATCTGTGTATTATACATCTCCTCTCTATTACACTATACACAGCGTAGAAACCTCTGGGGGGAGATCCCAGTAATATCTGTGTATAAATCCCAGTAATATCTGTGTATTATACATCTCCTCTCTATTACACTATACACAGCGCAGACACCTCTGGGGGGGAGATCCCAGTAATATCTGTGTATTATACAGCTCCTCTCTATTACACTATACACAGCGCAGACACCTCTGGGGGGAGATCCCAGTAATATCTGTGTATTATACAGCTCCTCTCTATTAAATTATACACAGCGTAGAAACCTCTGGGGGGAGATCCCAGTAATATCTGTGTATTATACAGCTCCTCTCTATTACACTATACACAGCACAGACACCTCTGGGGGGAGATCCCAGTAATATCTGTGTATTATACATCTCCTCTCTATTACACTATACACAGCGTAGAAACCTCTGGGGGGAGATCCCAGTAATATCTGTGTATAAATCCCAGTAATATCTGTGTATTATACATCTCCTCTCTATTACACTATACACAGCGCAGACACCTCTGGGGGGGGAGATCCCAGTAATATCTGTGTATTATACAGCTCCTCTCTATTACACTATACACAGCACAGACACCTCTGGGGGGAGATCCCAGTAATATCTGTGTATTATACATCTCCTCTCTATTACACTATACACAGCGTAGAAACCTCTGGGGGGAGATCCCAGTAATATCTGTGTATAAATCCCAGTAATATCTGTGTATTATACATCTCCTCTCTATTACACTATACACAGCGCAGACACCTCTGGGGGGGGAGATCCCAGTAATATCTGTGTATTATACATCTCCTCTCTATTACACTATACACAGCGCAGACACCTCTGGGGGGGGAGATCCCAGTAATATCTGTGTATTATACATCTCCTTTCTGGCTAATTTTCTCTGTGCAGGATTCAGGCAAATTTTGACATTCGAGAAGATGCAAATCCAAAGTCACGGAAATTGGGTTTAAAGAGGTTCCAGGAGAATCCAGAAGCTTACTGGGGTCCTAAAGTACGAGCGAATGCCGGGTAATTACAGGTTGTGTGACTAATGGAGGAGTGGGGTTTATTGGTGTCTGACATACAGGCGGCTTATTCTCAGTATATGTAGTGCGTGTGTTTTTATTAGAGATGAGCAGTTCGGTTTTACTGTTCTTTTTGACAAAATAGCGATAGTTTGGATTTTTTATTGGTTATCCAAAACACTTGAGAGCCAGATAACCAATAAGATGCCGTTTTTCAGATCCGAACGTAACTGAGTAGAACCGGACCGGTCATCTCTACATTTACCGGTGCTCTACTTCTGAGGAACAATATGAAAGTAATATCTGTAGACTTACCATCGCAGATTGCATAACAAAATACATTACTAGCCAAATAAACTTTAACTTTGGATACTTCAACTTATGGGTCATATTCATTTGTCAGCGACCAAATTTACACGACTACTGCGACCACTTTTTTTCTTTGTATTATATTCAATAAAAATTTATTGATGGAAAAAAAAAAAAGTATTTATGGGGGTACAGAAAAAAGGGAAACATACATAAAATAAATTATTAGGGGGTGACAGTACATTCAAAGACATTAAACAAAAACTGAAAACCTCAATTACCAGAATAGATAATTAAATTAAATAATTTGGTCCACCTGTGGAATCTCATTTAAATCAAAAGGAGAGGCACTTCGAGGGATTGGAGAGGATAAGGACAGGGGTGCAACCCTTCCATCTGTAACATAAAGATGCCGAGGATGCCATTTCACAATAGGGGATGAAGTAGCCGTAGAGTTATCAACCTCCCTCATCTCCATTTCAAAATAGAATTGTGTTTTAGTTATAACTTTGGCTAATGGAGGAGGGGAATGGGACTTCCAATGCTGAGCTATAGTGGCTTTAGCAGATATCAGGATGTGGCCGAGAACGTATCAGTCAGATTTGGGAACGGAGATTGGATACCAGTGGAGAAGGGCGAGGGAGGGATCTAGAGTTAAAGTGAGACCTAGGACATCTTTAATAAGAGTGAATACTTCTTCCCAGAAGGGGCGTAATAAAGGGCAGTCCCAGAAGACATGGAAAATAGAGCCTTCAGAATGACAGACGCCAACAGAACTTTGAGACTATGGGCCAGATTTTATGTAATCTAGAAGGTGTCAAATATAATCTATTTAAAAGTTTTACATACATTTCAATGTGATTAGTACATTTAGACATGGAGAAGGTAGAGAGATAAATAGTCTCCCATTGGGAGAGGTGAAAGTACGTTGAAGATCTGTTTCCCACCGGAGTTGGGCAGGGGATTTAACGGTCGGAGCTATAGGAGAGAGTAGGGAATACCAGAAAGATATAGCCCCACTAGAGGAGGGGTTATTAAATTTCTGCCACCACTTTTTAATTACCGTGGGTATGCACGCTCTCGATACTCACCGTATCCAATTGGAATGGTGCATACACACGGTCAGATTTTTCTTCAGATCTGAACGATAACGATTTAAAAAATCGTTCATATCTGAAGGAAAATCTGACATATCTGACATGCCTGAACGATGCGCGATCCCGATGGTCAGATAACGATATCTGACATCTGATGTGTTTGCAGGCAGATTTGGACGATTCCATTCATTTTAATGCAGTCAAAACTCGTTCATAGTTCAAATCGTTCATCTAACACATCTGACAAATCTGACCGTGTGTATGCACCATAAAACAGTCGGGTGCAGTTTTGTTTTTTGTTTTTTCTAAACCCTGTAAAAAATGTAACAAAGAAAACAAACAAATAGTGTATATTACGGTCCTAAAGAAAAATATTTTTAGCTTTAAAATGGCTGAATAAAAAGCTATTTTTTTTTTTTTTCATTTAGTTAAATTTTGGGGTGAATAAAAATACGGAAAAGTTTATTTTGGAGTAATTTTATGGCACTTGAAATTTTTTTTATTTTAAAAATACCAGTAACTCCCACCTGCAATAATAAATACACCTCTCCCATATATACAGCACCCCCATGTCCTACATCTTTTAACCTATTATTCCGCACTTTTAAAAATGTTACCCTACTAATGAAATTTAATTATGCCCCAATTAAGCTAATTAAAAACCACCAATTGCCTAATTAGTCATTAGGGTTCTGAACCAAGTCCTGACATCTTTACCTGGACTCCCTCTTCCTTATTGCTACTCCCGGTACTTGGTCAGATTCTGCTGCACCCAGTTGCAGCGCAGGGCTCCTTCTCACCACCAATGCTGGGAGTATCTCTCGTGGGATTCTTGGTGACAGGAGGTGGCGTCCTCGCTGTCTGGAGTGAGGGCACAGGACGACCCACAGCCAGAGTCCGAGAGGGAGTGAGAGTAGCGGCAGCTCTCCCCCAACTCACAGGAGCCCTGTAGGAGAAATAACAGGTGTCAGCCACAATCCTCCAGGGTCCAATTAGCAACATCACTAGACCAGGTGAGGCGCTGAGTCAGTGTTAACAGGAGCACTCTGGTGGGTCTTCTGCACCTATTTAGCTTCCATGGCTGCACTGATCTGCTGGATATGCGTCTGGTACCTCCAGCATTGAACGTGGATGTGATTTGAGCCAGTGTCGCTTATCTGTTACCACAGACAATTTTGTCCAAACACCCCTGGTCATGTTCATTAAGCACACGTGGTTGGCCACTGCACTGTCCATGGTGGGTGGTAATGGCTTCCCTGTACACACGCGACACGTAGATCAAGGAATGTTGAACGTCCACACAACTTCGGAAATGGAATGTCCCATCCTTCGTGCCGCTATCGAACTCGATAATTCACGTCGCCTTACCATAAGCAGTCTAGAAGGTGTTCAAACTGACTCACAAGATGTCAGATTACAAATGATGCAGGTCTAGGCACTTCCAAGATGTCACAGTATGGTGATGCCACCTGCCGTTACCTTTACATACTATCTCATAACTTTAGACTCTTCAGTGTATCATACCTATAGATCACAGGTTCTCAAACTCAGTCCTCAGGACCCCAAACTGTGCATGTTTTCCAGGTCTCCTCACAGCATCACAAGTAAAATAATTAGCTCCACCTGTGGATCTTTTAAAATGTGTCAGTGAGCAATGACTACACCTGTGCACCGTCTGGGTGACCTGGAAAATGTGACCTGTGTGGGGTCCTGAGGACCGAGTTTGAGAACCTCTGCTATAGATAATTCCCAGTATTAGGCAGATCTTCCTTTCACAGTAAAAGTCCTGCAGTCACAATTCCTCCCTTGATCAGCTTGCCGGCTGCACCTACTTCTGGAATATTTACACATTTTAATGAATCAATATCTGTTTTTTTCCAGACAAGATTTAATTATAACTCTACACAATACTAGATTAAGCTGTGGGTGGGTTTTCATTGTGTTTAGCTAATTTAGAGACGCTGCCTCTTCCTTTCCTGCAGGGGAGGAATATCTAGTACGCTGGAAGATAGGAGAAAACAGCATCAAAACAAGAGAAAAACCGCCACGGAGGACGACGGGAGCTTTAAGCAGTTCCCTTGTAAGAAATTCAGGCAGGTGAGTGGTGGGTGCTTCTCCCGCTCCCTAAGCTGTCAGTGCTGTCAGCTTCTATTGTTTATCTGTATCCTGCACTGAGCAGATGTGATCTTTTACATTTACTATCTAGCTCATTGTTCAGAAAATAAATCCTCTCCATAAATGCTGACACCTGTTATTTCTCCTACAGGGCTCCTGTGAGTTGGGGGAGAGCTGCCGCTACTCTCACTCCCTCTCGGACTCTGGCTGTGTGTCGTCCTGTGCCCTCGCTCCAGACAGCGAGGATGCCACCACCTGAGGGTGCCCTTCTGCCATTCAGTTCTTATGGTTTATGGGATTTTGCAGTGAGGCCAATCTGTGGCCAGACGGATGGACCGCAGAGCGCTGGCCGCACTATAGCTTTATATTGAGGAGGAGATGGTGTCGGACTTGTCTATCCAATAGCACCAGAGGGATTTTCACTTCCGGACTTCCGCTATTAAAACAAAATATATTATTTGAGTTTTTAAGTACTTTATTTTTTATTTTTTTTAAGGAAAATACAATTTATTAAAGCTGTGTGAAATAGTGGTACAATGCGTATTCAATAAGGTTTGGGGGGTGTAGATCTGTGACAAGTGCCCGTAGCAGGGTTCCCCAGCGACTATCAGCTGCCCCACCCGCCGTGTTTTCTGTACTGGACGGTCGCGGCGAATGTGCGGATCTCCATGGGGCTCAGAGTGACGGAGGAAGGGTCCAGGACAATCGTGGCGTTTGCACTGAGTGTGGCACCTGCACAAGAAGAAAAATTAGTCTTCAGTTAGTAAGAAACCAAAGCTCCAAAACAGACAAGTAGTGTTACCCATAACAACCAAGCCTATCATTTCTTTACTGCATTCTAGAAAATGAGAGAGAAGGGGTGGCATTGCCATAGCAACCCATCAGATTCAGTCTATCATTTTCTAGAATGCAGTAAAGAAATGATAGGCTGACGCTGATTGGTTGCTATGGGTAACACCACCACTTGTCCTTTTTTTTTTTTGAAGCTTTGGTAAATCTCCCCTCTTACTCCCAATATGCCCCATTCCCAGGTACTGGCTGTCTGCTAGCCTTACATCTGCAGGAAGGCCACACCCTCTGTCAGATCACTCTCTTCCTGACTGTTCAGTCTGTGCCCTCCCATGCACACAACCCAGTCTCTGGCACAGGCATGGCTGGGTACACCAGTAAGAGCTTCTTTAATACCAGTTTTGTTTTTTGATTTTTTTTAAATGTTTGGAAAACATCCTCACTAACCTTATTAGGAGGTTCATATATAGAAGATATTACCTTGGTCAGTGGCTAGAATGGACATCACCTTCTGGAGGAATTTCTATTAGTCACTGGTGGTCGCACCCTTTTACACGACACAAACTGATCCGATCCACCAGGGAGGGTGGGATCAGTAAATAATACACAAACCACTTAATATAATGTGCAGAAATGTAGGTCTGTGCAAAGAGGCTAGATACAATGATGAAGGCAGAGAGGAGAACACGCGTGTGTGTGGTGACAGATGGGCAGGCAGGGGGAGAGCACGAGTGTGTGGTTACAGGGTTACCTCTAATCTTTCTGCCTATGTTGATTCTTTTCTGAAATCTCCTCCTCATTGGAGGTCCCACCTTAAAGAAACCACCCATTTTCTCAACAAAATACAATCCATAACAGGGAAAGATACTTATGTCTTCCATACATTAGATGTTAGATCATTATACCACACCAGCGTGGCATTGACATAATTGCCACAGGTTTTTATCGTTCTGGGGACCTCATAAGGCAACACAAAATCTCTCTACTTGACTTCATTTCCTTCATTCTATTTCACAATTATTTTCTTAACACTTTGTTTACAGATCATGGGAACCAAGTTCGCTCCCAGTTATGCCAATCTATACATGGGGGAGTCCAAGGACCTCTGTGTGTGCCTGGTCTTCTATGGTCGTTACATAGATGATCATTTTATAATCTGGGATGGGGATCTATTCACAGTTGGTCTCAACTCTTAACACGAACACCTTTAATTTATCCTTCACTTTTACATATGACAAGAAACACAGTTTTCCTGGATGTGACCCTCATGGCTCAATATAACATTATTCATACATCAAATTACACTAAACCTGTTGCTACTCAATCATACGTATCTTGACTTTAAGAGTGCAGGGAGTAGACCTTGGAAAACAAACATTCCTAAAGGCCAACTAATGCGCAGAAATTGCTCACAGGTTGATACCTTCTGTTCACAAGCAGAAACTATGATGGCGTCTTTTAGAAGGGGAGGCTACCTAGAATCACGCTTACAGAAAGTATTAAAAGTAGTGTCAGAAATGGATAGAACCAAAGTTATAAAGAAGATAAGAATACTGAAGGGGAAGCTTCTCATTTGTTCGCAAATAGAATAACTGTTTGACAAAAATTAGAGATATTGTAAATAAAAACTATAGTATCTTGAGACATGATCGGTTCCTCTTAAACCGATCATTACATATAGGAAAAACAAATCACTCAAGATGATCTCAGCTCCTAGTTATTAGAAACCTTCAGGTGTAGTTCTGACTTCAGAGGGAAATTGGCTTCCATGCGGACCAGATGGTTTCCATCGATGTGGAAAAACAGGATGTACAATGTTCAGTCACATGAAGAAAAAAAAACATCCAACATCTAATTGAATACAATGAATGAGCTTCATCAGATACTTTTGTTTATTTTTAATTGTAACAAACTATGGCATATATGCTCACTTGTTGCTGTGGTTTGAGATACGTGGGGCGGACTACAAGAACATTGAGGACACGTTTTATGGAACATCAATGTAAATATAATAAAAGTACCCACCCACCGTGTCTCAAACCACTTCAACAAAGTTCACATGAGTGACCCCAAATCTCTGGTATAAATTCTGTACCCACCATTTCTAATCACACTTAGAGGAAGAGGCTACAGATTTAGCCAGTTGTGTCACCAAGAGGCGTACTGGACATTCCAAAGTTTCTCTGTTTCCGGAAGGAACTAATGAGTCGACCGAACTCAATACTTGCATTTAAACTTTTTGCAAACATTTAAAAATAGCCTTGAATAGATGGATTTCCCTTTGTGGTGATTTGCAATATTCTTGCTATACATGGATATTATAACTGACCATGTTATGTAATTCTCTCCACCATATTTGATTGTTTGAAGATCTCGCTCGTGATTACATAACCATTCTGGAACAGGACTTAGGGCCTGATTCAGAGCCGCTCGTAAGCGGCCGCTCGTTCGCACTGAGCGATGTTCGCACAACTGCGCATGCGTACGGTTTGTAATACGCATGCGCAAACCAGTCAGTGCGGCCGAAAATCGTTTGTTCGCTATATAGCGAATGCCTGCTACTTTGAGTGACAGGAGGAGGCGTATGTGGGTGGTAACAGGGGAAGGTGCTTGAAAACGGGGAGTGGAATTCAGAACGCAGGCGTGCTTAAAGGTCAAAACGGGCGTTTTAAGGGAGTGCATAATTAATACAGCAGCGTCATTGACCACGTCACTTGTTTTTTTTTAAGTCAGAACTGCTCGTAAAATACCGGTTGAAAAAACCAACCACAAGAATAGCGAGCAGTTCATACGCTGTACGATGTACTCGATTAATCTAATAAATAGCGGATATGACGTATGGTGCGAGCGGGAAGGGGGCGTATTAACAGCCATCAACTCTGTGAAGACCACTTGCCAATAAGGACTGTATGGACTTGCTATTCGTGGAATGGTAAATCTAATATACCTTCCTAATTTGTATATCTGGATTGAACACGAATTTACCTTGTTCTAGAGAATTCATCATCTGTAATACACAATGGTTGTTAAGCTCTAAAAGTACACTGCTGTATCTATTTGTAAAGTGTAACAAATGTGTGTGTGTATATATATATATATATATATATATATATATACACACACACACACAAACACACACACGCATATACACATATATGCTCTTATATGTTGTATATTATATATAAACATAACTAAAAATCAGTTTTTAATATCAAGCCGCAATATAATAATTTTTAAACCTACAGCACAGAGGTTCCCAAAACTTTAATTAATCACCTCAGTCAATTTGATTTAACCATCTGGGCTCAAGCACGAATATCCTTAAAACCTGGACTGTAACAGCTGCTATAGTGCTGTTCTTTTATTGTTAATTTTAATCTTCGGCTTATCTGGGTACACAATAGACGATATGTCGTCCGATCCCGCGGTTAGGTTAGGAGCCACATATCGGGCACATTGTCTAGTGTACACCTATGATATACCTGCTCCCGTGGGTCGCTAGCGACATCCCCCATCGGGATGTCACTAACAATGCCATGCTGCAGATTGAAGCATGACATGTAGCTCCACCCCGTCGTACCCGGCTTCAGCAAGTGTGTATGCACTTGCAGCATGCAGGATCCCCTCGCCGGTGATATCGCGCTGGGTACACATCGTGCAGTGTGTACCCAAGCTTTAAACTTGGGACTTAACACCCACTTGTTACAGCTGCTTTCCATGGCTGCACCCTGATTGGATCATTACTTCTCTTTTTTTTCTAGACAGGAAAAGCACCCGTGTATGGTTACAGGGGCAAGCAGGAGGGAGTTGCAGTTAAGGGCTCCTGCTCACCACCAATGCTGGGAGTATCTCTCGTTGGATTCTTGGGCCGCATTAGACAGCTCGAGTCAATCAGATTTTCTACAGCTATTCTAGGGTGGGCAGGGTGACGCTCAAGAGTATGACGTGTGTAAAGGGCCAAATAAATGGGGCATAGTCACTAGAAAAAGTAGGGGTGCGTGCGTCCATGAGATGCGCCCCCTGTTTATCACTGTAGGTGTGCCCAGCACTCGCGTAGATGCTGGGCTGCCCCCAAGCTCTCCCTACAGTGTGAATAGATGCTGTGCCCATGCACATGCCATCTTATCACTCGCTAGTGATTTATTTCACCAAATATCCTCCCCTAACACTCAAAATAACCTGCGTCAGAGCCAACATGAGAGGATATACAGAGGTGTAATAGTGCAGACTGCCCCATGTAAGTGAATTTCTATAGCAAAAGATGGCACGTCCGTAAGTCACTCTCTGCCTGCTTAGGTTGAAGGTCCACATTGAAGCATGGTTACCTGCTGAGGAGGGACAGACACATTCTTATATTCAATCTATTTATATGAAGTTAAAAACAGGATTTTGGTACTTACCGTTAAATCCATTTCTCCGATTCCACAGGGGACACTGGAGCTTCATGACAGTGGGGTATAGACGGTGGGTTGAGTTGAGCCTGGCACTTTAAAAATCTACAAGTGTGACTGGCTCCTCCCCCTCTATGCCCCATCAACCCCAGTTTTAAAGAACTGAGCCCGAGAGGAGACGGAGAACAGACTGAAGAACAGAGAAGGAGAACAGGAAAAGAAACATCCAACATACTGACACACCGCAAGAACACAGCAGGCTGCAGTGATAAACAGTCACACAATAAAAACAGACAAAACTGCAACAGAACTGAAGCAGAACAAGCAACTGAGAACAGGCAAGAAGCACTGGGTGGGCGTCCAGTGTCCCCTGTGGAATCGGAGAAATGGATTTAACGGTAAGTACCAAAATCCTGTTTTCTCCTTCATCCACTAGGGGACACTGGAGCTTCATGACAGTGGGGACGTCCCAAAGCTACCCTCCTGGGGGGGAGAGTGCTGAACGCCCTGCAAGACACTACGACCAAAATTTGAAGCAGAAGCCGCAAAAGTGTCAAATCTGTAGAAACGTACAAAAGTATGAACCGAAGACCACGTCGCTGCCCTACAAAGCTGTGAAGCCGAGACACCTCTATGTGCCGCCCAAGAAGTACCCACAGAGCGCGTAGAATGCGCAGAAATGGATACCGGCGGTGGTCGAGCAGAAGCAACATATGCCTGACGAATAGTCAGACGAATCCACCTGGCCAAAGTTTGTTTAGACGCAGGCCAGCCACGCCGATTAGCATCATAAAGGACGAATAGAGCCTCTGATTTACGTAGCCCCTCAGTACGGGACACATAAATGCGAAGTGCCCGAACCACATCCAAGGAGTGAGAATCCCCAGAAGAGTCCGACAACGCTGGCACTACAATCGGCTGATTCAGATGAAAACCCGAGACCACCTTGGGCAAAAAGGAAGGCCGGGTACGAAGTTCCGCCCGATCTTCGTGAAAACTCAAGTAAGGGGAACGGCAGGACAAGGCTCCAAGTTCAGACACACGTCTGGCCGAAGCCAGGGCCAATAAAAGGATCATCTTCCAAGTCAAATACTTCAATTCCACCTCCTGCAAAGGCTCAAAGGTGGATGACCGAAGAAAAGATAAAACAAGATTCAGGTCCCAAGGAGCCATGGGTGGCACAAAGGGGGGCTGAATTCTAAGTACCCCTTGAAAAAAGGTCTGAACCTCCGGAATCAGAGCTAGGCGACGCTGGAAAAAAATAGAAAGAGCAGAAATCTGCACTTTAAGCGATCCCAAGCGTAACCCCGTATCGAGGCCTTTTTGAAGAAAAAGAAGAAGACGTGGTAAATGAAAAGAGGAAGTGGAGGATCCACGACCTTCACACCAGGAGATATAAGCCCTCCAAATGCGATGATAATGCGCTGATGTTACCGGTTTTCTAGCCCTAAGATTGGTAGGAATGACCGACCTAGGAACTCCATGGCTTCTTAGGATGGCGGTCTCAATAGCCACGCCGTTAAACGAAGCCGCCGTAAATCCGGGTACACACATGGACCCTGTTGTAGAAGGTCCGATCGTAGCGGAAGAGGCCAAGGTTCGTCTGCCAGAAGGAATAAAAGATCGGAGTACCAAACCCGACGAGGCCAATCCGGAGCCACTAGGATGACGGTGGACGACTCTCGTTTGATCCGCTTGAGAATCCGAGGGAGGAGCGGAAACGGTGGGAACAGGTACACAAGGCTGTACGGCCAAGGGATCAGTAAAGCATCCGCTCCCACCGCTGCCGGATCCATGGTCCTGGAGCAGTAAAGGGGTAGTTGATGATTTATCCGAGATGCCATCAGGTCTATCTGTGGCTTCCCCCATCTGCAAACCAGTTGATGAAAGACCTCGGGATGAAGGGACCACTCCCCGGGATGAAGATCCTGACGACTGAGGTAGTCCGCTTCCCAGTTGTCGACCCCCGGAATAAACACTGCGGAAATGACCTCTACGTGTCTTTCTGCCCACAGAAGGATGCGACTGGCTTCTCTCATTGCCATCCGACTGCGGGTTCCCCCTTGGCAATTTATGTATGCCACTGCCATGGCGTTGTCGGATTGTATCCGAACCGGAAGTCCTCGTAACAGAGGAGCAGCCTGTATCAAAGCTCTGTAGACTCAAAGCCCGCAGTTCGAGAACATTGATTGGTAAGAGGGACTCCTGCTGCGACCAAAGCCCCTGGAAGTGATTGTCCAGAACCACCGCTCCCTATCCGCGGAGGCTGGCGTCCGTGGTGACCAAGGTCCAATTCCAAATTCCGAAGCGCCGACCCGCTAACAGATGCTCCGTCCGAAGCCACCAGAGCAAGGATATGCGGGTCCGGGGAGACAGACACACCAGCCGATGCATCTGTAGGTGGGACCCGGACCACTGAGACAGAAGATCCAGTTGAAATATTCTGGAGTGAAATCTGCCGAATTGGATGGCCTCGAAGGAAGCCACCATTTTCCCCAGGAGACGGATGCAAAGATGCACAGATACTTTCCTGGGTCTGAGCACTAGACGAACCAGCTCCTGTATGGCTAGGGCCTTGTCCCTTGGCCAGAATATACGAAGCAGAACAGTGTCTAGAATCATTCCTAGGAACTGAAGTCTCTGGGACGGCATCAACTGAGACTTCTGGAAGTTCACAATCCATCCATGTTGAATGAGAATCTGATGTGTAAGGGACACTTGGTGTAAAAGGACTTCTGCCGTCGGAGCCTTGATGAGTAAATCGTCTAGGTACGGAACTATCGTCACCCCCCGAGAGCGCAAGTGAGACACCATGACGGCCATCACTTTGGTGAATACCCTGGGAGCTGACGAGAGACCGAATGGCAGGGCCTGAAACTGGAAATGAGCTTCCCTGATGGCAAATCTGAGGAAAGCCTGGTGAGGAACCCAAATTGGGACATGCAGATAGGCGTCCTTGATATCTATCGACACCAGAAACTCTTCTGCCTCTAGTCCCACAATGACAGAATGGAGAGATTCCATCTTGAACCTGTGAAATGAAAGATACTGGTTCAAGGATTTCAGATTCAGAATGGGTCTGATTGACCCATCTGGTTTCGGAACCACAAAAAGGTTTGAGTAAAACCCTTGTTGTCTTTGTGCAGTGGGAACCGCCACAAGGACCTCGGCCAGCAAAAGTTTCTCAATCGCTTGACGCAAAATTAGTTGCTTCAAGGGATCGATGGGCAAACCTGTTGTAAAATAACGACCAGGAGGAGTGAAAGCGAACTCGATCTTGTACCCTTGAGATACCAGATTTCGAACCCAAGTGTCTGGAGAAGTCCGTCTCCAAACCTCCGAGAAACGCTGGAGGCGAGCCCCCACCTTCGGATTTCCGAGATGGGATGGGAGCCCGTCATGCCACAGGCTTGTCTGCTGGCTTGTGATCTGGACGGCGGCCAATATTTGCTTGACGTCCTCTAGCACGGCCTCCTCGCCCCGCTGAAGACGAACCTCGCGATCGTCCCTGAAATCTTGCCGATGCTCGAAAGGAACGAAAGGAAGGTCCCCTAAACGAGCGACGCGGAGGAGGTGCTGATGAAGGTAGAAAAGTACTCTTACCTCCAGTGGCCAGCGAGATCCATTTGTCCAGCTCTGGACCAAATAAAATATCGCCTGTGAAAGGAAGAGCTTCCACTGCTCTTTTTGACTCTGCATCCACTTGCCAGGCACGAAGCCAAAGTGCCTGGCGAGCAGAGACCGCCGAAGCAGAAATCCTAGCGCCTACCTGGCCGATATCTCTGGAGGCGTCTCCTAAGTATACAGCAGACTCCTGAATATGTTCTGCCAAGGTAATCAGATCTGCCCGCGAAGTGCTGGATCTAAGACCCTCAGTCAATTGTTCCGCCCACTTTTCCACAGCCTTGTTGACCCAAGATCCTACCAAGGCCGGCTGGAGAAGTGCACCTGCGGCCGTATAAATGGATTTCAAAGTGGTTTCTAATCTCCGCTCTGAGGTTTCCTTCAATGTAGTAGCTCCTGGAACAGGTAACGTGGTCTTCTTTGACAACCGAGAAACCGAAGAATCCACAGGTGGCGGGGTCTCCCACCTCTTCCTATTTTCCGCAGGAAATGGGTAAAGAGAGAAAAAGCGCTTAGGAATCTGGAATTTACGGTCCGGATTCTGCCAGGCTGCAGTCATCTGTGCGTCCAACTGGAGAGAAACAGGGAATGTGACAGCCATCTTCTGTGACCTGGCAAATAAGGAGTCTTCTAACGATTCTGGAGCTTCCTGGCCAGAAATCTTAAGAACTTCCCTTACCGCTAGAATGAGTGCGTCAATACCTTGCAATGCCTCAGGTTCTTGTGAGTAAGTCTCTACGTCTGATTCGTCCAGCATCTCCCCTTCCTCCTGAGACGAGTGATCCACTGCCGAATCCTCATCCGACTGGAGAACCGCCGAAAGAGCCCTCTTTTTAGATGAGCGACTTACCGTAGCTTCAGGAGCTTTAGACGCAGAACCCATCGCTTGAGCAAGGCTATTCACCGAGCGGACTAAATTCTGAGCCCACGCTGGTTCTGCTAGAAAAGAAGGGTGAGATGTGCCAGGTAGATCTCTGGCAGACTCCCGTTCCCTACGGGAAGCGGCTAATTCAGAAGAAAGGTCCGCCATGACCCCGGCCAAACTATTTATGAAGGAGGGAGTGACAGACTGCGTGTTAGCACTGTCTGCTTCACACGTCTCGCACAGGGAAGACCCTTCGGAGCGAGCATGGGTAAATTTCTTCCTGCACTTAGTGCAGGCAAACAGCTTTTGGAGATGCAGTTTTTTCTGCCCTGGATGTCATCATGTACTCACAGACAAGCACCACATACAATTCAGGAATGCAGAAGAAGTATAGGGAGAAGCAGAATTACAATAATAATGCTACTCAAGTATGGGAGCAGACAGAGCAATAAGGGAGGAGCAGAATTTCAATAATAATGCTACTCAAATTGCAGGCAGAGCAGTATAGGAGGAGCAGAATTTCAAGAATAATGCAACTCAGTAACAGGGGCAGACAGGCATATAAGGGAGGAGCAGTCAATAGGACCAGAAAGCAGTTAAAAACACCCTCTGTATTTACAGACCCCTGTAGAAGCTGTCCACTGCTCTCAGTTTTCTCCTCTCCCCCTCCGCTCAGTGCCTTCAGTGTCTCTGAGGCGCCACTCCCCTTCAGAGCGCGCCAAACTAGTGGAGGAAGAGGAGGGACCCATAAGCTCCTCCTCCTAATGGCCGCGCTTTGTATGCGCGCGGCATACACTTACACAGTGGGGATCTCTGTGTCCCCGCACTGACAGCGGGGGCCAGCGGCACGACCGCCGCCAGTGATAACCGTGCCGGTGCCTTTTACACAAGCACTGGCACGTAGAGGTAGGAATGCTGCTCCGAGCCTACCTAACAGCCAGCGCCGGTGTTCTATCACAACACCAGCGTGGCACTGACAGCCACGCGCTGTTACCAGACCCAGCCGTTATTTTCACCTCTCCTGCTAGTCAGGAGAGGTGTGCTACTCACCGGGCTGCTGCGGCCAGAGCGCTGGGCAGTGAGGGGAGAGCGGGGACCCGGACACAAGCCAGTGGTAGCTGTGGCGGGCCCCGCTGAGTCTGATGACTCCTAACTGCCTAAAGCAGCCTCCCCTCCATAGGGTGACCGGACACAGGCTGCAGTAGCCGTGTGGTCCCCTCTCTGGCGGCTCCCACGATGCAGGCAGACTGTCACAGCTAACAGTCTGCCTGTCCTCTTGCTGATGACTCTTTGGTTCTTTTACATTTATATAAAAATTAATATAAGGGCTGGAGACAGCCCCTGTGCACCGGCTCTACTCGGGCACATTCTAAAAACTGGGGTTGATGGGGCATAGAGGGGGAGGAGCCAGTCACACTTGTAGATTTTTAAAGTGCCAGGCTCAACTCAACCCACCGTCTATACCCCACTGTCATGAAGCTCCAGTGTCCCCTAGTGGATGAAGGAGAAATGCTGGCTATACCTGCTGTACACATACCAATTACACTGACGTGCCAAAAGTCATGGGGATAGAGGCCTAGTATCGTGTAGGACCCCCTCTAGCCGGCGAAGTGCAGCAACTTGACGTGGCATCGATTCCACAAGTGAAAGGAAGACCTCTGGAGAAATGTTGACCCATGCCATCTGGGTAGCTTCCCGTTAGCTCCCTGATATTTGCAGGTGCAGGAAATTGGGTGTGAATGGACCTCTCCACCACGTCCCATAAATGCTTGATTGGGTTCATGTTGGGCTAATGTGGAACTCTCCAGAATGCTCCTCGTATCAATTCTGTACAACTTGGGACCGATGACAGTGCATTACCCTGCTGAAATATTCCATCGTTGTGGGGGTACATGAAGGGCTGCTAATGGTCATGACGCAATGCAGTGTAGCGGTTACTGGTCAATAAGGTGTTCAGGCGGACCAGCCCATGCCACGTGAACACACCATTATGGAACCACCAAAAGCCTGCACGGTCCCCTGTTGACAACTGGCTCCGTAGCCTCATGGGGTCTGCAGCACACCTGAACCCTACCATCAGCCCAAAACAACTGGAACAGTGACTCATCGGACCACGCCACATGTTGCCAGTCCTCCAGGGTCCAATTAGCAACATCACTAGACAAGGTGAGGCGCTTTGTCAGTCTTAACAGGAACACTGTGGTGGGTCTTCTGCTCCCATATTCCATGGAAGCTAAAGAACACTGCACTGACCTGCTGGATATGCGTCTGGTACCTCCAGCATTGAATGTGGATGTGATTTGAGCCAGTGTCGCTTGTCTGTTACCACGGACAATTCTGGCCAGACATGTTCATTAAGCACACGTGGTTGGCCACTGCGCTGTCCACGGTGGGTGGTAATGCCTTCTATGAGGTATTCCCGATACACACGTGACACGTAGATCAAGGAATGTTGACCGTCCACACAACTTCAGACATGTTATGTCCCATCCTTCGTGCACCCACTATCATGCCGCGTTCGAACTCCGATAATTCACGTCGCCTTGCCCTAAGCAGTCTAGGTGGTGTTCAAACTGACTCACAAGATGTCAGATTACAAATGTTGCAGTTCTAGGCATTTCCAAGAGGTCAGAGTATGGTGACGCCACCTACCGTTACATACTATCTCATAAATTTGGGTTCTTCAGTATATCATACCTATAGTAATTCCCAGTATTCGGCAGATCTTACTTTCACAGTAAAAGTCCTGCAGTCACAATTCCTCCCTTTATCAGCTTGCCGGCTGCACCTACTTCTGGAATATTCATAATTTTAAATGAATTAGAATTTAAATCATGTCTGATTAAAAAACAAACTACACAATACTAGATTAAGGTGTGGGTGGGGGTTTCATTGTGTTTAGATAATTTAGAGGAGCTCCCTCTTCCTGTCCTGCAGGGGAGGAATATCTAGTACGCTGGAAGATAGGAGAAAACAGCATCAAAACAAGAGAAAAACCGCCACGGAGGACGACGGGAGCTTTAAGCAGTTCCCTTGTAAGAAATTCAGACAGGTGAGTGGCGGGTGCTTCTCCCGCTCCCTAAGCTGTCAGTGCTGTCAGCTTCTATTGTTTATCTGTATCCTGCACTGAGCAGATGTGATCTTTTACATTTACTATCTAGCTCATTGTTCAGAAAATAAATCCTCTCCATAAATGCTGACACCTGTTATTTCTCCTACAGGGCTCCTGTGAGTTGGGGGAGAGCTGCCGCTACTCTCACTCCCTCTCGGACTCTGGAGCGAGGGCACAGGAAGACCCACAGCCAGACAGCGAGGACGCCACCTCCTGAGGGTGCCCTTCTGCCATTCAGTTCTTATGGTTTATGGGATTTTGCAGTGAGGCCCATCTGTGGCCAGACGGATGGACCGCAGAGCGCTGGCCGCACTATAGCTTTACACTGAGGAGGAGATGGTGTCGGACTTGTCTATCCAATAGCACCAGAGGGATTTTCACTTCCGGACTTCCGCTTTTAAAGCAAAATATTTTATTTGAGTTTTTATGTACTTTATTTTTTATTTTTTAAGGGAAAATACAATTTATTAAAGCTGTGTGAAATAGTGGTACAATGCGCATTCAATAAGGCTTGGGGGTGTAGATCTGTGACAAGTGCCCGTAGCAGGGTTCCCCAGCGACTATCAGCTGCCCCACCCGCCGTGTTTTCTGTACTGGACGGTAGCGGTGAATGTGCGGATCTCCATGGGGCTCAGAGTGACAGAGGAAGGGTCCAAGACGGTCGTGGCATTTGCGCTGAGTGTGGCACCTGCACAAGAAGAAAATTAGTCTTCAGTTAGTGAGCAATGTGACCATGGGGTATATTTACCAAAGCTTCAAAAACAGACAAGTGGTGGTGTTACCCATAGCAACCAATCAGCATCAGCCTATCATTTCTTTACTGCATTCTAGAAAATGATAGACTGACTCTCTCATTTTCTAGAATGCAGTAAAGAAATGATAGGCTGATGCTGATTGGTTGCTATGGGTACCACCACCACTTGTCTGTTTTTGAAGCTTTAGTAAATCTCCCCTCTTACTCCCATATGCCCCATTCCCAGGTAATGGCTGTCTGCTAGCCTTACAGCTGCAGGAAGGCCAGATCACTCTTCCTGACTGTTCAGTCTGTGCCCTCCCATGAACACAGCCCAGTCTCTGGCACAGGCATGGCTGGGTACGCCACCCAGTAAGAGCTACTTTAATCCCAGTTTTTTTTTTTTTTTTTTTTAAATGTTTGGAAAACATCCTCATTAACCTTATTGGGAGGTTCATATATAAAATATTACCTTGGTCAGGGGCTAGAATGGACGTCACCTTCTGGAGGAAGGTTTATTAATCACTGGTGGTTCCACCCTTTTGCACGACACAAACTGATCCGACCCACCAGGGAGGGTGGGATCAGTAAATAATACACAAACCACTTAATAGAGATATTGTAAATAAAAACTATAGTATCTTCAGATGATCGGTTCCTCTTAAACCGATCATTACATATAGGAAAAACAAATCAATCAAGATGATCACGGCTCCTAGTTATTAGACACCTTCAGGTGTAGTTCTGCCTTCAGAGGGACATTGGCTTCCATGTGGACCCCATAGTTTCCATCGATGTGGAAAAACAAGATGTACAATGTGCAGTGACATGAAGAAAAAAAAACATCCAACATCTCATTGAATACAAACAATGAGCTTCATCAGATACAATTAATAAAAAAAAAAAAAAAAAAGGGGACAAAATATGGCCTATATCCTCACTTATGGCTGTGGTTTGAGATACGCGAGGCGGACTACAAGAACGTTGAGAACACATTTTATGTAACACTGTCTTAATATAATAAAGTACCCACCCACCAGGTCTCAAACCACTTCAAAAAAAAGTTCACGAGTGACCCCCCCCCCCCCCCCAAATCTTTAGAAATGGTGGGTATAGAACTTATTCCAATCACACCCAGAGGAAGAGGCTACAGCTTTAGCCAGTTCTGTTGCCAGGAGGCGTACTGGACATTCCAAAGTTTCTCCATTTCCAGAGGGACCTAATGAGTCGATCGAACTTAATATTTGCATTTATACTTTTTCCAAACATTTAAAAAGGGCCGTGAATAGACAGGTTCCCCTTTGGCAATATGATGTGCACACGTGTGGTTACAAGGACAGACAGAAGGGAGGGAGAGCACGTATTTGTGGTTACAGGGGCAGCAGGCAGGGAGGAGAGCACACGTGGTCACGAGGACGGGCATATAGAGTATATTGGGTTGAAGCTGATGCATTGAATTGGGGTGAAGGGAAACTGCTCCCATGTGACCGGGGAGGGACAATTAAACTCCATGCAGCATCTTCAGAGCTCTGTCAGTCCTGTGTGAAGGGGAGGACACTCATTTCCCTTCTAATGGAGAAAATACTATCACTAAACAGAAATGGAAAGGTCTCTTCCATCCACTGTCAATCAGTAACACCTGGGTATAGGAGCTGGGTACTTCCACATCTACACCCCCTGCTGGGTCTAAAGCACTGGGCACTGCTGTTCACGGCTGCCATTAGCAGCAGGTTTACGTTCAATATTTTTTTGTTGCCATAATTATGGCTGAGGGTGCTGGGGTGTCAACCCTGCATTATGTACAGGGAAGGTAGAAGGGGCCACCCCTATCCAGCACCTCCTCCTCGGCAGGCTTCATGCACTGGCAATCCTGACAAGAGACACAGCAGCTTCTCTCCTCACTTGCCAGGAAGTGAGAGCTGTGGGTGCCATTTCCTCTTTGTGCTCTAGCAGTTTCCACAGACACCTTGGTTCGTGTACTACAGCGGTCCTCTCTTTTTCCCATTATTTAATGTCGGAAAAGTGCATCCAGGGCCAAATGGGAAAAGTTTTTGCCTTTCCCAGATACTAATCCAAAAAGTTCTTGTGCACAACATGTGAGGCAGACGACCACTGGACACATTAGAAAACAGACTCACTCCTACTAACTCAACACCTCTAGAGCCCATTCACATGTGAAGGCCGGGCTTAGGACTATAGCCTGATGAGGTTGTGCAGGGTCAGACCACAGAAGAGTTGGCTTTTGCCAGCTCTTTAGTCTTGGGAAAGATAGGACCGAGTTTCCTTCCCAGAGAAGTTAAGCTGGCTGAAGTCTAAAGGGGTATATTTACTAAAGTGTGGGTTTTTAGAAGTGGCAATGTTGCCTATAGCAATGAAATTCTACTTAACATTTATCTATAAGAGAACAGCTAGAATCTGAGTGGTTGCTATGGACATCTCCACTTCTAAAAACCCGCACTCCTAAGACTGTAAAAAGTTTAGTTGTGAGCAGACTAGGACTGCTTGTAGGAAGCGGGGAGGAGGCGCTTCAATGTGAACGGTCCAGCAAACTCAGTGGGGAATCTGATTTCCCAATCAGTCGCTGTTAAACAGGATGAAAAGCAAATCCACTTCTTTCCCCTCACTCCTAAGAGATTATAAGCAAAGCGTTGACCAAGCTTCATCATAGACCAGATCTGGCCCAGGTCACAGTCCCTTTATCCTCTCCCTTGCCCTGGATATAGTGACATGGAGATTTCCGCCCAAGTTCTATTGCTCCCACAGTTATCCACCTATCTAAAAGTCCACCGCCATTTCCAATCGCTTCTACCATAAGGAAAAGCACAGAGAAGAATACAGAGGCCATTAAGTCTGTTTACAAGATGGCATGAGCCTCCCCTGGAACAGCTTAGCTTCAGCATAGGTAAAGAAGGTAGTGGAGGGGTGGTCTGTAGCTATTGGTAAAGATAGGATTTGCCAATTTTGGTGGAGCATATGCAGGAGGCCTCTGTGGGACTGACTGGGAGTAGTATCTCACCATCCGCAGCTCTCTGGAGGCTGTGCTCCCTGGCTTAATACCTGGGGTCAGGATGTTGTTCAAAAGGACACAGGAGTCCCTGCCCTGCTCTGGTGGGTTCTTGGTTGGGGCTGAACTGGACAAGCTTGCAGACTGGCAGGGCAACTTAAACATTTTAACTTGAGAAAGTTCCAGAACAAACTTTTTTTGAAATGGAGCAAATCTCATCATCGTCTAACGTGCCAGTTCAACAGACCGTCAACAAGGGCGCGCCAGTTGCTCCTCAGGGGGACTGAGAGGTGACCGCCTCAATAAGGTGAACCATCTACCCCATCTGTGTCACCCGTCTGTATGCCCTTTCCCTTTAGAATGTAAGCTCTCACGAGCAGAGCCCTCTTCCCTCATGTGCTTTTCCTTCCTTTACTTATAAGGAGTATAGAGTAGATAATATAACAGCACCTAACCCTTGACTTTTGCCATCCTGCTACTGTTGCAGCAATGTTTATATACCATGTATTTGTTTTGCATTGTCTTATACTGTATGTCAGTGTTTTCTTGTTCTGTTCAACTGTTTATGTACAATTTCTGTACTTTGTTTTTGTACTTGTTAGGCGTTGCGGAACCCTTGTGGCACCATATAAATAAAGGATAATAATAATAATAACCATCACTATCAGGGAATGGATGGTAGCCTTGGGGGCCGTCACCATGTAGTGCCGTTTATAGTTTCTTCCAGAGCTCCCAATAAGTGTGCGGAGGCTCCGAACTGTGTCTGGTGCCAACCTGGTCATCAGTACAGACACGTTCGCCAGACTCTACACATTCAGCATTTTTGCATCCAAAGATGCCAGTTTTGGGCATAACAACAACTTCGGAGCTTACCCTCCCGTAGGGGGCAGCATGCAGATGTCTCCATAACATTCCAGTATATAGAAGGGAGCTTTAACTTTTTAGATGCAAAATGTAAAAGTGCCCAAGCTTCAGTGCCAATATAGCCCAGATCCCCCAATGGTGTCAAGTAAAGGATTTTAATTTATGTAGGAAAAAAAAAATCCCTTTTTTGTCTTTAAGACAGTCATTCTTCAGCCTCCACATTTAATAATGCTTTATAGTAATATATGCAAAGAAGTAATAAAAATGGGTGTGGTTTAGGTAATATCACTCCCGGACCTAGTTTAGTATTGGAATTCTAGATCTAGTCGTTATTATACCGGCTATGACCCACCTAAGCATGCAATTACACAGCCCAACTCCTGTACAGGACAAGCTCCCCCCAGTACCTGCACATGGCTCCTCCCCTTCCCAGTCGCTCACCTGCCTCCGCTTTCCAGTGCTTACGGATCATCTTACTCCTCGGCAGATTTGCTGACAGCGTGGTTTCTATAAAGTCGGACAGCGAGAGGAAGGAGAAGAGCTCCTAGGAGTGGGGATGCGAGATTACGTTATGAGGCCACGGGCCCTTTGTAGATCTCTAGAAGGGTAAAATGCAAAGTGATCTCACCTTCAGATTGAGAGTGACGGGCTGGGAATAATTGCCACTTTCTTGTCCCTGAAACGGATGCTCCAATCGCAGGAGGACCTTATCGGGCTGATGCAGAGCCAGGGTGAGTAGATGAACGTTTTGGGGGAGTGGTTCCCGCAGCGCTGAGAACTGGCATTGGGAGGAAGAACACAGATAAGACCACTGACATTAGTACTGCCATGAATCCTCACCTATTCCCACTCCACCTGCCTCGCTATAGGCCTGTATTGTCACTAGATGCGGCAGGGCCTGAGCAATTTTCAATATGCACCTGGTCATATAGTGGAGGCAGCCATTTTGTGCGTGGAACCAATATTCATGAGAATGCAGCCAATCAAATTCCTAGGAACAAGTGACATCACTGAACCATTCCCTGACTATGGGCCTGATTCAACAAGGATCGCAGTTGCTTATATGCACACAATCGGCCAATTGTTGCGTACTGCCCATGCATCGCAGTGCGTGAACCAGCCGCTGCGATCGGGAGTAATACCAGCAGTCCCTGATGAATGGATGAGCTGCATTATCACAGCTACAGCCGCTGTGTGCGAGTGACAGATACATTTATGGCATTGTCACCACAGCCTCCACAACAGCATAAAAAAAATTGAACAATGCTAACACCAGATGCATAAACAGCTCCACTCACCTGGACGCTCGGCCCCTGCTGTGGGCTATAGGGAACCCCTTCACCCGTGGAAAGGATGATCTGGGGGGCCATGTACTCCTGCAAGGCCAGAGGCCGGTGCAAGTCTGCAGAGTCCTTTGGGGATTCCAGGAACAGCAACTGCTTTCCCCTCACCACAATACCATCTCCACTCGGCCCATTCTCCAGCAGAGCCTCTCCCACCCCACGGAAGTCATCAAGCAGGAGACGTCGGTGAACCTGGAGACACAAAGACTAACGCATGAAATACTACGCACCTAATTAGGAGACTCACCAGATGCTGCAGCTGTGCCGCAATAAATTGTGCCCCTGTCCTGCCAGGCACCAGCGTGGCACCGCACTCTAAATCACACAGAGGTCTAACAAATCAGCTGGAGCTCTATGGTGCTAAAACTACATTGTACATTATTAGTAAATAAATAGTTTCCATAAATAATACACTACACAAAATATTCTCTTTGACCACTACATGTATATTCTAACAGGACTTGCATAATTTACGTGAATGCCAACAAAATTTCTCACTGCTTCCATCAGCAGGGAAATCCGTAAAAAGGGATTTTCCACCAGAAGAGGCCTTTAACGCATTGGTTTGTATGTGTCGTCCCTTTACTTTTACGAATATAAACAACTCTCAGCCACTTATTTATATCGGGAAAAGTTATTTTCGTCGGCCGGCAATAGCAAAGCTCCGCAATAGATACATTTGTATCCACAGAGCTAATCTGTGTTTGTGCCCGATACATAAAGTGGCTGAAAAGCACAGAAAGAAAGAAGCTGTAGACATGAAAGAGGTGTAATACACAGATCAGTAGGGAAAAGTTCTACACAGATCAGTAGGGAAAAGTTCTACACAGATCAGTAGGGAAAAGTCCTTTATAGGTGAAGAATCCTCTCTCTGTAGATTTTAGGGAAACAGCGCCCCCTGCTGGAAAATTTAAGCAGGTAACATCTACATAGTGTCAATTGACTAGTTCACACAATCCGCAGCTTAACTTGCAGCCATTCACAAGTCTTAGCTGCCCTCTAGTGGTTGTACGGAACGCTGCCAATGAACACAATGTGGCAGCAGGAATCTGCATTGTATGTATGTGAGATGTTCAAGCTCTTTACTGAACGCTGTACACTCACCATAAGCTCCAATGATCCATCCAGGATGCTGGATCCTCCTTGCGATCGATCCGTTAAAACAGTGAATTGAATATCCTTGTCCTAAGAGACAGACAAGTGTTTACTGTCCCTTCAGTCACCAGCACTCATTCTGATTGGTGGAATTCTTTAGAAACACTCATGACAAAAAGAATTCAAAACAGATCTGAAGGTGAAAACCCCCCATAAAACTAGCTGCAATGAAACGCGCCGGGTCCCTGCAGCAGTGTGCATTAAACGTTGTGTATTTTAGGTCACTTAATGCCACCCAACACTGCACTTTAGGTCGTAATACTTCCTTATGCAGAGTGACGGGAAATAGGATTTTTTTTTCTCTACAAAGTAAAGTGATGTCAGATTTAACTATAATGTGCTTTTTAAACATCAGTAACAGTCTATGGGAAGGAGATTGAGGAGGCCGACATTGCTATGCTTCCAGAGGTAGCTCATTCAAAATAAATATAGCCGGACAGGAAGACTTCCCCACTGTTAGCGTCTCACACTAAGGCACAAGTAGAACACTTCTCCTATACAGGGCCGGCCCGGAGTTCAACTTTTTAGGCAAGCAAAAAATAGTGCATGGCGCCCCCAAGGGTACTTTATGCACGCCGAAGGTGCGCGCCCAAAAAATTAATGGGGCGTGGTCTCGTGAGGAAAGCCGTGTCTGGTGGTCATTCACACTCAGTGAGTACAGGCAGCGCCACACTCCACAGTGCCCCTCTACTGTATTTACTGTGGGTAGTATATTTATATTTGCGTGTGTGTGTATGTGTAATATATATTCGCCCTGGCATGCTGTCAATCGGCTTCTGGGCCACATACTGACTGATGGCCGCCCATTCTTGCCTAATCAATGCTTGGGAGTTAGTCAGAATTTGTGGGTTTTTGTTTGTCCATCCGCCTCTTGAGGATTGACCACAAGTTCTCAATAGGATTAAGGTCTGGGGAGTTTCCTGGCCATGGACTCAAAATTTAGATGTTTTCTTCCCCGAGCCACTTAGTTATCACTTTTGCCTTATGGCAAGGTGCTCCATCATGCTGGAAAATGCATTGTACATCGCCAAACTGTTCTTGGATGGTTGGGAGAAGTTGCTCTTGGAGGATGTTTTGGTATCATTCTTTATTCATGGCTGTGTTCTTAGGCAAAATTGTGAGTGATCCCACCCCCCTGGCTGAGAAGCAACCCCACACATGGATGGTCTCAGGATGCTTTTCTGTTAGCATGACACAGGGACTCATTTACATTACTTTGGAGCCCGTCAATGGCCGTGGCGCCACCCGCTACAGGGACTCCTCTCCAATGCCGGCCGCAGGGATCCAGACTGGTTCTTCACGCACCGCAAGCGCGACGTGACGTCACCCGGCAGACCCGCCTATAGAAACCAAGGGAGCCAAGGACTCGGCCCATCCCTTTTTAGTTGTAATAGAATGGCGCGGTGCAGGCAGCTGTGTCACACTGACACAGTCTGACTGCCACCTGCCAGGCTGAGCTGCACGTTGCTGGCCGCGGCCGGGTCTGGACGCCCTCCTCTATGCGTCACCCTACTCGGCTGGTTAACCAGTGTATGTGTAGAACCGGCCCTGCTCCTATATCACATCCCTCCCACTCCCTATTAGTAGGGTTCTGCATACATCACACCCTGCGCGTTTCACATCCCACCAGCAATGGGATGTGAAACGCGCAGGGTGTGTAATCTGGAATTAGGACCCACCAGCAACAGTTGTACTTGTGGTGTATACCCGCCCATGCTCAGAGGCCTCCAGTTGTGTGTCCCTCTTAGACCCAAACCACTCACCTTCATATACCTATAGTAGGGTTCTGCATACATCACACCCTGTGCGTTTCACATCCCACCAGCAATGTGCACTTACCCCCTTGGTGTAATCTGGAATTAGGACCCACCAGCAACAGTTGTACTTGTGGTGTATACCTGCCCATGCTCAGAGGCCTCCAGTTGTGTGTCCCTCACTTAGACCCAAACCACTCACCTTCATATAAATCTGGCTGTTTACAGGATAATAGTTACCGGCCACTGGTTCAGTTTGGTTGAGCACCCAAGTTTCACGGGAGTTTCTTCTAAATAGAGAGAGATGGGTGACAGTGTGAGGGCAAACAACAAGCAGAACGGTCGGATCATTTTTAAAAGGGCAAGTAATAGCTACTATACAACAACAACAACAACACACACACACACACCAGCTTCTGTCACTGTACAGAATGTGCTAGATAAATGACAATTAGGAGCAGATTGGTTGGTATGGGCAACTTTTCCACTTTATCCCTCTCCAAGATTTGATAAATATCCCCCTAAACTTGTTAATACAGATGGTGTAGCCAGTGATGTCACAGCAGCTCAAACTAGTGCAGACTCAGCTGATTGAATTGTAGGAGATCTCATTAAGACACGGATTTAACCCTTTGTTTACCTTCATGGTAATGTTCAGCTTTTAAAAACTATACAGATGACAGAGGCAGGAATGAGCTATGTGACATGGGGTCTATCCCTCCCACCACAGGGTGACACAGACAGGAGGGAGCTATGTGACATGGGGTCTGTCCCTCCAACCACAGGGTGACACAGACAGGAGGGAGCTATGTGACATGGAGTCTGTCCCTCCCATCACAGGGTGACACAGACAGGAGAAAGCTATGTGACATGGAGTCTGTCCCTCCCACCACAGGGTGACACAGACAGGAGGGAGCTATGTGACATGGGGTCTATCCCTCCCACCACAGGGTGACACAGACAGGAGGGAGCTATGTGACATGGGGTCTGTCCCTCCCATCACAGGGTGACACAGACAGGAGGGAGCTATGTGACATGGGGTCTATCCCTCCCACCACAGGGTGACACAGACAGGAGGGAGCTATGTGACATGGAGTCTGTCCCTCCCATCCGGACCACTTTTACCTCCTCTGCAGGATTTGTCTGCCATTCGCATCTGTGTAAAATACACCATTTGTCTGCAGCTTCGTGTCAAACCGACTGATCACTTCCTTTCCCCATCCGTCCCTGAAAGGAGAAGAACGGTGAGTGACAATTACAGGGCATTATAAGAAAACCCTCTCTGACACCTAGTGCTTGGCTCACCCAATTGGAATAGGCCCGACTGTCCACTCCAGCTCCACAAATCGCTGTTCGGCATACAGCCTGACCACTTGGGAGCACCAGGAGGAGAAGTTCTGATGCACTTCTTGTACCAGAGAGTTCTAGGGAGAAAGAGTAAGAACAGGGCATTAGGGGGATCAGTAACTTAGACATTACAGTAGTGCGAGTGCATAGATCAGGGGAATGGAGCAGGAGGAATGTAGTGTTGGAAAATCAGATATTAGGGGTGTACAACACAAAGGTGAAAGGTCAGCGACATAATGTAGCCGTTACATTATAACAGCAAAGAGATTGAGGAAGATGTATCTAACCTGCACCAGATAACTGCGGACATTCTGTGATATGACCACAGGATCTGACCGGTTTGGTCGGAAGATATACGCTCCTGATGTCTGTGAGCTGTCTACGTTACCGATACTGGAGTTATACCTGCACGTTAAAAAGGAAGAAATCACTGGTTTGCTTACTGCAAAGTAAGAGCTCTACTTGTGAAACGCGTGGTGACAACTGAAGTAGAGGTTTTAGTATAGGAGACATTATGTCTATCTTTTACAATCTTGTTCTATTAACGGTTAGTAAATAATAATATGCACTTCCAGCTACACAACGCTTCCACTGCTAGGAAAGGTTTAAAATGCCTGTACAACAAACTCTACGACAGATAGACAACCCTTAGCTGTTGTGGAACCACTAGTTGCATGGAACTACAACAGCTAGAGCGCTACAGGTTGCCTATACCTGCTCTGATACCGTGGTTATAAATAGAGCTAGGGACACCGAACGATAATGTACACATCTTCCTGCTGCGAGAAAGAAAATATTCCCTGGTTCTAGTCATAAAAGGCAGAGGAAGCACTCTCACCAGTAAAAGCTCTGTGTTAAAGATAAGGAGATCCCCTTTTCCAGGTTGTTAATCTCCGAGATTAATCCCGTTTCCGGGTGAAATTGCACTCTGTAATACTGGAGATCGAGAAAAATGGTCAGCAACTTATGGACTGTAGAAATGACCACTGTAACAACCTTACAGAGACTGTACCGCACCTTATTTTCAATCTTTGTTGGGATTTTTTGAGTCGTCTTCCTTACGAAGAATCTGCCATGGGTGGCTACTTTCTGTACAGTATACCGGCTGAATCCCAGCGGGGGGATGTGGGCCGGGAAAGTCAGCTCTCGCTCAGCTTGTCCCCGATCTCTGCGGACAGCCTTCGTAAACGCAGAAACTGGAGTTACCTAGTACAGTAATTTGGGAGGGGGGGGGGAAGACGATTATTTCAATTGACTCTCTAATTTTAAAATTAAAGTTTGTGGACGTAATAGGCCACAATGTGCTAAAGTGATGTTTGGGATTTCTAAATTGTCCAATCTCATTGTATTGATGGTGGCTAAATTCTACTCTTCACCCCTCACAATATTAAATCATCTTTCATCGAGATGGCGCCACAAGGGTTCTGCAGCGCCGCACAGGGGTATAGACTATTACACTACATGAGTATAACGTGATCAAATTAGACAGTTACAGATAAGCTCATAAAATGAACATAAATACGCATTCTCTCTCTCTAGTTATATCTAGATCCACACACAACCCAACAATATATGTAGCGAAAACCATAAGCATCCTGCTTGTGACCACTTACACATGATGAGGAATATTGGACACAGAGGGAGAGGGGAACAGGGGTCCTGAGTGAGTTTGGGAGCAGCACAGGAGACCCCTGAAGGTGGGAGTAGGTGGATGTGGTCGCTGGCAGGACAAATCAGGTGGGAGGCAGTGTATATGAGGGGATGTAAGGCGGGCAGGGGGGGGGGCCTGAGAGCTTCGTAGATGAGGCAGAGGAGTATTACAATCTGTATAGGATAGGGAGTGAGTGGAGCGGCTGACAGGTAGTGGTTGGGGGGGGTAAAATGAGGAGGGCAGCAGAGTCAGAGAAGGCTAGTATGCCAGAGAGGAGTAATCAGCAATTAAGATGTTAAACAGGGGCATGGATGATGGGCTCTGACCCTGGAAGGCACCAGTACTGGGAGAGGCACTGAGAGTGGGGGAGAATGGTAGGGTAACGCCCAGACAGCAGACTTGGGAGACAGAAGAGAGGCATTGTCATAGGTAGAGGGGGTGAGAACTCTGAGGGAGGAAAAACATATTACAAACCTTTATTTAAATTATTGTGGCTTCCTACCTAAGAAAAAAAAAAAAAAAAAAAAAGGACCATCATAAAACTTTCGATCCAATATGTCTTAATCGGTCGGCTTTAAGGATCCCGCTGCCAACACTGGGGAAGCTACTATGGGCAATGCACCATAACTAGGCACAGGCTGGTAGGAGAGGTTATTTGATGCCCATCCCATGATTATAATCAGACTTACTTTGCCTGCACAGCGCTGGTGCCTTAACCATATAAAAAGTCAATGCAAGCAGAAACATAATGCAGAGAGAGGGCAGGCCAATGAGTCACCTTCCTTGCAGGTTTCTGCAAAGGGGCAAAGACGAGACCTGGCAAAGCTCCATTCCATGTGATCTGGAACCTGTCTCTACGTCCTACAATGCCAATATGCCCACTCTACCCACTAAGCTGATCCTTGTCCAACTTACAGGTCTGTGGGTACACCAGTGCAGAACCCATGGAGTACAATGAGTCAACATCTAACAGATGCAAATGACATCTGAGTTGGGATTGGTGACTATTTGTTCTATACACTCCTCAATTAGAGAGGAAAAGGGTCTACAAAAAAAAAAACAAAAAAAAAAAAACACAGTTTCCACTCTCGTATTGCACTTAGGAAAAAAAAGGATATAGACACAGACACAGACACAGACACACACACACACACACGCACTTTGGGTGGCATTTCGTGTAATATTTTTTCTGCCAAGATTTTGCACACCCCGTCGCAATACACATAAGCGTCACATGTTGTAATAGAGTTACATAAATTATGCTGAATAAATTCTTTACAGTAACCTATGAACAGTAATAGGAAGAAAGCAATAGATTATTATTGTATACTCGGAACCTTGGTCGCCAAAGCGAATTACTAAACTGATACGGGCAACAGCTGAAACAAGAACATCTGCATTATACACACACATTCTTCATGTAAATGTTCACCATGTTGCCATTAGATTGTCAGCTCTAGTGTGCAGGGCCCACCAAGGGCGTTTCTAGAGAGGAGGGGGCCCGTGTGCAGTCTCCGACACGGGCCCCCTCCTCTCCGCCTGGCAGCGCACTGAGATGGGCGCGGCCAGCGCCGGAGTTATAGACTCTGGGCACTAGTGTGCCCAGAGTCCACAGTGTATGCACAGGTCACCGGGAAGATGGCCGCGGTGGCCATTTTCCCTGTACTGCGCATGCGCAAACGGGAAAATGGCCGCCGCAGCCATTTTCCAGTCGTTTTACAGCACCGGACCCCCGCGCCAACGTGGGACTCCGAAGAGCAAAGTAATATTATGGGTGCAGTGTGGATGGTGCAGGGCCCCCCTGGACCCAAGGGCCAGTGTTCCCCACACACCCTGCACCCATTATAGATACGCCCCTGCTGCCCACTCTCCTTGTCTAAGTGAATGAGAAAGTAAAAACACAAGGAAGCAGTCACTTCTCACCTCGCTCGGCACAGCCTCCCCAGAAGGCCCTTTCACTGCATAGGCCACGCCATCGACAGGAAGCCGAACATTCCAGGTTACATTTCGTCCAAGGGGATTGTACAGGAACACATTGAACTGTATGCAAGTCATAGACTAGTGTGAGGAGATGCACATGGTTTGTGGTAGACTGAAGACAGCAAAGACTGACAGGTCCATGCACAGAATGGAAAGTTAGAAGGAAAAAAAAAAATATTTAAGAAATCAAAAGGATTACGATTACTGCCAGCTCCACAGGGGAGCCCAATACCTGCTGGCTACGCCAATTTGTCACTCTACACCCACATCTGTTTATTTAGCCCAAGGGCTCTTTAAAACCATTGTGTCATGTGACTGCTCACTTCTAATTAGATATGCCGGGGTAAATATCACAATGCAGACGGGAATTGTACCCCTTTCAATGAGTGGCTCCATATCCTTGGTCACAGTTGTATACAGGATTAAATCTTGGCAGTCCTGCTACATACTGCAATGAGATGCCTTTATTCAGTGGCCATGCACACATATGCAGATCAGTCATTGGCAGTCATTGTGAGGACATCATATCCCATCAGACCCTCAGCACTCCTCCCCCTCCTTTCCCTGACCACCCCTCCCCTTCTGCCTCACCAACTCGGACATCCTTCTCCCCTGTTTCTGGAGAGGAAGTCATGGCCCTCATCTGGTCCTCCCATCCTTCCACCTCCCCTCTGGACCCTATCCCTTCCCGTCTCCCCTGTTACCTTTCTCCTTCTGCCTGTTCCCATCTTGCCCACCTCCTTAATCTCTCCCTATCATCTGGCACTGTCCCTTCTGCATTCAAATATGCCCTTGTCTCCGCCATTCTTAAAAAAACCTACCCTTGATCCTAACATACTTTAACTATCGACCCATCTCTCTCCTCCCTTTTGCTTCCAAACTCCTTGAGCGTATTGTCTACAACCGCCTTACCACCTTTCTTTCCTCCCACTCTCTCCTTGACTCATTTCAATCTGGCTTCCGTTCTCTCCACTCCACTGAAACTGCCCTCACGAAAGTCAGCAATGACCTCCTTGCTGCCAAATCCAAGGGCCACTACTCTCTGCTCATTCTCCTTGACCTCTCTGCTGCATTTGACACTGTAGACCACCCTCTCCTCCTGCAAATCCTTTACTCTCTCGGTTTACATGGCACTGTCCTCTCCTGGCTTTCCTCCTACCTCTCTGATCGTTCCTTCTCTGTGTCCTCTCATGACTCCTCCCCCCCACTTCCACTAACAGTAGGAGTTCCCCAAGGTTCTGTTCTTGGACCTCTTCTTTTCTCTCCCTATATACATCCTCTTTAGGTGAACTCAAACTCCTTTGACCTCCAATATCTCTATGCTGATGATACTCAACTTTACCTTTCCACCCCTGAGCTCTCCCCCTCTCTCCTCACTCGTATCTCCAACTGTCTCTCTGCTGTCTCTTCATGGATGTCCCAGCGCTTTCTTAAACTTAACATGTCTAAGACTGAACTAATCATCTTCCCACCCTCTTCCACTACATCACCCCCCACAATTTAATTATCTATTGATGGCACAACTATCTCCTCTATCCCCAAAGTGCGCTGTCTTGGAGTTATCCTAGGCTCCTCCCTCTCCTTTAAACCACACATTCAGCACATCTCGCAGTCCTGCCGCTTCCACCTAAAAAATATCTCCAGGATTAGATCCTTCCTCACCCAGGATGCCACTAAAACCCTCATCCACTCACTGGTCATATCCAGATTGGACTACTGTAACCTTCTCCTAGCTGGCCTCCCAGTCTCTCACCTCTCTCCACTACAATCGGTCCTCAATGCTGCTGCTCGGCTCATCTTCCTCTCCAGACGTTCTACATCTGCTTCCCCTCTCCTTCAAGCCCTACACTGGCTCCCCTTCCCCTTCAGATGCCAATTCAAGGTTCTTACACTCACCTACAAAGCCCTCACCAAATCCTTTCCCGCACACATTTCTGACCTTCTCTCCCTTTACACTCCCACCCGCCCACTTCGCCCAACAAATGCATGCCAACTCTCTTGCCAACTGATTACTTCTTCCCACTTCCACATCCAAGATTTTGCCCGTGCTGCTCCCTACCTTTGGAACTCTCTCCCTCTCAGACTCTCCACCTCTCAACAAATCTTTAAACGGGCTCTCAAGACCCACTACTTCATCAAGGCCTTCCAGCACTCATCCTAACCCACCTCATGCTCTTTCCTCCCTATCTTCCCCTTCTGTGTCACGCCTGTCTCTCTGCCCCTCCCCTTTAGAATGTAAGCTAGAGGATCCCAAAGTCCGCCATTACAGTCCACGTTTTAGGGATTTCCACACTTGAGCATTTATGACTTAATTAGTACCTCAATCCATTTAATTTAACCATCTGGACTCAAGCTTGGATATCCCTAAAACATGGACTGTAATGCGGACTTTGGGAACCTCTGATGTAAACTCTCACGAGCAGGGACCTCTTCCCTCATGTGCTTCTTTTTACATTTTCTTCTACTCTTTACTCCCCATAAGGGCACCTAACACGTGACTGATAACTCCCGGCTGCTTATTGTGAGGGCTTTAATCGCTATTGTAGCCATGTATATAAGTAGTGTCCTTGTCCTGCACTATAATGTAGTGTAAGTTACTTGTCTCTTGTTCACTTATTAGTTCTATGTAAGGCGCTGCGGAACACTTGTGGCGCCATATAAAGAATAATAATATTATTAAATAATAAAGCCAATTGGAATTTCCACCATCCATAATCAAACTCCACAATCAGTGGTATTTTGAGTACAGCAAGAGTACATTCTGGTAGAGGAGATTCAAACTGAAATACAGTGTACGACCAACTTCACTTGAGTAATGTTTCCAATAACCCAACCCACGTCATCCGTATTTGAGGCAGTATTTCTAATGTTATCTGTTAAAGGAGAGTCAGAAGAAAAAAAGGGAAAGCTGCACGTGAAGCAATCTCCATGCGAGACACGTGGCGGTCTACTCACGCTCTTAGCCGTCTCAGTCAGCGGACACACACTGATGTTCAGCAGATTGCAAAACACAAAGTTTTCTTTGGTCCCTGTCAGACTGGAGAGAGCGTTGCTGATGACAACCTGCACAACAGCAGAGGTTAATTACATTACAAAAGGCAGGTAACCTTCAAAATAATAATTTTACATTTCACAGTCTGGTTCAGAGGTTCCCAAACTCCACCATTATAGTCCAGAATTAAAGGATACCCATGCAGAGCACAGGTGACTTAATTAGTATCTCAGTCAATTTGCTTTAACCACATGGGCTCAAGCATGGCAATCCCTAAAACCTGGACTGTAATGGCGGAGTTTAGGAACCTCATGTTCGGTTTATCCATAGCTGATACTTATACCCCCCTCTTTTGCAAGCAAATCATTCTCCTGGAATCACACGTGGTTGCTAGGATGAAAAAGAGTAAAGTGCTGCAGCCAAATTGGATGCAGTGTCCATTAGAGGGGATTCAGTGCATACTACAGCAGCAGACGCGTCTCCTACACACGGTGGCAGACATTTTCTAGGCCGAAGCAGGAATCAGCTAATCTTGTTTAACCAGAAACTAGCAACATCTCTAAGACATTGGGTACAAACCTGAAGCTGAATTTTTATAATCATTGGTTCAAAGTAGCTGCTTTTATACCACAGGTAAGACAAAATGGAGAATAATGTACAAAGAAAAATAAATAAAAAAAAACAAAACAAAAACAAAACAAAAAAACACAAAAACCTCACCAAACAGAAACTTAGGGCCAAAGCACAGCCATTACAGACATAGTACAACATAGGGGTTAAGGAACAGGTTCTGAGATTACGGAACAGGAGTGACTTTAGAGAGTTTGGCGCTAAATTTAAAGAGGCAATCAGTTATAAGGCTTGTTTTACCTTGTGACGGATCGCTTCTTTAAACTAAACTACAAACTCACCAAAATCATATCATTGCGTAATATTGGACGCTATTACATAACCCCCTTTATCTTAGCTGAATCCACTTCACATTCCGTATACTGTAACACAGTTTGGTTAGTATTAGAGGATAAGCGAGGTTACCTGGCATGCCTCCCAGCCTTTATAGAGGCGCAGGGTGTAGTCATCATTCACTTGCTGCTTAGCGGTCCCAGTGATTGCATCGTGGTGCTGCGCTACCCCCATCGCCCGCCCTGGAATTAGAATATTTATAACTTTTTTTTATTAAACATTTATTTATACAGCGCCAGCCTATTTTGTAGGTAGGTATTTTAGATAGTGTAGCCAGATTGCAGAGGCTCTTGATGGGTTATATGACCCAATCACACAGAAATGTTGGCCAAGGGTCAGGAGGATGTGCAAGTGTAGAACCAAAACATATGTAAAAGTTATGTATGGACTGTATAGAGGCGATGTAATTGGGTAAGATAGTTTAAGGAAATTGCGTGGAGGAGTTCTGGGATTTGATAAGCTTCCTGAAGAGATGAGTTTTCAGGGAACGCTTGAAGGTTTGGAGACTAGAGGAAAGACTTATTGTGCATGGGAAGGCATTCCACAAAACGGATGCAGTTCAAAAACAGTCCTATAACAGTGAATGGGAGCAGGTGATGGGTGTGGGTGATAGATGCAGATCTTGGGCGGAGAGGTCGTGTTGGGAGATATTTTGAGAGAAGGTAGGAGATTTATGTCGGTGTAGTGTCATTTATTGTAATAATCAATGCAGGAGATAAGGAGTGCGTGAATTAAGAGCTTCCTCTTTAGTCCTATCTGGGGATTCTGCGACTCTGGGTTAAGTGGGAAGGCTGAGCAGTAGGCACTAAATAATTAACTGTTGGAGCTGAAACTCCCCTCTTCCCCCTATAAACCCTCCCGCCTTCTCCAGCTCCTCCGTTTAATTAGTGCCTGCAGGAGAGCACGAAAATTTGGAGCTAGGGATTTTTATTCTTTCTAGTTTACATTCTCCAGAATCCCCTTATGGGAGCGGGTACTGGGGAAGCAGGCGTTAGGAAAGCACCAGCAGCCGACATCTGTCTCCCCCGCCATAACCCGCTCCTGGAAGAGGATCACCGCACCTGTGGGTGTTTAGGGCCCTAATCACTCCCTATAGAGTCCCTGGTTAGCGCCGAACTACACGCGGCTTTAAAATTATCAGCAGCGCTCACCAGTCGACGCCGCACCTCCACTGTTACCAAACCGGAGCCTGTTCCTGGTGCTACCTAAGGGTATTTCCAGGAGCGCAGCTTTATGCTGGCTCCCGGTCTGCTTAGTTTAATTCAGGTTCCGCTTTTATGGTGACCACCTTTTTGTTGATAGCACAGGGCAGCCGCCCCCCTTTAACTATGCACTGCCGGTCGCCACAGCCTACTGCAGTAGCCTGCAAAGCTGGAGGGGACAGCCACATGGTGACCAGAGCTGGCTTCTCAGAGGCAGACAGCCTTCAGAAACAGTGCGCCACAGGGACGGCCATAACAATCTTTGGAGACAACGCTGGGCGGCAGAGCAGTTAAGCCAAACTGGAGCCTGAACCGGAGTTCAGGGTTGCTAAAATGTCAACTGGCCGCACTTTTAATAAAATGTTAAATTGGTGCCAGTTTTGAATTTAAAGTTTGCACCATTTTTATTATGCCAGCTGCCATTGGAAAATCTGCCAAGGTACAGAAGTTGGTTACTACAACTTAAAAACTAATCTCTGTACCTGTGGGGTATATACTTGGCAAGAATGCTGTGATGTAATGGGCATTCTAGTCCTACTAGCCCACAGCAGCATGGATTGTGTAATGCAGGGGTAGGGAACCTTTTTTTCTGCCGAGGGCCACTTTGATATAAAACATTATTTGCGGGGCCGGTGTAGGCCATGCCCCCACGGTGTCACGTCACACAGGGGCGGGGGCTACAATCTACAGGCATTACAGCAATGCGGGTTTGATTCCCACCACGGCCCTGACTTTATGGAGGTTGTATAGTCTCCCTGTGCTTGCAATTTAACGTTCTGCTCTCAGACCGATACCAAGCTCTCTGACCGTAGAAGTATCCAGTATCTTCCACTGGTATGCTCACACCAACTAATTCACACTAATTGCTGCAGGCTGCATAAGCAGCGTATGCAAGACAAGCATTCTCAATAATAACTGAGCCCCCTCCTGGTGCCTCACATGGCTATACTGAGAGTTCCATTTCAAAGTAAACCGTGGCCCCCACTACTGTCTACAGTGCGTAGTGCTGGGCGGGAGGACCAGAGCCAATTGTAGCGCTCGTGCCTGTTGACAATAATCTAATTAGGATATAATCTAGTGTTGCGGCAGAATATACAATCTCAGTGTATGTTTGTAATATAAAGGCAAGAGGAAAAAAAAAAAAAAGAAGAGGCAAAATCAAATTAGCCTCGGGAGCAAGCATTTGCATGTGATCCAATATACAGATACCGCCAGTGATGGCTGAAGTTTTATGTGATATCCTTGCTTTCACTTGTCAAATAAATCAGCTGCGTAATATACCGGTGGCAGTGTGAATTAGCTCCGCATGAAGGATAGCCATAAAGCTTTGGACTGCAGAATACGCATACTATTGTAAGCAAAGGAATCACAATGATTAGTAACAGTATTATTTCTATTTGATAAAGTCTAACAGTCTGTTGTATCAATTTGTTGGAGGTGTTTTTATGGTTTTATTTTTCAACTCATGCTCTACTTCTTGTAGTTATACGGGATTTTTTTTATAGTGGTTAATAAATATTTATTGTCTTTATACATACATTCCATATTCATTTACATTCTGTTGGGATCATTATAATGATAGCGCGGAATTCTGTTTTTTTCCTGTTAGTTTCATTTAGCCCACATCCCTATTTCGATAGTTGACAGACTCAACCTACTTGTTGGACTGGGCTGTTGCCAGAAATCCCAGTCTCTGACCTTTATGTACCAGCTGGGCAGTGTCCACATTAAAATGTTCATTACTTATGGTACGTTTTCACTTCATACAAAGGATGTTTGGGTATACTATACGCTATAAAACTGTATGCAACATGTTCAGCTTATATGTACAGATTGCGTTACTATTGTTATATAATGGCGTTAGTATACTTTGCCTATAAATACACCGCCCTCATCTGATCACGGAAGCTAAGCAGGGTCAGGCCTGATTAGTAGCCTGGGACTAGCAATTGCTGGTCTTCTATTGTTTGGCAGGTGCGGGACTCCTCTGTATTATTTTGGGTTAAATACTCTGAGCTCAGGGCCACAAACGCTGATCCCTTGGGACGCAGCCAGACAGTGTTACGTTTCCACCTTTCGGGACTAATTTCAGTACTTTGGGGCAGTGAATTCTCTCGCATGCTCCCTGGAGTGGCATTTTCCCCTGTAGGAAGTGAGGTACCACTTTGAACCTTACCATTTTTTATTTTTTTTTAAGCAACACAGTATAGCACCTGGCGCCAAATATCCAATATATCGATCGCCTGCAGCTCCCAACTTTAGGAATTACTCAACCCTTAAAGAAAAGTATACAAAAACAGGAAAAATAGAAGCGCTAGAAAGCACTAGCTGCCCATGTATAAAATTAGTATATTTAAAAAAAAAAAAAAAAAAAAAAAAGGGGGATTAAACCCTCCACCCCCAAAAAAAAATAAAATAAATAAAATATAGAAAAGCAAAGCAAAATAAAAAAGCACTAGTTATCACTATTTTCCTTAATATATTCAAGATAAAAGAACACACAATAAAATAAGGCCTCTATACATACACTTATCAAAATACATATATAAAAAATGTTTTTGTGGTTTGTCCTATAAAATAACATATATTGAGTACAACATATCAAGCAGCCTTAAAAATATCCAAGCACAGGTGATGGTCTATAGCAGTGTTTCCCAACCTCGGTCCTCAAGGCACACTAACAGTCCAGGTTTTAGTGATATCCATGTCTGAGCACAGATGGCTACATCAAAATAACTGAGGTACTAATTAAGACACCTGTTCTCAAGTATGGCTATCCTTAAAATCTGGACTGTTAGTGTGCCTTGAGGACAGAGGTTAGGAACCCCTGGTCTATAGGATTAATAAAGCAGCATTAAAAAGGTGCATACACACACACAAATTAATTTGTTACCAACGATTTTATGAACGATTTTCTGTCAGATTTTTTAAAGTGTAATGAAAGATTTTTTTGGACTACAAACGATTTTTGCATATTCCCTTACTGAAAATCGTTCAGTTGACAAGTCTGACTGAACTACAAATGTGAACGCGCATGAACGATAATCGTTCGTTTGAAAAAATCGTTCACTTTCTGAGTCAAACGATATCGTTTAACGATAATCATTAAAAAAATCGTTGCGTGTGTATGCAGCTTTAGTCTCTAGTCACAATTGAGCAGTTTGTTAGTGAAACCTGCTAAAATGTTGGCAAATTAACTGTGCCAAGTACTTGTGTGTTATTTCATCCTGGCCAGGAAATTAGAAGTCATTTCACAAATAGGTTAATAATGTTAGTAAAAATAGATCTACCACTTCCTTTTTTCTGTGTGGTGGCAGCAGTCTCTGCTGTGTCCTTATTGTAGATCTCCCGGCTTCTTATACAGTCCTTTCAGATGTAACCATCCTTTGGGAGATCAGACTCCAAATACAGCAGAACTCATAGGGCGCAAATAAGAGTAGCCAGCTGGTGACGTACAGTGGCAATAACGTGTTTCCCCGCTTCCACTACCTATCAGCGGCTTCTGCCATTGCAGATCTCCATGTCTCCTACTTTCCAGATCGGTTAGAACTCTGGTCCGCGGCTCAGGATTGTGGGCGATTCCATTTTCTTTCATGCAGCTTTCCTACTTCCAATAGCAGTAATGTGGTCAGGGTGTCTGGGTCAGCTTGCGTTTTAGACATCTTTCTTGGCCGGCCCAAAATTGGTAACTAAAAGCATATGGCTCCATCAGGGGTTTGCTTCAGATTTCTCATGTTGTTTCAGGTTTACTCTTTCAGCCCCTCTAGGTTTTCCAAAACGGTTTTACATTTTGTGGGCCGTACTCCCGTGTACTTTCCCTAATTCAGTCACTCGACTGTTCTGTGGGGTCTAAGCTTGTAGTTTCAGAGTGTAGACTGTTAGCGTGCACCCCTGGTCACTTCCTTTTTCAGTTTATATGTAATGTGGGTATCTCTGGACTCAGTATCCGACTGTCGGGTCACGTTTCTGCCTTATTGACCCGGTTTCCGAAACGTTTGGCCTTATTTTGGACGTTCTACCTTTCTGCAGAGCGTGCCGCAGATCTGGACTCCCGTTTTACCGGTCCAATCTTGGGCTCTATGTTGCCCTTGGAGGGACTTAGGCAGCTCCTCCTGCGATGGCTTACTTGGACGGTAGCATTTAGGCAGGTCTTGGAATTGGCAACCCCATCTGCTAGTTTTTCTTTCCCGATTTTTAAACTTTGCCCATCGCTGTTTTCCAGTATTCCACTACTTGGATTTATCCGGGTTTTGCAAGTTGTGTGGCTCAGGCCCCTTTGCTTTGGTGGTTTTTGGTTCTTTCTGCCGCTCCTGGGTGGGGTGCATTATCTGGAGCCTGCTGGCTCACTTCTGCTATTACATACACTATGTGGGTCATACCTTGTTTGTATATGTGGTGTCCTCCTTTGGGTTTGTTAGATAACCGACTTGCTGGAGGAGGTGGGACTATTTATAAAAAGGGGGGGGGGGGGGGTCAGCTCTAATAGTTAACTATATAGTGCCTGCTCCTCAGTCTCCCCTATTAACCCCAACCCAGAGTTGCAGAATCCCCCCAGATGGATTGAGGGAATGGATTTTTCAATAAAGTACAAAAATCCTTTTTTTTGCGGTAATATACCAAAATAAATAACTTGCTGAAATGTACTGTAAGTCAACTGCAATTCCTGGCGCTATTAGTGCACGTGATATAAATACTCAAGACCTGCTGCAAGCAATTGCGGTCCAGTTAAGACCACAGAGATATACATCTCTATTAGAAACGGGTTTCGTCCCTTGAATAAGCCAGGACTCGTTGAAGTCAGCCTCCAGTCCAAGTTGTTTCCAGCCACTGTTCCGGCTCTTGCTACCACTGATCAAAACCTTTTGGGGAGCAGCCGGGGTAATAACATCCCAGCCGCCGAACACTGAGATTAGCAGCCGATCACAGATCATCCCAGCCGCTGCACGCTGAGATTAGCAGCCGATCACAGATCATCCCAGCCAGTGCACGCTGAGATTAGCAGCCGATCACAGATCATCCCAGCCGCTAAACGCTGAGAGCAGCGACCGTCACATGCTGCTACTCCAAACTGCCTTGATCTCCCTCCTCATCTCCGGCCGCAGACTTGAAACAAGGGAGCACCCGGTGAAACGGATCCTTGCGTGGCCACGCCAAGTAACGGACCGACAGCTATTGTACATTGGGGTACAGCGGGGCAGCTACGTCTTTGAGGTAACTATATTTTACAAGTGAATCACTGGGACACCAGTGTGCATGGATTACTCTCATATGGCAGTTTACTAAACAAACCAGCGAGCTTATAGATGCATATTCATATGAACTAATGACTGCGGGGTCTATTTACTAAGCAGTGTTAGGAGACAAGAGTGAACGGTGATAAGGTACCAGCCAATCAGCTCCTAACTGCCATGTCACAGGCTGTGTTTGAAAAATGACAGTTGGGAGCTGATTGGCTGGTACCTTATCACTCTGTCTCCTAACACTGCTTCGTAAATAGACCCCTGTGTATTTTCTTACGTGGCTTGGGTTCTAAATGTTGCAAAAGAAATGGTTGTTTCATTTTTTACTATTTCTGAGTTTACATTTGTTACTCTGTATGTGAAGTATTTACTTTTGAGTTGAGTTTTTTTTTCTTTTCTTCTTTAAGATGTGCTCATGCTTTTATTAAAATAAACCATGATTAGAGAGATATAAACAAGACTCATGTTTATTCATTAGAGAGCAGACTTACTGATTTTTATACTATATATTCCTATACAGAATATAAAAACTACTCAATACCTAGCGTAGTAATCACCATATGTATTTACTGTAATAAGATGTTACAGGGGTAATACACTCAGGAGCTGGGTTACTGTAATAAGATGTTACAGGGGTAATAAGACACTCAGGAGCTGGGTTACTGTAATAAGATGTTACAGGGGGGTAATAAGACACTCAGGAGCTGGGTTACTGTGCAGGAGGGGTGAGGATACTCACTGAGCACCAAGCTGCTGCTGGTCCCATACGGTCCATGAGTAGCCGCTGGCCCAGTCAGAGCCTCCAGCTGGTTGCAGACCTGATATTTATAGAAAGGACAATAAGGAGAGGATGTTGGTAAGTGGCAGCAGGATCACAGCCTGAGTAATGGGCAGTAACAGTTTATACCTCATTACAGCCCATTATGAAGACAATATAAACCGCGTATCACCTGCAGGAAGTTGTTACTGAGTCTCTCGTAGCGCTTGAAGGCCGGGCGGCTGGTGAAGTATCCCGTCCAGAACATGTGAGCACCGTCCGCGTACGGGAAAAAATCGTCCGTTTTCATTGGCCTGAGAGACAGAGAATCAGACTGATGATGACCACTAATAACACACACGCAGGACACATACACCTCACGTGTTCTATCCTCACCAGCGTAGCGGTGCCCTGTTCAGCGCATTCAGGTAACAACTCGGCGTAGAATAGATCACATTCACTTTGCTTCCATTTCTTTGCTGGGGAGAAGCAGAGAGAGAGAATCCATGTTACAGACCCTGCTTGCGCTCCCCCCCCCCCCCCCCCACTTTATCTCTCCCCAAGCTTTGATACATCTCCCCCATGGGTACAGTCACTTACTATAGGGGCTCAGAGCTGCTGCCTCACCTTAGCATTAACCAGATCAATGAGTTTGTCCATGTTCTTGTACCACGGGATGGCGTTCTCATATTGGAAGTCAGACCCCATTGTCATGACGATGTGATTGGAGCGATACTTCTGTGACTAAGATAGAGTTGTGACAGCAATAATCATTACACATACATTGTATATATACACACACACTTATATCCTCCCACTACTACACCATGACATCACGCCTACAGAAGATCTACATACACAGAGCATGTACACACCTCATTCCATATGTCTCCCACCTATACCTGTTTGTCTACGATCTTCAGGAAGGCATCAATGACAGCATCCACATTATAATCCTCCATCAGCGGATCATCCATAATTGGAGAATCTTTACAAGACTGATCCCAACAAAATCCCTCTGGTGGGTTGTATCCATTGGGAAGGACACCTGGGGACGAGCAGAGAGTTACCAGTGCACATAGGTTCCGTATTACCCAGTCACTTTTATACTAGTCACTTTCTGACATATTAAAGGACGACAGGGATCTCAGATAAACTATTATCTTATATATGTATAAGACCCAAAGAAAAGATACCATCTAGGTCATGGGGAACTAGACATCCCAGCATGCCACAGTTTTGCTGTTAGGTCATGCCAAAACTGTCCGGGCATGGGTAGTGCAACAGCTTGCCAGGCCCCTGTACTAGGTCATTAAGGTGGAGCCATCACCGACACCTGATGGAGACATTTTCTAGGTTAAAAACCATTAAACTTATACATGAACTATGAACCTCGTGCCTCAATGCAGACACTAATTCCTAAGTAATGTAAAAGACACTAACATCTTCTAGACAACTTTAAATAATGTTGTTGCATTACATGACAGCTTTGCTAATTAATCACATATTCCAGAGTCTAGTAAGGCAGAGCATCTACTGACGGACCAGTGAAAAGATCAGCGGTTGGGGGCACTAGGTCATCGCTTCCCCTCCAGATCATCTCCATCTGTTTTGTCTCCTCCCGATTTTCCTTATCTTGATAATCCAGCCGACCAAAGAACAGCCCTTCGTAGCCCATCTGCCAGACATGGAGGATATTACAGGGACATTAGCAGGGCGGATTTTTCCTTCTATCGTGAATATAAATGCAGTTCGCTAAAGCATAAAACCGAACTAGACACTACCCCACTGGCATGCTTGGTACAGGCAATCACAGTGCGTAGGCAACAAGTAAACTTTAAAATCAGTATTAAGTATATTATTGTTACAATGAATTCCCCATTTAAGTGCTTATATATTAACCTAAGAGACAGGAAACATTTTATTTAATGTCTGAATTCTAGCCAATACTGAATAGAGGCAGAAATGGGCAGCGATGGAAAGTTGAACAGTGGAGGAAATGAAAGAGCCATTTGGGGGGGGGGGGGGGGGGGGGGTTTCTGCAAACTTTAATATAACTAGTTCTCTTTCTGGATAGTTTGTATTGTAATTCGATCCAAACAAAGGATACATAAGGTGAGCTTCAGCCCAACATAGAATGAGGAACTACTTGAAAGTGTGGGACGTCCTGCACAATATGGTGACACTAACATACAGTGACTTCCCTACAAAGAGGAAGCACGTTATAAGAATGCTGGGCCGTAGAGCTTACACTCTTGGATGCCGTCGCTCACCTGGGCAAACAGTGAAGCTTGTTCCCGGGAGTGCCCAAAGGGATCAATGTGCCAGGCCACCCGGGGTCTGCCACACTCCCCAAACGTGGACTGTAGGAACTGCAAGCCCAGGGTCATCTGATCAATTATTGGACTGTAATGTGTGGCGGCTTCGTCGTTCATAGACCAACCGCCATTGATGAACTCCAAGCGACCTGAGAGACAGATGGATATGGTTGGTGTATTAAATATGTAGTGTGACCCAATGGCAGGTGGGACCTTACTGCTCACCTTCCTGGACCAGTTGAGTTACGTCTCTCTGTACAGATGGCTTCTGATGCTTCCACCAGAGCCAGAAAAACGCACTCTCCACGTAAATAAAGCGCCTCCTGGGGTCCGCGAGCAGCTGTGCGATGACCGAATCCAGGATGTACTGCACCCCTGCATGCTGAATGATATTACGGCCTGGAAGACACATTATCCATACAACAAATCAGATACTGTCAGAACATGAGCACTGAGGGTTAATATGCTTGTGTTCTGGGGTAGACAAGATAGCAAGCTGTACTGTGTTTCCTGTACGAGATAAGAATCTGAGAGAGACTTCTTGTGCTTCTTGCAATAAAGTGTGACGTTGCTTTACAGAGACGATAAAGTCAGAAGTGCAGGGATTTCTGCTGACATTACTACAGTAATCTGACCTCTCACTTCAGAAGTGTGGTCACTTGCTCCCATACATAAGGACCTTCCAGTGCACTTTCCCTCACCTCCATAGTAATACTGATCCACAGTCTTCAGCCAGCCCACATCATTGTGAGTATGAGGAATGAGATGCACGTTCAGAAAGCCATCAGGAGCTGGTGGACAGGTCTACAGGACAAGAACGTCTTATATAATTATTGATCTTTGCTCCACAGCCACACACACACACACACACACACACATTACACTCTCCTCTGGTCACTCAATATCACTCAATATCTTCATCATCTCTTCACATTGCCTAACACCAGACCACGCCAACCTCATCTCCTGCCACTGCATGGTCTCATCTCACCACCTAGCACCAGACAACGCCAACCTCATCTCATCCTCTGCCACACACTAGCCCCTAAGCCCCTCTCTTTCTCCCACACTGGCCCCTGAGCCCCTCCATTCCACCCATGCACACACTGGCCCCCAAGACCCTCTATTCCTCCCACACATATGGCCCATGAGACCCTCTATCCCCCACAGATACACATACTGACCCCTGAACCCTCCTACTCCCTCCCCACACACACATTGGCCCCCCAAGCTCTTTTATGCCCATCCACAGACATACACAACTGCCCCTTAGCCCCTCTGCAGTTATACACATTGGCCCCTCTACCCCCTCCCCACACATACACACACTGGCCCCTGAGGCCCTCTACCCCCTACCCACACAGGCCCCTGAGGCCCTCTACCCCCTCCCCACACATACACACACTGACCACTGAGACCCTCTATCCCCTCCCCACACTGGCCCCTGAGACCCTCTATCTCCTCCCCACACATACACACACTGACCCCTGAGACCCTCTATCCCCTCCCCACACATACACACACTGGCCCCTGAGACCCTCTATCCCCTCCCCACACATACACACACTGGCCCCTGAGACCCTCTATCCCCTCCCCACACATACACACACTGGCCCCTGAGACCCTCTATCCCCTCCCCACACATACACACACTGGCCCCTGAGACCCTCTATCCCCTCCCCACACATACACACACTGGCCCCTGAGACCCTCTATCCCCTCCCCACACATACACACACTGGCCCCTGAGACCCTCTATCCCCTCCCCACACATACTGGCCCCTGAGACCCTCTATCCCCTCCCCACACATACACACACTGGCCCCTGAGACCCTCTATCCCCTCCCCACACATACACACACTGGCCCCTGAGACCCTTTATCCCCTCTCCTCACATACACACACTGGCCTCTGAGACCCTTTATCCCCTCCCCACACATACTGGCCCCTGAGACCCTCTACCTGACTAGCCCCTGAGACTCTCTTTACCCAACACAATGGCCCCTGCACCCAACATCTCCCCAATATTCCCCTCACTCAAGGGGCCACTGTGTCCCTCAGACCTCATGACTCCGTAACACCTCCCCACCCAAGCTCCTTTCTACCCGGGAAGTAAAATTAAACGAGCGCTTCCTCTATCCACAGGGACCCCCCGAACGTTCACCTGGTCTCCGCAGCCCGAACTCCGGCGCACACATCCCCCCAGCAGCAGCAGTGACAGCGGCAAGAGGAGCGCACAGCGGCCGTAGCTCCCCATCATCACCATCCCGCCTGTCAGCCACTAGCGGAGACCCGACCGCCGATACCGGGAGCAGCGGCAGCAGCAGGGGATTTACACCGGGTCATGTGATCTGTCATCCCCCCCAAGCCACGCCCCCCGCTGCCACTCACCGGCCAATGGCAGCGCTCTGCCGCCGATCACGTGATGGAGCTGCTGATCAGGCTGATAAACGCGGCCGCCGTTACAGTACACAGCGGCCAGTAAGGGGAGGGGGGGATGATGAGACCCCAGCACAGGGGGTTAAAGCACCAAGGGATTATGAAGCACAGGCATTATGGGGCCCCAGCACAGCGGGATAATGAGGTACAGGGGGGGGGGGTGATGAGACCCCAGCACAGGGGGATGATGACTCAGAGGGGTGTGATGAGACCCCAGCACAGGGGGATAATGAGGCACAAGGGGATCATGAGATCCAGGGCTGGTGGTAGGGTGTTCCGCGCTCCCTCTGCAAACTATAAATTTGCGCCCTCCCACCCATATTCTATAAAGGTACCCTGAAGAGGTGTGGTCTCACAAGTAAAGGGCTTGACAACACATAAGGACCCCCAATTCAAATGACGCCACACAGTAGCTCAATCCAATTCACATTACAACGCACGTAGTGCCAGATTCACATCACAGTAGTGTCCCTTATTCACGTTACGCTACACAGTAGTGCCCCTTATACACGTGCCACAATGGTAGTGCCCCTTATACACATAATGCCACAGTAGTAGAGTCCCTTATACACGTAATGTCACAGTAGTAGAGTCCCTTATACACGTAATGCCACAGTAGTAGTGCCCCTTATACACGTAATGCCACAGTAGTAGTGGTCCTTATACACGTAATGCCACAGTAGTAGTGGCCCTTATACACGTAATGCCACAGTAGTAGTGCCCCTTATACACGTAATGCCACAGTAGTAGTGCCCCTTATACACGTAATGCCACAGTAGTAGAGCCCCTTATACACGTAATGCCACAGTAGTAGTGCCCCTTATACACGTAATGCCACCGTAGTAGAGTCCCTTATACACGTAATGCCACCGTAGTAGTGCCCCTTATACACGTAATGCCACAGTAGTAGTGCCCCTAGTACACGTAATGCCACCGTAGTAGTGCCCCTAGTACACGTAATGCCACCGTAGTAGTGCCCCTTGTACACGTAATGCCACCGTAGTAGAGCCCCTTGTACACGTAATGCCACAGTAGTAGAGCCCCTTGTACACGTAATGCCACAGCAGTAGTGCCCCTTGTACACGTAATGCCACAGCAGTAGAGCCCCTTGTACACGTAATGCCACAGCAGTAGAGCCCCTTGTACACGTAATGCCACAGCAGTAGTGCCCCTTGTACACGTAATGCCACAGCAGTAGTGCCCCTTGTACACGTAATGCCACAGCAGTAGAGCCCCTTGTACACGTAATGCCACAGCAGTAGAGCCCCTTGTACACGTAATGCCACAGCAGTAGAGCCCCTTGTACACGTAATGCCACAGTAGTAGTGCCCCTTGTACACGTAATGCCACAGTAGTAGAGCCCCTTGTACACGTAATGCCACAGTAGTAGTGCCCCTTGTACACGTAATGCCACAGTAGTAGTGCCCCTTGTACACGTAATGCCACAGTAGTAGAGCCCCTTGTACACGTAATGCCACAGTAGTGCCCCTTATACACATAATGCCACAGTAGTAGAGTCCCTTATACACGTAATGCCACAGTAGTAGTGCCCCTTATACACGTAATGCCACAGTAGTAGTGCCCCTTATACACGTAATGCCACCGTAGTAGAGCCCCTTGTACACGTAATGCCACCGTAGTAGTGCCCCTTGTACACGTAATGCCACCGTAGTGCCCCTTGTACACGTAATGCCACCGTAGAGCCCCTTGTACACGTAATGCCACAGTAGTAGAGCCCCTTGTACACGTAATGCCACAGTAGTAGTGCCACTTGTACACGTAATGCCACAGTAGTAGTGCCCCTTGTACACGTAATGCCACAGTAGTAGAGCCCCTTGTACACGTAATGCCACAGTAGTAGAGCCCCTTGTACACGTAATGCCACAGTAGAGCCCCTTGTACACGTAATGCCACAGTAGTAGAGCCCCTTGTACACGTAATGCCACAGTAGTAGTGCCCCTTGTACACGTAATGCCACAGTAGTAGTGCCCCTTATACACGTAATGCCACAGTAGTAGAGCCCCTTATACACGTAATGCCACAGTAGTAGTGCCCCTTATACACATAATGCCACAGTAGTAGAGCCCCTTATACACGTAATGCCACAGTAGTAGTGCCCCTTATACACGTAATGCCACAGTAGTAGTGCTACTTATACACAATGCCACAGTAGTAGTGCCCCTTATACACGTAACGCCACAGTAGTAGTGCCCCTTATACACGTAACGCCACAGTAGTGCCCCTTATACACGTAATGCCACAGTAGTAGAGCCCCTTATACGCATACCACAGTAGTACTGATAGGAAACCAGACCCCCAGCTGCACCCAAATAATTGTAGAGGGCTCAGATGTCAATGGGGCTTAATCCTAGGGCAGAATTTAAGCAAAGCATGTGACACGCTTTCAGTCATGTGATCTAATTCTATTACCGCATTGCAGCCTTTACTACCTTTTACCAGCTCTCATCTTAACTTTCTGCTACATATTCCTTCCTCCCTGCCTACCCCATCTGTGTCACACCTGTTTGTCTGTCCTTCCCCTTTAGAATGTAAGGTATTATGAGCAGGGCCCTCTACCCTCTTGTGCTTCTCCTAACTCTACTTTCATCTACTTCTTACTCCCCACAAGGGCACCTAACACTTGGTTGCTTTGCTCTGTTGCCTATCTGGGTGTTATGGTCACGAATATAGCAATGTATATTATCCTCCTGTATTGTAAGTCAACCTATGTACTGCGGAACACTTGTGCAGGGCTGTCTTAACAGCAGTGTGGGCCCTGGGCAAAGCAATGCACTGGGGCCCCTACCCACCCATTCACAGGAATGGTCGCTCGTCACCGGGGGTTGGTGTTGGTGGGGAGGTTTGAGAGTGCTTTTGAAAATTAAAATTTACCAACTGGCCGCAGCTGCAGGGGGACAGGTTGGTGGGCCCCTTGAAGCTGCGGGCCCTTGGGCAACTGCCCAACAAGTCCAATGGAAGAGATGGCGCTGCACTTGTGGCGCCATATAAACAAATAATATTAATTTACATGTTTGTTGTCCATGGTGTCTAGATTACCAAATAAAAATACTTAGAATACATGTGTCAAAACAATACAGGAGGATAATTAGGTAACATTGGTAATAAAAATGAGGGAGCAGGGTGTTTGGTGGTCAGTCTAATAGAGTTTTACTGGGGCTCATAGACCTCAACTTACACCCCTAGGGATCTTCTTCCATTATCAGTAACATAGGGTACAAATCGGTAATTTGGGGGGAGGGGGGGGGGGGGAAGGAGGGGAGAATAGCCTGGTGGGATGGCTGCTTCCTACAGTAACACAAACACCAGGAACATTTGTATCAGTAACACATACAAAATATATAACATAACATAATATATAACATTTTGGGGGGAGAGGGGGGGGGAAGGAGGGGAGAATAGCCTGGTGGGATGGCTGCTTCCTACAGTAACACAAACACCAGGAACATTTGTATCAGTAACACATACAAAATATATAACATAACATAATATATAACATAAGGACAGCTGCATTATTATTCCATTTACCAACATGGCAGAACCATTTAGCATTTTACAGCAAATAAAGTAGCATTTTTAATAAAGTGACTGTCAGATAATACATTGAAGTGACCACCATATAATGCTGGGAATATCCCAGTGACCACCATATAATGCTGGGAACATCCCAGTGAACACATTATAATGCTGGGAATATCCCAGTGACCACCGTATAATGCAGGGAACATTGCAGTGACCGCCAGATAATGCATAGAGTGTAACAGTAACCGCCAGATAATGTATAGAGCGTAAGTGACCACCAGATAATGCATAGAGCGTAACAGTGACCGCCAGATAATGCAGAGCGTAACAGTGACCGCCAGATAATGCATAGAGCATAAGTGACCGCCAGATAATGCATAGAGCGTAAGTGGCCGCCAGATAATGCATAGAGCGTAACAGTGACCACCAAATAATGAATAGTGCCCCTTATATAATGCCCCCAGTAGTAGTCTCCCCTATGCAGTTATATAATGCCCCCAGTAGTGGTCCCCCCCCTATGCAGTGTCCCCAGTAGTGGTCCCCCCTACATATATGGGGGAGACTGAGGGTAGTTTTACTATCCATTGGCTGATTTGGCTAATGGATTTCATGGGGGCAACAGTAATAGCCAGACTGGTTTGCCATTAATTACTATTGACCTTTGAAATCAATCGGTCAAAGCCGCCAATCATCAGCCATCATTGTAAACCCAATGTTAGTAAACCAACCTCTTAGAGTTGGGTTATGTCCTAGCTGCCAGTATTTTTTCCCTACATGAAAAGCAGCCAATTCATTCCCTGCATGCAAAAAATAAAATATGCACCCCTTGCATGGCAACATGGTTTGGTCCAGGAGCAAATTGCTCCTATTTTTGCTTACTCCTAACTCTGAATCAGGCCCTTTATGTGTCAGCCCCATCCAATACCTCTATGTGTTAGTACATCTGAAGTGTCAGCGAGAGGTGTGATTTCATAAATCAGGCCAGGATTGGGGCTCTGTAGGTGCTGGCATGGTCTCAGCTATAGACTTTACTGAACTCTTCTGGTCTCGTCCACACATTATGCCCCCCCCGAACTTGCTCTGATTTACTGTTATCCCAGCTGATCCTTCGCCAGTTCAAGGCCCTTCCGTGCACGCAGCGGACAAGCGCAACCACCGATTTCCCGTCAGCTCAAGAGCAGCCGTTACATTTGCAGTAATAAGTATGGGCCCGTTCAGAAACAGATATTACATTTACACAAATGATTGCTTGGTCACTGAGAAGGGGAGAGATGTGGGGTTTTTATTTAAAAAAAATAATTATTCTTCAATATTATTTCTAAATTGCAGCTGCTTTTCCATCTGGCCACGGATGTCTGCCCACTACATTATGCTAATGCCGTAACCTGTGCAAAAGCATGTGGAAGCCTATCCTGCCCACTCTTCTTGTGTCCACAGCCATCATCATTGGGACTTGCACGAGCCCTATGCTGGGTGCAAGAGTTCCGTCTGAAACAGGCGCCCCATCTGCGTCCGCACATTGTGAATGAGTGTTGTGTACAGGCAGCAGCGTCCCCTAGTTACAAAACCTGCCCAACAATAGAAGCAGAAGTCACATAAATGTCCCTGTGACATTTACCACTTACCGGGTACTTCTGCTAATACAATAAGTTATCAGTGAGATAACATAGCACCATGCAGAAATTTGAAGCGAGATAAAATGTACTTTCAGGGTGCGGAAATGGACAGCGCTCATGGCTTTAAATGTAGCAGCTGAACGTGACTGACACCAGAGAACAATAGCATGCCCCATGCTACTCAGCAAATGTACATTTGTTGTCAAACATCTGACATTCAAACCATAGAAAGCTTTTCATATACATTTGTGAGTGCCAGCAGTAGCTATACAGATATCCCCAAGTATTGGAGCAATGTGTCCTGCCGCCTAGTACAAGGGAACAGTAGGACCCTCAAAACCCCCCCTCATTATAAGAACACTCCAAACACAACATAAAAAGCACCAGTCTTTATTAATAATGGTCAGTCCTATGAGGCATGGAGGAAGAGGGGCGAGATTGTTGGATGTCCGACACAATCTGCTGAGCTGGGAAAAGACCGGGGTCACCACGGCGGAGACATGGGCTGCGGGTTCTGTAGGTAGGACATGACCACAGCAGAAATTGATAACCTACAAAAAATAAATAAAAAAATACAAATATTAAATGTTTCTCGATTAAAATGATTTTCCTGGGGGAAGGATTAGACATCAATTACAGATTATTCCCCCCCTCCCCAAAATTCCATCACCAGCCAAGAGACTAATACACTTGAGGGACATAATCACTGCAGCTCACATGGAGCCAAAGCCAGGATTGTGCAACTTTCCTGCTGACTATGTACCTCACATCACCAGCTAGTGTGTGTGTGTAACAGTCCTCTATATGAAAGTGAGCTACTGACACTACTAAGGCAGCACCTAATATTCATGTTTGATTAATATTCATGAGGTACTGGTTCCTAATGATTGGATAGGCTAAATCAACAAACACTTGATCTCGCACACAAAATCTTTGCAGTCTCAAACTATATTTATGACAAAACAGCCCATCCTAGAGATTGAACAGGCTGCATCTTCTTGGATATTGGTTCTGGCTACAATATGCACAGTGACCCAGCTCGCCTCATCGACAATCAGTGGTTCCCTGTTTCAGTAGCCACTGGCTGTCCCCATTCTCTCCAGCATCACCGCCTCCCTCTACTGGCCTCTCCCAGTAACAGCGCTCCAGAGTCCTCGTCTCACACTGGCACTCACATGAAACTGCTCATCATCTGTTTGGTATCTTCTGAGCTGCGAGAATTTGCAAAGCTGATGAAGGAGCAATATACAGCAATCCAGGCGCACCATTTCAGCTGGAAGACACAGGAAAAATAAATCTCATTATTCCCAGTGAAGGACACGGCAGCCAGCCCGTCACAGTAGATTGCCGATACCAGGGGGCAGCAAGTCTCACTAAGCTGTACTGCAAGTATACCTGCAATGTGAACAATCTCAAGTTCTGGTAAAGGATGGAAACTTTTGCATATTATGTAAGGCAGAAAGCAACATCTGTGACAAGCCTTGAACTCATCTATGAAAGCTACATAGGCCATCTGCTTTCTCATTAGCAGAACATGCCCTGATATGGTTTCCTATTGCATAGAGCGCTTCAAAAATATTTTGTCCAGGCCAATTTGCTTATTCTTGTATCCCTTTGTGGAAGGAGCGATTTACAAAAAAAACCCCCAAAAAACAGTGCATTAGAATTAATCTTATATATGCAACATGATAAATGTAATATTAAGCTTACATCTGTAACAAAAGACTAATATCTGGAGATGATCGATAGATCTATAATCGATCTATAGAATCGCATACTTCGTACTACTGCCATCTACTGTCTAAAATGTGTAAAGGAATGGGGATGGTGTTCAGACTCTCTCTGGTGGAAGATGATCCGTAGTGCTGCAGTCTCCTTAATGTGAGGAGTGTCTTCACTGCGATGAGCGATTAAATCCAGAGCAGAAATACCAAGGAGAGCCAGACATTATTGGTGTCACTGTCGTACTTCTCATTAATCTGACACTCTTAGAAAGGGCAATGGATTGGTTGTGTAGATACAATGTACATACCCAAGAGTGCTTCTGAAAATAACCAAATCTGCTTGGACAGGTGCGATACATTTTGTTGACATTAGTCATGTCGAAAAAACATCTCTGGTGGTCTAGTGGCGACTTACCTGGTACGGCGGCTCCTGTAGCGCCTTCCGGGTCCGGAGGTGACGTCAGGATGACTTCCAGCTAATCCTGAACCCTAACATCTAACCCTCCAATATAGTCTAACCCTAACCCTCCCTCTAGTGCCTAAAGGCCCCATATATCTGCGATGTATTAGGCCAATACCCAGATCCCCCGACGCCAGGGTCAGGGCATCAGTTAAAGCCAACATGTTGGATTTCATTGATTTGCGGATTCTGCTCATATTTTGGTTGCGCATGGCAAATCTGGGATTTTTAACATGAAGAATTTCACCAATTCCCTGATGGATCGGTAATCATCTACGGCCGTTGAGCGGCATTTCCGACCAGCGGATCGGCTGTTCCAGTCCAATCGGGGGTCAGAAGATGTATGGGGCCCTTAACCTTTACACTCACCTTTGGGCATCTTCCTCTCCCATAGCCTAACCCTAATCCTCACTTCCTGTAACATAACCCTAAACTTCCCCCTAGTGCCTAACCTTTCCCTCCTGTAGTGTAAATCTAACCCTAATTCTCCCCTCCCATAGCCTTACCCTAACCCTCTCTATAGTGCCTAACCCTCCCCGCCTGTAGCATAACCCTAATCCTCGCCTGCCCCTAGTGCCTAAACCTCTCCTCCTGTAGCAAAACCCTAACCCTCCCCCTAGTGCCCATACACACACATATATATACACACATACACACACTCGAGGAGGTTTGCCTGAATAGCTAGGTAGCCACAGTAGAAGGCCCTAACACATCCTTCAGCTGCACAGAAAAACACCAAGTAACATATGTACACCACGGTATAATGTAAGCATTAAGCAATGCATTACACATGGTGGGACACATACTGGCCTCACCTTTAGCATCAGGCCGCACATACTGAATATCATACCCAACAGGTTCATGTAATCCGGGGTTGGGTCATCCAGAGTTGGGGAGCTCTCGGAGGTGGGCACTTTGTACCTGTGGATTTACGGAGATGTTGAATTTAGTACTGGCAAGAATCCCAAACATAACAGGTGTACAGTTATATCGGGGTGGGGTGGGGGGGGGGCACGGTAAAGACAACGAAGGCACAGGAAAAAGATGGTGTAACCAGACTCTCTGCACCTATTTCCTGTGCAGGAAGTATAAATGTCCCTTATTGTATATGGGAAAAAGTTATAAGCACCAACAGCCTGGTGTGAGCGAAAGAGAGACGGAAACAGATAATCCAGAATAAATCAGATCCATCAGTGAATCATGAAGGACAGATCTGGAACAGTGTAGGAAGTTGTTCCGTACACAGAGAATGAATCACTGGAGCCTTGAAATTTGCATAGTTTTCCCAAACTGCATCTAGAATAGCCAAGCTGGCCTTCACAACCGTATGTAATCCCTATTCCTAGGGTCAGGACGGAGGGACGTGGGCTCACAGAGGGCGACATGTACATTGTGACATTTCCTTACACGTCAGCTCGGTTTACATCACTTACTAAATGGATAATAAATCTCCACATCCCCCATCGCTGACTTTGCCAGAAAATCAGCATTACACTACAAGCTAGGCCTTTACCTGTATTACCCGCACCTATTTCACATCTATCACATAGAATTAACTTATGCCTCCTGTGTCATCGTCCCCAGTCACCCACTAGGGACCAGATTTCAGATGCTCCCCAGTCACGGTTAGAAAAAAAAAAAAAAACACCCCTCTTTTCCAACCATGGTTAAAAAGCATTAAAACATGGTTGATCAAGGTTTCTAATACATAGCAATGTTTCACAGTATTAATATAATAAGCAGGATTACTTTTTTTTTTTCCATAAAAAAAAACTAAAAAAAATACAACTTTGTTTCCAACCCTGTCCCTGGCTATACTGACAATGGCAGGAGGAGACACCAGTCAGGGAAAGATGACTGGGAGATTTAAACTCAGTCCAATTCCTAAACCCAGGCAACGTGCTTGCCTAATGCTGGGTAAACACTGACAGATATATTGGCCGATTAATTGATCGGCCAATATATCAATATACCTGCTGCACCTTGGCCAGTGTGTACCAGCGATATGTCTGAACGACTTCGTTCACAGACATAACGCATTGGCTGCGCAGCCGATGGACAGCTATGTTGGCGCACCGCCTGTACACACACACAGCAGCAGCCGCGGGGAGGTGGCTGGACATGCCCCCCACCCGCTGGGACACGCCCCGGCCGGGACTCGCTGCAGCATGCAGATGATGGTTGTTCAGTGTGTATGTACGGCCATCATCTGTAGATATATCGCTTAGGTGTGTGCTCACCTTAAGACAAATCGAGCCTGCCGGAGAAAACATGACCAGTCGCTCTTATCCAGGCTATCAGCGTTAGGTGTTCTTAGGGATGGGAACCACCAACCCAACTCTCCCCCACAGTCCTCCCTCTTCATCTGATCAATTGCCTACCTCTCCACCAACAAACTTTACTCCCTATCTACGCCACCCCCTGCCCTTCCAACATAGAGAGCTACCTCTACGGAGGCCTACCTCTCGCCATCTCCAACTAGGGCTACCTCCACGGAGGCCTACCTCTCGCCATCTCCAACTAGGGCTACCTCCACGGAGGCCTACCTCTCGCCATCTCCAACTAGGGCTACCTCTACGGAGGCCTACCTCTCGCCAACTCCATTTAGGGATACCTCTCAACAGGCCTACCTCTCACCATCTCCATTTAGGGATACCTCTCAAAAGGCCTACCTCTCACCATCTCCAACTAGGGTTACCTCTCCACATATGACAACATTATATAGGCTGTTAATAAGTAAAACAAGAGCTATGGTAAGAACTTACCTTTGTTATCTCTGTTTCTACGAAGTCCATAGGGTCCACAGGGTTGACCTTGGGGTATAGCTGGATCTGGATCCATGGGCACCACGCAGTTAAAGCTTTGCTGCTCCCAGGATGCACTTGGGTCCGTCCTCCTCTATACCCCGCCCCGGTCACAGGCACCTCAGTTGGTAAGCAGCCAAGGCCGGAGGAGGAGACTAAACAGAGAGAAGGAAGACTGGAACACACAAGAAACCATACTCACAGAAATGGGAGATGGAAAACCGGTGACCAGCCACACAGCCCAATTGAAGCCAGGTGCGTCAGGGCGGGCGCCCTGTGGACCCTATGGACTTCGTAGAAACAGAGATAACAAAGGTAAGTTCTTACCATATCTCTTGTTTTCTACTTCAGGGTCCATAGGGGGTCCACAGGGTTGACCTTGGGGATGTCCCAAAGCAGTTCAACTAAGGGCGGGGACGCTCCTGTGCTGAAAGGAGTACCCGGCGCCCGAAGGATGCATCCTGAGAGGCGAAGGTGTCAAACGCATAGAACCTCAAAAACGTTTGAATTGAAGACCAAGTGGCCGCCTTACACAGCTGAACAGCGGAGGCGGCACGTCTAGCAGCCCAAGAGGGACCCACAGAACGAGTGGAATGAGCCTTAACAGAGGCTGGCACAGGTAAACCTTCCCGTGCATAAGCCTCACAAATAACGGAACGAAGCCAACGGGGTAACGTTTGCTTGTTGGCAGGCCAACCCCTCTTGTGAAAACCGAAGAGGACAAACAAAGAATCCGACTTCCTAACCGAAGCAGTCCGATCCACATAGATTCTAAGTGCCCGGACTACATCTAAGGAAGCCTCACCAGCTGAAAGATCAGGCGAAACGAAGCCAAACGAAGCTGGCACAACAAGTTCCTGATTAATGTGGAACTTCGAGACCACTTTGGGCAAAAACTCAGGACGAGTGCGGAGCACCGCTCTGTCCTGATGAAAAATCAGAAAAGCAGGGCGACAGGAAAGCGCCCCCAACTCTGACACCCTCCTGGCAGAAGCAATTGCTAGGAGAAAAACGGTCTTGAACGTCAGCCACTTGAGGTCCACCGCCTCAAGAGGCTCAAAAAGATGACCCTGCAAGACCCGTAGCACCACCGCCAAGTCCCAAGGAGCCACAGGAGGCACGAAGGGAGGCTGGATCCTGAGAACACCCTGGAAAAAGGTGTGAACATCCGGTAGTGTAGCAATCCGTCGCTGAAACCACACGGACAATGCAGACACATGAACCTTCAGAGAGGCCAGGCGTAAGCCGAGGTCCAAACCAGATTGAAGGAACTCCAAGATTCTGGAAACCCGGAACACCTGAGGATCATAGTTTCTGGATTCACACCACTGAAAGTAAGTGCGCCACACCCTGTGGTAAATCCGTGCGGAGGCAGGCTTGCGTGCCCTAAGCATAGTACCAATGACTGAACTGGAGAAACCCCTAGACCTCAAGACGGCTCTCTCAAGAGCCACGCCGTCAAAGACAGCCGACCCAGATCCGGGTAAAGGCAGGGCCCTTGAGACAACAGGTCCCGACGCTGAGGAAGAAGATACGGAGCGTCGATGGAGAGACACCTCAGATCGGAGTACCAAGGACGTCTGGGCCACGCCGGAGCAACCAGCACGAGCGTGCCGCCGTCCTGCTTGAATTTCCGCAGTACCCGAGGAAGTAAAGATATCGGAGGAAACAGATACGCCAGGTGAAACGTCCATTTCACCGACAGCGCATCTACCAGACTGGCGCCTGCGTCTCTTGTTCTTGACCCGTAAACGGGCAACTTGTGATTGTGACGGGAGGCCATCAAGTCCAGCTCCGGCAGCCCCCACCTGTCCACGAGTAGCTGAAACACCTCTGGGTGAAGCGACCATTCCCCGGGATGCACATTGTGACGGCTGAGGAAGTCCGCCTCCCAATTGAGGACTCCGGGAATGAAGACTGCCGAGATCGCTGGAATGTGACACTCCGCCCAAGCAAGGATGCGAGACACCTCCGACATTGCTGCCCGACTTAGAGTTCCTCCTTGGTGGTTGATATACGCCACCGTGGTGGCGTTGTCGGACTGCACCTGAACCGGCCGTCCGTAAAGAGCGGGACCGGACGACTGCAGGGCCCGATAAACCGCCCGCAGTTCCAGAATGTTGATGGGAAGAAGAGCTTCTTCCGCAGACCAACGACCCTGAAGTGACAACGAGCCGGTCACTGCCCCCCAACCCCGAAGACTGGCATCCGTCGTGAGCAGTCCGGGATCCAAAAGGGACGCCCCTCGATCAGATGAGCTGTCTGAAGCCACCAAGCCAAAGACTGCCGAACCTCCGGGGACAACACCAGCAACTGAGACCGGTGAGGTAACCCGTTCCATTCCGATAGAATCAGCCCCTGTAGAGGCCGGGAATGGAACTGGGCAAATTCCACCATGTCGAATGTCGACACCATGGAGCCCAAAACCCTCATAGCCGAATGGACCGACAGGCGGCAACTGTTCAGGCAACTGTGTATCCTCAGCTGCAGGGAGGAGACCTTCTCCGGGGTCAGGAAGATCCTTTGCTGCCGAGAATCCAGCAGGGCTCCCAAATGAACCATCCGCTGAGATGGAATCAGGGAGGACTTTTTCCAATTTATCAGCCACCCGTGCGCTTGCAGGCAAGCGACCGTCAAGTGGAGATGATGAAGCAGTACCTCCGGGGAACTCGCCAGCAACAGGAGGTCGTCCAGATACGGTAGTAGCCGTACATTCTGGTTCCGAAGATGTGCGGCCATGACCGCCATAATCTTCGTGAACACCCTCGGTGCCGTGGAGAGACCAAAGGGTAGCGCCCGGAACTGGTAATGGTGTTGAAGGATAGCGAACCTCAGATACCGCTGGTGCGAAGGTGCTATCGGAACATGGAGGTAGGCGTCCTGGATATCCAGGGACACCATGTAATCCCCAGGTTCCATCGCCAGAATGATGGAACGTAACGTTTCCATCCTGAACTTGGGAACTCTGAGGAATTTGTTCAGAGACTTCAAGTTGAGGATAGGGCGATGAGAACCATTGGGTTTCCGCACCAGAAACAGAGAAGAATAGAACCCCGTCCCTCGTTGTAATTGAGGAACGGGAACAATGACCCCTGGTTTCAGCAAGGACTCTATAGCTTCCTGAATCTGTAAAGACTTCGTCGTATCCTGAGAAGGACTCGTGCAGAAAAACTGGTGGGGCGGTCTGTGCCGAAAAGACAGGGCGTACCCCTGGGAGACCACTTCTCGAACCCAGGCATCCGTGGTGGTATTGTGCCAGCACTGGGCAAATAGAAGAAGTCGGCCTCCCACTCTGGGGTCCCCCAGAGGGAGGCCCGTCCCATCAGGCAGAAGGTTTATCTTCCTGCTTGGAAGAAGGGCGCCTGGCACTCCAGGGCTGCTTCTTGGGCTTAGAAGCGGCCTTGGTCGTCGACTGCCTCGGGAAGGACTGACCTTTTGCCTTGCCCTGAACCCGAAAGGACCGAAAAGCAGAGCTCCGTACCTTGGTAGGAGCAGAAGCCGAAGGGAGGAAGGCTGATTTAGACTTAGCCAGAGTGTCCACAATTTTGTCCAAGTCTGGACCAAAAAGCAACTCCCCATTAAAAGGTAAGGCCTCCAGTCCCTTTTTGGAGTCAGCGTCAGCTCTCCAAGACCTCAGCCACAAAGACCGCCGCGCCGACACAGCTGCAGCCGACTCCCGAGAGGTTAGCAGGCTTGCGTCTAACGATGCCTCCCCAATGTAGGAAGCCGCATCCCTCATTTGACCTATCAACGCTCTCTGGATCTCCGGAGCATCTTCCGGAAAGGTATCCTCCAAAGCATTGGCCCAGCTCTCGATGGCCTTAGCCACCCAAGAGATGGCCATGGACGGACGGGCCACCGCCCCCGAGAGAGAGTAAATAGACTTCAAACAAGTCTCCACCTTCCTGTCCGTGGGATCCTTCAGGGAGGAGATCGACGGCAAAGGCAGCGTAGCGCTTTTAATTAAGCGGGTAACGTGGGAATCCACCGCTGGAGGAGTTTCCCACTTCCTGCAATGAGCCTCCGGAAACGGATAGTTCGAAGCCAACCGCTTCTGCGGTTGGAACCTCTTGCTGGGCAACTGCCAGGCCCCTGCCATATGATCCGTCAATTGATCGGACAGGGGAAAAACCGTCGAAGCTACCTTGGCCTTTTTAAAATTAGGGTATTTTGACCTGGGGGCGGGCACATCCTTCTCAATGTGAAGGATGGCCCGCACCGCCCTAACCAATGCCGGCACATTAATGGAAGACTTAGCCTCCATCTCCTGGGCCCCGGCATCCGAGTCAGAGTCTTCATGGATCTCCCCGTCATCCGAAGACACGTCCGTGTCCGTGAACTGAGCCGCCGGTGAAGCCGGAACGGAACGCTTGGACACCCGTGGGGGCAAATCACTGTGCAACATATGCTGAAAAGCCGAGGGCGAAGCCGCCAGACTCTGAACAGAGCTGGAGAGGACGTCCACCCAAGGCGGGGGTACTGCCTGAGGATACCCCTGAAAAGGTACCATCGACTGCTGCGGCACGGTGGGGGTTTGCACGTATACCGGCAAACCCGCATAAGGACCCACAGTCTGAGACCCGGGAGGAGACTGCACCAGACGAGTCACACCCGAGGAACGGGGCATGGCAGGCTGGGGCAACGCCCTAGAAGGGGCCGCAGTCGGGACCGAAGTCGGTCCGCGATTGACGCCAGCACTTGCGTAAACATTGCCCACGGAGGATCCTGCGCCACCGGGGGTTTAGAGGGTCCAGGTACCAACTGGCACCGCCCGCACAGACCGTCCTCAGACAATTCTGCCCCGTCAACCCCTGCCGAACAGCGTCGGCAGGAAAACAACACAGGAGCCTCGGAGCGCGCATTCCCCTCATCAGACATGACACAAACTTTTTTGCAAAAAAAGTGTCTCACCGAAACGAGGAAAGGCGTATAAGGAGCACTCCGCAGTATGTGACTGACCTCACAAATACGTAGATTTATATAAGTGAGGTACACAGAAAGAACACCCCTCCCCCACGCACCTGCGAACACTGTCCTTTGCAGGGGGAGAGGTACGCAGGGGGACTGGTCCACTGGAATCCTGCCTGGGAGCTCTGCGATGCTGCCTGAGGAAGATGGCCGCCGGAGAGCTCTGAGGAGGAGTGGCCAGGAGATTACAGCCCAGCGACGCCAGCACACATGAGAGAAGGCGCGCTGGGCTGAGGGGAGGAGCGCTGAAGCAGGGAAGGCTGCCTCCCCTGCTAGTACTAAACCCCCGGGGAAGCCGGTTCCCCGCCGGTACTTACACCCCGGGGGCCAGCAGACACGCGGGGTATGCCTGAAGAGGGGGAGCCCGCCGCCGCTACTAGCGCCGCCGGTCTGTCCCCAGAGACCGGCGGCATGAAGACTGCATTATCCCCGCGTGCAGCGCTGACAGAGCTGCACGCGGCTTACCTGGCCCCTTCAGTCCGGCAGCAGTCCTTGGGTGGTCCCGGAGCCACGCTAGCACTGACTCCGGGGTCCCGCTGCGATCCCCGGATCAGTACCGGCGTCGCAGCGCCAGCGGGGCTGTTGGAGCGACAGCATAGACGTCCAGATGGACAGTCTGATGCTGCCGCTCTGAAGACAGTAAAAATAAAATCTTTTTTTTTTTTTTTTAAATAAAGAATAAAGCTTAGGGGCTGCTTATGCAGCCCCACTGCGCAGGGTGACCCGACTCCGGCCGGGCACCAACTAAAACTGAGGTGCCTGTGGCCGGGGCGGGGTATAGAGGAGGACGGACCCAAGTGCATCCTGGGAGCAGCAAAGCTTTAACTGCGTGGTGCCCATGGATCCAGCTATACCCCAAGGTCAACCCTGTGGACCCCCTATGGACCCTGAAGTAGAAATTACATTTTTACCTTGGCCTACATCATGTCCAAGTCTTACTTGGACCCAAAGGCCCCCTTATGGACCTAAGGGATGACACTCATCACCCCTGCTGGACCCAAGGGATGCCATCCGTCCCACACCCTCACTGGACCCAAAGGATGCCATTTGTCCACTCCTCACTGGACCCAAAGATTGACATTCATCCAATCCCCCCCCGCACGCCTTGGACCCGAGGAATGTCATTTGTCCACCCCTGGGCTGGATCCATGGGTTGACACTCATCCCCCCCCTCCCCCCCGACTGGACCCATGGGTTGACACTCCCCCCCCCCCCCCCTCCCCCCTGACTAGACCCATGGGTTGACACTCATTCCCCCCCTGACTGGACCCATGGGTTGACACTCCTCACCCTCCCCCCGACTGGACCCATGGGTTGACACTCCGCCCCCCCCCCCCCTCCCCCCTGACTAGACCCATGGGTTGACACTCATTCCCCCCCTGACTGGACCCATGGGTTGACACTCATCACCCTCCCCCCCGACTGGACCCATGGGTTGACACTCATCACCCTCCCCCCCGACTGGACCCATGGGTTGACACTCATCACCCTCCCCCCCGACTGGACCCATGGGTTGACACTCATCACCCTCCCCCCCGACTGGACCCATGGGTTGACACTCATCACCCTCCCCCCCGACTGGACCCATGGGTTGACACTCATCACCCTCCCCCCCGACTGGACCCATGGGTTGACACTCATCACCCTCCCCCCCGACTGGACCCATGGGTTGACACTCATCCCCCTCCCCCCCGACTGGACCCATGGGTTGACACTCATCACCCTCCCCCCCGACTGGACCCATGGGTTGACACTCATCCCCCTCCCCCCCGACTGGACCCATGGGTTGACACTCATCCCCCTCCCCCCCGACTGGACCCATGGGTTGACACTCATCCCCCTCCCCCCCGACTGGACCCATGGGTTGACACTCATCCCCCTCCCCCCCGACTGGACCCATGGGTTGACACTCATCCCCCCCCCCCCTCCCTGACTGGACCCATGGGTTGACACTCAACCCCCCCCCCCCCCTCCCTGACTGGACCCATGGGTTGACACTCAACCCCCCCCCCCCCCGACTGGACCCATGGGTTGACACTCATCCCCCCTCCCCCTGACTGGACCCATGGGTTGACCCTCATCCCCCCTCCCCCTGACTGGACCCATGGGTTGACACTCATCCCCCCCCCTCCCTGACTGGACCCATGGGTTGACACTCATCCCCCCTCCCCCCTGACTGAACCCATGGGTTGACCCTAATTCCCCCCTATGGACCCAAGGGGTGACATTCGATCCCCAGGTCCCCCACATCCTCACAGCTTAGCTCCCCCCGGGCCTCACCTCTGCACCTTCCCCGGCCTCCTCGGGTCACTCGCGCTGTTCCCAGTCATGTCTACCGGTGCCAGCTCTCTATCTTTCTCTGGAAGCACACCTTCCAAGCCCAAATCTCCAGCTGTTCAGGGAACTTCCGGGACCGGAACCGGCTGTGACGTACAGGAAGTGGTAGAGGGGCAGCGCCCGGTAGTATAGTACCGCAACCATTATTTATTACCATGTGAACACCCCGAGTCCGGGAGACAGGTGACCGGCAGCCATCATAGAGAGACCCCCGTCATCCATCCCTTCCGTTCAGCGGACTACAACTCCCATCATCATCCGCCTCTTCCGTGCTAATCCCCATGCCGGTGCATCATGGGAGTTGTAGTTTATCCCCACATGGGGAGACTGCGACTAATCTGTAACCCTTGGGAAACTATGGGACTACTAGTCCCAGCAGGTTCTGCCAGCAGGCATGCTTGGATTTATAGTACCACAGCAGCAGACGAGCCACAGGTTACTAACTCTTGCCTGTGGTGTACGGATAAATCACCATGGCCTGTGGGGAGTTCTGTACATATGCTGTATTATTATATGTTGTGCACAGAGAATGCACTTTAGATTGTATGTGTAACACACCATTGGCTACAGTGCATCTAATTTACCTCCCTTTTATGCCAAATCCTCCCATTTTCCTGTACTACTCTTGTATATATTATCCAGGCCTGCCTCATGACACCTTCCATTAGGTACAAATTGCTTTGCTCCTTTACTTTCCACCTAGTTTATGATTGCAGGTGACTGTAATCCTAAATTAAGTGGGAAGTCCAGGAGCAAAGAGCATTGTGTACCTGATGGAAGGGGTCTGTAATATCTCCTCTGGTTATATATATATGTGGGGTTGGGTATGAAATCTCTTGACGCCGCAAGCCCGAAGAAGCAGGATGCCGACAACCCTCCCTTAGTGGTGCCTATCCCTAAACTCCCCCTGGTGGTGCCTAACCCCAACCTCCCCCTTCCCGCACCCTAAACCTCCCCAGGGGGGTGCCTAATCCCCCTCCTCTCTGTAGCCTAACCCTTCCCAGGGGGTGCCTAACCCTAATCTCCCCCTAGGGTCCCTAAACTAACCCTCCCCGCCTGCTGCTATCACCTTACAGAGCCCCACTTAACTTCGTTCAGGATGCCGGCTGTCGGGATTTTGGCGTCGGGCTAAAAATAGGCGTCGAGATTTCGGGTCGGGCTTCCACTATCTGGTTTCTGACAGCCAACATCCCGGTCACTGGTAAATTCCCCACATCCCTTATATCATGTGTTTTGTTTTTTTTCTCTTTTTACTCAGGCACCAGGGTAAGACTGTTGTGGTACCATGTCCTTTCCAGCGCCCAAAGTCCGACCACCGGAACTGCCCCGGTACCTGCAGCGACGACTGGCCTGTAACCAGGGAGCCGTGAGGGCGGTGAGGTTTAACGGTGGGTACACTATCTCTATCCTCACTGTGTCACCCTGTGGTGGGAGGGACAGACCCCATGTCACATAGCTCCCTCCTGTCTGTGTCACCCTGTGGTGGGAGGGACAGACTCCATGTCACATAGCTCCCTTCTGTCTGTGTCACCCTGTGGTGGGAGGGACAGACTCCATGTCACATAGCTCCCTTCTGTCTGTGTCACCCTGTGGTGTGAGGGACAGACTCCATGTCACTTAGCTCCCTTCTGTCTGTGTCACCCTGTGGTGGGAGGGACAGACTCCATGTCACAGCTCCCTCCTGTCTGTGTCACCCTACCCTCCAACATGACCCCTTCCACCCGGTACAAAATGTTCTGCTCCTGGACTTCCCACCTAATTAATGATTGCAGCAGCCTGTGTTGAGCTAAGTAATAGATGAGACAGGTGTTTCACCACAGGTGGCTGCAATAATCAATTAAGAGAGAAGTCCAGGTGCAGAACATTTTGTACCGGGTGGCAGGGGTCATGTTGGAGGGTCTGTGTAAAGGTACCCTTCCATCTGCGATGTATTGTCTGCAACCCGGCATCGCAGGATTGCAGAAATCCAATATGTTGGATTTTCCTGATATGACGATCGCGATCAAAAAATCGTGATTGTCAAATTGGGGACATTTAACGTGTAAAATTTCAGCGATCCTGTGCCGGATCGCTGAACATCGATGGTGGCCAGCCGGCGTTTCCACCCGGTAGATCGGCATTTCCGATCGCATCGCAGGATCACGGAAATCCATCTCAGATGGATGGGTACCTTTACCCTGTGGTGGGAGGGACAGACTAATTTTCTACTTGTTTCTGTGTTGACAGTGGATGGAAATTACTGTATGACATGTGGTAGTGACAAGTCCCTGAAACTATGGAACCCACATAAGGGAACAATGCTGAAAACGTACAGCGGCCATGGGTATGAGGTGCTGGATGCAGCAGGGTGAGCTTGTGCCAATTCTGCAATATATTGTGTCTCTGATAATCATACTGTCAGATTTATGTGCTGTTCTATTCATTGTATTATGAAATGTTGGGTGGTATTACACAGTCACACATGTCACAGCTAGGCTGTGGGAAACCATTGTCACTGTGGCCTTTAAGAAGACCTCTCTGTGATATGTGTGCTGGATATAAGTCACCTATATTATATACATCTCAGTCTATGGCTTCCTACTGCCTCTATTCCCCTCCTCATAATACTACTCTGTGCTGTTGAGGACCCTGGTCCTTATACTATATAACTCTCAGTCGGTGACTTCCTGCTGTCTCTATTCCCCTCCTCATATCACTACTCTGTGCTGTTGAGGACCCTGCTCCTTATACTATACAACTCTCAGTCTGTGACTACATGCTGCCTCCTCATATCACTACTCTGTGCTGTTGGGGACCCTGCTCCTTATACTATATAACTCTCAGTCGGTGGTTTCCTGCTGCCACTATTCCCCTCCTCATATCACTACTCTGTGCTGTTGGGATCCTGTTTCTTCTACTATATAACTCTGTCTGTGGCCTCCTGTGGAATCTATGCCGCTTCTTACTAACGTGACTCTGCACCTGTCACATGTAGCTCTGGTCCCGCTAACATAATCACACTAGTGGATAGGTCACTACTTACCTAGTGATCAGCTCAGTCATCTCCTGCTGCTGTGACTACACCAATGAGTCTTATTGGCTACAGGCTGCTCTCTCCCCGCCGACATTGGGCACACACAGTCAATACCCGAGGTTTTTTATTTTTGCTGGTAACTTTATTACAGTTACTTTATGGCAATCACCTGACAGGTGGAAAAAGGTAAAGCACAGCGACGGATATATATACCATTTGAATTTAAATATATTTTTGGAGGTAAATAAAAAAAAGTAGTAATAATTCCTTTGAATGGTGCACCGATTTATTGCATAGCTTAGAATGGGCACAGCTCTGTGTGACACTCAGGTTTAGCCCGCACTTGTGTGTCAGTGTGCTGCGGAAACGCTGACCTGTACAGGTGGATTAAAGGCTTTAGCCCAGCGGATGCTATTCTGGGTATTTAATCTTTTTGATGTGCTGAGTCGTGATTTCTCAGAACTAGGGCGAGATTACTATTTAATAAGGAAACTGGCAGTTGAACTGGCTCACGAAAATATTTAGACAGGGGAGAGATGTGTAGATATGATTATTCTAAATGGCTCGTCCCACATTAAGGACCATGAGGTTTCCATTAAACCAATTAGGTCCAATCAGCCAATATAATGCGGAACATGTGAACTTTAGCGTACCAGACACATCGCTTCATGGTCGCCAGAGAAGTAACATTATATAGTTCGGTTGCTCTGGGTACTGAACCCTCAGCCCTAGTGTTGTCTGACCTGCTCCCTCCCACTTTCTGTGTTACCTTCTCTGCAGGTGTCTGCTCTCTGCAGGCAGGATTCAAACTTTAGCTGCTACTACTCGGCTCCTGTCACAGGGAGAGACGGATGATGGGAGCTGTAGTTTAGTTATTGTACGTAGAGCTGTGAGACTGTCACTGTAGGCTGCCTGCTCTCTCCCAGGGTTGTGTGTGCAAAAAATTGTGCATTGCAGAATCCTTCTTATTACCGAGATTCGCAGCCGCTGCTGCAAAAGGTATTTCTGAGGTCACGATAAATCGTATAAGAGAGCACACATATATATTTCTTAAGCTGCATACACACACAACGATTTTTTTGACGATTATCGTTAAACGATATTGTTTAACGATAATCGTTTGAAACAATCGTTCACTTTCTGAGTCAAATGATGACCGATTATCGTTCATGCGCGTTCACGTTTGTAGTTCAGTCAGACATGTCAACTCAACGATTTTCATTAAGTTAATATGCAAAAATCGTTTGTAGTTCAAAAAACACATTCATCACACTTTAAAAAAATCTGACAGAAAATCGGTCATAAAATCGTTGGTAACAAAATCGTTGTGTGTGAATGCGGCTATAGATACATATTTGCTTTTTCTACAGATAATAAATAAGTATGGACTTATCCGTTCATTGCTATTAGTCTCTTGGTCGCTACAGTAGTGTCGCTTTCCCGCAGGTCATGTGACAACAGCCAGCTGTGTTCCTGCAGTTCCGACAAAACCGTAATCCTCTGGGATGTGGCGCAGGGTCTGGTGGTCAGGAAGTTCCGTGGACACGCAGGGGTGAGCAGTGTACAACCTTATATACCTCTAATACCTTCTCACTTGTTGGCTACACGCAGAGACAGCAGCCCGGTGTCATTAGAGCCACCATGTGACGGAGGCCAAGGAATACATTCTGGAGCAGTGACGTCACTGAGAGTGCTCCCTATACATTCACTATGTGATTATAAACCACCTAACACAGTGGTGTCAAACTCGGGCCCTTCAGCTGCAAATGGAACTACACATCCCAGCATGCACTGCCAGAGTTTTGCTATTAAGACTTCTTAAAACTGGCAGTGCATGCTGGGATATGTAGTCCCACAGTAGCTGGAGGTCCCGAGTTTGACACCACTGACCTAACACAACACTTATAATAAAAGAATTGACTCCATAATACAACACAAAAATATAACCTAACTATAAACCAGTCTAAAATAAACTGATTGAATAACAGCATAATGCAGCACTGATCTGGTGTTACTGCAATGAGCCTCTGTGGCTCCATTTTTTGTACTGTCATTGGCTGCCTATTGCGTGCTCAGAAATATTGGTGAGGGTGACAAAATGGCTGCCTCCATGTCCTGACTGTATCCGAGTGAACTGACGGATTGTGTTCTCATCAATATGGCCAACCACAAGATGGCGTGCGTATGTGGCAGGTGACATTGTAAACCTGTATTTTACCCCTCCTAACGTGCCTCTCTTTTATGCAGAAAGTAAACTGCGTACAGTTTAATGAGGAGTCCACAGTCATCATTTCAGGTAATATTCTGTGTCGTTGTATTTGTATGTCCTTGTTACCTGCCTGTACATCACTGCATCATTTCTCAGCTCCATACTCTGAGGTGACAGCGGCCATTCTCAAGCCTGACAGGGCGGGATATACAGTGTGTCCTGCACAGACCCGTGACTTAATATACAACATTCTCCAAATTGGAAGATAAGATATTCTGCAAAATATCACTACCAGAAACATGGAGTATTACCGTTGTTAATTTTATATATATATATATATATAGCGCCAGCATAATCCATCAACATTTGCTGTTATGGATAATCAGTAATAAAACAGGGCTCAGTATTAACAAGCACACAGAGTGGTAAGGGGGCACTGCTCACAAGCCTCATGTGTAGGACAATAGGACTTTGATGCATGAGGATGAATGCACTTATTGCAGATTGGATCAGCCAGATTGCAGTGGTAAAAAGTGATTAGTGTAGTGATGTGGATCACTAATCAGTCAGAGTTTTTTGAATTTAGAAGTAGAATAAATGTAAGTTTTGTGTGAACTGTGTAGAGGAGATGTAATTGGGTAGAATAGCTTATTGATGGTTATGTGGATTGGATAAGCTGCCTGAAGAGGTGAGTTCTTAGGGAACGCTGGAAGGTTTGGAGACTAGAAGAAAGTCTTGTTGTGCATGGGAGGGCATTTCACAGAGTGGGTGCAGCTCGAAAAAAAGTCCTGTAACCGTGACTGGGAGCAGATACTGCGTGTGGATGAGAGACTCAGATCAGCGAACTCGAGGACTAGGGCTGCTTATTGTATTCTCTACTTCAGGGTCCATATGGGGTCCACAGGGTTGACCTTGGGGTATAGCTGGATCTGGATCCACAGGCACCACGCAGTTAAAGCTTTGCTGCTCCCAGGATGCACTTGGGTCCATCCTCCTCTATACCCCGCCTCCGAGCCACAGTCACCTCAGTTTTAGTTGGTGCCCGGCGGGAGTCGGGTCACCCTGGGCAGTGGGGCTGCATAAGCAGCCCCTAAGCTTTATTTTTATTTTTAAAAGATTTTATTTTATTTTTTTACTATCTTCAGAGCGGCAGCATCAGACTGTCCATCTGGACGTCCACGCTGCCGCTCCAACAGCCCCGCTGGCGCGGCGACGCCAGTACTGATCTGGGGATCGCAGCGGGACCCCGGAGTCAGTACTAGCGTGGCTCCGGGACCTCCCAAGGACTGCTGCCGGACACACGGGGCCAGGTAAGCCGCGTGCAGGGAGAACAAAGGCAGTCTTTAGCTGCCAGTCTCTGGGGACAGACCGGCGGCGCTAGTAGTGGCGGCGGGCTCCCCCCTCTGTGGCATACCCCGCGTGACCGCTGGACCACCAGGGTGTAAGTACCGGCGGGGAACCGGCTTCCCTGGGGGGTTTATTACTAGCAGGGGAGACAGCCTTCCCTGCTTTAGCGGCTCCTCCCCTCAGCCCAGCGCGCCTCCTCTCATGTGTGCTGGCGTCGCTGGGCAGTTATCTCCTGGCCACTCCTCCTCAGAGCTCTCCGGCGGCCATCTTCTCCAGGCAGCATCGCAGAGCTCCCAGGCTGTATACAGTGGACCGGTCCCCCTGCGTACCTCTCCCCCTACAAAGGACAGTGTTCGCAGCGCTATAGCCCTCCCAGACACTGAATCTGGGAGGTTGATTGTAGCTGAAGGTGCAGTGAGTATAACTTCTCTGCATGGTATGTGACTATTGCTAGTGCTGCTGTCTGTGCTTATTTCTACTTACTGTCAGCTTATACCTATCCCTTTCCTTCTCCTACGGCCCGCAGGTGCGTGGGGGAGGGGTGTTCTTTCTGTGTACCTCGCTTATATAGATCTACGTATTTGTGAGGTCCGTCACATACAGCGGTGTGCTACTCAGTACCATATTGTGGGCTGTTTGCGTTGCATACTTGGGAGTGCGCAGGTGTTATATGTCTTACCTCGTTTCGTGATACATTGTTATTGCGAAAGTTTTGTGTCATGTCTGATGAGGAGAATGAGCGCTCCATGGCTCCTGTGTTGTTTTCCTGCCGACGCTGTTCGGCAGGGGTTGATGGGGCGGATTTGTCTCAGGACGGTCTGTGCGGGCAGTGCCAGCTGTTACCTGGTCCCTCTAAACCCCCGCTGGTGCAGGATCCTCCCTGGGCGATGTTTACGCAAGTGCTGGCGTCGATCGCGGACCGGTTTGCGGTCCCTTCTAGGGCGTTGCCCCAGCCTACCATCCCCCGTTCCCCAGGTGTGACGCGTCTGGTGCAGTCTCCTCCCGGGTCTCAGACTGTGGGTCCTTATGCGGGATTGCCTGTATACGTGCAATCTCCCACGGTGCCGCACCAGTCGATGGTACCCTTTCAGGGGTATCCTCAAACTGTACCCCCTCCCTGGGTGGATGTCCTCTCCAGCTCTGTTCAGAGCCTGGCGGCTTCGTCATCGGCTTTTCAGTCTAAGTTGCACAGTGATTTGCCCCCAAAGGCGTCCAAGCAACCCGTTTCGGCTTCACTGGCGGCGCAGTTCACGGACACGGACGTGTCTTCGGATGACTGGGAGATCCATGAAGACTCTGACTCGGATGCCGGGGCCCAGGAGGTGGAGGCTGTCCTACATTAATGTGCCGGCATTGGTTAGGACAGTGCGGGCCATCCTTCATATAGAGGAGGATGCGCCGGCTCCCAGGTCGAAGTACCCTAATTTTAAAAAGGCCAAAGTAGCTTCGACTGTTTTTCCCATCTGACCAGTTGACGGATCATATGGCAGGGGCCTGGCAGTTGCCCAGTAAGAGGTTCCAACCGCAGAAACGGTTGGCTTCAAACTATCCATTTCCTGAGGCTCATTGCAGGAAATGGGAAACTCCGCCTGCGGTGGATTCCCATGTCACCCATTTAAAAGCGCTACGTTGCCTTTGCCATCGATCTCCTCCCTGAAAGATCCCACGGACAGGAAAGTGGAGACTTGTTTAAAGTCTATCTACTCTCTCGGGGGTGGTAGCCCGTCCGTCCATGGCCATCTCTTGGGTGGCTAAGGCCATCGAGAGCTGGGCCAATGCTTTGGAGGATACCTTTCCGGATGATGCTCCGGAGATCCAGAGAGCGTTGATAGGACAAATGAGGAATGCGGCTTCCTACATTGGGGAAGCATCGTTTGATGCAAGTCTCTTGACCTCTAGGGTGTCGGCTGCAGCTGTGTCGGCGCGTCGGTCCTTGTGGCTGAGGTCTTGGAGAGCTGACGCAGACTCCAAAAAGGGCCTGGAGGCCTTACCTTTTAATGGAGAGTTGATTTTTTGGTCCAGACTTGGACAAAATAGTGGATACTCTGGCTAAGTCTAAATTAGCCTTCCTCCCTTTGGCTTCTGCACCTACCAAGGTACGGAGTTCTGCCTTTCGGTCCTTTCGGGTTCAGGGCAAGGCCGAAGGTCAGTCCTTCCCGAGGCAGTCGGCGACCAAGGCCGCTTCTAAGCCCAAGAAGCAGGCCTGGAGTGCCAGGCACCCTTCTTCCAAGCAGGAAGATAAACCTTCTGCCTGATGGGACGGGCCTCCCTCTGGGGGACCCCAGAGTGGGAGGCCAACTTCTATTTGCCCAGTGCTGGCACAATACCACCACGGATGCCTGGGTTCGAGAAGTGGTCTCCCAGGGGTACGCCCTGTCTTTTCGGCACAGACCGCCCCACCAGTTTTTCTGCACGAGTCCTTCTCAGGACGTGACCAAGACTTTACAGATTCAGCAAGCTATAGAGTCCTTGCTGAAACCAGGGGTCATTGTTCCCGTTCCTCAATTACAACGAGGGACGGGGTACTATTCTTTTCTGTTTCTGGTGCAGAAACCCAATGGTTCTCATCGCCCTATCCTTAACTTGAAGTCTCTGAACAAATTCCTCAGAGTTCCCAAGTTCAGGATGGAAACGTTACGTTCCATCATTCTGGCGATGGAACCTGGGGATTACATGGTGTCCCTGGATATCCAGGACGCCTACCTCCATGTTCCGATAGCACCTTCGCACCAGCAGTATCTGAGGTTCGCTATCCTTCAACATCATTATCAGTTCCGGGCGCTACACTTTGGCCTCTCCACGGCACCGAGGGTATTCACAAAGATTATGGCGGTCATGGCCGCACATCTTCGGAACCAGAATGTACGGCTGCTGCCGTATCTGGACGACCTCCTGTTGCTGGCGAGCTCCCCGGAGATACTTCTTCGACATCTCCACCTGACGATCGCTTGCCTGCATGCGCACGGGTGGCTGATAAATTGGAAAAAGTCCTCCCTGATTCCATCACAGCTTATGGTTCATTTGGGAGTCCTGCTGGATTCTCGTCAGCAAAGGATCTTCCTGACCCCGGAGAAGGTCTCCTCCCTACAGCTGCGGATACACAGTTGCCTGAGCAGTTGCCGCCTGTCGGTCCATTCGGCTATGAGAGTTCTGGGGTCCATGGTGTCGACATTCAACATGGTGGAATTTGCCCAGTACCATTCCCGGCCCCTGCAGGGGCTGTTTCTATCGGAATGGAACGGATTACCTCACCGGATCCGCTCTCAGATGCTGGTGTTGTCCCCGGAGGTTCGGCAGTCTTTGGCTTGGTGGCTTCAGACAGCTCATCTGGTCGAGGGGCGCCCCTTTTGGATCCCGGACTGGGTCCTGCTCACGACGGATGCCAGTCTCCGGGGTTGGGGGGCAGTGACCGGCTCATTGTCACTTCAGGGTCGTTGGTCTGCGGAAGAAGCACTTCTCCCCATCAACATCCTGGAACTGCGGACAGTATATAGGGCCCTGCAGTCGTCCGGCCCCGCTCTTCACGGTAGCGCGGTTCAGGTGCAGTCCGACAACGCCACCACGGTGGCGTATATCAACCACCAAGGAGGAACTCGCAGTCGGGCAGCGATGTCGGAGGTGTCTCGCATTCTTGCTTGGGCGGAGTGTCACATTCCAGCGATCTCGGCAGTCTTCATTCCCGGAGTCCTCAATTGGGAGGCGGACTTCCTCAGCCGTCACGACGTGCATCCCAGGGAATGGTAGCTTCACCCAGAGGTGTTTCAGCTACTCGTGGACAGATGGGGGCTGCCAGAGCTGGACTTGATGGCCTCCCATCACAATCACAAGTTGCCCGTTTACGGGTCAAGAACAAGAGACACAGGCGCCTGTCTGGTAGACGCGCTGTCGGTGAAATGGAAGTTTCACCTGGCGTATCTGTTTCCTCCGATATCCCTACTTCCTCGGGTCCTGCGGAAATTCAAGCAGGACGGCGGCACGCTCGTGCTGGTGGCTCCGGCGTGGCCCTGACGTCCTTGGTACTCCGATCTGAGGTACCTCTCCATCGACGCTCCGTACCTTCTTCCTCAGCGTCGGGACCTGTTGTCTCAGGGGCCCTGCCTTTACCCGGATCTGGGTCGGCTGTCTTTGACGGCGTGGCTCTTGAGACAGCTGTCTTGAGGTCTCGGGGTTTCTCCAGTTCGGTTATTGGTACCATGCTTAGGGCACGCAAGCCTGCTTCCGCATGGATTTACCACAGGGTGTGGCGCATTTACTTTCAGTGGTGTGAGTCCAGAAACTATGATCCTCAGGTGTTCCGGGTTTCCAGAATCTTGGAATTTCTTCAATCAGGTTTGGACCTCGACTTACGCCTTGCCTCTCTGAAGGTTCATGTGTCCGCTTTTTCCGTGTGGTTTCAACGACTGATTGCTACACTGCCAGATGTTCACACCTTTTTCCAGGGTGTTCTCAGGATCCAGCCTCCCTTCGTGCCTCCTGTGGCTCCTTGGGACTTGGCGGTGGTGCTACGGGTCTTGCAGGGTCCTCCTTTTGAGCCTCTTGAGTTGGTGGAACTCCAAGTGGCTGACGTTTAAGACCGTGTTTCTCCTGGCAATTGCTTCTGCCAGGAGGGTGTCAGAATTGGGGGCGCTTTCCTGTCGCCCTCCTTTTCTGATTTTTCACCAGGACAGAGCGGTGCTCCGCACTCGTCCTGAGTTTTTGCCCAAAGTGGTCTCAAAATTCCACATCAATCAGGAACTAGTTGTGCCAGCTTTTCAGTCACCTGATCTTTCAGCTGGTGAGGCTTCCTTGGATGTAGTCCGGGCGCTTAGACTCTATGTGGACCGGACTGCTTCGGTTAGGAAGTCTGATTCATTGTTTGTCCTCTTTGGTTTTCACAAGAGGGGTTGGCCTGCCAACAAACAAACGTTAGCCCGTTGGCTTCGTTCCGTTATTTGTGAGGCTTATGCACGGGAAGGTTTGCCTGTGCCAGCCTCTGTTAAGGCTCATTCCACTCGTTCTGTGGGTCCCTCTTGGGCTGCTAGACGTGGCGCTTCTGCTGTTCAGCTGTGTAAGGCGGCCACTTGGTCTTCATTTCAGACGTTTTTGAGGTTTTAGGATGCATCCTTTGGGCGCCGGGTACTCCTTTCAGCACAGGAGCGTCCCCGCCCTTAGTTGAACTGCTTTGGGACATCCCCAAGGTCAACCCTGTGGACCCCCTATGGACCCTGTAGAAAACAAGAGATATGGTAAGAACTTACCTTTGTTATCTCTATTTCTACGAAGTCCATAGGGTCCACAGGGCGCCAACCTGACGCACCTGGCTTCATATGGGCTATGTGGCTGGTCACCGGTTTTCCGTCTCCCATTTCTGTGAGTATGGTTTCTTGTGTGTTCCAGTCTTCCTTCTCTCTGTTTAGTCTCCTCCGCCAGCCTTGGCTGCTTACCAACTGAGGTGCCTGTGGCTCGGGGGCGGGGTATAGAGGAGGACGGACCCAAGTGCATCCTGGGAGCAGCAAAGCTTTAACTGCGTGGTGCCCGTGGATCCATATCCAGCTATACCCCAAGGTCAACCCTGTGGACCCTATGGACTTCGTAGAAACAGACATAACAAAGGTAAGTTCTTACCATATCTCTTGTTATCCCCAGAAATAGATAGGTAACTTCTGTTGGCTGGTGGGAATATTATTATTCGTTCTGCTTTTGAAACATTGAGATTGAGATGAGGAGACAACATCCAAGATGACATGGCCGTAAGACAGCTAGTAACACCTGCCATTACAGAGTGGTGCGTGTAGGTAAGCCTATGAAGAAATTCAAAGTTACTTAAGGCTGGGATGAGCATAGGAGGCAGATGCAACAGCTTTGTGAGGGGGTAGGGCGGACCAGTTGTAGCTGAAGGTGCTTATCCACTACACGAGAGTGGAACGACTGTACGATTACAACATTGTAATTGTGCAATTGTTATTCATCCCTGTGCAGTGGATAATGTGCCCACACTGAACGATATGTCGTTCAGTGCAGACACCCTCCCTCATCCCCGAACATGCACACCTGTCGATTATGGGCAGGTTGGCCTGCATGTTCAGGCAATGATAGATGTCGAAAACGACCAACAGGAGCGCGCATCGCTGTTCGTTTTCAACATTTTCCTGCACGATTTATGAACGATTATTGAGCGATTGAACGATAACTGTCGTAATCGTTCAGTCACTCATTTTAATCGTCTAGTAGTGGATACGCACCGTGAGAGGACTTGGGCAGAATCTTGCTTAGAGAATATAATAATATATGTTAAATCTTCTCCTTAGTGTAGTTAGGAAACTCCTGGGCAGTGATAGCTGTCAGAGGGTTTGGGGTGGGAAAGTTAGGGAGTGATATATATAATAGAGGTGTTTGGGGTTAGCCTGAGCAGAGAGGGAAGATTTGGAGTGTCTACAGCTCTCCGATAGGTGTGGTACATTGCAGTATATTTGGGGAACTCGTGAGAAGGTTCCAGTGACGTTCTGCTCTGCAGGAGATAATGAAGGCAGCGTGTTTCCATAGTGACCTGAGGCTGAGTCTGAGGTCGCTGCAGGGAAGGAAAACTATTAGGAGATGGTCAAAGACGGGCAAACGGGTGCTAAGGAAATCAGAGACTGAATAAAAGAGGCGATGTGTAGAGGAGTCAGTCCATTGAGAGAGACCGAGAGGTCTAGAGAGAGCAGTTTGGAGGAACAGGGAGAATGTGGATCATTTGGGATGTTGAAATCAGCTTGCGTGCAGCTCAGCATATGGGTGATTATTGGCATTTAGGGCTTAATTCAGCAGTGCACGCACGATTATCGTGAATCTGCGCAGGCCCCCCATATGGCTCTGCCTGACTGATAGGCAGAGGCGTTTACCGGGCTTTGTGGGGGCGGCCTGGAAACGGGGGAAGGGGGGGTCGCCCCCATTTTCAGAGGGTGGTAAGGTCAGGATCCTGCATCCATGGATGCAGATTCCTGGCTTTGCATGGCGATCAGCCTGTGTAAGCTGAGGCGTACTCAGCTGGCTGGCGCCATCCAACATTGCGAACGATGGTCACGATGGTGATCCTAGACCTCGATCGCAAATGCAGCAGGAGGTGTCAGACAGGGCTTACAGGAGCTCCATCCCTGCAAATAATGTATTATACAAGCTTCGTACCCGCTTGCTTCCACCACAGTCTTGCAATGGCAATAATCTCAATGCTGCTCTTTCAATCACAAGACCCCAAGATGGCCCAGAGCCCTGTACTGACACTGCAGCCTCTGATGTAACTGATTTCTGTATTCTATCAGGGTCAATAGACTCTTCTATAAGATGTTGGGACTGTCGGTCTCGCAGACCAGAAGCTATTCAGATATTAGATGAAGCCAAAGATGGAATTTCCAGCATCAAGGTGTCCGACCATGAGATCCTGGCTGGGTCTGTGTTATATTACCCCTCCTGTCTGTGTCACCCTGTGGTGGGAGGGACAGACCCCATGTCACATTGCTCCCTCCTGTCTGTGTCACCCTGTGGTGGGAGGGACAGACCCCATGTCACATAGCTCCCTCCTGTCTGTGTCACCCTGTGGTGGGAGGGACAGACTCCATGTCACATATCTCCCTCCTGTCCATGTCACCCTGTGGTGGGAGGGACAGACCCCATGTCACATAGCTCCCTCCTGTCCGTCACCCTATTGTGGGAGGGACAGACTCCATGTCACATAGCTCCCTCCTGTCCGTGTCACCCTGTGGTGGGAGGGACAGACTCCATGTCACATAGCTCCCTCCTGTCCGTGTCACCCTGTTGTGGGAGGGACAGACTCCATGTCACATAGCTCCCTGCTGTCTGTGTCACCCTGTGGTGGGAGGGACAGACCCCATGTCACATAGCTCCCTCCTGTCTGTGTCATCCTGTGGTGGGAGGGACAGACTCCATGTCACATAGCTCCCTCCTGTCCGTGTCACCCTGTGGTGGGAGGGACAGACTCCATGTCACATAGCTCCCTCCTGTCTGTGTTACCCTGTGGTGGGAAGGACAGACTCCATGTTACATAGCTCCCTCCTGTCTGTGTCACCCTGTGGTGGGCGGGACAGACTCCATGTCACATAGCTCCCTCCTCTTTATATTGTGGTAATAGTAAATAATTTAATGTTAGGAGCAGACGTCACCCCGCCTGTTGTTGCAGCTATCTCGCTCATATATATATGACACACACATACACACAGTGACTCCTCTTTGTCTGTTCTAGCTCTGTAGACGGGAGCCTGCGTCGCTATGACCTCCGCAGTGGGGAGATGTGCGCAGATTACGTTGGCAGTAAGTCCTTGTTAAAACAGATTAACTGGTCTCTTTGATGTGGGGGCAACTGTCAGATGCTCTTACATCACAAGCTGTGTGTTTGTGCGCCCGAGTCTCTGTAACGAGCTCATTAAGTTCCTGACTAATTGAGCAATGCTGTATTATCATCATTCTAGTGTATACGCAGTGCAGGGTGATCAGTCTAAGGGCCAAGATCTTCTGTAACACTATACATAGAGCTGCATTATAATGATCAGTGTATAGATACTCAGAATCATTATACATTAAGCTGTTTTAATTAATGTTACAGGTAAATAGAAGTTGAAGGCCATTTTTACCCCATAAATCCCTATGTGTCAGGACTACGGTGTCCACTAATTTGGACATTATGGCATAAATTATCATCTTGTACGACCCCACATGTGTTATGGGCTGACTATCTATTTTATGTGTCATCACTTAATTCCACCTGAGAACGCTAAGTGTAAATTGTAATGTAGTGTTATTCCTGAGATATGCTTACATTGGGATTCATGCCGTACCCAAACCCTTACAGTAAACATGTATCGTGCTAGGGAACGACAGGCTGAATCGCTAAGGCCTATCGGTGCTCATTATCACTATGTCATCAATTTCACACAGGTCCCATTACGTGTGTCAGCTTCAGTCAGGACTCGCAGTGTCTCTTAGCGTCCTCCCTGGATTCTTCCCTTCGCCTCCTCGACAAGGACACAGGAGAGCTGCTCGGAGAGTAAGTGAAACGCGTCGGGTCAATGTGAAGAGAGGAGACATTCCTTATGTCCTCATTACCAGTCATTCAGTATTAAGCCGTCACGCTGCTGCTGTGCGTCATTAGATGGTTACTATTAGCAGTCTGTGTATAGTGTGTACTTGTAACAGAATCGCCGTATAAAGGAGAACAAAACACAGAAACAATGTACAGGAAATTGGAAGAAATCAAAACACTAAAACTAAAAATATAGTATTATGTGGAAAAAGTTTGAGCCGACTGAGTGTTAGTGAGTACGGACACACGTGACAGCTGCCTAGATTTATGTGATTGCTGCCAGTCTCCTAGGTAACAAGATGCTGCGTATATATTGGTAGACTCAAACACATAGTATTCTATGCTATCCCTTCTAGACTGAAACAGGATATAGTTTTGTTTTTTTTTTTGGCCCATCTTGGCAGCAATTTAGGTTTTAGTGTGAGATTGGATTCTCAGAGGAAATGCTCCATTTAACTTGTAAAAAAATATGTAGTGTGAAGTCAGGGCGCAGAGAGGCGACTGCTGACACCGGGGGCATCTAGGTTTCCTATACAGTATTGGTTCACTACACAGAACGCCTGCCTCCACCTTGAGTCCGAGACACGCATCAGCCTCCCTCTCTCGGTACCTCAGAGGTCCATCATTAGCAATGGCTAGGGTTGTTCATCCGCAGTGTCTTTTTTTGGATTTCTGTGTAGTCAGAGTAGAGACTTCAGCTGTGTCATTGTCTCGTACCAGGTACACGGGACACCAGAACAAGAGCTACAAGCTGGACAGCTGCCTCAGTGAGAAAGACACGCATGTGGTCAGCTGCTCCGAGGACGGGACCGTCTGTTTCTGGGACCTGGTGGAGGTGAGCGCCTTCATCCATGCAGCCTGGGGAGGTAACGGCTGCAGCCGACTCCTCTGTATATGTACTACACCAGCCATGTCAGCTGTCCGGGACTTCTTGTGGCCGTACATGTCTTACTTTATTACATCTCTGTACACGGATTAGTATAATACTGTCATACATGATTAGAATACACAAGTACTAATAATATACATTACTATAATTGGTGAGCTGTGGTGTTGCCACGTCCATGTACTATAAGTGATAACACCCCTTAGTAACCTATGATAAAGTGACTGGAGAGAGTGGTGTTTGCTCTTGATCAGTGGAAGATGAACATTATTACAGGACAATTCTAGTCCTAGCTGGAGCCTTATTGTATCTCTACCTACTCTCTCACTCTCTGCAGGGTTCCCTCGTACTCAAGCTCCCGGTCACTAAAGGAGTCGTACAGTCTCTTTCATACCACCCGACTGAGCCATATCTGCTGACGTCCAGTGAGGGCGAAATCCAGGTCTGGAGAGAGACAGCGCCCGAAGAGAACGCTAGCAACTCAGCACAATAACACTGTATATATTGATATCCTCCTTTGTTTTTCCCCTTTGCTGGGGGGGGTGGCGGGGGGGGGGGGGGGGGGGAGACTTTGTACCCTTTTTTTAATTAAAATTATAAATGACTTGAATTTTTGATTTTGGAAACCAAGCCTTTTATTATTTCCATAGATCCCCTGACACTTCCATGCAGATAATTGCAACTTAAATATATATATAAAAAAAATTAAATTACAGCGGCTGCTACAGGGGAGGAGATTCTGTGCGGCGGCCGCCTCGCCACCTAGCGGACTTCTGGGCGCCGGCTGTGGCTTTGACGACACTTCCCGTCTTTATTACTCACCGACCGAACCAAAAAGGTGGCCTACCCCTGGCCTATACATACCGAAAGGTGTATATACATGTTAACCTATGTACAGATATATTTGTGGAACTGTTGTGTATTTACACATGCTGTAGGCAGACAAACGCCTGAGTAAGCTCTATTATTCTGCTGAGAGCAGCCGTAGAAAGCGACACCTGAATACAACGTGCAGTCAGCCAGGAAAGCAGCATTGTGAGCCCCGGGTGCCCACTTCTCTCCCCCTCTCATCAGTCCTGGTCTTTCTCTTTGCTTGAGAAATCCGAGTGTCTCTGAGCAAACGTCTGAGCCACGAGGAGAGGAAACACCAGAGTAGCATCTGCGTAAACCTGTGTGTGGGGGGGGAGAGAGAGAGCCAGGTTTATATGTAAGAAACGGGACCGGAAGAAGTGATAATGATGCTGCGGAAAGCTGGAGATGTTTAGGGAGATGGAGGCCATATTTGGTGGAGCGGGGTATGGATCACAAACCTTGACAGGAGTGGCGTCCATGCGGATTTTCCCCCAGGATACGGCCTCGTCCGGTCTGGCGCCGGCATCTGATCCATCGAATTCCTGAGCTGTGTTGACGTACACGGCGTAATCAGCGCCGTTCCTCTGTGGGAGCGGAAGAGAAGGGGAGTGAGGAAGGGGAGCGCCTGGTTCTCTCTACATCATTCCACACGGAGATCTACAACTGCTACGCAGGTTGTGGGACAAGAAGGAGCCATAGGCCCTACTATATGTAAGATAATAGGATTCTTCAGTAATCCATCCACACTCACCATGAGATTGGCGTTGCAGATGTGGTGTTTGACTAAGCCCCCTCCCAGGATAATCATGCCAGTCTTTTTCGCAAATATCACTGAGGAATTCAGCCGGCGAATGTCTGCAAGGAAAAAGGAGAATGTACAGTCGGTCCTATAGGATGAGAACAAGTGGTTAAAAGGAAAAAAAATAAAAAATACACTATTTCCTTTTTCAGATTAAATATAAATTATTACCAGAGTTTATCTCGCACTCGGCCGCTGCGTGTTTATGCTAATCAATACATACGCACGGCAACAGCAGCATAAGATGCAGACGCCCAGCACTACACAATGCCCCCCATCTCCCTTTACTCAATCAGTACGCAGGGTATCGCAAACATCGAGAACCATCGGACCCAGCCGCACAATAGAGGATGACCTGACCTTGCGCAGGATTTTGGCCACTTCCTGCGTGCATCGAGTCGTCTGGCTGCGTATGCCGCCGCACTACCTTAATTATGCACGCTCAAATAACGGCATCCCAACGCACAGGCACGCCTGCATTCGCCCAACTCCCGCCCCCATCACTACCCACAAACAGAACTTCCTGTCCTTCAATATTGGAAGGGTCTGCGTACCCATAACCGATCACACTGGCTAGTTAGCGCAGTGCGAAAACATCGGCCGAGTGCGTGTGTTCTCTTCCTTGCTGAATCAGGCCCCTGCTGAGTGGAAGCAGACAGGTTCAACTACAGTGATTGGTCCATAGTGAGAGCGAATAAATTCCTGGATACTGCAATGCGGGAAGATAAGCCTGCTGGAGCATACAGAATTCATTTGGGTGTGGGACAGACTTTCATGAAAATAAGGCAGCATCCGGTGAGCAACTAAAAAAATTATTTTCTGTGATAATAGCCCTGCTGTCATTACCAAGTCACAGCCAGAAAAAAACGGTACAACGTGACAAAAATGTTTTAAAGGCTTTACTTCAACATAAACATATTGGGTGTAGTAGCGTGGAACCCCTTTCATGCTGCTGTGTGCACAGGTCTGCGGAGCATGGTGTCAGCTGTGGGAGGAGTCAGGAACTTGCTCGCTAGTTTTACACAATGGTGCAAGTTTTCATCATGCATAATTATCTTAATCTGTGAGCGAATCCCGCCGTATTTTATGGAGAAAACAAAAATTTATTGAAGGGGGGATGTACAGTGGTAGGAGGGTGGACTATAATGTCATATTTACACTTTGCCTCTCTTTAGACCTTTAACGCCTCGCTGCACACCTAAGCGCACATCTAGTTTTGTCCAAGAGGACAGGGTATAAGGTCCGTGGTGGGAGACAATGTTCTACCAGTGCCGAACCACTGCAGAGAGCATCCAGTGTGCTCCGCTATGTGAGCAATATGACAAAATGTTAATCACACACAACACCTCTGGTACAGGAACAAAAAAAGTAATACTAGTACCTTCTACTATGTCCAACTTCAAACCGGGGTTCTTGTACGAGTGGAAATACAGCATGTCCCCTATTGACCCATCTGTGAGGGCTGGACTGTACACAGGGATATTGTTCTGTCATAGGGAGAAATATATGTTACCATACTGATACTGTGAGAGGGAGAGAAGCCATTCTACTGTGTCACCTCATGGGACAGACCCCATGTCACATAGCTCCCTCCTGTCGATGTCACCCCATGGGACAGACCCCATGTCACATAGCACCTTCCTGTCTGTGTCACCCTGTGGTGGGAGGGACAGACTCCATGTCACATAGCTCCCTCCTGTCTGTGTTACCCTGTGGTGGGAGGGACAGATCCCATGTCACATAGCTCCCTCCTGTCTGTGTCACCCTGTGGTGGGAGGGACAGACTCCATGTCACATATCTCCCTCCTGTCCATGTCACCCTGTGGTGGGAGGGACAGACCCCATGTCACATAGCTCCCTCCTGTCCGTCACCCTATTGTGGGAGGGACAGACTCCATGTCACATAGCTCCCTCCTGTCCGTCACCCTGTGGTGGGAGGTAAAGACTCCATGTCACATAGCTCCCTCCTGTCCGTGTCACCCTGTGGTGGGAGGGACAGACTCCATGTCACATAGCTCCCTCCTGTCCATGTCACCCTGTTGTGGGAGGGACAGACTCCATGTCACATAGCTCCCTGCTGTCTGTGTCACCCTGTGGTGGGAGGGACAGATCCCATGTCACATAGCTCCCTCCTGTCTGTGTCATCCTGTGGTGGGAGGGACAGACTCCATGTCACATAGCTCCCTCCTGTCTGTGTCACCCTGTGGTGGGAGGGACAGACTCCATGTCACATAGCTCCCTCCTGTCTGTGTCACCCTGTGGTGGGAGGGACAGACCATGTCACATAGCTCCCTCCTGTCTGTGTTACCCTGCAGATGGAGCTGTACCATTTACACCCACTCTCTGATACTGAGCAATTACCTTCTGAGCCCAATAATACACAGAATCTGGGTGATTAATTTCCTTTCCTAAGCGGGCGATCATTTTAGATGGTGTCCACTTAGTCCCCTGCAGTGAAAGAGATAAAGCCCAGGATTACGATCCTGTTTATACAGAACTATATAACATACTATATACATACTAAATATACTGTAGGTGCATAAGGATTTCCCCCTCGTCCCTATTCTCACCTCTGTGTCCTGCTCCAGCACCATCTGATCTAGGATTGGGGTGATCCAGTCCTCGAACAAGCAGTAATTATTATTGGGGACCAGGAGATTACCGATCCTGCAGGAGAGAGGAGAGGACTGAGATGAACAAGGGCTAGGGGAAGAGACAGGTAAGTGACCCCAGTAATGGGAGCATGACGTCGCCTCACCTATTAATGCCCCTTGGCCTCAGATCTGCCCCTTTCAGGCTGAAGTCTCCCAGGAAAGTGGGCGCCAGGCATTTTATTATGTCCTCCTCCACACCGCCTGCTGTAGTGACAATGATATCAACCTGCAATGACATACACCACACTCACTAGGTATTCACCCATACATGTGCCTCGAGCTGCAGCGATCTGTAATAGAGAGGGCAGCTGCAGTAGGGGGTCAGGGTGACGCATGTTAGCAGAGCTGCAGTAGGGGGTCAGGGTAACGCATGTTAGCAGAGCTGCAGCAGGAGGTCAGGGTGACGCATGTTAGCAGAGCTACAGTAGGGGGTCAGAGTGAGGCATGTTAGCAGAGCTGCAGTAGGGGGTCAGGGTGAGGCATGTTAGCAGAGCTGCAGTAGGGGGTCAGGGTGAGGCATGTTAGCAGAGCTGCAGTAGGGGGTCAGGGCGACGCATGTTAGCAGAGCTGCAGTAGGGGGTCAGGGCGACGCATGTTAGCAGAGCTGCAGTAGGGGGTCAGGGCGACGCATGTTAGCAGAGCTGCAGAAGGGGGTCAGGGCGACGCATGTTAGCAGAGCTGCAGTAGGGGGTCAGGGCGACGCATGTTAGCAGAGCTGCAGTAGGGGGTCAGGGTGACGCATGTTAGCAGAGCTGCAGTAGGGGGTCAGGGTGACGCATGTTAGCAGAGCTGCAGTAGGGGGTCAGGGTGATGCATGTTAGCAGAGCTGCAGTAGGGGGTCAGGGTGACGCTTGTTAGCAGAGCTGCAGTAGGGGGTCAGGGTGACGCATGTTAGCAGAGCTGCAGTAGGGGGTCAGGGTAACGCATGTTAGCAGAGCTGCAGTAGGGGGTCAGGGTGACGCATGTTAGCAGAGCTGCAGTAGGGGGTCAGGGTGACGCATGTTAGCTAAGCTGCAGTAGAGGGTCAGGGTGACGCATGTTAGCAGAGCTGCAGTAGGGGGTCAGGGTAACGCATGTTAGCAGAGCTGCAGTAGGGGGTCAGGGTGACGCATGTTAGCAGAGCTGCAGTAGGGGGTCAGGGTGACGCTTGTTAGCACAGCTGCAGTAGGGGGTCAGGGTGACGCATGCTAGCAGAGCTGCAGTAGGGGGTCAGGGTTACGCATGTTAGCAGAGCTGCAGTAGGGGGTCAGGGTGACACATGTTAGCAGAGCTGCAGTAGGGAGTCAAGGTGACGCATGTTAGCAGAGCTGCAGTAGGGGTCAGGGTGACGCATGTTAGCAGAGCTGCAGTAGAGGGTCAGGGTAACGCATGTTAGCAAAGCTGCAGTAGGGGGTCAGGGTGACGCATGTTAGCAGAGCTGCAGTAGGGGGTCAGGGTGACGCATGTTAGCAGAGCTGCAGTAGGGGGTCAGGGTGAAGCATGTTAGCAGAGCTGCAGTAGGGGGTCAGTGTAACGCATGTTAGCAGAGCTGCAGTAGGGGGTCAGGGTGACGCACATTAGCAGAGCTGCAGTAGGGGGTCAGGGTGACGCATGTTAGCAGAGCTGCAGTAGGGGGTCAGGGTGACGCACATTAGCAGAGCTGCAGTAGGGGGTCAGGGTGACGCATGTTAGCAGAGCTGCAGTAGGGACTGTTGAAGTCAAATAATTGGATGAAGTCGTTTGCAATTATTATCAATCGATACTATCGTCTTTGTATGAAAACATGCGACTAGCACGCTACGGCGTGCTAGCGTGTATTTGCACATCACATGCGAATGCATTTTTATACATATGCATATTTATACATTTGCACACATACACATTCACTTATAAAATGGTTCCTACACACTGTCTTTATAACCAGGGTTAATAGAGTTATTTATAGTTATTAATAATAATGTAAGAAATGTAGATAGAGGAAATATAGCGCAAATAAAGAGGGAGGTGCTGCTAGGTAAATGCACTGGAGTATACACCCAAAATACTCAATGAACATACATGTAACAGAAGTAGTACATAAAATCCAAAAAGCGCTCCCCACTCAACATGTATACCAAATAGAACACCACTGTGTTTTCACACAAACAAAGGGAACAATAATCACCAATAATAATGGTATTTTTGAAATTCCAAAATTCTGGATATCCACTTTTAAGCTTCTCTATTGAGGTGCTTGATCGATTTTTCCTTAAGGTATTTCCATATGCATGGAGAAATGAGGAAAAATAGGCTAATAGTGCAGTATGTCTCAAACAACACAAGCTTTTAATGACAAGTTTGCACTTACAATAACAAGAAGTAAATAAAGCATGTAACAACGATAAAACTGCATCCAGCCCCCGTCCAAGTGTCCACATCCACACCCAGATGTACCATGGAAAGAGTGGAACCACTACTCCGGATATAGAGATCCACTGGGATGAAGTCCACGAGAGGAGGCTGCAAAACTTGCAGACAGTTCAAAGGGTGAGGCCCGCTTAACGCGTTTCGGACATCATTTGGTCCTTTGTCAGACGAAGGTGTGGATGTGGACACTTGGACGGGGGCTGGATGCAGTTTTATCGTTGTTACATGCGTTATTTACTTCTTGTCATTGTAAGTGCAAACTTGTCATTAAAAGCTTGTGTTGTTTGAGACATACTGCACTATTATCCTATTTTTCCTCATTTCTCCATGCATATGGAAATACCTTAAGGAAAAATCGATCAAGCACCTCAATAGAGAAGCTTAAAAGTGGATATCCAGAATTTGGGAATTTCAAATATACCATTATTATTGGTGATTATTGTTCCCTTTGTTTGTGTGAAAACACAGTGGTGTTCTATTTGGTATACATGTTGAGTGGGGAGCGCTTTTTGGATTTTATGTACTACTTCTGTTACATGTATAATAATAATGTAAGATATAACTTATAGAGATCTAAGGTTCAGGATACAGAGGACATATCATGTTTGGTGTCATTCTAATTCCCTATTTATTTGCAGACATCCGCTCATATCGGCAAAGAGATCGCACCTTGCGTATGCAAGTTATGGATGATAGGGAATTAATGATCAGAATGCTATTGTTAGTGTAATATAAATAGACCAGCTTGAACTAGGTTTCTCGGAGGGAAATCATGTCTGCAGCAGTTGGAGATCTGACCCCCACCCTTTGAATTGACCAATGTCCTGCATTACACCAGACGACTGACCTGAAGCCTGAACCAATGGAAACATGCCAAATCGCCTCCTTTGTTTTCTATGTAACATGAACTGTATATATTATTGAACTCTGGGACTAGCAAGGGTTCTCCTTTGTGTGACCACAGCTTTCAGGATTGAATGGCTGATTGCTGGATCCAGAGCGCATATGTAGGTATCGACTGTACTTGTTATATATATATATATATATATATATATACAGTTAACCTGCTATCTTTCATTATTAAATCACTTTGTGCTTTGGAACCACACTATTGAGATTGGAAAGCAATCTTTCAGCAGTGACTAGACGAACGTTACAGATGGGGGCTCTTCAGTGGAATCGCGCTACCAGATTATTCACAAAGCCTACGGATTTCGGCTCCTCAACATAGGGTAAGAACATATACGTCATATACGCGTCATATACAGGTAAGAACGCAATGTGTTCGAGGCCTGTTTATCACTCTGTGTTGTGAAACCGAATGTCCGTTTCTGTGTAAACCAAGGAGCGTTGATTAGAACCTAGGGATTTATTTTGCATAGCGTATGCGTACTTCCTGTATTGTTGCCACATGTTTAATCAATCGTTTTGATAGATAGCCCTGTTGTATTTATAGTGTGATCACTTGTTAAAGCCTCTGAACAGTTATTACAATCTTTTGGGAAAGTATTTTTCTGCGCAGAAAACAAAGGTGTATATGTATGTGGGATTGTGTGTTGTGAAGTGAAAGTTGATTTACTGTTGAAAGATACAGGGAAGGTCGGTTGCTGTCTGACGAGACAGGTAGGAACAGCCGAAGGATCAGTATCAGGTTTTTTTCGTCACACACCCAATAGTAATCGCAAGGTTTGATAGTTAGTGTCTCTAAGCAGTGTGATCGGACCGCATGGTTGCGTCCCCTGATTGTGACTTGGAAAGTTGTGGTAGGAAATACGCTGGCAAGGTTAAGTGTTAGTAAATGCTTAGTGCTACCAGTTGTAGAATACTCAGCAGGAGAGCTGAGCTGTGTCAGGGGTTCCTCGCTGGGTACGCCGACAATCACGGGTGTTGTTCAGTTGTAGTAAACAGTTGAGAAGAAGTGAGTGGACGCAGCTTGTGTTAATACGTCCAATAAAATCTCTAGTGGTAGTGGTGTGCTGCGCAAAACGGGTGCAAAGCGAACGATAGAAATGGTCGATTGAGGTGCTGCTTAAAGGGGCCGATTGGTTCGGCAACATATCTTATGCATGTGAAATATGGTGCGTATGCTACGGCGTACTGCGACATATGGGTCAAGATGACCAGAGGATGCATGAGACCTTTTCCCAAGATTGGAAGTTTCGATTCAGGAGGTGTTAAGTACTGAAAGAGTTAAAATGTTTAATTAAATAACTGAAAAAGAGAGTTAAAAAAAATAATGACTATTTAAAACTGTGACAACAAGAAGGGAACACGTGGCAAAGTAGCTCGTGCGTACCAGAAGGAAGCGTTACAAAGCGAGGAGAAGGGAGCGCAAGTGCGCCCCCGCCGCCATATGCTTAGTACAGCCGATACATAAAAATATATATATAAAAAATGAAATAAGTAATTTATATCCATGCTAAGTAATTTTAAAGGTAATGGTTTGAAGAAAAATTTAAAAATGTATTGGGAACAACAACGTTAGTTTAATGTGTGGCCAATCAAAACAATTTATTATGGCTGCAAGGAATCGGTATGAAATACCGCCAGCCATGAGATTCCCGGCAGCGCCTGGCCGCCCACAGCAGAGTTCCCGGCAGCGGAAGCCCGACATCGCTGGAAATCCCGATCGTCGATAGGTAAGTATGTTCTAACCTAACCCCCTAACCCTCCTTAGGGGTGCCTAACCCTAACCTCCTCCCAAGTGCCTAACCCTAACTCCCCCTTCCCTGCTGCCTAAACCTAAGTCCCCTGGGGGGGGGTGCCTAACCCTAAGTCCCCCCGGGGGTGCCTAACCCTAACCCTCCCTCCCCCTTGCCTAACCCTAACCTCCCCCCCAAGTGCCTAACCCTAACTCCCCCTTCCCTGCAGCCTAAACCTAAGTCCCCTGGGGGGGTGCCTAACCCTAAGTCCCCCCCGGGAGCCCTAAACCTAACCCTCCCCCCCCCCCGCGGCTGTCCGCTCGCCCGATCGAAGGGATGCCAGGCGCCGGTCTCCCGGCGTCGGGAAATGTCAGGCGTCTATATCTAGATGCCCAGCATTTCACCCTCACCGGGATATGACAGTCGGGAAGCCGGCTGCCAGTATTAAGGCAGCCGGCTTCCCGATTGTATACCGGCTGCAAAGGGGCAACTGTTATTCATAATTTTGGAATATTAGATTTAAAGGTGATTTTAACTATAGTAAAATGTTTTTATATATGTATAAAATATCAAGGTCACAGGACCTTGATAGCATACCCTGAGTTTAACACTAATGTGATGGCTATATCTATGTTATAATTCTGAGCAGTAGAGTAGAGACTTGCAGTAAAGTGGGGTCCCGTGACGGAGGCTGCAAGCTTAAATGCATTGATCAATTCATGAACCAAAACCCCACTGTTTATTATTATTATTGTTAGTTATTATGGTGAGTGCAGAGCCCCTGTGATTTCTATTTAAACAATGTGGTCACATACCATGTTGCACCCCAAATCTAGGAATGGTGAGTGCAGTGGATTAGTGCTTTTTGTTTATTATGATTCATTTTTATAATTAATCATTTTTGTGATCACATTTTCTCATGCACCCCTTTTAACTAGTTATCTAACTTATGTCAGCTGTTTTCCTAGGTGCTTTGCTACAGGTGTGCTTGGTAACTGTCTCACATTTAAAAGCAAAGTTGCTGTGAGCTTTAAACCTTGATAGCATACCCTGAGTTTAACACTAATGTGATGGCTATGTCCATGTTATAATTCTGAGCAATAGAGTAGGGACTTGCAGTAAAGTGGGGTCCCGTGACGGGGGCTGCAAGCTTAAATGCATTGATCAATACATGAACCAAAACTCCACTGTTTATTATGTTTATTATTATTATTGTTAGTTATTATGGTGAGTGCAGAGCCCCTGTGATTTATTTATTTATATATATATGTACATACACACACACACTTCATAGATGGAAATAGAGTAAACAGTTTTGAATGTAATATATATATTTTAAATATGTAAGGCTTAGTCATTGTGCATTTTAGGAGAATCACGTGTCCTTGTTTACAGTAAATATTGATATTAGGAACTCAAATCAGAATAGTTACTATATGTTAACTGTTTTTTTGTTTTTTTTCTTTGATCTACCTGGAAATCTAGACAATAGATTGAATGTTAATTTGGTTACAAGGTGGTGTCTCAATACAATGGAACAAAGTATTCTTTGAAGAGAGTGATGTGTGCATAGAAGATCAAAGAGTATACACACAGGTTATGTCACTTTGACATGCCATGAGAAGATGCCAGTTAATATATTTAGTGGGAGCAGTATAATGGGCTGTAAACCTGCTGACAAAAACAAGATCACTTTGGAATAGGTTGTAATGACAAGAAAATAATTTAAAAAGGCCTAGAATAAATATGATTAGCGGATATTAGAGTTTAACTCATCAGGCTAGCGAACAGATGAGGTAGGATATCACGCTTAAATTTAAAAAAAAAAAAAAATTGAAATTAAATATTCCCAAATAAATTAATGTATTTACCATATATTAGAGTAACCATTAAGACACCGGTAATCTTATTGGGAGGATTTATGAGTAAAACAGGGAATAAATAAATAAATACAGCATTGTAAAATAAATGCACTTTTCAATATGCAAAAAGTTGCTATAACATTTGGTAGTGCCCATGAACCCACATATTAAATAAAAAAAAAAATATATATATTTATATATATATATATATATATATATATATATATATATATATAAATATATTTTTTTTTTTTTCTGGTACTAATCAAACTTTTATTTTAGATAGAGGGGCGACCAGATCCTTAATAACCTCTATATGTATCCATCATTAGTCATATGGATGAGTTATTGTTATGATCATTATTTATTTATTTTTTTTATTATTTTTGCCTGATGCTAAAACAATTGTTTCATCTCTTGCAAGCAGGACACATTAAGGATAAGCTACAGCCATGTCGGTCAAAGGAGAAATATTGTGAGACATGTCTGAACCAGGGGATGAGGCACTTGACACCGGACAGGATTTATGAAAAACACAGTATAAGGGCATGATCTAATGTTATATGCACACTATGCAGTATCTGCACATTCTACATTTGATACAAACGAGCACAAGATGGAAGTTGTCCCTTATGGCATCATCAAATAATAACCATCAAAAGATGTAATATGCTAAATCCTGTAATTTATTTACCATATGTATCTCATAAGATACAAAGGGTGGAGAGTGACGAGGATTTAGCAGTTACACAGATACGCATGATTGCATGGAACATTTATATCAGTTTGATTCTAATATATATATATATATATATATATATATATATATATATAAAGTTGGGGTCCTATGACCCTTACGAATCACGTTTTATGCATATGACAGAAACCCATTGTCACTTGGCAACAGTAGGGCAGATGAAGCCGCAAAGTAGGCAGCAGGGCTACCTGTAAAAACAAGTGTTACTAAGATAATGTTTGAAGTTCTAAGAGTATAGAAGCTAATTGAAATTCAAGATTTGTGTTCCCAGCAGGAAAAGGTCATCTGGAAGGCAAAGGAATGTGGTCAGGAGTCCTTGGGACTTTGGAAGGATGGACAAGGTAGGCCAGTACCATCCATAAGACATAGCTTCCAAGCCTAGCAGAGGCTGCACATGGTCTGACTCATCTGGGTAAGGAAGGTATGTGTGAACTTGTGGGTGCATTTTGGTGCGTACCAGGATTCTCTTCACAGGCTGTTAAGAGAGCAATGGTCTGTCTTACTTGCTTGAGAAAGAACACTGGGAAGACAATACAGAGCCATCCCATATTTCTCCTACAGACGGACCTTTTCAGGTAATACAAAACGACGCCATCCAATTACCACCCTGCAGGTATTTAAAGTATGTATTAGTTTGTATTGACATTTTCTCTAATTAGATAGAAGCCTATCAAGCTGCCTCTAATGGTGTTGTTTTTACTGCTAAGAAAATTGTTCAGGAATTTGTGTGTAGATTTGGTATTCCCAAAGTGATAGAAAGTGATAGGGGTACTCTGGTGATGTCTTTCAGAACATGTGTAAACCTATGGGAATCAATAACAGACTTCATACCCCTTACCGACCATAAGATAATGGCTGACACTGGATTGGCGTGGCCAGAAGCTTTGCCGCTAGTCCTCCATAGCATCAGAACCACTCTCAGACCTCCTCTTAATCTGTCCCCCTTTGAGATACTTTTTGAAAGACAACCTCATTTGATCATAGGTCCACAGGACGATTTGAAGTGCGAAATTGAAGGGACTGTGCAGTATCTCATAAAACTGAGCAGACAGCTAAAACAACAGTAAAAGAAACTCAAAATGCTGTCACCTGGTATGCCAGAAACAAACTGTCATGATGTTGAACCTAAGGAATATGTTATGATCCGCAATTTCTTATGCTCAGGTTGTTTAACAGACCGTTGGGAAGACCCTTACCAAGTGTCGATGACCAGTACTACATCTCTGACGGTAGCAGAAAGAGATACTTGAGTCCATTTTACCCACTACAGGAAAGTTAACCACCCGAAGAAGGTACAAGACAAAGTCGAGACTGACAACACAGACCTGTCAATTGCAAACCTGTTCCGGGAGAACTAAAGACTGCAGCTAAAACACCTGAGCCAAAGACGTGTACAGACTAGTATCCCAGCAATGGAGTGGCAAGTTTTATATTTTTCTTGTTCCAGGATTTTTCTCCTTTTCATTTTTTTTTCAGGACATTCTATTTTTGTGACGGAGGACAGATGATGGACAGAGGGTCCGGTAGTGATATTGATGAAGTGGAGTTGGAAAAAAGGTTGATAAAACAATCAGTGCAGCATGTTGTCAAACTCAGTTCAGGGGTCATGAAAAGATCTGCTAGCTATGGAACTCGGAGACAATGTGAGGGGCTATTGTATCTGTGAGTACTGTGGGTCCCCAGTTAAAGAGAAGTGCATCCAACAATGCCAGTCCAATAGTAATCTGGATTTGGGCAGGCATCCTCTAGAGGATTATCATTCCATAGTGGGTAAGGTCCTAAACCAAACTGAGTGTTGGGTGTGCTCTCACGTACCTCAGGGACAACATAATGTAGGATTAGTACCATTCCCAGAAAACGTCTCTGAGGTCCTTGAATTACGTGGAGGAAGGTCCATAGACGGGAGGTATAATATCACTAGGTCCCTAGTCTAAAGCTTCGCCAATACTCCTTAGACCGGTCTTTGCTGTGTCTAAATATCTCACATATAGAGAGACTGGAGAATTGGGAAGCTGGCCTATTGGATCAGACAATGGCTCGCCACACCAATTCTGATAGGAGACTCTCAAGATCACCAATAACCAGGAATAGTGCTGGACATCATAGACGAGGACGTACTAACAAACATAGGATAGTATCCATTGGGAAAGTTCCTCTTAGTTATTATCAAAATGTTATCCATGCTGAAACGTGTCTTGAACAGATGGAGACAATAGGCATGGGTAGTTTCGTCAAAACGTTATGTAATATTATCCATGATAGTAATGTACCTTATGTCGTCCCAGATGAGGTGTACTATGGTTGTGGAAGAAAGGCTTATTCCTGGTTATCTCCGAGTTCCAAGGGTTTATGTTTTATAGGTAAATTGGTCCCAGAAGTTATGACCCTTACACATGACGAAATGATTGATATCCATAGAACTACATCACCTCCATACATACACACACAGTATAGACATCGTGGCAAAATAAATATGATCCCTGGTGAAGAACATGTAGCTACACAGTTAATTAGTGAAACCACTGGCTTCCAAATTATGGTTGCATTAGATCCCACCAGGATCGCTCGGGGAACTTTAAATTTTAGGTATAATCAATACCTGGCTAAATTGATAGACAACATCACAGAGATGTATGATGACACTTTCAGGTATACGGGTAAGGAGCTACAGGCTTATAAAAAGGAGTTAGTGCAACATAGACTGGTGTTAAATTATCTCACATCTATTACTGGTGGATATTGTGTGACTTTGGCAACCCAATTTGGTGTCAAATGTTGCACATACATTACCAATAATACCGATGACCCCAAAGAAGTTATTGACCGGAGAATGGATGAAATGTTACAATTAAAATGGGGATTTCAGAAGAATCATAATTCTTCACTGTACGTGATAAAGGAAAAAGTAACAAAATGGTTCTCTGGTCTAGGGGAGTGGGTACAGGAAATGGTTGTTAGTGTAGGTAAGCTTCTTATTCTTATACTTGGTGTCATTTTAGTAATTGGCTTATGTGTCAGATCTGTTCCTACTGTGTTGAAGTGTGGAAAACGTTCCACCGAGGTAAACATTGAAAATTAAACTGTAATGGTGGTGAGAAGCACAGGTATCAAGATTGATGAAGAACTGCATTATAATCCTGAAATCGAAAGCACAATCAAGTAATAAAAATGTGAATAGGTTTAGTCATGCTTAATTATATGTATAGTAAATGTTACACCAGACATTATAGAAAATGTAGTCCTAATTTCCCCAAGCATCCTTTATAGGTTAGAGGAGTTCCCACATCCTACCAATGATCCTCAGAGGATCAGTTGATTGCGTATAAGGGTTGTCTTACCCTTTCCTGAGGCACATTATTGAATAAACAATGTCTGATTTGTCTTATACCGTATATAAAAAAATAAAATATGTATATATATATATATATATATATATATATTTTTTTTTTATATATATATATATATATATGTCTGACTAAATATGATAAGAAGAACATATGATAGTGTTTTGTGAACTATAAAAGGGTGGACTGTTAAAGTCAAATAATTGGAGAAGTTGTTTGCAATTATTATCTATCGATACGATCGTCTTTGTATGAAAACATGCGACTAGCATGCTACGGCGTGCTAGCGTATATTTGCATATCACATGCGAATGCATTTTTATACATATGCATATTTATACATTTGCACACATACATATTCACTTATAAAATGGTTCCTACACACTGTCTTTATAACCAGGGTTAATAGAGTTATTTATAGTTATTAATAATAATGTAAGATTTACCTTATAGAGATCTAATGTTCAGGATACAGAGGACATATCATGTTTGGTATTATTCTAATTCCCTATTTATTTGCAGACATCCTTTCCTTTCGGCAAAGAGATTGCACCTTGCGTATGCAACTTATGGATGATGTTAGCAGAGCTGCTGTAGGGGGGTCAGGGTAACGCTTGTTAGCAGAGCTGCAGTAGGGGGTCAGGGTGACGCATGTTAGCAGAGCTGCAGTAGGGGGTCAGGGTGACGCATGTTAGCAGAGCTGCAGTAGGGGGTCAGGGTGACGCATGTTAGCAGAGCTGCAGTAGGGGGTCAGGGTGACGCATGTTAGCAGAGCTGCATTAGGGGGTCAGGGTGACGCATGTTAGCAGAGCTGCAGTAGGGGGTCAGGGTGAGGCATGTTAGCAGAGCTGCAGTAGGGGGTCAGGGTGACGCATGTTAGCAGAGCTGCATTAGGGGGTCAGGGTGACGCATGTTAGCAGAGCTGCAGTAGGGGATCAGGGTGACGCATGATAGCAGAGCTGCAGTAGGGGGTCAGGGTGACGCATGTTAGCAGAGCTGCAGTAGGGGGTCAGGGTAACGCTTGTTAGCAGAGTTGCAGTAGAGGGTCAGGGTGACGCATGTTAGCAGAGCTGCAGTAGGGGGTCAGGGTGACGCATATTAGCAGAGCTGCAGTAGGGGGTCAGGGTGACGCATGATAGCAGAGCTGCAGTAGGGGGTCAGGGTGACGCATGATAGCAGAGCTGCAGTAGGGGGTCAGGGTGACGCATGATAGCAGAGCTGCAGTAGGGGGTCAGGGTGACGCATGTTAGCAGAGCTGCAGTAGGGGGTCAGGGTGACGCATGTTAGCAGAGCTGCAGTAGGGGGTCAGGGTGACGCATGTTAGCAGAGCTGCAGTAGAGGGTCAGGGTGACGCTTGTTAGCAGAGCTGCAGTAGGGGGGTCAGGGTAACGCTTGTTAGCAGAGCTGCAGTAGGGGGTCAGGGTGACGCATGTTAGCAGAGCTGCATTAGGGGGTCAGGGTGACGCATGTTAGCAGAGTTGCAGTAGGGGGATCAGGGTAACGCATGATAGCAGAGCTGCAGTAGGGGGATCAGGGTAACGCATGATAGCAGAGCTGCAGTAGGGGGTCAGGGTGACGCATGTTAGCAGAGCTGCATTAGGGGGTCAGGGTAACGCATGTTAGCAGAGCTGCAGTAGGGGGTCAGGGTGACGCATGTTAGCAGAGCTGCAGTAGGGGGTCAGGGTGATGCATGTTAGCAGAGCTGCAGTAGGGGGTCAGGGTAACGCATGTTAGCAGAGCTGCAGTAGGGGGTCAGGGTGACGCATGTTAGCAGAGCTGCAGTAGGGGGTCAGGGTGACGCATGTTAGCAGAGCTGCAGTAGGGGGTCAGGGTGATGCTTGTTAGCAGACCTGCAGTAGGGGGTCAGGGTGACGCATGTTAGCAGAGCTGCAGTAGGGGGTCAGGGTGACGCATGTTAGCAGAGCTGCAGTAGGGGGTCAGGGTGACGCATGTTAGCAGAGCTGCAGTAGGGGGTCAGGGTGACGCATGTTAGCAGAGCTGCAGTAGGGGGTCAGGGTGACGCATGTTAGCAGAGCTGCAGTAGGGGGTCAGGGTGACGCATGTTAGCAGAGCTGCAGTAGGGGGTCAGGGTGACGCATGTTAGCAGAGCTGCAGTAGGGGGTCAGGGTGACGCATGTTAGCAGAGCAGTAGAAGGGGGTCAGGGTAACGCTGAATAATGGATTTTACCTCCATCGTTCATATCTGAACATTTCAATTTTGGGGTTTAGCGTCCTTAAGTGTTTTTTGAAACTATGAATGTTTTGTACATCCACATACTAGCTTGATCTATGGCATTCTGCTCCCCACCATGAATACTTTAGTCCCTGCCAGGCAGGGCATGCTCAGATTTGTAATTCCACAATATCTGGAGAGTCGCAGTTTGAAAGTAAAGATAATTCCCCAGGCTGCCCCCTCACCATCTTGTGCTCTGCCAGATACCGGATGATCTCCCGCACGCCCGAGCTGATGAGGTTGGAGGTGTAGCCCAGTAAGATGGTGCATCCGCCAGGGGACGAGAGCTTGGTTTTGATCTGCAGAGGGAAGGATACACACATGAAGGAGAGACAGGTTACTCTCTTGCATGTACTTATATTACGCTGGAATTAGATTACATGGATGTGTTATCTATCATTTGTACATGTGCAATATAACAATCCACAATATTCTATGAAAATACAACATATACAAATCCAATGCAAAAAAGGGATGTCATTTGGGGTGTTGCTATGAGATAAAGCACCCCATGTATATAAGGTCATGTCGAGTGTTGCTATGAAATATATACATGGTGTGCTGTAAGGACATTTGGGGCGTTGCTATGAGATACAGCACACCATGTATATAAGCTTAGTGGGGCATTGTTATGAGATAAAAGCAGGCGAGATACAGTACCCTATTTATATGATGTCACTAGGGGCGTGGCTTATAGGTGCGAGATAGAGGGGTTTATGTATCAAGTAGTGAAAAGCGTGGAGAAGTGGACCAGTGGAGAATTTGACCATAGCAACCAATCAGCTTTGAAGTAGCATTTATCAAGTAAAGTCTATAAAATAATAGGTAGGAGCTGATTGGTTGCTATGGGCAACTTCTCCACGCTTTTCACATAAACCCCACAGTACCTTATTTATACTATGTCACTGGTAGGCGTTGCTCATAGGTGTGAGATACAGTACCTTATTTATACTATGTCACTGGTGCGTTGCTCATAGGTGTGAGATACAGTACCTTATGTATACTATGTCACTGGGGGCGTTGCTCATAGGTGTGAGATACAGTACCTTATTTATACTACGTCACTGGGGGCGTTGCTCATAGGTGTGAGATACAGTACCTTATTTATACTACGTCACTGGGGGCGTTGCTCATAGGTGTGAGATACAGTACCTTATTTATACTATGTCACTGGGGTGTTGCTCATAGGTGTGAGATACAGTACCTTATTTATACTATGTCACTGGTGCGTTGCTCATAGGTGTGAGATACAGTACCTTATTTATACTACGCCACTGGGGGCTGTTGCTCATAGGTATGAGATACAGTACCTTATTTATACTATGTCACTGGGGGCTGTTGCTCATAGGTGTGAGATACAGTACCTTATTTATACTATGTCACTGGTAGGCGTTGCTCATAGGTGTGAGATACAGTACCTTATTTATACTACGTCACTGGTGCGTTGCTCATAGGTGTGAGATACAGTACCTTATTTATACTACGTCACTGGGGGCGTTGCTCATAGGTGTGAGATACAGTACCTTATTTATACTATGTCACTGGGGTGTTGCTCATAGGTGTGAGATACAGTACCTTATTTATACTATGTCACTGGTGCGTTGCTCATAGGTGTGAGATACAGTACCTTATGTATACTATGTCACTGGGGGCTGTTGCTCATAGGTGTGAGATACAGTACCTTATTTGTACTATGTCACTGGGGGCGTTGCTCATAGGTGTGAGATACAGTACCTTATTTATACTATGTCACTGGGGGCGTTGCTCATAGGTGTGAGATACAGTACCTTATGTATACTATGTCACTGGGGGCTGTTGCTCATAGGTGTGAGATACAGTACCTTATGTATACTATGTCACTGGGGCGTTGCTCATAGGTGTGAGATACAGTACCTTATTTATACTACGCCACTGGGGGCTGTTGCTCATAGGTGTGAGATACAGTACCTTATTTATACTATGTCACTGGGGTGTTGCTCATAGGTGTGAGATACAGTACCTTATTTATACTACGTCACTGGGGTGTTGCTCATAGGTGTGAGATACAGTACCTTATTTATACTACGTCACTGGGGGCGCTGCTCATAGGTGTGAGATACAGTACCTTATTTATACTACGTCACTGGGGGCGTTGCTCATAGGTGTGAGATACAGTACCTTATTTATACTACGTCACTGGGGGCGTTGCTCATAGGTGTGAGATACAGTACCTTATTTATACTACGTCACTGGGCTGTTGCTCATAGGTGTGAGATACAGTACCTTATTTATACTACGTCACTAGTAGGCGTTGCTCATAGGTGTGAGATACAGTACCTTATTTATACTATGTCACGGGGGGCGTTGCTCATAGGTGTGAGATACAGTACCTTATTTATTCTATGTCACTGGGGGTGTTGCTCATAGGTGTGAGATACAGTACCTTATTTGTATTATGTCACTGGGAGTATGGCTTAAAAGGTGTGTGAAATACAGTACCCTATTTATATGATGTCACTGGGGGCGTGACTCATAGGTGTGAGATACAGTACCCTATCTGTATGATGTCACTGGGAGTATGGCTTAAAAGGTGTGTGAGATACAGTGCCCTATTTATAGGTCATCATTGGGGGCGTGGCTCATAGGTGTGAGATACAGTACCTTATTTATACTATGTCACTGGGGGCGTTGCTCATAGGTGTGAGATACAGTACCTTATGTATACTATGTCACTGGGGGCTGTTGCTCATAGGTGTGAGATACAGTACCTTATGTATACTATGTCACTGGGGCGTGGCTCATAGGTGTGAGATAGAGTACTTTATTTATATGCTGTAATTAGGGGTGTTTTTCAGAGGTTTGAGACATGATAAATTATTTATGTGATGTCATTGGGGGTGTAGCTATAAGATTTAAAACAAAATTACTTTATTTCCCATTATTTTTTTCTCCCCATAACATATAGCTGAAGCAGATTATTCCCCTCCCTTTATCAACAATCCGTCCTGACTGCAGTGTAAATTCAGATTTGTCAGTCCCATTCCTGGTAGACCGCCTCTGACACTTCCTACCCCCTTGCACACATCCCTACGTGTCCACCTTCTTACCATGTTGTTGATCTCCCGCACCGCCTGTCCGTAGTGGAAAGCCTGAAAGCCGGTGGTTAGGTAACTCTGCAGCAATGCTTCATAGTTGACCCCGCTATTGAAGTCATAACCTCTGACCTGGGGCGTGTCCTCTGGCAGAGAGTCACTGGGCATCAGCACTGCCCCCTTTGCATCGCTGGGCAGACCCTCTGCCATAGTGGTGTTCTGAGCCTGCAATAAAGCATGTATATGAATGGAGTACTTTATCAATGCTGGACACCATGAAGTAAAGGAGACATCATCTAGGGGTACAGACAGATGGTGCTTTGGAATAGGGGGCATTATTTATCCAACATAGTGACCGGACAACACAAAGGCATCCCCTTCCTGCAGGCTTTAGTCCCCCCCCCCCGAAATAGTGACACCAGGGCGTATAGAGGGTGAATTCACTTAGTGGCGCTGAGCCGCAGGGTGCCTCTGGAGCCGCAGGGTGCCTCTGGAGCAGAGATTTCCCACCTCTGTATGAAATGGTAATGTGCTTCTCAATAATCACTGGCTCCCCCCAGAAAGTATAGTAGTATTATTATTATTATTATTATTCTTTTCTGAAAACAGTAAGAGGGGGTCGCACCAATGTGCAGCTATGTCCGCAAGGAAGAGGAGGCTGCATTTCATCCAGTCCATACAGCGGGGTTAATGAACATGCGACCTCATACCTGCTGTGGAACTACAAATCCCAGCACGCCCTGACACATCACGACTCAATAACAAAATCGCTATCACCTTGCGCCGTATCGTACGAAGTCACCTATGGGGCAGATGTACCAAGCTTTGGCGAGGGATAAAGTGGAGAGAGATAAACTACCAACCAATCAGCTACCAACTGTCATTTTTTTAAACACAGCCTATAACATGACAGTTAGGAGCTGATTGGCTTGTACTTTATCGATGTCCAAGGCTTAGTACATCTCCCCCCCATAATATGTGTAGAGCATTACATCAGTGACACACACGTTATTATGAACATGAATTTATACAGCACCTGTGTAATCTCTGCGACACAGTACAAATAGGGACAATCATGGTAATAAAACACTGAAGCCTCATATTATAAACTAATACCACTACACTGGAAGCGCTGTGCATTAAGATTAAGCATTAAGAGACACAATGACTAAACAGACACTCACCCGGATACACACCCTCCTCCTCCAGAGTATACAGCTATATGTGCCTGCCAAACACCAGAGGACAGTCCAGGTTTTAGGGATATCCATGCTTAAGCACAGGTGACTTAATTAGTGACTCGGTCATTTTAATGTAACCATCTGTGCTCAAGAAAGGATATCCTTAAAACGTGGCCTGTCCACTGAGGAACAAGTAAGGGAAAACGGGTTCATGTCACAATGTCGACAGCTTTGCCGAACAAGGTAAGTCACCGCTGGACAACCAGGACTGTTTGTTGACATCTTAATTATGTCGACATGTTAAGCATGTTAACATTCTGACCATGTAGACATTCTCATGTCGACAGTATACCCCACACATTTGCCTGCAACCCTCTCACATTTTATACCCAACACTAAACCAGTTGTAAATAAATAAAATATTATCATTATAACCCATGTGTATTATGGGTCAGATCTGCGATAGATCCCCAGTGTGTATAACCTTGGCCTTTCACTCTTTCTATATATTTTTTTAATCCCCCAACCTTGGAAATATCGGTAGGTTTTTAAAAAACTACAGTAAAAAACAATGGGACAGACAAAGCGGTAAGAGGGCGCAACTCAAAAGCTTACACTCTATAGGACAATAGGAGTTTAATACACAGGGTTAAACCTTCCATATTACATATTAGTCCAGCCTGACTGTAATGGGAAATAGTGACTGGTCAGCAATGGGACTGGCTGACATAGTTGGGGGTCCAAGTAAGAACAGAACAGTGCGTCGCCCAGGCCCAACTGCAGGTAGGGCTATGGTGATGCCAATCCTATAAGGTAGGGACAGTGGTTCTCAAACTCGGTCCTCAGGACCCCACACAGTTCATGTTTGCCAGGTCTCCGAGCAGGTGCACATGTGTATTCGTTACTCACTGACACATTTTAAAAGAGCCACAGGTGGAGCTAATTATCTCACTTCTTTATTTATTATTTATTACCAGTTATTTATATAGCGCACACATATTCCGCAGCGCTTTACAGAGAATATCTTACCATTCACATCAGTCCCTGCCCCAGTGGAGCTTACAATCTATTTCCCTATGACATGCACACGAACATACACACTATGGTCAATTTTTTGTAGGGAGCCAATTAACCTACCTGTATAATTTTGGAGTGTGGGAGGAAACCGGAGTACCCAGAGGAAACCCAAGCAAGCACAGGGAGAATATACAAAGTCCACACAAGTCGGGCCGTAGTGGGAATCAAACCCATGACCTCAGTGCTGTAAGGCAGTAACGCTAACCATTACACCATCTGTGCTGCCCTCACTTGTGATTATGTGAGAGACCTGGAAAACATGCACTGTTTGGCGTCTTGAGGACAGAGGCCCTGATTCAGAGCCGGACACTCTGACAGTGCGCTGGCTCTGAATCAGAGCCGTCCTGCTCTTTTTTTAGAACGGCCTCCTGGTCGCTCGCATAGCTGTTGGTGACCACCCACAGCTATAGCGAGCGGCCAGAAAGATGGTCACGATGGTCAAGACCATCGCGACCATCGGGCTTGCAACGAGACCCTTGTGGTAGGGGCTTGTTGCCGCAAGCCCTGGAGTGCTTTTGGCTCTATCAGAGCCGAAAGCACTCCCACTGACATCACTTGTGATGTCAGTGGGGCCGGCCCCAGACGGGAGGCGTTCCCATAGGAACATCTCCGTCTGGCCAGCCACGCCCACCAACGGGGGCGTGCTGTCACTCACCATCGTCAGCACGCCCCCTTTGGTACGAGACCCATAGCGACGGCTTGGCTGTCGCTATCCGGGTCTCGCGCATGCGCACGACGGAGCCGGGTCCGTCGTGCGCATTCGCACTGGGCCAACATCGACCCGCTTGCGAGCACTCATGAGCGAGTCTGAATTAGGTAGGAATATCATTAACTGGTATGGAGCACAGGTTCTCAAACTCGGTCCTCGGGACCCCAAACAATGCATCTTTTCCAGGTCTCCTCACAGAATCACATAATTTGCTCCACCTGTGGACCTTTAAAATGTGTCAGAGATTATGAAACACACCTGTGCACCTGCTGGGTGACCTGGAAAACGTGACCTGTGTGAGAACCACTGGTATAGAGAATAGCAGAGGACCTAGTACCGAGCCTTGTGGCACAACAGCCGATATAGGAAGGGGAGAGGAGATGGATCCAGAGAAAAGAGCAGCTTGATGAATAGGATGTGAACCAGGTTAGGACACTGGTCCTGATTCAGCATGGAAAGCTATAGCAACCGCGTACGCAGAACAGACGATTGTTGCGTACCGCGCTTGGGCGCCAATCTCTCTGAGAGTACAGACGCACTGTGGAATCCATTGCAGAGTGAGTGACAGGCCGCAAACGTTTGGGGGTGATGACTTGGGAGTGGTTGCACAAACGCAGGCGTGCCTGTCCTTTAGAACCCCGTTGCATGGGCATGCATAAATTAGCCACTGAGATTGCCTACGCAGCCTGAGTACTCACTGCGTGCACCGAGATTTGCAGCTTCTGCGACGGGTCAGACCTGCTGTAATTGTGCATGAGGGGCCGATATGCTCTGATGTATAAGCAGGACTGCCAGGTGTTACTGATGTGAGAGGGCAGCAGTGGGCGTCTCTAAGTTGGCTGAGCGGTGGCAGGCATTAGCGTATATTCGCAGCTTCATTACATGCGATTACGCAGTTGCGATCGTAGTTGTGACCTATGCTGAATCAGGCCCACTGTCCCACACAGCCAGGTAAGGCAGCATTTGTATGAGACGCGAGTGGTCCACAGTGTGAAATCCAGCCAACAGGTCCAGGAGAATTAGAAGTGAGAAGTGTGGAGCAGGATGATGTATGGTAGAAAAGCTGCCAGAGGGTGCAGGGAAGGGACGGAGCAGGGTGATGTATGGTAGAAAAGCTGCCATAGGGTGCAGGGAAAGGACGGAGCAGGGTGATGTATGGTAGAGAAGCTGCCGGAGGGTGCAGGGAAGGGACAGAGCAGGGTGATGTATGGTAGAGAAGCTGCCGGAGGGTGTAGGGAAGGGACGGAGCAGGGTGATGTATGGTAGAGAAGCTGCCGGAGGGTGCAGGAAAGGGACGGAGCAGGGTGATGTATGGTAGAGAAGCTGCCGGAGGGTGCAGGGAAGGGACAGAGCAGGGTGATGTATGGTAGAGAAGCTGCCGGAGGGTGCAGGGAAGGGACAGAGCAGGGTGATGTATGGTAGAGAAGCTGCCGGAGGGTGCAGGGAAGGGACGGAGCAGGGTGATGTATGGTAGAGAAGCTGCCGGAAGGTGCAGGGAAATGACAGAGCAGGGTGATGTATGGTAGAGAAGCTGCCGGAGGGTGCAGGGAAGGGACAGAGCAGGGTGATGTATGGTAGAGAAGCTGCCGGAGGGTGCAGGGAAGGGACAGAGCAGGATGATGTATGGTAGAAAAGCTGCCAGAGGGTGCAGGGAAGGGACAGAGCAGGGTCATGTATGGTAAAGAAGCTGCCGGAGGGTGCAGGGAAGGGACGGAGCAGGGTGATGTATGGTAGAAAAGCTGCCAGAGGGTGCAGGGAAGGGACAGAGCAGTATGTATGTATGGTAAAGAAGCTGCCGGAGGGTGCAGGGAAGGGACAGAACAGGGTGATGTATGGTAGAGAAGCTGCCAGAGGGTGCAGGGAAGGGACGGAGCAGGGTGATGTATGGAAGAGAAGCTGCCGGAGGGTGCAGGGAAGGGATGGAGCAGGGTGATGTAAGGAATATAAGCTGCCGGAGGGTGCAGGGAAGGGACGGAGCAGGGTGATATATGGAAGAACAGCTGCCAGAGGGTGCAGGGAAGGGACGGAGCAGGGTGATGTATGGTAGAGAAGCTGCCAGAGGGTGCAGGGAAGGGACGGAGCAGGGTGATGTATGGTAGAGAAGCTGCCTGAGGGTGCGGGGAAGGGACGGAGCAGGGTGATGTAAGGAATAGAAGCTGCCAGAGGGTGCAGGGAAGGGTGGAGCAGGGTGATGTATGGTAGAGAAGCTGCCAGAGGGTGCAGGGAAGGGACGGAGCAGGGTGATGTATGTTAGAGAAGCTGCCAGAGGGTGCAGGGAAGGGACGCAGCAGGGTGATGTATGGTAGAGAAGCTGCCGGAGGGTGCAGGGAAGGGACGGAGCAGGGTGATGTATGGTAGAGAAGCTGCCGGAGGGTGCAGGGGAGGAACGGAGCAGGGTGATGTAGGGTAGAGAAGCTGCCAGAGGGTGCAGGGAAGGGACGGAGCAGGGTGATGTAGGGTAGAGAAGCTGCCAGAGGGTGCAGGGAAGGGACGGAGCAGGGTGATGTAGGGTAGAGAAGCTGCCAGAGGGTGCAGGGAAGGGACGGAGCAGGGTGATGTATGGTAGAGAAGCTGCCAGAGGGTGCAGGGAAGGGACGGAGCAGGGTGATGTATGGAAGAGAAGCTGCCGGAGGGTGCAGGGAAGGGATGGAGCAGGGTGATGTAAGGAATATAAGCTGCCGGAGGGTGCAGGGAAGGGACGGAGCAGGGTGATATATGGAAGAACAGCTGCCAGAGGGTGCAGGGAAGGGACGGAGCAGGGTGATGTATGGTAGAGAAGCTGCCAGAGGGTGCAGGGAAGGGACGGAGCAGGGTGATGTATGGTAGAGAAGCTGCCTGAGGGTGCGGGGAAGGGACGGAGCAGGGTGATGTAAGGAATAGAAGCTGCCAGAGGGTGCAGGGAAGGGTGGAGCAGGGTGATGTATGGTAGAGAAGCTGCCAGAGGGTGCAGGGAAGGGACGGAGCAGGGTGATGTATGTTAGAGAAGCTGCCAGAGGGTGCAGGGAAGGGACGCAGCAGGGTGATGTATGGTAGAGAAGCTGCCGGAGGGTGCAGGGAAGGGACGGAGCAGGGTGATGTATGGTAGAGAAGCTGCCGGAGGGTGCAGGGGAGGAACGGAGCAGGGTGATGTAGGGTAGAGAAGCTGCCAGAGGGTGCAGGGAAGGGACGGAGCAGGGTGATGTAGGGTAGAGAAGCTGCCAGAGGGTGCAGGGAAGGGACGGAGCAGGGTGATGTAGGGTAGAGAAGCTGCCAGAGGGTGCAGGGAAGGGACGGAGCAGGGTGATGTATGGTAGAGAAGCTGCCAGAGGGTGCAGGGAAGGGACGGAGCAGGGTGATGTATGGTAGAGAAGCTGCCAGAGGGTGCAAGGAAGGGACGGAGCAGGGTGATGTATGGTAGAGAAGCTGCCAGAGGGTACAGGGAAGGGACGGAGCAGGGTGATGTATGGTAGAGAAGCTGCCAGAGGGTGCAGGGAAGGGACGGAGCAGGGTGATGTATGGTAGAGAAGCTGCCAGAGGGTGCAGGGAAGGGACGGACCAGGGTGAAGTATGGTAGAGAAGCTGCCTGAGGGTGCAGGGAAGGGACGGAGCAGGTGGAGCAGGTAGGAAGCAGGTTCTTGGGCAGTTGGAGGTTGGAGAGATCGGGGTGGGGGATGAGAAGAGAGTCAGATGTATGAAAAGGCGTTTGGGTTAATAAATCTGACCGGCGATAAGAGTTTAGACATGTCCATAGCGTTTCATGCAGATAGCTTGTATGCCATGTACAGTATAACACATCAGTAGCACACATGACATGTGCAGTATAATGCATCAGTGACACACATATATATATAACATACAAGTGAAATATACAGTAAAACACATGAGTAACACACATGCAGCAACATGTATAGTATATCAGAAATGCATACATGTGACGTGCAGTATAACACATCAGTGACACACATACATGTGACATGTGCATATAACACCTCAGTAGCACCCATACATGTATATACAGTATAACACATCAGTAGCACCCATGCATGTGACATGTACAGTATAACGGGAAGCAGTCGGGAAGCTGATGGTCGAAATCCCGACCATCGGCTTCCCGACTGTCTAATCATGGCAAGGTACAAATGACAGGCGTCGAAATCCCGACGCCTGTCATTAGACCTACCCTGGGAGCCCGACACCCGGATTACCAATCGAAGGGCGTGGACAGCCGCGGTGGGGGTTAGTTTAGGGCATAGGTCTTCAAACTTGGCCCTCCAGCTGCTATGGAACTACACATCCCAGCATGCACTACCACCTTCTTGATATAACAGCATGCTAAAACTATGGCAGTGCATGCTGGGATGTGTAATTCCACAGCAGCTTGAGGGCCAAGTTTGAAGACCCCTGGTTTAGGGGCTCCCGGGGGGGACATAGGGTTAGGCACGCCCCTGTGAGGTTAGGGTTGGGCTAGGTCAAGGGGGGGTTAGAGTTAGGGTTAGGCACCCCCCGGGAGACTTGGGGTTAGTCTGCGGGGAAGGGGGGGTTAGGTACTTGGGGGTAGGTTAGGGTTAGGCACCCCTAAGTGAGGATTATGGTTAGAGGGCAATAGGTTAGTAATTACCTTTCTGGCTTCGGCATCTTCACCCCTGCCGGGCTTCCACCGTCGGGATCAGAACCATAAATCATACTGATTCCAGTAAAACACATCAGTATAACTCATGCATGTGACATGTACAGTATAACACCTCAGTAGCACCCATGCATGTGACATGTACAGTATAACACCTCAGTAGCACCCATGCATGTGACATGTACAGTATAATATATCAATAGCACCCATGCATGTGACATGTACAGTATAACACATCATTAGCACCCATGCATGTGACATGTACAGTATAACACCTCAGTAGCACCCATACATGTGACATGTACAGTATAACACCTCAGTAGCACCCATGCATGTGACATGTAGAGTATAACACCTCAGTAGCACCCATGCATGTGACATGTACAGTATAACACCTCAGTAGCACCCATGCATGTGACATGTACAGTATAACACCTCAGTAGCACCCATGCATGTGACATGTACAGTATAATACATCAATAGCACCCATGCATGTGACATGTAGAGTAGAACACCTCAGTAGCACCCATGCATGTGACATGTAGAGTATAACACCTCAGTAGCACCCATGCATGTGACATGTAGAGTATAACACCTCAGTAGCACCCATGCATGTGACATGTAGAGTATAACACCTCAGTAGCACCCATGCATGTGACATGTAGAGTATAACACCTCAGTAGCACCCATGCATATCACATGTACAGTATAACACCTCAGTAGCACCCATGCATGTGACATGTAGAGTATAACACCTCAGTAGCACCCATGCATGTGACATGTAGAGTATAACACCTCAGTAGCACCCATGCATGTGACATGTAGAGTATAACACCTCAGTAGCACCCATACATGTGACATGTACAGTATAACACCTCAGTAGCACCCATGCATGTGACATGTACAGTATAATACATCATTAGCACCCATGCATGTGACATGTACAGTATAACAGCTCAGTGGCACCCATACACGTGACATACATACAGCGTAACATACATGTGACATACAGTGTAACACATACATGTGACATACATACAGTGTAACACATACATGTGACATACATACATACAGTGCAACACATACATGTGACATACATACATACATACAGTGTAACACACATACCTCCATGTTCCGGACCCGGCTCACATTTCTCAACGCTCTCTCCTACAGAAACTGCCCACACAGTGACTAGGACAAAGCCCCGGATGGGGGCGGGGCCAGTACACATTCTCATTACTGCTCATTGGACTGTAGAGTGGCAACGCCCACCATGGGACGTGCCAGAGGAGGGGCGTTGTTACATGATATTATACGTCCGTCCTTCCGACCCCGTATCTTGGCGGGGCCTTCTGGCTGTCACATTATCTCCCGGGCCCGCATCAACTCAGCACTCACCTATCCCAAGACCAGACCCGGCACACAACTCCCCAGTCCCCACACACACCTGAGCCGACACCAGCGCACCCCCCTCCCCGGTGTCCTTAGTCCAGGCAGCGAGCTCATGTGGCTGCAGTAGTAATGCATGTGTGAGATGCAGGAGTGGTTGCTGTGAGTGCAATGTGTAAGTCAGCCAGGTGCCCAGGGATGCGGCCATCATGGTCAGGAGTGCAGCGGTCATGGACTCATGGTCAGGGGTGTGACAGCCCTGGCCAGGTCCTTAGGGATGCTTCCCCCTTGGTCAGGGCCTCAGGGGTGCTGCTGTCATGCATGGTCTTGGGGCTGCAATCATTGTCAGGTCCTCGGGTGCTGCTGTGGCCGTCTGGGTGTGAGGTGTGGTCATCAGGGTTAGTTGCTCAGGTGCTCTACTGTCAAGGCATCAGGTGTGCGTCCATCAGAGTCAGGTGTGGACCATCAGAGTCGTGTCGGGTGCATTCATCAAGAGTCGGGGTGTCAGGTGTGCGACAATCAGAATTGGTGTCAGTGGTGTGACCATCAGGGTGTCAGGTGTGCGACCATCCGAGTCGGTGTCAGGTGTGCGACCATCAGTGTCGGGTGCGACTATCTGAGTCAGGGTGTTGGGTGCGACCATCAGAGTCAGGGGTACAACCATCGGTGTCAGGGGTGCGACCATCAGAGTCAAAGTGTCAGGTGTGCTTCCATCCGAGTCAGGTGTGCGACCATCAGAGTCAGGGTGTCGGATGTGCGACCATCAGAGTCGGTGTCGGGTGTGACTATCAGGGTCAGGGTGTCAGGTGTGCGACCATCAGAGTCAGGTGTGTAACCATCAGAGTCGGTGTCAGGGGTGTGACTATCAGGGTCAGGGTGTCAGGTGTGCGACCATCAGAGTCGGTGTCGGGTGTGCGACCATCAGAGTCAGAGTCTTGTGTGTTTTGTGGGACTGACATCGGGAGTTCTCCATGGGTGGAGGTAGTTGAGCCATATGCATGACCACTAAAAGATACTAAGGAGCATGATGGCACTATACAAATAAATGTTAATAATATATATAACATTGTGGAGCAGAGCAAACCAAGAGGCTTCCTGGGCAGGAACATTCCCTTGGTTACTATAAACACCTGTCAGAATCCCGGCGCTGTTATCCCGAAGGTAAGTAGCGAGGGTGGGGGAGGTTTCCTACTGACAGGTGTCTGTATCCTGAGCCTGACGGGATTCCGGTGTCGGGATTTTGACCGCTGGGATCCCGAGCGCCTTCATCCCCACCGCTGCACAAAAAGAAAATGTCACTTCCAATGCTGTGCCTCCATCAGGTGGGAGTGCCTGTGCAGTGCGCCTAATGTGATTAGCATAATATCCAAAATGGATGTTATTGCACATAAGGAATTACTGAAATATTGTTTTAAAAGTAATTCAAATGTTTTAATGTATTAACATTTTGGGGATGATTCAGATCATTAAGGAGGAATCTTGCTTTTTTATTCTTTTACACTGTGCATGCGCCGTAGCAGAACATGCGCAACTTTGGCGATTCAGCGTCCTACATACTCTTGCAGCTGAGTAGGTATAACTGGGTGATCCTATATTGACTTATACCCCTTTTACACTGACTTAAAAATCACGTGAACGCGCATCAACCCAGGATTTTTGACGGTGTAAATGGATCAACCCGGGTCTAGTGACCTGGGGATCTGACCCGGCTGGCTTGCAGGGTTGAGCGCAGGTCATTCCCGGGTCACTCTGCATGCTGCCCGATTGGCCAGCTTCAGTGGCGCTTGGAGATGATGGAGAGTAAAAAGCGCTGCTCACCTATGCCGGAGTGCCGTGTCAGCGCTGACCCGGCTCCGGTGTGAACTGTGCCGACCCGGGCACCGCAGTGTAAAAGGGGGTATGGTCAGGGTTGGAAACGTGTTAAAAATTGCGGATCAGACCTGGGGCTTTGGTGATGAACACAGATCGGTGAATTGTTCTTTTTGTGATTGCTGATATACAGTATGGGCCCCTTCAATCTCTTTGCACATTTTAGATCTGCCCCACCTGCAGAGATTGCCAGATCATCCCTTTAATAAGGGACACGTGAACAACACTGTTCCATGGGCCTGTAGGCACAGTTGTAGTCCAACCTATGCACCAGGTGTAGGAGCTGATGCAAATGCAGATGGACAGCGATGACTGCTACTTTCACAAGCGGATGGGTGGGCTGGGGCGGTGCGGCACCATAGATGCCCATAGACAGGCATGGAACTGCATGTATTGCTGAGCATGCAATGCGGCCGGATCAGCCCCCTTATATTTATTGGGGGACAACGCTGTGCGGCACTTGTAGATATGACCGTTTGGAATGTGCTTTAAGGTAATAGTAGTTTATAGAGTATTATGTGACAGTGGCATAGGCAACCATGATCATTAATTTGGGTTGAAGCTGGAGAGTATACCTATATCCTGAAGGCACAGCAGGGAGATATCTTTGTATCATGCCTGTGATTATTAGAGATGGGGAAATTGTAGCAGGATAAGGAAATTGGGAAATCACAAGTTGCTGTAAATTGTGTAGTTGTGGAATGAAAAGGGGGGGGTCTGAGTCGGGCTTGTATAAAGGAATATACACAGGAACATTAATATGTATCGTTAACTAAGAGCTAGTTAAAATGATTAAAACTAGTCATTACATTTGCAGTATGAGCAAATTAAAGAAAATGCTAAGAGTGAATCTTGCTACATATTCCCTCACAATGTACCACTAACACCAGCTTCTGACCACAGACTGTGACACAGTAACTCCCAAGCCGTCATTCTGGCAATGGTTGAGGAAGCATAAAGTTTGGTAATCATATTACAGTTTAATTGCTTTCTGATGACTACATTTTAATGGGGAAATGTATCAAGTATTGTGAAGAGTGGAGAAGTCGCCCAGAGCAATCAATCAGCTTTGATGTAGCATTTATCAAGTAAAGTTTCTAAAATAAGTATAAGCTTTTGGTTGCTGTGGGCAACTGCATCTCCTCCTTGCACTGCAGGGGGGTAATCCTCCTATTTCTGTATTCTGTGTGGGAAATATTCAAAGGATGAGCACAATTCACAGATTACTGTCAGTTGAGTTTAACTGAGATTTTGGAAGGTATGCAACATCTATGTAAATTGTGGAAATGTGTAAAAACTCCTAGATCCGAGCCCTACACTCCCTACCATCTTCTCCCAGACCCGAGCCCTACAGTCCCTACCATCTTCTCCCAGACCCGAGCCCTACAGTCCCTACCATCTTCTCCCAGACCCGAGCCCTACACTCCCTACCATCTTCTCCCAGACCCGAGCCCTACACTCCCTACCATCTTCTCCCAGACCCGAGTCATACACTCCCTACCATTTCCCTCCAGACCCGAGCCCTTAACTCCCTACCATCTTCTCCCAGACCCGAGCCCTTAACTCCCTACCATCTTCTCCCAGACCCGAGTCATACACTCCCTACCATTTCCCTCCAGACCCGAGCCCTTAACTCCCTACCATCTCCTCACAGATCTGAGCCCTGCACTCACTACCATTTCCTCCTAGCCTGAGCCATGCACTCACTGTTCATCCTCGATACCTAAGCCTTGTATCCACTACCATATCCTCTCAGACCAGAATCCTGCACTCACTGCCATCTCCTCCCAGATAACCTTGCACTCAATGCCATCTCCTCCCAGACCTGAACCCTGCACACACTACCATCTCCCAGACCTGAGCCTACCATTCACTACCATCTCCTCTCAGACTAGAGCCCTGCACCCACTACCATCTCCTCCCAGGCCAGAACCCTATGCTCACTATCATCTCCTCCAAGGCTTGAGCCTTGCACTCACTACCATCACCTCCAAAACATATGTCTTGCACTGACTGCCATCTTCTCCCAGACCTGAGCCCTGCACCCACTACCATCTCCTCCAAAACTTGAGCTTTTCTGCAACACAGGTCTGTACCAACCAGCATCTCCACTGATATGATCCACCACCAGCTCATAACCCTGAACCTGCACTCCGTTACATCTCCTCTCAGACTAAGCCATGAATCCACCTGCATCACCAAAAGTCAAAGTGGTACGAAGAGCGAAGTAGTGGGAGGTGTGAACGGAAATTGGGGACGTACAAGGAGATGGAATGAATATCTACAGTATTGTTTGAGTACACTGCCCAACACTCACCTACACCCATTACCCCCCTTCTACATCGCCAATGTAGCTCTGGCTCCTCTGTGACACCAACAAAGATCTCTACAAGCAGGATATCAAAGCACCAGAAAGAGCACTTCACAGGGATGAATGGGTATGAGTATTACGACTTTAGAATTTCTAAGTAGATGATAATATGTTGTTTTATACTGCCAAAGGGTACCACAGCCAAGTGCTTTAGTACATCCGTCTCATCCTTCCAGACCAAACCTGCACCCAACACCAACTTTCCAAAACCTGCACAACCATCACCTCCTGAGTCGGAGCTCTGCACACACCACCATCACCTCCTGAGTCGGAGCTCTGCACACACCACCATCACCTCCTGAGTCGGAGCTCTGCACACACCACCATCACCTCCTGAGTCGGAGCTCTGCACACACCACCATCACCTCCTGAGTCGGAGCTCTGCACACACCACCATCACCTCCTGAGTCGGAGCTCTGCACACACCACCATCACCTCCTGAGTCGGAGCTCTGCACACACCACCATCATCTCCTGAGTCGGAGCTCTGCACACACCACCATCACCTCCTGAGTCGGAGCTCTGCACACACCACCATCACCTCCTGAGTCTGAGCTTTTGCACCCATCATCTCCTCAGTGTGAGCTCTGCATCCACCGCCATCTCCTGAAATAGAGCTCTGCACCCACCCCCTTCCTCTGGAACAGACCCCAGCACCCACCACCATCTTTTTCTGGAACAGAGCACAGCACACACCACCATCTTTTTCTGGAACGGACCCCAGCACCCACCACCATCTCTTTCTGGAACGGAGCCCAGCACCCACCACCATCTCTTTCTGGAACGGAGCCCAGCACCCACCACCATCTCCTTCTGGAACGGAGCCCAGCACCCACCACCATCTCCTTCTGGAACGGAGCCCAGCACCCACCACCATCTCCTTCTGGAACGGAGCCCAGCACCCACCACCATCTCCTTCTGGAACGGAGCCCAGCACCCACCACCATCTCCTTCTGGAACGGAGCCCAGCACCCACCACCATCTCCTTCTGGAACGGAGCCCAGCACCCACCACCATCTCCTTCTGGAACGGAGCCCAGCACCCACCACCATCTCCTTCTGGAACGGAGCCCAGCACCCACCACCATCTCCTTCTGGAACGGAGCCCAGCACCCACCACCTCCTCCTCCTGGAGCGGAGCCCAGCACCCACCACCTCCTCCTCCTGGAGCGGAGCCCAGCACCCACCACCTTCTCCTCCTGGAGCGGAGCCCAGCACCCACCACCTTCTCCTCCTGGAGCGGAGCCCAGCACCCACCACCTTCTCCTCCTGGAGCGGAGCCCAGCACCCACCACCTTCTCCTCCTGGAGCGGAGCCCAGCACCCACCACCTTCTCCTCCTGGAGCGGAGCCCAGCACCCACCACCTTCTCCTCCTGGAGCGGAGCCCAGCACCCACCACCTTCTCCTCCTGGAGCGGAGCCCAGCACCCACCACCTTCTCCTCCTGGAGCGGAGCCCAGCACCCACCACCTTCTCCTCCTGGAGCGGAGCCCAGCACCCACCACCATCTCGTGGGTTAGAGTGCTGCACCCACCACCATCTCCTTCTGGAACAGAGCCCAGGACCCATCCCCATTTCCTCCTAGAGCAGAGCCCAGCACCCACAACCCTCTAAACCAGGACTTCACCTATTATTAGGTAAACCTTCTCCCAGACCAGAATGCTTCTCCCCCAAAACTTCCAGCAACAGTACAAATGCAATGTAACACTGCATACACACACAACGATTTTGTTACCAACGATTTTAGGAACGATTATCTGTCAGATTTTTTTAAAGTGTAATGAACGATTTTTTTGAACTACAAATTATTTTTGCATATTCCCTTATTGAAAATCGTTCAGTTGGTCAGTCTCACTGAACTACAAACGTGAACACGCATGAACGATAATCGTTCATCGTTTTACCTCAGAAAGTGGACTATTTTTTTGAACGATAAACGTTATCGATAATCGTTCAAAAAATCGCTGTGTGTGTATGCACCTTTGCAGTTTAACAGAAAATACACCAATGGTCATTATTTGGAACCCGCTCCCCCTGCCCTGTTCCCCCTCTGGGTGTGAAACTTCACGTTTGACATTTGTCTTTTAATATAAACAATCTCTCAAACTACTCTACCAGTGACACACCTGCAGATACGTAGCAGTCAGAATGTACAATGCCCAGAGGATACATATACCATTACACGAAGCAGAATCTCTTCTCACATTCCAGCTTACAAAGATTTCTCTAGAGACAGAACACTGGTTGCAATAGGACACTACAGGCGGAACAATATAGCACAACTATGCATAGTCTATACAGTGCAAGGGGTTGTGCAGCATACAGGACAATTATGCAGAGAAGCGGACGCCTTTCTCAGGAACTGCAAACGGCTTCATGAAAAGCTGTATACTAGATCCAACGGAGAAAGGAGGAGGATAAGTAGATTTACTTAAACTTCTTAAATAGGAAGAGTGCAGGTGAAGCCCATAGCAACCAATCAGATTATAGCTTTCAGTGTTCTACAATGTATGATACACTATAGCCACAATCTGATTGGTTGCTATGGCTAACACCTCAACTTTTCCTTTTTAGAAGTTTTAGCAACTCTATGCAGGTATTAGAATGAACAAAGCCATTAGTAAAACGCCTGCGAGCCAGTATCTGTCTGCTATATTACCCTTGGGGTGTTGTCCTGTTTTGATAATCCGAATGCCTATTTCCCTATAGATTGTAAGCTTGCGAGCAGGGCCCTCTTACCTCTGTCTGTTATTACCCAGTCTTAATTTATTACTGTTTTTTCCTCTAATGTAAAGTGCAGTGGAATAATAATCCCATCATTTATACAGTTTTACTCCAATGTGATTCATACCTCCTCCAGTTTGAAGTCTGCTGAATTCCCTAGCGAGCGATGAGCAGCAGTGATGTGTGTCATTTGGGTTTTAAATGATGTTCCTCCCTCCCCTTCTCATCTTGCCGTCCCCTGGATCTGCCCTAGATTCCCCTCCCCCTGTCCCTCAGGCTGTGGGAACAATGACAGAGATGAGCGTTGCAGAAATAAGAGGGAGATGTTTATGTGGAAAGATGGTGGTTTTCACGTCAAACCAATCAGATTGTGCGTGTCATTTCTCTACTGCACTTTACAAAATGAAAGCTAACATCTTATTGGTGTTTTGTGGACACAGCCTTGGGGGTAAAGGGGATTACCCTCACAGGCTGTTATGTACAATTGCTTCAATAGTCTGATATGCAGTCTCCGGCCTGGGGTTCGAATGTGTGTCCGACAGTGGCCATGCTTTTTGCAGCTTACTAAATGCACAGTAGCACTTCTATGTTCCTGTATGTAATTTTCTGTGTTTTTTTTTTCTTTAGAGATACAGGGGTATTCAATATGAAACGTAAACTTCGCCATCTATGCGGGTCGAAGTTTTCGCCGCACATCAGAGCTTTTGCCGGCGAAAAGGTATTGTGCGCGCCCCCGATTATACCAGTATTCAATATGAAATCGTCGAAAACGGCACCCGGCGAATGTGAAATCAGCGAAAACTTCACTGATTTTTGGGGAAAAGACCCTAACACCCCCAAAAAGATGCTCTGACATGGGGTTATCACTGTGGATACCCCCGAGTAGCCCTGCTGAAGGTTTTTGGGGTCTTTAAACGGGCTTGATAGCTGCTATTTTGGGGATTTGGGAAGGTGGCGAAGAATAGTATTTAGAAGGGGTTTTTTTGCAGAAAATAACTTATCCCAGCAAACTTTGGGTACTTGAAAATGGGGGTCAGCATATTTAAAAGTTGCTAAAGTGAATTTTTAAAAAACGTGAAAAATCCACCTGCCGCAAACACCTGCAATGAAAAAAACACCTGGGGCACACTTGGGGGACCCCCCTAGATTGTAGTTCGCTAGTTTTTTCACTTTGTACCCCCCAATTTTTTTTCACCCCCAAAATGTAAGTGCTTTTTTGAGGTCCTCTGAGGTATTTTTCAAAAAAATTTTGACACAGTTTACTTTTGGGGGACTGTCTGAAGGTTGCAGGGTGGTTTCCAAAATGTTGCACTCCAATTCTGCACTTTTTTTCTCGCCACCCATTACTTGGTGATACTTTTTCGCAGGGTCGAATGCAATATACTTTTCGCACCGGCGAAAAGCTTTCAAATTGAATACGGTGTAAAAGTAAAAGCGGCGAAAATGACGTCATCCGAGCGAAAACCTCGCTGAAACGGCGTTTTCGCTCCATATTGAATACCCCTATTAAGCTGCTCCACAGTACTGAGTAACCCATACTTGCCCACTCTTCCAGAAGCGTACCGGCCTCCAGCATCCTGGCCTCTTCACCTGTGAAATGGACAGTCTGGAGACTCGATGACCCAATGTGCGACAAGTTACGTCACCTTGCCCCTTCCCCCATTCCTGCCCCACGGTGACTGAAATCACAGCACTGTACAGCGCGGGGAGGGGACACGATGACATAATTGTTAGCGCTCCAGGATCTCCCAGGGGTGGCAAGAAAGACGGCATACATGGAGTAATTATATGTATGCATGCACGGTGCACGCTTTATGCTTTGGTATGCTTGCACAACGGCATTCTCAGTATTTGTAATGATCCTCTACAGTAGATGGGGACTTCCGCACAGTGCCACTTCCCTTGCATAGTAGCTGAGATGTAGTCATCATTGCCTGTTCTCTTTCTGTGTATTTAGATATATTCCGTGAGCGAGATGTACAGTGATTACATTATTGGATACTGTTGTTAATTTTCAGGCGCAGTACCTCCCTGATTTTAATTATTCATCAGTTGCACAATACAATGCGCAAGTTTCTGTATGTTGGGGGCGATTCTTACCCCTGGGTCTCACTCCAGGCTTTACATGTAATGTCGTTTTTTTTTTTTTTTTTATTAAAGCGAAAGTATTTACATTTCAAAGGTAGTCGGAGAGTCACATGGTTCAACCTACAGGATCTGCAGCTCTGGGCTGTGTCTGTATCCGTTATCCTGCATCGTTAATTACCAAAGCATGAACAGCGCATGATAAAAAAAAAATAATAATACAATCATAACCCCTCTGTAAGGTGATGTAGAACACATTTAAATAAATAAGGTCATAATCTTGCCCCTCGGGGTCTTAATGATATTTTAGCATGCTTTACTTGATTTCAACTGGGTACTAGGCGGAGGCAGATAGATACCCGAGAGAGGACGGAAGGGAGAGGTCAGGGGAGGAGAGGTATAGTTGTATGTCATCAGCATAGAGGTGGTATTAGAGGCCGAAGGAAATTATGAGTTCTCCCAGGGAAGAGGTGTACAGGGAGAAGAGCAGGGGACCCAAGACAGAACTCTGCAGGACACCAACTAGAAGGATGGAAAGGGGTGAGGTGGAGCCAGAGGCAGCCATAGAGATGGAGCAGTTGGTGAGGTATGAGGTGTATGAGGCATAGACAGTGTAAGAGAGGCCAATGGTCTGAAGGGTGAGGACGAGTAGAGGATGATCCATGGTGTGGAAGGGCGCAGAGAGGTCCAGATGAGCAGTGAGAAGTGGCCCCTGGATTTGGCCAAAAGCGGGTCATTGGAGACTTTGACCAGGGCAGTTTCAGTGAAGTGGGCGAAAGCCAGATTGGAGAGGACCAAGGATGTCAAAGAGGTAGCTGATGCGTCAGGTTTACACAAGCCGCTCAAGTAGTTTGGAGGCGAAAGAGAGAAGAGAAATGGGGCGGTAGTTAGCGTGTAAAGATGGGTCGAGTTTGGCTTTTTTTTTTTTTTCTTTTAGAATCGGTGTGACGAGCATGTTTAAACAGTGAGAGGAAGATGCCGGTGGAGAGGTAAGTTGAAGAGGTGAGCAAGGTGGGGGACAGGCAGTGGTAGGGAGAGAGCGGAGGAGGCGAGAAGGGAGGGCCTCCAGGGGCAGAGGACAAGATGAGGTAGTGGACCCCATCACCCGTGGTGGGATGGCCGGGGGAAGTGGATGGTGGGAGAGGTGGAGCTGCAGTGTAGATCGGAGGAGATTTTGTGATGGAGTGCCTCAATTTTGAAAGAGAAGATGGAGGCAAAGGGCCTGATTCAGAGCCGCTCGTAAGCGGCAGTACGCTCGTTCCGAGCGATGTTCGCACTTCTGCGCATGCGTACGGTTTATAATACGCATGCGCGAACCAGTCAGTGCGGCCGAAAAACGTTTGTTCGCTATATAGCGAATGCCTGCTACTTTGAGTGACAGGATGAGGCGTATGTGGGTGGTAACCGGGGAAGGTGCTTGAAAACGGGGAGTGGAATTAAGAACGCAGGCGTGCTTAAAGGTCAAAACGGGCGTTTTATGGGTGTGCATAATTAAAACAGCAGCGTCATTGACCACGTCACCTGGTTGTTTTATAGTCAAAACTGCTCGCAATATAGTGGTAGGAAAAACCAACCACAAGAATAGCGAGCAGTTCATACGCTGATCGATGTACTCGATTAATCTAATAAATAGCGGACATGACGTATGATGCGAGCGGCCAGGGGGCGTATTTTTCAAATAAACGTCCGCAAGTTTTGTTCGCTCGTTCAGACATGGAGGCGTCAACAGACCGCAAAGAGCGAACGGTTCATTTGAATAGCCACCCCCTTTTTCGGAACGAGCGAGCACTAATTGCGCCCGGCTCTGAATCAGGCCCAAAGTCAGTAGCAGTCAAGGAGGGGGAGGGGGGCAAAGCAGAGTATTGAAAGTACCAAAGAGGTGGTGGGGATTGGAGGACTTAAAGGAGATGAAATGTCTTCTGCAGCTTTGCTAAGAGGCTGCTGATGAGATTCAGGTCTCTGTGATCTGCCACCGTGGCTTTTGGTTGAGCACGTATCCATACTACAGTAGTCATACTGTACATCAATAATTTACCTGTGCACCTCTATGGTGTGTGAGTGGAAACTAGTGGTCTTACTGGTCAAGAAGTGCCTTCGCCTGACCATTCCTGGAGGAACTTTGGACCTTCCCTTACGACTGTCTGGATATAGTGTTCTTGGGCCATTCTGTCCCCACCTGCGGAGTCTGTGACAGTTGCACCCACCCCCACTTTGAGGGCCATAGTTTTAGCTGTTATTGCATCTTGTGAACTAACAAGATTTCCCAAAGTTAGTCTGACATATATGCCAACCTTCATGTAAAATTGGAGGTGGTCCACCGGACAGGGAATGACCCATTATAATAGGTTATATTATTCACCCCTTACTTCCCAAGTAGCCACATATCTTATTTAGGACTAATTTCCATATGTCAGTAAAATAAAAAAATTAATATACCTATTAGAAATCCAGTCACCTAATGTCTGTGGGGGGCCGTGAGTAAAGGCGCTGAAGGCAGATATACCGGGTGTTTCACTCGCTATTGGCCCCAAAAGTTTTCTTATAACTGTTAAAGTAATTAACGTAATTTAGTGAAATGTGACACAAACATACCTTGATCTATCAGAAACATGAGGAAGTCATAGGGATAAAAGTGGTCGCCATTAGCATCCAGGCCAGCTGGTCACACATGCGCGAAGTGAAGGCCACCAGCTGTTCCCCACCCTAGTCAGCAGCGCAGTCCAAAATTCAAATAGCGGAGCCAGGGTTGGACTGGCCCACGGGTACAGGGGAAATCCCCGGTGGGCCCCACTGCCTGTGGGTCCATGCCCCTCTTGTAGGTGTCAGGTTCCAGACCTCAAATTATAGATTGTTACTCTGTTAGATGGTCAGTTACCTGCTGGAGCAGGATCAGCATGAGGGCTTGGTTCCCTGCTATAGAAACTACACCAAGATCTGCCTAATGGTTAGCCCAACATCTGTGGTGACTGGCCACACCCCCTCTGGTGGATGACCACACCCCTTAAGCATGGGCCCCTATCATTGCATTCACCCCGGTGGGCCCTTCGTGTCCCAGTCCGACACTGAGCGGAGCCACACCACCTGCCAGAGAGGATGGCACCTAACAGGTAAACCTGTGTACAGCTAATTCAGCCCATGCCTCGTTTTACTCTTTATTGTTGGAAGAGCTGTGACTATGGCGAGATAAGTCACGCTATACGAGGTATCGCGGAGGGTCTCCAACACAAAACAGGTTCCAGAGCTCTGAACACACTCAGGAAGGAACAGGCTTTTCTGGAGGATCAACCATCGCATACTACAGAATTAACATTTTTAACATACTAACAGACAACACCGGTAATTACAGACCGTGTGGTACAGAGCAGATTACCCCTCATTACAGCTTGTTTACCTGAAAGGACGACTTTCCTGTTCAACGGTTCATTGCAAGTATTTCAGATATTTAAATAGATAATTTTCAGAATCATTCCACCCGAGTTTGTCTCCTTGGCCACAGTACGGGACACAGAAAGAGCAAGTTAATTACAAGTTCTGTTTAAAAAAAAAAAAAAAAAAGTCAACAATCATGTCAACACAAATATTTTAGTTGGAAACGCGTCATATAGTAACGTTTCACACCTATGTACAACCAGGGCCGGCCCAAGGTCTACTTGCACCCTGTGCAAAAATTTATGTGCTCCCCTCCCTCCAATCCAGGTATATGCTCCTCCAAAACACACATTAACGCCCACAGTCGTCATGCCACACACACAGACAGTATCCCATTATTCCACACGATGGCCCATTAGTATGCCACAGAGTGCCCCATTAGTATGCCACACAGAGCCCCATTTTTCTACCACACAGTGCCCCCAATATTCCATTAGGTTCACCCCTGGCGGACTCCAACCTCCTGATGACATACTACCGTGAAAGAAGGCAGAGCAGCCTTCGGCTCCCTTAAGTAAAGCCTTGGGAGCTGGGAAGCGGAGCTCCGCTTCTGATAGATAACTGGTCATGTGCTCCAGCACTCCACGTCTGGGTACATATACCGCTGGACACCTGTTCTTGGAAAGTTCCCCTGGCCCCTTCCTTCCATTAGTTTGGCACTGTTCTGCCAGGTTTCACTGGCCGGACGCAGTGGCGTAACTTCATCCCAGGTGCCCGGAGGCAAGATAAATGTTGGTGCCCCCCCTAAACTAAAATTTTCCACCCCCCAGCTCCTATGCCAGCTGCCGCTGCCCCCCTTATGCAGTTCCTTTCATATAATGCCCCCAGTAGTGGTCCCCCTATGCAGTACCCGCCTATGTAGTGCTCCCCAGTAATGGTCCCCTTACACAGTACCTCCAGTAGTGAGGCCCCTGTAGTTGCCCCCAGTAGTGAGCCCCTGTAGTTGCCCCCTCCCAGTAGTGAGACCCCTGTAGTTGCCCCCAGTAGTGAGGCCCCTGTAGTGGGGCCCCTGTAGCAGCCCCCAGTAGTGAGCACCCTGTAGTTGCCCCCAGTAGTGAGCCCCTGTAGTTGCCCCCAGTAGTGAGGCCCCTGTAGTTGCCCCCAGTAGTGTTCGCGCGCGCGCACACACAAAAAAAAAAAAAAACACTTACCTTTATCCCTGCTCCAGTGCTGCTGCCGTCCATTCCCGGCGTCCACACCTCGGCACTATGGGAGTGACGTCATTACGTCACTCCCATAGTGCACTGAGGGACCCGGAAGACGGAGCTCACTCCTGAGCTCCGTCCCCGGCGTCCGCTCCTCGGCACTATGGAAGTGACGTTATGACTGGGCAAAAGGAAATGTTCCCTTAGGAATGCCTGCCGTTTGTGGGCGGCCCTACTGACATCACTCGTGATGTCAGTTTGTGGACTTCCTGCTCTATTAGAGCAGGAAGTCCACTGGGGCTTGCGGCAACGAGACCATAACATGAATGTTAAATATGCTAATTAATCAATTTAGAGATTAATGCCCCAAAATCCTTGCTTCTTATTCTTATCTAGCGCTCAGTTATTGGTTTTCATACAGTATTGTTACTGAGCTGCTTTTTAACATCTTTATTCACTTCAAGGGGTAAATTTACTAAGATGGGAGTTCTATTTAAGAAGTGATGTTGCCCATAGCAACCAATCAGATTCTACTTCTCATTTATCTAGCACCTTCTAGAAGATAATACCTGGAATCTATTTAGTTGCTATGGGCAACATCACTTCTTAAATAGAACTCCCATCTTAGTAAATTTACCCGAAAGAGTGCGGAATACTGTGATATAGTTCACTTATATTTGTGTTTTACTTCATACCACGTCTGGGATCCAATACATTCATGAACTCACGAGGCGTGCTAGTTCCTTCTGTCTTCTGAATAGAATAAATACTATATGGTCATTGTAAAGAAACAACAAAGTTATTGTACATTCCAGAACTTCCACATCTTTGCTATAACAGAACAGAAGTGTTGTGGAAACTAATGGCAACGTAAACAGCTGCTATCAAATTGGATTATATATTTGTTTTCGGCAGAAGCAAGATTACAATTAAGTGATAACAGTTCACTTACAGGTAATTATCATATGACACAACTAACCCAGCTTATAATATGCATACACACTCCAGCACCCCTCCACCCATGGCTGGACCAATCCAAGTAGGCTTCCAGGGTGGTAATCCTTATCGGAAGCCATCTGTTACTGTATTCGAGATAGAGGGTGCAGGGTTTACGAAATAGCGTGATGAAGCTACCAAGTACAAAGAAGGAACAATGTATATGTCACGCATGTCACAAACACATTTTATATATTGCCTATGAGAACAAATAAATGATATTACAGGATAGGATGCTGGGATCCATTTATTTCCTGAACAGAAGCATTATGGGGCATACACACGGTCAGATTGAACGATTTTACCAAAGATGTGACCGATTTTTGACTGCATTAAAATGAATGGAATCGTCCCAAGTCTGACTGCAAACACATCAGATGTCAGATATCGTTATCTGACCATCGGTAACGCGCATTGTTCATCGTCCATCGTTCAGCCATGTCAGATATGTCAGGTTTTCCTTCAGATATGAACGATTGAACGATTTTTTAAATCGTTATCGGTCAGATCTGAAGAAAAATCTGACCGTGTGTATGTACCATAACAATAGATCTATACACCACTGTTCAGGTTCATTCTAACAATAACTGAATAACCTGAATGTACTTGATTTAATGCACCTGAACAGTCTTTTTGAAGGCAATAGGGAGAACAAAAAAAAATAAATCTAGGCACAAAAATGAATCAATATTGAGTATAATGCTAAATATATTTATATGCGCTGCTCCCCAATTGGTACTTCTGAGGTACCAGAAAAGAAACAGAATAACAAAAGCAGATGAAAAGCACCACAGGGGCGCATCTAATTATATCAGTAAAGCACGTGCAAAATTGTCAAATATTTATTATCACAGATTAACACATTAAAAACATATAAAACGCAATTGGAATGGGGTTTAAAAAAATACATATTTTAAACCACTTGCACTTATCACCTTTACTGCTATAATTCATATAAGGAAGTGTGTCCAAAAGATATTTGCAGTGTATATATCGAGTTTATTGGAAGTATTTCTCACCTCCTGCTGTTTAGGTTTCAATTTGAACTTTATACATCAGGAGGTGAGAAATACTTCCAATAAATTTATGGAAGCAGGAGGTGGATAAAGAGATGTGTAAGGAGGAGATAAGGATTCTTGCTTGGAGAATTTGGAGATTTTGTCCCTGTATCTCTTCAGACCAGTGGCGTAAATTCATCCCAGACGCCCAGAGGCAAGTTATAATTTGGCGTCCCCCCTAAAAAAAATGCACACACTACCGTTCAAAAGTTTGGGGTCACAAGGGGCTCTATTTACTACAATCTGCATATTGAATGCAGATTGTAGTGTGATATTAACGACTGAATTCGCATTGCGAATTCAGGCAATATCACAGGGATTTACTACAAATCCCTTGCAGGGACAGAGCTTGCGATAAAGCTCTGTCCCTGCGAATCCCCTTCAGAGCCTTATCACGGTACTTTCGCAAAAAATACCGTGATTAAGTGCCCGCGCATGTGCTGACCAGTCGCCGCTGCTACCCCCCCTGGCGTTAGGCCCTGCCCCCCGCAATCGCGGACCCCCCATCTCCTTAATTACACTTACCTGCATGCTCCGGGCCTCCGGTGATGTTCTCCATACCTCCGGTCAGGTGATCTCCCATACTGCACTGGGACCCGATCACCTGATGACCGGGCAGCAGTGCACTATGGGTAACCAGCTGACCGGAGGGGAGTCATCACCGGAGGCCCGATCACCGGTCCCTGGAGTCAGATAAGTACATTTTTTTTTTTACAATTTTTTCTTTTTTTTTTTTTTCTTTTACAGTAATCAGCTTGCGACCTGTTTAGACCACACAGCTGATTACTGGGACTGGCTTCGGGCTCTGCTCTGCCCGTTAGAGCAGGGCAGGAATCTGGTAACCGGGGGAGACCCTGGATAACGCCACCTCCAGGTGGCATTATTATCACAGGGCTTTCCCCGATTTTTTTTCACATTTTATTTTTAGTAACTCAGGTCGGATCACATTTCCCATTACTGTTATGGGAAATGCTTTACTAAAAATAAGTGATACTTAGGGGTTGGAGTGGATTTTTACGAATTCTACTCCAATTGCCCTATAGGTGATACTAAAATAATGTGAAAAGGGTGCGAAAACACCCTTTTTCACTTTATTTTAGTCAAAATAATGTTAATAAATAGATCCCTTAGAAATTTCCTTATTTTTGAAAGGAAAGCACTGTTTTTTTTCAATGAAGAGAACATTAAATTAATCAGAAATACACTCTATACATTGTTAATCTAGTAAATGACTATACTAGCTGCAAACGTCTGGGAAGAAGCAGGCAGCTGGTATTCTGTCTGTAATGGAGTGGCCAGCGCAGTCACCAGATCTCAACCCCATTGAGCTGTTGTGGGAGCAGCTTGACCATATGGTACGCAAGAAGTGCCCATCAAGCCAATCCAACTTGTGGGAGGTGCTTCAGGAAGTGTGGGGTGAAATTTCTTCAGATTACCTCAACAAATTAACAGCTAGAATGCCAAAGGTCTGCAATGCTGTAATTGCTGCAAAAGGAGCATTCTTTGACGAAAGCAAAATTTGAAGAACAAAATTATTATGTAAAATAAAAATCATTATTTCTAACCTTGCCAATGTCTTGACTATATGTTCTATTCATTGTACAACTCATTTAATAAATAAGAGTCAGTTTTCATGTAAAACACGAAATTGTCTGGGTGACCCCAAACATTTGAACGGTAGGGTGTGTGTATATATATATATATATAAATATATAACATATGCACAAAAACACTAATATAAAATAGCCTTAAGCAGGGCGAATATATTCTGGGCAAAGGAGGAGGTGCCCCTTCAGTGCTGGCGTCTGCCATCCTTAATTGAAGGGATGATGACCAATCATATAAGGGTAGAGGCGATGCCACCTGTCTTGATATTGACATTGAAAGCCCAACAAAGGACTTAAGGTGGGGGTCGAAATACCGACGCCTATCTTAATCCCGACGCCGGAATGCCAAGCCGAACAAGATAAGTCTGGGGCGCCTTTAGTGTTAGCCAAGGGGGGAGGGTTAGGTATTGGGGGGGAGATTAGGGTTAGGCACCCCTAGGGGGGAGGGTTAGGCACTAAGGGGGGAGGGTTAGGTATTGGGGGGGAGATTAGGGTTAGGCACCCCTAGGGGGGAGGGTTAGGCACTAAGGGGGGAGGGTTAGGTTTAGGCAATAACGGTTAGGGTGCGGTTAGGGGGAGGGATAGGGTTAGGCTACAAGAGGGTTAGGGGAGAGGGTAAGTATACTAACCCGACCCCTGTCGGGATACCAACCATCTCGATACCGCTGTTCGGTATTCTGACAGGAGGCATCCCGACAGCCAGCATATCATACCCGTTCTGGGTAGAGGTATGGGGGTCTATGTACTAAGCCTTGGAGAGAGATAAAGTGGATGGAGGTAAAGTACCAACCAATCATCTCCTAATTGTAATTTTTTAAACAGCCTGTACAATGACAGGAGCTGATTGGTTGGTACTTTACCTCCATCCACTTTATCTCTCTCCCACATGGTCCCGATAAAAGGAATCACTAAGGAGAAATCGGTCATGTCTCACAGCAGACATCCGGTGACCACTTTTGTCACTGCAGCAAGTAGATCTCTAAAGAGAAAGAATTTGTACTTTGCTACAATGTAGCAGGAATAAACGGAAACAGGTGTAAAGGTAAAAAATATAACAATTATAGAGAAGTACATACATTAAAAGAATTCTATCATGTTTTAGAATCTACTTTTTGGATTCTTTACCCAAATGTGTTATAACTCTGCACCAAGAATAGGGCAACATGAGAATGTGGCTAGTACAAAACGTAAACCAACAAAGATAGTATTTAGGTATTATCAGCTAAAAGTGACAAATCAGGACCTGTAGCCTCTATGGACAGTCCACAAGGGCATGTAAAACATGGTGCTGAAAATATATATATAACAAACATAAAGCATGCACACACCAATAGTTATAATATCAATGACCATAAGTGGACTGGTGGGCATCAATGAGCGATCTAGCAAAAAGAGGCCGCTAGGGCACAAGTACAGAGTAAGCCATTTTAGTAACAGCACCTAGGAAGCCTCAACAGAAGTTGACCACTGTAGAGAAGGCTTTCCATGTGTGAGAGAGATCAGAGAACATTGAGATCTTAAAAGCAGCGTATACGAGAGGCTGCACCTGGTAAACCTGGAGCTAGTTTCAAGTGAGGCTGTGCGGGAGTCTATCTTAGCAAGAGTTGTCCTGAAGAAATTTATCAATTTGGGGCATAAGCAACTTAAGGTACCCATCCACTAGGCGATTAAATTGAACGATATCGTTATCGTTCAATAATCATTTGAAAATGTCTAAAACGACCAGCGATGCACCCTCATCGGGCAAACATGCTGGTCAACCTGACGATAACGTCAGGTTCAGCATGTTTGCAGATGATTGATGAGCCTGCACTGAACGACTGCTCGGTTCAGTGTAGGCTCATCACAGACTGACAAACGACTGCACGATTACAATGTCGTAATCGTGCAGTCGTTTTGAGGTCTGCTAGTGGAATGGCAGATCTAGAGTTAGCAGTTGCCAGGTCCGTAATTGTCAGGGAACAGATAGGCTAAAGTTCCAGAGGGGGTAGAACTGGAACACCGGATACTGATTACCTCTTGGATGAGACCGGGCCCGGGCAGAGTAGCCCGAGGCTGTGATAGGTTTTCCCATGTTGTTTGTGGTATTAAAAATAACACAGGGGTATTCAATATGGGTCCGATAACATCGTTTTTGCGTTAATATCGGAGCTATGACGTCATTATCGCAGGTTTTCGTTTTACACTGTATTCAATATCAAAGACTTATCGCAGTTTTGAAAAGTCTTTGATAAAAAACGGGGATAACTTTTCACTATTGAATAGGTGTCGAAAAAAAGTGCAGAATTGGGGTTTAGGGGTGCAGGCTTAAAAAAAATAGCCTGCACCCCTGGGAATGTCATTTAAAAAAGAACTGTGTCAAAAAAAGTTTTTTAAAAAAATAGGGACACCCCAAAAACTTAATTTAAAAAATGGGGTAAAAAAAAAAATGGGAAAAAATTGTTAAACAATAGGAAAATAGGTTCAGGGCTATTCTGCAAGTATGCGGCAGGTGTTTTGAAGAATAGAATTATAGCGGCAGGTGCACAAATGCATAATTTTTAAAAACTTACTTTAGGGACATCAAAATATGCTAGTACCCATTTTCATGTACCCCAAATTTGATGGGACCACTTAAAAAAACGAAAAAAATAACCTAAGTGCTCTTCTGCAACACTTCTTCAATGTCGGGAAAAAAACACCTGCTGCGGCTATTTAAATCCCCGACTTTCAATTAAAGGCTAAAACGGGGGTACCCATGGTGTTCCCCCATGTTTTTACAACTTTAGGGGGCTCTTACAATTATTTTAAGGAAATATTCGTAACTTTACGCAAATCCAACTTCGGAGTTTCCTGTTTTCGTTAATTTTATATTGAATACGGGGATAAGCGGGAGCGCGCACCAGACTTTAACGCAGGTAAAAACTCCGATGTGAAACGTTAATTTCGGCAGTGAAGTTAACGTTTCATATTGAATACCCCTCATAGGGGTAAATTTACTAAAGTGAGAGTTTTTAGAAGTGATGTTGCCCATAGCAAACAATCAGATTCTAGCTTCTTCTAGAAGGTGCTAGTTAAATGTTAAGTAGAATCTGTGGTTTCAGTTGTGGGAAACGCTTCATCGATATTAGTTGCATTTGTATTGTTTTCCACATTACAGTGGTGTCTTAGAGATTCCCCTTGTGTAATGGAAGACTTTGGAGCACTTCCTCCTGAGACTGTTGTCAGCACAGAATGCTGCTCAGCCAGTCTGGGTGGCACTTGCTGGTGGCTAAGACAAAGCTTTTTCAGCCTACAGATTTGAAGTGAGTTTAGGGGTTGGATTTTGTTGTCTGTAACGGAGCTTTCTAGCTCTTGACAGTTGACACATGACATAATTAGTACCAGTGGCGGTGAACTGTAAAAGCTTCTGTTGTTATTGATGACATGCATAAGTGACATCCATGGGAAGATAATGTGATTTATGTATCATCACTATAGAAATAAATTTTGCGACCAGCTCTGAATTGGGGAATTATATTTTTCACCTACTAGCGCATAAAAAGGGGCACAAACTTAGTTCCCAAGGCGGTCCCTTGTGTCTGTAAGTAGTGGCTTTCTTAAGACCACTACTAACTGATAATGTCAGTGTGTGTGTGTGTGTGTGTAGGTGCGTAGGGGTCGTCGTGCTTTGTGTACATGGGCATCGGAAGGGGGGGGTGGCTTGCTCCCCAAAAAATTAGAAAAAAGTGGCGTCCGCGTTTGGTAGGGGCTGTACTTTATGGCAATAGGCTGCATGGCCCCTGCACCGCACGGAGGAGGAGGTGTAATGTACGGTCTTTAAGTTAAAAGGTGCCTCCACCTCCTACGTGTGGTGCAGGGGCCATGCAGCCTATTTCTATGAAGCACATCCCAAGACCACCCACAGCCACCGCTTAGGTAAGAAACAGAGGGAGGAGAGGGCAAGCACCGGAATGATTTTATGTGGCCCACCCCAACTTAAAGTCTTTCCAATACCCCTGTTTGTGTATAATGTGTTTCATTGTTTTGAAGCCATGGGTGTGGTTGAAGCAGGTGTAAAGTGACATAACATCACTTGGGGGAATGTTGTGTATGTGTCCTGCATGTAGGAGGCTTGTGTATGTGTCCTGTGTGTATGAGGGTTGTGTATGTGATCTGCGTGTATGAGAGTTGTGTTTGTGTCCTGCATGTATGACTGTGGAGTTTGCGTCCTGCGTCTATGAGGGTTGTGTATGTGTCCTGTCTGTATGAGGGTTGTGTATGTGTTAAGTGTGTATTGGTTGTGTTTGTGTCCTGAATGTATAAGAGTTGTGTTCGTGTCCTGAATGTATGAGGGTTGTGTTTGTGTTGTGCAAGTATGTCTGTCTTTTACAACCCAGTCTTGTTCTATTAATGTTGATTCAAATTGTAAAGTGCAACGGAATATGCTGCGCTATATAAGAAACTGTTCATAAATAATGTAGGAGGGTTGTGTACATGTCTTGTATGAGAGTTGTATTTTTGTCCTGTGTGTACGAGAATTGTGCATGTGTCCTGCGTTTATGGGGGTTGTATATGTGTCCTGCTTGTATGAGGGTTGTATTTGTGTCATACTTGCCTACCTTTTGCTTCTCCTCCTCGGGAGAAACCTGGGGAGGAGAAGCAGGTGAGTTGTGCCGGGGGCGGGGCCTGACGGTTTGCATCATTAAGCTCCGCCCCTCCGTGGCAAATTGTCACCATTGGCTTACATTTAAATAGGGGGCAGAGCTAAATGACACGATTCATGGAGAATTCCATCATTGAGCCCCGCCCCCTACACAGGGATCCGCAATCGCCGCAGAAATGTGAAATGTGTATGTGTTCTGCGTGTATGAGAGCTGTGTTTGTGTCCCTTCGTCTATGAGGGTTGTGTATGTGTCCTGCGTGTATGAGGGTTGTGAATGTGTCCTAAATGTATGAGAGCTGTGTTTGTGTCCTGTGTCTATGAATGCTGTGTATGTGTCCTTCGTGTATGAGAGTTGTCTTGTGTCCTGCCTAAAGGAGGATTGTATTTTTGTCCTGCATGTATGACCGTGGTATAGGTGTCCTGCGTGTATGAGGGTTGTGTATGTGTCCTGCATGTATGATGAAGGTGTATGTGTCCTGCGTGTATGAGGGTTGTGTATGTGTCCTGCGTGTATGAGGGTTGTGTATGTGTCCTGAGTGTATGAGAGTTGTGTATGTGTCCTGCGTGTATGAAAGTTGTGTGTGTATCCTGCGTGCATGAGGGTTGTGTTTGTGTCTTGCGTCTATGAGGACTGTGTATGTGTCCTGCATGTATGAGGTTTGTGAATGTGTCCTAAATGTATGAGAGCTGTATTTGTGTCCTGCATGTGTGAGGCTTGTGTATGTGTCCTGCATGTATGAGAGTTGTATTTGTGTCCTGCATATATGAGATTTGTTCTTGTTTCCTGCATGTATGGTGGTGGTGTAGGTGTCCTGCGTGTATGATGGTGGTGTATGTGTCTGCGTATATTGGGTTGTGTATGTGTCCTGCATGTATGAGTGTTGTGTATGTGTCCTGCGTGTATGACGGTGGTGTATGTGTCTGCGTATATTGGGTTGTGTATGTGTCCTGCATGTATGAGGATTGTGTATGTGTCCTGCATGTCACGTATGGATGAGAAACTTGGACCTGGAGTGGAACAGGAGAGATTTTCAGAGCGGATTGCTGGTACTGGAAGGATGCAGGTTTTAGGGGGGGTTAGTCATGAGTGTCCCACTGGCAGGTGGAGGATCCAGACGGACGTATTCCCAATAAGTATGTAGGGAACGGACAACTGGTAACTGGGTGACCAAGGAGGAACGCAGATAGTTCGGATATCAGCAGGAGTCCCCCTAGGGGTGGTAGCTTGGACTAGTACCCAGCTTGCACTGGGATTAACGGTGCACTGGCAAATAAAGAACTGCACAGCAGCCCTTAAATATCAAAGGAAGAAGTGCATCATGGTTGCTAGGACTCCCGATAATGCTCTGGCTGGATTGTCTGGAATGAGTCACCTGATGAAATCCAAGATGGTGGCACCCATGTCGCACTGTAGCGCTGCCTAATGTGACCCATACTCATGCCTGCATTCAGGACTCTGTGCCTTCGTGACCCTGAGGCATGCAGTGCTGACCTCCAGATACCCGCGCCCCCGCCAGAGGGACCCCGCCACAGCTACTGGACAGGTAACGCTACTGACCCTGTGACACTGCATGTATGAGAGTTGTGTATGTACCCTGCCTATATGAGTGTTGTGTATGTGTCCTGCATGTAGGAGGGTTGTGTATGTATCCTGCCTGTGCGAGGGTTGTGTTTTTGTCCTGCATGTATGAGGGTTGAGTATGTGTCCTGCATCTATGGTGGTTGTGTATGTGTCCTGTGTGTATGACAAAGGTGTACATGGCTTGCATGTATAAGGCTTGTGTATGTGTCCTGCATCTATGAGGGTTGTGTATGTGTTAACGATACTGAAATAGAACCTCTATACACTCCTTCCTATACCTTCTAATATCCTGCCTATACCTTCTAAGGATGACACTAATTTGCGTACGCAGTCATACAGTAAATAAAGACTTCAGACCTAGAATCTGTGGTTCCAAAGCACAAAGTATTATTCAAGTAAAAGTACAGCAGTTACACGCTATGATCCTCCTATAATCTTAGCGCAAAGAGGTTATACAGACCCAAGTACAATTATACATACGCAGCGCTCTCTGGACCAGATGTAGACATCAGCAAGAAACCCCTCGTCAATCAGCATTCAGCACGAAGACTAGGAACCCAGTGTTGGAGCACACATATTTATACCCCACAGGAATAGACAAAACAATAGAGAAGTTTATTGCTGATGCCATTGGTTCCCAAGGGGGATGCATCTGTTACACACCAGAGCATTTAACAGGCTGATTCAAATAGACACAATCCAGCCTCCAACAACTGGGGGTCTCTGGTTTCCCGCCTCATGCAACATCCTAACAGTTGTTCATATAATATACATTTTGTTGCTTGAAGTCTCTGCGGTCCATAAGTTGAGAATGCATGATGCGATCTCCACACCGATAATACCGGAATTCTGTTGAAAGAATACGCATCAGTACAATACCAAACACGGCTTACTTATCATGTATAAAACCTTAATTACCAAATAATCTTTATTTCACAGCATTTATACTAACTGAACAAACTTAAATCTTATACCTTAAAGCTTATTAAACCTTTTATGTGAATATGTAATGTGTAAGTATACGGGGTGTGATGTAAAGACGCTAGTTAACTTGGGGCAGATGCGTGCGCATAAAGCTAATAAACAGCGTTTTCATACAGGATCTTATGCATTCGCTAATATGTGATTAGTTACCAGCGCAATTGTGCGTATTAATGTGTGTATGAGAAATGGTGCACTTAAATCTCACTTAAGCTAAGTGAACACCTAGCAGTGTGGAATGCTGTGCCTTATAGTTCCACACGCCCCCCTCTCTCAGGAGCCCCCACCCTTCCAGAAGTAAAGTCCTTTGTTCTCCCAGGTTCTTATGTAAATGCAAATTAGCACAGCTACAAGACCCAAACCTCAGATAACACTCTTGGCTTTGAAGGTATTTTATTGCAGGAAGCCTGCTAATGTAAGGTGATTCGAGCATGGCCACCTGGAGTGAGATCAGACGTTATGTCCAGGAAGCTTATCTACACAGGCTAGTTGTCACGTGGCCATTTGCTCTGTTTAGCTAATGCAATCCAATTTTGAAAATATATCCTTTAGGGGAATTATAATAATATACACTTTATCCAGAGCACCCAAACTACGTAAAGTCATGAAATGGGCTTTTGGTGAATCGCCGTAACTTATGGCGATGGTCACAGATGCAATCGCATGATGCTAGTAGTAATATTGCCACATGTACTAAAGTGTGAGTTTATCTAAAATGGCACTTAGGCGGCCATTTGCAAAATGGCGTCTTGCAATCTCATTTCCAAGATGGCGTCTTGCGGCCAGTCGTAAAATGGTGTCGCTGCGATTCAATTTTAAACTGATCTTGTCTCGGCCAATAATCCAGCTTCGACAGTGTCCTGTGTGTATGACGAAGGTGTACATGTCTTGCATGTATAAGGCTTGTGTATGTGTCCTGCATGTATGAGGGTTGAGTATGTGTCCTGCCTCTATGGGGTTAGTGTATGTGTCCTGTGTGTATGACGAAGGTGTACATGTCTTGCATGTATAAGGCTTGTGTATGTGTCCTGCATCTATGAGGGTTGTGTATGTGTCCTGCATCTATGGGGCTTGTGTATGTGTCCTGCATCTATGGGGCTTGTGTATGTGTCCTATGTGTATGAGGGTTGCAGGGGCGGATTGGGCCGCCGGGACACTGGGCTGGTTCCCGCTGGGCTGTTCCCTACAGTGGCCGGTGGCCGCCCAACACTTACCCACTCCCGCTGCCACGATTGGAGCACAGCTCCGATCGGGCACCTCTACACAGATACTGGGAAGAAAGAAAAGGCTGATGGGAGAGCCGCTGCGCAGCCGCAGCAGGTCCTCCCACAAGTCATTGCGGAGCCTGTCAGTCACTGACGGCTCCGCCTCCATCCGGCTCTTCTGCACCCGGGCCCGACTCCATGCGTCCTGGACAGCAGCACAGTGCCATGGCCAAGAGAAGCAGCACTTCAGCGGCCAGCCAACAAGAACAGCTGCAGGTAAGTTGTCGGGAGGGGGGGCGTTGGGGGGGTTGTTAAGGATCAGACAAACACTAGGGGAGGGGGGATACAGACCCGGCTGAGACACACAGGTGCTGGGGGAATGAGGTTGGCACAAATTGGGGCTAAGGCACACAGGTGCTGGGGGAATTAGGCTAACACACATTTGGGATGGGACCCACCCTGGGGCTGGGGAGTGGGTTTGAGACACACACTGGGGACCTCATTCAGAGTCGGTCATTGCGGCCGCACGGTCGTACAGGAAAATGGGTCCAAATGATTCCCTCGCAAGTTGCGTCCCTAAGATCGGATCGGTAGCTGGCCGACCAATGGGAGGAAGCGGCCGGAAGACAAAAAAATACACCCCCTTCTCGTACGCATTACACGTCATCTCCGGGCATATAAGGATTAATCGAGACCATCGAGAACCATCGTAACTGGTCGTAGAGCTTAAGGTTGACCATACCCTCTCTTATGCTCTACGATCATGTCAGTGTAAAAACCTCCAATGTCACATGTGCAATGACGCTACTTTGTTAATTATGCACTCCCATAAAACGCCGTTCGCATAATTAGGCATGCCTGCGTTCGGATCTCCACTCCCACGTTTTCAAGCACCTTCCCCTGTTACCACCCACAAACGCCTTATTCTGTCACTCAAACTACCGACCTGGCTGAGTTCAAGGAGAGAGAAATTTCTGATCGTAGCAGCTAGTTTGCGCACGCGCATTGCGAACTTTATGCATGCGCAGTTTAGCGAACATCGGTGGCGTATGACCGTGCGGCCGCTACGACCGACTCTGAATGAGGTCCTGGGGCTTGGGGACATGGGGGCTGACACACACTGGGGCTGGGGGACATGGGGGATGGGGGAAATAAGGCTGACACACACTGGGGCTGGGGGGGAATGAGGCTGATACGCTGGGGAATGGGGCTGGGGAATGAGGCTGAGACACACACTGGGGCTGGGAGGAATGAGGCTGACACACACGGGCTGAGACACAGGCTGGGGTGGGGTAATGGGGCTGAGGGGCACATACTGGGTCTTGAGAATGTGGTTGAGAAACACACTGGGTCTTGGTAATGTTTGCTAACCTAGGACCAGTAAGTGTGCTGGTATGGTGCAGTAAAGTTTGCTAACCTAGGACCAGTAAGTGTGCTGGTATGGTGCAGTAATGTTTGCTAACCTAGGACCAGTAAGTGTGCTGGTATGGTGCAGTAATGTTTGCTAACCTAGGACCAGTAAGTGTGCTGGTATGATGCAGTAATGTTTGCTAAACTAGGACCAGTAAGTGTGCTGGTATGGTGCAGTAATGTTTGCTAACCTAGGACCAGTAAGTGTGCTGGTATTGTGCAGTAATGTTTGCTAACCTAGGGCCAGTAAGTGTGGTGGTATGGTGCAGTAATGTTTGCTAACCTAGGGCCAGTAAGTGTGCTGGTATGGTGCAGTAATTTTGCTAACCTAGGACCAGTAAGTGTGCTGGTGTTTTGCAGTAATGTTTGCTAACCTAGGACCAGTAAGTGTTGTGCAGTAATGTTTGCTAACCTAGGACCAGTAAGTGTGCTGGTGTGGTGCAGTAATGTTTGCTAACTTAGGACCAGTAAGTGTGCTTGTGTGGTGCAGTAATGTTTGCTAACCTAGGGCCAGTAAGTGTGGTGGTATGGTGCAGTAATGTTTGCTAACCTAGGACAAGTAAGTGTGCTGGTATGGTGCAGTAATGTTTGCCAACCTAGGACCAGTAAGTGTGCTGGTATGGTGCAGTAATGTTTGCTAACCTAGGACCAGTAAGTGTGGTGGTATGGTGCAGTAATGTTTGCTAACCTAGGACCAGTAAGTGTGCAGGTATGGTGCAGTAATGTTTGCTAACCTAGGACCAGTAAGTGTGCTGGTATGGTGCAGTAATGTTTGCTAACCTAGGACCAGTAAGTGTGCTGGTATGGTGCAGTAATGTTTGCTAACCTAGGACCAGTAAGTTTGCTGGTATGGTGCAGTAATGTTTGCTAACCTAGGGCCAGTAAGTGTGCTGGTATGGTGCAGTAATGTTTGCTAACCTAGGACCAGTAAGTGTGCTGGTATGGTGCAGTAATGTTTGCTAACCTAGGACCAGTAAGTGTGCTGGTATGGTGCAGTAATGTTTGCTAACCTAGGACCAGTAAGTGTGCTGGTATGGTGCAGTAATGTTTGCTAACCTAGGATCAGTAAGTTGTGAATTGTGTCCTAAATGTATTAGAGCTGTATTTGTGTCCTGCATGTTGAAAGAATACGCATCAGTACAATACCAAACACGGCTTACTTATCATGTATAAAACCTTAATTACCAAATAATCTTTATTTCACAGCATTTATACTAACTGAACAAACTTAAATCTTATACCTTAAAGTTTATTAAAAGTTTTATGTGAATATGTAATGTGTAAGTATACGGGGTGTGATGTAAAGACGCTAGTTAACTTGGGGCAGATGCGTGCGCATGAAGCTATTAAACAGCGTTTTCATACAGGATCTTATGCATTTGCTAATATGTGATTAGTTACCAGCGCAATTGTGCGTATTAATGTGTGTATGAGAAATGGTGCACTTAAATCTCACTTAAACTAAGTGAACACCTAGCAGTGTGGAATGCTGAGCCTTATAGTTCCACACGCCCCCCTCTCTCAGCAGCCCCCACCCTTCCAAAAGTAAAGTCCTTTGTTCTCCCAGGTTCTTAAGTAAATGCAAATTAGCACAGCTACAAGACCCAAACCTAAGATAACACTCTTGGCTTTGAAGGTATTTTATTGCAGGAAGCCTGCTAATGTAAGGTGTGTATTCGAGCAGGGCCACCTGGAGTGAGAGCAGACGTTATGTCCAGGAAGCTTATCTACACAGGCTAGTTGTCACGTGGCCATTTGCTCTGTTTAGCTAATGCAATCCATTTTTGAAAATATATCCTTTAGGGGAATTATAATAATATACACTTTATCCAGAGCACCCAAACTACGTAAAGTCATGAAATGGGCTTTTGGTGAATCGCCGTAACTTATGGCGATGGTCACAGATGCAATCGCATGATGCTAATAGTAATATCGCCACATGTACTAAAGTGTGAGTTTATCTAAAATGGCGCTTAGGCGGCCATTCGCAAAATGGCGTCTTGCGATCTCATTTCCAAGATGGCGTCTTGCGGCCAATCGGAAGATGGTGTCGCTGCGATTCAATTTTAAACTGATCTTGTCTCGGCCAATAATCCAGCTTCGACAGTGTCCTGTGTGTATGACGAAGGTGTACATGTCTTGCATGTATAAGGCTTGTGTATGTGTCCTGCATGTATGAGGGTTGAGTATGTGTCCTGCGTCTATAGGGGTTGTATATGTGTCCTGTGTGTATGACAAAGGTGTACATGTCTTGCATGTATAAGGCTTGTGTATGTGTCCTGCATCTATGAGGGTTGTGTATGTGTCCTGCATCTATGGGGCTTGTGTATGTGTCCTGCATCTATGGGGCTTGTGTATGTGTCCTATGTGTATGAGGGTTGCAGGGGCGGATTGGGCCGCCGGGACACCAGGCTGGTTCCCGCTGGGCTGTTCCCTACAGTGGCCGGTGGCCGCCCAACACTTACCCACTCCCGCTGCCGCGATTAGAGCACAGCTCCGATCGGGCAGCTATACACAGATACTGGGAAGAAAAAAAAAGGCTGATGGGAGAGCCGCTGCGCAGCCGCAGCAGGTCCTCTCACAAGTCATTGCGGAACCTGTCAGTCACTGACGGCTCCGCCTCCATCCAGCTCCTCTGCACCCGGGCCCGACTCCACGCGTCCTGGACAGCAGCACAGTGCCATGGCCAAGAGAAGCAGCACTTCAGCGGCCAGCCAACACGAACAGCTGCAGGTAAGTTGTCGGGAGGGGGGGCGTTGGGGGGGTTGTTAAGGATCAGACAAACACTAGGGGAGGGGGGATACAGACCCGGCTGAGACACACAGGTGCTGGGGGAATGAGGTTGGCACAAATTGGGGCTAAGGCACACAGGTGCTGGGGGAATTAGGCTAACACACATTTGGGATGGGACCCACCCTGGGGCTGGGGAGTGGGTTTGAGACACACACTGGGGCCCTCATTCAGAGTTGGTCGTTGCGGCCGCACGGTCGTACAGGAAAAGGGGCCGGATATGCAAATGATTCCCTCGCAAGTTGCGTCCCTAAGATCGGATCGGTAGTTGGCCGACCAATGGGAGGAAGCGGCCGGAAGATAAAAAAATACGCCCCCTTCTCGTACGCATTACACGTCATCTCCGGGCATATAAGGATTAATCGAGACCATCGAGAACCATCGTAACTGGTCGTAGAGCTTAAGGTTGACCATACCCTCTCTTATGCTCTACGATCATGTCAGTGTAAAAACCTCCAATGTCACATGTGCAATGACGCTACTTTGTTTATTATGCACTCCCATAAAACGCCGTTCGCATAACTAGGCACGCCTGCGTTCGGATCTCTACTCCCCCGTTTTCAAGCACCTTCCCCTGTTACCACCCACAAACGCCTCATTCTGTCACTCAAACTACCGACCTGGCTGAGCTCAAGGAGAGAGAAATTTCTGATCGTAGCAGCTAGTTTGCGCACGCGCATTGCGAACTTTACGCATGCGCAGTTTAGCGAACATCGGTGGCGTATGACCGTGCGGCCGCTACGACCGACTCTGAATGAGGTCCTGGGGCTTGGGGACATGGGGGCTGACACACACTGGGGCTGGGGGACATGGGGGCTGGGGGAAATAAGGCTGACACACACTGGGGCTGGGGGGGAATGAGGCTGATACACTGGGGCTGGGGAATGGGGCTGGGGAATGAGGCTGAGACACACACTGGGGCTGGGAGGAATGAGGCTGACACACACGGGCTGAGACACAGGCTGGGGTGGGGTAATGGGGCTGAGGGACACATACTGGGTCTTGAGAATGTGGTTGAGAAACAAACTGGGTCTTGGTAATGTTTGCTAACCTAGGACTAGTAAGTGTGCTGGTATGGTGCAGTAATATTTGCTAAACTAGGACCAGTAAGTGTGCTGGTATGGTGCAGTAATGTTTGCTAACCTAGGACCAGTAAGTGTGCTGGTATGGTGCAGTAATGTTTGATAACCTAGGACCAGTAAGTGTGGTGGTATGGTGCAGTAATGTTTGCTAACTTAGGACCAGTAAGTGTGCTTGTGTGGTGCAGTAATGTTTGCTAACCTAGGGCCAGTAAGTGTGGTGGTATGGTGCAGTAATGTTTGCTAACCTAGGACCAGTAAGTGTGCTGGTATGGTGCAGTAATGTTTGCTAACCTAGGACCAGTAAGTGTGCTGGTATGGTGCAGTAATGTTTGCTAACCTAGGACCAGTAAGTGTGCTGGTATGGTGCAGTAATGTTTGCTAACCTAGGACCAGTAAGTGTGCTGGTATGGTGCAGTAATGTTTGCTAACCTAGGGTCAGTAAGTGTGGTGGTATGGTGCAGTAATGTTTGCTAACCTAGGACCAGTAAGTGTGGTGGTATGGTGCAGTAATGTTTGCTAACCTAGGACCAGTAAGTGTGCTGGTATTGTGCAGTAATGTTTGCTAACCTAGGACCAGTAAGTGTGCTGGTATGGTGCAGTAATGTTTGCTAACCTAGGACCAGTAAGTGTGCTGGTATGGTGCAGTAATGTTTGCTAACTTAGGACCAGTAAGTGTGCTTGTGTGGTGCAGTAATGTTTGCTAACCTAGGACCAGTAAGTGTGGTGGTATGGTGCAATAATGTTTGCTAACTTAGGACCAGTAAGTGTGCTGTTATGGTGCAGTATTGTTTGCTAACCTAGGACCAGTAAGTGTGCTGGTATGGTGCAGTAATGTTTGCTAACCTAGGACCAGTAAGTGTGCTGGTATGGTGCAGCAATGTTTGCTAAACTAGGACCAGTAAGTGTGCTGGTATGTTGCAGTAATGTTTGCTAACTTAGGACCAGTAAGTGTGCTGGTATGGTGCAGTAATGTTTGCTAACCTAGGACCAGTAAGTTTGGTGGTATGGTGCAGTAATGTTTGCTAACCTAGGACCAGTAAGTGTGCTTGTATGGTGCAGTAATGTTTGCTAACCTAGGACCAGTAAGTGTGCTGGTATGGTGCAGTACTGTTTGCTAACCTAGGACCAGTAAGTGTGGTGGTATGGTGCAGTAATGTTTGCTAACCTAGGACCAGTAAGTGTGCTGGTATGGTGCAGTAATGTTTGCTAACCTAGGACCAGTAAGTGTGCTGGTATGGTGCAGTAATGTTTGCTAACCTAGGACCAGTAAGTGTGCTGGTATGGTGCAGTAATGTTTGCTAACCTAGGACCAGTAAGTGTGCTTGTGTGGTGCAGTAATGTTTGCTAAGCTAGGACCAGTAAGTGTGGTGGTATGGTGCAGTAATGTTTGCTAACCTAGGACAAGTAAGTGTGCTGGTATGGTGCAGTAATGTTTGCTAACCTAGGACCAGTAAGTGTGCTGGTATGGTGCAGTAATGTTTGCTAACCTAGGACCAGTAAGTGTGGTGGTATGGTGCAGTAATGTTTGCTAACCTAGGACCAGTAAGTGTGCTGGTATGGTGCAGAAATGTTTGCTAACCTAGGGCCTGTAAGTGTGGTGGTATGGTGCAGTAATGTTTGCTAACCTAGGACCAGTAAGTGTGGTGGTATGGTGCAGTAATGTTTGCTAACCTAGGACCAGTAAGTGTGCTGGTATGGTGCAGTAATGTTTGCTAACCTAGGACCAGTAAGTGTGCTGGTATGGTGCAGTAATGTTTGCTAACCTAGGACCAGTAAGTGTGCTGGTATGGTGCAGTAATGTTTGCTAACCTAGGACCAGTAAGTGTGCTGGTATGGTGCAGTAATGTTTGCTATCCTAGGACCAGTAAGTTTGCTGGTATGGTGCAGTAATATTTGCTAACCTAGGACCAGTAAGTGTGGTGGTATGGTACAGTAATGTTTGCTAACCTAGGACCAGTAAGTGTGGTGGTATGGTGCAGTAATGTTTGCTAACCTAGGACCAGTAAGTGTGGTGGTATGGTGCAGTAATGTTTGCTAACCAAGGATCAGTAAGTGTGGTGGTATGGTGCAGTAAGGTTTGCTAATCTATGACCAGTAAGTGTGCTGGTATGGTGCAGTAATGTTTGCTTACCTAGGACCAGTGAGTTTGCTGGTATGGTGCAGTACTGTTTGCTAACCTAGGGCCAGTAAGTGTGGTGGTATGGTGCAGTAGTGTTTGCTAACCTAGGACCAGTAACGGTGGTGGTATGGTGCAGTAATATTTGCTAGCCTAGGACCAGTAAGTGTGCTGGTATGGTGCAGTAATGTTTGCTAACTTAGGACCAGTAAGTGTGCTTGTGTGGTGCAGTAATGTTTGGTAACCTAGGGCCAGTAAGTGTGGTGGTATGGTGCAAAAATGTTTCCTAACCTAGGACCAGTAAGTGTGCTGGTATGGTGCAGTAATGTTTGCTAACTTAGGACCAGTAAGTGTGCTGGTATGGTGCAGTAATGTTTGCTAACCTAGGACAAGAAAGTGTGCTGGTATGGTGCAGTAATGTTTGCTAACCTAGGACCAGTAAGTGTGGTGGTATGGTGCAGTAATGTTTGCTAACCTAGGACCAGTAAGTGTGCTGGTATAGTGCAGCAATGTTTGCTAAACTAGGACCAGTAAGTGTGCTGGTATGGTGCAGTAATGTTTGCTAAATTAGGACCAGTAAGTGTGCTGGTATGGTGCAGTAATGTTTGCTAACCTAGGACAAGTAAGTTTGCTGGTATGGTGCAGTAATGTTTGCTAACCTAGGACCAGTAAGTGTGGTGGTATGGTGCAGTAATGTTTGCTAACCTAGGACCAGTAAGTGTGGTGGTATGGTGCAGTAATGTTTGCTAACCTAGGACCAGTAAGTGTGGTGGTATGGTGCAGTAATGTTTGCTTACCTAGGACCAGTAAGTGTGCTGGTATGGTGCTGTAATGTTTGCTAACCTAGGACCAGTAAGTGTGCTGGTATGGTACAGTAATGTTTGCTAACCTAGGACCAGTAAGTGTGCTGGTATGGTGCAGTACTGTTTGCTAACCTAGGACCAGTAAGTGTGGTGGTATGGTGCAGTAATGGTTGCTAACCTAGGACCAGTAAGTGTGCTGGTATGGTGCAGTAATGTTTGCTAACCTGGGACCAGTAAGTGTGCTGGTATGGTGCAGTAATGTTTGCTAACCTGGGACCAGTAAGTGTGCTGGTATGGTGCAGTAATGTTTGCTAAACTAGGACCAGTAAGTGTGCTGGTATGGTGCAGTAATGTTTGCTAACCTAGGACCAGTAAGTGTGCTGGTATGGTGCAGTAGTGTTTGCTAACCTAGGACCAGTAAGTGTGCTGGTATGGTGCAGTACTGTTTGCTAACCTAGGACCAGTAAGTGCGGTGGTATGGTGCAGTAATGTTTGCTAACCTAGGACCAGTAAGTGTGCTGGTTTGGTGCAGTAATGTTTGCTAACCTAGGACCAGTAAGTGTGCTGGTATGGTGCAGTAATGTTTGCTAACCTAGGACCAGTAAGTGTGCTGGTATGGTGCAGTAATGTTTGCTAACCTTGGACCAGTAAGTGTGATGGTATGGTGCAGTAATGTTTGCTAATCTAGGACCAGTAAGTGTGCTGGTATGGTGCAGTAATGTTTGCTAACCTAGGACCAGTTAGTGTGCTGGTATGGTGCAGTAATGTTTGCTAACCTAGGACCAGTAAGTTTGCTGGTATGGTGCAGTAATGTTTGCTAACTTAGGACCAGTAAGTGTGGTGGTATGGTACAGTAATGTTTGCTAACCTAGGACCAGTAAGTGTGGTGGTATGGTGCAGTAATGTTTGCTAACCTAGGACCAGTAAGTGTGGTGGTATGGTGCAGTAATGTTTGCTAACCTAGGATCAGTAAGTGTGGTGGTATGGTGCAGTAATGTTTGCTAACGTAGGACCAGTAAGTGTGCTGGTATGGTGCAGTAATGTTTGCTAACCTAGGACCAGTAAGTGTGCTGGTATGGTGCAGTACTGTTTGCTAACCTAGGACCAGTAAGTGTGGTGGTATGGTGCAGTAATGTTTGCTAACCTAGGACCAGTAAGTGTGCTGGTATGGTGCAGTAATGTTTGCTAACCTAGGACCAGTAAGTGTGGTGGTATGGTGCAGTAATGTTTGCTAACCTAGGACCAGTAAGTGTGGTGGTATAGTGCAGTAAAGTTTGCTAACCTAGGACCAGTAAGTGTGCTAGTATGGTGCAGTAATGTTTGCTAACCTAGGACCAGTAAGTGTGGTGGTATGGTGCAGTAATGTTTGCTAACCTAGGACCAGAAAGTGTGCTGGTATGGTGCAGTAATGTTTGCTAACTTAGGACAAGTAAGTGTGCTGGTATGGTGCAGTAATGTTTGCTAACCTAGGACCAGTAAGTTTGCTGGTATGGTGCAGTAACGTTTGCTAACTTAGGACCAGTAAGTGTGGTGGTATGGTACAGTAATGTTTGCTAACCTAGGACCAGTAAGTGTGGTGGTATGGTGCAGTAATGTTTGCTAACCTAGGACCAGTAAGTGTGCTGGTATGGTGCAGTAATGTTTGCTAACCTAGGATCAGTAAGTGTGGTGGTATGGTGCAGTAATGTTTGCTAACCTAGGACCAGTAAGTGTGCTGGTATGGTGCAGTAATGTTTGCTAACCTAGGACCAGTAAGTGTGCTGGTATGGTGCAGTACTGTTTGCTAACCTAGGACCAGTAAGTTTGGTGGTATGGTGCAGTAATGTTTGCTAACCTAGGACCAGTAAGTGTGCTGGTATGGTGCAGTAATGTTTGCTAACCTAGGACCAGTAAGTGTGGTGGTATGGTGCAGTAATGTTTGCTAACCTAGGACCAGTAAGTGTGGTGGTATAGTGCAGTAAAGTTTGCTAACCTAGGACCAGTAAGTGTGCTGGTATGGTGCAGTAATGTTTGCTAACCTAGGACCAGTAAGTGTGGTGGTATGGTGCAGTAATGTTTGCTAACCTAGGACCAGAAAGTGTGCTGGTATGGTGCAGTAATGTTTGCTAACTTAGGACAAGTAAGTGTGCTGGTATGGTGCAGAAATGTTTGCTAACCTAGGGCCTGTAAGTGTGGTGGTATGGTGCAGTAATGTTTGCTAACCTAGGACCAGTAAGTGTGGTGGTATGGTGCAGTAATGTTTGCTAACCTAGGACCAGTAAGTGTGCTGGTATGGTGCAGTAATGTTTGCTAACCTAGGACCAGTAAGTGTGCTGGTATGGTGCAGTAATGTTTGCTAACCTAGGACCAGTAAGTGTGCTGGTATGGTGCAGTAATGTTTGCTAACCTAGGACCAGTAAGTGTGCTGGTATGGTGCAGTAATGTTTGCTATCCTAGGACCAGTAAGTTTGCTGGTATGGTGCAGTAATATTTGCTAACCTAGGACCAGTAAGTGTGGTGGTATGGTACAGTAATGTTTGCTAACCTAGGACCAGTAAGTGTGGTGGTATGGTGCAGTAATGTTTGCTAACCTAGGACCAGTAAGTGTGGTGGTATGGTGCAGTAATGTTTGCTAACCAAGGATCAGTAAGTGTGGTGGTATGGTGCAGTAAGGTTTGCTAATCTATGACCAGTAAGTGTGCTGGTATGGTGCAGTAATGTTTGCTTACCTAGGACCAGTGAGTTTGCTGGTATGGTGCAGTACTGTTTGCTAACCTAGGGCCAGTAAGTGTGGTGGTATGGTGCAGTAGTGTTTGCTAACCTAGGACCAGTAACTGTGGTGGTATGGTGCAGTAATATTTGCTAACCTAGGACCAGTAAGTGTGCTGGTATGGTGCAGTAATGTTTGCTAACTTAGGACCAGTAAGTGTGCTTGTGTGGTGCAGTAATGTTTGGTAACCTAGGGCCAGTAAGTGTGGTGGTATGGTGCAAAAATGTTTGCTAACCTAGGACCAGTAAGTGTGCTGGTATGGTGCAGTAATGTTTGCTAACTTAGGACCAGTAAGTGTGCTGGTATGGTGCAGTAATGTTTGCTAACCTAGGACAAGAAAGTGTGCTGGTATGGTGCAGTAATGTTTGCTAACCTAGGACCAGTAAGTGTGGTGGTATGGTGCAGTAATGTTTGCTAACCTAGGACCAGTAAGTGTGCTGGTATAGTGCAGCAATGCTTGCTAAACTAGGACCAGTAAGTGTGCTGGTATGGTGCAGTAATGTTTGCTAAATTAGGACCAGTAAGTGTGCTGGTATGGTGCAGTAATGTTTGCTAACCTAGGACAAGTAAGTTTGCTGGTATGGTGCAGTAATGTTTGCTAACCTAGGACCAGTAAGTGTGGTGGTATGGTGCAGTAATGTTTGCTAACCTAGGACCAGTAAGTGTGGTGGTATGGTGCAGTAATGTTTGCTAACCTAGGACCAGTAAGTGTGGTGGTATGGTGCAGTAATGTTTGCTTACCTAGGACCAGTAAGTGTGCTGGCATGGTGCTGTAATGTTTGCTAACCTAGGACCAGTAAGTGTGCTGGTATGGTACAGTAATGTTTGCTAACCTAGGACCAGTAAGTGTGCTGGTATGGTGCAGTACTGTTTGCTAACCTAGGACCAGTAAGTGTGGTGGTATGGTGCAGTAATGGTTGCTAACCTAGGACTAGTAAGTGTGCTGGTATGGTGCAGTAATGTTTGCTAACCTAGGACCAGTAAGTGTGCTGGTATGGTGCAGTAATGTTTGCTAACCTGGGACCAGTAAGTGTGCTGGTATGGTGCAGTAATGTTTGCTAAACTAGGACCAGTAAGTGTGCTGGTATGGTGCAGTAATGTTTGCTAACCTAGGACCAGTAAGTGTGCTGGTATGGTGCAGTAGTGTTTGCTAACCTAGGACCAGTAAGTGTGCTGGTATGGTGCAGTACTGTTTGCTAACCTAGGACCAGTAAGTGCGGTGGTATGGTGCAGTAATGTTTGCTAACCTAGGACCAGTAAGTGTGCTGGTTTGGTGCAGTAATGTTTGCTAACCTAGGACCAGTAAGTGTGCTGGTATGGTGCAGTAATGTTTGCTAACCTAGGACCAGTAAGTGTGCTGGTATGGTGCAGTAATGTTTGCTAACCTAGGACCAGTAAGTGTGCTGGTATGGTGCAGTAATGTTTGCTAACCTAGGACCAGTAAGTGTGCTGGTATGGTGCAGTAATGTTTGCTAACCTAGGACCAGTTAGTGTGCTGGTATGGTGCAGTAATGTTTGCTAACCTAGGACCAGTAAGTTTGCTGGTATGGTGCAGTAATGTTTGCTAACTTAGGACCAGTAAGTGTGGTGGTATGGTACAGTAATGTTTGCTAACCTAGGACCAGTAAGTGTGGTGGTATGGTGCAGTAATGTTTGCTAACCTAGGACCAGTAAGTGTGGTGGTATGGTGCAGTAATGTTTGCTAACCTAGGATCAGTAAGTGTGGTGGTATGGTGCAGTAATGTTTGCTAACCTAGGATCAGTAAGTGTGCTGGTATGGTGCAGTAATGTTTGCTAACCTAGGACCAGTAAGTGTGCTGGTATGGTGCAGTAATGTTTGCTAACCTAGGACCAGTAAGTGTGCTGGTATGGTGCAGTACTGTTTGCTAACCTAGGACCAGTAAGTGTGGTGGTATGGTGCAGTAATGTTTGCTAACCTAGGACCAGTAAGTGTGCTGGTATGGTGCAGTAATGTTTGCTAACCTAGGACCAGTAAGTGTGGTGGTATGGTGCAGTAATGTTTGCTAACCTAGGACCAGTAAGTGTGGTGGTATGGTGCAGTAAAGTTTGCTAACCTAGGACCAGTAAGTGTGCTGGTATGGTGCAGTAATGTTTGCTAACCTAGGACCAGTAAGTGTGGTGGTATGGTGCAGTAATGTTTGCTAACCTAGGACCAGAAAGTGTGCTGGTATGGTGCAGTAATGTTTGCTAACTTAGGACAAGTAAGTGTGCTGGTATGGTGCAGTAATGTTTGCTAACCTAGGACCAGAAAGTGTGCTGGTATGGTGCAGTAATGTTTGCTAACTTAGGACAAGTAAGTGTGCTGGTATGGTGCAGTAATGTTTGCTAACCTGGGACCAGTAAGTGTGCTGGTATGGTGCAGTAATGTTTGCTAACCTAGGACCAGTAAGTGTGCTGGTATGGTGCAGTAATGTTTGCTAACCTAGGACCAGTAAGTGTGCTGGTATGGTGCAGTAATGTTTGCTAACCTAGGACCAGTAAGTGTGCTGGTATGGTGCAGTAATGTTTGCTAACCTAGGACCAGTAAGTGTGCTGGTATGGTGCAGTAATGTTTGCTAACCTAGGACCAGTAAGTGTGCTGGTATGGTGCAGTAATGTTTGCTAACCTAGGACCAGTAAGTGTGCTGGTATGGTGCAGTAATGTTTGCTAACCTAGGACCAGTAAGTTTGCTGGTATGGTGCAGTAATATTTGCTAACCTAGGACCAGTAAGTGTGGTGGTATGGTACAGTAATGTCTGCTAACCTAGGACCAGTAAGTGTGGTGGTATGGTGCAGTAATGTTTGCTAACCTAGGATCAGTAAGTGTGGTGGTATGGTGAAGTAATGTTTGCTAACCTAGGACCAGTAAGTGTGCTGGTATGGTGCAGTAATGTTTGCTAACCTAGGACCAGTAAGTGTGCTGGTATGGTGCAGTACTGTTTGCTAACCTAGGACCAGTAAGTGTGGTGGTATGGTGCAGTAATGTTTGCTAACCTAGGACCAGTAAGTGTGGTGGTATGGTGCAGTAATGTTTGCTAACCTAGGACCAGTAAGTGTGGTGGTATGGTGCAGTAATGTTTGCTAACCTAGGACCAGTAAGTGTGCTGGTATGGTGCAGTAATGTTTGCTAACCTAGGACCAGTAAGTGTGCTGGTATGGTGCAGTACTGTTTGCTAACCTAGGACCAGTAAGTGTGGTGGTATGGTGCAGTAATGTTTGCTAACCTAGGACCAGTAAGTGTGCTAGTATGGTGCAGTAATGTTTGCTAACCTAGGACCAGTAAGTGTGGTGGTATGGTGCAGTAATGTTTGCTAACCTAGGACCAGTAAGTGTGGTGGTATGGTGCAGTAAAGTTTGCTAACCTAGGACCAGTTAGTGTGCTGGTATGGTGCAGTAATGTTTGCTAACCTAGGACCAGTATGTGTGGTGGTATGGTGCAGTAATGTTTGCTAACCTAGGACCAGAAAGTGTGCTGGTATGGTGCAGTAATGTTTGCTAACTTAGGACAAGTAAGTGTGCTGGTATGGTGCAGTAATGTTTGCTAACCTAGGACCAGTAAGTGTGGTGGTATGGTGCAGTAATGTTTGCTAACCTAGGACCAGTAAGTGTGGTGGTATGGTGCAGTAAAGTTTGCTAACCTAGGACCAGTAAGTGTGCTGGTATGGTGCAGTAATGTTTGCTAACCTAGGACCAGTATGTGTGGTGGTATGGTGCAGTAATGTTTGCTAACCTAGGACCAGAAAGTGTGCTGGTATGGTGCAGTAATGTTTGCTAACTTAGGACAAGTAAGTGTGCTGGTATGGTGCAGTAATGTTTGCTAACCTAGGACCAGTAAGTGTGCTGGTATGGTGCAGTAATGTTTGCTAACCTAGGACCAGTAAGTGTGGTGGTATGGTGCAGTAATGATTGCTAACCTAGGATCAGTAAGTGTGGTGGTATGGTGCAGTAATGTTTGCTAACCTAGGACCAGTAAGTGTGGTGGTATGGTGCAGTAATGTTTTCTAACCTAGGACCAGTAAGTGTGCTGGTATGGTGCAGTAATGTTTGCTAACCGAGGATTAGTAAGTGTGCTGGTATGGTGCAGTACTGATTGCTAACCTAGAACCAGTAAGTGTGCTGGTATGGTGCAGTAATGTTTGCTAACCTAGGGCCAGTAAGTGTGCTGGTATGGTGCAGTAATGTTTGCAAACCTAGGGCCAGTAAGTGTGGTGGTATGGTGCAGTAATGTTTGCTAACCTAGGACCAGTAAGTGTGCTGGTATGGTGCAGTAATGTTTGCTAACCTAGGACCAGTAAGTGTGCTGGTATGGTGCAGTAATGTTTGCTACCCTAGGACCAGTAAGTGTGCTGGTATGGTGCAGTAATGTTTGCTAACCTAGGACCAGTAAGTGTGCTGGTGTGGTGCAGTAATATTTGCTAACTTAGGACCAGTAAGTGTGCTGGTATGGTGCAGTAATGTTTGCTAACCTAGGGCCAGTAAGTGTGCTGGTATGGTGCAGTAATGTTTGCTAACCTAGGAAAAGTAAGTGTGCTGGTATGGTGCAGTAATGTTTGCTAACCTAGGACCAGTAAGTGTGCTGGTATAGTGCAGTAATGTTTGCTAACCTAGGACCAGTAAGTGTGGTGGTATGGTGCAGTAATGTTTGCTAACCTAGGACCAGTAAGTGTGCTGGTATGGTGCAGTAATGTTTGCTAACCTAGGACCAGTAAGTGTGCTGGTATGGTGCAGTAATGTTTGCTAACCTAGGACCAGTAAGTGTGCTGGTATGGTGCAGTACTGATTGCTAACCTAGAACCAGTAAGTGTGCTGGTATGGTGCAGTAATGTTTGCTAACCTAGGGCCAGTAAGTGTGCTGGTATGGTGCAGTAATGTTTGCAAACCTAGGGCCAGTAAGTGTGGTGGTATGGTGCAGTAATGTTTGCTAACCTAGGACCAGTAAGTGTGCTGGTATGGTGCAGTAATGTTTGCTAACCTAGGACCAGTAAGTGTGCTGGTATGGTGCAGTAATGTTTGCTAACCTAGGACCAGTAAGTGTGCTGGTATGGTGCAGTAATGTTTGCTAATCTAGGACCAGTAAGTGTGCTGGTGTGGTGCAGTAATATTTGCTAACTTAGGACCAGTAAGTGTGCTGGTATGGTGCAGTAATGTTTGCTAACCTAGGGCCAGTAAGTGTGCTGGTATGGTGCAGTAATGTTTGCTAACCTAGGACATGTAAGTGTGCTGGTATGGTGCAGTAATGTTTGCTAACCTAGGACCAGTAAGTGTGCTGGTATGGTGCAGTAATGTTTGCTAACCTAGGACCAGTAAGTGTGGTGGTAAGGTGCAGTAATGTTTGCTAACCTAGGACCAGTAAGTGTGGTGGTATGGTGCAGTAATGTTTGCTAACCTAGAACCAGTAAGTGTGCTGCTATGGTGCAGTAATGTTTGCTAACCTAGGACCAGTAAGTGTGCTGGTATGGTGCAGTAATGTTTGCTAACCTAGGACCAGTAAGTTTGCTGGTGTGGTGCAGTAATGTTTGCTAACCTAGGACCAGTAAGTGTGGTGGTATGGTGCAGTAATGTTTGCTAACCTAGGACCAGTAAGTGTGCTGGTATGGTGCAGTAATGTTTGCTAACCTAGGACCAGTAAGTGTGCTGGTATGGTGCAGTAATGTTTGCTAACCTAGGACCAGTAAGTGTGCTGGTATGGTGCAGTAATGTTTGCTAACCTAGGACCAGTAAGTGTGCTGGTATGGTGCAGTAATGTTTGCTAACCTAGGACCAGTAAGTGTGCTGGTGTGGTGCAGTAATGTTTGCTAACCTAGGACCAGTAAGTGTGCTGGTATGGTGCAGTAATGTTTGCTAACCTAGGACCAGTAAGTGTGCTGGTGTGGTGCAGTAATATTTGCTAACTTAGGACCAGTAAGTGTGCTGGTATGGTGCAGTAATGTTTGCTAAACTAGGACAAGTAAGTGTGCTGGTATGGTGCAGTAGTGTTTGCTAACCTAGGACCAGTAAGTGTGCTGGTATGGTGCAGTAGTGTTTGCTAACCTAGGACCAGTAACTGTGCTGGTATGGTGCAGTACTGTTTGCTAACCTAGGACCAGTAAGTGTGCTGGTATGGTGCAGTAGTGTTTGCTAACCTAGGACCAGTAAGTGTGCTGGTATGGTGCAGTAATGTTTGCTAACCTAGGACCAGTATGTGTGGTGGTATGGTGCAGTAATGTTTGCTAACCTAGGACCAGAAAGTGTGCTGGTATGGTGCAGTAATGTTTGCTAACTTAGGACAAGTAAGTGTGCTGGTATGGTGCAGTAATGTTTGCTAACCTAGGACCAGTAAGTGTGGTGGTATGGTGCAGTAATGTTTGCTAACCTAGGACCAGTAAGTGTGCTGGTATGGTGCAGTACTGTTTGCTAACCTAGGACCAGTAAGTGTGGTGGTATGGTGCAGTAATGTTTGCTAACCTAGGACCAGTAAGTGTGCTGGTATGGTTCAGTAATGTTTGCTAACCTAGGACCAGTAAGTGTGGTGGTATGGTGCAGTACTGTTTGCTAACCTAGGACCAGTAAGTGTGCTGGTATGGTGCAGTAGTGTTTGCTAACCTAGGACCAGTAAGTGTGCTGGTATGGTGCAGTAATGTTTGCTAACCTAGGACCAGTATGTGTGGTGGTATGGTGCAGTAATGTTTGCTAACCTAGGACCAGAAAGTGTGCTGGTATGGTGCAGTAATGTTTGCTAACTTAGGACAAGTAAGTGTGCTGGTATGGTGCAGTAATGTTTGCAAACCTAGGACCAGTAAGTGTGGTGGTATGGTGCAGTAATGTTTGCTAACCTAGGACCAGTAAGTGTGGTGGTATGGTGCAGTAAAGTTTGCTAACCTAGGACCAGTAAGTGTGCTGGTATGGTGCAGTAATGTTTGCTAACCTAGGACCAGTATGTGTGGTGGTATGGTGCAGTAATGTTTGCTAACCTAGGACCAGAAAGTGTGCTGGTATGGTGCAGTAATGTTTGCTAACTTAGGACAAGTAAGTGTGCTGGTATGGTGCAGTAATGTTTGCTAACCTAGGACCAGTAAGTGTGCTGGTATGGTGCAGTAATGTTTGCTAACCTAGGACCAGTAAGTGTGGTGGTATGGTGCAGTAATGATTGCTAACCTAGGATCAGTAAGTGTGGTGGTATGGTGCAGTAATGTTTGCTAACCTAGGACCAGTAAGTGTGGTGGTATGGTGCAGTAATGTTTGCTAACCTAGGACCAGTAAGTGTGCTGGTATGGTGCAGTAATGTTTGCTAACCTAGGATTAGTAAGTGTGCTGGTATGGTGCAGTACTGATTGCTAACCTAGAACCAGTAAGTGTGCTGGTATGGTGCAGTAATGTTTGCTAACCTAGGGCCAGTAAGTGTGCTGGTATGGTGCAGTAATGTTTGCAAACCTAGGGCCAGTAAGTGTGGTGGTATGGTGCAGTAATGTTTGCTAACCTAGGACCAGTAAGTGTGCTGGTATGGTGCAGTAATGTTTGCTAACCTAGGACCAGTAAGTGTGCTGGTATGGTGCAGTAATGTTTGCTAACCTAGGACCAGTAAGTGTGCTGGTATGGTGCAGTAATGTTTGCTAACCTAGGACCAGTAAGTGTGCTGGTGTGGTGCAGTAATATTTGCTAACTTAGGACCAGTAAGTGTGCTGGTATGGTGCAGTAATGTTTGCTAACCTAGGGCCAGTAAGTGTGCTGGTATGGTGCAGTAATGTTTGCTAACCTAGGAAAAGTAAGTGTGCTGGTATGGTGCAGTAATGTTTGCTAACCTAGGACCAGTAAGTGTGCTGGTATGGTGCAGTAATGTTTGCTAACCTAGGACCAGTAAGTGTGGTGGTATGGTGCAGTAATGTTTGCTAACCTAGGACCAGTAAGTGTGCTGGTATGGTGCAGTAATGTTTGCTAACCTAGGACCAGTAAGTGTGCTGGTATGGTGCAGTAATGTTTGCTAACCTAGGACCAGTAAGTGTGCTGGTATGGTGCAGTACTGATTGCTAACCTAGAACCAGTAAGTGTGCTGGTATGGTGCAGTAATGTTTGCTAACCTAGGGCCAGTAAGTGTGCTGGTATGGTGCAGTAATGTTTGCAAACCTAGGGCCAGTAAGTGTGGTGGTATGGTGCAGTAATGTTTGCTAACCTAGGGCCAGTAAGTGTGCTGGTATGGTGCAGTAATGTTTGCTAACCTAGGACCAGTAAGTGTGCTGGTATGGTGCAGTAATGTTTGCTAACCTAGGACCAGTAAGTGTGCTGGTATGGTGCAGTAATGTTTGCTAACCTAGGACCAGTAAGTGTGCTGGTGTGGTGCAGTAATATTTGCTAACTTAGGACCAGTAAGTGTGCTGGTATGGTGCAGTAATGTTTGCTAACCTAGGGCCAGTAAGTGTGCTGGTATGGTGCAGTAATGTTTGCTAACCTAGGACATGTAACTGTGCTGGTATGGTGCAGTAATGTTTGCTAACCTAGGACCAGTAAGTGTGCTGGTATGGTGCAGTAATGTTTGCTAACCTAGGACCAGTAAGTGTGGTGGTAAGGTGCAGTAATGTTTGCTAACCTAGGACCAGTAAGTGTGGTGGTATGGTGCAGTAATGTTTGCTAACCTAGAACCAGTAAGTGTGCTGCTATGGTGCAGTAATGTTTGCTAACCTAGGACCAGTAAGTGTGCTGGTATGGTGCAGTAATGTTTGCTAACCTAGGACCAGTAAGTTTGCTGGTGTGGTGCAGTAATGTTTGCTAACCTAGGACCAGTAAGTGTGGTGGTATGGTGCAGTAATGTTTGCTAACCTAGGACCAGTAAGTGTGCTGGTATGGTGCAGTAATGTTTGCTAACCTAGGACCAGTAAGTGTGCTGGTATGGTGCAGTAATGTTTGCTAACCTAGGACCAGTAAGTGTGCTGGTATGGTGCAGTAATGTTTGCTAACCTAGGACCAGTAAGTGTGCTGGTATGGTGCAGTAATGTTTGCTAACCTAGGACCAGTAAGTGTGCTGGTGTGGTGCAGTAATGTTTGCTAACCTAGGACCAGTAAGTGTGCTGGTATGGTGCAGTAATGTTTGCTAACTTAGGACCAGTAAGTGTGCTGGTATGGTGCAGTAATGTTTGCTAAACTAGGACAAGTAAGTGTGCTGGTATGGTGCAGTAGTGTTTGCTAACCTAGGACCAGTAAGTGTGCTGGTATGGTGCAGTAGTGTTTGCTAACCTAGGACCAGTAACTGTGCTGGTATGGTGCAGTACTGTTTGCTAACCTAGGACCAGTAAGTGTGCTGGTATGGTGCAGTAGTGTTTGCTAACCTAGGACCAGTAAGTGTGCTGGTATGGTGCAGTACTGTTTGCTAACCTAGGACCAGTAAGTGCAGTGGTATGGTGCAGTAATGTTTGCTAACCTAGGACCAGTAAGTGTGCTGGTATGGTGCAGTAATGTTTGCTAACCTAATACCATTAAGTGTGCTGGTATGGTGCAGTAATGTTTGCTAACCTAGGACCAGTAAGTGTGCTGGTATGGTGCAGTAATGTTTGCTAACCTAGGACCAGTAAGTGTGCTGGTATGGTGCAGTAATGTTTGCTAACCTAGGACCATTAAGGGTGCTGGTATGGTGCAGTAATGTTTGCTAACCTAGGACCAGTAAGTTTGCTGGTATGGTGCAGTAATATTTGCTAACCTAGGACCAGTAAGTGTGGTGGTATGGTGCAGTAATGTTTGCTAACCTAGGACCAGTAAGTGTGGTGGTATGGTGCAGTAATGTTTGCTAACCTAGGACCAGTAAATGTGGTGGTATGGTGCGGTAATGTTTGCTAACCTAGGATCAGTAAGTGTGGTGGTATGGTGCAGTAATGTTTGCTAACCTAGGACCAGTAAGTGTGCTGGTATGGTGCAGTAATGTTTGCTAACCTAGGACCAGTAAGTGTGCTGGTATGGTGCAGTACTGTTTGCTAACCTAGGACCAGTAAGTGTGGTGGTATGGTGCAGTAATGTTTGCTAACCTAGGACTAGTAAGTGTGCTGGTATGGTGCAGTAATGTTTGCTAACCTAGGACCAGTAAGTGTGGTGGTATGGTGCAGTAATGTTTGCTAACCTAGGACCAGTAAGTGTGGTGGTATGGTGCAGTAAAGTTTGCTAACCTAGGACCAGTAAGTGTGCTGGTATGGTGCAGTAATGTTTGCTAACCTAGGACCAGTAAGTGTGGTGGTATGGTGCAGTAATGTTTGCTAACCTAGGACCAGAAAGTGTGCTGGTGTGGTGCAGTAATGTTTGCTAACTTAGGACAAGTAAGTGTGCTGGTATGGTGCAGTAATGTTTGCTAACCTAGGACCAGTAAGTGTGCTGGTATGGTGCAGTAATGTTTGCTAACCTAGGACCAGTAAGTGTGCTGGTATGGTGCAGTAATGTTTGCTAACCTAGGACCAGTAAGTGTGCTGGTATGGTGCAGTAATGTTTGCTAACCTAGGACCAGTAAGTGTGGTGGTATGGTGCAGTAATGTTTGCTAACCTAGGACCAGTAAGTGTGCTGGTATGGTGCAGTAATGTTTGCTAACCTAGGACCAGTAAGTGTGCTGGTATGGTGCAGTACTGTTTGCTAACCTAGGACCAGTAAGTGCGGTGGTATGGTGCAGTAATGTTTGCTAACCTAGGACCAGTAAGTGTGCTGGTATGGTGCAGTAATGTTTGCTAACCTAGGACCAGTAAGTGTGCTGGTATGGTGCAGTAATGTTTGCTAACCTAGGACCAGTAAGTGTGCTGGTATGGTGCAGTAATGTTTGCTAACCTAGGACCAGTAAGTGTGCTGGTATGGTGCAGTAATGTTTGCTAACCTAGGACCAGTAAGTTTGCTGGTATGGTGCATTAATGTTTGCTAACCTAGGACCAGTAAGTGTGGTGGTATGGTACAGTAATGTTTGCTAACCTAGGACCAGTAAGTGTGCTGGTATGGTGCAGTAATGTTTGCTAACCTAGGACCAGTAAGTGTGGTGGTTTGGTGCAGTAATGTTTGCTAACCTAGGATCAGTAAGTGTGGTGGTATGGTGCAGTAATGTTTGCTAACCTAGGACCAGTAAGTGTGCTGATATGGTGCAGTAATGTTTGCTAACCTAGAACCTCTTAAGTGTGCTGGTATGGTGCTGTACTGTTTGCTAACCTAGGACCAGTAAGTGTGGTGGTATGGTGCAGTAATGTTTGCTAACCTAGGACCAGTAAGTGTGAAGGTATGGTGCAGTAATGTTTGCTAACCTAGGACCAGTAAGTGTGGTGGTATGGTGCAGTAATGTTTGCTAACCTAGGACCAGTAAGTGTGGTGGTATGGTGCAGTAAAGTTTGCTAACCTAGGACCAGTAAGTGTGCTGGTATGGTGCAGTAATGTTTGCTAACCTAGCACCAGTAAGTGTGGTGGTATGGTGCAGTAATGTTTGCTAACCTAGGACCAGAAAGTGTGCTGGTATGGTGCAGTAATGTTTGCTAACTTAGGACAAGTAAGTGTGCCGGTATGGTGCAGTAATGTTTGCTAACCTAGGACCAGTAAGTGTGCTGGTATGGTGCAGTAATGTTTGCTAACCTAGGAACAGTAAGTGTGGTGGTATGGTGCAGTAATGATTGCTAACCTAGGACCAGTAAGTGTGGTGGTATGGTGCAGTAATGTTTGCTAACCTAGGACCAGTAAGTGTGCTGGTATGGTGCAGTAGTGTTTGCTAACCTAGGACCAGTAAGTGTGCTGGTATGGTGCAGTAATGTTTGCTAACCTAGGACCAGTATGTGTGGTGGTATGGTGCAGTAATGTTTGCTAACCTAGGACCAGAAAGTGTGCTGGTATGGTGCAGTAATGTTTGCTAACTTAGGACAAGTAAGTGTGCTGGTATGGTGCAGTAATGTTTGCTAACCTAGGACCAGTAAGTGTGGTGGTATGGTGCAGTAACGTTTGCTAACCTAGGACCAGTAAGTGTGCTGGTATGGTGCAGTACTGTTTGCTAACCTAGGACCAGTAAGTGTGGTGGTATGGTGCAGTAATGTTTGCTAACCTAGGACCAGTAAGTGTGCTGGTATGGTTCAGTAATGTTTGCTAACCTAGGACCAGTAAGTGTGGTGGTATGGTGCAGTACTGTTTGCTAACCTAGGACCAGTAAGTGTGCTGGTATGGTGCAGTAGTGTTTGCTAACCTAGGACCAGTAAGTGTGCTGGTATGGTGCAGTAATGTTTGCTAACCTAGGACCAGTATGTGTGGTGGTATGGTGCAGTAATGTTTGCTAACCTAGGACCAGAAAGTGTGCTGGTATGGTGCAGTAATGTTTGCTAACTTAGGACAAGTAAGTGTGCTGGTATGGTGCAGTAATGTTTGCAAACCTAGGACCAGTAAGTGTGGTGGTATGGTGCAGTAATGTTTGCTAACCTAGGACCAGTAAGTGTGGTGGTATGGTGCAGTAAAGTTTGCTAACCTAGGACCAGTAAGTGTGCTGGTATGGTGCAGTAATGTTTGCTAACCTAGGACCAGTATGTGTGGTGGTATGGTGCAGTAATGTTTGCTAACCTAGGACCAGAAAGTGTGCTGGTATGGTGCAGTAATGTTTGCTAACTTAGGACAAGTAAGTGTGCTGGTATGGTGCAGTAATGTTTGCTAACCTAGGACCAGTAAGTGTGCTGGTATGGTGCAGTAATGTTTGCTAACCTAGGACCAGTAAGTGTGGTGGTATGGTGCAGTAATGATTGCTAACCTAGGATCAGTAAGTGTGGTGGTATGGTGCAGTAATGTTTGCTAACCTAGGACCAGTAAGTGTGGTGGTATGGTGCAGTAATGTTTGCTAACCTAGGACCAGTAAGTGTGCTGGTATGGTGCAGTAATGTTTGCTAACCTAGGATTAGTAAGTGTGCTGGTATGGTGCAGTACTGATTGCTAACCTAGAACCAGTAAGTGTGCTGGTATGGTGCAGTAATGTTTGCTAACCTAGGGCCAGTAAGTGTGCTGGTATGGTGCAGTAATGTTTGCAAACCTAGGGCCAGTAAGTGTGGTGGTATGGTGCAGTAATGTTTGCTAACCTAGGACCAGTAAGTGTGCTGGTATGGTGCAGTAATGTTTGCTAACCTAGGACCAGTAAGTGTGCTGGTATGGTGCAGTAATGTTTGCTAACCTAGGACCAGTAAGTGTGCTGGTATGGTGCAGTAATGTTTGCTAACCTAGGACCAGTAAGTGTGCTGGTGTGGTGCAGTAATATTTGCTAACTTAGGACCAGTAAGTGTGCTGGTATGGTGCAGTAATGTTTGCTAACCTAGGGCCAGTAAGTGTGCTGGTATGGTGCAGTAATGTTTGCTAACCTAGGAAAAGTAAGTGTGCTGGTATGGTGCAGTAATGTTTGCTAACCTAGGACCAGTAAGTGTGCTGGTATGGTGCAGTAATGTTTGCTAACCTAGGACCAGTAAGTGTGGTGGTATGGTGCAGTAATGTTTGCTAACCTAGGACCAGTAAGTGTGCTGGTATGGTGCAGTAATGTTTGCTAACCTAGGACCAGTAAGTGTGCTGGTATGGTGCAGTAATGTTTGCTAACCTAGGACCAGTAAGTGTGCTGGTATGGTGCAGTACTGATTGCTAACCTAGAACCAGTAAGTGTGCTGGTATGGTGCAGTAATGTTTGCTAACCTAGGGCCAGTAAGTGTGCTGGTATGGTGCAGTAATGTTTGCAAACCTAGGGCCAGTAAGTGTGGTGGTATGGTGCAGTAATGTTTGCTAACCTAGGGCCAGTAAGTGTGCTGGTATGGTGCAGTAATGTTTGCTAACCTAGGACCAGTAAGTGTGCTGGTATGGTGCAGTAATGTTTGCTAACCTAGGACCAGTAAGTGTGCTGGTATGGTGCAGTAATGTTTGCTAACCTAGGACCAGTAAGTGTGCTGGTGTGGTGCAGTAATATTTGCTAACTTAGGACCAGTAAGTGTGCTGGTATGGTGCAGTAATGTTTGCTAACCTAGGGCCAGTAAGTGTGCTGGTATGGTGCAGTAATGTTTGCTAACCTAGGACATGTAACTGTGCTGGTATGGTGCAGTAATGTTTGCTAACCTAGGACCAGTAAGTGTGCTGGTATGGTGCAGTAATGTTTGCTAACCTAGGACCAGTAAGTGTGGTGGTAAGGTGCAGTAATGTTTGCTAACCTAGGACCAGTAAGTGTGGTGGTATGGTGCAGTAATGTTTGCTAACCTAGAACCAGTAAGTGTGCTGCTATGGTGCAGTAATGTTTGCTAACCTAGGACCAGTAAGTGTGCTGGTATGGTGCAGTAATGTTTGCTAACCTAGGACCAGTAAGTTTGCTGGTGTGGTGCAGTAATGTTTGCTAACCTAGGACCAGTAAGTGTGGTGGTATGGTGCAGTAATGTTTGCTAACCTAGGACCAGTAAGTGTGCTGGTATGGTGCAGTAATGTTTGCTAACCTAGGACCAGTAAGTGTGCTGGTATGGTGCAGTAATGTTTGCTAACCTAGGACCAGTAAGTGTGCTGGTATGGTGCAGTAATGTTTGCTAACCTAGGACCAGTAAGTGTGCTGGTATGGTGCAGTAATGTTTGCTAACCTAGGACCAGTAAGTGTGCTGGTGTGGTGCAGTAATGTTTGCTAACCTAGGACCAGTAAGTGTGCTGGTATGGTGCAGTAATGTTTGCTAACTTAGGACCAGTAAGTGTGCTGGTATGGTGCAGTAATGTTTGCTAAACTAGGACAAGTAAGTGTGCTGGTATGGTGCAGTAGTGTTTGCTAACCTAGGACCAGTAAGTGTGCTGGTATGGTGCAGTAGTGTTTGCTAACCTAGGACCAGTAACTGTGCTGGTATGGTGCAGTACTGTTTGCTAACCTAGGACCAGTAAGTGTGCTGGTATGGTGCAGTAGTGTTTGCTAACCTAGGACCAGTAAGTGTGCTGGTATGGTGCAGTACTGTTTGCTAACCTAGGACCAGTAAGTGCAGTGGTATGGTGCAGTAATGTTTGCTAACCTAGGACCAGTAAGTGTGCTGGTATGGTGCAGTAATGTTTGCTAACCTAATACCATTAAGTGTGCTGGTATGGTGCAGTAATGTTTGCTAACCTAGGACCAGTAAGTGTGCTGGTATGGTGCAGTAATGTTTGCTAACCTAGGACCAGTAAGTGTGCTGGTATGGTGCAGTAATGTTTGCTAACCTAGGACCATTAAGGGTGCTGGTATGGTGCAGTAATGTTTGCTAACCTAGGACCAGTAAGTTTGCTGGTATGGTGCAGTAATATTTGCTAACCTAGGACCAGTAAGTGTGGTGGTATGGTGCAGTAATGTTTGCTAACCTAGGACCAGTAAGTGTGGTGGTATGGTGCAGTAATGTTTGCTAACCTAGGACCAGTAAATGTGGTGGTATGGTGCGGTAATGTTTGCTAACCTAGGATCAGTAAGTGTGGTGGTATGGTGCAGTAATGTTTGCTAACCTAGGACCAGTAAGTGTGCTGGTATGGTGCAGTAATGTTTGCTAACCTAGGACCAGTAAGTGTGCTGGTATGGTGCAGTACTGTTTGCTAACCTAGGACCAGTAAGTGTGGTGGTATGGTGCAGTAATGTTTGCTAACCTAGGACTAGTAAGTGTGCTGGTATGGTGCAGTAATGTTTGCTAACCTAGGACCAGTAAGTGTGGTGGTATGGTGCAGTAATGTTTGCTAACCTAGGACCAGTAAGTGTGGTGGTATGGTGCAGTAAAGTTTGCTAACCTAGGACCAGTAAGTGTGCTGGTATGGTGCAGTAATGTTTGCTAACCTAGGACCAGTAAGTGTGGTGGTATGGTGCAGTAATGTTTGCTAACCTAGGACCAGAAAGTGTGCTGGTGTGGTGCAGTAATGTTTGCTAACTTAGGACAAGTAAGTGTGCTGGTATGGTGCAGTAATGTTTGCTAACCTAGGACCAGTAAGTGTGCTGGTATGGTGCAGTAATGTTTGCTAACCTAGGACCAGTAAGTGTGCTGGTATGGTGCAGTAATGTTTGCTAACCTAGGACCAGTAAGTGTGCTGGTATGGTGCAGTAATGTTTGCTAACCTAGGACCAGTAAGTGTGGTGGTATGGTGCAGTAATGTTTGCTAACCTAGGACCAGTAAGTGTGCTGGTATGGTGCAGTAATGTTTGCTAACCTAGGACCAGTAAGTGTGCTGGTATGGTGCAGTACTGTTTGCTAACCTAGGACCAGTAAGTGCGGTGGTATGGTGCAGTAATGTTTGCTAACCTAGGACCAGTAAGTGTGCTGGTATGGTGCAGTAATGTTTGCTAACCTAGGACCAGTAAGTGTGCTGGTATGGTGCAGTAATGTTTGCTAACCTAGGACCAGTAAGTGTGCTGGTATGGTGCAGTAATGTTTGCTAACCTAGGACCAGTAAGTGTGCTGGTATGGTGCAGTAATGTTTGCTAACCTAGGACCAGTAAGTTTGCTGGTATGGTGCATTAATGTTTGCTAACCTAGGACCAGTAAGTGTGGTGGTATGGTACAGTAATGTTTGCTAACCTAGGACCAGTAAGTGTGCTGGTATGGTGCAGTAATGTTTGCTAACCTAGGACCAGTAAGTGTGGTGGTTTGGTGCAGTAATGTTTGCTAACCTAGGATCAGTAAGTGTGGTGGTATGGTGCAGTAATGTTTGCTAACCTAGGACCAGTAAGTGTGCTGATATGGTGCAGTAATGTTTGCTAACCTAGAACCTCTTAAGTGTGCTGGTATGGTGCTGTACTGTTTGCTAACCTAGGACCAGTAAGTGTGGTGGTATGGTGCAGTAATGTTTGCTAACCTAGGACCAGTAAGTGTGAAGGTATGGTGCAGTAATGTTTGCTAACCTAGGACCAGTAAGTGTGGTGGTATGGTGCAGTAATGTTTGCTAACCTAGGACCAGTAAGTGTGGTGGTATGGTGCAGTAAAGTTTGCTAACCTAGGACCAGTAAGTGTGCTGGTATGGTGCAGTAATGTTTGCTAACCTAGCACCAGTAAGTGTGGTGGTATGGTGCAGTAATGTTTGCTAACCTAGGACCAGAAAGTGTGCTGGTATGGTGCAGTAATGTTTGCTAACTTAGGACAAGTAAGTGTGCCGGTATGGTGCAGTAATGTTTGCTAACCTAGGACCAGTAAGTGTGCTGGTATGGTGCAGTAATGTTTGCTAACCTAGGAACAGTAAGTGTGGTGGTATGGTGCAGTAATGATTGCTAACCTAGGACCAGTAAGTGTGGTGGTATGGTGCAGTAATGTTTGCTAACCTAGGACCAGTAAGTGTGCTGGTATGGTGCAGTAATGTTTGCTAACCTAGGACCAGTAAGTGTGTTGGTATGGTGCAGTAATGTTTGCTAACCTAGGACCAGTAAGTGTGCTGGTATGGTGCAGTAATGTTTGCTAACCTAGGACCAGTAAGTTTGCTGGTATGGTGCAGTAATATTTGCTAACCTAGGACCAGTAAGTGTGGTGGTATGGTACAGTAATGTTTGCTATCCTAGGACCAGTAAGTGTGGTGGTATGGTGCAGTAATGTTTGCTAACCTAGGACCAGTAAGTGTGGTGGTATGGTGCAGTAATGTTTGCTAACCTAGGACCAGTAAGTGTGGTGGTATGGTGCAGTAATGTTTGCTAACCTAGGACCAGTAAGTGTGCTGGTATGGTGCAGTAATGTTTGCTAACCTAGGACCAGTAAGTGTGCTGGTATGGTGCAGTACTGTTTGCTAACCTAGGACCAGTAAGTGTTGTGGTATGGTGCAGTAATGTTTGCTAACCTAGGACCAGTAAGTGTGCTGGTATGGTGCAGTAATGTTTGCTAACCTAGGACCAGTAAGTGTGGTGGTATGGTGCAGTAATGTTTGCTAACCTAGGACCAGTAAGTGTGGTGGTATGGTGCAGTAAAGTTTGCTAACCTAGGACCAGTAAGTGTGCTGGTATGGTGCAGTAATGTTTGCTAACCTAGGACCAGTAAGTGTGGTGGTATGGTGCAGTAATGTTTGCTAACCTAGGACCAGAAAGTGTGCTGGTATGGTGCAGTAATGTTTGCTAACTTAGGACAAGTAAGTGTGCTGGAATGGTGCAGTAATGTTTGCTAACCTAGGACCAGTAAGTGTGCTGGTATGGTGCAGTAATGTTTGCTAACCTAGGACCAGTAAGTGTGCTGGTATGGTGCAGTAATGTTTGCTAACCTAGGACCAGTAAGTGTGCTGGTATGGTGCAGTAATGTTTGCTAACCTAGGACCAGTAAGTGTGCTGGTATGGTGCAGTAATGTTTGCTAACCTAGGACCAGTAAGTGTGCTGGTATGGTGCAGTAATGTTTGCTAACCTAGGACCAGTAAGTTTGCTGGTATGGTGCAGTAATATTTGCTGACCTAGGACCAGTAAGTGTGGTGGTATGGTACAGTAATGTTTGCTAACCTAGGACCAGTAAGTGTGGTGGTATGGTGCAGTAATGTTTGCTAACCTAGGACCAGTAAGTGTGGTGGTATGGTGCAGTAATGTTTGCTAACCTAGGATCAGTAAGTGTGGTGGTATGGTGCAGTAATGTTTGCTAACCTAGGACCAGTAAGTGTGCTGGTATGGTGCAGTAATGTTTGCTAACCTAGGACCAGTAAGTGTGCTGGTATGGTGCAGTACTGTTTGCTAACCTAGGACCAGTAAGTGTGGTGGTATGGTGCAGTAATGTTTGCTAACCTAGGACCAGTAAGTGTGGTGGTATGGTGCAGTAATGTTTGCTAACCTAGGACCAGTAAGTGTGGTGGTATGGTGCAGTAATGTTTGCTAACCTAGGACCAGTAAGTGTGCTGGTATGGTGCAGTAATGTTTGCTAACCTAGGACCAGTAAGTGTGCTGGTATGGTGCAGTACTGTTTGCTAACCTATGACTAGTAAGTGTGGTGGTATGGTGCAGTAATGTTTGCTAACCTAGGACCAGTAAGTGTGCTGGTATGGTGCAGTAATGTTTGCTAACCTAGGACCAGTAAGTGTGGTGGTATGGTGCAGTAATGTTTGCTAACCTAGGACCAGTAAGTGTGGTGGTATGGTGCAGTAAAGTTTGCTAACCTAGAACCAGTAAGTGTGCTGGTATGGTGCAGTAATGTTTGCTAACCTAGGACCAGTATGTGTGGTGGTATGGTGCAGTAATGTTTGCTAACCTAGGACCAGAAAGTGTGCTGGTATGGTGCATTAATGTTTGCTAACTTAGGACAAGTAAGTGTGCTGGTATGGTGCAGTAATGTTTGCTAACCTAGGACCAGTAAGTGTGGTGGTATGGTGCAGTAATGTTTGCTAACCTAGGACCAGTAAGTGTGGTGGTATGGTGCAGTAAAGTTTGCTAACCTAGGACCAGTAAGTGTGCTGGTATGGTGCAGTAATGTTTGCTAACCTAGGACCAGTATGTGTGGTGGTATGGTGCAGTACTGTTTGCTAACCTAGGACCAGAAAGTGTGCTGGTATGGTGCAGTAATGTTTGCTAACTTAGGACAAGTAAGTGTGCTGGTATGGTGCAGTAATGTTTGATAACCTAGGACCAGTAAGTGTGCTGGTATGGTGCAGTAATGTTTGCTAACCTAGGACCAGTAAGTGTGGTGGTATGGTGCAGTAATGATTGCTAACCTAGGATCAGTAAGTGTGGTGGTATGGTGCAGTAATGTTTGCTAACCTAGGACCAGTAAGTGTGCTGGTATGGTGCAGTAATGTTTGCTAACCTAGGACCAGTAAGTTTGCTGGTATGGTGCAGTAATGTTTGCTAACCTAGGACCAGTAAGTGTGGTGGTATGGTGCAGTAAAGTTTGCTAACCTAGGACCAGTAAGTGTGCTGGTATGGTGCAGTAATGTTTGCTAACCTAGGACCAGTATGTGTGGTGGTATGGTGCAGTAATGTTTGCTAACCTAGGACCAGAAAGTGTGCTGGTATGGTGCAGTAATGTTTGCTAACTTAGGACAAGTAAGTGTGCTGGTATGGTGCAGTAATGTTTGATAACCTAGGACCAGTAAGTGTGCTGGTATGGTGCAGTAATGTTTGCTAACCTAGGACCAGTAAGTGTGGTGGTATGGTGCAGTAATGATTGCTAACCTAGGATCAGTAAGTGTGGTGGTATGGTGCAGTAATGTTTGCTAACCTAGGACCAGTAAGTGTGCTGGTATGGTGCAGTAATGTTTGCTAACCTAGGACCAGTAAGTTTGCTGGTATGGTGCAGTAATGTTTGCTAACCTAGGACCAGTAAGTGTGCTGGTATGGTGCAGTACTGATTGCCAACCTAGAACCAGTAAGTTTGCTGGTATGGTGCAGTAATGTTTGCTAACCTAGGGCCAGTAACTGTGCTGGTATGGTGCAGTAATGTTTGCAAACCTAGGGCCAGTAAGTGTGGTGGTATGGTGCAGTAATGTTTGCTAACCTAGGACCAGTAAGTGTGCTGGTATGGTGCAGTAATGTTTGCTAACCTAGGACCAGTAAGTGTGGTGGTATGGTGCAGTTATGTTTGCTAACCTAGGACCAGTAAGTGTGGTGGTATGGTGCAGTAATGTTTGCTAACCTAGGACCAGTAAGTGTGCTGGTATGGTGCAGTAATGTTTGCTAACCTAGGACCAGTAAGTGTGCTGGTATGGTGCAGTACTGTTTGCTAACCTACGACCAGTAAGTGTGGTGGTATGGTGCAGTAATGTTTGCTAACCTAGGACCAGTAAGTGTGCTGGTATGGTGCAGTAATGTTTGCTAACCTAGGACCAGTAAGTGTGGTGGTATGGTGCAGTAATGTTTGCTAACCTAGGACCAGTAAGTGTGGTGGTATGGTGCTGTAAAGTTTGCTAACCTAGGACCAGTAAGTGTGCTGGTATGGTGCAGTAATGTTTGCTAACCTAGGACCAGTATGTGTGGTGGTATGGTGCAGTAATGTTTGCTAACCTAGGACCAGAAAGTGTGCTGGTATGGTGCAGTAATGTTTGCTAACTTAGGACAAGTAAGTGTGCTGGTATGGTGCAGTAATGTTTGCTAACCTAGGACCAGTAAGTGTGGTGGTATGGTGCAGTAATGTTTGCTAACCTAGGACCAGTAAGTGTGGTGGTATGGTGCAGTAAAGTTTGCTAACCTAGGACCAGTAAGTGTGCTGGTATGGTGCAGTAATGTTTGCTAACCTTGGACCAGTATGTGTGGTGGTATGGTGCAGTAATGTTTGCTAACCTAGGACCAGAAAGTGTGCTGGTATGGTGCAGTAATGTTTGCTAACTTAGGACAAGTAAGTGTGCTGGTATGGTGCAGTAATGTTTGCTAACCTAGGACCAGTAAGTGTGCTGGTATGGTGCAGTAATGTTTGCTAACCTAGGACCAGTAAGTGTGGTGGTATGGTGCAGTAATGATTGCTAACCTAGGATCAGTAAGTGTGGTGGTATGGTGCAGTAATGTTTGCTAACCTAGGACCAGTAAGTGTGCTGGTATGGTGCAGTAATGTTTGCTAACCTAGGACCAGTAAGTGTGCTGGTATGGTGCAGTAATGTTTGCTAACCTAGGACCAGTAAGTGTGCTGGTATGGTGCAGTACTGATTGCTAACCTAGAACCAGTAAGTTTGCTGGTATGGTGCAGTAATGTTTGCTAACCTAGGGCCAGTAAGTGTGCTGGTATGGTGCAGTAATGTTTGCAAACCTAGGGCCAGTAAGTGTGGTGGTATGGTGCAGTAATGTTTGCTAACCTAGGACCAGTAAGTGTGCTGGTATGGTGCAGTAATGTTTGCTAACCTAGGACCAGTAAGTGTGCTGGTATGGTGCAGTAATGTTTGCTAACCTAGGACCAGTAAGTGTGCTGGTATGGTGCAGTAATGTTTGCTAACCTAGGACTAGTAAGTGTGCTGGTGTGGTGCAGTAATATTTGCTAACTTAGGACCAGTAAGTGTGCTGGTATGGTGCAGTAATGTTTGCTAACCTAGGGCCAGTAAGTGTGCTGGTATGGTGCAGTAATGTTTGCTAACCTAGGACAAGTAAGTGTGCTGGTATGGTGCAGTAATGTTTGCTAACCTAGGACCAGTAAGTGTGCTGGTATGGTGCAGTAATGTTTGCTAACCTAGGACCAGTAAGTGTGGTGGTAAGGTGCAGTAATGTTTGCTAACCTAGGACCAGTAGGTGTGCTGCTATGGTGCAGTAATGTTTGCTAACCTAGGACCAGTAAGTGTGCTGGTATGGTGCAGTAATGTTTGCTAACCTAGGACCAGTAAGTTTGCTGGTGTGGTGCAGTAATGTTTGCTAACCTAGGACCAGTAAGTGTGGTGGTATGGTGCAGTAATGTTTGCTAACCTAGGGCCAGTAAGTGTGCTGGTATGGTGCAGTAATGTTTACTAACCTATGGCCAGTAAAGTGTGGTGGTATGGTGCAGTAATGTTTACTAACCTAGGACCAGTAAGTGTGCTGGTATGGTGCAGTAATGTTTGCTAACCTAGGACCAGTAAGTGTGCTGGTATGGTGCAGTAATGTTTGCTAACCTAGGACCAGTAAGTGTGCTGGTATGGTGCAGTAGTGTTTGCTAACCTAGGACCAGTAAGTGTGCTGGTATGGTGCAGTACTGTTTGCTAACCTAGGACCAGTAAGTGCGGTGGTATGGTGCAGTAATGTATGCTAACCTAGGACCAGTAAGTGTGCTGGTATGGTGCAGTAATGTTTGCTAACCTAGGACCAGTAAGTGTGCTGGTATGGTGCAGTAATGTTTGCTAACCTAGGACCAGTAAGTGTGCTGGTATGGTGCAGTAATGTTTGCTAACCTAGGACCAGTAAGTGTGGTGGTATGGTGCAGTAATGTTTGCTAACCTAGGACCAGTAAGTGTGGTGGTATGGTGCAGTAATGTTTGCTAACCTAGGACCAGTAAGTGTGCTGGTGTGGTGCATTAATGTTTGCTAACCTAGGACCAGTAAGTGTGCTGGTGTGGTGCAGTAATGTTTGCTAACCTAGGACCAGTAAGTGTGCTGGTATGGTGCAGTAATGTTTGCTAACCTAGGACCAGTAAGTGTGCTGGTGTGGTGCAGTAATATTTGCTAACTTAGGACCAGTAAGTGTGCTGGTATGGTGCAGTAATGTTTGCTAACCTAGGACCAGTAAGTGTGCTGGTATGGTGCAGTAGTGTTTGCTAACCTAGGACCAGTAAGTGTGCTGGTATGGTGCAGTAGTGTTTGCTAACCTAGGACCAGTAAGTGTGCTGGTATGGTGCAGTACTGTTTGCTAACCTAGGACCAGTAAGTGTGCTGGTATGGTGCAGTACTGTTTGCTAACCTAGGACCAGTAAGTGCGGTGGTATGGTGCAGTAATGTATGCTAACCTAGGACCAGTAAGTGTGCTGGTATGGGGCAGTAATGTTTGCTAACCTAGGACCAGTAAGTGTGCTGGTATGGTGCAGTAATGTTTGCTAACCTAGGACCAGTAAGTGTGCTGGTATGGTGCAGTAATTTTTGCTAACCTAGGACCAGTAAGTGTGCTGGTATGGTGCAGTAATGTTTGCTAACCTAGGACCAGTAAGTGTGCTGGTATGGTGCAGTACTGATTGCTAACCTAGAACCAGTAAGTATGCTGGTATGGTGCAGTAATGTTTGCAAACCTAGGGGCAGTAAGTGTGGTGGTATGGTGCAGTAATGTTTGCTAACCTAGGACCAGTAAGTGTGGTGGTAAGGTGCAGTAATGTTTGCTAACCTAGGACCAGTAGGTGTGCTGCTATGGTGCAGTAATGTTTGCTAACCTAGGACCAGTAAGTGTGCTGGTATGGTGCAGTAATGTTTGCTAACCTAGGACCAGTAAGTTTGCTGGTGTGGTGCAGTAATGTTTGCTAACCTAGGACCAGTAAGTGTGGTGGTATGGTGCAGTAATGTTTGCTAACCTAGGGCCAGTAAGTGTGCTGGTATGGTGCAGTAATGTTTACTAACCTATGGCCAGTAAAGTGTGGTGGTATGGTGCAGTAATGTTTACTAACCTAGGACCAGTAAGTGTGCTGGTATGGTGCAGTAATGTTTGCTAACCTAGGACCAGTAAGTGTGCTGGTATGGTGCAGTAATGTTTGCTAACCTAGGACCAGTAAGTGTGCTGGTATGGTGCAGTAGTGTTTGCTAACCTAGGACCAGTAAGTGTGCTGGTATGGTGCAGTACTGTTTGCTAACCTAGGACCAGTAAGTGCGGTGGTATGGTGCAGTAATGTATGCTAACCTAGGACCAGTAAGTGTGCTGGTATGGTGCAGTAATGTTTGCTAACCTAGGACCAGTAAGTGTGCTGGTATGGTGCAGTAATGTTTGCTAACCTAGGACCAGTAAGTGTGCTGGTATGGTGCAGTAATGTTTGCTAACCTAGGACCAGTAAGTGTGGTGGTATGGTGCAGTAATGTTTGCTAACCTAGGACCAGTAAGTGTGGTGGTATGGTGCAGTAATGTTTGCTAACCTAGGACCAGTAAGTGTGCTGGTGTGGTGCATTAATGTTTGCTAACCTAGGACCAGTAAGTGTGCTGGTGTGGTGCAGTAATGTTTGCTAACCTAGGACCAGTAAGTGTGCTGGTATGGTGCAGTAATGTTTGCTAACCTAGGACCAGTAAGTGTGCTGGTGTGGTGCAGTAATATTTGCTAACTTAGGACCAGTAAGTGTGCTGGTATGGTGCAGTAATGTTTGCTAACCTAGGACCAGTAAGTGTGCTGGTATGGTGCAGTAGTGTTTGCTAACCTAGGACCAGTAAGTGTGCTGGTATGGTGCAGTAGTGTTTGCTAACCTAGGACCAGTAAGTGTGCTGGTATGGTGCAGTACTGTTTGCTAACCTAGGACCAGTAAGTGTGCTGGTATGGTGCAGTACTGTTTGCTAACCTAGGACCAGTAAGTGCGGTGGTATGGTGCAGTAATGTATGCTAACCTAGGACCAGTAAGTGTGCTGGTATGGGGCAGTAATGTTTGCTAACCTAGGACCAGTAAGTGTGCTGGTATGGTGCAGTAATGTTTGCTAACCTAGGACCAGTAAGTGTGCTGGTATGGTGCAGTAATGTTTGCTAACCTAGGACCAGTAAGTGTGCTGGTATGGTGCAGTAATGTTTGCTAACCTAGGACCAGTAAGTGTGCTGGTATGGTGCAGTACTGATTGCTAACCTAGAACCAGTAAGTATGCTGGTATGGTGCAGTAATGTTTGCAAACCTAGGGGCAGTAAGTGTGGTGGTATGGTGCAGTAATGTTTGCTAACCTAGGACCATTAAGTGTGCTGGTATGGTGCAGTAATGTTTGCTAACCTAGGACCAGTAAGTGTGCTGGTATGGTGCAGTAATGTTTGCTAACCTAGGACCAGTAAGTGTGCTGGTATGGTGCAGTAATGTTTGCTAACCTAGGACCAGTAAGTGTGCTGGTGTGGTGCAGTAATATTTGCTAACTTAGGACCAGTAAGTGTGCTGGTATGATGCAGTAATGTTTGCTAACATAGGGCCAGTAAGTGTGCTGGTATGGTGCAGTAATGTTTGCTAACCTAGGACAAGTAAGTGTGCTGGTATGGTGCAGTAATGTTTGCTAACCTAGGACCAGTAAGTGTGCTGGTATGGTGCAGTAATGTTTGCTAACCTAGGACCAGTAAGTGTGGTGGTAAGGTGCAGTAATGTTTGCTAACCTAGGACCAGTAAGTGTGGTGGTATGGTGCAGTAATGTTTGCTAGCCTAGGACCAGTAAGTGTGCTGCTATGGTGCAGTAATGTTTGCTAACCTAGGACCAGTAAGTGTGCTGGTATGGTGCAGTAATGTTTGCTAACCTAGGACCAGTAAGTTTGCTGGTGTGGTGCAGTAATGTTTGCTAACCTAGGACCAGTAAGTGTGGTGGTATGGTGCAGTAATGTTTGCTAACCTAGGGCCAGTAAGTGTGCTGGTATGGTGCAGTAATGTTTCCTAACCTATGGCCAGTAAAGTGTGGTGGTATGGTGCAGTAATGTTTACTAACCTAGGACCAGAAAGTGTGCTGGTATGGTGCAGTAATGTTTGCTAACCTAGGACCAGTAAGTGTGCTGGTATGGTGCAGTAATGTTTGCTAACCTAGGACCAGTAAGTGTGCTGGTATGGTGCAGTAATGTTTGCTAACCTAGGACCAGTAAGTGTGCTGGTGTGGTGCAGTAATGTTTGCTAACCTAGGACCAGTAAGTGTGCTGGTGTGGTGCAGTAATGTTTGCTAACCTAGGACCAGTAAGTGTGCTGGTATGGTGCAGTAATATTTGCTAACTTAGGACCAGTAAGTGTGCTGGTATGGTGCAGTAATGTTTGCTAACCTAGGACCAGTAAGTGTGCTGGTATGGTGCAGTAGTGTTTGCTAACCTAGGACCAGTAAGTGTGCTGGTATGGTGCAGTAGTGTTTGCTAACCTAGGACCAGTAAGTGTGCTGGTATGGTGCAGTACTGTTTGCTAACCTAGGACCAGTAAGTGTGCTGGTATGGTGCAGTAGTGTTTGCTAACCTAGGACCAGTAAGTGTGCTGGTATGGTGCAGTACTGTTTGCTAACCTAGGACCAGTAAGTGTGGTGGTATGGTGCAGTAATGTTTGCTATCCTAGGACCAGTAAGTGTGCTGGTATGGTGCAGTAATGTTTGCTAACCTAGGACCAGTAAGTGTGCTGGTATGGTGCAGTAATGTTTGCTAACCTAGGACCAGTAAGTGTGCTGGTATGGTGCAGTAATGTTTGCTAACCTAGGACCAGTAAGTGTGCTGGTATGGTGCAGTAATGTTTGTTAACCTAGGACCAGTAAGGGTGCTGGTATGGTGCAGTAATGTTTGCTAACCTAGGACCAGTAAGTTTGCTGGTATGGTGCAGTAATATTTGCTAACCTAGGACCAGTAAGTGTGGTGGTATGGTGCAGTAATGTTTGCTAACCTAGGACCAGTAAGTGTGGTGGTATGGTGCAGTAATGTTTGCTAACCTAGGACCAGTAAGTGTGGTGGTATGGTGCAGTAATGTTTGCTAACCTAGGACCAGTAAGTGTGGTGGTATGGTGCAGTAATGTTTGCTAACCTAGGACCAGTAAGTGTGCTGGTATGGTGCAGTAATGTTTGCTAACCTAGGACCAGTAAGTGTGCTGGTATGGTGCAGTATTGTTTGCTAACCTAGGACCAGTAAGTGTGGTGGTATGGTGCAGTAATGTTTGCTAACCTAGGACTAGTAAGTGTGCTGGTATGGTGCAGTAATGTTTGCTAACCTAGGACCAGTAAGTGTGGTGGTATGGTGCAGTAATGTTTGCTAACCTATGATCAGTAAGTGTGGTGGTATGGTGCAGTAAAGTTTGCTAACCTAGGACCAGTAAGTGTGCTGGTATGGTGCAGTAATGTTTGCTAACCTAGGACCAGTAAGTGTGGTGGTATGGTGCAGTAATGTTTGCTAACCTAGGACCAGAAAGTGTGCTGGTGTGGTGCAGTAATGTTTGCTAACTTAGGACAAGTAAGTGTGCTGGTATGGTGCAGTAATGTTTGCTAACCTAGGACCAGTAAGTGTGCTGGTATGGTGCAGTAATGTTTGCTAACCTAGGACCAGTAAGTGTGCTGGTATGGTGCAGTAATGTTTGCTAACCTAGGACCAGTAAGTGTGCTGGTATGGTGCAGTAATGTTTGCTAACCTAGGACCAGTAAGTGTGGTGGTATGGTGCAGTAATGTTTGCTAACCTAGGACCAGTAAGTGTGCTGGTATGGTGCAGTAATGTTTGCTAACCTAGGACCAGTAAGTGTGCTGGTATGGTGCAGTACTGTTTGCTAACCTAGGACCAGTAAGTGCGGTGGTATGGTGCAGTAATGTTTGCTAACCTAGGACCAGTAAGTGTGCTGGTGTGGTGCAGTAATGTTTGCTAACCTAGGACCAGTAAGTGTGCTGGTATGGTGCAGTAATGTTTGCTAACCTAGGACCAGTAAGTGTGCTGGTATGGTGCAGTAATGTTTGCTAACCTAGGACCAGTAAGTGTGCTGGTATGGTGCAGTAATGTTTGCTAACCTAGGACCAGTAAGTGTGGTGGTATGGTACAGTAATGTTTGCTAACCTAGGACCAGTAAGTGTGCTGGTATGGTGCAGTAATGTTTGCTAACCTAGGATCAGTAAGTGTGGTGGTATGGTGCAGTAATGTTTGCTAACCTAGGACCAGTAAGTGTGCTGATATGGTGCAGTAATGTTTGCTAACCTAGGACCTCTTAAGTGTGCTGGTATGGTGCAGTACTGTTTGCTAACCTAGGACCAGTAAGTGTGGTGGTATGGTGCAGTAATGTTTGCTAACCTAGGACCAGTAAGTGTGATGGTATGGTGCAGTAATGTTTGCTAACCTAGGACCAGTAAGTGTGCTGGTATGGTGCAGTAATGTTTGCTAACCTAGGACCAGTAAGTGTGGTGGTATGGTGCAGTAATGATTGCTAACCTAGGACCAGTAAGTGTGGTGGTATGGTGCAGTAATGTTTGCTAACCTAGGACCAGTAAGTGTGCTGGTATGGTGCAGTAATGTTTGATAACCTAGGACCAGTAAGTGTGTTGGTATGGTGCAGTAATGTTTGCTAACCTTGGACCAGTAAGTGTGCTGGTATGGTGCAGTACTGTTTGCTAACCTAGAACCAGTAAGTTTGCTGGTATGGTGCAGTAATGTTTGCTAACCTAGGGCCAGTAAGTGTGCTGGTATGGTGAAGTAATGTTTGCTAACCTAGGACCAGTAAGTTTGCTGGTATGGTGCAGTAATGTTTGCTAACCTAGGAACAGTAAGTGTGGTGGTATGGTGCAGTAATGTTTGCTAACCTAGGACCAGTAAGTGTGCTGGTATGGTGCAGTAATGTTTGCTAACCTAGGACCAGTAAGTGTGCTGGTATGGTGCAGTAATGTTTGCTAACCTAGGACCAGTAAGTGTGCTGGTATGGTGCAGTAATGTTTGCTAACCTAGGACCAGTAAGTGTGCTGGTATGGTGCAGTAATGTTTCCTAACCTAGGACCAGTAAGTGTGCTGGTATGGTGCAGTACTGTTTGCTAACCTAGGACCAGTAAGTGTGGTGGTATGGTGCAGTAATGTTTGCTAACCTAGGACCAGTAAGTGTGCTGGTATGGTGCAGTACTGTTTGCTAACCTAGAACCAGTAAGTTTGCTGGTATGGTGCAGTAATGTTTGCTAACCTAGGACCAGTAAGTGTGGTGGTATGGTGCAGTAATGTTTGCTAACCTAGGACCAGTAAGTGTGCTGGTATGGTGCAGTACTGTTTGCTAACCTAGGACCAGTAAGTGTGGTGGTATGGTGCAGTAATGTTTGCTAACCTAGGACCAGTAAGTGTGCTGGTATGGTGCAGTAATGTTTGCTAACCTAGGACCAGTAAGTGTGCCGGTATGGTGCAGTAATGTTTGCTAACCTAGGACCAGTAAGTGTGCTGGTATGGTGCAGTAATGTTTGCTAACCTAGGACCAGAAAGTGTGCTGGTATGGTGCAGTAATGTTTCCTAACCTAGGACCAGTAAGTGTGCTGGTATGGTGCAGTACTGTTTGCTAACCTAGGACCAGTAAGTGTGGTGGTATGGTGCAGTAATGTTTGCTAACCTAGGACCAGTAAGTGTGCTGGTATGGTGCAGTAATGTTTGCTAACCTAGGACCAGTAAGTGTGCTGGTATGGTGCAGTAATATTTGCTAACCTAGGACCAGTAAGTGTGGTGGTGTGGTGCAGTAATGTTTGCTAAGCTAGGACCAGTAAGTGTGCTGGTATGGTGCAGTAATGTTTGCTAACCTAGGACCAGTAAGTGTGCTGGTGTGGTGCAGTAATGTTTGCTAACCTAGGACCAGTAAGTGTGCTTGTATGGTGCAGTAATGTTTGCTAACCTAGGACCAGTAAGTTTGCTGGTGTGGTGCAGTAATGTTTGCTAACCTAGGACCAGTAAGTGTGGTGGTATGGTGCAGTAATGTTTGCTAACCTAGGGCCAGTAAGTGTGCTGGTATGGTGCAGTAATGTTTGCTAACCTAGGACCAGTAAGTGTGCTGGTATGGTGCAGTAATGTTTGCTAACCTAGGACCAGTAAGTGTGCTGGTATGGTGCAGTAATGTTTGCTAACCTAGGACCAGTAGGTGTGCTGGTATGGTGCAGTAATGTTTGGTAACCTAGGACCAGTAAGGGTGCTGGTATGGTGCAGTAATATTTGCTAACCTAGGACCAGTAAGTAGGGTGGTATGGTGCAGTAATGTTTGCTAACCTAGGAACAGTAAGTGTGGTGGTATGGTGCAGTAAAGTTTGCTAACCTAGGACCAGTAAGTGTGCTGGTGTGGTGCAGTAATGTTTGCTAACTTAGGACAAGTAAGTGTGCTGGTATGGTGCAGTAATGTTTGCTAACCTAGGACCAGTAAGTGTGCTGGTATGGTGCAGTAATGTTTGCTAACCTAGGACCAGTAAGTGTGCTGGTATGGTGCAGTAATGTTTGCTAACCGAGGACCAGTAAGTGTGCTGGTATGGTGCAGTAATGTTTGCTAACCTAGGACCAGTAAGTGTGGTGGTATGGTGCAGTAATGTTTGCTAACCTAGGACCAGTAAGTGTGCTGGTATGGTGCAGTAATGTTTGCTAACCTAGGACCAGTAAGTGTGCTGGTATGGTGCAGTACTGTTTGCTAACCTAGGACCAGTAAGTGCGGTGGTATGGTGCAGTAATGTTTGCTAACCTAGGACCAGTAAGTGTGCTGGTATGGTGCAGTAATGTTTGCTAACCTAGGACCAGTAAGTGTGCTGGTATGGTGCAGTAATGTTTGCTAACCTAGGACCAGTAAGTGTGCTGGTATGGTGCAGTAATGTTTGCTAACCTAGGACCAGTAAGTGTGGTGGTATGGTGCAGTAATGTTTGCTAACCTAGGGCCAGTAAGTGTGCTGGTATGGTGCAGTAATGTTTGCTAACCGAGGACCAGTAAGTGTGCTGGTATGGTGCAGTAATGTTTGCTAACCTAGGACCAGTAAGTGTGGTGGTATGGTGCAGTAATGTTTGCTAACCTAGGACCAGTAAGTGTGGTGGTATGGTGCAGTAATGTTTGCTAACCTAGGACCAGTAAGTGTGCTGGTATGGTGCAGTACTGTTTGCTAACCTAGGACCAGTAAGTGCGGTGGTATGGTGCAGTAATGTTTGCTAACCTAGGACCAGTAAGTGTGCTGGTATGGTGCAGTAATGTTTGCTAACCTAGGACCAGTAAGTGTGCTGGTATGGTGCAGTAATGTTTGCTAACCTAGGACCAGTAAGTGTGCTGGTATGGTGCAGTAATGTTTGCTAACCTAGGACCAGTAAGTGTGGTGGTATGGTGCAGTAATGTTTGCTAACCTAGGGCCAGTAAGTGTGCTGGTATGGTGCAGTAATGTTTCCTAACCTATGACCAGTAAAGTGTGGTGGTATGGTGCAGTAATGTTTACTAACCTAGGACCAGTAAGTGTGCTGGTATGGTGCAGTAATGTTTGCTAACCTAGGACCAGTAAGTGTGCTGGTATGGTGCAGTAATGTTTGCTAACCTAGGACCAGTAAGTGTGCTGGTATGGTGCAGTAATGTTTGCTAACCTAGGACCAGTAAGTGTGCTGGTGTGGTGCAGTAATGTTTGCTAACCTAGGACCAGTAAGTGTGCTGGTGTGGTGCAGTAATGTTTGCTAACCTAGGACCAGTAAGTGTGCTGGTATGGTGCAGTAATGTTTGCTAACCTAGGACCAGTAAGTGTGCTGGTGTGGTGCAGTAATATTTGCTAACTTAGGACCAGTAAGTGTGCTGGTATGGTGCAGTAATGTTTGCTAACCTAGGACCAGTAAGTGTGCTGGTATGGTGCAGTAGTGTTTGCTAACCTAGGACCAGTAAGTGTGCTGGTATGGTGCAGTAGTGTTTGCTAACCTAGGACCAGTAAGTGTGCTGGTATGGTGCAGTACTGTTTGCTAACCTAAGACCAGTAAGTGTGCTGTTATGGTGCAGTAGTGTTTGCTAACCTAGGACCAGTAAGTGTGCTGGTATGGTGCAGTACTGTTTGCTAACCTAGGACCAGAAAGTGCGGTGGTATGGTGCAGTAATGTTTGCTAACCTAGGACCAGTAAGTGTGCTGGTATGGTGCAGTAATGTTTGCTAACCTAGGACCAGTAAGTGTGCTGGTATGGTGCAGTAGTGTTTGCTAACCTAGGACCAGTAAGTGTGCTGGTATGGTGCAGTAATGTTTGCTAACCTAGGACCAGTAAGTGTGCTGGTATGGTGCAGTACTGATTGCTAACCTAGAACCAGTAAGTTTGCTGGTATGGTGCAGTAATGTTTGCTAACCTAGGGCCAGCAAGTATGCTGGTATGGTGCAGTAATGTTTGCAAACCTAGGGCCAGTAAGTGTGGTGGTATGGTGCAGTAATGTTTGCTAACCTAGGACCAGTAAGTGTGCTGGTATGGTGCAGTAATGATTGCTAACCTAGGACCAGTAAGTGTGCTGGTATGGTGCAGTAATGTTTGCTAACCTAGGACCAGTAAGTGTGCTGGTATGGTGCAGTAATGTTTGCTAACCTAGGACCAGTAAGTGTGCTGGTGTGGTGCAGTAATATTTGCTAAGTTAGGACCAGTAAGTGTGCTGGTATGGTGCAGTAATGTTTGCTAACCTAGGACCAGTAAGTGTGCTGGTATGGTGCAGTAATGTTTGCTAACCAAGGACAAGTAAGTGTGCTGGTATGGTGCAGTAATGTTTGCTAACCTAGGACCAGTAAGTGTGCTGGTATGGTGCAGTAATGTTTGCTAACCTAGGACCAGTAAGTGTGGTGGTAAGGTGCAGTAATGTTTGCTAACCTAGGACCAGTAAGTGTGGTGGTATGGTGCAGTAATGTTTGCTAACCTAGGACCAGTAAGTGTGCTGCTATGGTGCAGTAATGTTTGCTAACCTAGGACCAGTAAGTGTGCTGGTATGGTGCAGTAATGTCTGCTAACCTAGGACCAGTAAGTTTGCTGGTGTGGTGCAGTAATGTTTGCTAACCTAGGACCAGTAAGTGTGGTGGTATGGTGCAGTAATGTTTGCTAACCTAGGGCCAGTAAGTGTGCTGGTATGGTGCAGTAATGTTTCCTAACCTATGGCCAGTAAAGTGTGGTGGTATGGTGCAGTAATGTTTACTAACCTAGGACCAGTAAGTGTGCTGGTATGGTGCAGTAATGTTTGCTAACCTAGGACCAGTTAGTGTGCTGGTATGGTGCAGTAATGTTTGCTAACCTAGGACCAGTAAGTGTGCTGGTATGGTGCAGTAATGTTTGCTAACCTAGGACCAGTAAGTGTGCTGGTGTGGTGCAGTAATGTTTGCTAACCTAGGACCAGTAAGTGTGCTGGTGTGGTGCAGTAATGTTTGCTAACCTAGGACCAGTAAGTGTGCTGGTATGGTGCAGTAATATTTGCTAACTTAGGACCAGTAAGTGTGCTGGTATGGTGCAGTAATGTTTGCTAACCTAGGACCAGTAAGTGTGCTGGTATGGTGCAGTAGTGTTTGCTAACCTAGGACCAGTAAGTGTGCTGGTATGGTGCAGTAGTGTTTGCTAACCTAGGACCAGTAAGTGTGCTGGTATGGTGCAGTACTGTTTGCTAACCTAGGACCAGTAAGTGTGCTGGTATGGTGCAGTAGTGTTTGCTAACCTAGGACCAGTAAGTGTGCTGGTATGGTGCAGTACTGTTTGCTAACCTAGGACCAGTAAGTGCGGTGGTATGGTGCAGTAATGTTTGCTAACCTAGGACCAGTAAGTGTGCTGGTATGGTGCAGTAATGTTTGCTAACCTAGGACCAGTAAGTGTGCTGGTATGGTTCAGTAATGTTTGCTAACCTAGGACCAGTAAGTGTGCTGGTATGGTGCAGTAATGTTTGCTAACCTAGGACCAGTAAGTGTGCTGGTATGGTGCAGTAATGTTTGCTAACCTAGGACCAGTAAGGGTGCTGGTATGGTGCAGTAATGTTTGCTAACCTAGGACCAGTAAGTTTGCTGGTATGGTGCAGTAATATTTGCTAACCTAGGACCAGTAAGTGTGGTGGTATGGTGCAGTAATGTTTGCTAACCTAGGACCAGGAAGTGTGGTGGTATGGTGCAGTAATGTTTGCTAACCTAGGACCAGTAAGTGTGGTGGTATGGTGCAGTAATGTTTGCTAACCTAGGATCAGTAAGTGTGGTGGTATGGTGCAGTAATGTTTGCTAACCTAGGACCAGTAAGTGTGTTGGTATGGTGCAGTAATGTTTGCTAACCTAGGACCAGAAAGTGTGCTGGTGTGGTGCAGTAATGTTTCCTAACTTAGGACAAGTAAGTGTGCTTGTATGGTGCAGTAATGTTTGCTAACCTAGGACCAGTAAGTGTGCTGGTATGGTGCAGTAATGTTTGCTAACCTAGGACCAGTAAGTGTGCTGGTATGGTGCAGTAATGTTTGCTAACCTAGGACCAGTAAGTGTGCTGGTATGGTGCAGTAATGATTGCTAACCTAGGACCAGTAAGTGTGGTGGTATGGTGCAGTAATGTTTGCTAACCTAGGACCAGTAAGTGTGCTGGTATGGTGCAGTAATGTTTACTAACCTAGGACCAGTAAGTGTGTTGGTATGGTGCAGTAATGTTTGCTAACCTAAGACCAGTAAGTGTGCTGGTATGGTGCAGTACTGTTTGCTAACCTAGAACCAGTAAGTTTGCTGGTATGGTGCAGTAATGTTTGCTAACCTAGGGCCAGTAAGTGTGCTGGTATGGTGCAGTAATGTTTGCTAACCTAGGACCAGTAAGTTTGCTGGTATGGTGCAGTAATGTTTGCTAACCTAGGAACAGTAAGTGTGGTGGTATGGTGCAGTAATGTTTGCTAACCTAGGACCAGTAAGTGTGGTGGTATGGTGCAGTAATGTTTGCTAACCTAGGACCAGTAAGTGTGCTGGTATGGTGCAGTAATGTTTGCTAACGTAGGACCAGTAAGTGTGGTGGTATGGTGCAGTAATGTTTGCTAACCTAGGACCAGTAAGTGTGGTGGTATGGTGCAGTAATGTTTGCTAACCTAGGATCAGTAAGTGTGGTGGTATGGTGCAGTAATGTTTGCTAACCTAGGACCAGTAAGTGTGCTGGTATGGTGCAGTAATGTTTGCTAACCTAGGACCAGTAAGTGTGCTGGTATGGTGCAGTATTGTTTGCTAACCTAGGACCAGTAAGTGTGGTGGTATGGTGCAGTAATGTTTGCTAACCTAGGACTAGTAAGTGTGCTGGTATGGTGCAGTAATGTTTGCTAACCTAGGACCAGTAAGTGTGGTGGTATGGTGCAGTAATGTTTGCTAACCTATGATCAGTAAGTGTGGTGGTATGGTGCAGTAAAGTTTGCTAACCTAGGACCAGTAAGTGTGCTGGTATGGTGCAGTAATGTTTGCTAACCTAGGACCAGTAAGTGTGGTGGTATGGTGCAGTAATGTTTGCTAACCTAGGACCAGAAAGTGTGCTGGTGTGGTGCAGTAATGTTTGCTAACTTAGGACAAGTAAGTGTGCTGGTATGGTGCAGTAATGTTTGCTAACCTAGGACCAGTAAGTGTGCTGGTATGGTGCAGTAATGTTTGCTAACCTAGGACCAGTAAGTGTGGTGGTATGGTGCAGTAATGTTTGCTAACCTAGGACCAGTAAGTGTGCTGGTATGGTGCAGTAATGTTTGCTAACCTAGGACCAGTAAGTGTGCTGGTATGGTGCAGTAATGTTTGCTAACCTAGGACCAGTAAGTGTGCTGGTATGGTGCAGTAATGTTTGCTAACCTAGGACCAGTAAGTGTGCTGGTATGGTGCAGTACTGTTTGCTAACCTAGGACCAGTAAGTGCGGTGGTATGGTGCAGTAATGTTTGCTAACCTAGGACCAGTAAGTGTGCTGGTATGGTGCAGTAATGTTTGCTAACCTAGGACCAGTAAGTGTGCTGGTATGGTGCAGTAATGTTTGCTAACCTAGGACCAGTAAGTGTGCTGGTATGGTGCAGTAATGTTTGCTAACCTAGGACCAGTAAGTGTGCTGGTATGGTGCAGTAATGTTTGCTAACCTAGGACCAGTAAGTTTGCTGGTATGGTGCATTAATGTTTGCTAACCTAGGACCAGTAAGTGTGGTGGTATGGTACAGTAATGTTTGCTAACCTAGGACCAGTAAGTGTGCTGGTATGGTGCAGTAATGTTTGCTAACCTAGGACCAGTAAGTGTGGTGGTATGGTGCAGTAATGTTTGCTAACCTAGGATCAGTAAGTGTGGTGGTATGGTGCAGTAATGTTTGCTAACCTAGGACCAGTAAGTGTGCTGATATGGTGCAGTAATGTTTGCTAACCTAGGACCTCTTAAGTGTGCTGGTATGGTGCAGTACTGTTTGCTAACCTAGGACCAGTAAGTGTGGTGGTATGGTGCAGTAATGTTTGCTAACCTAGGACCAGTAAGTGTGATGGTATGGTGCAGTAATGTTTGCTAACCTAGGACCAGTAAGTGTGGTGGTATGGTGCAGTAATGTTTGCTAACCTAGGACCAGTAAGTGTGGTGGTATGGTGCAGTAAAGTTTGCTAACCTAGGACCAGTAAGTGTGCTGGTATGGTGCAGTAATGTTTGCTAACCTAGGACCAGTAAGTGTGGTGGTATGGTGCAGTAATGTTTGCTAACCTAGGACCAGAAAGTGTGCTGGTATGGTGCAGTAATGTTTGCTAACTTAGGACAAGTAAGTGTGCTGGTATGGTGCAGTAATGTTTGCTAACCTAGGACCAGTAAGTGTGCTGGTATGGTGCAGTAATGTTTGCTAACCTAGGACCAGTAAGTGTGGTGGTATGGTGCAGTAATGATTGCTAACCTAGGACCAGTAAGTGTGGTGGTATGGTGCAGTAATTTTTGCTAACCTAGGACCAGTAAGTGTGCTGGTATGGTGCAGTAATGTTTGCTAACCTAGGACCAGTAAGTGTGTTGGTATGGTGCAGTAATGTTTGCTAACCTAGGACCAGTAAGTGTGCTGGTATGGTGCAGTACTGTTTGCTAACCTAGAACCAGTAAGTTTGCTGGTATGGTGCAGTAATGTTTGCTAACCTTGGGCCAGTAAGTGTGCTGGTATGGTGCAGTAATGTTTGCTAACCTAGGACCAGTAAGTTTGCTGGTATGGTGCAGTAATGTTTGCTAACCTAGGAACAGTAAGTGTGGTGGTATGGTGCAGTAATGTTTGCTAACCTAGGACCAGTAAGTGTGGTGGTATGGTGCAGTAATGTTTGCTAACCTAGGACCAGTAAGTGTGCTGGTATGGTGCAGTAATGTTTGCTAACCTAGGACCAGTAAGTGTGCTGGTATGGTGCAGTACTGTTTGCTAACCTAGGACCAGTAAGTGTGGTGGTATGGTGCAGTAATGTTTGCTAACCTAGGACCAGTAAGTGTGCTGGTATGGTGCAGTAATGTTTGCTAACCTAGGACCAGTAAGTGTGCTGGTATGGTGCAGTAATGTTTGCTAACCTAGGACCAGTAAGTGTGCTGGTATGGTGCAGTAATGTTTGCTAACCTAGGACCAGTAAGTGTGCTGGTATGGTGCAGTAATGTTTGCTAACCTAGGACCAGTAAGTGTGCTGGTATGGTGCAGTACTGTTTGCTAACCTAGGACCAGTAAGTGTGGTGGTATGGTGCAGTAATGTTTGCTAACCTAGGACCAGTAAGTGTGCTGGTATGGTGCAGTAATGTTTGCTAACCTAGGACCAGTAAGTGTGCTGGTATGGTGCAGTAATGTTTGCTAACCTAGGACCAGTAAGTGTGCTGGTATGGTGCAGTAATGTTTGCTAACCTAGGACCAGTAAGTGTGGTGGTATGGTGCAGTAATGTTTGCTAACCTAGGACCAGTAAGTGTGGTGGTGTGGTGCAGTAATGTTTGCTAAGCTAGGACCAGTAAGTGTGCTGGTATGGTGCAGTAATGTTTGCTAACCTAGGACCAGTAAGTGTGCTGGTGTGGTGCAGTAATGTTTGCTAACCTAGGACCAGTAAGTGTGCTTGTATGGTGCAGTAATGTTTGCTAACCTAGGACCAGTAAGTTTGCTGGTGTGGTGCAGTAATGTTTGCTAACCTAGGACCAGTAAGTGTGGTGGTATGGTGCAGTAATGTTTGCTAACCTAGGGCCAGTAAGTGTGCTGGTATGGTGCAGTAATGTTTGCTAACCTAGGACCAGTAAGTGTGCTGGTATGGTGCAGTAATGTTTGCTAACCTAGGACCAGTAAGTGTGCTGGTATGGTGCAGTAATGTTTGCTAACCTAGGACCAGTAGGTGTGCTGGTATGGTGCAGTAATGTTTGCTAACCTAGGACCAGTAAGGGTGCTGGTATGGTGCAGTAATGTTTGCTAACCTAGGACCAGTAAGTGTGCTGGTATGGTGCAGTAATGTTTGCTAACCTAGGACCAGTAAGTTTGCTGGTATGGTGCAGTAATATTTGCTAACCTAGGACCAGTAAGTGGGGTGGTATGGTGCAGTAATGTTTGCTAACCTAGGACCAGTAAGTGTGGTGGTATGGTGCAGTAAAGTTTGCTAACCTAGGACCAGTAAGTGTGCTGGTGTGGTGCAGTAATGTTTGCTAACTTAGGACAAGTAAGTGTGCTGGTATGGTGCAGTAATGTTTGCTAACCTAGGACCAGTAAGTGTGCTGGTATGGTGCAGTAATGTTTGCTAACCTAGGACCAGTAAGTGTGCTGGTATGGTGCAGTAATGTTTGCTAACCGAGGACCAGTAAGTGTGCTGGTATGGTGCAGTAATGTTTGCTAACCTAGGACCAGTAAGTGTGGTGGTATGGTGCAGTAATGTTTGCTAACCTAGGACCAGTAAGTGTGCTGGTATGGTGCAGTAATGTTTGCTAACCTAGGACCAGTAAGTGTGCTGGTATGGTGCAGTACTGTTTGCTAACCTAGGACCAGTAAGTGCGGTGGTATGGTGCAGTAATGTTTGCTAACCTAGGACCAGTAAGTGTGCTGGTATGGTGCAGTAATGTTTGCTAACCTAGAACCAGTAAGTGTGCTGGTATGGTGCAGTAATGTTTGCTAACCTAGGACCAGTAAGTGTGCTGGTATGGTGCAGTAATGTTTGCTAACCTAGGACCAGTAAGTGTGCTGGTATGGTGCAGTAATGATTGCTAACCTAGGACGAGTAAGTGTGCTGATATGGTGCAGTAATGTTTGCTAACCTAGGACCAGTAAGTGTGCTGGTATGGTGCAGTAATGTTTGCTAACCTAGGACCAGTAAGTGTGCTGGTATGGTGCAGTAATGTTTGCTAACCTAGGACCAGTAAGTTTGCTAGTATGGTGCATTAATGTTTGCCAACCTAGGACCAGTAAGTGTGGTGGTATGGTACAGTAAAGTTTGCTAACCTAGGACCAGTAAGTGTGCTGGTATGGTGCAGTAATGTTTGCTAACCTAGGACCAGTAAGTGTGCTGGTATGGTGAAGTAATGTTTGCTAACCTAGGGCCAGTAAGTGTGGTGGTATGGTGCAGTAATGTTTGCTAACCTTGGACAAGTAAGTGTGCTGGTATGGTGCAGTAATGTTTGCTAACCTAGGACCAGTAAGTGTCCTGGTATGGTGCAGTAATGTTTGCTATCCTAGGACCAGTAAGTGTGGTGGTAAGGTGCAGTAATGTTTGCTAACCTCGGACCAGTAAGTGTGGTGGTATGGTGCAGTAATGTTTGCTAACCTAGGACCAGTAAGTGTGCTGCTATGGTGCAGTAATGTTTGCTAACCTAGGACCAGTAAGTGTGCTGGTATGGTGCAGTAATGTTTGCTAACCTAAGACCAGTAAGTGTGCTGGTTTGGTGCAGTAATGTTTGCTATCCTAGGGCCAGTAAGGTTGCTGGTATGGTGCAGTAATTTTTGCTAACCTAGGACCAGTAAGTGTGCTGGTATGGTGCAGTAATGTTTGCTAACCTAGGACCAGTAAGTGTGCTGGTATGGTGCAGTAATGTTTGCTAACCTAGGACCAGTAAGTGTGGTGGTATGGTGCAGTAATGTTTGCTAACCTAGGGCCAGTAAGTGTGGTGGTATGGTGCATTAATGTTTGCTAATCTAGGACCAGTAAGTGTGCTGGTATGGTGCAGTAATGTTTGCTAACTTAGGACCAGTAAGTGTGGTGGTATGGTGCAGTAATGTTTGCTAACCTAGGACCAGTAAGTGTGGTGGTATGGTGCAGTAATGTTTGCTAAGCTAGGACCAGTAAGTGTGCTGGTATGGTGTAGTAATGTTTGCTAACCTAGGACCAGTAAGTGTGCTGGTATGATGCAGTAATGTTTGCTAACCTAGGACCAGTAAATGTGCTTGTATGGTGCAGTAATGTTTGCTAACCTAGGACCAGTAAGTTTGCTGGTGTGGTGCAGTAATGTTTGCTAACCTAGGACCAGTAAGTGTGGTGGTATGGTGCAGTAATGTTTGCTAACCTAGGGCCAGTAAGTGTGCTGGTATGGTGCAGTAATGTTTCCTAACCTATGGCCAGTAAAGTGTTGTGGTATGTTGCAGTAATGTTTGCTAACCTAGGACCAGTAAGTGTGCTGGTATGGTGCAGTAATGTTTGCTAACCTAGGACCAGTAAGTGTGCTGGTATGGTGCAGTAATGTTTGCTAACCTAGGACCAGTAAGTGTGCTGGTATGGTGCAGTAATGTTTGCTAACCTAGGACCAGTAAGTGTGCTGTTATGGTGCAGTAATGTTTGCTAACCTAGGACCAGTAAGTGTGCTGGTATGGTGCAGTAATGTTTGCTAACCTAGGACCAGTAAGTGTGCTGGTATGGTGCAGTAATGTTTGCTAACCTAGGACCAGTAAGTGTGCTGGTGTGGTGCAGTAATATTTGCTAACTTAGGACCAGTAAGTGTGCTTGTGTGGTGCAGTAATGTTTGCTAACCTAGGGCCAGTAAGTGTGGTGGTATGGTGCAGTCATGTTTGCTAACCTAGGACAAGAGAGTGTGCTGGTATGGTGCAGTAATATTTGCTAACCTAGGACCAGTAAGTGTGCTGGTATGGTGCAGTAATGTTTGCTAACCTAGGACCAGTAAGTGTGCTGGTATGGTGCAGTAATGTTTGCTAACCTAGGACCAGTAAGTGTGCTGGTATGGTGCAGTAATGTTTGCTAACCTAGGACCAGTAAGTGTGCTGGTATGGTGCAGTAATGTTTGCTAACCTAGGACCGGTAAGTGTGCTGGTATGGTGCAGTAATGTTTGCTAACCTAGGACCGGTAAGTGTGCTGGTATGGTGCAGTAATGTTTGCTAACTTACGACCGGTAAGTGTGCTGGTATGGTACAGAAATGTTTGCTAACCTAGGAACGGTAAGTTTGCTGGTATGGTGCAGTAATGTTTGCTAACCTAGGACCAGTAAGTGTGCTGGTATGGTGCAGTAATGTTTGCTAACCTAGGACCAGTAAGTGTGCTGGTATTGTGCAGTAATGTTTGCTAACCTAGGACCAGTAAGTTTGCTGGTATGGTGCAGTAATGTTTGCTAACCTAGGACCAGTAAGTGTGGTGGTATGGTACAGTAATGGTTGCTAACCTAGGACCAGTAAGTGTGCTTGTATGGTGCAGTAATGTTTGCTAACCTAGGACCAGTAAGTGTGGTGGTATGGTGCAGTAATGTTTGCTAACCTAGGATCAGTAAGTGTGGTGGTATGGTGCAGTAAGGTTTGCTAACCTAGGACCAGTAAGTGTGCTGGTATGGTGCAGTAATGTTTGCTAACCTAGGACCAGTAAGTGTGCTGGTATGGTGCAGTACTGTTTGCTAACCTAGGACCAGTAAGTGTGGTGGTATGGTGCAGTAATGTTTGCTAACCTAGGACCAGTAAGTGTGCTGGTATGGTGCAGTAATGTTTGCTAACCTAAGACCAGTAAGTGTGCTGGTTTGGTGCAGTAATGTTTGCTATCCTAGGGCCAGTAAGGTTGCTGGTATGGTGCAGTAATTTTTGCTAACCTAGGACCAGTAAGTGTGCTGGTATGGTGCAGTACTGTTTGCTAACCTAGAACCAGTAAGTTTGCTGGTATGGTGCAGTAATGTTTGCTAACCTAGGGCCAGTAAGTGTACTGGTATGGTGCAGTAATGTTTGCTAACCTAGGACCAGTAAGTTTGCTGGTATGGTGCAGTAATGTTTGCTAACCTAGGAACAGTAAGTGTGGTGGTATGGTGCAGTAATGTTTGCTAACCTAGGACCAGTAAGTGTGGTGGTATGGTGCAGTAATGTTTGCTAACCTAGGACCAGTAGGTGTGCTGGTATGGTGCAGTAATGTTTGCTAACCTAGGACCAGTAAGTGTGCTGGTATGGTGCAGTACTGTTTGCTAACCTAGGACCAGTAAGTGTGGTGGTATGGTGCAGTAATGTTTGCTAACCTAGGACCAGTAAGTGTGCTGGTATGGTGCAGTAATGTTTGCTAACCTAGGACCAGTAAGTGTGCTGGTATGGTGCAGTAATGTTTGCTAACCTAGGACCAGTAAGTGTGCTGGTATGGTGCAGTAATGTTTGCTAACCTAGGACCAGTAAGTGTGCTGGTATGGTGCAGTAATGTTTCCTAACCTAGGACCAGTAAGTGTGCTGGTATGGTGCAGTACTGTTTGCTAACCTAGGACCAGTAAGTGTGGTGGTATGGTGCAGTAATGTTTGCTAACCTAGGACCAGTAAGTGTGCTGGTATGGTGCAGTAATGTTTGCTAACCTAGGACCAGTAAGTGTGCTGGTATGGTGCAGTAATGTTTGCTAACCTAGGACCAGTAAGTGTGCTGGTATGGTGCAGTAATGTTTGCTAACCTAGGACCAGTAAGTGTGGTGGTATGGTGCAGTAATGTTTGCTAACCTAGGACCAGTAAGTGTGGTGGTGTGGTGCAGTAATGTTTGCTAACCTAGGACCAGTAAGTGTGCTGGTATGGTGCAGTAATGTTTGCTAACCTAGGACCAGTAAGTGTGCTGGTGTGGTGCAGTAATGTTTGCTAACCTAGGACCAGTAAGTGTGCTTGTATGGTGCAGTAATGTTTGCTAACCTAGGACCAGTAAGTTTGCTGGTGTGGTGCAGTAATGTTTGCTAACCTAGGACCAGTAAGTGTGGTGGTATGGTGCAGTAATGTTTGCTAACCTAGGACCAGTAAGTTTGCTGGTATGGTGCAGTAATGTTTGCTAACCTAGGACCAGTAAGTGGGGTGGTATGGTGCAGTAACGTTTGCTAACCTAGGACCAGTAAGTGTGGTGGTATGGTGCAGTAAAGTTTGCTAACCTAGGACCAGTAAGTGTGCTGGTGTGGTGCAGTAATGTTTGCTAACTTAGGACAAGTAAGTGTGCTGGTATGGTGCAGTAATGTTTGCTAACCTAGGACCAGTAAGTGTGCTGGTATGGTGCAGTAATGTTTGCTAACCTAGGACCAGTAAGTGTGCTGGTTTGGTGCAGTAATGTTTGCTAACCGAGGACCAGTAAGTGTGCTGGTATGGTGCAGTAATGTTTGCTAACCTAGGACCAGTAAGTGTGGTGGTATGGTGCAGTAATGTTTGCTAACCTAGGACCAGTAAGTGTGCTGGTATGGTGCAGTAATGTTTGCTAACCTAGGACCAGTAAGTGTGCTGGTATGGTGCAGTACTGTTTGCTAACCTAGGACCAGTAAGTGCGGTGGTATGGTGCAGTAATGTTTGCTAACCTAGGACCAGTAAGTGTGCTGGTATGGTGCAGTAATGTTTGCTAACCTAGGACCAGTAAGTGTGCTGGTATGGTGCAGTAATGTTTGCTAACCTAGGACCAGTAAGTGTGCTGGTATGGTGCAGTAATGTTTGCTAACCTAGGACCAGTAAGTGTGCTGGTATGGTGCAGTAATGATTGCTAACCTAGGACCAGTAAGTGTGCTGATATGGTGCAGTAATGTTTGCTAACCTAGGACCAGTAAGTGTGCTGGTATGGTGCAGTAATGTTTGCTAACCTAGGACCAGTAAGTGTGCTGGTATGGTGCAGTAATGTTTGCTAACCTAGGACCAGTAAGTTTGCTGGTATGGTGCATTAATGTTTGCTAACCTAGGACCAGTAAGTGTGGTGGTATGGTACAGTAAAGTTTGCTAACCTAGGACCAGTAAGTGTGCTGTTATGGTGCAGTAATGTTTGCTAACCTAGGACCAGTAAGTGTGGTGGTATGGTGCAGTAATGTTTGCTAACCTAGGATCAGTAAGTGTGGTGGTATGGTGCAGTAATGTTTGCTAACCTAGGACCAGTAAGTGTGCTGGTATGGTGCAGTAATGTTTGTTAACCTAGGACTAGTAAGTGTGCTGGTATGGTGCAGTACTGTTTGCTAACCTAGGACCAGTAACTGTGGTGGTATGGTGCAGTAATGTTTGCTAACCTAGGACCAGTAAGTGTGCTGGTATGGTGCAGTAATGTTTGCTAACCTAGGACCAGTAAGTGTGGTGGTATGGTGCAGTAATGTTTGCTAACCTAGGACCAGTAAGTGTGGTGGTATGGTGCAGTAAAGTTTGCTAACCTAGGACCAGTAAGTGTGCTGGTATGGTGCAGTAATGTTTGCTAACCTAGGACCAGTAAGTGTGGTGGTATGGTGCAGTAATGTTTGCTAACCTAGGACCAGAAAGTGTGCTGGTATGGTGCAGTAATGTTTGCTAACTTAGGACAAGTAAGTGTGCTGGTATGGTGCAGTAATGTTTGCTAACCTAGGACCAGTAAGTGTGCTGGTATGGTGAAGTAATGTTTGCTAACCTAGGACCAGTAAGTGTGGTGGTATGGTGCAGTAATGATTGCTAACCTAGGACCAGTAAGTGTGGTGGTATGGTGCAGTAATGTTTGCTAACCTAGGACCAGTAAGTGTGCTGGTATGGTGCAGTAATGTTTGCTAACCTAGGACCAGTAAGTGTGGTGGTATGGTGCAGTAATGTTTGCTAACCTAGGACCAGTAAGTGTGCTGGTATGGTGCAGTACTGTTTGCTAACCTAGAACCAGTAAGTTTGCTGGTATGGTGCAGTACTGTTTGCTAACCTAGGGCCAGTAAGTGTGCTGGTATGGTGCAGTAATGTTTGCTAACCTAGGCCCAGTAAGTTTGCTGGTATGGTGCAGTAATGTTTGCTAACCTAGGAACAGTAAGTGTGGTGGTATGGTGCAGTAATGTTTGCTAACCTAGGACCAGTAATTGTGGTGGTATGGTGCAGTAATGTTTGCTAACCTAGGACCAGTAAGTGTGCTGGTATGGTGCAGTAATGTTTGCTAACCTAGGACCAGTAAGTGTGCTGGTATGGTGCAGTACTGTTTGCTAACCTAGGACCAGTAAGTGTGGTGGTATGGTGCAGTAATGTTTGCTAACCTAGGACCAGTAAGTGTGCTGGTATGGTGCAGTAATGTTTGCTAACCTAGGACCAGTAAGTGTGCTGGTATGGTGCAGTAATGTTTGCTAACCTAGGACCAGTAAGTGTGCTGGTATGGTGCAGTAATGTTTGCTAACCTAGGAACAGTAAGTGTGCTGGTATGGTGCAGTAATGTTTCCTAACCTAGGACCAGTAAGTGTGCTGGTATGGTGCAGTACTGTTTGCTAACCTAGGACCAGTAAGTGTGGTGGTATGGTGCAGTAATGTTTGCTAACCTAGGACCAGTAAGTGTGCTGGTATGGTGCAGTAATGTTTGCTAACCTAGGACCAGTAAGTGTGCTGATATGGTGCAGTACTGTTTGCTAACCTAGGACCAGTAAGTGCGGTGGTATGGTGCAGTACTGTTTGCTAACCTTGGACCAGTAAGTGTGCTGGTATGGTGCAGTAATGTTTGCTAACCTAGGACCAGTAAGTGTGCTGGTATGGTGCAGTAATGTTTGCTAACCTAGGACCAGTAAGTGTGCTGGTATGGTGCAGTAATGTTTGCTAACCTAGGACCAGTAAGTGTGCTGGTATGGTGCAGTAATGTTTGCTAACCTAGGACCAGTAAGTTTGCTGGTATGGTGCATTAATGTTTGCTAACCTATGACCAGTAAGTGTGGTGGTATGGTACAGTAATGTTTGCTAACCTAGGACCAGTAAGTGTGCTGGTATGGTGCAGTAATGTTTGCTAACCTAGGACCAGTAAGTGTGGTGGTATGGTGCAGTAATGTTTGCTAACCTAGGGCCAGTAAGTGTGGTGGTATGGTGCAGTAATGTTTGCTAACCTAGGACCAGTAAGTGTGCTGATATGGTGCAGTAATGTTTGCTAACCTAGGACCTCTTAAGTGTGCTGGTATGGTGCAGTACTGTTTGCTAACCTAGGACCAGTAAGTGTGGTGGTATGGTGCAGTAATGTTTGCTAACCTAGGACCAGTAAGTGTGATGGTATGGTGCAGTAATGTTTGCTAACCTAGGACCAGTAAGTGTGGTGGTATGGTGCAGTAATGTTTGCTAACCTAGGACCAGTAAGTGTGGTGGTATGGTGCAGTAAAGTTTGCTAACCTAGGACCAGTAAGTGTGCTGGTATGGTGCAGTAATGTTTGCTAACCTAGGACCAGTAAGTGTGCTGGTATGGTGCAGTAATGTTTGCTAACCTAGGACCAGTAAGTGTGCTGGTATGGTGCAGTAATGTTTGCTAACCTAGGACCAGTAAGTGTGCTGGTATGGTGCAGTAATGTTTGCTAACCTAGGACCAGTAAGTGTGCTGGTATGGTGCAGTAATGTTTGCTAACCTAGGACCAGTAAGTGTGCTGGTATGGTGCAGTAATGTTTGCTAACCTAGGACCAGTAAGGGTGGTGGTATGGTGCAGTAATGTTTGCTAACCTAGGACCAGTAAGTGTGCTGGTATGGTGCAGTAATGTTTGTTAACCTAGGACTAGTAAGTGTGCTGGTATGGTGCAGTACTGTTTGCTAACCTAGGACCAGTAACTGTGGTGGTATGGTGCAGTAATGTTTGCTAACCTAGGACCAGTAAGTGTGCTGGTATGGTGCAGTAATGTTTGCTAACCTAGGACCAGTAAGTGTGGTGGTATGGTGCAGTAATGTTTGCTAACCTAGGACCAGTAAGTGTGGTGGTATGGTGCAGTAAAGTTTGCTAACCTAGGACCAGTAAGTGTGCTGGTATGGTGCAGTAATGTTTGCTAACCTAGGACCAGTAAGTGTGGTGGTATGGTGCAGTAATGTTTGCTAACCTAGGACCAGAAAGTGTGCTGGTATGGTGCAGTAATGTTTGCTAACTTAGGACAAGTAAGTGTGCTGGTATGGTGCAGTAATGTTTGCTAACCTAGGACCAGTAAGTGTGCTGGTATGGTGAAGTAATGTTTGCTAACCTAGGACCAGTAAGTGTGGTGGTATGGTGCAGTAATGATTGCTAACCTAGGACCAGTAAGTGTGGTGGTATGGTGCAGTAATGTTTGCTAACCTAGGACCAGTAAGTGTGCTGGTATGGTGCAGTAATGTTTGCTAACCTAGGACCAGTAAGTGTGGTGGTATGGTGCAGTAATGTTTGCTAACCTAGGACCAGTAAGTGTGCTGGTATGGTGCAGTACTGTTTGCTAACCTAGAACCAGTAAGTTTGCTGGTATGGTGCAGTAATGTTTGCTAACCTAGGGCCAGTAAGTGTGCTGGTATGGTGCAGTAATGTTTGCTAACCTAGGCCCAGTAAGTTTGCTGGTATGGTGCAGTAATGTTTGCTAACCTAGGAACAGTAAGTGTGGTGGTATGGTGCAGTAATGTTTGCTAACCTAGGACCAGTAATTGTGGTGGTATGGTGCAGTAATGTTTGCTAACCTAGGACCAGTAAGTGTGCTGGTATGGTGCAGTAATGTTTGCTAACCTAGGACCAGTAAGTGTGCTGGTATGGTGCAGTACTGTTTGCTAACCTAGGACCAGTAAGTGTGGTGGTATGGTGCAGTAATGTTTGCTAACCTAGGACCAGTAAGTGTGCTGGTATGGTGCAGTAATGTTTGCTAACCTAGGACCAGTAAGTGTGCTGGTATGGTGCAGTAATGTTTGCTAACCTAGGACCAGTAAGTGTGCTGGTATGGTGCAGTAATGTTTGCTAACCTAGGAACAGTAAGTGTGCTGGTATGGTGCAGTAATGTTTCCTAACCTAGGACCAGTAAGTGTGCTGGTATGGTGCAGTACTGTTTGCTAACCTAGGACCAGTAAGTGTGGTGGTATGGTGCAGTAATGTTTGCTAACCTAGGACCAGTAAGTGTGCTGGTATGGTGCAGTAATGTTTGCTAACCTAGGACCAGTAAGTGTGCTGATATGGTGCAGTACTGTTTGCTAACCTAGGACCAGTAAGTGCGGTGGTATGGTGCAGTAATGTTTGCTAACCTTGGACCAGTAAGTGTGCTGGTATGGTGCAGTAATGTTTGCTAACCTAGGACCAGTAAGTGTGCTGGTATGGTGCAGTAATGTTTGCTAACCTAGGACCAGTAAGTGTGCTGGTATGGTGCAGTAATGTTTGCTAACCTAGGACCAGTAAGTGTGCTGGTATGGTGCAGTAATGTTTGCTAACCTAGGACCAGTAAGTTTGCTGGTATGGTGCATTAATGTTTGCTAACCTATGACCAGTAAGTGTGGTGGTATGGTACAGTAATGTTTGCTAACCTAGGACCAGTAAGTGTGCTGGTATGGTGCAGTAATGTTTGCTAACCTAGGACCAGTAAGTGTGGTGGTATGGTGCAGTAATGTTTGCTAACCTAGGGCCAGTAAGTGTGGTGGTATGGTGCAGTAATGTTTGCTAACCTAGGACCAGTAAGTGTGCTGATATGGTGCAGTAATGTTTGCTAACCTAGGACCTCTTAAGTGTGCTGGTATGGTGCAGTACTGTTTGCTAACCTAGGACCAGTAAGTGTGGTGGTATGGTGCAGTAATGTTTGCTAACCTAGGACCAGTAAGTGTGATGGTATGGTGCAGTAATGTTTGCTAACCTAGGACCAGTAAGTGTGGTGGTATGGTGCAGTAATGTTTGCTAACCTAGGACCAGTAAGTGTGGTGGTATGGTGCAGTAAAGTTTGCTAACCTAGGACCAGTAAGTGTGCTGGTATGGTGCAGTAATGTTTGCTAACCTAGGACCAGTAAGTGTGCTGGTATGGTGCAGTAATGTTTGCTAACCTAGGACCAGTAAGTGTGCTGGTATGGTGCAGTAATGTTTGCTAACCTAGGACCAGTAAGTGTGCTGGTATGGTGCAGTAATGTTTGCTAACCTAGGACCAGTAAGTGTGCTGGTATGGTGCAGTAATGTTTGCTAACCTAGGACCAGTAAGTGTGCTGGTATGGTGCAGTAATGTTTGCTAACCTAGGACCAGTAAGGGTGCTGGTATGGTGCAGTAATGTTTGCTAACCTAGGACCAGTAAGTGTGCTGGTATGGTGCAGTAATGTTTGCTAACCTAGGACCAGTAAGTTTGCTGGTATGGTGCAGTAATATTTGCTAACCTAGGACCAGTAAGTGTGGTGGTATGGTGCAGTAATGTTTGCTAACCTAGGACCAGTAAGTGTGGTGGTATGGTGCAGTAAAGTTTGCTAACCTAGGACCAGTAAGTGTGCTGGTGTGGTGCAGTAATGTTTGCTAACTTAGGACCAGTAAGTGTGCTGGTATGGTGCAGTAATGTTTGCTAACCTAGGACCAGTAAGTGTGCTGGTATGGTGCAGTAATGTTTGCTAACCTAGGACCAGTAAGTGTGCTGGTATGGTGCAGTAATGTTTGCTAACCGAGGACCAGTAAGTGTGCTGGTATGGTGCAGTAATGTTTGCTAACCTAGGACCAGTAAGTGTGGTGGTATGGTGCAGTAATGTTTGCTAACCTAGGACCAGTAAGTGTGCTGGTATGGTGCAGTAATGTTTGCTAACCTAGGACCAGTAAGTGTGCTGGTATGGTGCAGTACTGTTTGCTAACCTAGGACCAGTAAGTGCGGTGGTATGGTGCAGTAATGTTTGCTAACCTAGGACCAGTAAGTGTGCTGGTATGGTGCAGTAATGTTTGCTAACCTAGGACCAGTAAGTGTGCTGGTATGGTGCAGTAATGTTTGCTAACCTAGGACCAGTAAGTGTGCTGGTATGGTGCAGTAATGTTTGCTAACCTAGGACCAGTAAGTGTGCTGGTATGGTGCAGTAATGTTTGCTAACCTAGGACCAGTAAGTGTGCTGGTATGGTGCAGTAATGTTTGCTAACCTAGGACCAGTAAGTGTGCTGGTATGGTGCAGTAATGTTTGCTAACCTAGGACCAGTAAGTTTGCTGGTATGGTGCATTAATGTTTGCTAACCTAGGACCAGTAAGTGTGGTGGTATGGTACAGTAATGTTTGCTAACCTAGGACCAGTAAGTGTGCTGGTATGGTGCAGTAATGTTTGCTAACCTAGGACCAGTAAGTGTGGTGGTATGGTGCAGTAATGTTTGCTAACCTAGGATCAGTAAGTGTGGTGGTATGGTGCAGTAATGTTTGCTAACCTAGGACCAGTAAGTGTGCTGGTATGGTGCAGTAATGTTTGCTAACCTAGGACCAGTAAGTGTGCTGGTATGGTGCAGTACTGTTTGCTAACCTAGGACCAGTAACTGTGGTGGTATGGTGCAGTAATGTTTGCTAACCTAGGACCAGTAAGTGTGCTGGTTTGGTGCAGTAATGTTTGCTAACCTAGGACCTGTAAGTGTGGTGGTATGGTGCAGTAATGTTTGCTAACCTAGGACCAGTAAGTGTGGTGGTATGGTGCAGTAAAGTTTGCTAACCTAGGACCAGTAAGTGTGCTGGTATGGTGCAGTAATGTTTGCTAACCTAGGACCAGTAAGTGTGGTGATATGGTGCAGTAATGTTTGCTAACCTAGGACCAGTATGTGTGGTGGTATGGTGCAGTAATGTTTGCTAACCTAGGACCAGAAAGTGTGCTGGTATGGTGCAGTAATGTTTGCTAACTTAGGACAAGTAAGTGTGCTGGTATGTTGCAGTAATGTTTGCTAACCTAGGACCAGTAAGTGTGCTGGTATGGTGCAGTAATGTTTGCTAACTTAGGACCAGTAAGTGTGGTGGTATGGTGCAGTAATGATTGCTAACCTAGGACCAGTAAGTGTGGTGGTATGGTGCAGTAATGTTTGCTAACCTAGGACCAGTAAGTGTGCTGGTATGGTGCAGTAATGTTTGCTAACCTAGGACCAGTAAGTGTGTTGGTATGGTGCAGTAATGTTTGCTAACCTAGGACCAGTAAGTGTGCTGGTATGGTGCAGTACTGTTTGCTAACCTAGAACCAGTAAGTTTGCTGGTATGGTGCAGTAATGTTTGCTAACCTAGGGCCAGTAAGTGTGCTGGTATGGTGCAGTAATGTTTGCTAACCTAGGACCAGTAAGTTTGCTGGTATGGTGCAGTAATGTTTGCTAACCTAGGAACAGTAAGTGTGGTGGTATGGTGCAGTAATGTTTGCTAACCTAGGACCAGTAAGTGTGGTGGTATGGTGCAGTAATGTTTGCTAACCTAGGACCAGTAAGTGTGCTGGTATGGTGCAGTAATGTTTGCTAACCTAGGACCAGTAAGTGTGCTGGTATGGTGCAGTACTGTTTGCTAACCTAGGACCAGTAAGTGTGGTGGTATGGTGCAGTAATGTTTGCTAACCTAGGACCAGTAAGTGTGCTGGTATGGTGCAGTAATGTTTGCTAACCTAGGACCAGTAAGTGTGCTGGTATGGTGCAGTAATGTTTGCTAACCTAGGACCAGTAAGTGTGCTGGTATGGTGCAGTAATGTTTGCTAACCTAGGACCAGTAAGTGTGCTGGTATGGTGCAGTAATGTTTCCTAACCTAGGACCAGTAAGTGTGCTGGTATGGTGCAGTACTGTTTGCTAACCTAGGACCAGTAAGTGTGGTGGTATGGTGCAGTAATGTTTGCTAACCTAGGACCAGTAAGTGTGCTGGTATGGTGCAGTAATGTTTGCTAACCTAGGACCAGTAAGTGTGCTGGTATGGTGCAGTAATGTTTGCTAACCTAGGACCAGTAAGTGTGCTGGTATGGTGCAGTAATGTTTGCTAACCTAGGACCAGTAAGTGTGGTGGTATGGTGCAGTAATGTTTGCTAACCTAGGACCAGTAAGTGTGGTGGTGTGGTGCAGTAATGTTTGCTAAGCTAGGAACAGTAAGTGTGCTGGTATGGTGCAGTAATGTTTGCTAACCTAGGACCAGTAAGTGTGCTGGTGTGGTGCAGTAATGTATGCTAACCTAGGACCAGTAAGTGTGCTTGTATGGTGCAGTAATGTTTGCTAACCTAGGACCAGTAAGTTTGCTGGTGTGGTGCAGTAATGTTTGCTAACCTAGGACCAGTAAGTGTGGTGGTATGGTGCAGTAATGTTTGCTAACCTAGGGCCAGTAAGTGTGCTGGTATGGTGCAGTAATGTTTGCTAACCTAGGACCAGTAAGTGTGCTGGTATGGTGCAGTAATGTTTGCTAACCTAGGACCAGTAAGTGTGCTGGTATGGTGCAGTAATGTTTGCTAATCTAGGACCAGTAAGTGTGCTGGTATGGTGCAGTAATGTTTGCTAACCTAGGACCAGTAAGTGTGCTGGTATGGTGCAGTAATGTTTGCTAACCTAGGACCAGTAAGTGTGCTGGTATGGTGCAGTAATGTTTGCTAACCTAGGACCAGTAAGTGTGCTGGTATGGTGCAGTACTGTTTGCTAACCTAGGACCAGTAAGTGCGGTGGTATGGTGCAGTAATGTTTGCTAACCTAGGACCAGTAAGTGTGCTGGTATGGTGCAGTAATGTTTGCTAACCTAGGACCAGTAAGTGTGCTGGTATGGTGCAGTAATGTTTGCTAACCTAGGACCAGTAAGTGTGCTGGTATGGTGCAGTAATGTTTGCTAACCTAGGACCAGTAAGTGTGCTGGTATGGTGCAGTAATGTTTGCTAACCTAGGACCAGTAAGTGTGCTGGTATGGTGCATTAATGTTTGCTAACCTAGGACCAGTAAGTGTGCTGGTATGGTGCTGTAATGTTTGCTAACCTAGGACCAGTAAGTGTGATGGTATGGTGCAGTAATGTTTGCTAACCTAGGACCAGTAAGTTTGCTGGTATGGTGCATTAATGTTTGCTAACCTAGGACCAGTAAGTGTGGTGGTATGGTACAGTAATGTTTGCTAACCTAGGACCAGTAAGTGTGCTGGTATGGTGCAGTAATGTTTGCTAACCTAGGACCAGTAAGTGTGGTGGTATGGTGCAGTAATGTTTGCTAACCTAGGATCAGTAAGTGTGGTGGTATGGTGCAGTAATGTTTGCTAACCTAGGACCAGTAAGTGTGCTGGTATGGTGCAGTAATGTTTGCTAACCTAGGACCAGTAAGTGTGCTGGTATGGTGCAGTACTGTTTGCTAACCTAGGACCAGTAACTGTGGTGGTATGGTGCAGTAATGTTTGCTAACCTAGGACCAGTAAGTGTGCTGGTATGGTGCAGTAATGTTTGCTAACCTAGGACCAGTAAGTGTGGTGGTATGGTGCAGTAATGTTTGCTAACCTAGGACCAGTAAGTGTGGTGGTATGGTGCAGTAAAGTTTGCTAACCTAGGACCAGTAAGTGTGCTGGTATGGTGCAGTAATGTTTGCTAACCTAGGACCAGTAAGTGTGGTGGTATGGTGCAGTAATGTTTGCTAACCTAGGACCAGAAAGTGTGCTGGTATGGTGCAGTAATGTTTGCTAACTTAGGACAAGTAAGTGTGCTGGTATGGTGCAGTAATGTTTGCTAACCTAGGACCAGTAAGTGTGCTGGTATGGTGAAGTAATGTTTGCTAACCTAGGACCAGTAAGTGTGGTGGTATGGTGCAGTAATGATTGCTAACCTAGGACCAGTAAGTGTGGTGGTATGGTGCAGTAATGTTTGCTAACCTAGGACCAGTAAGTGTGCTGGTATGGTGCAGTAATGTTTGCTAACCTAGGACCAGTAAGTGTGGTGGTATGGTGCAGTAATGTTTGCTAACCTAGGACCAGTAAGTGTGCTGGTATGGTGCAGTACTGTTTGCTAACCTAGAACCAGTAAGTTTGCTGGTATGGTGCAGTAATGTTTGCTAACCTAGGGCCAGTAAGTGTGCTGGTATGGTGCAGTAATGTTTGCTAACCTAGGACCAGTAAGTGTGCTGGTATGGTGCAGTAATGTTTGCTAACCTAGGAACAGTAAGTGTGGTGGTATGGTGCAGTAATGTTTGCTAACCTAGGACCAGTAAGTGTGGTGGTATGGTGCAGTAATGTTTGCTAACCTAGGACCAGTAAGTGTGCTGGTATGGTGCAGTAATGTTTGCTAACCTAGGACCAGTAAGTGTGCTGGTATGGTGCAGTACTGTTTGCTAACCTAGGACCCTAAAAGTGTGGGTTATGGTGCAGTAATGTTTGCTAACCTAGGACCAGTAAGTGTGCTGGTATGGTGCAGTAATGTTTGCTAACCTAGGACCAGTAAGTGTGCTGGTATGGTGCAGTAATGTTTGCTAACCTAGGACCAGTAAGTGTGCTGGTATGGTGCAGTAATGTTTGCTAACCTAGGACCAGTAAGTGTGCTGGTATGGTGCAGTAATGTTTCCTAACCTAGGACCAGTAAGTGTGCTGGTATGGTGCAGTACTGTTTGATAACCTAGGACCAGTAAGTGTGGTGGTATGGTGCAGTAATGTTTGCTAACCTAGGACCAGTAAGTGTGCTGGTATGGTGCAGTAATGTTTGCTAACCTAGGACCAGTAAGTGTGCTGGTATGGTGCAGTAATGTTTGCTAAACTAGGACCAGTAAGTGTGCTGGTATGGTGCAGTAATGTTTGCTAACCTAGGACCAGTAAGTGTGCTTGTATGGTGCAGTAATGTTTGTTATCCTAGGACCAGTATGTGTGGTGGTATGGTGCAGTAATGTTTGTTAACCTAGGACCAGAAAGTGTGCTGGTATGGTGCAGTAATGTTTGCTAACTTAGGACAAGTAAGAGTGCTGGTATGTTGCAGTAATGTTTGCTAACCTAGGACCAGTAAGTGTGCTGGTATGGTGCAGTAATGTTTGCTAACTTAGGACCAGTAATTGTGGTGGTATGGTGCAGTAATGATTGCTAACCTAGGATCAGTAAGTGTGGTGGTATGGTGCAGTAATGTTTGCTAACCTAGGACCAGTAAGTGTGCTGGTATGGTGCAGTAATGTTTGCTAACCTAGGACCAGTAAGTGTGGTGGTATGGTGCAGTAATGTTTGCTAACTTAGGACCAGTAAGTGTGCTGGTATGGTGCAGTACTGTTTGCTAACCTAGAACCAGTAAGTTTGCTGGTATGGTGCTGTAATGTTTGCTAACCTAGGGCCAGTAAGTGTGCTGGTATGGTGCAGTAATGTTTGCAAACCTAGGGCCAGTAAGTGTGGTGGTATGGTGCAGTAATGTTTGCTAACCTAGGACCAGTAAGTGTGCTGGTATGGTGCAGTAATGTTTGCTAACCTAGGACCAGTAAATGTGCTGGTATGGTGCAGTAATGTTTGCTAACCTAGGACCAGTAAGTGTGCTGGTATGGTGCAGTAATGTTTGCTAACCTAGGACCAGTAAGTGTGCTGGTGTGGTGCAGTAATGTTTGCTAACTTAGGATCAGTAAGTGTGCTGGTATGGTGCAGTAATGTTTGCTAACCTAGGGCCAGTAAGTGTGGTGGTATGGTGCAGTAATGTTTGCTAACCTTGGACAAGTAAGTGTGCTGGTATGGTGCAGTAATGTTTGCTAACCTAGGACCAGTAAGTGTCCTGGTATGGTGCAGTAATGTTTGCTAACCTAGGACCAGTAAGTGTGGTGGTAAGGTGCAGTAATGTTTGCTAACCTCGGACCAGTAAGTGTGGTGGTATGGTGCAGTAATGTTTGCTAACCTAGGACCAGTAAGTGTGCTGCAATGGTGCAGTAATGTTTGCTAACCTAGGACCAGTAAGTGTGCTGGTATGGTGCAGTAATGTTTGCTAACCTAAGACCAGTAAGTGTGCTGGTTTGGTGCAGTAATGTTTGCTATCCTAGGGCCAGTAAGGTTGCTGGTATGGTGCAGTAATTTTTCCTAACCTAGGACCAGTAAGTGTGCTGGTATGGTGCAGTAATGTTTGCTAACCTAGGACCAGTAAGTGTGCTGGTATGGTGCAGTAATGTTTGCTAACCTAGGACCAGTAAGTGTGGTGGTATGGTGCAGTAATGTTTGCTAACCTAGGGCCAGTAAGTGTGGTGGTATGGTGCAATAATGTTTGCTAATCTAGGACCAGTAAGTGTGCTGGTATGGTGCAGTAATGTTTGCTAACCTAGGACCAGTAAGTGTGGTGGTATGGTGCAGTAATGTTTGCTAACCTAGGACCAGTAAGTGTGGTGGTATGGTGCAGTAATGTTTGCTAAGCTAGGACCAGTAAGTGTGCTGGTATGGTGTAGTCATGTTTGCTTACTTAGGACCAGTAAGTGTGCTGGTATGATGCAGTAATGTTTGCTAACCTAGGACCAGTAAATGTGCTTGTATGGTGCAGTAATGTTTGCTAACCTAGGACCAGTAAGTTTGCTGGTGTGGTGCAGTAATGTTTGCTAACCTAGGACCAGTAAGTGTGGTGGTATGGTGCAGTAATGTTTGCTAACCTAGGGCCAGTAAGTGTGCTGGTATGGTGCAGTAATGTTTCCTAACCTATGGCCAGTAAAGTGTTGTGGTATGTTGCAGTAATGTTTGCTAACCTAGGACCAGTAAGTGTGCTGGTATGGTGCAGTAATGTTTGCTAACCTAGGGCCAGTAAGTGTGCTGGTATGGTGCAGTAATGTTTGCTAACCTAGGACCAGTAAGTGTGCTGGTATGGTGCAGTAATGTTTGCTAACCTAGGACCAGTAAGTGTGCTGTTATGGTGCAGTAATGTTTGCTAACCTAGGACCAGTAAGTGTGCTGGTATGGTGCAGTAATGTTTGCTAACCTAGGACCAGTAAGTGTGCTGGTATGGTGCAGTAATGTTTGCTAACCTAGGACCAGTAAGTGTGCTGGTGTGGTGCAGTAATATTTGCTAACTTAGGACCAGTAAGTGTGCTTGTGTGGTGCAGTAATGTTTGCTAACCTAGGGCCAGTAAGTGTGGTGGTATGGTGCAGTCATGTTTGCTAACCTAGGACAAGAGAGTGTGCTGGTATGGTGCAGTAATATTTGCTAACCTAGGACCAGTAAGTGTGCTGGTATGGTGCAGTAATGTTTGCTAACCTAGGACCAGTAAGTGTGCTGGTATGGTGCAGTAATGTTTGCTAACCTAGGACCAGTAAGTGTGCTGGTATGGTGCAGTAATGTTTGCTAACCTAGGACCAGTAAGTGTGCTGGTATGGTGCAGTAATGTTTGCTAACCTAGGACCGGTAAGTGTGCTGGTATGGTGCAGTAATGTTTGCTAACCTAGGACCGGTAAGTGTGCTGGTATGGTGCAGTAATGTTTGCTAACTTACGACCGGTAAGTGTGCTGGTATGGTACAGTAATGTTTGCTAACCTAGGAACGGTAAGTTTGCTGGTGTGGTGCAGTAATGTTTGCTAACCTAGGACCAGTAAGTGTGCTGGTATGGTGCAGTAATGTTTGCTAACCTAGGACCAGTAAGTGTGCTGGTATTGTGCAGTAATGTTTGCTAACCTAGGACCAGTAAGTTTGCTGGTATGGTGCAGTAATGTTTGCTAACCTAGGACCAGTAAGTGTGGTGGTATGGTACAGTAATGGTTGCTAACCTAGGACCAGTAAGTGTGGTGGTATGGTGCAGTAATGTTTGCTAACCTAGGACCAGTAAGTGTGGTGGTATGGTGCAGTAATGTTTGCTAACCTAGGATCAGTAAGTGTGGTGGTATGGTGCAGTAAGGTTTGCTAACCTAGGACCAGTAAGTGTGCTGGTATGGTGCAGTAATGTTTGCTAACCTAGGACCAGTAAGTGTGCTGGTATGGTGCAGTACTGTTTGCTAACCTAGGACCAGTAAGTGTGGTGGTATGGTGCAGTAATGTTTGCTAACCTAGGACCAGTAAGTGTGCTGGTATGGTGCAGTAATGTTTGCTAACCTAGGACCAGTAAGTGTGGTGGTATGGTGCAGTAATGTTTGCTAACCTAGGACCAGTAAGTGTGGTGGTATGGTACAGTAAAGTTTGCTAACCTAGGACCAGTAAGTGTGCTGGTATGGTGCTGTAATGTTTGCTAACCTAGGACCAGTATGTGTCGTGGTAAGGTGCAGTAATGTTTGCTAACCTAGGACCAGAAAGTGTGCTGGTATGGTGCAGTAATGTTTGCTAACTTAGGACAAGTAAGTGTGCTGGTATGGTGCAGTAAAGTTTGCTAACCTAGGACCAGTAAGTGTGGTGGTATGGTGCAGTAATGTTTGCTAACCTAGGACCAGAAAGTGTGCTGGTATGGTGCAGTAATGTTTGCTAACTTAGGACAAGTAAGTGTGCTGGTATGGTGCAGTAATGTTTGCTAACTTAGGACCAGTAAGTGTGGTGGTATGGTGCAGTAATGTTTGCTAACCTAGGACCAGTAAGTGTGGTGGTATGGTGCAGTAATGTTTGCTAAGCTAGGACCAGTAAGTGTGCTGGTATGGTGTAGTAATGTTTGCTAACCTAGGACCAGTAAGTGTGCTGGTATGATGCAGTAATGTTTGCTAACCTAGGACCAGTAAATGTGCTTGTATGGTGCAGTAATGTTTGCTAACCTAGGACCAGTAAGTTTGCTGGTGTGATGCAGTAATGTTTGCTAACCTAGGACCAGTAAGTGTGGTGGTATGGTGCAGTAATGTTTGCTAACCTAGGGCCAGTAAGTTTGCTGGTATGGTGCAGTAATGTTTCCTAACCTATGGCCAGTAAAGTGTTGTGGTATGGTGCAGTAATGTTTGCTAACCTAGGACCAGTAAGTGTGCTGGTATGGTGCAGTAATGTTTGCTAACCTAGGACCAGTAAGTGTGCTGGTATGGTGCAGTAATGTTTGCTAACCTAGGACCAGTAAGTGTGCTGGTATGGTGCAGTAATGTTTGCTAACCTAGGACCAGTAAGTGTGCTGTTATGGTGCAGTAATGTTTGCTAACCTAGGACCAGTAAGTGTGCTGGTATGGTGCAGTAATGTTTGCTAACCTAGGACCAGTAAGTGTGCTGGTATGGTGCAGTAATGTTTGCTAACCTAGGACCAGTAAGTGTGCTGGTGTGGTGCAGTAATATTTGCTAACTTAGGACCAGTAAGTGTGCTTGTGTGGTGCAGTAATGTTTGCTAACCTAGGGCCAGTAAGTGTGGTGGTATGGTGCAGTAATGTTTGCTAACCTAGGACAAGAAAGTGTGCTGGTATGGTGCAGTAATATTTGCTAACCTAGGACCAGTAAGTGTGCTGGTATGGTGCAGTAATGTTTGCTAACCTAGGACCAGTAAGTGTGCTGGTATGGTGCAGTAATGTTTGCTAACCTAGGACCAGTAAGTGTGCTGGTATGGTGCAGTAATGTTTGCTAACCTAGGACCAGTAAGTGTGCTGGTATGGTGCAGTAATGTTTGCTAACCTAGGACCGGTAAGTGTGCTGGTATGGTGCAGTAATGTTTGCTAACCTAGGACCGGTAAGTGTGCTGGTATGGTGCAGTAATGTTTGCTAACTTACGACCGGTAAGTGTGCTGGTATGGTACAGTAATCTTTGCTAACCTAGGAACGGTAAGTTTGCTGGTATGGTGCAGTAATGTTTGCTAACCTAGGACCAGTAAGTGTGCTGGTATGGTGCAGTAATGTTTGCTAACCTAGGACCAGTAAGTGTGCTGGTATGGTGCAGTAATGTTTGCTAACCTAGGACCAGTAAGTGTGCTGGTATGGTGCAGTAATGTTTGCTAACCTAGGACCAGTAAGTGTGGTGGTAAGGTGCAGTAATGTTTGCTAACCTCGGACCAGTAAGTGTGGTGGTATGGTGCAGTAATGTTTGCTAACCTAGGACCAGTAAGTGTGCTGCTATGGTGCAGTAATGTTTGCTAACCTAGGACCAGTAAGTGTGCTGGTATGGTGCAGTAATGTTTGCTAACCTAAGACCAGTAAGTGTGCTGGTTTGGTGCAGTAATGTTTGCTATCCTAGGGCCAGTAAGGTTGCTGGTATGGTGCAGTAATTTTTGCTAACCTAGGACCAGTAAGTGTGCTGGTATGGTGCAGTAATGTTTGCTAACCTAGGACCAGTAAGTGTGCTGGTATGGTGCAGTAATGTTTGCTAACCTAGGACCAGTAAGTGTGGTGGTATGGTGCAGTAATGTTTGCTAACCTAGGGCCAGTAAGTGTGGTGGTATGGTGCATTAATGTTTGCTAATCTAGGACCAGTAAGTGTGCTGGTATGGTGCAGTAATGTTTGCTAACTTAGGACCAGTAAGTGTGGTGGTATGGTGCAGTAATGTTTGCTAACCTAGGACCAGTAAGTGTGGTGGTATGGTGCAGTAATGTTTGCTAAGCTAGGACCAGTAAGTGTGCTGGTATGGTGTAGTAATGTTTGCTAACCTAGGACCAGTAAGTGTGCTGGTATGATGCAGTAATGTTTGCTAACCTAGGACCAGTAAATGTGCTTGTATGGTGCAGTAATGTTTGCTAACCTAGGACCAGTAAGTTTGCTGGTGTGGTGCAGTAATGTTTGCTAACCTAGGACCAGTAAGTGTGGTGGTATGGTGCAGTAATGTTTGCTAACCTAGGGCCAGTAAGTGTGCTGGTATGGTGCAGTAATGTTTCCTAACCTATGGCCAGTAAAGTGTTGTGGTATGTTGCAGTAATGTTTGCTAACCTAGGACCAGTAAGTGTGCTGGTATGGTGCAGTAATGTTTGCTAACCTAGGACCAGTAAGTGTGCTGGTATGATGCAGTAATGTTTGCTAACCTAGGACCAGTAAATGTGCTTGTATGGTGCAGTAATGTTTGCTAACCTAGGACCAGTAAGTTTGCTGGTGTGATGCAGTAATGTTTGCTAACCTAGGACCAGTAAGTGTGGTGGTATGGTGCAGTAATGTTTGCTAACCTAGGGCCAGTAAGTTTGCTGGTATGGTGCAGTAATGTTTCCTAACCTATGGCCAGTAAAGTGTTGTGGTATGGTGCAGTAATGTTTGCTAACCTAGGACCAGTAAGTGTGCTGGTATGGTGCAGTAATGTTTGCTAACCTAGGACCAGTAAGTGTGCTGGTATGGTGCAGTAATGTTTGCTAACCTAGGACCAGTAAGTGTGCTGGTATGGTGCAGTAATGTTTGCTAACCTAGGACCAGTAAGTGTGCTGTTATGGTGCAGTAATGTTTGCTAACCTAGGACCAGTAAGTGTGCTGGTATGGTGCAGTAATGTTTGCTAACCTAGGACCAGTAAGTGTGCTGGTATGGTGCAGTAATGTTTGCTAACCTAGGACCAGTAAGTGTGCTGGTGTGGTGCAGTAATATTTGCTAACTTAGGACCAGTAAGTGTGCTTGTGTGGTGCAGTAATGTTTGCTAACCTAGGGCCAGTAAGTGTGGTGGTATGGTGCAGTAATGTTTGCTAACCTAGGACAAGAAAGTGTGCTGGTATGGTGCAGTAATATTTGCTAACCTAGGACCAGTAAGTGTGCTGGTATGGTGCAGTAATGTTTGCTAACCTAGGACCAGTAAGTGTGCTGGTATGGTGCAGTAATGTTTGCTAACCTAGGACCAGTAAGTGTGCTGGTATGGTGCAGTAATGTTTGCTAACCTAGGACCAGTAAGTGTGCTGGTATGGTGCAGTAATGTTTGCTAACCTAGGACCGGTAAGTGTGCTGGTATGGTGCAGTAATGTTTGCTAACCTAGGACCGGTAAGTGTGCTGGTATGGTGCAGTAATGTTTGCTAACTTACGACCGGTAAGTGTGCTGGTATGGTACAGTAATCTTTGCTAACCTAGGAACGGTAAGTTTGCTGGTATGGTGCAGTAATGTTTGCTAACCTAGGACCAGTAAGTGTGCTGGTATGGTGCAGTAATGTTTGCTAACCTAGGACCAGTAAGTGTGCTGGTATGGTGCAGTAATGTTTGCTAACCTAGGACCAGTAAGTGTGCTGGTATGGTGCAGTAATGTTTGCTAACCTAGGACCAGTAAGTGTGGTGGTAAGGTGCAGTAATGTTTGCTAACCTCGGACCAGTAAGTGTGGTGGTATGGTGCAGTAATGTTTGCTAACCTAGGACCAGTAAGTGTGCTGCTATGGTGCAGTAATGTTTGCTAACCTAGGACCAGTAAGTGTGCTGGTATGGTGCAGTAATGTTTGCTAACCTAAGACCAGTAAGTGTGCTGGTTTGGTGCAGTAATGTTTGCTATCCTAGGGCCAGTAAGGTTGCTGGTATGGTGCAGTAATTTTTGCTAACCTAGGACCAGTAAGTGTGCTGGTATGGTGCAGTAATGTTTGCTAACCTAGGACCAGTAAGTGTGCTGGTATGGTGCAGTAATGTTTGCTAACCTAGGACCAGTAAGTGTGGTGGTATGGTGCAGTAATGTTTGCTAACCTAGGGCCAGTAAGTGTGGTGGTATGGTGCATTAATGTTTGCTAATCTAGGACCAGTAAGTGTGCTGGTATGGTGCAGTAATGTTTGCTAACTTAGGACCAGTAAGTGTGGTGGTATGGTGCAGTAATGTTTGCTAACCTAGGACCAGTAAGTGTGGTGGTATGGTGCAGTAATGTTTGCTAAGCTAGGACCAGTAAGTGTGCTGGTATGGTGTAGTAATGTTTGCTAACCTAGGACCAGTAAGTGTGCTGGTATGATGCAGTAATGTTTGCTAACCTAGGACCAGTAAATGTGCTTGTATGGTGCAGTAATGTTTGCTAACCTAGGACCAGTAAGTTTGCTGGTGTGGTGCAGTAATGTTTGCTAACCTAGGACCAGTAAGTGTGGTGGTATGGTGCAGTAATGTTTGCTAACCTAGGGCCAGTAAGTGTGCTGGTATGGTGCAGTAATGTTTCCTAACCTATGGCCAGTAAAGTGTTGTGGTATGTTGCAGTAATGTTTGCTAACCTAGGACCAGTAAGTGTGCTGGTATGGTGCAGTAATGTTTGCTAACCTAGGACCAGTAAGTGTGCTGGTATGGTGCAGTAATGTTTGCTAACCTAGGACCAGTAAGTGTGCTGGTATGGTGCAGTAATGTTTGCTAGCCTAGGACCAGTAAGTGTGTTGTTATGGTGCAGTAATGTTTGCTAACCTAGGACCAGTAAGTGTGCTGGTATGGTGCAGTAATGTTTGCTAACCTAGGACCAGTAAGTGTGCTGGTATGGTGCAGTAATGTTTGCTAACCTAGGACCAGTAAGTGTGCTGGTGTGGTGCAGTAATATTTGCTAACTTAGGACCAGTAAGTGTGCTTGTGTGGTGCAGTAATGTTTGCTAACCTAGGGCCAGTAAGTGTGGTGGTATGGTGCAGTAATGTTTGCTAACCTAGGACAAGAGAGTGTGCTGGTATGGTGCAGTAATATTTGCTAACCTAGGACCAGTAAGTGTGCTGGTATGGTGCAGTAATGTTTGCTAACCTAGGACCAGTAAGTGTGCTGGTATGGTGCAGTAATGTTTGCTAACCTAGGACCAGTAAGTGTGCTGGTATGGTGCAGTAGTGTTTGCTAACCTAGGACCAGTAAGTGTGCTGGTATGGTGCAGTAATGTTTGCTAACCTAGGACCGGTAAGTGTGCTGGTATGGTGCAGTAATGTTTGCTAACCTAGGACCGGTAAGTGTGCTGGTATGGTGCAGTAATGTTTGCTAACTTACGACCGGTAAGTGTGCTGGTATGGTACAGTAATGTTTGCTAACCTAGGAACGGTAAGTTTGCTGGTATGGTGCAGTAATGTTTGCTAACCTAGGACCAGTAAGTGTGCTGGTATGGTGCAGTAATGTTTGCTAACCTAGGACGAGTAAGTGTGCTGGTATTGTGCAGTAATGTTTGCTAACCTAGGACCAGTAAGTTTGCTGGTATGGTGCAGTAATGTTTGCTAACCTAGGACCAGTAAGTGTGGTGGTATGGTACAGTAATGGTTGCTAACCTAGGACCAGTAAGTGTGGTGGTATGGTGCAGTAATGTTTGCTAACCTAGGACCAGTAAGTGTGGTGGTATGGTGCAGTAATGTTTGCTAACCTAGGATCAGTAAGTGTGGTGGTATGGTGCAGTAAGGTTTGCTAACCTAGGACCAGTAAGTGTGCTGGTATGGTGCAGTAATGTTTGCTAACCTAGGACCAGTAAGTGTGCTGGTATGGTGCAGTACTGTTTGCTAACCTAGGACCAGTAAGTGTGGTGGTATGGTGCAGTAATGTTTGCTAACCTAGGACCAGTAAGTGTGCTGGTATGGTGCAGTAATGTTTGCTAACCTAGGACCAGTAAGTGTGGTGGTATGGTGCAGTAATGTTTGCTAACCTAGGACCAGTAAGTGTGGTGGTATGGTGCAGTAAAGTTTGCTAACCTAGGACCAGTAAGTGTGCTGGTATGGTGCAGTAATGTTTGCTAACCTAGGACCAGTATGTGTGGTGGTAAGGTGCAGTAATGTTTGCTAACCTAGGACCAGAAAGTGTGCTGGTATGGTGCAGTAATGTTTGCTAACTTAGGACAAGTAAGTGTGCTGGTATGGTGCAGTAAAGTTTGCTAACCTAGGACCAGTAAGTGTGCTGGTATGGTGCAGTAATGTTTGCTAACCTAGGACCAGTATGTGTGGTGGTATGGTGCAGTAATGTTTGCTAACCTAGGACCAGAAAGTGTGCTGGTATGGTGCAGTAATGTTTGCTAACTTAGGACAAGTAAGTGTGCTGGTATGGTGCAGTAATGTTTGCTAACTTAGGACCAGTAAGTGTGGTGGTATGGTGCAGTAATGTTTGCTAACCTAGGACCAGTAAGTGTGGTGGTATGGTGCAGTAATGTTTGCTAAGCTAGGACCAGTAAGTGTGCTGGTATGGTGTAGTAATGTTTGCTAACCTAGGACCAGTAAGTGTGCTGGTATGATGCAGTAATGTTTGCTAACCTAGGACCAGTAAATGTGCTTGTATGGTGCAGTAATGTTTGCTAACCTAGGACCAGTAAGTTTGCTGGTGTGATGCAGTAATGTTTGCTAACCTAGGACCAGTAAGTGTGGTGGTATGGTGCAGTAATGTTTGCTAACCTAGGGCCAGTAAGTGTGCTGGTATGGTGCAGTAATGTTTCCTAACCTATGGCCAGTAAAGTGTTGTGGTATGGTGCAGTAATGTTTGCTAACCTAGGACCAGTAAAGTGTTGTGGTATGGTGCAGTAATGTTTGCTAACCTAGGACCAGTAAGTGTGCTGGTATGGTGCAGTAATGTTTGCTAACCTAGGACCAGTAAGTGTGCTGGTGTGGTGCAGTAATGTTTGCTAACTTAGGACCAGTAAGTGTGCTTGTGTGGTGCAGTAATGTTTGCTAACCTAGGGCCAGTAAGTGTGGTGGTATGGTGCAGTAATGTTTGCTAACCTAGGACAAGTAAGTGTGCTGGTATGGTGCAGTAATGTTTGCTAACCTAGGACCAGTACGTGTGCTGGTATGGTGCAGTAATGTTTGCTAACCTAGGACCAGTATGTGTGGTGGTAAGGTGCAGTAATGTTTGCTAACCTAGGACCTGTAAGTGTGGTGGTATGGTGCAGTAATGTTTGCTAACCTAGGACCAGTAAGTGTGCTGGTATGGTGCAGTAATGTTTGCTAACCTAGGACCAGTAAGTGTGCTGGTATGGTGCAGTAATGTTTGCTAACCTAAGACCAGTAAGTGTGCTGGTATGGTGCAGTAATGTTTGCTATCCTAGGGCCAGTAAGTTTGCTGGTATGGTGCAGTAATGTTTGCTAACCTAGGACCAGTAAGTGTGCTGGTATGGTGCAGTAATGTTTGCTAACCTAGGACCAGTAAGTGTGCTGGTATGGTGCAGTAATGTTGCTAACCTAGGACCAGTAAGTGTGCTGGTATGGTGCAGTAATGTTTGCTAACCTAGGGCCAGTAAGTGTGGTGGTATGGTGCAATAATGTTTGCTAATCTAGGACCAGTAAGTGTGCTGGTATGGTGCAGTAATGTTTGCTAACTTAGGACCAGTAAGTGTGGTGGTATGGTGCAGTAATGTTTGCTAACCTAGGACCAGTAAGTGTGGTGGTATGGTGCAGTAATGTTTGCTAACCTAGGACCAGTAAGTGTGCTGGTATGGTGCAGTAATGTTTGCTAACCTAGGACCAGTAAGTGTGCTGGTATGGTGCAGTAATGTTTGCTAACCTAGGACCAGTAAGTGTGCTTGTATGGTGCAGTAATGTTTGCTAACCTAGGACCAGTAAGTTTGCTGGTGTGGTGCAGTAATGTTTGCTAACCTAGGACCAGTAAGTGTGGTGGTATGGTGCAGTAATGTTTGCTAACCTAGGGCCAGTAAGTGTGCTGGTATGGTGCAGTAATGTTTCCTAACCTATGGCCAGTAAGTGTGGTGGTATGGTGCAGTAATGTTTGCTAACCTAGGACCAGTAAGTGTGCTGGTATGGTGCAGTAATGTTTGCTAACCTAGGACCAGTAAGTGTGCTGGTATGGTGCAGTAATGTTTGCTAACCTTGGACCAGTAAGTGTGCTGGTATGGTGCAGTAATGTTTGCTAACATAGGACCAGTAAGTGTGCTGGTATGGTGTAGTAATGTTTGCTAACCTAGGACCAGTAAGTGTGCTGGTATGGTGCAGTAATGTTTGCTAACCTAGAACCAGTAAGTGGGCGGGTGTGGTGCAGTAATATTTGCTAACTTAGGACCAGTAAGTGTGCTTGTGTGGTGCAGTAATGTTTGCTAACCTAGGGCCAGTAAGTGTGGTGGTATGGTGCAGTAATGTTTGCTAACCTAGGGCCAGTAAGTGTGGTGGTATGGTGCAATAATGTTTGCTAATCTAGGACCAGTAAGTGTGCTGGTATGGTGCAGTAATGTTTGCTAACTTAGGACCAGTAAGTGTGGTGGTATGGTGCAGTAATGTTTGCTAACCTAGGACCAGTAAGTGTGGTGGTATGGTGCAGTAATGTTTGCTAACCTAGGACCAGTAAGTGTGCTGGTATGGTGCAGTAATGTTTGCTAACCTAGGACCAGTAAGTGTGCTGGTATGGTGCAGTAATGTTTGCTAACCTAGGACCAGTAAGTGTGCTTGTATGGTGCAGTAATGTTTGCTAACCTAGGACCAGTAAGTTTGCTGGTGTGGTGCAGTAATGTTTGCTAACCTAGGACCAGTAAGTGTGGTGGTATGGTGCAGTAATGTTTGCTAACCTAGGGCCAGTAAGTGTGCTGGTATGGTGCAGTAATGTTTCCTAACCTATGGCCAGTAAGTGTGGTGGTATGGTGCAGTAATGTTTGCTAACCTAGGACCAGTAAGTGTGCTGGTATGGTGCAGTAATGTTTGCTAACCTAGGACCAGTAAGTGTGCTGGTATGGTGCAGTAATGTTTGCTAACCTTGGACCAGTAAGTGTGCTGGTATGGTGCAGTAATGTTTGCTAACCTAGGACCAGTAAGTGTGCTGGTATGGTGTAGTAATGTTTGCTAACCTAGGACCAGTAAGTGTGCTGGTATGGTGCAGTAATGTTTGCTAACCTAGAACCAGTAAGTGGGCGGGTGTGGTGCAGTAATATTTGCTAACTTAGGACCAGTAAGTGTGATTGTGTGGTGCAGTAATGTTTGCTAACCTAGGGCCAGTAAGTGTGGTGGTATGGTGCAGTAATGTTTGCTAACCTAGGACAAGTAAATGTGCTGGTATGGTGCAGTAACGTTTGCTAACCTAGGACCAGTAAGTGTGCTGGTATGGTGCAGTAATTTTTGCTAACCTAGGACCAGTAAGTGTGCTGGTATGGTGCAGTAATGTTTGCTAACCTAGGACCAGTAAGTGTGCTGGTATGGTGCAGTAATGTTTGCTAACCTAGGACCAGTAAGTGTGCTGGTATGGTGCAGTAATGTTTGCTAACCTAGGACCAGTAAGTGTGCTGGTATGGTGCAGTAATGTTTGCTAACCTAGGACCGGTAAGTGTGCTGGTATGGTGCAGTAATGTTTGCTAACTTACGACCGGTAAGTGTGCTGGAATGGTACAGTAATGTTTGCTAACCTAGGACCAGTAAGTTTGCTGTTATGGTGCAGTAATGTTTGCTAACCTAGGACCAGTAAGTGTGCTGGTATGGTGCAGTAATGTTTGCTAACCCAGGACCTGTAAGTGTGGTGGTATGGTGCAGTAATGTTTGCTAACCCAGGGCCAGTAAGTGTGCTGGTATGGTGCAGTAATGGTTGCTAACCTAGGGCCACTAAGTGTGGTGGTATGGTGCAGTAATGTTTGCTAACCTAGGACCAGTAAGTGTGCTGGTATGGTGCAGTAATGTTTGCTAACCTAGGACCAGTAAGTGTGCTGGTATGGTGCAGTAATGTTTGCTAACCTAGGACCAGTAAGTGTGCTGGTATGGTGCAGTAATTTTTGCTAACCTAGGACCAGTAAGTGTGCTGGTATGGTGCAGTAATGTTTGCTAACCTAGGACCAGTAAGTGGGCTGGTATGCTGCTGTAATGTTTGCTAACCTAGGACCATTAAGTGTGCTGGTGTGGTATAGTAATGTTTGCTCACTTAGGACAAGTAAGTGTGCTTGTGTGGTGCAGTAATGTTTGCTAACCTAGGGCCAGTAAGTGTGGTGGTATGGTGCAGTAATGTTTGCTAACCGAGGATAAGTAGGTGTGCTGGTATGGTGCAGTAATGTTTGCTAACCTAGGGCCAGTAAGAGTGATGGTATGGTGCAGTAATGTTTGCTAACCTAGGACAAGTAAGTGTGCTGGTATGGTGCAGTAATGTTTGCTAACCTAGGACCAGTAAGTGTTCTGGTATGGTGCAGTAATGTTTGCTATCCTAGGACCAGTAAATGTGCTGGTATAGTGTATTAATGTTTGCTAACTTAGGACCAGTAAGTTTGCTTGTGTGGTGCAGTAAAGTTTGCTAACCTAGGGCCAGTAAGTGTGGTTCTATGTTGCAGTAATGTTTGCTAACCTAGGACAAGTAAGTTTGCTGGTATGGTGCAGTATTGTTTGCTAACCTAGGACCAGTAAGTGTGCTGGTATGGTGCAGTAATGTTTTCTAACCTAGACCAGTAAGTGTGGTGGTATGGTGCAGTAATGTTTGCTAACCTAGGACCAGTAAGTGTGGTGGTATGGTGCAGTAATGTTTGCTAACCTAGGACCAGTAAGTGTGCTGGTATGGTGCAGTAATGTTTGCTAACCTAGGACCAGTAAGAGTGCTGGTATGGTGCAGTAATGTTTGCAAACCTAGGACCAGTAAGTGTGCTGGTTTGGTGCAGTAATGTTTGCTAACCTAGGACCAGTAAGTTTGCTGGTATGGTGCAGTAATGTTTCCTAACCTAGGACCTGTAAGAGTGGTGGTATGGTGCAGTAATATTTGCTAACCTAGGGCCAGTAAGTGTTCTGGTATGGTGCAGTAATGTTTGCTAACCTAGGGCAAGTAAGTGTGGTGGTATGGTGCAGTAAGGTTTGCTAACCTAGGACCAGTAAGTGTGGTGGTATGGTGCAGTAATGTTTGCTAACCTAGGACCAGTAAGTGTACTGGTATTGTGCTGTACTGTTTGCTAACCTAGGACCAGTAAGTGTGCTGGTATGGTGCAGTAATGTTTGCTAACCTAGGACCAGTAAGTGTGCTGGTATGGTGCAGTAATTTTTGCTAACTTAGGACCAGTAAGTGTGTTTGTGTGGTGCAGTAATGTTTGCTAACCTAGGGCCAGTAAGTGGGGTGGTATGGTGCAATAATGTTTGCTAACCTAGGATCAGTAAGTGTGCTGGTATGGTGCAGTAATGTTTGCTAACCTAGGACCAGAAAGTGTGGTGGTATGGTGCAGTAATGTTTGCTAACCTAGGACCAGTAAGTGTGCTGGTATGGTGCAGTAATGTTTGCTTACCTAGGACCAGAAAGTGTGGTGGTATGGTGCAGTAATGTTTGCTAACCTAGGACCAGTAAGTGTGCTGGTATGGTGCAGTAATGTTTGCTAACCTAGGACCAGTAAGTGTGCAGGTATGGTGCAGTAATGTTTGCTAACCTAGGACCAGTAAGTGTGCTGGTATGGTGCAGTAATGTTTGCTAACCTAGGACCAGTAAGTTTGCTGGTATGGTGCAGTAATGTTTGCTAACCTAGGACCTGTAAGTGTGGTGGTATGGTGCAGTAATGTTTGCTAACCTAGGGCCAGTAAGAGTGCTGGTATGGTGCAGTAATGTTTGCTAACCTAGGACCAGTAAGTGTGCTGGTATGGTGCAGTAATGTTTGCTAACTTAGGACCAGTACGTGTGCTTGTATGGTGCAGTACTGTTTGCTAACCTAGGACCAGTAAGTGTGCTGGTATGGTGCAGTAATGTTTGCTAATCTAGGACCAGTACGTGTGCTGGTATGGTGCGGTAATGTTTGCTAACCTAGGACCAGTAAGTGTGGTGGTATGGTGCAGTAATGTTTGTTATCCTAGGACCAGTAAGTGTGGTGGTATGGTGCAGTAATGTTTGCTAACCTAAGACCAGTAAGTGTGCTGGTATGGTGCAGTAATGTTTGCTAACCTAGGACCAGTAAGTGTGCTGGTATGGTGCAGTAATGTTTACTAACCTAGGACCAGTAAGTGTGCTGGTATGGTGCAGTAATGTTTGCTAACCTAGGACCAGTAAGTTTGCTGGTATGGTGCAGTAATGTTTGCTAACCTAGGGCCAGTAAGAGTGCTGGTATGGTGCAGTAATGTTTGCTAACCTAGGGCCAGTAAGTGTGGAGGTATGGTGCAGTAATGCTTGCTAACCTAGGACCAGTATGAGTGCGGGTATGGTGCAGTAATGTTTGCTAAACTAGGACCAGTAAGTGTGCTGGTATGGTGCAGTAATATTTGCTAACATAGGACCAGTAAGTGTGCTGGTTTGGTGCAGTAATGTTTTTCTAACCTTGGACCTGTAAGTGTGCTGGTATGGTGCACTAATGTTTGCTAACCTAGGTCCAGTAAGTGTGCTGGTATGGTGCAGTAATGTTTGCTAACCTAGGGCCAGTAAGTGTGCTGGTATGGTGCAGTAATGTTTGCTATCCTAGGACCACTAAGTTTGCTGGTATGGTGCAGGAATGTTTGCTAACCTAGGACCAGTAAGTGTGGTGGTATGGTGCAGTAATGTTTGCTAACCTAGGACCAGTAAGTGTGGTGGTATGGTTCAGTAATGTTTGCTAACCTAGGGCCAGTAAGTGTGCTGGTATGGTGCAGTAATGTTTGCTAACCTAGGACAAGTAAGTGTGCTGGTATGGTGCAATAATGTTTGCTACCCTAGGACCAGTAAGTGTGCTGGTATGGTGCTGTAATGTTTGCTAACCTAGGACCAGTAAGTGTGCTGGTATGGTGCAGTAATGTTGGCTAACCTAGGACCAGTAAGTGTGCTGGTATGGTGCAGTAATGTTTGCTAACCTAGGACCAGTAAGTGTGCTGGTATGGTGCAGTAATGTTTGCTAACCGAGGATAAGTAGGTGTGCTGGTATGGTGCAGTAATGTTTGCTAACCTAGGGCCAGTAAGTGTGATGGTATGGTGCAGTAATGTTTGCTAACCTAGGACAAGTAAGTGTGCTGGTATGGTGCAGTAATGTTTGCTAACCTAGGACCAGTAAGTGTTCTGGTATGGTGCAGTAATGTTTGCTAACCTAGGACCAGTAAATGTGCTGGTATAGTGTATTAATGTTTGCTAACTTAGGACCAGTAAGTTTGCTTGTGTGGTGCAGTAAAGTTTGCTAACCTAGGGCCAGTAAGTGTGGTTCTATGTTGCAGTAATGTTTGCTAACCTAGGACAAGTAAGTGTGCTGGTATGGTGCAGTATTGTTTGCTAACCTAGGACCAGTAAGTGTGCTGGTATGGTGCAGTAATGTTTTCTAACCTAGACCAGTAAGTGTGGTGGTATGGTGCAGTAATGTTTGCTAACCTAGGACCAGTAAGTGTGGTGGTATGGTGCAGTAATGTTTGCTAACCTAGGACCAGTAAGTGTGCTGGTATGGTGCAGTAATGTTTGCTAACCTAGGACCAGTAAGAGTGCTGGTATGGTGCAGTAATGTTTGCAAACCTAGGACCAGTAAGTGTGCTGGTTTGGTGCAGTAATGTTTGCTAACCTAGGACCAGTAAGTTTGCTGGTATGGTGCAGTAATGTTTCCTAACCTAGGACCTGTAAGAGTGGTGGTATGGTGCAGTAATATTTGCTAACCTAGGGCCAGTAAGTGTTCTGGTATGGTGCAGTAATGTTTGCTAACCTAGGGCAAGTAAGTGTGGTGGTATGGTGCAGTAAGGTTTGCTAACCTAGGACCAGTAAGTGTGGTGGTATGGTGCAGTAATGTTTGCTAACCTAGGACCAGTAAGTGTACTGGTATTGTGCTGTACTGTTTGCTAACCTAGGACCAGTAAGTGTGCTGGTATGGTGCAGTAATGTTTGCTAACCTAGGACCAGTAAGTGTGCTGGTATGGTGCAGTAATTTTTGCTAACTTAGGACCAGTAAGTGTGTTTGTGTGGTGCAGTAATGTTTGCTAACCTAGGGCCAGTAAGTGGGGTGGTATGGTGCAATAATGTTTGCTAACCTAGGATCAGTAAGTGTGCTGGTATGGTGCAGTAATGTTTGCTAACCTAGGACCAGAAAGTGTGGTGGTATGGTGCAGTAATGTTTGCTAACCTAGGACCAGTAAGTGTGCTGGTATGGTGCAGTAATGTTTGCTTACCTAGGACCAGAAAGTGTGGTGGTATGGTGCAGTAATGTTTGCTAACCTAGGACCAGTAAGTGTGCTGGTATGGTGCAGTAATGTTTGCTAACCTAGGACCAGTAAGTGTGCAGGTATGGTGCAGTAATGTTTGCTAACCTAGGACCAGTAAGTGTGCTGGTATGGTGCAGTAATGTTTGCTAACCTAGGACCAGTAAGTTTGCTGGTATGGTGCAGTAATGTTTGCTAACCTAGGACCTGTAAGTGTGGTGGTATGGTGCAGTAATGTTTGCTAACCTAGGGCCAGTAAGAGTGCTGGTATGGTGCAGTAATGTTTGCTAACCTAGGAACAGTAAGTGTGCTGGTATGGTGCAGTAATGTTTGCTAACTTAGGACCAGTACATGTGCTTGTATGGTGCAGTACTGTTTGCTAACCTAGGACCAGTAAGTGTGCTGGTATGGTGCAGTAATGTTTGCTAACCTAGGACCAGTACGTGTGCTGGTATGGTGCGGTAATGTTTGCTAACCTAGGACCAGTAAGTGTGGTGGTATGGTGCAGTAATGTTTGTTATCCTAGGACCAGTAAGTGTGGTGGTATGGTGCAGTAATGTTTGCTAACCTAAGACCAGTAAGTGTGCTGGTATGGTGCAGTAATGTTTGCTAACCTAGGACCAGTAAGTGTGCTGGTATGGTGCAGTAATGTTTACTAACCTAGGACCAATAAGTGTGCTGGTATGGTGCAGTAATGTTTGCTAACCTAGGACCAGTAAGTTTGCTGGTATGGTGCAGTAATGTTTGCTAACCTAGGGCCAGTAAGAGTGCTGGTATGGTGCAGTAATGTTTGCTAACCTAGGGCCAGTAAGTGTGGAGGTATGGTGCAGTAATGCTTGCTAACCTAGGACCAGTATGAGTGCGGGTATGGTGCAGTAATGTTTGCTAAACTAGGACCAGTAAGTGTGCTGGTATGGTGCAGTAATATTTGCTAACATAGGACCAGTAAGTGTGCTGGTTTGGTGCAGTAATGTTTTTCTAACCTTGGACCTGTAAGTGTGCTGGTATGGTGCACTAATGTTTGCTAACCTAGGTCCAGTAAGTGTGCTGGTATGGTGCAGTAATGTTTGCTAACCTAGGGCCAGTAAGTGTGCTGGTATGGTGCAGTAATGTTTGCTGTCCTAGGACCACTAAGTTTGCTGGTATGGTGCAGTAATGTTTGCTAACCTAGGACCAGTAAGTGTGGTGGTATGGTGCAGTAATGTTTGCTAACCTAGGACCAGTAAGTGTGGTGGTATGGTTCAGTAATGTTTGCTAACCTAGGGCCAGTAAGTGTGCTGGTATGGTGCAGTAATGTTTGCTAACCTAGGACAAGTAAGTGTGCTGGTATGGTGCAATAATGTTTGCTAACCTAGGACCAGTAAGTGTGCTGGTATGGTGCTGTAATGTTTGCTAACCTAGGACCAGTAAGTGTGCTGGTATGGTGCAGTAATGTTGGCTAACCTAGGACCAGTAAGTGTGCTGGTACGGTGCAGTAATGTTTGCTAACCTAGGACCAGTAAGTGTGCTGGTATGGTGCAGTAATGTTTGCTAACCTAGGACCAGTAAGTGTGCTGGTATGGTGCAGTAATGTTTGCTAACCTAGGACCAGTAAGTGTGCTGGTGTGGTGCAGTAATGTTTGCTAACTTAGGACCAGTAAGTGTGCTTGTGTGGTGCAGTAATGTTTGCTAACCTAGGACCAGTAAGTTTGGTGGTATGGTGCAGTAATGTTTGCTAACCTAGGACCAGTAAGTGTGGTGGTATGGTGCAGTAATGTTTGCTAACCTAGGACCAGTAAGTGTGCTGGTATGATGCAGTAATGTTTGCTAACCTAGGACCAGTAAGTGTGGTGGTATGGTGCAGTAATGCTTGCTAAACTAGGACCAATAAGTGTGCTGGTATGGTGCAGTAATGTTTGCTAACCTAGGACCAGTAAGTGTGGTGGTATGGTGCAGTAATGTTTGCTAACCTAGGGCCAGTAAGAGTGCTGGTATGGTGCAGTAATGTTTGCTAACCTAGAGCCAGTAAGTGTGGAGGTATGGTGCCGTAATGCTTGCTAACCTAGGACCAGTAAGAGTGCTGGTATGGTGCAGTAATGTTTGCTAAACTAGGACCAGTAAGTGTGCTGGTATGGTGCAGTAATGCTTGCTAACCTAGGACCAGTAAGTGTGCTGGTATGGTGCAGTAATGTTTGCTAAACTAGGACCAGTAAGTGTGCTGGTATGGTGCAGTAATGTTTGCTAACCTAGGACCAGTAAGTGTGCTGGTATGGTGCAGTAATGTTTGCTAACCTAGGACCAGTAAGTCTGGTGGTAAGGTGCAGTAATGTTTGCTAAACTAGGACCAGTAAGTGCGCTGGTATGGAGCAGTAATGTTTGCTAACCTAGGACCAGTAAGTTTGCTGGTATGGTGCAGTAATGTTTGCTAACCTAGGACCAGTAAGTGTGGTGGTATGGTGCAGTAATGTTTGCTAACCTAGGACCAGTAAGTGTGGTGGTATGGTGCAGTAATGTTTGCTAACCTAGGGCAAGTAAGTGTGCTGGTATGGTGCAGTAATGTTTGCTAACCTAGGACCAGTAAGTGTGGTGGTATGGTGCAGTAATGTTTGCTAACCTAGGACCAGTAAGTGTGCTGTATGGTGCAGTAATGTTTGCTAACCTAGGACCAGTAAGTGTGCTGGTATGGTGCAGTAATGTTTGCTAACCTAGGACCAGTAAGTGTGCTGGTGTGGTGCAGTAATGTTTGCTAACTTAGGACCAGTAAGTGTGCTTGTGTGGTGCAGTAATGTTTGCTAACCTAGGGCCAGTAATTGTTGTGGTATGGTGCAGTAATGTTTGCTAACCTAGGACAAGTAAGTGTGCTGGTATGGTGCAGTAATGTTTCCTAACCTAGGGCCAGTAAGTGTGCTGGTATGGTGCAGTAATGTTTGCTAACCTAGGACCAGTAAGTGTGCTGGTATGGTGCAGTAATGTTTGCTAACCTAGGACCAGTAAGTGTGCTGGTATGGTGCAGTAATGTTTGCTAACCTAGGACCTGTAAGTGTGCTGGTGTGGTGCAGTAATGTTTGCTAACTTAGGACCAGTAAGTGTGCTTGTGTGGTGCAGTAATGTTTGCTAACCTAGGGCCAGTAAGTGTGGTGGTATGGTGCAGTAATGTTTGCTAACCTAGGACAAGTAAGTGTGCTGGAATGGTGCTGTAATGTTTGCTAACCTAGGGCCAGTAAGTGTGGTGGTATGGTGCAGTAATGTTTGCTAACCTAGGACCAGTAAGTGTTCTGGTATGGTGCAGTAATGTTTGCTAACCTAGGACCAGTAAGTGTTCTGGTATGGTGCAGTAATGTTTGTTAACCTAGGACCAGTAAATGTGCTGGTATAGTGTATTAATGTTTGCTAACTTAGGACCAGTAAGTTTGCTTGTGTGGTGCAGTAAAGTTTGCTAACCTAGGGCCAGTAAGTGTGGTGGTATGTTGCAGTAATGTTTGCTAACCTAGGACAAGTAAGTGTGCTGGTATGGTGCAGTATTGTTTGCTAACCTAGGACCAGTAAGTGTGCTGGTATGGTGCAGTAATGTTTTCTAACCTAGACCAGTAAGTGTGGTGGTATGGTGCAGTAATGTTTGCTAACCTAGGACCAGTAAGTGTGGTGGTATGGTGCAGTAATGTTTGCTAACCTAGGACCAGTAAGTGTGCTGGTATGGTGCAGTAATGTTTGCTAACCTAGGACCAGTAAGAGTGCTGGTATGGTGCAGTAATGTTTGCTAACCTAGGACCAGTAAGTGTGCTGGTTTGGTGCAGTAATGTTTGCTAACCTAGGACCAGTAAGTTTGCTGGTATGGTGCAGTAATGTTTCCTAACCTAGGACCTGTAAGAGTGGTGGTATGGTGCAGTAATATTTGCTAACCTAGGGCCAGTAAGTGTTCTGGTATGGTGCAGTAATGTTTGCTAACCTAGGGCAAGTAAGTGTGGTGGTATGGTGCAGTAAGGTTTGCTAACCTAGGACCAGTAAGTGTGGTGGTATGGTGCAGTAATGTTTGCTAACCTAGGACCAGTAAGTGTACTGGTATTGTGCTGTACTGTTTGCTAACCTAGGACCAGTAAGTGTGCTGGTATGGTGCAGTAATGTTTGCTAACCTAGGACCAGTAAGTGTGCTGGTATGGTGCAGTAATTTTTGCTAACTTAGGACCAGTAAGTGTGTTTGTGTGGTGCAGTAATGTTTGCTAACCTAGGGCCAGTAAGTGGGGTGGTATGGTGCAATAATGTTTGCTAACCTAGGATCAGTAAGTGTGCTGGTATGGTGCAGTAATGTTTGCTAACTTAGGACCAGTAAGTATGCTGGTATGGTGCAGTAATGTTTGCTAACCTAGGACAAGTAAGTGTGCTGGTATGGTGCAGTAATGTTTGCTAACCTAGGACCAGAAAGTGTGGTGGTATGGTGCAGTAATGTTTGCTAACCTAGGACCAGTAAGTGTGCTGGTATGGTGCAGTAATGTTTGCTTACCTAGACCAGAAAGTGTGGTGGTATGGTGCAGTAATGTTTGCTAACCTAGGACCAGTAAGTGTGCTGGTATGGTGCAGTAATGTTTGCTAACCTAGGACCAGTAAGTGTGCAGGTATGGTGCAGTAATGTTTGCTAACCTAGGACCAGTAAGTGTGCTGGTATGGTGCAGTAATGTTTGCTAACCTAGGACCAGTAAGTTTGCTGGTATGGTGCAGTAATGTTTGCTAACCTAGGACCTGTAAGTGTGGTGGTATGGTGCAGTAATGTTTGCTAACCTAGGGCCAGTAAGAGTGCTGGTATGGTGCAGTAATGTTTGCTAACCTAGGACCAGTAAGTGTGCTGGTATGGTGCAGTAATGTTTGCTAACTTAGGACCAGTACGTGTGCTTGTATGGTGCAGTACTGTTTGCTAACCTAGGACCAGTAAGTGTGCTGGTATGGTGCAGTAATGTTTGCTAACCTAGGACCAGTACGTGTGCTGGTATGGTGCAGTAATGTTTGCTAACCTAGGACCAGTAAGTGTGGTGGTATGGTGCAGTAATGTTTGTTATCCTAGGACCAGTAAGTGTGGTGGTATGGTGCAGTAATGTTTGCTAACCTAAGACCAGTAAGTGTGCTGGTATGGTGCAGTAATGTTTGCTAACCTAGGACCAGTAAGTGTGCTGGTATGGTGCAGTAATGTTTACTAACCTAGGACCAATAAGTGTGCTGGTATGGTGCAGTAATGTTTGCTAACCTAGGACCAGTAAGTTTGCTGGTATGGTGCAGTAATGTTTGCTAACCTAGGGCCAGTAAGAGTGCTGGTATGGTGCAGTAATGTTTGCTAACCTAGGGCCAGTAAGTGTGGAGGTATGGTGCAGTAATGCTTGCTAACCTAGGACCAGTATGAGTGCGGGTATGGTGCAGTAATGTTTGCTAAACTAGGACCAGTAAGTGTGCTGGTATGGTGCAGTAATATTTGCTAACATAGGACCAGTAAGTGTGCTGGTTTGGTGCAGTAATGTTTTTCTAACCTTGGACCTGTAAGTGTGCTGGTATGGTGCACTAATGTTTGCTAACCTAGGTCCAGTAAGTGTGCTGGTATGGTGCAGTAATGTTTGCTAACCTAGGGCTAGTAAGTGTGCTGGTATGGTGCAGTAATGTTTGCTATCCTAGGACCACTAAGTTTGCTGGTATGGTGCAGTAATGTTTGCTAACCTAGGACCAGTAAGTGTGGTGGTATGGTGCAGTAGTGTTTGCTAACCTAGGACCAGTAAGTGTGGTGGTATGGTTCAGTAATGTTTGCTAACCTAGGACCAGTAAGTGTGGTGGTATGGTTCAGTAATGTTTGCTAACCTAGGACCAGTAAGTGTGCTGGTATGGTGCAGTAATGTTTGCTAACCTAGGACCAGTAAGTGTGCTGGTGTGGTGCAGTAATGTTTGCTAACTTAGGACCAGTAAGTGTGCTTGTGTGGTGTAGTAAAGTTTGCTAACCTAGGGCCAGTAATTGTTGTGGTATGGTGCAGTAATGTTTGCTAACCTAGGACAAGTAAGTGTGCTGGTATGGTGCAGTAATGTTTCCTAACCTAGGGCCAGTAAGTGTGCTGGTATGGTGCAGTAATGTTTGCTAACCTAGGACCAGTAAGTGTGTTGGTATGGTGCAGTAATGTTTGCTAACCTAGGACCAGTAAGTGTGCTGGTATGGTGCAGTAATGTTTGCTAACCTAGGACCTGTAAGTGTGCTGGTGTGGTGCAGTAATGTTTGCTAACTTAGGACCAGTAAGTGTGCTTGTGTGGTGCAGTAATGTTTGCTAACCTAGGGCCAGTAAGTGTGGTGGTATGGTGCAGTAATGTTTGCTAACCTAGGACAAGTAAGTGTGCTGGTATGGTGCTGTAATGTTTGCTAACCTAGGGCCAGTAAGTGTGGTGGTATGGTGCAGTAATGTTTGCTAACCTAGGACAAGTAAGTGTGCTGGTATGGTGCAGTAATGTTTGCTAACCTAGGACCAGTAAGTGTTCTGGTATGGTGCAGTAATGTTTGCTAACCTAGGACCAGTAAATGTGCTGGTATAGTGTATTAATGTTTGCTAACTTAGGACCAGTAAGTTTGCTTGTGTGGTGCAGTAAAGTTTGCTAACCTAGGGCCAGTAAGTGTGGTGGTATGTTGCAGTAATGTTTGCTAACCTAGGACAAGTAAGTGTGCTGGTATGGTGCAGTATTGTTTGCTAACCTAGGACCAGTAAGTGTGCTGGTATGGTGCAGTAATGTTTTCTAACCTAGACCAGTAAGTGTGGTGGTATGGTGCAGTAATGTTTGCTAACCTAGGACCAGTAAGTGTGGTGGTATGGTGTAGTAATGTTTGCTAACCTAGGACCAGTAAGTGTGCTGGTATGGTGCAGTAATGTTTGCTAACCTAGGACCAGTAAGAGTGCTGGTATGGTGCAGTAATGTTTGCTAACATAGGACCAGTAAGTGTGCTGGTTTGGTGCAGTAATGTTTGCTAACCTAGGACCAGTAAGTTTGCTGGTATGGTGCAGTAATGTTTCCTAACCTAGGACCTGTAAGAGTGGTGGTATGGTGCAGTAATATTTGCTAACCTAGGGCCAGTAAGTGTTCTGGTATGGTGCAGTAATGTTTGCTAACCTAGGGCAAGTAAGTGTGGTGGTATGGTGCAGTAAGGTTTGCTAACCTAGGACCAGTAAGTGTGGTGGTATGGTGCAGTAATGTTTGCTAACCTAGGACCAGTAAGTGTACTGGTATTGTGCTGTACTGTTTGCTAACCTAGGACCAGTAAGTGTGCTGGTATGGTGCAGTAATGTTTGCTAACCTAGGACCAGTAAGTGTGCTGGTATGGTGCAGTAATTTTTGCTAACTTAGGACCAGTAAGTGTGTTTGTGTGGTGCAGTAATGTTTGCTAACCTAGGGCCAGTAAGTGGGGTGGTATGGTGCAATAATGTTTGCTAACCTAGGATCAGTAAGTGTGCTGGTATGGTGCAGTAATGTTTGCTAACTTAGGACCAGTAAGTATGCTGGTATGGTGCAGTAATGTTTGCTAACCTAGGACAAGTAACTGTGCTGGTATGGTGCAGTAATGTTTGCTAACCTAGGACCAGAAAGTGTGGTGGTATGGTGCAGTAATGTTTGCTAACCTAGGACCAGTAAGTGTGCTGGTATGGTGCAGTAATGTTTGCTTACCTAGGACCAAAAAGTGTGGTGGTATGGTGCAGTAATGTTTGCTAACCTAGGACCAGTAAGTGTGCTGGTATGGTGCAGTAATGTTTGCTAACCTAGGACCAGTAAGTGTGCAGGTATGGTGCAGTAATGTTTGCTAACCTAGGACCAGTAAGTGTGCTGGTATGGTGCAGTAATGTTTGCTAACCTAGGACCAGTAAGTTTGCTGGTATGGTGCAGTAATGTTTGCTAACCTAGGACCTGTAAGTGTGGTGGTATGGTGCAGTAATGTTTGCTAACCTAGGGCCAGTAAGAGTGCTGGTATGGTGCAGTAATGTTTGCTAACCTAGGACCAGTAAGTGTGCTGGTATGGTGCAGTAATGTTTGCTAACTTAGGACCAGTACGTGTGCTTGTATGGTGCAGTACTGTTTGCTAACCTAGGACCAGTAAGTGCGGTGGTATGGTGCAGTAATGTTTGCTAACCTAGGACCAGTACGTGTGCTGGTATGGTGCAGTAATGTTTGCTAAGCTAGGACCAGTAAGTGTGGTGGTATGGTGCAGTAATGTTTGTTAACCTAGGACCAGTAAGTGTGGTGGTATGGTGTAGTAATGTTTGCTAACCTAAGACCAGTAAGTGTGCTGGTATGGTGCAGTAATGTTTGCTAACCTAGGACCAGTAAGTGTGCTGGTATGGTGCAGTAATGTTTACTAACCTAGGACCAATAAGTGTGCTGGTATGGTGCAGTAATGTTTGCTAACCTAGGACCAGTAAGTTTGCTGGTATGGTGCAGTAATGTTTGCTAACCTAGGGCCAGTAAGAGTGCTGGTATGGTGCAGTAATGTTTGCTAACCTAGGGCCAGTAAGTGTGGAGGTATGGTGCAGTAATGCTTGCTAACCTAGGACCAGTATGAGTGCGGGTATGGTGCAGTAATGTTTGCTAAACTAGGACCAGTAAGTGTGCTGGTATGGTGTAGTAATATTTGCTAACATAGGACCAGTAAGTGTGCTGGTTTGGTGCAGTAATGTTTTTCTAACCTTGGACCTGTAAGTGTGCTGGTATGGTGCACTAATGTTTGCTAACCTAGGTCCAGTAAGTGTGCTGGTATGGTGCAGTAATGTTTGCTAACCTAGGGCCAGTAAGTGTGCTGGTATGGTGCAGTAATGTTTGCTATCCTAGGACCACTAAGTTTGCTGGTATGGTGCAGTAATGTTTGCTAACCTAGGACCAGTAAGTGTGCTGGTATGGTGCAGTAATGTTTGCTAACCTAGGACCAGTAAGTGTGCTGGTATGGTGCAGTAATGTTTGCTAACCTAGGACCAGTAAGTGTGCTGGTATGGTGCAGTAATGTTTGCTAACCTAGGACCAGTAAGTGTGCTGGTGTGGTGCAGTAATGTTTGCTAACTTAGGACCAGTAAGTGTGCTTGTGTGGTGCAGTAATGTTTGCTAACCTAGGACCAGTAAGTTTGGTGGTATGGTGCAGTAATGTTTGCTAACCTAGGACCAGTAAGTGTGGTGGTATGGTGCAGTAATGTTTGCTAACCTAGGACCAGTAAGTGTGCTGGTATGGTGCAGTAATGTTTGCTAACCTAGGACCAGTAAGTGTGGTGGTATGGTGCAGTAATGCTTGCTAACCTAGGACCAATAAGTGTGCTGGTATGGTGCAGTAATGTTTGCTAACCTAGGACCAGTAAGTGTGGTGGTATGGTGCAGTAATGTTTGCTAACCTAGGGCCAGTAAGAGTGCTGGTATGGTGCAGTAATGTTTGCTAACCTAGAGCCAGTAAGTGTGGAGGTATGGTGCCGTAATGCTTGCTAACCTAGGACCAGTAAGAGTGCTGGTATGGTGCAGTAATGTTTGCTAAACTAGGACCAGTAAGTGTGCTGGTATGGTGCAGTAATGCTTGCTAACCTAGGACCAGTAAGTGTGCTGGTATGGTGCAGTAATGTTTGCTAAACTAGGACCAGTAAGTGTGCTGGTATGGTGCAGTAATGTTTGCTAAACTAGGACCAGTAAGTGTGCTGGTATGGTGCAGTAATGTTTGCTAACCTAGGACCAGTAAGTGTGCTGGTATGGTGAAGTAATGTTTGCTAACCTAGGACCAGTAAGTCTGGTGGTAAGGTGCAGTAATGTTTGCTAAACTAGGACCAGTAAGTGCGCTGGTATGGTGCAGTAATGTTTGCTAACCTAGGACCAGTAAGTTTGCTGGTATGGTGCAGTAATGTTTGCTAACCTAGGACCAGTAAGTGTGCTGTATGGTGCAGTAATGTTTGCTAACCTAGGACCAGTAAGTGTGCTGGTATGGTGCAGTAATGTTTGCTAACCTAGGACCAGTAAGTGTGCTGGTGTGGTGCAGTAATGTTTGCTAACTTAGGACCAGTAAGTGTGCTTGTGTAGTGCAGTAATGTTTGCTAACCTAGGGCCAGTAATTGTTGTGGTATGGTGCAGTAATGTTTGCTAACCTAGGACAAGTAAGTGTGCTGGTATGGTGCAGTAATGTTTCCTAACCTAGGGCCAGTAAGTGTGCTGGTATGGTGCAGTAATGTTTGCTAACCTAGGACCAGTAAGTGTGCTGGTATGGTGCAGTAATGTTTGCTAACCTAGGACCAGTAAGTGTGCTGGTATGGTGCAGTAATGTTTGCTAACCTAGGACCTGTAAGTGTGCTGGTGTGGTGCAGTAATGTTTGCTAACTTAGGACCAGTAAGTGTGCTTGTGTGGTGCAGTAATGTTTGCTAACCTAGGGCCAGTAAGTGTGGTGGTATGGTGCAGTAATGTTTGCTAACCTAGGACAAGTAAGTGTGCTGGTATGGTGCAGTAATGTTTGCTAACCTAGGACCAGTAAGTGTTCTGGTATGGTGCAGTAATGTTTGCTAACCTAGGACCAGTAAATGTGCTGGTATAGTGTATTAATGTTTGCTAACTTAGGACCAGTAAGTTTGCTTGTGTGGTGCAGTAAAGTTTGCTAACCTAGGGCCAGTAAGTGTGGTGGTATGTTGCAGTAATGTTTGCTAACCTAGGACAAGTAAGTGTGCTGGTATGGTGCAGTATTGTTTGCTAACCTAGGACCAGTAAGTGTGCTGGTATGGTGCAGTAATGTTTTCTAACCTAGACCAGTAAGTGTGGTGGTATGGTGCAGTAATGTTTGCTAACCTAGGACCAGTAAGTGTGGTGGTATGGTGCAGTAATGTTTGCTAACCTAGGACCAGTAAGTGTTCTGGTATGGTGCAGTAATGTTTGCTAACCTAGGACCAGTAAGAGTGCTGGTATGGTGCAGTAATGTTTGCTAACCTAGGACCAGTAAGTGTGCTGGTTTGGTGCAGTAATGTTTGCTAACCTAGGACCAGTAAGTTTGCTGGTATGGTGCAGTAATGTTTCCTAACCTAGGACCTGTAAGAGTGGTGGTATGGTGCAGTAATGTTTGCTAACCTAGGGCCAGTAAGTGTTCTGGTATGGTGCAGTAATGTTTGATAACCTAGGGCCAGTAAGTGTGGTGGTATGGTGCAGTAAGGTTTGCTAACCTAGGACCAGTAAGTGTGGTGTTATGGTGCAGTAATGTTTGCTAACCTAGGACCAGTAAGTGTGCTGGTATTGTGCTGTACTGTTTGCTAACCTAGGACCAGTAAGTGTGCTGGTATGGTGCAGTAATGTTTGCTAACCTAGGACCAGTAAGTGTGCTGGTATGGTGCAGTAATGTTTGCTAACTTAGGACCAGTAAGTGTGTTTGTGTGGTGCAGTAATGTTTGCTAACCTAGGGCCAGTAAGTGGGGTGGTATGGTGCAATAATGTTTGCTAAACTAGGATCAGTAAGTGTGCTGGTATGGTGCAGTAATGTTTGCTAACTTAGGACCAGTAAGAATGCTGGTATGGTGCAGTAATGTTTGCTAACCTAGGACAAGTAACTGTGCTGGTATGGTGCAGTAATGTTTGCTAACCTAGGACCAGAAAGTGTGGTGGTATGGTGCAGTAATGTTTGCTAACCTAGGACCAGTAAGTGTGCTGGTATGGTGCAGTAATGTTTGCTTACCTAGGACCAGAAAGTGTGGAGGTATGGTGCAGTAATGTTTGCTAACCTAGGACCAGTAAGTGTGCTGGTATGGTGCAGTAATGTTTGCTAACCTAGGACCAGTAAGTGTGCAGGTATGGTGCAGTAATGTTTGCTAACCTAGGACCAGTAAGTGTGCTGGTATGGTGCAGTAATGTTTGCAAACCTAGGACCAGTAAGTTTGCTGGTTTGGTGCAGTAATGTTTGCTAACCTAAGACCAGTAAGTGTGGTGGTATGGTGCAGTAATGTTTGCTAACCTAGGGCCAGTAAGAGTGCTGGTATGGTGCAGTAATGTTTGCTAACCTAGGACCAGTAAGTGTGCTGGTATGGTGCAGTAATGTTTGCTAACTTAGGACCAGTACGTGTGCTTGTATGGTGCAGTACTGTTTGCTAACCTAGGACCAGTAAGTGTGCTGGTATGGTGCAGTAATGTTTGCTAACCTAGGACCAGTACGTGTGCTGGTATGATGCAGTAATGTTTGCTAACCTAGGACCAGTAAGTGTGGTGGTATGGTGCAGTAATGTTTGTTATCCTAGGACCAGTAAGTGTGGTGGTATGGTGCAGTAATGTTTGCTAACCTAAGACCAGTAAGTGTGCTGGTATGGTGCAGTAATGTTTGCTAACCTAGGACCAGTAAGTGTGCTGGTATGGTGCAGTAATGTTTACTAACCTAGGACCAATAAGTGTGCTGGTATGGTGCAGTAATGTATGCTAACCTAGGACCAGTAAGTTTGCTGGTATGATGCAGTAATGTTTGCTAACCTAGGGCCAGTAAGAGTGCTGGTATGGTGCAGTAATGTTTGCTAACCTAGGGCCAGTAAGTGTGGAGGTATGGTGCAGTAATGCTTGCTAACCTAGGACCAGTAAGAGTGCTGGTATGGTGCAGTAATGTTTGCTAAACTAGGACCAGTAAGTGTGCTGGTATGGTGCAGTAATGTTTGCTAACCTAGGACCAGTAAGTGTGCTGGTTTGGTGGAGTAATGTTTTTCTAACCTTGGACCTGTAAGTGTGCTGGTATGGTGCACTAATGTTTGCTAACCTAGGTCCAGTAAGTGTGCTGGTATGGTGCAGTAATGTTTGCTAACCTAGGGCCAGTAAGTGTGCTGGTATGGTGCAGTAATGTTTGCTATCCTAGGACCAGTAAGTTTGCTGGTATGGTGCAGTAATGTTTGCTAACCTAGGACCAGTAAGTGTGGTGTTATGGTGCAGTAATGTTTGCTAACCTAGGACCAGTAAGTGTGGTGGTATGGTGCAGTAATGTTTGCTAACCTAGGGCCAGTAAGTGTGCTGGTATGGTGCAGTAATGTTTGCTAACCTAGGACAAGTAAGTGTGCTGGTATGGTGCAATAATGTTTGCTAACCTAGGACCAGTAAGTGTGCTGGTATGGTGCAGTAATGTTTGCTAACCTGGGATCAGTAAGTGTGCTGGTATGGTGCAGTAATGTTTGCTAACCTAGGACCAGTAAGTGTGCTGGTATGGTGCAGTAATGTTTGCTAACCTAGGACCAGTAAGTGTGCTGGTGTGGTGCAGTAATGTTTGCTAACCTAGGACCAGTAAGTGTGCTGGTATGGTGCAGTAATGTTTGCTAACCTAGGACCAGTAAGTGTGCTGGTGTGGTGCAGTAATGTTTGCTAACTTAGGACCAGTAAGTGTGCTTGTGTGGTGCAGTAATGTTTGCTAACCTAGGACCAGTAAGTTTGGTGGTATGGTGCAGTAATGTTTGCTAACCTAGGACCAGTAAGTGTGGTGGTATGGTGCAGTAATGTTTGCTAACCTAGGACCAGTAAGTGTGCTGGTATGGTGCAGTAATGTTTGCTAACCTAGGACCAGTAAGTGTGGTGGTATGGTGCAGAAATGCTTGCTAACCTAGGACCAATAAGTGTGCTGGTATGGTGCAGTAATGTTTGCTAACCTAGGACCAGTAAGTGTGGTGGTATGGTGCAGTAATGTTTGCTAACCTAGGGCCAGTAAGAGTGCTGGTATGGTGCAGTAATGTTTGCTAACCTAGAGCCAGTAAGTGTGGAGGTATGGTGCCGTAATGCTTGCTAACCTAGGACCAGTAAGAGTGCTGGTATGGTGCAGTAATGTTTGCTAAACTAGGACCAGTAAGTGTGCTGGTATGGTGCAGTAATGCTTGCTAACCTAGGACCAGTAAGTGTGCTGGTATGGTGCAGTAGTGTTTGCTAACCTAGGACCAGTAAGTGTGCTGGTATGGTGCAGTAATGTTTGCTAACCTAGGACCAGTAAGTGTGCTGGTATGGTGCAGTAATGTTTGCTAACCTAGGACCAGTAAGTGTGGTGGTAAGGTGCAGTAATGTTTGCTAACCTAGGACCAGTAAGTGCGCTGGTATGGTGCAGTAATGTTTGCTAACCTAGGACCAGTAAGTTTCCTGGTATGGTGCACTATTGTTTGCTAACCTAGGACCAGTAAGTGTGCTGGTATGGTGCAGTAATGTTTGCTAACCTAGGACCAGTAAGTGTGCTGGTATGGTGCAGTAATGTTTGCTAACCTAGGACCTGTAAGTGTGCTGGTGTGATGCAGTAATGTTTGCTAACTTAGGACCAGTAAGTGTGCTTGTGTGGTGCAGTAATGTTTGCTAACCTAGGGCCAGTAAGTGTGGTGGTATGGAGCAGTATTGTTTGCTAACCTAGGACAAGTAAGTGTGCTGGTATGGTGCTGTAATGTTTGCTAACCTAGGGCCAGTAAGTGTGGTGGTATGGTGCAGTAATGTTTGCTAACCTAGGACAAGTAAGTGTGCTGGTATGGTGCAGTAATGTTTGATAACCTAGGACCAGTAAGTGTTCTGGTATGGTGCAGTAATGTTTGCTAACCTAGGACCAGTAAATGTGCTGGTATAGTGTATTAATGTTTGCTAACTTAGGACCAGTAAGTTTGCTTGTGTGGTGCAGTAAAGTTTGCTAACCTAGGGCCAGTAAGTGGGGTGGTATGTTGCAGTAATGTTTGCTAACCTAGGACAAGTAAGTGTGCTGATATGGTGCAGTATTGTTTGCTAACCTAGGACCAGTAAGTGTGCTGGTATGGTGCAGTAATCTTTTCTAACCTAGACCAGTAAGTGTGGTGGTATGGTGCAGTAATGTTTGCTAACCTAGGACCAGTAAGTGTGGTGGTATGGTGCAGTAATGTTTGCTAACCTAGGACCAGTAAGTGTGCTGGTATGGTGCAGTAATGTTTGCTAACCTAGGACCAGTAAGAGTGCTGGTATGGTGCAGTAATGTTTGCTAACCTAGGACCAGTAAGTGTGCTGGTTTGGTGCAGTAATGTTTGCTAACCTAGGACCAGTAAGTTTGCTGGTATGGTGCAGTAATGTTTCCTAACCTAGGACCTGTAAGAATGGTGGTATGGTGCAGTAATGTTTGCTAACCTAGGGCCAGTAAGTGTTCTGGTATGGTGCAGTAATGTTTGCTAACCTAGGGCAAGTAAGTGTGGTGGTATGGTGCAGTAAGGTTTGCTAACCTAGGACCAGTAAGTGTGGTGGTATGGTGCAGTAATGTTTGCTAACCTAGGACCAGTAAGTGTGCTGGTATTGTGCTGTACTGTTTGCTAACCTAGGACCAGTAAGTGTGCTCGTATGGTGCAGTAATGTTTGCTAACCTAGGACCAGTAAGTGTGCTGGTATGGTGCAGTAATGTTTGCTAACTTAGGACCAGTAAGTGTGTTTGTGTGGTGCAGTAATGTTTGCTAACCTAGGGCCAGTAAGTGGGGTGGTATGGTGCAATAATGTTTGCTAACCTAGGATCAGTAAGTGTGCTGGTATGGTGCAGTAATGTTTGCTAACTTAGGACCAGTAAGTATGCTGGTATGGTGCAGTAATGTTTGCTAACCTAGGACAAGTAACTGTGCTGGTATGGTGCAGTAATGTTTGCTAACCTAGGACCAGAAAGTGTGGTGGTATGGTGCAGTAATGTTTGCTAACCTAGGACCAGTAAGTGTGCTGGTATGGTGCAGTAATGTTTGCTTACCTAGGACCAGAAAGTGTGGTGGTATGGTGCAGTAATGTTTGCTAACCTAGGACCAGTAAGTGTGCTGGTATGGTGCAGTAATGTTTGCTAACCTAGGACCAGTAAGTGTGCAGGTATGGTGCAGTAATGTTTGCTAACCTAGGACCAGTAAGTGTGCTGGTATGGTGCAGTAATGTTTGCTAACCTAGGACCAGTAAGTTTGCTGGTTTGGTGCCGTAATGTTTGCTAACCTAAGACCAGTAAGTGTGGTGGTATGGTGCAGTAATGTTTGCTAACCTAGGGCCAGTAAGAGTGCTGGTATGGTGCAGTAATGTTTGCTAACCTAGGACCAGTAAGTGTGCTGGTATGGTGCAGTAATGTTTGCTAACTTAGGACCAGTACGTGTGCTTGTATGGTGCAGTAGTGTTTGCTAACCTAGGACCAGTAAGTGTGCTGGTATGGTGCAGTAATGTTTGCTAACCTAGGACCAGTACGTGTGCTGGTATGGTGCAGTAATGTTTGCTAACCTAGGACCAGTAAGTGTGGTGGTATGGTGCAGTAATGTTTGTTATCCTAGGACCAGTAAGTGTGGTGGTATGGTGCAGTAATGTTTGCTAACCTAAGACCAGTAAGTGTGCTAGTATGGTGCAGTAATGTTTGCTAACCTAGGACCAGTAAGTGTGCTGGTATGGTGCAGTAATGTTTACTAACCTAGGACCAATAAGTGTGCTGGTATGGTGCAGTAATGTTTGCTAACCTAGGACCAGTAAGTTTGCTGGTATGGTGCAGTAATGTTTGCTAACCTAGGGCCAGTAAGAGTGCTGGTATGGTGCAGTAATGTTTGCTAACCTAGGACCAGTAAGTGTGGAGGTATGGTGCAGTAATGCTTGCTAACCTAGGACCAGTAAGAGTGCTGGTATGGTGCAGTAATGTTTGCTAAACTAGGACCAGTAAGTGTGCTGGTATGGTGCAGTAATGTTTGCTAACCTAGGACCAGTAAGTGTGCTGGTTTGGTGGAGTAATGTTTTTCTAACCTTGGACCTGTAAGTGTGCTGGTATGGTGCACTAATGTTTGCTAACCTAGGTCCAGTAAGTGTGCTGGTATGGTGCAGTAATGTTTGCTAACCTAGGGCCAGTAAGTGTGCTGGTATGGTGCAGTAATGTTTGCTATCCTAGGACCAGTAAGTTTGCTGGTATGGTGCAGTAATGTTTGCTAACCTAGGACCAGTAAGTGTGGTGGTATGGTGCAGTAATGTTTGATAACCTAGGACCAGTAAGTGTGGTGGTATGGTGCAGTAATGTTTGCTAACCTAGGGCCAGTAAGTGTGCTGGTATGGTGCATTAATGTTTGCTAACCTAGGACAAGTAAGTGTGCTGGTATGGTGCAATAATGTTTGCTAACCTAGGACCAGTAAGTGTGCTGGTATGGTGCAGTAATGTTTGCTAACCTAGGAACAGTAAGTGTGCTGGTATGGTGCAGTAATGTTTGCTAACCTAGGACCAGTAAGTGTGCTGGTATGGTGCAGTAATGTTTGCTAACCTAGGACCAGTAAGTGTGCTGGTGTGGTGCAGTAATGTTTGCTAACCTAGGACCAGTAAGTGTGCTGGTATGGTGCAGTAATGTTTGCTAACCTAGGACCAGTAAGTGTGCTGGTGTGGTTCAGTAATGTTTGCTAACTTAGGACCAGTAAGTGTGCTTGTGTGGTGCAGTAATGTTTGCTAACCTAGGACCAGTAAGTTTGGTGGTATGGTGCAGTAATGTTTGCTAACCTAGGACCAGTAAGTGTGGTGGTATGGTGCAGTAATGTTTGCTAACCTAGGACCAGTAAGTGTGCTGGTATGGTGCAGTAATGTTTGCTAACCTAGGACCAGTAAGTGTGGTGGTATGGTGCAGTAATGCTTGCTAACCTAGGACCAATAAGTGTGCTGGTATGGTGCAGTAATGTTTGCTAACCTAGGACCAGTAAGTGTGGTGGTATGGTGCAGTAATGTTTGCTAACCTAGGGCCAGTAAGAGTGCTGGTATGGTGCAGTAATGATTGCTAACCTAGAGCCAGTAAGTGTGGAGGTATGGTGCCGTAATGCTTGCTAACCTAGGACCAGTAAGAGTGCTGGTATGGTGCAGTAATGTTTGCTAAACTAGGACCAGTAAGTGTGCTGGTATGGTGCAGTAATGCCTGCTAACCTAGGACCAGTAAGTGTGCTGGTATGGTGCAGTAATGTTTGCTAACCTAGGACCAGTAAGTGTGCTGGTATGGTGCAGTAATGTTTGCTAACCTAGGACCAGTAAGTGTGCTGGTATGGTGCAGTAATGTTTGCTAACCTAGGACCAGTAAGTGTGGTGGTAAGGTGCAGTAATGTTTGCTAACCTAGGACCAGTAAGTGCGCTGGTATGGTGCAGTAATGTTTGCTAACCTAGGACCAGTAAGTTTGCTGGTATGGTGCAGTAATGTTTGCTAACCTAGGACCAGTAAGTGTGGTGGTATGGTGCAGTAATGTTTGCTAACCTAGGACCAGTAAGTGTGGTGGTATGGTGCAGTAATGTTTGCTAACCTAGGGCAAGTAAGTGTGCTGGTATGGTGCAGTAATGTTTGCTAACCTAGGACCAGTAAGTGTGGTGGTATGGTGCAGTAATGTTTGCTAACCTAGGACCAGTAAGTGTGCTGGTTTGGTGTAGTAATGTTTTTCTAACCTTGGACGTGTAAGTGTGCTGGTATGGTGCAGTAATGTTTGCTAACCTAGGGCCAGTAAGTGTGGAGGTATGGTGCAGTAATGCTTGCTAACCTAGGACCAGTAAGAGTGCTGGTATGGTGCAGTAATGTTTGCTAAACTAGGACCAGTAAGTGTGCTGGTATGGTGCAGTAATGTTTGCTAACCTAGGACCAGTAAGTGTGCTGGTTTGGTGCAGTAATGTTTTTCTAACCTTGTACCTGTAAGTGTGCTGGTATGGTGCACTAATGTTTGCTAACCTAGGTCCAGTAAGTGTGCTGGTATGGTGCAGTAATGTTTGCTAACCTAGGGCCAGTAAGTGTGCTGGTATGGTGCATTAATGTTTGCTATCCTAGGACCAGTAAGTTTGCTGGTATGGTGCAGTAATGTTTGCTAACCTTGGACCAGTAAGTGTGGTGGTATGGTGCAGTAATGTTTGCTAACCTAGGACCAGTAAGTGTGGTGGTATGGTGCAGTAATGTTTGCTAACCTAGGGCCAGTAAGTGTGCTGGTATGGTGCAGTAATGTTTGCTAACCTAGGACAAGTAAGTGTGCTGGTATGGTGCAATAATGTTTGCTAACCTAGGACCAGTAAGTGTGCTGGTATGGTGCAGTAATGTTTGCTAACCTAGGACCAGTAAGTGTGCTGGTATGGTGCAGTAATGTTTGCTAACCTAGGACCAGTAAGTGTGCTGGTATGGTGCAGTAATGTTTGCTAACCTAGGACCAGTAAGTGTGCTGGTATGGTGCAGAAATGTTTGCTAACCTAGGACCAGTAAGTGTGCTGGTATGGTGCAGTAATGTTTGCTAACCTAGGACCAGTAAGTGTGCTGGTGTGGTGCAGTAATGTTTGCTAACTTAGGACCAGTAAGTGTGCTTGTGTGGTGCAGTAATGTTTGCTAACCTAGGACCAGTAAGTTTGGTGGTATGGTGCAGTAATGTTTGCTAACCTAGGACCAGTAAGTGTGGTGGTAGGTGCAGTAATGTTTGCTAACCTAGGACCAGTAAGTGTGCTGGTATGGTGCAGTAATGTTTGCTAACCTAGGACCAGTAAGTGTGGTGGTATGTTGCAGTAATGCTTGCTAACCTAGGACCAATAAGTGTGCTGGTATGGTGCAGTAATGTTTGCTAACCTAGGACCAGTAAGTGTGGTGGTATGGTGCAGTAATGTTTGCTAACCTAGGGCCAGTAAGAGTGCTGGTATGGTGCAGTAATGTTTGCTAACCTAGAGCCAGTAAGTGTGGAGGTATGGTGCCGTAATGCTTGCTAAACTAGGACCAGTAAGAGTGCTGGTATGGTGCAGTAATGTTTGCTAAACTAGGACCAGTAAGTGTGCTGGTATGGTGCAGTAATGTTTGCTTACCTAGGACCAGTAAGTGTGCTGGTATGGTGCAGTAATGTTTGCTAACCTAGGACCAGTAAGTGTGCTGGTATGGTGCAGTAATGTTTGCTAACCTAGGACCAGTAAGTGTGCTGGTATGGTGCAGTAATGTTTGCTAACCTAGGACCAGTAAGTGTGCTGGTATGGTGCAGTAATGTTTGCTAACCTAGGACCAGTAAGTGTGCTGTATGGTGCAGTAATGTTTGCTAACCTCGGACCAGTAAGTGTGCTGGTATGGTGCAGTAATGTTTGCTAACCTAGGACCAGTAAGTGTGCTGGTGTGGTGCAGTAATGTTTGCTAACTTAGGACCAGTAAGTGTGCTTGTGTGGTGCAGTAATGTTTGCTAACCTAGGGCCAGTAAGTGTTGTGGTATGGTGCAGTAATGTTTGCTAACCTAGGACAAGTAAGTGTGCTGGTATGGTGCAGTAATGTTTCCTAACCTAGGGCGAGTAAGTGTGCTGGTATGGTGCAGTAATGTTTGCTAACCTAGGACCAGTAAGTGTGCTGGTATGGTGCAGTAATGTTTGCTAACCTAGGACCAGTAAGTGTGCTGGTATGGTGCAGTAATGTTTGCTAACCTAGGACCTGTAAGTGTGCTGGTGTGGTGCAGTAATGTTTGCTAAATTAGGACCAGTAAGTGTGCTTGTGTGGTGCAGTAATGTTTGCTAACCTAGGGCCAGTAAGTGTGGTGGTATGGTGCAGTAATGTTTGCTAACCTAGGACAAGTAAGTGTGCTGGTATGGTGCTGTAATGTTTGCTAACCTAGGGCCAGTAAGTGTGGTGGTATGGTGCAGTAATGTTTGCTAACCTAGGACAAGTAAATGTGCTGGTATGGTGCAGTAATGTTTGCTAACCTACGACCAGTAAGTGTGGTGGTATGGTGCAGTAATGCTTGCTAACCTAGGACCAATAAGTGTGCTGGTATGGTGCAGTAATGTTTGCTAACCTAGGACCAGTAAGTGTGGTGGTATGGTGCAGTAATGTTTGCTAACCTAGGGCCAGTAAGAGTGCTGGTATAGTGCAGTAATGTTTGCTAACTTAGAGCCAGTAAGTGTGGAGGTATGGTGCCGTAATGCTTGCTAACCTAGGACCAGTAAGAGTGCTGGTATGGTGTAGTAATGTTTGCTAAACTAGGACCAGTAAGTGTGCTGGTATGGTGCAGTAATGCTTGCTAACCTAGGACCAGTAAGTGTGCTGGTATGGTGCAGTAATGTTTGCTAACCTAGGACCAGTAAGTGTGCTGGTATGGTGCAGTAATGTTTGCTAACCTAGGACCAGTAAGTGTGCTGGTATGGTGCAGTAATGTTTGCTAACCTAGGACCAGTAAGTGTGGTGGTAAGGTGCAGTAATGTTTGCTAACCTAGGACCAGTAAGTGCGCTGGTATGGTGCAGTAATGTTTGCTAACCTAAGACCAGTAAGTTTGCTGGTATGGTGCAGTAATGTTTGCTAACCTAGGACCAGTAAGTGTAGTGGTATGGTGCAGTAATGTTTGCTAACCTAGGACCAGTAAGTGTGGTGGTATGGTGCAGTAATGTTTGCTAACCTAGGGCAAGTAAGTGTGCTGGTATGGTGCAGTATTGTTTGCTAACCTAGGACCAGTAAGTGTGGTGGTATGGTGCAGTAATGTTTGCTAACCTAGGACCAGTAAGTGTGCTGGTATGGTGCAGTAATGTTTGCTAACCTAGGACCAGTAAGTGTGCTGGTATGGTGCAGTAATGTTTGCTAACCTAGGACCAGTAAGTGTGCTGGTATGGTGCAGTAATGTTTGCTAACGTAGGACCAGTAAGTGTGCTGTATGGTGCAGTAATGTTTGCTAACCTAGGACCAGTAAGTGTGCTGGTATGGTGCAGTAATGTTTGCTAACCTAGGACCAGTAAGTGTGCTGGTGTGGTGCAGTAATGTTTGCTAACTTAGGACCAGTAAGTGTGCTTCTGTGGTGCAGTAATGTTTGCTAACCTAGGGCCAGTAAGTGTTGTGGTATGGTGCAGTAATGTTTGCTAACCTAGGACAAGTAAGTGTGCTGGTATGGTGCAGTAATGTTTCCTAACCTACGGCCAGTAAGTGTGCTGGTATGGTGCAGTAATGTTTGCTAACCTAGGACCAGTAAGTGTGCTGGTATGGTGCAGTAATGTTTGCTAACCTAGGACCAGTAAGTGTGCTGGTATGGTGCAGTAATGTTTGCTAACCTAGGACCTGTAAGTGTGCTGGTGTGGTGCAGTAATGTTTGCTAACTTAGGACCAGTAAGTGTGCTTGTGTGGTGCAGTAATGTTTGCTAACCTAGGGCCAGTAAGTGTGGTGGTATGGTGCAGTAATGTTTGCTAACCTAGGACAAGTAAGTGTGCTGATATGGTGCTGTAATGTTTGCTAACCTAGGGCCAGTAAGTGTGGTGGTATGGTGCAGTAATGTTTGCTAACCTAGGACAAGTAAATGTGCTGGTATGGTGCAGTAATGTTTGCTAACCTAGGACCAGTAAGTTTGCTGGTATGGTGCAGTAATGTTTGCTAACCTAGGACCAGTAAGTGTGCTGGTATGGTGCAGTAATGTTTGCTAACCTAGGACCAGTAAGCGTGGTGGTATGGTGCAGTAATGTTTGCTAAACTAGGACCAGTAAGTGTGCTGGTATGGTGCAGTAATGTTTGCTAACCTAGGACCAGTAAGTGTGCTGGTATGGTGTAGTAATGTTTGCTAACCTAGGACCAGTAAGTGTGCTGGTATGGTGCAGTAATGTTTGCTAACCTAGGGCCAGTAAGCGTGATGGTATGGTGCAGTAATGTTTGCTAACCTAGGACCAGTAAGTTTGCTGGTATGGTGCAGTAATGTTTGCTAACCTAGGACCAGTAAGTGTGGTGGTATGGTGTAGTAATATTTGCTAACCTAGGACCAATAAGTGTGGTGGTATGGTGCAGTAATGTTTGCTAACCTAGGGCCAGTAAGTGTGCTGGTATGGTGTAGTAATGTTTGCTAACCTAGGACAAGTAAGTGTGCTGGTATGGTGCAATAATGTTTGCTAACCTAGGACCAGTAAGTGTGCTGGTATGGTGCAGTAATGTTTGCTAACCTAGGACCAGTAAGTGTGCTGGTATGGTGCAGTAATGTTTGCTAAACTAGGACCAGTAAGTGTTCTGGTATGGTTCAGTAATGTTTGCTAACCTAGGACCAGTAAGTGTGCTGGTATGGTGCAGTAATGTTTGCTAACCTAGGACCAGTAAGTGTGCTGGTATGGTGCAGTAATGTTTGCTAACCTAGGACCAGTAAGTGTGCTGGTGTGGTGCAGTAAAGTTTGCTAACTTAGGACCAGTAAGTGTGCTTGTGTGGTGCAGTAATGTTTGCTAACCTAGGACCAGTAAGTGTGGTGGTATGGTGCAGTAATGGTTGCTAACCTAGGACCAGTAAGTGTGGTGGTATGGTGCAGTAATGTTTGCTAACCTAGGACCAGTAAGTGTGCTGGTATGGTGCAGTAATGTTTGCTAACCTAGGACCAGTAAGTGTGGTGGTATGGTGCAGTAATTTTTGCTAACCTAGGACCACTAAGTGTGCTGGTATGGTGCAGTAATATTTGCTAACCTAGGACCAGTAAGTGTGGTGGTATGGTGCAATAATGTTTGCTAACCTAGAGCCAGTAAGAGTGCTGGTATGGTGCAGTAATGTTTGCTAACCTAGAGCCAGTAAGTGTGGAGGTATGGTGCCGTAATGCTTGCTAACCTAGGACCAGTAAGAGTGCTGGTATGGTGCAGTAATGTTTGCTAAACTAGGACCAGTAAGTGTGCTGGTATGGTGCAGTAATCTTTCCTAACCTAGGACCAGTAAGTGTGCTGGTATGGTGCAGTATTGTTTGCTAAAATAGGACCAGTAAGTGTGCTGGTATGGTGCAGTAATGTTTGCTAACCTAGGACCAGTAAGTGTGCTGGTATGGTGCAGTAATGTTTGCTAACCTTGGACCAGTAAGTGTGCTGGTAAGGTGCAGTAATGTTTGCTAACCTAGGACGAGTAAGTGCGCTGGTATGGTGCAGTAATGTTTGCTAACCTAGGACCAGTAAGTTTGCTGGTATGGTGCAGTAATGTTTGCTAACCTAGGACCAGTAAGTGCGCTGGTATGGTGCAGTAATTTTTGCTAACCTAGGACCAGTAAGTTTGCTGGTATGGTGCAGTAATGTTTGCTAACCTAGGACCAGTAAGTGTAGTGGTATGGTGCAGTAATGTTTGCTAACCTAGGACCAGTAAGTGTGGTGGTATGGTGCAGTAATGTTTGCTAACCTAGGGCAAGTAAGTGTGCTGGTATGGTGCAGTAATGTTTGCTAACCTAGGGCCAGTAAGTGTGCTGGTATGGTGCAGTAATGTTTGCTAACCTAGGACAAGTAAGTGTGCTGGTATGGTGCAATAATGTTTGCTAACCTAGGACCAGTAAGTGTGCTGGTATGGTGCAGTAATGTTTGCTAACCTAGGACCAGTAAGTGTGCTGGTATGGTGCAGTAATGTTTGCTAAACTAGGACCAGTAAGTGTTCTGGTATGGTTCAGTAATGTTTGCTAACCTAGGACCAGTAAGTGTGCTGGTATGGTGCAATAATGTTTGCTAACCTAGGACCAGTAAGTGTGCTGGTATGGTGCAGTAATGTTTGCTAACCTAGGACCAGTAAGTGTGCTGGTGTGGTGCAGTAATGTTTGCTAACTTAGGACCAGTAAGTGTGCTTGTGTGGTGCAGTAATGTTTGCTAACCTAGGACCAGTAAGTGTGGTGGTATGGTGCAGTAATGTTTGCTAACCTAGGACCAGTAAGTGTGCTGGTATGGTGCAGTAATGTTTACTAACCTAGGACCAATAAGTGTGCTGGTATGGTGCAGTAATGTATGCTAACCTAGGACCAGTAAGTTTGCTGGTATGATGCAGTAATGTTTGCTAACCTAGGGCCAGTAAGAGTGCTGGTATGGTGCAGTAATGTTTGCTAACCTAGGGCCAGTAAGTGTGGAGGTATGGTGCAGTAATGCTTGCTAACCTAGGACCAGTAAGAGTGCTGGTATGGTGCAGTAATGTTTGCTAAACTAGGACCAGTAAGTGTGCTGGTATGGTGCAGTAATGTTTGCTAACCTAGGACCAGTAAGTGTGCTGGTTTGGTGGAGTAATGTTTTTCTAACCTTGGACCTGTAAGTGTGCTGGTATGGTGCACTAATGTTTGCTAACCTAGGTCCAGTAAGTGTGCTGGTATGGTGCAGTAATGTTTGCTAACCTAGGGCCAGTAAGTGTGCTGGTATGGTGCAGTAATGTTTGCTATCCTAGGACCAGTAAGTTTGCTGGTATGGTGCAGTAATGTTTGCTAACCTAGGACCAGTAAGTGTGGTGTTATGGTGCAGTAATGTTTGCTAACCTAGGACCAGTAAGTGTGGTGGTATGGTGCAGTAATGTTTGCTAACCTAGGGCCAGTAAGTGTGCTGGTATGGTGCAGTAATGTTTGCTAACCTAGGACAAGTAAGTGTGCTGGTATGGTGCAATAATGTTTGCTAACCTAGGACCAGTAAGTGTGCTGGTATGGTGCAGTAATGTTTGCTAACCTGGGATCAGTAAGTGTGCTGGTATGGTGCAGTAATGTTTGCTAACCTAGGACCAGTAAGTGTGCTGGTATGGTGTAGTAATGTTTGCTAACCTAGGACCAGTAAGTGTGCTGGTGTGGTGCAGTAATGTTTGCTAACCTAGGACCAGTAAGTGTGCTGGTATGGTGCAGTAATGTTTGCTAACCTAGGACCAGTAAGTGTGCTGGTGTGGTGCAGTAATGTTTGCTAACTTGGGACCAGTAAGTGTGCTTGTGTGGTGCAGTAATGTTTGCTAACCTAGGACCAGTAAGTTTGGTGGTATGGTGCAGTAATGTTTGCTAACCTAGGACCAGTAAGTGTGGTGGTATGGTGCAGTAATGTTTGCTAACCTAGGACCAGTAAGTGTGCTGGTATGGTGCAGTAATGTTTGCTAACCTAGGACCAGTAAGTGTGGTGGTATGGTGCAGAAATGCTTGCTAACCTAGGACCAATAAGTGTGCTGGTATGGTGCAGTAATGTTTGCTAACCTAGGACCAGTAAGTGTGGTGGTATGGTGCAGTAATGTTTGCTAACCTAGGGCCAGTAAGAGTGCTGGTATGGTGCAGTAATGTTTGCTAACCTAGAGCCAGTAAGTGTGGAGGTATGGTGCCGTAATGCTTGCTAACCTAGGACCAGTAAGAGTGCTGGTATGGTGCAGTAATGTTTGCTAAACTAGGACCAGTAAGTGTGCTGGTATGGTGCAGTAATGCTTGCTAACCTAGGACCAGTAAGTGTGCTGGTATGGTGCAGTAGTGTTTGCTAACGTAGGACCAGTAAGTGTGCTGGTATGGTGCAGTAATGTTTGCTAACCTAGGACCAGTAAGTGTGCTGGTATGGTGCAGTAATGTTTGCTAACCTAGGACCAGTAAGTGTGGTGGTAAGGTGCAGTAATGTTTGCTAACCTAGGACCAGTAAGTGCGCTGGTATGGTGCAGTAATGTTTGCTAACCTAGGACCAGTAAGTTTCCTGGTATGGTGCACTATTGTTTGCTAACCTAGGACCAGTAAGTGTGCTGGTATGGTGCAGTAATGTTTGCTAACCTAGGACCAGTAAGTGTGCTGGTATGGTGCAGTAATGTTTGCTAACCTAGGACCTGTAAGTGTGCTGGTGTGATGCAGTAATGTTTGCTAACTTAGGACCAGTAAGTGTGCTTGTGTGGTGCAGTAATGTTTGCTAACCTAGGGCCAGTAAGTGTGGTGGTATGGAGCAGTATTGTTTGCTAACCTAGGACAAGTAAGTGTGCTGGTATGGTGCTGTAATGTTTGCTAACCTAGGGCCAGTAAGTGTGGTGGTATGGTGCAGTAATGTTTGCTAACCTAGGACAAGTAAGTGTGCTGGTATGGTGCAGTAATGTTTGATAACCTAGGACCAGTAAGTGTTCTGGTATGGTGCAGTAATGTTTGCTAACCTAGGACCAGTAAATGTGCTGGTATAGTGTATTAATGTTTGCTAACTTAGGACCAGTAAGTTTGCTTGTGTGGTGCAGTAAAGTTTGCTAACCTAGGGCCAGTAAGTGTGGTGGTATGTTGCAGTAATGTTTGCTAACCTAGGACAAGTAAGTGTGCTGATATGGTGCAGTATTGTTTGCTAACCTAGGACCAGTAAGTGTGCTGGTATGGTGCAGTAATCTTTTCTAACCTAGACCAGTAAGTGTGGTGGTATGGTGCAGTAATGTTTGCTAACCTAGGACCAGTAAGTGTGGTGGTATGGTGCAGTAATGTTTGCTAACCTAGGACCAGTAAGTGTGCTGGTATGGTGCAGTAATGTTTGCTAACCTAGGACCAGTAAGAGTGCTGGTATGGTGCAGTAATGTTTGCTAACCTAGGACCAGTAAGTGTGCTGGTTTGGTGCAGTAATGTTTGCTAACCTAGGACCAGTAAGTTTGCTGGTATGGTGCAGTAATGTTTCCTAACCTAGGACCTGTAAGAATGGTGGTATGGTGCAGTAATGTTTGCTAACCTAGGGCCAGTAAGTGTTCTGGTATGGTGCAGTAATGTTTGCTAACCTAGGGCAAGTAAGTGTGGTGGTATGGTGCAGTAAGGTTTGCTAACCTAGGACCAGTAAGTGTGGTGGTATGGTGCAGTAATGTTTGCTAACCTAGGACCAGTAAGTGTGCTGGTATTGTGCTGTACTGTTTGCTAACCTAGGACCAGTAAGTGTGCTCGTATGGTGCAGTAATGTTTGCTAACCTAGGACCAGTAAGTGTGCTGGTATGGTGCAGTAATGTTTGCTAACTTAGGACCAGTAAGTGTGTTTGTGTGGTGCAGTAATGTTTGCTAACCTAGGGCCAGTAAGTGGGGTGGTATGGTGCAATAATGTTTGCTAACCTAGGATCAGTAAGTGTGCTGGTATGGTGCAGTAATGTTTGCTAACTTAGGACCAGTAAGTATGCTGGTATGGTGCAGTAATGTTTGCTAACCTAGGACAAGTAACTGTGCTGGTATGGTGCAGTAATGTTTGCTAACCTAGGACCAGAAAGTGTGGTGGTATGGTGCAGTAATGTTTGCTAACCTAGGACCAGTAAGTGTGCTGGTATGGTGCAGTAATGTTTGCTTACCTAGGACCAGAAAGTGTGGTGGTATGGTGCAGTAATGTTTGCTAACCTAGGACCAGTAAGTGTGCTGGTATGGTGCAGTAATGTTTGCTAACCTAGGACCAGTAAGTGTGCAGGTATGGTGCAGTAATGTTTGCTAACCTAGGACCAGTAAGTGTGCTGGTATGGTGCAGTAATGTTTGCTAACCTAGGACCAGTAAGTTTCCTGGTTTGGTGCCGTAATGTTTGCTAACCTAAGACCAGTAAGTGTGGTGGTATGGTGCAGTAATGTTTGCTAACCTAGGGCCAGTAAGAGTGCTGGTATGGTGCAGTAATGTTTGCTAACCTAGGACCAGTAAGTGTGCTGGTATGGTGCAGTAATGTTTGCTAACTTAGGACCAGTACGTGTGCTTGTATGGTGCAGTAGTGTTTGCTAACCTAGGACCAGTAAGTGTGCTGGTATGGTGCAGTAATGTTTGCTAACCTAGGACCAGTACGTGTGCTGGTATGGTGCAGTAATGTTTGCTAACCTAGGACCAGTAAGTGTGGTGGTATGGTGCAGTAATGTTTGTTATCCTAGGACCAGTAAGTGTGGTGGTATGGTGCAGTAATGTTTGCTAACCTAAGACCAGTAAGTGTGCTGGTATGGTGCAGTAATGTTTGCTAACCTAGGACCAGTAAGTGTGCTGGTATGGTGCAGTAATGTTTACTAACCTAGGACCAATAAGTGTGCTGGTATGGTGCAGTAATGTTTGCTAACCTAGGACCAGTAAGTTTGCTGGTATGGTGCAGTAATGTTTGCTAACCTAGGGCCAGTAAGAGTGCTGGTATGGTGCAGTAATGTTTGCTAACCTAGGACCAGTAAGTGTGGAGGTATGGTGCAGTAATGCTTGCTAACCTAGGACCAGTAAGAGTGCTGGTATGGTGCAGTAATGTTTGCTAAACTAGGACCAGTAAGTGTGCTGGTATGGTGCAGTAATGTTTGCTAACCTAGGACCAGTAAGTGTGCTGGTTTGGTGGAGTAATGTTTTTCTAACCTTGGACCTGTAAGTGTGCTGGTATGGTGCACTAATGTTTGCTAACCTAGGTCCAGTAAGTGTGCTGGTATGGTGCAGTAATGTTTGCTAACCTAGGGCCAGTAAGTGTGCTGGTATGGTGCAGTAATGTTTGCTATCCTAGGACCAGTAAGTTTGCTGGTATGGTGCAGTAATGTTTGCTAACCTAGGACCAGTAAGTGTGGTGGTATGGTGCAGTAATGTTTGATAACCTAGGACCAGTAAGTGTGGTGGTATGGTGCAGTAATGTTTGCTAACCTAGGGCCAGTAAGTGTGCTGGTATGGTGCATTAATGTTTGCTAACCTAGGACAAGTAAGTGTGCTGGTATGGTGCAATAATGTTTGCTAACCTAGGACCAGTAAGTGTGCTGGTATGGTGCAGTAATGTTTGCTAACCTAGGAACAGTAAGTGTGCTGGTATGGTGCAGTAATGTTTGCTAACCTAGGACCAGTAAGTGTGCTGGTATGGTGCAGTAATGTTTGCTAACCTAGGACCAGTAAGTGTGCTGGTGTGGTGCAGTAATGTTTGCTAACCTAGGACCAGTAAGTGTGCTGGTATGGTGCAGTAATGTTTGCTAACCTAGGACCAGTAAGTGTGCTGGTGTGGTTCAGTAATGTTTGCTAACTTAGGACCAGTAAGTGTGCTTGTGTGGTGCAGTAATGTTTGCTAACCTAGGACCAGTAAGTTTGGTGGTATGGTGCAGTAATGTTTGCTAACCTAGGACCAGTAAGTGTGGTGGTATGGTGCAGTAATGTTTGCTAACCTAGGACCAGTAAGTGTGCTGGTATGGTGCAGTAATGTTTGCTAACCTAGGACCAGTAAGTGTGGTGGTATGGTGCAGTAATGCTTGCTAACCTAGGACCAATAAGTGTGCTGGTATGGTGCAGTAATGTTTGCTAACCTAGGACCAGTAAGTGTGGTGGTATGGTGCAGTAATGTTTGCTAACCTAGGGCCAGTAAGAGTGCTGGTATGGTGCAGTAATGTTTGCTAACCTAGAGCCAGTAAGTGTGGAGGTATGGTGCCGTAATGCTTGCTAACCTAGGACCAGTAAGAGTGCTGGTATGGTGCAGTAATGTTTGCTAAACTAGGACCAGTAAGTGTGCTGGTATGGTGCAGTAATGCCTGCTAACCTAGGACCAGTAAGTGTGCTGGTATGGTGCAGTAATGTTTGCTAACCTAGGACCAGTAAGTGTGCTGGTATGGTGCAGTAATGTTTGCTAACCTAGGACCAGTAAGTGTGCTGGTATGGTGCAGTAATGTTTGCTAACCTAGGACCAGTAAGTGTGGTGGTAAGGTGCAGTAATGTTTGCTAACCTAGGACCAGTAAGTGCGCTGGTATGGTGCAGTAATGTTTGCTAACCTAGGACCAGTAAGTTTGCTGGTATGGTGCAGTAATGTTTGCTAACCTAGGACCAGTAAGTGTGGTGGTATGGTGCAGTAATGTTTGCTAACCTAGGACCAGTAAGTGTGGTGGTATGGTGCAGTAATGTTTGCTAACCTAGGGCAAGTAAGTGTGCTGGTATGGTGCAGTAATGTTTGCTAACCTAGGACCAGTAAGTGTGGTGGTATGGTGCAGTAATGTTTGCTAACCTAGGACCAGTAAGTGTGCTGGTTTGGTGCAGTAATGTTTTTCTAACCTTGGACGTGTAAGTGTGCTGGTATGGTGCAGTAATGTTTGCTAACCTAGGGCCAGTAAGTGTGGAGGTATGGTGCAGTAATGCTTGCTAACCTAGGACCAGTAAGAGTGCTGGTATGGTGCAGTAATGTTTGCTAAACTAGGACCAGTAAGTGTGCTGGTATGGTGCAGTAATGTTTGCTAACCTAGGACCAGTAAGTGTGCTGGTTTGGTGCAGTAATGTTTTTCTAACCTTGTACCTGTAAGTGTGCTGGTATGGTGCACTAATGTTTGCTAACCTAGGTCCAGTAAGTGTGCTGGTATGGTGCAGTAATGTTTGCTAACCTAGGGCCAGTAAGTGTGCTGGTATGGTGCATTAATGTTTGCTATCCTAGGACCAGTAAGTTTGCTGGTATGGTGCAGTAATGTTTGCTAACCTTGGACCAGTAAGTGTGGTGGTATGGTGCAGTAATGTTTGCTAACCTAGGACCAGTAAGTGTGGTGGTATGGTGCAGTAATGTTTGCTAACCTAGGGCCAGTAAGTGTGCTGGTATGGTGCAGTAATGTTTGCTAACCTAGGACAAGTAAGTGTGCTGGTATGGTGCAATAATGTTTGCTAACCTAGGACCAGTAAGTGTGCTGGTATGGTGCAGTAATGTTTGCTAACCTAGGACCAGTAAGTGTGCTGGTATGGTGCAGTAATGTTTGCTAACCTAGGACCAGTAAGTGTGCTGGTATGGTGCAGTAATGTTTGCTAACCTAGGACCAGTAAGTGTGCTGGTATGGTGCAGAAATGTTTGCTAACCTAGGACCAGTAAGTGTGCTGGTATGGTGCAGTAATGTTTGCTAACCTAGGACCAGTAAGTGTGCTGGTGTGGTGCAGTAATGTTTGCTAACTTAGGACCAGTAAGTGTGCTTGTGTGGTGCAGTAATGTTTGCTAACCTAGGACCAGTAAGTTTGGTGGTATGGTGCAGTAATGTTTGCTAACCTAGGACCAGTAAGTGTGGTGGTAGGTGCAGTAATGTTTGCTAATCTAGGACCAGTAAGTGTGCTGGTATGGTGCAGTAATGTTTGCTAACCTAGGACCAGTAAGTGTGGTGGTATGTTGCAGTAATGCTTGCTAACCTAGGACCAATAAGTGTGCTGGTATGGTGCAGTAATGTTTGCTAACCTAGGACCAGTAAGTGTGGTGGTATGGTGCAGTAATGTTTGCTAACCTAGGGCCAGTAAGAGTGCTGGTATGGTGCAGTAATGTTTGCTAACCTAGAGCCAGTAAGTGTGGAGGTATGGTGCCGTAATGCTTGCTAAACTAGGACCAGTAAGAGTGCTGGTATGGTGCAGTAATGTTTGCTAAACTAGGACCAGTAAGTGTGCTGGTATGGTGCAGTAATGCTTGCTTACCTAGGACCAGTAAGTGTGCTGGTATGGTGCAGTAATGTTTGCTAACCTAGGACCAGTAAGTGTGCTGGTATGGTGCAGTAATGTTTGCTAACCTAGGACCAGTAAGTGTGCTGGTATGGTGCAGTAATGTTTGCTAACCTAGGACCAGTAAGTGTGCTGGTATGGTGCAGTAATGTTTGCTAACCTAGGACCAGTAAGTGTGCTGTATGGTGCAGTAATGTTTGCTAACCTCGGACCAGTAAGTGTGCTGGTATGGTGCAGTAATGTTTGCTAACCTAGGACCAGTAAGTGTGCTGGTGTGGTGCAGTAATGTTTGCTAACTTAGGACCAGTAAGTGTGCTTGTGTGGTGCAGTAATGTTTGCTAACCTAGGGCCAGTAAGTGTTGTGGTATGGTGCAGTAATGTTTGCTAACCTAGGACAAGTAAGTGTGCTGGTATGGTGCAGTAATGTTTCCTAACCTAGGGCGAGTAAGTGTGCTGGTATGGTGCAGTAATGTTTGCTAACCTAGGACCAGTAAGTGTGCTGGTATGGTGCAGTAATGTTTGCTAACCTAGGACCAGTAAGTGTGCTGGTATGGTGCAGTAATGTTTGCTAACCTAGGACCTGTAAGTGTGCTGGTGTGGTGCAGTAATGTTTGCTAACTTAGGACCAGTAAGTGTGCTTGTGTGGTGCAGTAATGTTTGCTAACCTAGGGCCAGTAAGTGTGGTGGTATGGTGCAGTAATGTTTGCTAACCTAGGACAAGTAAGTGTGCTGGTATGGTGCTGTAATGTTTGCTAACCTAGGGCCAGTAAGTGTGGTGGTATGGTGCAGTAATGTTTGCTAACCTAGGACAAGTAAATGTGCTGGTATGGTGCAGTAATGTTTGCTAACCTACGACCAGTAAGTGTGGTGGTATGGTGCAGTAATGCTTGCTAACCTAGGACCAATAAGTGTGCTGGTATGGTGCAGTAATGTTTGCTAACCTAGGACCAGTAAGTGTGGTGGTATGGTGCAGTAATGTTTGCTAACCTAGGGCCAGTAAGAGTGCTGGTATAGTGCAGTAATGTTTGCTAACTTAGAGCCAGTAAGTGTGGAGGTATGGTGCCGTAATGCTTGCTAACCTAGGACCAGTAAGAGTGCTGGTATGGTGTAGTAATGTTTGCTAAACTAGGACCAGTAAGTGTGCTGGTATGGTGCAGTAATGCTTGCTAACCTAGGACCAGTAAGTGTGCTGGTATGGTGCAGTAATGTTTGCTAACCTAGGACCAGTAAGTGTGCTGGTATGGTGCAGTAATGTTTGCTAACCTAGGACCAGTAAGTGTGCTGGTATGGTGCAGTAATGTTTGCTAACCTAGGACCAGTAAGTGTGGTGGTAAGGTGCAGTAATGTTTGCTAACCTAGGACCAGTAAGTGCGCTGGTATGGTGCAGTAATGTTTGCTAACCTAAGACCAGTAAGTTTGCTGGTATGGTGCAGTAATGTTTGCTAACCTAGGACCAGTAAGTGTAGTGGTATGGTGCAGTAATGTTTGCTAACCTAGGACTAGTAAGTGTGGTGGTATGGTGCAGTAATGTTTGCTAACCTAGGGCAAGTAAGTGTGCTGGTATGGTGCAGTAATGTTTGCTAACCTAGGACCAGTAAGTGTGGTGGTATGGTGCAGTAATGTTTGCTAACCTAGGACCAGTAAGTGTGCTGGTATGGTGCAGTAATGTTTGCTAACCTAGGACCAGTAAGTGTGCTGGTATGGTGCAGTAATGTTTGCTAACCTAGGACCAGTAAGTGTGCTGGTATGGTGCAGTAATGTTTGCTAACGTAGGACCAGTAAGTGTGCTGTATGGTGCAGTAATGTTTGCTAACCTAGGACCAGTAAGTGTGCTGGTATGGTGCAGTAATGTTTGCTAACCTAGGACCAGTAAGTGTGCTGGTGTGGTGCAGTAATGTTTGCTAACTTAGGACCAGTAAGTGTGCTTCTGTGGTGCAGTAATGTTTGCTAACCTAGGGCCAGTAAGTGTTGTGGTATGGTGCAGTAATGTTTGCTAACCTAGGACAAGTAAGTGTGCTGGTATGGTGCAGTAATGTTTCCTAACCTACGGCCAGTAAGTGTGCTGGTATGGTGCAGTAATGTTTGCTAACCTAGGACCAGTAAGTGTGCTGGTATGGTGCAGTAATGTTTGCTAACCTAGGACCAGTAAGTGTGCTGGTATGGTGCAGTAATGTTTGCTAACCTAGGACCTGTAAGTGTGCTGGTGTGGTGCAGTAATGTTTGCTAACTTAGGACCAGTAAGTGTGCTTGTGTGGTGCAGTAATGTTTGCTAACCTAGGGCCAGTAAGTGTGGTGGTATGGTGCAGTAATGTTTGCTAACCTAGGACAAGTAAGTGTGCTGATATGGTGCTGTAATGTTTGCTAACCTAGGGCCAGTAAGTGTGGTGGTATGGTGCAGTAATGTTTGCTAACCTAGGACAAGTAAATGTGCTGGTATGGTGCAGTAATGTTTGCTAACCTAGGACCAGTAAGTTTGCTGGTATGGTGCAGTAATGTTTGCTAACCTAGGACCAATAAGTGTGCTGGTATGGTGCAGTAATGTTTGCTAACCTAGGACCAGTAAGTGTGGTGGTATGGTGCAGTAATGTTTGCTAACCTAGGACCAGTAAGTGTGGTGGTATGTTGCAGTAATGCTTGCTAACCTAGGACCAATAAGTGTGCTGGTATGGTGCAGTAATGTTTGCTAACCTAGGACCAGTAAGTGTGGTGGTATGGTGCAGTAATGTTTGCTAACCTAGGGCCAGTAAGAGTGCTGGTATGGTGCAGTAATGTTTGCTAACCTAGAGCCAGTAAGTGTGGAGGTATGGTGCCGTAATGCTTGCTAAACTAGGACCAGTAAGAGTGCTGGTATGGTGCAGTAATGTTTGCTAAACTAGGACCAGTAAGTGTGCTGGTATGGTGCAGTAATGCTTGCTTACCTAGGACCAGTAAGTGTGCTGGTATGGTTCAGTAATGTTTGCTAACCTAGGACCAGTAAGCGTGGTGGTATGGTGCAGTAATGTTTGCTAAACTAGGACCAGTAAGTGTGCTGGTATGGTGCAGTAATGTTTGCTAACCTAGGACCAGTAAGTGTGCTGGTATGGTGTAGTAATGTTTGCTAACCTTGGACCAGTAAGTGTGCTGGTATGGTGCAGTAATGTTTGCTAACCTAGGGCCAGTAAGCGTGATGGTATGGTGCAGTAATGTTTGCTAACCTAGGACCAGTAAGTTTGCTGGTATGGTGCAGTAATGTTTGCTAACCTAGGACCAGTAAGTGTGGTGGTATGGTGTAGTAATATTTGCTAACCTAGGACCAGTAAGTGTGGTGGTATGGTGCAGTAATGTTTGCTAACCTAGGGCCAGTAAGTGTGCTGGTATGGTGTAGTAATGTTTGCTAACCTAGGACAAGTAAGTGTGCTGGTATGGTGCAATAATGTTTGCTAACCTAGGACCAGTAAGTGTGCTGGTATGGTGCAGTAATGTTTGCTAACCTAGGACCAGTAAGTGTGCTGGTATGGTGCAGTAATGTTTGCTAAACTAGGACCAGTAAGTGTTCTGGTATGGTTCAGTAATGTTTGCTAACCTAGGACCAGTAAGTGTGCTGGTATGGTGCAGTAATGTTTGCTAACCTAGGACCAGTAAGTGTGCTGGTATGGTGCAGTAATGTTTGCTAACCTAGGACCAGTAAGTGTGCTGGTGTGGTGCAGTAAAGTTTGCTAACTTAGGACCAGTAAGTGTGCTTGTGTGGTGCAGTAATGTTTGCTAACCTAGGACCAGTAAGTGTGGTGGTATGGTGCAGTAATGGTTGCTAACCTAGGACCAGTAAGTGTGGTGGTATGGTGCAGTAATGTTTGCTAACCTAGGACCAGTAAGTGTGCTGGTATGGTGCAGTAATGTTTGCTAACCTAGGACCAGTAAGTGTGGTGGTATGGTGCAGTAATTTTTGCTAACCTAGGACCACTAAGTGTGCTGGTATGGTGCAGTAATATTTGCTAACCTAGGACCAGTAAGTGTGGTGGTATGGTGCAATAATGTTTGCTAACCTAGAGCTAGTAAGAGTGCTGGTATGGTGCAGTAATGTTTGCTAACCTAGAGCCAGTAAGTGTGGAGGTATGGTGCCGTAATGCTTGCTAACCTAGGACCAGTAAGAGTGCTGGTATGGTGCAGTAATGTTTGCTAAACTAAGACCAGTAAGTGTGCTGGTATGGTGCAGTAATCTTTCCTAACCTAGGACCAGTAAGTGTGCTGGTATGGTGCAGTATTGTTTGCTAAAATAGGACCAGTAAGTGTGCTGGTATGGTGCAGTAATGTTTGCTAACCTAGGACCAGTAAGTGTGCTGGTATGGTGCAGTAATGTTTGCTAACCTTGGACCAGTAAGTGTGCTGGTAAGGTGCAGTAATGTTTGCTAACCTAGGACGAGTAAGTGCGCTGGTATGGTGCAGTAATGTTTGCTAACCTAGGACCAGTAAGTTTGCTGGTATGGTGCATTAATGTTTGCTAACCTAGGACCAGTAAGTGCGCTGGTATGGTGCAGTAATTTTTGCTAACCTAGGACCAGTAAGTTTGCTGGTATGGTGCAGTAATGTTTGCTAACCTAGGACCAGTAAGTGTAGTGGTATGGTGCAGTAATGTTTGCTAACCTAGGACCAGTAAGTGTGGTGGTATGGTGCAGTAATGTTTGCTAACCTAGGGCAAGTAAGTGTGCTGGTATGGTGCAGTAATGTTTGCTAACCTAGGGCCAGTAAGTGTGCTGGTATGGTGCAGTAATGTTTGCTAACCTAGGACAAGTAAGTGTGCTGGTATGGTGCAATAATGTTTGCTAACCTAGGACCAGTAAGTGTGCTGGTATGGTGCAGTAATGTTTGCTAACCTAGGACCAGTAAGTGTGCTGGTATGGTGCAGTAATGTTTGCTAAACTAGGACCAGTAAGTGTTCTGGTATGGTTCAGTAATGTTTGCTAACCTAGGACCAGTAAGTGTGCTGGTATGGTGCAATAATGTTTGCTAACCTAGGACCAGTAAGTGTGCTGGTATGGTGCAGTAATGTTTGCTAACCTAGGACCAGTAAGTGTGCTGGTGTGGTGCAGTAATGTTTGCTAACTTAGGACCAGTAAGTGTGCTTGTGTGGTGCAGTAATGTTTGCTAACCTAGGACCAGTAAGTGTGGTGGTATGGTGCAGTAATGTTTGCTAACCTAGGACCAGTAAATGTGGTGGTATGGTGCAGTAATGTTTGCTAACCTAGGACCAGTAAGTGTGCTGGTATGGTGCAGTAATGTTTGCTAACCTAGGACCAGTAAGTGTGGTGGTATGGTGCAGTAATTTTTGCTAACCTAGGACCACTAAGTGTGCTGGTATGGTGCAGTAATATTTGCTAACCTAGGACCAGTAAGTGTGGTGGTATGGTGCAATAATGTTTGCTAACCTAGGGCCAGTAAGAGTGCTGGTATGGTGCAGTAATGTTTGCTAACCTAGAGCCAGTAATTGTGGAGGTATGGTGCCGTAATGCTTGCTAACCTAGGACCAGTAAGAGTGCTGGTATGGTGCAGTAATGTTTGCTAAACTAGGACCAGTAAGTGTGCTGGTATGGTGCAGTAATGTTTCCTAACCTAGGACCAGTAAGTGTGCTGGTATGGTGCAGTAATGTTTGCTAACCTAGGACCAGTAAGTGTGCTGGTATGGTGCAGTAATGTTTGCTAACCTAGGACCAGTAAGTGTGCTGGTATGGTGCAGTAATGTTTGCTAACCTAGGACCAGTAAGTGTGCTGGTAAGGTGCTGTAATGTTTGCTAACCTAGGACGAGTAAGTGCGCTGGTATGGTGCAGTAATGTTTGCTAACCTAGGACCAGTAAGTTTGCTGGTATGGTGCATTAATGTTTGCTAACCTAGGACCAGTAAGTGTGGTGGTATGGTTCAGTAATGTTTGCTAACCTAGGACCAGTAAGTGTGGTGGTATGGTGCAGTAATGTTTGCTAACCTAGGGCCAGTAAGTGTGCTGGTATGGTGCAGTAATGTTTGCTAACCTAGGACCAGTAAGTGTGCTGGTAAGGTGCAGTAATGTTTGCTAACCTAGGACCAGTAAGTGTGCTGGTACGGTGCAGTAATGTTTGCTAACCTAGGACCAGTAAGTGTGCTGGTATGGTGCAGTAATGTTTGCTAACCTAGGACCAGTAAGTGTGCTGTATGGTGCAGTAATGTTTGCTAACCTAGGACCAGTAAGTGTGCTGGTATGGTGCAGTAATGTTTGCTAACCTAGGACCTGTAAGTGTGCTGGTGTGGTGCAGTAATGTTTGCTAACTTAGGACCAGTAAGTGTGCTTGTGTGGTGCTGTAATGTTTGCTAACCTAGGGCCAGTAAGTGTTGTGGTATGGTGCAGTAATGTTTGCTAACCTAGGACAAGTAAGTGTGCTGGTATGGTGCAGTAATGTTTGCTAACCTAGGGCCAGTAAGTGTGCTGGTATGGTGCAGTAATGTTTGCTAACCTAGGACCAGTAAGTGTGCTAGTATGGTGCAGTAATGTTTGCTAACCTAGGACCAGTAAGTGTGCTGGTATGGTGCAGTAATGTTTGCTAACCTAGGACCAGTAAGTGTGCTGGTGTGGTGCAGTAATGTTTGCTAACTTAGGACCAGTAAGTGTGCTTGTGTGGTGCAGTAATGTTTGCTAACCTTGGGCCAGTAAGTGTGGTGGTATGGTGCAGTAATGTTTGCTAACCTAGGACAAGTAAATGTGCTGGTATGGTGCAGTAATGTTTGCTAACCTAGGACCAGTAAATGTGGTGGTATGGTGCAGTAATGTTTGCTAAACTAAGAACAGTAAGTGTGCTGGTATGGTGCAGTAATGTTTGCTAACCTAGGACCAGTAAGTGTGCTGGTATGGTGCAGTAATGTTTGCTAACCTAGGACCAGTAAGTGTGCTGGTATGGTGCAGTAATGTTTGCAAACCTAGGACCAGTAAGTGTGCTGGTATGGTCCAGTAATGTTTGCTAACCTAGGACCAGTAAGTGTTCTGGTATGGTGCAGTAATGTTTGCTAACTTAGGACCAGTAAGTGTGCTTGTGTGGTGCAGTAATGTTTGCTAACCTAGGACCAGTAAGTTTGCTGGTATGGTGCAGTAATGTTTGCTAACCTAGGACCAGTAAGTGTGGTGGTATGGTGTAGTAATATTTGCTAACCTAGGACCAGTAAGTGTGGTGGTATTTTGCAGTAATGTTTGCTAACCTAGGGACAGTAAGTGTGCTGGTATGGTGCAGTAATGTTTGCTAACCTAGGACAAGTAAGTGTGCTGGTATGGTGCAATAATGTTTGCTAACCTAGGACCAGTAAGTGTGCTGGTATGGTGCAGTAATGTTTGCTAACTTAGGACCAGTAAGTGTGCTGGTATGGTGCAGTAATGTTTGCTAAACTAGGACCAGTAAGTGTTCTGGTATGGTTCAGTAATGTTTGCTAACCTAGGACCAGTAAGTGTGCTGGTATGGTGCAGTAATGTTTGCTAACCTAGGACCAGTAAGTGTGCTGGTATGGTGCAGTAATGTTTGCTAACCTAGGACCAGTAAGTGTGCTGGTGTGGTGCAGTAATGTTTGCTAACTTAGGACCAGTAAGTGTGCTTGTGTGGTGCAGTAATGTTTGCTAACCTAGGACCAGTAAGTGTGGTGGTATGGTGCAGTAATATTTGCTAACCTAGGACCAGTAAGTGTGGTGGTATGGTGCAGTAATGTTTGCTAACCTAGGACCAGTAAGTGTGCTGGTATGGTGCAGTAATGTTTGCTAACCTAGGACCAGTAAGTGTGGTGGTATGGTGCAGTAATTTTTGCTAACCTAGGACCACTAAGTGTGCTCGTATGGTGCAGTAATATTTGCTAACCTAGGACCAGTAAGTGTGGTGGTATGGTGCAATAATGTTTGCTAACCTAGGGCCAGTAAGAGTGCTGGTATGGTGCAGTAATGTTTGCTAACCTAGAGCCAGTAAGTGTGGAGGTATGGTGCCGTAATGCTTGCTAACCTAGGACCAGTAAGAGTGCTGGTATGGTGCAGTAATGTTTGCTAAACTAGGACCAGTAAGTGTGCTGGTATGGTGCAGTAATGTTTCCTAACCTAGGACCAGTAAGTGTGCTGGTATGGTGCAGTAATGTTTGCTAACCTAGGACCAGTAAGTGTGCTCTTATGGTGCAGTAATGTTTGCTAACCTAGGACCAGTAAGTGTGCTGGTATGGTGCAGTAATGTTTGCTAACCTAGGACCAGTAAGTGTGCTGGTAAGGTGCAGTAATGTTTGCTAACCTAGGATGAGTAAGTGCGCTGGTATGGTGCAGTAATATTTGCTAACCTAGGACCAGTAAGTTTGCTGGTATGGTGCATTAATGTTTGCTAACCTAGGACCAGTAAGTGTGGTGGTATGGTGCAGTAATGTTTGCTAACCTAGGACCAGTAAGTGTGGTGGTATGGTGCAGTAATGTTTGCTAACCTAGGGCCAGTAAGTGTGCTGGTATGGTGCAGTAATGTTTGCTAACCTAGGACCAGTAAGTGTGCTGGTATGGTGCAGTAATGTTTGCTAACCTAGGACCAGTAAGTGTGCTGGTAAGGTGCAGTAATGTTTGCTAACCTAGGACCAGTAAGTGTGCTGGTACGGTGCAGTAATGTTTGCTAACCTAGGACCAGTAAGTGTGCTGGTATGGTGCAGTAATGTTTGCTAACCTAGGACCAGTAAGTGTGCTGTATGGTGCAGTAATGTTTGCTAACCTAGGACCAGTAAGTGTGCTGGTATGGTGCAGTAATATTTGCTAACCTAGGATCTGTAAGTGTGCTGGTGTGGTGCAGTAATGTTTGCTAACTTAGGACCAGTAAGTGTGCTTGTGTGGTGCTGTAATGTTTGCTAACCTAGGGCCAGTAAGTGTTGTGGTATGGTGCAGTAATGTTTGCTAACCTAGGACAAGTAAGTGTGCTGGTATGGTGCAGTAATGTTTGCTAACCTAGGGCCAGTAAGTGTGCTGGTATGGTGCAGTAATGTTTGCTAACCTAGGACCAGTAAGTGTGCTAGTATGGTGCAGTAATGTTTGCTAACCTAGGACCAGTAAGTGTGCTGGTATGGTGCAGTAATGTTTGCTAACCTAGGACCAGTAAGTGTGCTGGTGTGGTGCAGTAATGTTTGCTAACTTAGGACCAGTAAGTGTGCTTGTGTGGTGCAGTAATGTTTGCTAAAATAGGGCCAGTAAGTGTGGTGGTATGGTGCAGTAATGTTTGCTAACCTAGGACAAGTAAGTGTGCTGGTATGGTGCAGTAATGTTTGCTAACCTTGGGCCAGTAAGTGTGGTGGTATGGTGCAGTAATGTTTGCTAACCTAGGACAAGTAAATGTGCTGGTAAGGTGCAGTAATGTTTGCTAACCTAGGACCAGTAAGTGTGGTGGTATGGTGCAGTAATGTTTGCTAAACTAAGACCAGTAAGTGTGCTGGTATGGTGCAGTAATGTTTGCTAACCTAGGACCAGTAAGTGTGCTGGTATGGTGCAGTAATGTTTGCTAACCTAGGACCAGTAAGTGTGCTGGTATGGTGCAGTAATATTTGCAAACCTAGGACCAGTAAGTGTGCTGGTATGGTCCAGTAATGTTTGCTAACCTAGGACCAGTAAGTGTTCTGGTATGGTGCAGTAATGTTTGCTAACTTAGGACCAGTAAGTGTGCTTGTGTGGTGCAGTAATGTTTGCTAACCTAGGGCCAGTAAGTGTGGTGGTATGGTGCAGTAATGTTTGCTAACCTAGGACAAGTAAGTGTGCTGGTATGGTGCAGTAATGTTTGCTAACCTAGGACCAGTAAGTGTGCTGGTATGGTGCAGTAATGTTTGCTAACCTAGGACCAGTAAGTGTGGTGGTGTGGTGCAGTAATGTTTGCTAACCTAGGACCAGTAAGTGTGGTGGTATGGTGCAGTAATGTTTGCTAACCTAGGACCAGTATGTCTGCTGGTATGGTGCAGTAATGTTTACTAACCTAGGACCAGCAAGTGTGCTGGTTGGTGCAGTAATGTTTGCTAACCTAGGTCCAGTAAGTGTGCTGGTATGGTGCAGTAATGTTTGCTAACCAAGGACCTGTAAGTTTGCTGGTATGGTGCAGTAATGTTTGCTAACCTAGGACCAGTAAGTGTGGTGGTATGGTGCAGTAATGTTTGCTAACCTAGGGCCAGTAAGTGTGCTGGTATGGTGCAGTAATGTTTGCTAACCTAGGGCCAGTAAGTGTGGTGGTATGGTGCAGTAATGTTTGCTAACCTAGGACCAGTAAGTGTGCTGGTATGGTGCAGTAATGTTTGCTAACCTAGAACCAGTAAGTGTGCTGGTATGGTGCAGTAATGATTGCTAACCTAGGATCAGTAAGTGTGCTGGTATGGTGCTGGAATGTTTGCTAACCTAGGACCAGCAAGTGTGCTGGTATGGTGCAGTAATGTTTGCTAACCTAGGACCAGTAAGTGTGCTGGTATGGTGCAGTAATGCTTGCTAACCTAGGACCAGTAAGTGTGCTGGTGTGGTGCAGTAATGTTTGCTAACTTAGGACCAGTAAGTGTGCTTGTGTGGTGCAGTAATGTTTGCTAACCTAGGGCCAGTAAGTGTGGTGGTATGGTGCAGTATTGTTTGCTAACCTAGGACCAGTAAGTGTGCTGGTATGGTACAGTAATGTTTGCTAACCTAGGACTAGTAAGTGTGGTGGTATGGTGCAGTAATGTTTGCTAACCTAGGACCAGTAAGTGTGCTTGTATTGTGCAGTAATGTTTGCTAACTTAGGACAAGTAAGTGTGCTGGTATGGTGCAGTAATGTTTGCTAACCTAGGACCAGTAAGTGTGGTGGTATGGTACAGTAATGTTTGCTAACCTAGGAACAGTAAGTGTGGGGTTATGGTGCAGTAATGTTTGCTAACCTAGGACCAGTAAGTGTGGTGGTATGGTGCAGTAATGTTTGCTAAGCTAGGACCAGTAAGTGTGCTGGTATGGTGCAGTAATGTTTGCTAACCTAGGACCAGTAAGTGTGATGATATGGTCCAGTAATGTTTGCTAACCTAGGACCAGTAAGTGTGCTGGTATGGTGCTGTAATGTTTGCTAACCTAGGACCAGTAAGTGTGCTGGTATGGTGCAGTAATGTTTGCTAACCTAGGACCAGTAAGTGTGCTGGTATGGTGCAGTAATGTTTGCTAACCTAGGACCAGTAAGTGTGCTTGTATGGTGCAGTAATGTTCGCTAACCTGGGACCAGTAAGTGTGCTTGTATTGTGCAGTAATGTTTGCTAACCTAGGACCAGTAAGTGTGGTGGTATGGTGCAGTAATGTTTGCTAACCTAGGACCAGTAAGTGTGCTTGTATGGTACAGTAATGTTTGCTAACCTAGGACCAGTAAGTGTGGTGGTATGGTACAGTAATGTTTGCTAACCTAGGACTAGTAAGTGTGCTAGTATGGTGCAGTAATGTTTGCTAACCTAGGAAAAGTAAGTGTGCTGGTATGGTGCAGTAATGTTTGCTAACCTAGGACCAGTAAGTGTGCTGGTATGGTGCACTAATGTTTGCTAACCTAGGACCAGTAAGTGCGGGGGTATAGTACAGTAATGTTTGCTAACCTAGGACCAGTAAGTGTGCTGGTATGGTGCAGTAATGTTTGCTAACCTAGGACCAGTAAGTGTGGTGGTATAGTACAGTAATGTTTGCTAACCTAGGACCAGTAAGTGTGCTGGTATGGTGCACTAATGTATGCTAACCTAGGACCAGTAAGTGTGCTGGTATGGTGCAGTAATGTTTTCTAACCTAGGACCAGTAAGTGTGGTGGTATGGTACAGTAATGTTTGCTATCCTAGGACCAGTAAGTGTGCTGGTATGGTGCAGTAATGTTTGCTAACCTAGGACCAGTAAGTGTGCTGGTATGGTGCAGTAATGTTTTCTAACCTAGGACCAGTAAGTGTGGTGGTATGGTACAGTAATGTTTGCTAACCTAAGACCAGTAAGTGTGGTGGTATGGTACAGTAATGTTTGCTAACCTAGGACTAGTAAGTGTGCTTGTATGGTGAAGTAATGTTTGCTAACCTAGGACCAGTAAGTGTGCTGGTATGGTGCAGTAATGTTTGCTAACCTAGGACCAGTAAGTGTGCTGGTATGGTGCAGTAATGTTTTCTAACCTAGGACCAGTAAGTGTGGTGGTATGGTACAGTAATGTTTGCTATCCTAGGACCAGTAAGTGTGCTGGTATGGTGCAGTAATGTTTGCTAACCTAGGACCAGTAAGTGTGCTGGTATGTTGCAGTAATGTTTTCTAACCTAGGACCAGTAAGTGTGGTGGTATGGTACAGTAATGTTTGCTAACCTAGGACCAGTAAGTGTGGTGGTATGGTACAGTAATGTTTGCTAACCTAGGACTAGTAAGTGTGCTTGTATGGTGCAGTAATGTTTGCTAACCTAGGACCAGTAAGTGTGCTGGTATGGTACAGTAATGTTTGCTATCCTAGGACTAGTAAGTGTGCTTGTATGGTGCAGTAATGTTTGCAAACCTAGGACCAGTAAGTGTGCTGGTATGGTGCAGTAATGTTTGCTAACCTAGGACCAGTAAGTGTGCTGGTATGGTGCACTAATGTTTGCTAACCTAGGACCAGTAAGTGTGCTTGTATGGTGCAATAATATTTGCTAACCTAGGACCAGCAAGTGTGCTTGTATTGTGCAGTAATATTTGCTAACCTAGGACCAGCAAGTGTGCTTGTATTGTGCAGTAATGTTTGCTAACGTAGGACCAGTAAGTGTGCTGGTATGGTGCACTAATGTTTGCTAACCTAGGACCAGTAAGTGTGCTTGTATGGTGCAATAATATTTGCTAACCTAGGACCAGCAAGTGTGCTTGTATTGTGCAGTAATATTTGCTAACCTAGGACCAGCAAGTGTGCTTGTATTGTGCAGTAATGTTTGCTAACCTAGGACCAGTAAGTGTGGTAGTATGGTGAAGTAATGTTTGCTCACCTAGGACCAGTAAGTGTGGTGGTATGGTGCAGTAATGTTTGCTAACCTAGGACCAGTAAGTGTGCTGGTATGGTGCACTAATGTTTGCTAACCTAGGACCAGTAAGTGTGCTTGTATGGTGCAATATTGTTTGCTAACCTAGGACCAGTAAGTGTGGTGGTATGGTGCAGTAATGTTTGCTCACCTAGGACCAGTAAGTGTGGTGGTATGGTGCAATAATGTTTGCTAACCTAGGACAAGTAAGTGTGCTGGTATGGTGCAGTAATGTTTGCTAACCTAGGACCAGTAAGTGTGCTGGTATGGTGCAGTAATGTTTGCTAACCTAGGACCAGTAAGTGTGCTGGTATGGTGCACTAATGTTTGCTAACCTAGGACCAGTAAGTGTGCTTGTATTGTGCAGTAATGTTTGCTAACCTAGGACCAGTAAGTGTGGTAGTATGGTGAAGTAATGTTTGCTCACCTAGGACCAGTAAGTGTGGTGGTATGGTGCAGTAATGTTTGCTAACCTAGGACCAGTAAGTGTGCTGGTATGGTGCACTAATGTTTGCTAACCTAGGACCAGTAAGTGTGCTTGTATGGTGCAATATTGTTTGCTAACCTAGGACCAGTAAGTGTGGTGGTATGGTGCAGTAATGTTTGCTCACCTTGGACCAGTAAGTGTGGTGGTATGGTGCAATAATGTTTGCTAACCTAGGACAAGTAAGTGTGCTGGTATGGTGCAGTAATGTTTGCTAACCTAGGACCAGTAAGTGTGCTGGTATGGTGCAGTAATGTTTGCTAACCTAGGAGCAGTAAGTGTGCTGGTATGGTGCAGTAATGTTTGCTAACCTAGGACCAATAAGTGTGCTGGTATGGTGCAGTAATGTTTGCTAACCTAGGACCAGTAAGTGTGCTTGTATGGTGCAGTAATGTTTGCTAACCTAGGACCAGTAAGTGTGCTGGTATGGTGCAGTAATGTTTGCTAACCTAGGACCAGTAAGTGTGCTGGTATGGTGCAGTAATGTTTGCTAACCTAGGACCAGTAAGTGTGCTGGGATGGTGCAGTAATGTTTGCTAACCTAGGACCAGTAAGTGTGCTTGTATGGTGCAGTCATGTTTGCTAACCTAGGACCAGTAAGTGTGCATGTATGGTGCAGTTATGTTTGCTAACCTAGTACCAGTAAGTGTGCTTGTATGGAGCAGTAATTTTGCTAACCTAGTACCAGTAAGTGTGCTTGTATGGTGCAGTAATGTTTGCTAACCTAGGACCAGTAAGTGTGGTGGTATGGTGCAGTAATGTTTGCTAACCTAGGACCAGTAAGTGTGCTGGTATGGTGCAATAATGTTTGCTAACCTAGGACAAGTAAGTGTGCTTGTATGGTGCAGTAATGTTTGCTAACCTAGGACCAGTAAGTGTGCTGGTATGGTGCAGTGATGCTTGCTAACCTAGGAGCAGTAAGTGTGGTGGTATGGTACAGTAATGTCTGCTAACCTAGGACCAGTAAGTGTGGTGGTGTGGTGCAGTAATGTTTGCTAACCTAGGACCAGTAAGTGTGATGATATGGTCCAGTAATGTTTGCTAACCTAGGACCAGTAAGTGTGCTGGTATGGTGCTGTAATGTTTGCTAACCTATGACCAGTAAGTGTGCTGGTATGGTGCAGTAATGTTTGCTAACCTAGGACCAGTAAGTGTGCTGGTATGGTGCAGTAATGTTTGCTAACCTAGAACCAGTAAGTGTGGTGGTATGGTACTGTAATTTTTGCTAACCTAGGACCAGTAAGTGTGGTGGTATGGTACAGTAATGTTTGCTAACCTAGGACTAGTAAGTGTGCTAGTATTGTGCAATAATGTTTGCTAACCTAGGAAAAGTAAGTGTGCTGGTATTGTGCAGTAATGTTTGCTAACCTAGGACCAGTAAGTGTGCTGGTATGGTGCTGTAATGTTTGCTAACTTAGGACCAGTAAGTGTGCTGGTATGGTGCAGTGATGCTTGCTAACCTAGGACCAGGAAGTGTGGTGGTATGGTACAGTAATGTTTGCTAACCTAGGACCAGTAAGTGTGGTGGTATGGTGCAGTAATGTTTGCTAACCTAGGACCAGTAAGTGTGGTGGTATGGTGCAGTAATGTTTGCTAACCTAGGACCAGTAAGTGTGCTTGTATGGTGCTGTAATGTTTGCTAACCTAGGACCAGTAAGTGTGCTGATATGGTGCAGTAATGTTTGCTATCCTAGGACCAGTAAGTGTGCTGGTATGGTGCAGTAATGTTTGCTAACCTAGGACCAGTAAGTGTGCTGGTATGGTGCAGTAATGTTTGCTAACCTAGGACCAGTAAGTGTGCTGGTATGGTGCAGTAATGTTTGCTAACCTAGGACCAGTAAGTGTGCTTGTATGGTGCAGTAATGTTCGCTAACCTGGGACCAGTAAGTGTGCTTGTATTGTGCAGTAATGTTTGCTAGCCTAGGACCAGTAAGTGTAGTGGTATGGTGCAGTAATGTTTGCTAACCTAGGACCAGTAAGTGTGCTTGTATGGTACAGTAATGTTTGCTAACCTAGGACCAGTAAGTGTGGTGGTATGGTACAGTAATGTTTGCTAACCTAGGACTAGTAAGTGTGCTAGTATGGTGCAGTAATGTTTGCTAACCTAGGAAAAGTAAGTGTGCTGGTATGGTGCAGTAATGTTTGCTCACCTAGGACCAGTAAGTGTGCTGGTATGCTGCACTAATGTTTGCTAACCTAGGACCAGTAAGTGTGGGGGTATAGTACAGTAATGTTTGCTAACCTAGGACCAGTAAGTGTGCTGGTATGGTGCAGTAATGTTTGCTAACCTAGGACCAGTAAGTGTGGTGGTATAGTACAGTAATGTTTGCTAACCTAGGACCAGTAAGTGTGCTTGTATGGTGCAGTAATGTTTGCTAACCTAGGACCAGTAAGTGTGCTGGTATGGTGCAGTAATGTTTGCTAACTTATGACCAGTAAGTGTGCTGGTATGGTGCAGTAATGTTTGCTAACCTAGGACCAGTAAGTGTCGTGGTATGGTACAGTAATGTTTGCTAACCTAGGACCAGTAAGTGTGGTGGTATGGTGCAGTAATGTTTGCTTACCTAGGACCAGTAAGTGTGGTGGTATGGTACAGTAATGTTTGCTAACCTAGGACCAGTAAGTGTGGTGGTATGGTGCAGTAATGTTTGCTAACCTAGGACCAGTAAGTGTGCTGGTATGGTGCAGTAATGTTTGCTAACCTAGGACCAGTAAGTGTGCTGGTATGGTGCAGTAATGTTTGCTAACCTAGGACCAGTAAGTGTGCTGGTATGGTGCAGTAATGTTTGCTAACCTAGGACCAGTAAGTGTGGTGGTATGGTACAGTAATGTTTGCTAACCTAGGACCAGTAAGTGTGGCTGGTATGGTACAGTAATGTTTGCTAACCTAGGACTAGTAAGTGTGCTTGTATGGTGCAGTAATGTTTGCTAACCTAGGACCAGTAAGTGTGCTGGTATGGTACAGTAATGTTTGCTAACCTAGGACTAGTAAGTGTGCTTGTATGGTGCAGTAATGTTTGCTAACCTAGGACCAGACTGTGTGGTGGTATGGTGCAGTAATGTTTGCTAACCTAGGACCAGTAAGTGTGCTGGTATGGTGCAGTAATGTTTGCTAACCTAGGACCAGTAAGTGTGGTGGTATAGTACAGTAATATTTGCTAACCTAGGACCAGTAAGTGTGCTTGTATGGTGCAGTAATGTTTGCTAACCTAGGACCAGTAAGTGTGCTGGTATGGTGCAGTAATGTTTGCTAACTTATGACCAGTAAGTGTGCTGGTATGGTGCAGTAATGTTTGCTAAGCTAGGACCAGTAAGTGTCGTGGTATGGTACAGTAATGTTTGCTAACCTAGGACCAGTAAGTGTGGTGGTATGGTGCAGTAATGTTTGCTTACCTAGGACCAGTAAGTGTGGTGGTATGGTACAGTAATGTTTGCTAACCTAGGACCAGTAAGTGTGGTGGTATGGTGCAGTAATGTTTGCTAACCTAGGACCAGTAAGTGTGCTGGTATGGTGCAGTAATGTTTGCTAACCTAGGACCAGTAAGTTTGCTGGTATGGTGCAGTAATGTTTGCTAACCTAGGACCAGTATGTGTGGTGGTATGGTACAGTAATGTTTGCTATCCTAGGACCAGTAAGTGTGCTGGTATGGTGCAGTAATGTTTGCTAACCTAGGACCAGAAAGTGTGCTGGTATGGTACAGTAATGTTTGCTAACCTAGGACCAGTAAGTGTGGTGGTATGGTACAGTAATGTTTGCTAACCTAGGACTAGTAAGTGTTCTAGTATTGTGCAATAATATTTGCTAACCTAGGAAAAGTAAGTGTGCTGGTATGGTGCAGTAATGTTTGCTAACTTAGGACCAGTAAGTGTGCTTGTGTGGTGCAGTAATGTTTGCTAACCTTGGGCCAGTAAGTGTGGTGGTATGGTGCAGTAATGTTTGCTAACCTAGGACAAGTAAATGTGCTGGTATGGTGCAGTAATGTTTGCTAACCTAGGACCAGTAAGTGTGGTGGTATGGTGCAGTAATGTTTGCTAAACTAAGAACAGTAAGTGTGCTGGTATGGTGCAGTAATGTTTGCTAACCTAGGACCAGTAAGTGTGCTGGTATGGTGCAGTAATGTTTGCTAACCTAGGACCAGTAAGTGTGCTGGTATGGTGCAGTAATGTTTGCAAACCTAGGACCAGTAAGTGTGCTGGTATGGTCCAGTAATGTTTGCTAACCTAGGACCAGTAAGTGTTCTGGTATGGTGCAGTAATGTTTGCTCACTTAGGACCAGTAAGTGTGCTTGTGTGGTGCAGTAATGTTTGCTAACCTAGGACCAGTAAGTTTGCTGGTATGGTGCAGTAATGTTTGCTAACCTAGGACCAGTAAGTGTGGTGGTATGGTGTAGTAATATTTGCTAACCTAGGACCAGTAAGTGTGGTGGTATGGTGCAGTAATGTTTGCTAACCTAGGGACAGTAAGTGTGCTGGTATGGTGCAGTAATGTTTGCTAACCTAGGACCAGTAAGTGTGCTGGTATGGTGCAGTAATGTTTGCTAACCTAGGACCAGTAAGTGTGCTGGTGTGGTGCAGTAATGTTTGCTAACTTAGGACCAGTAAGTGTGCTTGTGTGGTGCAGTAATGTTTGCTAACCTAGGACCAGTAAGTGTGGTGGTATGGTGCAGTAATATTTGCTAACCTAGGACCAGTAAGTGTGGTGGTATGGTGCAGTAATGTTTGATAACCTAGGACCAGTAAGTGTGCTGGTATGGTGCAGTAATGTTTGCTAACCTAGGACCAGTAAGTGTGGTGGTATGGTGCAGTAATTTTTGCTAACCTAGGACCACTAAGTGTGCTGGTATGGTGCAGTAATATTTGCTAACCTAGGACCAGTAAGTGTGGTGGTATGGTGCAATAATGTTTGCTAACCTAGGGCCAGTAAGAGTGCTGGTATGGTGCAGTAATGTTTGCTAACCTAGAGCCAGTAAGTGTGGAGGTATGGTGCCGTAATGCTTGCTAACCTAGGACCAGTAAGAGTGCTGGTATGGTGCAGTAATGTTTGCTAAACTAGGACCAGTAAGTGTGCTGGTATGGTGCAGTAATGTTTCCTAACCTAGGACCAGTAAGTGTGCTGGTATGGTGCAGTAATGTTTGCTAATCTAGGACCAGTAAGTGTGCTCTTATGGTGCAGTAATGTTTGCTAACCTAGGAACAGTAAGTGTGCTGGTATGGTGCAGTAATGTTTGCTAACCTAGGACCAGTAAGTGTGCTGGTAAGGTGCAGTAATGTTTGCTAACCTAGGACGAGTAAGTGCGCTGGTATGGTGCAGTAATGTTTGCTAACCTAGGACCAGTAAGTTTGCTGGTATGGTGCATTAATGTTTGCTAACCTAGGACCAGTAAGTGTGGTGGTATGGTGCAGTAATGTTTGCTAACCTAGGACCAGTAAGTGTGGTGGTATGGTGCAGTAATGTTTGCTAACCTAGGGCCAGTAAGTGTGCTGGTATGGTGCAGTAATGTTTGCTAACCTAGGACCAGTAAGTGTGCTGGTATGGTGCAGTAATGTTTGCTAACCTAGGACCAGTAAGTGTGCTGGTAAGGTGCAGTAATGTTTGCTAACCTAGGACCAGTAAGTGTGCTGGTACGGTGCAGTAATGTTTGCTAACCTAGGACCAGTAAGTGTGCTGGTATGGTGCAGTAATGTTTGCTAACCTAGGACCAGTAAGTGTGCTGTATGGTGCAGTAATGTTTGCTAACCTAGGACCAGTAAGTGTGCTGGTATGGTGCAGTAATATTTGCTAACCTAGGACCTGTAAGTGTGCTGGTGTGGTGCAGTAATGTTTGCTAACTTAGGACCAGTAAGTGTGCTTGTGTGGTGCTGTAATGTTTGCTAACCTAGGGCCAGTAAGTGTTGTGGTATGGTGCAGTAATGATTGCTAACCTAGGACAAGTAAGTGTGCTGGTATGGTGCAGTAATGTTTGCTAACCTAGGGCCAGTAAGTGTGCTGGTATGGTGCAGTAATGTTTGCTAACCTAGGACCAGTAAGTGTGCTAGTATGGTGCAGTAATGTTTGCTAACCTAGGACCAGTAAGTGTGCTGGTATGGTGCAGTAATGTTTGCTAACCTAGGACCAGTAAGTGTGCTGGTGTGGTGCAGTAATGTTTGCTAACTTAGGACCAGTAAGTGTGCTTGTGTGGTGCAGTAATGTTTGCTAACCTAGGGCCAGTAAGTGTGGTGGTATGGTGCAGTAATGTTTGCTAACCTAGGACAAGTAAGTGTGCTGGTATGGTGCAGTAATGTTTGCTAACCTTGGGCCAGTAAGTGTGGTGGTATGGTGCAGTAATGTTTGCTAACCTAGGACAAGTAAATGTGCTGGTAAGGTGCAGTAATGTTTGCTAACCTAGGACCAGTAAGTGTCGTGGTATGGTGCAGTAATGTTTGCTAAACTAAGACCAGTAAGTGTGCTGGTATGGTGCAGTAATGTTTGCTAACCTAGGACCAGTAAGTGTGCTGGTATGGTGCAGTAATGTTTGCTAACCTAGGACCAGTAAGTGTGCTGGTATGGTGCAGTAATATTTGCAAACCTAGGACCAGTAAGTGTGCTGGTATGGTCCAGTAATGTTTGCTAACCTAGGACCAGTAAGTGTTCTGGTATGGTGCAGTAATGTTTGCTAACTTAGGACCAGTAAGTGTGCTTGTGTGGTGCAGTAATGTTTGCTAACCTAGGGCCAGTAAGTGTGGTGGTATGGTGCAGTAATGTTTGCTAACCTAGGACAAGTAAGTGTGCTGGTATGGTGCAGTAATGTTTGCTAACCTAGGACCAGTAAGTGTGCTGGTATGGTGCAGTAATGTTTGCTAACCTAGGACCAGTAAGTGTGGTGGTGTGGTGCAGTAATGTTTGCTAACCTAGGACCAGTAAGTGTGGTGGTATGGTGCAGTAATGTTTGCTATCCTAGGACCAGTATGTCTGCTGGTATGGTGCAGTAATGTTTACTAACCTAGGACCAGCAAGTGTGCTGGTTTGGTGCAGTAATGTTTGCTAACCTAGGTCCAGTAAGTGTGCTGGTATGGTGCAGTAATGTTTGCTAACCAAGGACCTGTAAGTTTGCTGGTATGGTGCAGTAATGTTTGCTAACCTAGGACCAGTAAGTGTGGTGGTATGGTGCAGTAATGTTTGCTAACCTAGGGCCAGTAAGTGTGCTGGTATGGTGCAGTAATGTTTGCTAACCTAGGGCCAGTAAGTGTGGTGGTATGGTGCAGTAATGTTTGCTAACCTAGGACCAGTAAGTGTGCTGGTATGGTGCAGTAATGTTTGCTAACCTAGAACCAGTAAGTGTGCTGGTATGGTGCAGTAATGTTTGCTAACCTAGGATCAGTAAGTGTGCTGGTATGGTGCTGGAATGTTTGCTAACCTAGGACCAGCAAGTGTGCTGGTATGGTGCAGTAATGTTTGCTAACCTAGGACCAGTAAGTGTGCTGGTATGGTGCAGTAATGTTTGCTAACCTAGGACCAGTAAGTGTGCTGGTGTGGTGCAGTAATGTTTGCTAACTTAGGACCAGTAAGTGTGCTTGTGTGGTGCAGTAATGTTTGCTATCCTAGGACTAGTAAGTGTGCTTGTATGGTGCAATAATGTTTGCTAACCTAGGACAAGTAAGTGTGCTAGTATGGTGCAGTAATGTTTGCTAACCTAGGACCAGTAAGTGTGCTGGTATGGTGCAGTAATGTTTGCTAACCTAGGACCAGTAAGTGTGCTGGTGTGGTGCAGTAATGTTTGCTAACTTAGGACCAGTAAGTGTGCTTGTGTGGTGCAGTAATGTTTGCTAACCTAGGGCCAGTAAGTGTGGTGGTATGGTGCAGTAATGTTTGCTAACCTAGGACAAGTAAGTGTGCTGGTATGGTGCAGTAATGTTTGCTAACCTTGGGCCAGTAAGTGTGGTGGTATGGTGCAGTAATGTTTGCTAACCTAGGACAAGTAAATGTGCTGGTAAGGTGCAGTAATGTTTGCTAACCTAGGACCAGTAAGTGTGGTGGTATGGTGCAGTAATGTTTGCTAAACTAAGACCAGTAAGTGTGCTGGTATGGTGCAGTAATGTTTGCTAACCTAGGACCAGTAAGTGTGCTGGTATGGTGCAGTAATGTTTGCTAACCTAGGACCAGTAAGTGTGCTGGTATGGTGCAGTAATATTTGCAAACCTAGGACCAGTAAGTGTGCTGGTATGGTCCAGTAATGTTTGCTAACCTAGGACCAGTAAGTGTTCTGGTATGGTGCAGTAATGTTTGCTAACTTAGGACCAGTAAGTGTGCTTGTGTGGTGCAGTAATGTTTGCTAACCTAGGACAAGTAAGTGTGCTGGTATGGTGCAGTAATGTTTGCTAACCTAGGACCAGTAAGTGTGCTGGTATGGTGCAGTAATGTTTGCTAACCTAGGACCAGTAAGTGTGGTGGTGTGGTGCAGTAATGTTTGCTAACCTAGGACCAGTAAGTGTGGTGGTATGGTGCAGTAATGTTTGCTAACCTAGGACCAGTATGTCTGCTGGTATGGTGCAGTAATGTTTACTAACCTAGGACCAGCAAGTGTGCTGGTTTGGTGCAGTAATGTTTGCTAACCTAGGTCCAGTAAGTGTGCTGGTATGGTGCAGTAATGTTTGCTAACCAAGGACCTGTAAGTTTGCTGGTATGGTGCAGTAATGTTTGCTAACCTAGGACCAGTAAGTGTGGTGGTATGGTGCAGTAATGTTTGCTAACCTAGGGCCAGTAAGTATGCTGGTATGGTGCAGTAATGTTTGCTAACCTAGGGCCAGTAAGTGTGGTGGTATGGTGCAGTAATGTTTGCTAACCTAGGACCAGTAAGTGTGCTGGTATGGTGCAGTAATGTTTGCTAACCTAGAACCAGTAAGTGTGCTGGTATGGTGCAGTAATGTTTGCTAACCTAGGATCAGTAAGTGTGCTGGTATGGTGCTGGAATGTTTGCTAACCTAGGACCAGCAAGTGTGCTGGTATGGTGCAGTAATGTTTGCTAACCTAGGACCAGTAAGTGTGCTGGTATGGTGCAGTAATGTTTGCTAACCTAGGACCAGTAAGTGTGCTGGTGTGGTGCAGTAATGTTTGCTAACTTAGGACCAGTAAGTGTGCTTGTGTGGTGCAGTAATGTTTGCTAACCTAGGGCCAGTAAGTGTGGTGGTATGGTGCAGTATTGTTTGCTAACCTAGGACCAGTAAGTGTGCTGGTATGGTAAAGTAATGTTTGCTAACCTAGGACTAGTAAGTGTGGTGGTATGGTGCAGTAATGTTTGCTAACCTAGGACCAGTAAGTGTGCTTGTATTGTGCAGTAATGTTTGCTAACTTAGGACAAGTAAGTGTGCTGGTATGGTGCAGTAATGTTTGCTAACCTAGGACCAGTAAGTGTGGTGGTATGGTACAGTAATGTTTGCTAACCTAGGAACAGTAAGTGTGGTGTTATGGTGCAGTAATGTTTGCTAACCTAGGAACAGTAAGTGTGGTGGTATGGTGCAGTAATGTTTGCTAAGCTAGGACAAGTAAGTGTGCTGGTATGGTGCAGTAATGTTTGCTAACATAGGACCAGTAAGTGTGATGATATGGTCCAGTAATGTTTGCTAACCTAGGACCAGTAAGTGTGCTGGTATGGTGCTGTAATGTTTGCTAACCTAGGACCAGTAAGTGTGCTGGTATGGTGCAGTAATGTTTGCTAACCTAGGACCAGTAAGTGTGCTGGTATGGTGCAGTAATGTTTGCTAACCTAGGACCAGTAAGTGTGCTTGTATGGTGCAGTAATGTTCGCTAACCTGGGACCAGTAAGTGTGCTTGTATTGTGCAGTAATATTTGCTAAGCTAGGACCAGTAAGTGTGGTGGTATGGTGCAGTAATGTTTGCTAACCTAGGACCAGTAAGTGTGCTTGTATGGTACAGTAATGTTTGCTAACCTAGGACCAGTAAGTGTGGTGGTATGGTACAGTAATGTTTGCTAACCTAGGACTAGTAAGTGTGCTAGTATGGTGCAGTAATGTTTGCTAACCTAGGAAAAGTAAGTGTGCTGGTATGGTGCAGTAATGTTTGCTAACCTAGGACCAGTAAGTGTGCTGGTATGGTGCACTAATGTTTGCTAACCTAGGACCAGTAAGTGAGGGGGTATAGTACAGTAATGTTTGCTAACCTAGGACCAGTAAGTGTGCTGGTATGGTGCAGTAATGTTTGCTAACCTAGGACCAGTAAGTGTGGTGGTATAGTACAGTAATGTTTGCTAACCTAGGACCAGTAAGTGTGCTGGTATGGTGCAGTAATGTATGCTAACCTAGGACCAGTAAGTGTGCTGGTATGGTGCAGTAATGTTTTCTAACCTAGGACCAGTAAGTGTGGTGGTATGGTACAGTAATGTTTGCTATCCTAGGACCAGTAAGTGTGCTGGTATGGTGCAGTAATGTTTGCTAACCTAGGACCAGTAAGTGTGCTGGTATGGTGCAGTAATGTTTTCTAACCTAGGACCAGTAAGTGTGGTGGTATGGTACAGTAATGTTTGCTAACCTAAGACCAGTAAGTGTGGTGGTATGGTACAGTAATGTTTGCTAACCTAGGACTAGTAAGTGTGCTTGTATGGTGCAGTAATGTTTGCTAACCTAGGACCAGTAAGTGTGCTGGTATGGTGCAGTAATGTTTGCTAACCTAGGACCAGTAAGTGTGCTGGTATGGTGCAGTAATGTTTTCTAACCTAGGACCAGTAAGTGTGGTGGTATGGTACAGTAATGTTTGCTATCCTAGGACCAGTAAGTGTGCTGGTATGGTGCAGTAATGTTTGCTAACCTAGGACCAGTAAGTGTGCTGGTATGGTGCAGTAATGTTTTCTAACCTAGGACCAGTAAGTGTGGTGGTATGGTACAGTAATTTTTGCTAACCTAGGACCAGTAAGTGTGGTGGTATGGTACAGTAATGTTTGCTAACCTAGGACTAGTAAGTGTGCTTGTATGGTGCAGTAATGTTTGCTAACCTAGGACCAGTAAGTGTGCTGGTATGGTACAGTAATGTTTGCTATCCTAGGACTAGTAAGTGTGCTTGTATGGTGCAGTAATGTTTGCTAACCTAGGACCAGTAAGTGTGCTGGTATGGTGCAGTAATGTTTGCTAACCTAGGACCAGTAAGTGTGCTGGTATGGTGCACTAATGTTTGCTAACCTAGGACCAGTAAGTGTGCTTGTATGGTGCAATAATATTTGCTAACCTAGGACCAGCAAGTGTGCTTGTAATGTGCAGTAATATTTGCTAACCTAGGACCAGCAAGTGTGCTTGTATTGTGCAGTAATGTTTGCTAACGTAGGACCAGTAAGTGTGCTGGTATGGTGCACTAATGTTTGCTAACCTAGGACCAGTAAGTGTGCTTGTATGGTGCAATAATATTTGCTAACCTAGGACCAGCAAGTGTGCTTCTATTGTGCAGTAATATTTGCTAACCTAGGACCAGCAAGTGTGCTTGTATTGTGCAGTAATGTTTGCTAACCTAGGACCAGTAAGTGTGGTAGTATGGTGAAGTAATGTTTGCTCACCTAGGACCAGTAAGTGTGGTGGTATGGTGCAGTAATGTTTGCTAACCTAGGACCAGTAAGTGTGCTTGTATGGTGCAATATTGTTTGCTAACCTAGGACCAGTAAGTGTGGTGGTATGGTGCAGTAATGTTTGCTCACCTAGGACCAGTAAGTGTGGTGGTATGGTGCAATAATGTTTGCTAACCTAGGACAAGTAAGTGTGCTGGTATGGTGCAGTAATGTTTGCTAACCTAGGACCAGTAAGTGTGCTGGTATGGTGCAGTAATGTTTGCTAACCTAGGACCAGTAAGTGTGCTGGTATGGTGCACTAATGTTTGCTAACCTAGGACCAGTAAGTGTGCTTGTATTGTGCAGTACTGTTTGCTAACCTAGGACCAGTAAGTGTGGTAGTATGGTGAAGTAATGTTTGCTAACCTAGGACCAGTAAGTGTGCTGGTATGGTGCAGTAATGTTTGCTATCCTAGGACCAGTAAGTGTGGTGGTATAGTACAGTAATGTTTGCTAACCTAGGACCAGTAAGTGTGCTTGTATGGTGCAGTAATGTTTGCTAACCTAGGACCAGTAAGTGTGCTGGTATGGTGCAGTAATGTTTGCTACCTTATGACCAGTAAGTGTGCTGGTATGGTGCAGTAATGTTTGCTAAGCTAGGACCAGTAAGTGTCGTGGTATGGTACAGTAATGTTTGCTAACCTAGGACCAGTAAGTGTGGTGGTATGGTGCAGTAATGTTTGCTTACCTAGGACCAGTAAGTGTGGTGGTATGGTACAGTAATGTTTGCTAACCTAGGACCAGTAAGTGTGGTGGTATGGTGCAGTAATGTTTGCTAACCTAGGACCAGTAAGTGTGCTGGTATGGTGCAGTAATGTTTGCTAACCTAGGACCAGTAAGTGTGCTGGTATGGTGCAGTAATGTTTGCTAACCTAGGACCAGTATGTGTGGTGGTATGGTACAGTAATGTTTGCTATCCTAGGACCAGTAAGTGTGCTGGTATGGTGCAGTAATGTTTGCTAACCTAGGACCAGAAAGTGTGCTGGTATGGTACAGTAATGTTTGCTAACCTAGGACTAGTAAGTGTGCTAGTATTGTGCAATAATGTTTGCTAACCTAGGAAAAGTAAGTGTGCTGGTATGGTGCAGTAATGTTTGCTAACCTAGGACCAGTAAGTGTGCTGGTATGGTGCAGTAATGTTTGCTAACCTAGAACCAGTAAGTGTGCTGGTATGGTGCACTAATGTTTGCTAACCTAGGACCAGTAAGTGTGCTTGTATGGTGCAATAATATTTGCTAACCTAGGACCAGCAAGTGTGCTTGTATTGTGCAGTAATATTTGCTAACCTAGGACCAGCAAGTGTGCTTGTATTGTGCAGTAATGTTTGCTCACCTAGGACCAGTAAGTGTGGTGGTATGGTGCAATAATGTTTGCTAACCTAGGACACGTAAGTGTGCTGGTATGGTGCAGTAATGTTTGCTAACCTAGGACCAGTAAGTGTGCTGGTATGGTGCAGTAATGTTTGCTAACCTAGGACCAGTAAGTGTGCTGGTATGGTGCAGTAATGTTTGCTAACCTAGGACCAGTAAGTGTGCTGGTATGGTGCAGTAATGTTTGCTAACTTAGGACCAATAAGTGTGCTGGTATGGTGCAGTAATGTTTGCTAACCTAGGACCAGTAAGTGTGCTTGTATGGTGCAGTAATGTTTGCTAACCTAGGACCAGTAAGTGTGCTGGTATGGTGCAGTAATGTTTGCTAACCTAGGACCAGTAAGTGTGCTGGTATGGTGCAGTAATGTTTGCTAACCTAGGACCAGTAAGTGTGCTGGTATGGTGCAGTAATGTTTGCTAACCTAGGACCTGTAAGTGTGCTTGTATGGTGCAGTCATGTTTGCTAACCTAGGACCAGTAAGTGTGCATGTGTGGTGCAGTCATGTTTGCTAACCTAGTACCAGTAAGTGTGCTTGTATGGTGCAGTAATTTTGCTAACCTAGTACCAGTAAGTGTGCTTGTATGGTGCAGTAATGTTTGCTAACTTAGGACCAGTAAGTGTGGTGGTATGGTGCAGTAATGTTTGCTAACCTAGGACCAGTAAGTGTGCTGGTATGGTGCAATAATGTTTGCTAACCTAGGACAAGTAAGTGTGCTTGTATGGTGCAGTAATGTTTGCTAACCTAGGACCAGTAAGTGTGCTGGTATGGTGCAGTGATGCTTGCTAACCTAGGACCAGTAAGTGTGGTGGTATGGTACAGTAATGTTTGCTAACCTAGCACCAGTATCTGTGGTGGTATGGTACAGTAATGTTTGCTAACCTAGGACCAGTAAGTGTGGTGGTATGGTGCAGTAATGTTTGCTAACCTAGGACCAGTAATTGTGCTTGTATTGTGCAGTAATGTTTGCTAACTTAGGACAAGTAAGTGTGCTGGTATGGTGCAGTAATGTTTGCTAACCTAGGACCAGTAAGTGTGCTTGTATTGTGCAGTAATGTTTGCTAACCTAGGACCAGTAAGTGTGCTTGTATTGTGCAGTAATATTTGCTAACCTAGGACCAGCAAGTGTGCTTGTATTGTGCAGTAATGTTTGCTAACCTAGGACCAGTAAGTGTGGTAGTATGGTGAAGTAATGTTTGCTCACCTAGGACCAGTAAGTGTGGTGGTATGGTGCAGTAATGTTTGCTAACCTAGGACCAGTAAGTGTGCTGGTATGGTGCACTAATGTTTGCTAACCTAGGACCAGTAAGTGTGCTTGTATGGTGCAATATTGTTTGCTAACCTAGGACCAGTAAGTGTGGTGGTATGGTGCAGTAATGTTTGCTCACCTAGGACCAGTAAGTGTGGTGGTATGGTGCAATAATGTTTGCTAACTTAGGACCAGTAAGTGTGCTTGTATTGTGCAGTACTGTTTGCTAACCTAGGACCAGTAAGTGTGGTAGTATGGTGAAGTAATGTTTGCTAACCTAGGACCAGTAAGTGTGCTGGTATGGTGCAGTAATGTTTGCTAACCTAGGACCAGTAAGTGTGGTGGTATAGTACAGTAATGTTTGCTAACCTAGGACCAGTAAGTGTGCTTGTATGGTGCAGTAATGTTTGCTAACCTAGGACCAGTATGTGTGCTGGTATGGTGCAGTAATGTTTGCTAACTTATGACCAGTAAGTGTGCTGGTATGGTGCAGTAATGTTTGCTAAGCTAGGACCAGTAAGTGTCGTGGTATGGTACAGTAATGTTTGCTAACCTAGGACCAGTAAGTGTGGTGGTATGGTGCAGTAATGTTTGCTTACCTAGGACCAGTAAGTGTGGTGGTATGGTACAGTAATGTTTGCTAACCTAGGACCAGTAAGTGTGGTGGTATGGTGCAGTAATGTTTGCTAACCTAGGACCAGTAAGTGTGCTGGTATGGTGCAGTAATGTTTGCTAACCTAGGACCAGTAAGTGTGCTGGTATGGTGCAGTAATGTTTGCTAACCTAGGACCAGTAAGTGTGGTGGTATGGTACAGTAATGTTTGCTAACCTAGGACTAGTAAGTGTGCTAGTATTGTGCAATAATGTTTGCTAACCTAGGAAAAGTAAGTGTGCTGGTATGGTGCAGTAATGTTTGCTAACCTAGGACCAGTAAGTGTGCTGGTATGGTGCAGTAATGTTTGCTAACCTAGGACCAGTAAGTGTGCTGGTATGGTGCACTAATGTTTGCTAACCTAGGACCAGTAAGTGTGCTTGTATGGTGCAATAATATTTGCTAACCTAGGACCAGCAAGTGTGCTTGTATTGTGCAGTAATATTAGCTAACCTAGGACCAGCAAGTGTGCTTGTATTGTGCAGTAATGTTTGCTCACCTAGGACCAGTAAGTGTGGTGGTATGGTGCAATAATGTTTGCTAACCTAGGACAAGTAAGTGTGCTGGTATGGTGCAGTAATGTTTGCTAACCTAGGACCAGTAAGTGTGCTGGTATGGTGCAGTAATGTTTGCTAACCTAGGACCAGTAAGTGTGCTGGTATGGTGCAGTAATGTTTGCTAACCTAGGACCAGTAAGTGTGCTGGTATGGTGCAGTAATGTTTGCTAACTTAGGACCAATAAGTGTGCTGGTATGGTGCAGTAATGTTTGCTAACCTAGGACCAGTAAGTGTGCTTGTATGGTGCAGTAATGTTTGCTAACCTAGGACCAGTAAGTGTGCTGGTATGGTGCATAATGTTTGCTAACCTAGGACCAGTAAGTGTGCTGGTATGGTGCAGTAATGTTTGCTAACCTAGGACCAGTAAGTGTGCTGGTATGGTGCAGTAATGTTTGCTAACCTAGGACCTGTAAGTGTGCTTGTATGGTGCAGTCATGTTTGCTAACCTAGGACCAGTAAGTGTGCATGTGTGGTGCAGTCATGTTTGCTAACCTAGTACCAGTAAGTGTGCTTGTATGGTGCAGTAATTTTGCTAACCTAGTACCAGTAAGTGTGCTTGTATGGTGCAGTAATGTTTGCTAACTTAGGACCAGTAAGTGTGCTGGTATGGTGCAATAATGTTTGCTAACCTAGGACAAGTAAGTGTGCTTGTATGGTGCAGTAATGTTTGCTAACCTAGGACCAGTAAGTGTGCTGGTATGGTGCAGTGATGCTTGCTAACCTAGGACCAGTAAGTGTGGTGGTATGGTACAGTAATGTTTGCTAACCTAGCACCAGTATGTGTGGTGGTATGGTACAGTAATGTTTGCTAACCTAGGACCAGTAAGTGTGGTGGTATGGTGCAGTAATGTTTGCTAACCTAGGACCAGTAATTGTGCTTGTATTGTGCAGTAATGTTTGCTAACTTAGGACAAGTAAGTGTGCTGGTATGGTGCAGTAATGTTTGCTAACCTAGGACCAGTAAGTGTGGTGGTATGGTACAGTAATGTTTGCTAACCTAGGACCAGTAAGTGTGGTGGTATGGTGCAGTAATGTTTGCAAACCTAGGACCAGTAAGTGTGGTGGTATGGTGCAGTAATGTTTGCTAAGCTAGGACCAGTAAGTGTGCTGGTGTGGTGCAGTCATGTTTGCTAACCTAGGACCAGTAAGTGTGCTTGTATGGTGCAGTAATGTTTGCTAACCTAGGACCAGTAAGTGTGCTGGTATGGTGCTGTAATGTTTGCTAACCTAGGACCAGTAAGTGTGCTGGTATGGTGCAGTAATGTTTGCTAACCTAGGACCAGTAAGTGTGCTGGTATGGTGCAGTAATGTTTGCTAACCTAGGACCAGTAAGTGTGGTGGTATGGTACAGTAATGTTTGCTAACCTAGGACTAGTAAGTGTGCTAGTATTGTGCAATAATGTTTGCTAACCTAGGAAAAGTAAGTGTGCTGGTATGGTGCAGTAATGTTTGCTAACCTAGGACCAGTAAGTGTGCTGGTATGGTGCTGTAATGTTTGCTAACTTAGGACCAGTAAGTGTGCTGGTATGGTGCAGTGATGTTTGCTAACCTAGGACCAGGAAGTGTGGTGGTATGGTGCAGTAATGTTTGCTAACCTAGGACCAGTAAGTGTGGTGGTATGGTGCAGTAATGTTTGCTAACCTAGGACCAGTAAGTGTGCTTGTATGGTGCTGTAATGTTTGCTAACCTAGGACCAGTAAGTGTGCTGATATGGTGCAGTAATGTTTGCTATCCTAGGACCAGTAAGTGTGCTGGTATGGTGCAGTAATGTTTGCTAACCTAGGACCAGTAAGTGTGCTGGTATGGTGCAGTAATGTTTGCTAACCTAGGACCAGTAAGTGTGCTGGTATTGTGCAGTAATGTTTGCTAACCTAGGACCAGTATGTGTGCTTGTATGGTGCAGTAATGTTCGCTAACCTGGGACCAGTAAGTGTGCTTGTATTGTGCAGTAATGATTGCTAACCTAGGACCAGTAAGTGTGGTGGTATGGTGCAGTAATGTTTGCTAACCTAGGACCAGTAAGTGTGCTTGTATGGTACAGTAATGTTTGCTAACCTAGGACCAGTAAGTGTGGTGGTATGGTACAGTAATGTTTGCTAACCTAGGACTAGTAAGTGTGCTAGTATGGTGCAGTAATGTTTGCTAACCTAGGAAAAGTAAGTGTGCTGGTATGGTGCAGTAATGTTTGCTCACCTAGGACAAGTAAGTGTGCTGGTATGGTGCACTAATGTTTGCTAACCTAGGACCAGTAAGTGTGGTGGTATAGTACAGTAATGTTTGCTAACCTAGGACCAGTAAGTGTGCTTCTATGGTGCAGTAATGTTTGCTAACCTAGGACCAGTAAGTGTGCTGGTATGGTGCAGTAATGTTTGCTAACTTATGGCCAGTAAGTGTGCTGGTATGGTGCAGTAATGTTTGCTAACCTAGGACCAGTAAGTGTCGTGGTATGGTACAGTAATGTTTGCTAACCTAGGACCAGTAAGTGTGGTGGTATGGTACAGTAATGTTTGCTTACCTAGGACCAGTAAGTGTGGTGGTATGGTACAGTAATGTTTGCTAACCTAGGACCAGTAAGTGTGGTGGTATGGTGCAGTAATGTTTGCTAACCTAGGACCAGTAAGAGTGCTGGTATGGTGCATTAATGTTTGCTAACCTAGGACCAGTAAGTGTGCTGGTATGGTGCAGTAATGTTTGCTAACCTAGGACCAGTAATTGTGCTGGTATGGTGCAGTAATGTTTGCTAACCTAGTACCAGTAAGTGTGGTGGTATGGTACAGTAATGTTTGCTAACCTAGGACCAGTAAGTGTGGCTGGTATGGTACAGTAATGTTTGCTAACCTAGGACTAGTAAGTGTGCTTGTATGGTGCAGTAATGTTTGCTAACCTAGGACCAGCAAGTGTGCTTGTATTGTGCAGTAATGTTTGCTAACCTAGGACCAGTAAGTGTGCTGGTATGGTGCAGTGATGCTTGCTAACCTAGGACCAGTAAGTGTGGTGGTATGGTACAGTAATGTTTGCTAACCTAGCACCAGTATGTGTGGTGGTATGGTACAGTAATGTTTGCTAACCTAGGACCAGTAAGTGTGGTGGTATGGTGCAGTAATGTTTGCTAACCTAGGACCAGTAATTGTGCTTGTATTGTGCAGTAATGTTTGCTAACTTAGGACAAGTAAGTGTGCTGGTATGGTGCAGTAATGTTTGCTAACCTAGGACCAGTAAGTGTGCTTGTATTGTGCAGTAATGTTTGCTAACCTAGGACCAGTAAGTGTGCTTGTATTGTGCAGTAATATTTGCTAACCTAGGACCAGCAAGTGTGCTTGTATTGTGCAGTAATGTTTGCTAACCTAGGACCAGTAAGTGTGGTAGTATGGTGAAGTAATGTTTGCTCACCTAGGACCAGTAAGTGTGGTGGTATGGTGCAGTAATGTTTGCTAACCTAGGACCAGTAAGTGTGCTGGTATGGTGCACTAATGTTTGCTAACCTAGGACCAGTAAGTGTGCTTGTATGGTGCAATATTGTTTGCTAACCTAGGACCAGTAAGTGTGGTGGTATGGTGCAGTAATGTTTGCTCACCTAGGACCAGTAAGTGTGGTGGTATGGTGCAATAATGTTTGCTAACCTAGGACAAGTAAGTGTGCTGGTATGGTGCAGTAATGTTTGCTAACCTAGGACCAGTAAGTGTGCTGGTATGGTGCAGTAATGTTTGCTAACCTAGGACCAGTAAGTGTGCTGGTATGGTGCACTAATGTTTGCTAACCTAGGACCAGTAAGTGTGCTTGTATTGTGCAGTACTGTTTGCTAACCTAGGACCAGTAAGTGTGGTAGTATGGTGAAGTAATGTTTGCTAACCTAGGACCAGTAAGTGTGCTGGTATGGTGCAGTAATGTTTGCTAACCTAGGACCAGTAAGTGTGGTGGTATAGTACAGTAATGTTTGCTAACCTAGGACCAGTAAGTGTGCTTGTATGGTGCAGTAATGTTTGCTAACCTAGGACCAGTAAGTGTGCTGGTATGGTGCAGTAATGTTTGCTAACTTATGACCAGTAAGTGTGCTGGTATGGTGCAGTAATGTTTGCTAAGCTAGGACCAGTAAGTGTCGTGGTATGGTACAGTAATGTTTGCTAACCTAGGACCAGTAAGTGTGGTGGTATGGTGCAGTAATGTTTGCTTACCTAGGACCAGTAAGTGTGGTGGTATGGTACAGTAATGTTTGCTAACCTAGGACCAGTAAGTGTGGTGGTATGGTGCAGTAATGTTTGCTAACCTAGGACCAGTAAGTGTGCTGGTATGGTGCAGTAATGTTTGCTAACCTAGGACCAGTAAGTGTGCTGGTATGGTGCAGTAATGTTTGCTAACCTAGGACCAGTATGTGTGGTGGTATGGTACAGTAATGTTTGCTATCCTAGGACCAGTAAGTGTGCTGGTATGGTGCAGTAATGTTTGCTAACCTAGGACCAGAAAGTGTGCTGGTATGGTACAGTAATGTTTGCTAACCTAGGACCAGTAAGTGTGGTGGTATGGTACAGTAATGTTTGCTAACCTAGGACTAGTAAGTGTGCTAGTATTGTGCAATAATGTTTGCTAACCTAGGAAAAGTAAGTGTGCTGGTATGGTGCAGTAATGCTTGCTAACCTAGGACCAGTAAGTGTGCTGGTATGGTGCAGTAATGTTTGCTAACCTAGGACCAGTAAGTGTGCTGGTATGGTGCACTAATGTTTGCTAACCTAGGACCAGTAAGTGTGCTTGTATGGTGCAATAATATTTGCTAACCTAGGACCAGCAAGTGTGCTTGTATTGTGCAGTAATATTTGCTAACCTAGGACCAGCAAGTGTGCTTGTATTGTGCAGTAATGTTTGCTCACCTAGGACCAGTAAGTGTGGTGGTATGGTGCAATAATGTTTGCTAACCTAGGACAAGTAAGTGTGCTGGTATGGTGCAGTAATGTTTGCTAACCTAGGACCAGTAAGTGTGCTGGTATGGTGCAGTAATGTTTGCTAACCTAGGACCAGTAAGTGTGCTGGTATGGTGCAGTAATGTTTGCTAACCTAGGACCAGTAAGTGTGCTGGTATGGTGCAGTAATGTTTGCTAACTTAGGACCAATAAGTGTGCTGGTATGGTGCAGTAATGTTTGCTAACCTAGGACCAGTAAGTGTGCTTGTATGGTGCAGTAATGTTTGCTAACCTAGGACCAGTAAGTGTGCTGGTATGGTGCAGTAATGTTTGCTAACCTAGGACCAGTAAGTGTGCTGGTATGGTGCAGTAATGTTTGCTAACCTAGGACCAGTAAGTGTGCTGGTATGGTGCAGTAATGTTTGCTAACCTAGGACCTGTAAGTGTGCTTGTATGGTGCAGTCATGTTTGCTAACCTAGGACCAGTAAGTGTGCATGTGTGGTGCAGTCATGTTTGCTAACCTAGTACCAGTAAGTGTGCTTGTATGGTGCAGTAATTTTGCTAACCTAGTACCAGTAAGTGTGCTTGTATGGTGCAGTAATGTTTGCTAACTTAGGACCAGTAAGTGTGGTGGTATGGTGCAGTAATGTTTGCTAACCTAGGACCAGTAAGTGTGCTGGTATGGTGCAATAATGTTTGCTAACCTAGGACAAGTAAGTGTGCTTGTATGGTGCAGTAATGTTTGCTAACCTAGGACCAGTAAGTGTGCTGGTATGGTGCAGTGATGCTTGCTAACCTAGGACCAGTAAGTGTGGTGGTATGGTACAGTAATGTTTGCTAACCTAGCACCAGTATGTGTGGTGGTATGGTACAGTAATGTTTGCTAACCTAGGACCAGTAAGTGTGGTGGTATGGTGCAGTAATGTTTGCTAACCTAGGACCAGTAATTGTGCTTGTATTGTGCAATAATGTTTGCTAACTTAGGACAAGTAAGTGTGCTGGTATGGTGCAGTAATGTTTGCTAACCTAGGACCAGTAAGTGTGGTGGTATGGTACAGTAATGTTTGCTAACCTAGGACCAGTAAGTGTGGTGGTATGGTGCAGTAATGTTTGCAAACCTAGGACCAGTAAGTGTGGTGGTATGGTGCAGTAATGTTTGCTAAGCTAGGACCAGTAAGTGTGCTGGTGTGGTGCAGTAATGTTTGCTAACCTAGGACCAGTAAGTGTGCTTGTATGGTGCAGTAATGTTTGCTAACCTAGGACCAGTAAGTGTGCTGGTATGGTGCTGTAATGTTTGCTAACCTAGGACCAGTAAGTGTGCTGGTATGGTGCAGTAATGTTTGCTAACCTAGGACCAGTAAGTGTGCTGGTATGGTGCAGTAATGTTTGCTAACCTAGGACCAGTAAGTGTGGTGGTATGGTACAGTAATGTTTGCTAACCTAGGACCAGTAAGTGTGGTGGTATGGTACAGTAATGTTTGCTAACCTAGGACTAGTAAGTGTGCTAGTATTGTGCAATAATGTTTGCTAACCTAGGAAAAGTAAGTGTGCTGGTATGGTGCAGTAATGTTTGCTAACCTAGGACCAGTAAGTGTGCTGGTATGGTGCTGTAATGTTTGCTAACTTAGGACCAGTAAGTGTGCTGGTATGGTGCAGTGATGTTTGCTAACCTAGGACCAGGAAGTGTGGTGGTATGGTGCAGTAATGTTTGCTAACCTAGGACCAGTAAGTGTGGTGGTATGGTGCAGTCATGTTTGCTAACTTAGGACCAGTAAGTGTGCTTGTATGGTGCTGTAATGTTTGCTAACCTAGGACCAGTAAGTGTGCTGATATGGTGCAGTAATGTTTGCTATCCTAGGACCAGTAAGTGTGCTGGTATGGTGCAGTAATGTTTGCTAACCTAGGACCAGTAAGTGTGCTGGTATGGTGCAGTAATGTTTGCTAACCTAGGACCAGTAAGTGTGCTGGTATTGTGCAGTAATGTTTGCTAACCTAGGACCAGTATGTGTGCTTGTATGGTGCAGTAATGTTCGCTAACCTGGGACCAGTAAGTGTGCTTGTATTGTGCAGTAATGATTGCTAACCTAGGACCAGTAAGTGTGGTGGTATGGTGCAGTAATGTTTGCTAACCTAGGACCAGTAAGTGTGCTTGTATGGTACAGTAATGTTTGCTAACCTAGGACCAGTAAGTGTGGTGGTATGGTACAGTAATGTTTGCTAACCTAGGACTAGTAAGTGTGCTAGTATGGTGCAGTAATGTTTGCTAACCTAGGAAAAGTAAGTGTGCTGGTATGGTGCAGTAATGTTTGCTCACCTAGGACAAGTAAGTGTGCTGGTATGGTGCACTAATGTTTGCTAACCTAGGACCAGTAAGTGTGGGGGTATAGTACAGTAATGTTTGCTAACCTAGGACCAGTAAGTGTGCTGGTATGGTGCAGTAATGTTTGCTAACCTAGGACAAGTAAGTGTGGTGGTATAGTACAGTAATGTTTGCTAACCTAGGACCAGTAAGTGTGCTTCTATGGTGCAGTAATGTTTGCTAACCTAGGACCAGTAAGTGTGCTGGTATGGTGCAGTAATGTTTGCTAACTTATGGCCAGTAAGTGTGCTGGTATGGTGCAGTAATGTTTGCTAACCTAGGACCAGTAAGTGTCGTGGTATGGTACAGTAATGTTTGCTAACCTAGGACCAGTAAGTGTGGTGGTATGGTGCAGTAATGTTTGCTTACCTAGGACCAGTAAGTGTGGTGGTATGGTACAGTAATGTTTGCTAACCTAGGACCAGTAAGTGTGGTGGTATGGTGCAGTAATGTTTGCTAACCTAGGACCAGTAAGAGTGCTGGTATGGTGCAGTAATGTTTGCTAACCTAGGACCAGTAAGTGTGCTGGTATGGTGCAGTAATGTTTGCTAACCTAGGACCAGTAATTGTGCTGGTATGGTGCAGTAATGTTTGCTAACCTAGTACCAGTAAGTGTGGTGGTATGGTACAGTAATGTTTGCTAACCTAGGACCAGTAAGTGTGGCTGGTATGGTACAGTAATGTTTGCTAACCTAGGATTAGTAAGTGTGCTTGTATGGTGCAGTAATGTTTGCTAACCTAGGACCAGTAAGTGTGCTGGTATGGTACAGTAATGTTTGCTAACCTAGGACTAGTAAGTGTGCTTGTATGGTGCAGTAATGTTTGCTAACCTAGGACCAGACTGTGTGGTGGTATGGTACAGTAATGTTTGCTAACCTAGGACCAGTAAGTGTGCTGGTATGGTGCAGTAATGTTTGCTAACCTAGGACCAGTAAGTGTGGTGGTATAGTACAATAATGTTTGCTAACCTAGGACCAGTAAGTGTGCTTGTATGGTGCAGTAATGTTTGCTAACCTAGGACCAGTAAGTGTGCTGGTATGGTGCAGTAATGTTTGCTAACTTATGACCAGTAAGTGTGCTGGTATGGTGCAGTAATGTTTGCTAACCTAGGACCAGTAAGTGTCGTGGTATGGTACAGTAATGTTTGCTAACCTAGGACCAGTAAGTGAGGTGGTATGGTGCAGTAATGTTTGCTTACCTAGGACCAGTAAGTGTGGTGGTATGGTACAGTAATGTTTGCTAACCTAGGACCAGTAAGTGTGGTGGTACGGTGCAGTAATGTTTGCTAACCTAGGACCAGTAAGTGTGCTGGTATGGTGCAGTAATGTTTGCTAACCTAGGACCAGTAAGTGTGCTGGTATGGTGCAGTAATGTTTGCTATCCTAGGACCAGTAAGTGTGCTGGTATGGTGCAGTAATGTTTGCTAACCTAGGACCAGTAAGTTTTGTGGTATGGTACAGTAATGTTTGCTAACCTAGGACCAGTAAGTGTGGTGGTATGGTATAGTAATGTTTGCTAACCTAGGACTAGTAAGTGTGCTTGTATGGTGCAGTAATGTTTGCTAACCTAGGAACAGTAAGTGTGCTGGTATGGAACAGTAATGTTTGCTAACCTAGGACTAGTAAGTGTGCTTGTATGGTGCAGTAATGTTTGCTAACCTAGGACCAGTAAGTGTGGTGGTATGGTGCAGTAATGTTTGCTAACCTAGGACCAGTAAGTGTGCTGGTATGGTGCAGTAATGTTTGCTAACCTAGGACCAGTAAGACTGCTGGTATGGTGCACTAATGTTTGCTAACCTAGGACCAGTAAGTGTGCTTGTATGGTGCAATAATATTTGCTAACCTAGGACCAGCAAGTGTGCTTGTATTGTGCAGTAATATTTGCTAACCTAGGACCAGCAAGTGTGCTTGTATTGTGCAGTAATGTTTGCTAACCTAGGACCAGTAAGTGTGGTAGTATGGTGAAGTAATGTTTGCTCACCTAGGACCAGTAAGTGTGGTGGTATGGTGCAGTAATGTTTGCTAACCTAGGACCAGTAAGTGTGCTGTTATGGTGCACTAATGTTTGCTAACCTAGGACCAGTAAGTGTGCTTGTATGGTGCAGTATTGTTTGCTAACCTAGGACCAGTAAGTGTGGTGGTATGGTGCAGTAATGTTTGCTAACCTAGGACCAGTAATTGTGGTGGTATGGTGCAATAATGTTTGCTAACCTAGGACCAGTAAGTGTGCTTGTATGGTGCAGTAATGTTTGCTAACCTAGGACCAGTAAGTGTGCTGGTATGGTGCAGTAATGTTTGCTAACCTAGGACCAGTAAGTGTGCTGGTATGGTGCAGTAATGTTTGCTAACCTAGGACCAGTAAGTGTGCTGGTATGGTGCAGTAATGTTTGCTAACTTAGGACCAATAAGTGTGCTGGTATGGTGCAGTAATGTTTGCTAACCTAGGACCAGTAAGTGTGCTTGTATGGTGCAGTAATGTTTGCTAACCTAGGACCAGTAAGTGTGCTGGTATGGTGCAGTAATGTTTGCTAACATAGGACCAGTAAGTGTGCTGGTATGGTGCAGTAATGTTTGCTAACCTAGGACCAGTAAGTGTGCTTGTATGGTGCAGTCATGTTTGCTAACCTAGGACCAGTTAGTGTGCATGTATGGTGCAGTCATGTTTGCTAACCTAGTACCAGTAAGTGTGCTTGTATGGTGCAGTAATTTTGCTAACCTAGTACCAGTAAGTGTGCTTGTATGGTGCAGTAATGTTTGCTAACCTAGGACCAGTAAGTGTGGTGGTATGGTGCAGTAATGTTTGCTAACCTAGGACCAGTAAGTGTGCTGGTATGGTGCAATAATGTTTGCTAACCTAGGACAAGTAAGTGTGCTTGTATGGTGCAGTAATGTTTGCTAACCTAGGACCAGTAAGTGTGCTGGTATGGTGCAGTGATGCTTGCTAACCTAGGACCAGTAAGTGTGGTGGTTTGGTACAGTAATGTTTGCTAACCTAGGACCAGTAAGTGTGGTGGTATGGTGCAGTAATGTTTGCTAACCTAGGACCAGTAAGTGTGCTTGTATTGTGCAGTAATGTTTGCTAACTTAGGACAAGTAAGTGTGCTGGTATGGTGCAGTAATGTTTGCTAACCTAGGACCAGTAAGTCTGGTGGTATGGTACATTAATGTTTGCTAACCTAGGACCAGAAAGTGTGGTGGTATGGCGCTGTAATGTTTGCTAACCTAGGACCAGTAAGTGTGGTGGTATGGTGCAGTAATGTTTGCTAAGCTAGGACCAGTAAGTGTGCTGGTATGGTGCAGTAATGTTTGCTAACCTAGGACCAGTAAGTGTGATGATATGGTCCAGTAATGTTTGCTAACCTAGGACCAGTATGTGTGCTGGTATGGTGCTGTAATGTTTGCTAACCTAGGACCAGTAAGTGTGGTGGTATGGTGCAGTAATGTTTGCTAACCTAGGACCAGTAAGTGTGCTGGTATGGGGCAGTAATGTTTGCTAACCTAGGACCAGTAAGTGTGCTGGTATGGTGCAGTAATGTTTGCTAACCTAGGACCAGTAATTGTGCTGGTATGGTGCAGTAATGTTTGCTAACTTAGGACCAATAAGTGTGCCGGTATGGTGCAGTAATGTTTGCTAACCTAGGACCAGTAAGTGTGCTTGTATGGTGCAGTAATGTTTGCTAACCTAGGACCAGACTGTGTGGTGGTATGGTGCAGTAATGTTTGCTAACCTAGGACCAGTAAGTGTGCTGGTATGGTGCAGTGATGCTTGCTAACCTAGGACCAGTAAGTGTGGTGGTATGGTACAGTAATGTTTGCTAACCTAGGACCAGTAAGTGTGCTGGTATGGTGCAGTAATGTTTGCTAACCTAGGACCAGTAAGTGTGCTGGTATGGTGCAGTAATGTTTGCTAACTTAGGACCAATAAGTGTGCTGGTATGGTGCAGTAATGTTTGCTAACCTAGGACCAGTAAGTGTGCTTGTATGGTGCAGTAATGTTTGCTAACCTAGGACCAGTAAGTGTGCTGGTATGGTGCAGTAATGTTTGCTAACCTAGGACCAGTAAGTGTGCTGGTATGGTGCAGTAATGTTTGCTAACCTAGGACCAGTAAGTGTGCTGGTATGGTGCAGTAATGTTTGCTAACCTAGGACCTGTAAGTGTGCTTGTATGGTGCAGTCATGTTTGCTAACCTAGGACCAGTAAGTGTGCATGTGTGGTGCAGTCATGTTTGCTAACCTAGTACCAGTAAGTGTGCTTGTATGGTGCAGTAATTTTGCTAACCTAGTTTCAGTAAGTGTGCTTGTATGGTGCAGTAATGTTTGCTAACTTAGGACCAGTAAGTGTGGTGGTATGGTGCAGTAATGTTTGCTAACCTAGGACCAGTAAGTGTGCTGGTATGGTGCAATAATGTTTGCTAACCTAGGACAAGTAAGTGTTCTTGTATGGTGCAGTAATGTTTGCTAACCTAGGACCAGTAAGTGTGCTGGTATGGTGCAGTGATGCTTGCTAACCTAGGACCAGTAAGTGTGGTGGTATGGTACAGTAATGTTTGCTAACCTAGGACCAGTATGTGTGGTGGTATGGTGCAGTAATGTTTGCTAACTTAGGACCAATAAGTGTGCTGGTATGGTGCAGTAATGTTTGCTAACCTAGGACCAGTAAGTGTGCTTGTATGGTGCAGTAATGTTTGCTAACCTAGGACCAGTAAGTGTGCTGGTATGGTGCAGTAATGTTTGCTAACCTAGGACCAGTAAGTGTGCTGGTATGGTGCAGTAATGTTTGCTAACCTAGGACCAGTAAGTGTGCTTGTATGGTGCAGTCATGTTTGCTAACCTAGGACCAGTAAGTGTGCATGTATGGTGCAGTCATGTTTGCTAACCTAGTACCAGTAAGTGTGCTTGTATGGTGCAGTAATTTTGCTAACCTAGTACCAGTAAGTGTGCTTGTATGGTGCAGTAATGTATGCTAACCTAGGACCAGTAAGTGTGGTGGTATGGTGCAGTAATGTTTGCTAACCTAGGACCAGTAAGTGTGCTGGTATGGTGCAATAATGTTTGCTAACCTAGGACAAGTAAGTGTGCTTCTATGGTGCAGTAATGTTTGCTAACCTAGGACCAGTAAGTGTGCTGGTATGGTGCAGTGATGCTTGCTAACCTAGGACCAGTAAGTGTGGTGGTTTGGTACAGTAATGTTTGCTAACCTAGGACCAGTAAGTGTGGTGGTATGGTGCAGTAATGTTTGCTAACCTAGGACCAGTAAGTGTGCTTGTATTGTGCAGTAATATTTGCTAACTTAGGACAAGTAAGTGTGCTGGTATGGTGCAGTAATGTTTGCTAACCTAGGACCAGTAAGTCTGGTGGTATGGTACAGTAATGTTTGCTAACCTAGGACCAGAAAGTGTGGTGGTATGGTGCAGTAATGTTTGCTAACCTAGGACCAGTAAGTGTGGTGGTATGGTGCAGTAATGTTTGCTAAGCTAGGACCAGTAAGTGTGCTGGTATGGTGCAGTAATGTTTGCTAACCTAGGACCAGTAAGTGTGATGATATGGTCCAGTAATGTTTGCTAACCTAGGACCAGTAAGTGTGCTGGTATGGTGCTGTAATGTTTGCTAACCTAGGACCAGTAAGTGTGGTGGTATGGTGCAGTAATGTTTGCTAACCTAGGACCAGTAAGTGTGCTGGTATGGGGCAGTAATGTTTGCTAACCTAGGACCAGTAAGTGTGCTGGTATGGTGCAGTAATGTTTGCTAACCTAGGACCAGTAAGTGTGCTGGTATGGTGCAGTAATGTTTGCTAACCTAGGACCAGTAAGTGTGGTGGTATGGTACAGTAATGTTTGCTAACCTAGGACCAGTAAGTGTGGTGGTATGGTACAGTAATGTTTGCTAACCTAGGACTAGTAAATGTGCTAGTATTGTGCAATAATGTTTGCTAACCTAGGAAAAGTAAGTGTGCTGGTATGGTGCAGTAATGTTTGCTAACCTAGGACCAGTAAGTGTGCTGGTATGGTGCTGTAATGTTTGCTAACTTAGGACCAGTAAGTGTGCTGGTATGGTGCAGTGATGTTTGCTAACCTAGGACCAGGAAGTGTGGTGGTATGGTGCAGTAATGTTTGCTAACCTAGGACCAGTAAGTGTGGTGGTATGGTGCAGTAATGTTTGCTAACCTAGGACCAGTAAGTGTGCTTGTATGGTGCTGTAATGTTTGCTAACCTAGGACCAGTAAGTGTGCTGATATGGTGCAGTAATGTTTGCTATCCTAGGACCAGTAAGTGTGCTGGTATGGTGCAGTAATGTTTGCTAACCTAGGACCAGTAAGTGTGCTGGTATGGTGCAGTAATGTTTGCTAACCTAGGACCAGTAAGTGTGCTGGTATGGTGCAGTAATGTTTGCTAACCTAGGACCAGTATGTGTGCTTGTATGGTGCAGTAATGTTCGCTAACCTGGGACCAGTAAGTGTGCTTGTATTGTGCAGTAATGATTGCTAACCTAGGACCAGTAAGTGTGGTGGTATGGTGCAGTAATGTTTGCTAACCTAGGACCAGTAAGTGTGCTTGTATGGTACAGTAATGTTTGCTAACCTAGGACCAGTAAGTGTGGTGGTATGGTACAGTAATGTTTGCTAACCTAGGACTAGTAAGTGTGCTAGTATGGTGCAGTAATGTTTGCTAACCTAGGAAAAGTAAGTGTGCTGGTATGGTGCAGTAATGTTTGCTCACCTAGGACAAGTAAGTGTGCTGGTATGGTGCACTAATGTTTGCTAACCTAGGACCAGTAAGTGTGGGGGTATAGTACAGTAATGTTTGCTAACCTAGGACCAGTAAGTGTGCTTGGTATGGTGCAGTAATGTTTGCTAACCTAGGACAAGTAAGTGTGGTGGTATAGTACAGTAATGTTTGCTAACCTAGGACCAGTAAGTGTGCTTCTATGGTGCAGTAATGTTTGCTAACCTAGGACCAGTAAGTGTGCTGGTATGGTGCAGTAATGTTTGCTAACTTATGACCAGTAAGTGTGCTGGTATGGTGCAGTAATGTTTGCTAACCTAGGACCAGTAAGTGTCGTGGTATGGTACAGTAATGTTTGCTAACCTAGGACCAGTAAGTGTGGTGGTATGGTGCAGTAATGTTTGCTTACCTAGGACCAGTAAGTGTGGTGGTATGGTACAGTAATGTTTGCTAACCTAGGACCAGTAAGTGTGGTGGTATGGTGCAGTAATGTTTGCTAACCTAGGACCAGTAAGTGTGCTGGTATGGTGCAGTAATGTTTGCTATCCTAGGACCAGTAAGTGTGCTGGTATGGTGCAGTAATGTTTGCTAACCTAGGACCAGTAAGTGTGCTGGTATGGTGCAATAATGTTTGCTAACCTAGGACAAGTAAGTGTGCTTCTATGGTGCAGTAATGTTTGCTAACCTAGGACCAGTAAGTGTGCTGGTATGGTGCAGTGATGCTTGCTAACCTAGGACCAGTAAGTGTGGTGGTTTGGTACAGTAATGTTTGCTAACCTAGGACCAGTAAGTGTGGTGGTATGGTGCAGTAATGTTTGCTAACCTAGGACCAGTAAGTGTGCTTGTATTGTGCAGTAATATTTGCTAACTTAGGACAAGTAAGTGTGCTGGTATGGTGCAGTAATGTTTGCTAACCTAGGACCAGTAAGTCTGGTGGTATGGTACAGTAATGTTTGCTAACCTAGGACCAGAAAGTGTGGTGGTATGGTGCAGTAATGTTTGCTAACCTAGGACCAGTAAGTGTGGTGGTATGGTGCAGTAATGCTTGCTAAGCTAGGACCAGTAAGTGTGCTGGTATGGTGCAGTAATGTTTGCTAACCTAGGACCAGTAAGTGTGATGATATGGTCCAGTAATGTTTGCTAACCTAGGACCAGTAAGTGTGCTGGTATGGTGCTGTAATGTTTGCTAACCTAGGACCAGTAAGTGTGGTGGTATGGTGCAGTAATGTTTGCTAACCTAGGACCAGTAAGTGTGCTGGTATGGGGCAGTAATGTTTGCTAACCTAGGACCAGTAAGTGTGCTGGTATGGTGCAGTAATGTTTGCTAACCTAGGACCAGTAAGTGTGCTGGTATGGTGCAGTAATGTTTGCTAACTTAGGACCAATAAGTGTGCCGGTATGGTGCAGTAATGTTTGCTAACCTAGGACCAGTAAGTGTGCTTGTATGGTGCAGTAATGTTTGCTAACCTAGGACCAGTAAGTGTGCTGGTATGGTGCAGTAATGTTTGCTAACCTAGGACCAGTAAGTGTGCTGGTATGGTGCAGTGATGCTTGCTAACCTAGGACCAGTAAGTGTGGTGGTATGGTACAGTAATGTTTGCTAACCTAGGACCAGTAAGTGTGCTGGTATGGTGCAGTAATGTTTGCTAACCTAGGACCAGTAAGTGTGCTGGTATGGTGCAGTAATGTTTGCTAACTTAGGACCAATAAGTGTGCTGGTATGGTGCAGTAATGTTTGCTAACCTAGGACCAGTAAGTGTGCTTGTATGGTGCAGTAATGTTTGCTAACCTAGGACCAGTAAGTGTGCTGGTATGGTGCAGTAATGTTTGCTAACCTAGGACCAGTAAGTGTGCTGGTATGGTGCAGTAATGTTTGCTAACCTAGGACCAGTAAGTGTGCTGGTATGGTGCAGTAATGTTTGCTAACCTAGGACCTGTAAGTGTGCTTGTATGGTGCAGTCATGTTTGCTAACCTAGGACCAGTAAGTGTGCATGTGTGGTGCAGTCATGTTTGCTAACCTAGTACCAGTAAGTGTGCTTGTATGGTGCAGTAATTTTGCTAACCTAGTTTCAGTAAGTGTGCTTGTATGGTGCAGTAATGTTTGCTAACTTAGGACCAGTAAGTGTGGTGGTATGGTGCAGTAATGTTTGCTAACCTAGGACCAGTAAGTGTGCTGGTATGGTGCAATAATGTTTGCTAACCTAGGACAAGTAAGTGTTCTTGTATGGTGCAGTAATGTTTGGTAACCTAGGACCAGTAAGTGTGCTGGTATGGTGCAGTGATGCTTGCTAACCTAGGACCAGTAAGTGTGGTGGTATGGTACAGTAATGTTTGCTAACCTAGGACCAGTATGTGTGGTGGTATGGTGCAGTAATGTTTGCTAACTTAGGACCAATAAGTGTGCTGGTATGGTGCAGTAATGTTTGCTAACCTAGGACCAGTAAGTGTGCTTGTATGGTGCAGTAATGTTTGCTAACCTAGGACCAGTAAGTGTGCTGGTATGGTGCAGTAATGTTTGCTAACCTAGGACCAGTAAGTGTGCTGGTATGGTGCAGTAATGTTTGCTAACCTAGGACCAGTAAGTGTGCTTGTATGGTGCAGTCATGTTTGCTAACCTAGGACCAGTAAGTGTGCATGTATGGTGCAGTCATGTTTGCTAACCTAGTACCAGTAAGTGTGCTTGTATGGTGCAGTAATTTTGCTAACCTAGTACCAGTAAGTGTGCTTGTATGGTGCAGTAATGTATGCTAACCTAGGACCAGTAAGTGTGGTGGTATGGTGCAGTAATGTTTGCTAACCTAGGACCAGTAAGTGTGCTGGTATGGTGCAATAATGTTTGCTAACCTAGGACAAGTAAGTGTGCTTCTATGGTGCAGTAATGTTTGCTAACCTAGGACCAGTAAGTGTGCTGGTATGGTGCAGTGATGCTTGCTAACCTAGGACCAGTAAGTGTGGTGGTTTGGTACAGTAATGTTTGCTAACCTAGGACCAGTAAGTGTGGTGGTATGGTGCAGTAATGTTTGCTAACCTAGGACCAGTAAGTGTGCTTGTATTGTGCAGTAATATTTGCTAACTTAGGACAAGTAAGTGTGCTGGTATGGTGCAGTAATGTTTGCTAACCTAGGACCAGTAAGTCTGGTGGTATGGTACAGTAATGTTTGCTAACCTAGGACCAGAAAGTGTGGTGGTATGGTGCAGTAATGTTTGCTAACCTAGGACCAGAAAGTGTGGTGGTATGGTGCAGTAATGTTTGCTAAGCTAGGACCAGTAAGTGTGCTGGTATGGTGCAGTAATGTTTGCTAACCTAGGACCAGTAAGTGTGATGATATGGTCCAGTAATGTTTGCTAACCTAGGACCAGTAAGTGTGCTGGTATGGTGCTGTAATGTTTGCTAACCTAGGACCAGTAAGTGTGGTGGTATGGTGCAGTAATGTTTGCTAACCTAGGACCAGTAAGTGTGCTGGTATGGGGCAGTAATGTTTGCTAACCTAGGACCAGTAAGTGTGCTGGTATGGTGCAGTAATGTTTGCTAACCTAGGACCAGTAAGTGTGCTGGTATGGTGCAGTAATGTTTGCTAACCTAGGACCAGTAAGTGTGGTGGTATGGTACAGTAATGTTTGCTAACCTAGGACCAGTAAGTGTGGTGGTATGGTACAGTAATGTTTGCTAACCTAGGACTAGTAAATGTGCTAGTATTGTGCAATAATGTTTGCTAACCTAGGAAAAGTAAGTGTGCTGGTATGGTGCAGTAATGTTTGCTAACCTAGGACCAGTAAGTGTGCTGGTATGGTGCTGTAATGTTTGCTAACTTAGGACCAGTAAGTGTGCTGGTATGGTGCAGTGATGTTTGCTAACCTAGGACCAGGAAGTGTGGTGGTATGGTGCAGTAATGTTTGCTAACCTAGGACCAGTAAGTGTGGTGGTATGGTGCAGTAATGTTTGCTAACCTAGGACCAGTAAGTGTGCTTGTATGGTGCTGTAATGTTTGCTAACCTAGGACCAGTAAGTGTGCTGATATGGTGCAGTAATGTTTGCTATCCTAGGACCAGTAAGTGTGCTGGTATGGTGCAGTAATGTTTGCTAACCTAGGACCAGTAAGTGTGCTGGTATGGTGCAGTAATGTTTGCTAACCTAGGACCAGTAAGTGTGCTGGTATGGTGCAGTAATGTTTGCTAACCTAGGACCAGTATGTGTGCTTGTATGGTGCAGTAATGTTCGCTAACCTGGGACCAGTAAGTGTGCTTGTATTGTGCAGTAATGATTGCTAACCTAGGACCAGTAAGTGTGGTGGTATGGTGCAGTAATGTTTGCTAACCTAGGACCAGTAAGTGTGCTTGTATGGTACAGTAATGTTTGCTAACCTAGGACCAGTAAGTGTGGTGGTATGGTACAGTAATGTTTGCTAACCTAGGACTAGTAAGTGTGCTAGTATGGTGCAGTAATGTTTGCTAACCTAGGAAACGTAAGTGTGCTGGTATGGTGCAGTAATGTTTGCTCACCTAGGACAAGTAAGTGTGCTGGTATGGTGCACTAATGTTTGCTAACCTAGGACCAGTAAGTGTGGGGGTATAGTACAGTAATGTTTGCTAACCTAGGACCAGTAAGTGTGCTTGGTATGGTGCAGTAATGTTTGCTAACCTAGGACAAGTAAGTGTGGTGGTATAGTACAGTAATGTTTGCTAACCTAGGACCAGTAAGTGTGCTTCTATGGTGCAGTAATGTTTGCTAACCTAGGACCAGTAAGTGTGCTGGTATGGTGCAGTAATGTTTGCTAACTTATGACCAGTAAGTGTGCTGGTATGGTGCAGTAATGTTTGCTAACCTAGGACCAGTAAGTGTCGTGGTATGGTACAGTAATGTTTGCTAACCTAGGACCAGTAAGTGTGGTGGTATGGTGCAGTAATGTTTGCTTACCTAGGACCAGTAAGTGTGGTGGTATGGTACAGTAATGTTTGCTAACCTAGGACCAGTAAGTGTGGTGGTATGGTGCAGTAATGTTTGCTAACCTAGGACCAGTAAGTGTGCTGGTATGGTGCAGTAATGTTTGCTAACCTAGGACCAGTAAGTGTGCTGGTATGGTGCAGTAATGTTTGCTAACCTAGGACCAGTAAGTGTGCTGGTATGGTGCAATAATGTTTGCTAACCTAGGACAAGTAAGTGTGCTTCTATGGTGCAGTAATGTTTGCTAACCTAGGACCAGTAAGTGTGCTGGTATGGTGCAGTGATGCTTGCTAACCTAGGACCAGTAAGTGTGGTGGTTTGGTACAGTAATGTTTGCTAACCTAGGACCAGTAAGTGTGGTGGTATGGTGCAGTAATGTTTGCTAACCTAGGACCAGTAAGTGTGCTTGTATTGTGCAGTAATATTTGCTAACTTAGGACAAGTAAGTGTGCTGGTATGGTGCAGTAATGTTTGCTAACCTAGGACCAGTAAGTCTGGTGGTATGGTACAGTAATGTTTGCTAACCTAGGACCAGAAAGTGTGGTGGTATGGTGCAGTAATGTTTGCTAACCTAGGACCAGTAAGTGTGGTGGTATGGTGCAGTAATGTTTGCTAAGCTAGGACCAGTAAGTGTGCTGGTATGGTGCAGTAATGTTTGCTAACCTAGGACCAGTAAGTGTGATGATATGGTCCAGTAATGTTTGCTAACCTAGGACCAGTAAGTGTGCTGGTATGGTGCTGTAATGTTTGCTAACCTAGGACCAGTAAGTGTGGTGGTATGGTGCAGTAATGTTTGCTAACCTAGGACCAGTAAGTGTGCTGGTATGGGGCAGTAATGTTTGCTAACCTAGGACCAGTAAGTGTGCTGGTATGGTGCAGTAATGTTTGCTAACCTAGGACCAGTAAGTGTGCTGGTATGGTGCAGTAATGTTTGCTAACCTAGGACCAGTAAGTGTGGTGGTATGGTACAGTAATGTTTGCTAACCTAGGACCAGTAAGTGTGGTGGTATGGTACAGTAATGTTTGCTAACCTAGGACTAGTAAATGTGCTAGTATTGTGCAATAATGTTTGCTAACCTAGGAAAAGTAAGTGTGCTGGTATGGTGCAGTAATGTTTGCTAACCTAGGACCAGTAAGTGTGCTGGTATGGTGCTGTAATGTTTGCTAACTTAGGACCAGTAAGTGTGCTGGTATGGTGCAGTGATGTTTGCTAACCTAGGACCAGGAAGTGTGGTGGTATGGTGCAGTAATGTTTGCTAACCTAGGACCAGTAAGTGTGGTGGTATGGTGCAGTAATGTTTGCTAACCTAGGACCAGTAAGTGTGCTTGTATGGTGCTGTAATGTTTGCTAACCTAGGACCAGTAAGTGTGCTGATATGGTGCAGTAATGTTTGCTATCCTAGGACCAGTAAGTGTGCTGGTATGGTGCAGTAATGTTTGCTAACCTAGGACCAGTAAGTGTGCTGGTATGGTGCAGTAATGTTTGCTAACCTAGGACCAGTAAGTGTGCTGGTATGGTGCAGTAATGTTTGCTAACCTAGGACCAGTATGTGTGCTTGTATGGTGCAGTAATGTTCGCTAACCTGGGACCAGTAAGTGTGCTTGTATTGTGCAGTAATGATTGCTAACCTAGGACCAGTAAGTGTGGTGGTATGGTGCAGTAATGTTTGCTAACCTAGGACCAGTAAGTGTGCTTGTATGGTACAGTAATGTTTGCTAACCTAGGACCAGTAAGTGTGGTGGTATGGTACAGTAATGTTTGCTAACCTAGGACTAGTAAGTGTGCTAGTATGGTGCAGTAATGTTTGCTAACCTAGGAAAAGTAAGTGTGCTGGTATGGTGCAGTAATGTTTGCTCACCTAGGACAAGTAAGTGTGCTGGTATGGTGCACTAATGTTTGCTAACCTAGGACCAGTAAGTGTGGGGGTATAGTACAGTAATGTTTGCTAACCTAGGACCAGTAAGTGTGCTTCTATGGTGCAGTAATGTTTGCTAACCTCGGACCAGTAAGTGTGCTGGTATGGTGCAGTAATGTTTGCTAACTTATGACCAGTAAGTGTGCTGGTATGGTGCAGTAATGTTTGCTAACCTAGGACCAGTAAGTGTCGTGGTATGGTACAGTAATGTTTGCTAACCTAGGACCAGTAAGTGTGGTGGTATGGTGCAGTAATGTTTGCTTACCTAGGACCAGTAAGTGTGGTGGTATGGTACAGTAATGTTTGCTAACCTAGGACCAGTAAGTGTGGTGGTATGGTGCAGTAATGTTTGCTAACCTAGGACCAGTAAGTGTGCTGGTATGGTGCAGTAATGTTTGCTAACCTAGGACCAGTAAGTGTGCTGGTATGGTGCAGTAATGTTTGCTAACCTAGGACCAGTAATTGTGCTGGTATGGTGCAGTAATGTTTGCTAACCTAGGACCAGTAAGTGTGGTGGTATGGTACAGTAATGTTTGCTAACCTAGGACCAGTAAGTGTGGCTGGTATGGTACAGTAATGTTTGCTAACCTAGGACTAGTAAGTGTGCTTGTATGGTGCAGTAATGTTTGCTAACCTAGGACCAGTAAGTGTGCTGGTATGGTACAGTAATGTTTGTTAACCTAGGACTAGTAAGTGTGCTTGTATGGTGCAGTAATGTTTGATAACCTAGGACCAGACTGTGTGGTGGTATGGTGCAGTAATGTTTGCTAACCTAGGACCAGTAAGTGTGCTGGTATGGTGCAGTAATGTTTGCTAACCTAGGACCAGTAAGTGTGGTGGTATAGTACAGTAATGTTTGCTAACCTAGGACCAGTAAGTGTGCTTGTATGGTGCAGTAATGTTTGCTAACCTAGGACCAGTAAGTGTGCTGGTATGGTGCAGTAATGTTTGCTAACTTATGACCAGTAAGTGTGCTGGTATGGTGCAGTAATGTTTGCTAACCTAGGACCAGTAAGTGTCGTGGTATGGTACAGTAATGTTTGCTAACCTAGGACCAGTAAGTGAGGTGGTATGGTGCAGTAATGTTTGCTTACCTAGGACCAGTAAGTGTGGTGGTATGGTACAGTAATGTTTGCTAACCTAGGACCAGTAAGTGTGCTTGTATGGTGCAGTAATGTTTGCTAACCTAGGGCAAGTAAGTGTGCTGGTATGGTGCAGTAATGTTTGCTAACCTAGGACCAGTAAGTGTGCTGGTATGGTGCAGTAATGTTTGCTAACCTAGGACCAGTAAGTGTGCTGGTATGGTGCAGTAATGTTTGCTAACCTAGGACCAGTAAGTGTGCTTGTATGGTGCAGTAATGTTTGCTAACCTAGGACCAGTAAGTGTGCTGGTATGGTGCAGTAATGTTTGCTAACCTAGGACCAGTAAGTGTGCTGGTATGGTGCAGTCATGTTTGCTAACCTAGTACCAGTAAGTGTGCTTGTATGGTGCAGTAATGTTTGCTAACCTAGGACCAGTAAGTGTGCTTGTATGGTGCAGTAATGTTTGCTAACCTAGGACCAGTAAGTGTGCTTGTATGGTGCAGTCATGTTTGCTAACCTAGGACCAGTAAGTGTGCATGTATGGTGCAGTCATGTTTGCTAACCTAGTACCAGTAAGTGTGCTTGTATGGTGCAGTAATGTTTGCTAACCTAGGACCAGTAAGTGTGGTGGTATAGTACAGTAATGTTTGCTAACCTAGGACCAGTAAGTGTGCTTGTATGGTGCAGTAATGTTTGCTAACCTAGGACCAGTAAGTGTGCTGGTATGGTGCAGTAATGTTTGCTAACTTATGACCAGTAAGTGTGCTGGTATGGTGCAGTAATGTTTGCTAACCTAGGACCAGTAAGTGTCGTGGTATGGTACAGTAATGTTTGCTAACCTAGGACCAGTAAGTGAGGTGGTATGGTGCAGTAATGTTTGCTTACCTAGGACCAGTAAGTGTGGTGGTATGGTACAGTAATGTTTGCTAACCTAGGACCAGTAAGTGTGGTGGTATGGTGCAGTAATGTTTGCTAACCTAGGACCAGTATGTGTGCTGGTATGGTGCAGTAATGTTTGCTAACCTAGGACCAGTAAGTGTGCTGGTATGGTGCAGTAATGTTTGCTAACCTAGGACTAGTAAGTGTGCTTGTATGGTGCAGTAATGTTTGCTAACCTAGGAACAGTAAGTGTGCTGGTATGGTACAGTAATGTTTGCTAACCTAGGACTAGTAAGTGTGCTTGTATGGTGCAGTAATGTTTGCTAACCTAGGACCAGTAAGTGTGGTGGTATGGTGCAGTAATGTTTGCTAACCTAGGACCAGTAAGTGTGCTGGTATGGTGCAGTAATGTTTGCTAACCTAGGACCAGTAAGAGTGCTGGTATGGTGCACTAATGTTTGCTAACCTAGGACCAGTAAGTGTGCTTGTATGGTGCAATAATATTTGCTAACCTAGGACCAGCAAGTGTGCTTGTATTGTGCAGTAATATTTGCTAACCTAGGACCAGCAAGTGTGCTTGTATTGTGCAGTAATGTTTGCTAACCTAGGACCAGTAAGTGTGGTAGTATGGTGAAGTAATGTTTGCTAACCTAGGACCAGTAAGTGTGCTTGTATGGTGCAGTCATGTTTGCTAACCTAGGACCAGTAAGTGTGGTGGTATGGTGCAGTAATGTTTGCTAACCTAGGACCAGTAAGTGTGCTGGTATGGTGCACTAATGTTTGCTAACCTAGGACCAGTAAGTGTGCTTGTATGGTGCAGTATTGTTTGCTAACCTAGGACCAGTAAGTGTGGTGGTATGGTGCAGTAATGTTTGCTAACCTAGGACCAGTAATTGTGGTGGTATGGTGCAATAATGTTTGCTAACCTAGGACCAGTAAGTGTGCTTGTATGGTGCAGTAATGTTTGCTAACCTAGGACCAGTAAGTGTGCTGGTATGGTGCAGTAATGTTTGCTAACCTAGGACCAGTAAGTGTGCTGGTATGGTGCAGTAATGTTTGCTAACCTAGGACCAGTAAGTGTGCTGGTATGGTGCAGTAATGTTTGCTAACTTAGGACCAATAAGTGTGCTGGTATGGTGCAGTAATGTTTGCTAACCTAGGACCAGTAAGTGTGCTTGTATGGTGCAGTAATGTTTGCTAACCTAGGACCAGTAAGTGTGCTGGTATGGTGCAGTAATGTTTGCTAACCTAGGACCAGTAAGTGTGCTGGTATGGTGCAGTAATGTTTGCTAACCTAGGACCAGTAAGTGTGCTTGTATGGTGCAGTCATGTTTGCTAACCTAGGAACAGTAAGTGTGCATGTATGGTGCAGTCATGTTTGCTAACCTAGTACCAGTAAGTGTGCTTGTATGGTGCAGTAATTTTGCTAACCTAGTACCAGTAAGTGTGCTTGTATGGTGCAGTAATGTTTGCTAACCTAGGACCAGTAAGTGTAGTGGTATGGTGCAGTAATGTTTGCTAACCTAGGACCAGTAAGTGTGCTGGTATGGTGCAATAATGTTTGCTAACCTAGGACAAGTAAGTGTGCTTGTATGGTGCAGTAATGTTTGCTAACCTAGGACCAGTAAGTGTGCTGGTATGGTGCAGTGATGCTTGCTAACCTAGGACCAGTAAGTGTGGTGGTTTGTTACAGTAATGTTTGCTAACCTAGGACCAGTAAGTGTGGTGGTATGGTGCAGTAATGTTTGCTAACCTAGGACCAGTAAGTGTGCTTGTATTGTGCAGTAATGTTTGCTAACTTAGGACAAGTAAGTGTGCTGGTATGGTGCAGTAATGTTTGCTAACCTAGGACCAGTAAGTCTGGTGGTATGGTACAGTAATGTTTGCTAACCTAGGACCAGAAAGTGTGGTGGTATGGTGCAGTAATGTTTGCTAACCTAGGACCAGTAAGTGTGGTGGTATGGTGCAGTAATGTTTGCTCACCTAGGACAAGTAAGTGTGCTGGTATGGTGCACTAATGTTTGCTAACCTAGGACCAGTAAGTGTGGGGGTATAGTACAGTAATGTTTGCTAACCTAGGACCAGTAAGTGTGCTTCTATGGTGCAGTAATGTTTGCTAACCTAGGACCAGTAAGTGTGCTGGTATGGTGCAGTAATGTTTGCTAACTTAAGACCAGTAAGTGTGCTGGTATGGTGCAGTAATGTTTGCTAACCTAGGACCAGTAAGTGTCGTGGTATGGTACAGTAATGTTTGCTAACCTAGGACCAGTAAGTGTGGTGGTATGGTGCAGTAATGTTTGCTTACCTAGGACCAGTAAGTGTGGTGGTATGGTACAGTAATGTTTGCTAACCTAGGACCAGTAAGTGTGGTGGTATGGTGCAGTAATGTTTGCTAACCTAGGACCAGTAAGTGTGCTGGTATGGTGCAGTAATGTTTGCTAACCTAGGACCAGTAAGTGTGCTGGTATGGTGCAGTAATGTTTGCTAACCTAGGACCAGTAATTGTGCTGGTATGGTGCAGTAATGTTTGCTAACCTAGGACCAGTAAGTGTGGTGGTATGGTACAGTAATGTTTGCTAACCTAGGACCAGTAAGTGTGGCTGGTATGGTACAGTAATGTTTGCTAACCTAGGACTAGTAAGTGTGCTTGTATGGTGCAGTAATGTTTGCTAACCTAGGACCAGTAAGTGTGCTGGTATGGTACAGTAATGTTTGTTAACCTAGGACTAGTAAGTGTGCTTGTATGGTGCAGTAATGTTTGCAAACCTAGGACCAGACTGTGTGGTGGTATGGTGCAGTAATGTTTGCTAACCTAGGACCAGTAAGTGTGCTGGTATGGTGCAGTAATGTTTCCTAACCTAGGACCAGTAAGTGTGGTGGTATAGTACAGTAATGTTTGCTAACCTAGGACCAGTAAGTGTGCTTGTATGGTGCAGTAATGTTTGCTAACCTAGGACCAGTAAGTGTGCTGGTATGGTGCAGTAATGTTTGCTAACTTATGACCAGTAAGTGTGCTGGTATGGTGCAGTAATGTTTGCTAACCTAGGACCAGTAAGTGTCGTGGTATGGTACAGTAATGTTTGCTAACCTAGGACCAGTAAGTGAGGTGGTATGGTGCAGTAATGTTTGCTTACCTAGGACCAGTAAGTGTGGTGGTATGGTACAGTAATGTTTGCTAACCTAGGACCAGTAAGTGTGCTTGTATGGTGCAGTAATGTTTGCTAACCTAGGACAAGTAAGTGTGCTGGTATGGTGCAGTAATGTTTGCTAACCTAGGACCAGTAAGTGTGCTGGTATGGTGCAGTAATGTTTGCTAACCTAGGACCAGTAAGTGTGCTGGTATGGTGCAGTAATGTTTGCTAACCTAGGACCAGTAAGTGTGCTTGTATGGTGCAGTAATGTTTGCTAACCTAGGACCAGTAAGTGTGCTGGTATGGTGCAGTAATGTTTGCTAACCTAGGACCAGTAAGTGTGCTGGTATGGTGCAGTAATGTTTGCTAACCTAGGACCAGTAAGTGTGCTTGTATGGTGCAGTCATGTTTGCTAACCTAGGACCAGTAAGTGTGCATGTATGGTGCAGTCATGTTTGCTAACCTAGTACCAGTAAGTGTGCTTGTATGGTGCAGTAATGTTTGCTAACCTAGGACCAGTAAGTGTGGTGGTATAGTACAGTAATGTTTGCTAACCTAGGACCAGTAAGTGTGCTTGTATGGTGCAGTAATGTTTGCTAACCTAGGACCAGTAAGTGTGCTGGTATGGTGCAGTAATGTTTGCTAACTTATGACCAGTAAGTGTGCTGGTATGGTGCAGTAATGTTTGCTAACCTAGGACCAGTAAGTGTCGTGGTATGGTACAGTAATGTTTGCTAACCTAGGACCAGTAAGTGTGGTGGTATGGTGCAGTAATGTTTGCTTACCTAGGACCAGTAAGTGTGGTGGTATGGTACAGTAATGTTTGCTAACCTAGGACCAGTAAGTGTGGTGGTATGGTGCAGTAATGTTTGCTAACCTAGGACCAGTAAGTGTGCTGGTATGGTGCAGTAATGTTTGCTAACCTAGGACCAGTAAGTGTGCTGGTATGGTGCAGTAATGTTTGCTAACCTAGGACCAGTAATTGTGCTGGTATGGTGCAGTAATGTTTGCTAACCTAGGACCAGTAAGTGTGGTGGTATGGTACAGTAATGTTTGCTAACCTAGGACCAGTAAGTGTGGCTGGTATTGTACAGTAATGTTTGCTAACCTAGGACTAGTAAGTGTGCTTGTATGGTGCAGTAATGTTTGCTAACCTAGGACCAGTAAGTGTGCTGGTATGGTACAGTAATGTTTGTTAACCTAGGACTAGTAAGTGTGCTTGTATGGTGCAGTAATGTTTGCTAACCTAGGACCAGACTGTGTGGTGGTATGGTGCAGTAATGTTTGCTAACCTAGGACCAGTAAGTGTGCTGGTATGGTGCAGTAATGTTTGCTAACCTAGGACCAGTAAGTGTGGTGGTATAGTACAGTAATGTTTGCTAACCTAGGACCAGTAAGTGTGCTTGTATGGTGCAGTAATGTTTGCTAACCTAGGACCAGTAAGTGTGCTGGTATGGTGCAGTAATGTTTGCTAACTTATGACCAGTAAGTGTGCTGGTATGGTGCAGTAATGTTTGCTAACCTAGGACCAGTAAGTGTCGTGGTATGGTACAGTAATGTTTGCTAACCTAGGACCAGTAAGTGAGGTGGTATGGTGCAGTAATGTTTGCTTACCTAGGACCAGTAAGTGTGGTGGTATGGTACAGTAATGTTTGCTAACCTAGGACCAGTAAGTGTGCTTGTATGGTGCAGTAATGTTTGCTAACCTAGGACAAGTAAGTGTGCTGGTATGGTGCAGTAATGTTTGCTAACCTAGGACCAGTAAGTGTGCTGGTATGGTGCAGTAATGTTTGCTAACCTAGGACCAGTAAGTGTGCTGGTATGGTGCAGTAATGTTTGCTAACCTAGGACCAGTAAGTGTGCTTGTATGGTGCAGTAATGTTTGCTAACCTAGGACCAGTAAGTGTGCTGGTATGGTGCAGTAATGTTTGCTAACCTAGGACCAGTAAGTGTGCTGGTATGGTGCAGTAATGTTTGCTAACCTAGGACCAGTAAGTGTGCTTGTATGATGCAGTCATGTTTGCTAACCTAGGACCAGTAAGTGTGCATGTATGGTGCAGTCATGTTTGCTAACCTAGTACCAGTAAGTGTGCTTGTATGGTGCAGTAATGTTTGCTAACCTAGGACCAGTAAGTGTGGTGGTATAGTATAGTAATGTTTGCTAACCTAGGACCAGTAAGTGTGCTTGTATGGTGCAGTAATGTTTGCTAACCTAGGACCAGTAAGTGTGCTGGTATGGTGCAGTAATGTTTGCTAACTTATGACCAGTAAGTGTGCTGGTATGGTGCAGTAATGTTTGCTAACCTAGGACCAGTAAGTGTCGTGGTATGGTACAGTAATGTTTGCTAACCTAGGACCAGTAAGTGAGGTGGTATAGTGCAGTAATGTTTGCTTACCTAGGACCAGTAAGTGTGGTGGTATGGTACAGTAATGTTTGCTAACCTAGGACCAGTAAGTGTGGTGGTATGGTGCAGTAATGTTTGCTAACCTAGGACCAGTATGTGTGCTGGTATGGTGCAGTAATGTTTGCTAACCTAGGACCAGTAAGTGTGCTGGTATGGTGCAGTAATGTTTGCTAACCTAGGACTAGTAAGTGTGCTTGTATGGTGCAGTAATGTTTGCTAACCTAGGAACAGTAAGTGTGCTGGTATGGTACAGTAATGTTTGCTAACCTAGGACTAGTAAGTGTGCTTGTATGGTGCAGTAATGTTTGCTAACCTAGGACCAGTAAGTGTGGTGGTATGGTGCAGTAATGTTTGCTAACCTAGGACCAGTAAGTGTGCTGGTATGGTGCAGTAATGTTTGCTAACCTAGGACCAGTAAGAGTGCTGGTATGGTGCACTAATGTTTGCTAACCTAGGACCAGTAAGTGTGCTTGTATGGTGCAATAATATTTGCTAACCTAGGACCAGCAAGTGTGCTTGTATTGTGCAGTAATATTTGCTAACCTAGGACCAGCAAGTGTGCTTGTATTGTGCAGTAATGTTTGCTAACCTAGGACCAGTAAGTGTGGTAGTATGGTGAAGTAATGTTTGCTAACCTAGGACCAGTAAGTGTGCTTGTATGGTGCTGTCATGTTTGCTAACCTAGGACCAGTAAGTGTGGTGGTATGGTGCAGTAATGTTTGCTAACCTAGGACCAGTAAGTGTGCTGGTATGGTGCACTAATGTTTGCTAACCTAGGACCAGTAAGTGTGCTTGTATGGTGCAGTATTGTTTGCTAACCTAGGACCAGTAAGTGTGGTGGTATGGTGCAGTAATGTTTGCTAACCTAGGACCAGTAATTGTGGTGGTATGGTGCAATAATGTTTGCTAACCTAGGACCAGTAAGTGTGCTTGTATGGTGCAGTAATGTTTGCTAACCTAGGACCAGTAAGTGTGCTGGTATGGTGCAGTAATGTTTGCTAACCTAGGACCAGTAAGTGTGCTGGTATGGTGCAGTAATGTTTGCTAACCTAGGACCAGTAAGTGTGCTGGTATGGTGCAGTAATGTTTGCTAACTTAGGACCAATAAGTGTGCTGGTATGGTGCAGTAATGTTTGCTAACCTAGGACCAGTAAGTGTGCTTGTATGGTGCAGTAATGTTTGCTAACCTAGGACCAGTAAGTGTGCTGGTATGGTGCAGTAATGTTTGCTAACCTAGGACCAGTAAGTGTGCTGGTATGGTGCAGTAATGTTTGCTAACCTAGGACCAGTAAGTGTGCTTGTATGGTGCAGTCATGTTTGCTAACCTAGGACCAGTAAGTGTGCATGTATGGTGCAGTCATGTTTGCTAACCTAGTACCAGTAAGTGTGCTTGTATGGTGCAGTCATTTTGCTAACCTAGTACCAGTAAGTGTGCTTGTATGGTGCAGTAATGTTTGCTAACCTAGGACCAGTAAGTGTGGTGGTATGGTGCAGTAATGTTTGCTAACCTAGGACCAGTAAGTGTGCTGGTATGGTGCAATAATGTTTGCTAACCTAGGACAAGTAAGTGTGCTTGTATGGTGCAGTAATGTTTGCTAACCTAGGACCAGTAAGTGTGCTGGTATGGTGCAGTGATGCTTGCTAACCTAGGACCAGTAAGTGTGGTGGTTTGTTACAGTAATGTTTGCTAACCTAGGACCAGTAAGTGTGGTGGTATGGTGCAGTAATGTTTGCTAACCTAGGACCAGTAAGTGTGCTTGTATTGTGCAGTAATGTTTGCTAACTTAGGACAAGTAAGTGTGCTGGTATGGTGCAGTAATGTTTGCTAACCTAGGACCAGTAAGTCTGGTGGTATGGTACAGTAATGTTTGCTAACCTAGGACCAGAAAGTGTGGTGGTATGGTGCAGTAATGTTTGCTAACCTAGGACCAGTAAGTGTGGTGGTATGGTGCAGTAATGATTGCTAAGCTAGGACCAGTAAGTGTGCTGGTATGGTGCAGTAATGTTTGCTAACCTAGGACCAGTAAGTGTGATGATATGGTCCAGTAATGTTTGCTAACCTAGGACCAGTAAGTGTGCTGGTATGGTGCTGTAATGTTTGCTAACCTAGGACCAGTAAGTGTGGTGGTATGGTGCAGTAATATTTGCTAACCTAGGACCAGTAAGTGTGCTGGTATGGGGCAGTAATGTTTGCTAACCTAGGACCAGTAAGTGTGCTGGTATGGTACAGTAATGTTTGCTAACCTAGGACCAGTAAGTGTGGTGGTATGGTACAGTAATGTTTGCTAACCTAGGACTAGTAAGTGTGCTAGTATTGTCCTAGGAAAAGTAAGTGTGCTGGTATGGTGCAGTAATGTTTGCTAACCTAGGACCAGTAAGTGTGCTGGTATGGTGCTGTAATGTTTGCTAACTTAGGACCAGTAAGTGTGCTGATATGGTGCAGTAATGTTTGCTAACCTAGGACCAGTAAGTGTGCTGGTATGGTGCAGTAATGTTTGCTAACCTAGGACCAGTAAGTGTGCTGGTATGGTGCAGTAATGTTTGCTAACCTAGGACCAGTAAGTGTGCTGGTATGGTGCAGTAATGTTTGCTAACCTAGAATCAGTAAGTGTGCTTGTATGGTGCAGTAATGTTCGCTAACCTGGGACCAGTAAGTGTGCTTGTATTGTGCAGTAATGTTTGCTAACCTAGGACCAGTAAGTGTGGTGGTATGGTGCAGTAATGTTTGCTAACCTAGGACCAGTAAGTGTGCTTGTATGGTACAGTAATGTTTGGTAACCTAGGACCAGTAAGTATGGTGGTATGGTACAGTAATGTTTGCTAACCTAGGACTAGTAAGTGTGCTAGTATGGTGCAGTAATGTTTGCTAACCTAGGAAAAGTAAGTGTGCTGGTATGGTGCAGTAATGTTTGCTAACCTAGGACCAGTAAGTGTGCTGGTATGGTGCACTAATGTTTGCTAACCTAGGACCAGTAAGTGTGGGGGTATAGTACAGTAATGTTTGCTAACCTAGGACCAGTAAGTGTGCTGGTATGGTGCAGTAATGTTTGCTAACCTAGGACCAGTAAGTGTGGTTGTATAGTACAGTAATGTTTGCTAACCTAGGACCAGTAAGTGTGCTTGTATGGTGCAGTAATGTTTGCTAACCTAGGACCAGTAGGTGTGCTGGTATGGTAAAGTAATGTTTGCTAACTTATGACCAGTAAGTGTGCTGGTATGGTGCAGTAATGTGTGCTAACCTTGGACCAGTAAGTGTCGTGGTATGGTACAGTAATGTTTGCTAACCAAGGACCAGTAAGTGTGGTGGTATGGTGCAGTAATGTTTGCTTACCTAGGACCAGTAAGTGTGGTAGTATGGTACAGTAATGTTTGCTAACCTAGGACCAGTAAGTGTGGTGGTATGGTGCTGTAATGTTTGCTAACCTAGGACCAGTAAGTGTGCTGGTATGGTGCAGTAATGTTTGCTAACCTAGGACCAGTAAGTGTGCTGGTAGGGTGCAGTAATGTTTGCTAACCTAGGACCAGTAAGTGTGCTGGTATGGTGCAGTAATGTTTGCTAACCTAGGACCAGTAAGTGTGGTGGTATGGTACAGTAATGTTTGCTAACCTAGGACCAGTAAGTGTTGTGGTATGGTACAGTAATGTTTGCTAACCTAGGACTAGTAAGTGTGCTTGTATGGTGCAGTAATGTTTGCTAACCTAGGACCAGTAAGTGTGCTGGTATGGTAAAGTCATGTTTGCTAACCTAGGACTAGTAAGTGTGCTTGTATGGTGCAGTAATGTTTGCTAACCTAGGACCAGTAAGTGTGGTGGTATGGTGCAGAAATATTTGCTAACCTAGGACCAGTAAGTGTGCTGGTATGGTGCAGTAATGTTTGCTAACCTAGGACCAGTAAGTGTGCTGGTATGGTGCACTAATGTTTGCTAACCTAGGACCAGTAAGTGTGCTTGTATGGTGCAATAATATTTGCTATCCTAGGACCAGCAAATGTGCTTGTATTGTGCAGTAATATTTGCTAACCTAGGACCAGCAAGTGTGCTTGTATTGTGCAGTAATGTTTGCTAACCTAGGACCAGTAACTGTGGTAGTATGGTGAAGTAATGTTTGCTCACCTAGGACCAGTAAGTGTGGTGGTATGGTGCAGTAATGTTTGCTAACCTAGGACCAGTAAGTGTGCTGGTATGGTGCAGTAATGTTTGCTAACCTAGGACCAGTAAGTGTGCTGGTATGGTGCAGTAATGTTTGCTAACCTAGGACCAGTAAGTGTGCTGGTATGGTGCAGTAATGTTTGCTAACTTAGGACCAATAAGTGTGCTGGTATGGTGCAGTAATGTTTGCTAACCTAGGACCAGTAAGTGTGCTTGTATGGTGCAGTACTGTTTGCTAACCTAGGACCAGTAAGTGTGCTGGTATGGTGCAGTAATGTTTGCTAACCTAGGACCAGTAAGTGTGCTGGTATGGTGCAGAAATGTTTGCTAACCTAGGACCAGTAAGTGTGCTGGTATGGTGCAGTAATGTTTGCTAACCTAGGACCAGTAAGTGTGCTTGTATGGTGCAGTCATGTTTGCTAACCTAGGACCAGTAAGTGTGCATGTATGGTGCAGTCATGTTTGCTAACCTAGTACCAGTAAGTGTGCTTGTATGGTGCAGTAATTTTGCTAACCTAGTACCAGTAAGTGTGCTTGTATGGTGCAGTAATGTTTGCTAACCTAGGACCAGTAAGTGTGGTGGTATGGTGCAGTAATGTTTGCTAACCTAGAACCAGTTAGTGTGCTGGTATGGTGCAATAATGTTTGTTAACCTAGGAAAAGTAAGTGTGCTTGTATGGTGCAGTAATGTTTGCTAACCTAGGACCAGTAAGTGTGCTGGTATGGTGCAGTGATGCTTGCTAACCTAGGACCAGTAAGTGTGGTGGTATGGTACAGTAATGTTTGCTAACCTAGGACCAGTAAGTGTGGTGGTATGGTGCAGTAATCTTTGCTAACCTAGGACCAGTAAGTGTGGTGGTATGGTGCAGTAATGTTTGCTAACCTAGGACCAGTAAGTGTGCTTGTATGGTGCTGTAATGTTTGCTAACCTAGGACCAGTAAGTGTGCTGATATGGTGCAGTAATGTTTGCTAACCTAGGACCAGTAAGTGTGCTGGTATGGTGCAGTATTGTTTGCTAACCTAGGACCAGTAAGTGTGCTGGTATGGTGCAGTAATGTTTGCTAACCTAGGACCAGTAAGTGTGCTGGTATGGTGCAGTAATGTTTGCTAACCTAGGACCAGTAAGTGTGCTTGTATGGTGCTGTAATGTTCGCTAACCTAGGACCAGTAAGTGTGCTTGTTTTGTGCAGTAATGTTTGCTAACCTAGGACCAGTAAGTGTGCTGGTATGGTGCAGTAATGTTTGCTTACCTAGGACCAGTAAGTGTGCTTGTATGGTACAGTAATGTTTGCTAACCTAGGACCAGTAAGTGTGGTGGTATGGTACAGTAATGTTTGCTAACCTAGGACTAGTATGTGTTTTAGTATGGTGCAGTAATGTTTGCTAACCTAGGAAAAGTAAGTGTGCTGGTATGGTGCAGTAATGTTTGCTAACCTAGGACCAGTAACTGTGCTGGTATGGTGCACTAATGTTTGCTAACCTAGGACCAGTAAGTGTGGGGGTATAGTACAGTAATGTTTGCTAACCTAGGACCAGTAAGTGTGCTGGTATGGTGCAGTAATGTTTGCTAACCTAGGTCCATTAAGTGTGGTGGTATAGTACAGTAATGTTTGCTAACCTAGGACTAGTATGTGTTTTAGTATGGTGCAGTAATGTTTGCTAACCTAGGACCAGTAACTGTGCTGGTATGGTGCACTAATGTTTGCTAACCTAGGACCAGTAAGTGTGGGGGTATAGTACAGTAATGTTTGCTAACCTAGGACCAGTAAGTGTGCTTGTATGGTGCAGTAATGTTTGCTAACCTAGGACCAGTAAGTGTGCTGGAATGGTACAGTAATGTTTGCTAACCTAGGACCAGTAAGTGTCGTGGTATGGTACAGTAATGTTTGCTAACCTAGGACCAGTAAGTGTTGTGGTATGGTGCAGTAATGTTTGCTTACCTAGGACCAGTAAGTGTGGTGGTATGGTACAGTAATGTTTGCTAACCTAGGACCAGTAAGTGTGGTGGTATGGTGCAGTAATGTTTGCTAACCTAGGACCAGTAAGTGTGCTGGTATGGTGCAGTAATGTTTGCTAACCTAGGACCAGTAAGTGTGCTGGTATGGTGCAGTAATGTTTGCTAACCTAGGACCAGTAAGTGTGCTGGTATGGTGCAGTAATGTTTGCTAACCTAGGACCAGTAAGTGTGGTGGTATGGTACAGTAATGTTTGCTAACCTATGACTAGTAAGTGTGGTGGTATGGTACAGTAATGTTTGCTAACCTAGGACTAGTAAGTGTGCTTGTATGGTGCAGTAATGTTTGCTAACCTAGGCCCAGTAAGTGTGCTGGTATGGTACAGTAATGTTTGCTAACCTAGGACTAGTAAGTGTGCTTGTATGGTGCAGTAATATTTGCTAACCTAGGACCAGTAAGTGTGGTAGTATGGTGCAGTAATGTTTGTTAACCTAGGACCAGTAAGTGTGCTGGTATGGTGCTGTAATGTTTGCTAACTTAGGACCAGTAAGTGTGCTGATATGGTGCAGTAATGTTTGCTAACCTAGGACCAGTAAGTGTGCTGGTATGGTGCAGTAATGTTTGCTAACCTAGGACCAGTAAGTGTGCTGGTATGGTGCAGTAATGTTTGCTAACCTAGGACCAGTAAGTGTGCTGGTATGGTGCAGTAATGTTTGCTAACCTAGAACCAGTAAGTGTGCTTGTATGGTGCAGTAATGTTCGCTAACCTGGGACCAGTAAGTGTGCTTGTATTGTGCAGTAATGTTTGCTAACCTAGGACCAGTAAGTGTGGTGGTATGGTGCAGTAATGTTTGCTAACCTAGGACCAGTAAGTGTGCTTGTATGGTACAGTAATGTTTGGTAACCTAGGACCAGTAAGTATGGTGGTATGGTACAGTAATGTTTGCTAACCTAGGACTAGTAAGTGTGCTAGTATGGTGCAGTAATGTTTGCTAACCTAGGAAAAGTAAGTGTGCTGGTATGGTGCAGTAATGTTTGCTAACCTAGGACCAGTAAGTGTGCTGGTATGGTGCACTAATGTTTGCTAACCTAGGACCAGTAAGTGTGGGGGTATAGTACAGTAATGTTTGCTAACCTAGGACCAGTAAGTGTGCTGGTATGGTGCAGTAATGTTTGCTAACCTAGGACCAGTAAGTGTGGTTGTATAGTACAGTAATGTTTGCTAACCTAGGACCAGTAAGTGTGCTTGTATGGTGCAGTAATGTTTGCTAACCTAGGACCAGTAGGTGTGCTGGTATGGTAAAGTAATGTTTGCTAACTTATGACCAGTAAGTGTGCTGGTATGGTGCAGTAATGTGTGCTAACCTTGGACCAGTAAGTGTCGTGGTATGGTACAGTAATGTTTGCTAACCAAGGACCAGTAAGTGTGGTGGTATGGTGCAGTAATGTTTGCTTACCTAGGACCAGTAAGTGTGGTGGTATGGTACAGTAATGTTTGCTAACCTAGGACCAGTAAGTGTGGTGGTATGGTGCTGTAATGTTTGCTAACCTAGGACCAGTAAGTGTGGTGGTATGGTACAGTAATGTTTGCTAACCTAGGACCAGTAAGTGTTGTGGTATGGTACAGTAATGTTTGCTAACCTAGGACTAGTAAGTGTGCTTGTATGGTGCAGTAATGTTTGCTAACCTAGGACCAGTAAGTGTGCTGGTATGGTAAAGTCATGTTTGCTAACCTAGGACTAGTAAGTGTGCTTGTATGGTGCAGTAATGTTTGCTAACCTAGGACCAGTAAGTGTGGTGGTATGGTGCAGAAATATTTGCTAACCTAGGACCAGTAAGTGTGCTGGTATGGTGCAGTAATGTTTGCTAACCTAGGACCAGTAAGTGTGCTGGTATGGTGCACTAATGTTTGCTAACCTAGGACCAGTAAGTGTGCTTGTATGGTGCAATAATATTTGCTATCCTAGGACCAGCAAGTGTGCTTGTATTGTGCAGTAATATTTGCTAACCTAGGACCAGCAAGTGTGCTTGTATTGTGCAGTAATGTTTGCTAACCTAGGACCAGTAACTGTGGTAGTATGGTGAAGTAATGTTTGCTCACCTAGGACCAGTAAGTGTGGTGGTATGGTGCAGTAATGTTTGCTAACCTAGGACCAGTAAGTGTGCTGGTATGGTGCAGTAATGTTTGCTAACCTAGGACCAGTAAGTGTGCTGGTATGGTGCAGTAATGTTTGCTAACCTAGGACCAGTAAGTGTGCTGGTATGGTGCAGTAATGTTTGCTAACTTAGGACCAATAAGTGTGCTGGTATGGTGCAGTAATGTTTGCTAACCTAGGACCAGTAAGTGTGCTTGTATGGTGCAGTACTGTTTGCTAACCTAGGACCAGTAAGTGTGCTGGTATGGTGCAGTAATGTTTGCTAACCTAGGACCAGTAAGTGTGCTGGTATGGTGCAGAAATGTTTGCTAACCTAGGACCAGTAAGTGTGCTGGTATGGTGCAGTAATGTTTGCTAACCTAGGACCAGTAAGTGTGCTTGTATGGTGCAGTCATGTTTGCTAACCTAGGACCAGTAAGTGTGCATGTATGGTGCAGTCATGTTTGCTAACCTAGTACCAGTAAGTGTGCTTGTATGGTGCAGTAATTTTGCTAACCTAGTACCAGTAAGTGTGCTTGTATGGTGCAGTAATGTTTGCTAACCTAGGACCAGTAAGTGTGGTGGTATGGTGCAGTAATGTTTGCTAACCTAGGACCAGTTAGTGTGCTGGTATGGTGCAATAATGTTTGTTAACCTAGGAAAAGTAAGTGTGCTTGTATGGTGCAGTAATGTTTGCTAACCTAGGACCAGTAAGTGTGCTGGTATGGTGCAGTGATGCTTGCTAACCTAGGACCAGTAAGTGTGGTGGTATGGTACAGTAATGTTTGCTAACCTAGGACCAGTAAGTGTGGTGGTATGGTGCAGTAATCTTTGCTAACCTAGGACCAGTAAGTGTGGTGGTATGGTGCAGTAATGTTTGCTAACCTAGGACCAGTAAGTGTGCTTGTATGGTGCTGTAATGTTTGCTAACCTAGGACCAGTAAGTGTGCTGATATGGTGCAGTAATGTTTGCTAACCTAGGACCAGTAAGTGTGCTGGTATGGTGCAGTATTGTTTGCTAACCTAGGACCAGTAAGTGTGCTGGTATGGTGCAGTAATGTTTGCTAACCTAGGACCAGTAAGTGTGCTGGTATGGTGCAGTAATGTTTGCTAACCTAGGACCAGTAAGTGTGCTTGTATGGTGCTGTAATGTTCGCTAACCTAGGACCAGTAAGTGTGCTTGTTTTGTGCAGTAATGTTTGCTAACCTAGGACCAGTAAGTGTGGTGGTATGGTGCAGTAATGTTTGCTTACCTAGGACCAGTAAGTGTGCTTGTATGGTACAGTAATGTTTGCTAACCTAGGACCAGTAAGTGTGGTGGTATGGTACAGTAATGTTTGCTAACCTAGGACTAGTATGTGTTTTAGTATGGTGCAGTAATGTTTGCTAACCTAGGAAAAGTAAGTGTGCTGGTATGGTGCAGTAATGTTTGCTAACCTAGGACCAGTAACTGTGCTGGTATGGTGCACTAATGTTTGCTAACCTAGGACCAGTAAGTGTGGGGGTATAGTACAGTAATGTTTGCTAACCTAGGACCAGTAAGTGTGCTGGTATGGTGCAGTAATGTTTGCTAACCTAGGTCCATTAAGTGTGGTGGTATAGTACAGTAATGTTTGCTAACCTAGGACTAGTATGTGTTTTAGTATGGTGCAGTAATGTTTGCTAACCTAGGACCAGTAACTGTGCTGGTATGGTGCACTAATGTTTGCTAACCTAGGACCAGTAAGTGTGGGGGTATAGTACAGTAATGTTTGCTAACCTAGGACCAGTAAGTGTGCTTGTATGGTGCAGTAATGTTTGCTAACCTAGGACCAGTAAGTGTGCTGGAATGGTACAGTAATGTTTGCTAACCTAGGACCAGTAAGTGTCGTGGTATGGTACAGTAATGTTTGCTAACCTAGGACCAGTAAGTGTTGTGGTATGGTGCAGTAATGTTTGCTTACCTAGGACCAGTAAGTGTGGTGGTATGGTACAGTAATGTTTGCTAACCTAGGACCAGTAAGTGTGGTGGTATGGTGCAGTAATGTTTGCTAACCTAGGACCAGTAAGTGTGCTGGTATGGTGCAGTAATGTTTGCTAACCTAGGACCAGTAAGTGTGCTGGTATGGTGCAGTAATGTTTGCTAACCTAGGACCAGTAAGTGTGCTGGTATGGTGCAGTAATGTTTGCTAACCTAGGACCAGTAAGTGTGGTGGTATGGTACAGTAATGTTTGCTAACCTATGACTAGTAAGTGTGGTGGTATGGTACAGTAATGTTTGCTAACCTAGGACTAGTAAGTGTGCTTGTATGGTGCAGTAATGTTTGCTAACCTAGGCCCAGTAAGTGTGCTGGTATGGTACAGTAATGTTTGCTAACCTAGGACTAGTAAGTGTGCTTGTATGGTGCAGTAATATTTGCTAACCTAGGACCAGTAAGTGTGGTAGTATGGTGCAGTAATGTTTGTTAACCTAGGACCAGTAAGTGTGCTGGTATGGTGCAGTAATGTTTGCTAACCTAGGACCAGTAAGTGTGCTGGTATTGTGCAGTAATGTTTGCTAACCTAGGACCAGTAAGTGTGGTAGTATGGTGAAGTAATGTTTGCTAACCTAGGACCAGTAAGTGTGGTGGTATGGTGCAGTAATGTTTGCTAACCTAGGACCAGTAAGTGTGCTGGTATGGTGCACTAATGTTTGCTAACCTAGGACCAGTAAGTGTGCTTGTATGGTGCAGTATTGTTTGCTAACCTAGGACCAGTAAGTGTGGTGGTATGGTGCAGTAATGTTTGCTAACCTAGGACCAGTAAGTGTGGTGGTATGGTGCAATAATGTTTGCTAACCTAGGACAAGTAAGTGTGCTGGTATGGTGCAGTAATGTTTGCTAACCTAGGACCAGTAAGTGTGCTGATATGGTGCAGTAATGTATGCTAACCGAGGACTAGTAAGTGTGCTGGTATGGTGCAGTCATGTTTGCTAACCTAGGACCTGTAAGTGTGCTGGTATGGTGCAGTAATGTTTGCTAACCTAGGACCAGTAAGTGTGCTGGTATGGTGCAGTAATGTTTGCTAACCTAGGACCAGTAAGTGTGCTGGTATGGTGCAGTAATGTTTGCTAACCTAGGACCAGTAAGTGTGCTTGTATGGTGCTGTAATGTTCGCTAACCTAGGACTAGTAAGTGTGCTTGTATTGTGCAGTAATGTTTGCTAACCTAGGACCAGTAAGTGTGGTGGTATGGTGCAGTAATGTTTGCTTACCTAGGACCAGTAAGTGTGCTTGTATGGTACAGTAATGTTTGCTAACCTAGGACCAGTAAGTGTGGTGGTATGGTACAGTAATGTTTGCTAACCTAGGACTAGTATGTGTTTTAGTATGGTGCAGTAATGTTTGCTAACCTAGGAAAAGTAAGTGTGCTGGTATGGTGCAGTAATGTTTGCTAACCTAGGACCAGTAACTGTGCTGGTATGGTGCACTAATGTTTGCTAACCTAGGACCAGTAAGTGTGGGGGTATAGTACAGTAATGTTTGCTAACCTAGGACCAGTAAGTGTGCTGGTATGGTGCAGTAATGTTTGCTAACCTAGGTCCATTAAGTGTGGTGGTATAGTACAGTAATGTTTGCTAACCTAGGACCAGTAAGTGTGCTTGTATGGTGCAGTAATGTTTGCTAACCTAGGACCAGTAAGTGTGCTGGAATGGTACAGTAATGTTTGCTAACCTAGGACCAGTAAGTGTCGCGGTATGGTACAGTAATGTTTGCTAACCTAGGACCAGTAAGTGTTGTGGTATGGTGCAGTAATGTTTGCTTACCTAGGACCAGTAAGTGTGGTGGTATGGTACAGTAATGTTTGCTAACCTAGGACCAGTAAGTGTGGTGGTATGGTGCAGTAATGTTTGCTAACCTAGGACCAGTAAGTGTGCTGGTATGGTGCAGTAATGTTTGCTAACCTAGGACCAGTAAGTGTGCTGGTATGGTGCAGTAATGTTTGCTAACCTAGGACCAGTAAGTGTGCTGGTATGGTGCAGTAATGTTTGCTAACCTAGGACCAGTAAGTGTGGTGGTATGGTACAGTAATGTTTGCTAACCTATGACCAGTAAGTGTGGTGGTATGGTACAGTAATGTTTGCTAACCTAGGACTAGTAAGTGTGCTTGTATGGTGCAGTAATGTTTGCTAACCTAGGCCCAGTAAGTGTGCTGGTATGGTACAGTAATGTTTGCTAACCTAGGACTAGTAAGTGTGCTTGTATGGTGCAGTAATATTTGCTAACCTAGGACCAGTAAGTGTGGTAGTATGGTGCAGTAATGTTTGTTAACCTAGGACCAGTAAGTGTGCTGGTATGGTGCAGTAATGTTTGCTAACCTAGGACCAGTAAGTGTGCTGGTATTGTGCAGTAATGTTTGCTAACCAAGGACCAGTAAGTGTGGTAGTATGGTGAAGTAATGTTTGCTAACCTAGGACCAGTAAGTGTGGTGGTATGGTGCAGTAATGTTTGCTAACCTAGGACCAGTAAGTGTGCTGGTATGGTGCACTAATGTTTGCTAACCTAGGACCAGTAAGTGTGCTTGTATGGTGCAGTATTGTTTGCTAACCTAGGACCAGTAAGTGTGGTGGTATGGTGCAGTAATGTTTGCTAACCTAGAACCAGTAAATGTGGTGGTATGGTGCAATAATGTTTGCTAACCTAGGACAAGTAAGTGTGCTGGTATGGTGCAGTAATGTTTGCTAACCTAGGACCAGTAAGTGTGCTGGTATGGTGCAGTAATGTATGCTAACCTAGGACTAGTAAGTGTGCTGGTATGGTGCAGTCATGTTTGCTAACCTAGGACCTGTAAGTGTGCATGTATGGTGCAGTCATGTTTGCTAACCTAGTACCAGTAAGTGTGCTTGTATGGTGCAGTAATTTTGCTAACCTAGTTCCAGTAAGTGTGCTTGTATGGTGCAGTAATATTTGCTAACCTAGGACCAGTAAGTGTGGTGGTAAGGTGCAGTAATGTTTGATAACCTAGGACCAGTAAGTGTGCTGGTATGGTGCAATAATGTTTGCTAACCTAGGACTAGTAAGTGTGCTTGTATGGTGCAGTAATGTTTGCTAACCTAGGACCAGTAAGTGTGCTTGTATGGTGCAGTAATGTTTGCTAACCTAGGACCAGTAAGTGTGCTGGTATGGTGCAGTAATGTTTGCTAACTTAGGACCAGTAAGTGTGCTTGTATGGTGCTGTAATGTTTGCTAACCAAGGACCAGTAAGTTTGCTGGTATGGTGCAGTAATGTTTGCTAACCTAGGACCAGTAAGTGTGCTTGTATGGTGCAGTAATGTTTGCTAACCTAGGACCAGTAAGTGTGCTTGTATGGTGCAGTAATGTTTGCTAACCTAGGACCAGTAAGTGTGCTGGTATGGTGCAGTAATGTTTGCTAACCTAGGACCAGTAAGTGTGCTTGTATGGTGCAGTCATGTTTGCTAACCTAGGACCAGTAAGTGTGCATGTATGGTGCAGTCATGTTTGCTAACCTAGTACCAGTAAGTGTGCTTGTATGGTGCAGTAATTTTGCTAACCTAGGACCAGTAAGTGTTGTGGTATGGTGCAGTAATGTTTGCTTACCTAGGACCAGTAAGTGTGGTGGTATGGTACAGTAATGTTTGCTAACCTAGGACCAGTTAGTGTGGTGGTATGGTGCAGTAATGTTTGCTAACCTAGGACCAGTAAGTGTGCTGGTATGGTGCAGTAATGTTTGCTAACCTAGGACCAGTAAGTGTGCTGGTATGGTGCAGTAATGTTTGCTAACCTAGGACCAGTAAGTGTGCTGGTATGGTGCAGTAATGTTTGCTAACCTAGGACCAGTAAGTGTGGTGGTATGGTACAGTAATGTTTGCTAACCTAGGACCAGTAAGTGTGGTGGTATGGTACAGTAATGTTTGCTAACCTAGGACTAGTAAGTGTGCTTGTATGGTGCAGTAATGTTTGCTAACCTAGGCCCAGTAAGTGTGCTGGTATGGTACAGTAATGTTTGCTAACCTAGGACTAGTAAGTGTGCTTGTATGGTGCAGTAATATTTGCTAACCTAGGACCAGTAAGTGTGGTAGTATGGTGCAGTAATGTTTGTTAACCTAGGACCAGTAAGTGTGCTGGTATGGTGCAGTAATGTTTGCTAACCTAGGACCAGTAAGTGTGCTGGTATGGTGCACTAATGTTTGCTAACCTAGGACCAGAAAGTGTGCTTGTATGGTGCAATAATATTTGCTAACCTAGGACCAGCAAGTGTGCTTGTATGGTGCATTAATATTTGCTAATCTAGGACCAGCAAGTGTGCTTGTATTGTGCAGTAATGTTTGCTAACCTAGGACCAGTAAGTGTGGTAGTATGGTGAATTAATGTTTGCTAACCTAGGACCAGTAAGTGTGGTGGTATGGTGCAGTAATGTTTGCTAACCTAGGACCAGTAAGTGTGCTGGTATGGTGCACTAATGTTTGCTAACCTAGGACCAGTAAGTGTGCTTGTATGGTGCAGTATTGTTTGCTAACCTAGGACCAGTAAGTGTGGTGGTATGGTGCAGTAATGTTTGCTAACCTAGGACCAGTAAGTGTGGTGGTATGGTGCAATAATGTTTGCTAACCTAGGACAAGTAAGTGTGCTGGTATGGTGCAGTAATGTTTGCTAACCTAGGACCAGTAAGTGTGCTGGTATGGTGCAGTAATGTATGCTAACCTAGGACTAGTAAGTGTGCTGGTATGGTGCAGTCATGTTTGCTAACCTAGGACCTGTAAGTGTGCATGTATGGTGCAGTCATGTTTGCTAACCTAGTACCAGTAAGTTTGCTTGTATGGTGCAGTAATTTTGCTAACCTAGTTCCAGTAAGTGTGCTTGTATGGTGCAGTAATATTTGCTAACCTAGGACCAGTAAGTGTGGTGGTAAGGTGCAGTAATGTTTGCTAACCTAGGACCAGTAAGTGTGCTGGTATGGTGCAGTAATGTTTGCTAACCTAGGACTAGTAAGTGTGCTTGTATGGTGCAGTAATGTTTGCTAACCTAGGACCAGTAAGTGTGCTTGTATGGTGCAGTAATGTTTGCTAACCTAGGACCAGTAAGTGTGCTGGTATGGTGCAGTAATGTTTGCTAACTTAGGACCAGTAAGTGTGCTTGTATGGTGCTGTAATGTTTGCTAACCAAGGACCAGTAAGTTTGCTGGTATGGTGCAGTAATGTTTGCTAACCTAGGACCAGTAAGTGTGCTTGTATGGTGCAGTAATGTTTGCTAACCTAGGACCAGTAAGTGTGCTTGTATGGTGCAGTAATGTTTGCTAACCTAGTACCAGTAAGTGTGCTTGTATGGTGCAGGAATCTTTGCTAACCTAGGACCAGTAAGTGTGGTGGTATGGTGCAGTAATGTTTACTAACCTAGGACCAGTAAGTGTGCTTGTATGGTGCAGTAATGTTTGCTAACTTAGGACCAATAAGTGTGCTGGTATGGTGCAGTAATGTTTGCTAACCTAGGACCAGTAAGTGTGCTTGTATGGTGCAGTAATGTTTGCTAACCTAGGACGAGTAAGTGTGTTGGTATGGTGCAGTAATGTTTGCTAACCTAGGACCAGTAAGTGTGCTTGTATGGTGCATTAATGTTTGCTAACCTAGGACCAGTAAGTGTGCTTGTATGGTGCAGTAATGTTTGCTAACCTAGGACCAGTAAGTGTGCTTGTATGGTGCAGTCATGTTTGCTAACCTAGGACCAGTAAGTGTGCATGTATGGTGCAGTCATGCTTGCTAACCTAGTACCAGTAAGTGTGCTTGTATGGTGCAGTAATTTTGCTAACCTAGTACCAGTAAGTGTGCTTGTATGGTGCAGTAATGTTTGCTAATCTAGGACCAGTAAGTGTGGTGGTATGGTGCAGTAATGATTGCTAACCTAGGACCAGTAAGTGTGGTGGTATGGTGCAGTAATGTTTGCTAACCTAGGACCAGTAAGTGTGCTTGTATGGTGCTGTAATGTTTGCTAACCTAGGACCAGTAAGTGTGCTTGTATGGTGCAGTAATGTTCGCTAACCTGGGACCAGTAAGTGTGCTTGTATTGTGCAGTAATGTTTGCTAGCCTAGGACCAGTAAGTGTAGTGGTATGGTGCAGTAATGTTTGCTAACCTAGGACCAGTAAGTGTGCTTGTATGGTACAGTAATGTTTGCTAACCTAGGACCAGTAAGTGTGGTGGTATGGTACAGTAATGTTTGCTAACCTAGGACTAGTAAGTGTGCTAGTATGGTGCAGTAATGTTTGCTAACCTAGGAAAAGTAAGTGTGCTGGTATGGTGCAGTAATGTTTGCTCACCTAGGACCAGTAAGTGTGCTGGTATGGTGCACTAATGTTTGCTAACCTAGGACCAGTAAGTGTGGGGGTATAGTACAGTAATGTTTGCTAACCTAGGACCAGTAAGTGTGCTGGTATGGTGCAGTAATGTTTGCTAACCTAGGACCAGTAAGTGTGGTGGTATAGTACAGTAATGTTTGCTAACCTAGGACCAGTAAGTGTGCTTGTATGGTGCAGTAATGTTTGCTAACCTAGGACCAGTAAGTGTGCTGGTATGGTGCAGTAATGTTTGCTAACTTATGACCAGTAAGTGTGCTGGTATGGTGCAGTAATGTTTGCTAACCTAGGACCAGTAAGTGTCGTGGTATGGTGCAGTAATGTTTGCTAACCTAGGACCAGTAAGTGTGCTGGTATGGTGCAGTATTGTTTGCTAACCTAGGACCAGTAAGTGTGCTGGTATGGTGCAGTAATGTTTGCTAACCTAGGACCAGTAAGTGTGCTGGTATGGTGCAGTAATGTTTGCTAACCTAGGACCAGTAAGTGTGCTTGTATGGTGCTGTAATGTTCGCTAACCTAGGACCAGTAAGTGTGCTTGTTTTGTGCAGTAATGTTTGCTAACCTAGGACCAGTAAGTGTGGTGGTATGGTGCAGTAATGTTTGCTTACCTAGGACCAGTAAGTGTGCTTGTATGGTACAGTAATGTTTGCTAACCTAGGACCAGTAAGTGTGGTGGTATGGTACAGTAATGTTTGCTAACCTAGGACTAGTATGTGTTTTAGTATGGTGCAGTAATGTTTGCTAACCTAGGAAAAGTAAGTGTGCTGGTATGGTGCAGTAATGTTTGCTAACCTAGGACCAGTAACTGTGCTGGTATGGTGCACTAATGTTTGCTAACCTAGGACCAGTAAGTGTGGGGGTATAGTACAGTAATGTTTGCTAACCTAGGACCAGTAAGTGTGCTGGTATGGTGCAGTAATGTTTGCTAACCTAGGTCCATTAAGTGTGGTGGTATAGTACAGTAATGTTTGCTAACCTAGGACTAGTATGTGTTTTAGTATGGTGCAGTAATGTTTGCTAACCTAGGACCAGTAACTGTGCTGGTATGGTGCACTAATGTTTGCTAACCTAGGACCAGTAAGTGTGGGGGTATAGTACAGTAATGTTTGCTAACCTAGGACCAGTAAGTGTGCTTGTATGGTGCAGTAATGTTTGCTAACCTAGGACCAGTAAGTGTGCTGGAATGGTACAGTAATGTTTGCTAACCTAGGACCAGTAAGTGTCGTGGTATGGTACAGTAATGTTTGCTAACCTAGGACCAGTAAGTGTTGTGGTATGGTGCAGTAATGTTTGCTTACCTAGGACCAGTAAGTGGTGTGGTATGGTACAGTAATGTTTGCTAACCTAGGACCAGTAAGTGTGGTGGTATGGTGCAGTAATGTTTGCTAACCTAGGACCAGTAAGTGTGCTGGTATGGTGCAGTAATGTTTGCTAACCTAGGACCAGTAAGTGTGCTGGTATGGTGCAGTAATGTTTGCTAACCTAGGACCAGTAAGTGTGCTGGTATGGTGCAGTAATGTTTGCTAACCTAGGACCAGTAAGTGTGGTGGTATGGTACAGTAATGTTTGCTAACCTATGACTAGTAAGTGTGGTGGTATGGTACAGTAATGTTTGCTAACCTAGGACTAGTAAGTGTGCTTGTATGGTGCAGTAATGTTTGCTAACCTAGGCCCAGTAAGTGTGCTGGTATGGTACAGTAATGTTTGCTAACCTAGGACTAGTAAGTGTGCTTGTATGGTGCAGTAATATTTGCTAACCTAGGACCAGTAAGTGTGGTAGTATGGTGCAGTAATGTTTGTTAACCTAGGACCAGTAAGTGTGCTGGTATGGTGCAGTAATGTTTGCTAACCTAGGACCAGTAAGTGTGCTGGTATTGTGCAGTAATGTTTGCTAACCTAGGACCAGTAAGTGTGGTAGTATGGTGAAGTAATGTTTGCTAACCTAGGACCAGTAAGTGTGGTGGTATGGTGCAGTAATGTTTGCTAACCTAGGACCAGTAAGTGTGCTGGTATGGTGCACTAATGTTTGCTAACCTAGGACCAGTAAGTGTGCTTGTATGGTGCAGTATTGTTTGCTAACCTAGGACCAGTAAGTGTGGTGGTATGGTGCAGTAATGTTTGCTAACCTAGGACCAGTAAGTGTGGTGGTATGGTGCAATAATGTTTGCTAACCTAGGACAAGTAAGTGTGCTGGTATGGTGCAGTAATGTTTGCTAACCTAGGACCAGTAAGTGTGCTGATATGGTGCAGTAATGTATGCTAACCGAGGACTAGTAAGTGTGCTGGTATGGTGCAGTCATGTTTGCTAACCTAGGACCTGTAAGTGTGCTGGTATGGTGCAGTAATGTTTGCTAACCTAGGACCAGTAAGTGTGCTGGTATGGTGCAGTAATGTTTGCTAACCTAGGACCAGTAAGTGTGCTGGTATGGTGCAGTAATGTTTGCTAACCTAGGACCAGTAAGTGTGCTTGTATGGTGCTGTAATGTTCGCTAACCTAGGACTAGTAAGTGTGCTTGTATTGTGCAGTAATGTTTGCTAACCTAGGACCAGTAAGTGTGGTGGTATGGTGCAGTAATGTTTGCTTACCTAGGACCAGTAAGTGTGCTTGTATGGTACAGTAATGTTTGCTAACCTAGGACCAGTAAGTGTGGTGGTATGGTACAGTAATGTTTGCTAACCTAGGACTAGTATGTGTTTTAGTATGGTGCAGTAATGTTTGCTAACCTAGGAAAAGTAAGTGTGCTGGTATGGTGCAGTAATGTTTGCTAACCTAGGACCAGTAACTGTGCTGGTATGGTGCACTAATGTTTGCTAACCTAGGACCAGTAAGTGTGGGGGTATAGTACAGTAATGTTTGCTAACCTAGGACCAGTAAGTGTGCTGGTATGGTGCAGTAATGTTTGCTAACCTAGGTCCATTAAGTGTGGTGGTATAGTACAGTAATGTTTGCTAACCTAGGACCAGTAAGTGTGCTTGTATGGTGCAGTAATGTTTGCTAACCTAGGACCAGTAAGTGTGCTGGAATGGTACAGTAATGTTTGCTAACCTAGGACCAGTAAGTGTCGTGGTATGGTACAGTAATGTTTGCTAACCTAGGACCAGTAAGTGTTGTGGTATGGTGCAGTAATGTTTGCTTACCTAGGACCAGTAAGTGTGGTGGTATGGTACAGTAATGTTTGCTAACCTAGGACCAGTAAGTGTGGTGGTATGGTGCAGTAATGTTTGCTAACCTAGGACCAGTAAGTGTGCTGGTATGGTGCAGTAATGTTTGCTAACCTAGGACCAGTAAGTGTGCTGGTATGGTGCAGTAATGTTTGCTAACCTAGGACCAGTAAGTGTGCTGGTATGGTGCAGTAATGTTTGCTAACCTAGGACCAGTAAGTGTGGTGGTATGGTACAGTAATGTTTGCTAACCTATGACCAGTAAGTGTGGTGGTATGGTACAGTAATGTTTGCTAACCTAGGACTAGTAAGTGTGCTTGTATGGTGCAGTAATGTTTGCTAACCTAGGCCCAGTAAGTGTGCTGGTATGGTACAGTAATGTTTGCTAACCTAGGACTAGTAAGTGTGCTTGTATGGTGCAGTAATATTTGCTAACCTAGGACCAGTAAGTGTGGTAGTATGGTGCAGTAATGTTTGTTAACCTACGACCAGTAAGTGTGCTGGTATGGTGCAGTAATGTTTGCTAACCTAGGACCAGTAAGTGTGCTGGTATTGTGCAGTAATGTTTGCTAACCAAGGACCAGTAAGTGTGGTAGTATGGTGAAGTAATGTTTGCTAACCTAGGACCAGTAAGTGTGGTGGTATGGTGCAGTAATGTTTGCTAACCTAGGACCAGTAAGTGTGCTGGTATGGTGCACTAATGTTTGCTAACCTAGGACCAGTAAGTGTGCTTGTATGGTACAGTAATGTTTGCTAACCTAGGACTAGTATGTGTTTTAGTATGGTGCAGTAATGTTTGCTAACCTAGGAAAAGTAAGTGTGCTGGTATGGTGCAGTAATGTTTGCTAACCTAGGACCAGTAACTGTGCTGGTATGGTGCACTAATGTTTGCTAACCTAGGACCAGTAAGTGTGGGGGTATAGTACAGTAATGTTTGCTCACCTAGGACCAGTAAGTGTGCTGGTATGGTGCAGTAATGTTTGCTAACCTAGGTCCATTAAGTGTGGTGGTATAGTACAGTAATGTTTGCTAACCTAGGACCAGTAAGTGTGCTTGTATGGTGCAGTAATGTTTGCTAACCTAGGACCAGTAAGTGTGCTGGAATGGTACAGTAATGTTTGCTAACCTAGGACCAGTAAGTGTCGTGGTATGGTACAGTAATGTTTGCTAACCTAGGACCAGTAAGTGTTGTGGTATGGTGCAGTAATGTTTGCTTACCTAGGACCAGTAAGTGTGGTGGTATGGTACAGTAATGTTTGCTAACCTAGGACCAGTAAGTGTGGTGGTATGGTGCAGTAATGTTTGCTAACCTAGGACCAGTAAGTGTGCTGGTATGGTGCAGTAATGTTTGCTAACCTAGGACCAGTAAGTGTGCTGGTATGGTGCAGTAATGTTTGCTAACCTAGGACCAGTAAGTGTGCTGGTATGGTGCAGTAATGTTTGCTAACCTAGGACCAGTAAGTGTGGTGGTATGGTACAGTAATGTTTGCTAACCTATGACCAGTAAGTGTGGTGGTATGGTACAGTAATGTTTGCTAACCTAGGACTAGTAAGTGTGCTTGTATGGTGCAGTAATGTTTGCTAACCTAGGCCCAGTAAGTGTGCTGGTATGGTACAGTAATGTTTGCTAACCTAGGACTAGTAAGTGTGCTTGTATGGTGCAGTAATATTTGCTAACCTAGGACCAGTAAGTGTGGTAGTATGGTGCAGTAATGTTTGTTAACCTAGGACCAGTAAGTGTGCTGGTATGGTGCAGTAATGTTTGCTAACCTAGGACCAGTAAGTGTGCTGGTATTGTGCAGTAATGTTTGCTAACCAAGGACCAGTAAGTGTGGTAGTATGGTGAAGTAATGTTTGCTAACCTAGGACCAGTAAGTGTGGTGGTATGGTGCAGTAATGTTTGCTAACCTAGGACCAGTAAGTGTGCTGGTATGGTGCACTAATGTTTGCTAACCTAGGACCAGTAAGTGTGCTTGTATGGTGCAGTATTGTTTGCTAACCTAGGACCAGTAAGTGTGGTGGTATGGTGCAATAATGTTTGCTAACCTAGGACAAGTAAGTGTGCTGGTATGGTGCAGTAATGTTTGCTAACCTAGGACCAGTAAGTGTGCTGGTATGGTGCAGTAATGTATGCTAACCTAGGACTAGTAAGTGTGCTGGTATGGTGCAGTCATGTTTGCTAACCTAGGACCTGTAAGTGTGCATGTATGGTGCAGTCATGTTTGCTAACCTAGTACCAGTAAGTGTGCTTGTATGGTGCAGTAATTTTGCTAACCTAGTTCCAGTAAGTGTGCTTGTATGGTGCAGTAATATTTGCTAACCTAGGACCAGTAAGTGTGGTGGTAAGGTGCAGTAATGTTTGATAACCTAGGACCAGTAAGTGTGCTGGTATGGTGCAATAATGTTTGCTAACCTAGGACTAGTAAGTGTGCTTGTATGGTGCAGTAATGTTTGCTAACCTAGGACCAGTAAGTGTGCTTGTATGGTGCAGTAATGTTTGCTAACCTAGGACCAGTAAGTGTGCTGGTATGGTGCAGTAATGTTTGCTAACTTAGGACCAGTAAGTGTGCTTGTATGGTGCTGTAATGTTTGCTAACCAAGGACCAGTAAGTTTGCTGGTATGGTGCAGTAATGTTTGCTAACCTAGGACCAGTAAGTGTGCTTGTATGGTGCAGTAATGTTTGCTAACCTAGGACCAGTAAGTGTGCTTGTATGGTGCAGTAATGTTTGCTAACCTAGGACCAGTAAGTGTGCTGGTATGGTGCAGTAATGTTTGCTAACCTAGGACCAGTAAGTGTGCTTGTATGGTGCAGTCATGTTTGCTAACCTAGGACCAGTAAGTGTGCATGTATGGTGCAGTCATGTTTGCTAACCTAGTACCAGTAAGTGTGCTTGTATGGTGCAGTAATTTTGCTAACCTAGGACCAGTAAGTGTTGTGGTATGGTGCAGTAATGTTTGCTTACCTAGGACCAGTAAGTGTGGTGGTATGGTACAGTAATGTTTGCTAACCTAGGACCAGTAAGTGTGGTGGTATGGTGCAGTAATGTTTGCTAACCTAGGACCAGTAAGTGTGCTGGTATGGTGCAGTAATGTTTGCTAACCTAGGACCAGTAAGTGTGCTGGTATGGTGCAGTAATGTTTGCTAACCTAGGACCAGTAAGTGTGCTGGTATGGTGCAGTAATGTTTGCTAACCTAGGACCAGTAAGTGTGGTGGTATGGTACAGTAATGTTTGCTAACCTAGGACCAGTAAGTGTGGTGGTATGGTACAGTAATGTTTGCTAACCTAGGACTAGTAAGTGTGCTTGTATGGTGCAGTAATGTTTGCTAACCTAGGCCCAGTAAGTGTGCTGGTATGGTACAGTAATGTTTGCTAACCTAGGACTAGTAAGTGTGCTTTTATGGTGCAGTAATATTTGCTAACCTAGGACCAGTAAGTGTGGTAGTATGGTGCAGTAATGTTTGTTAACCTAGGACCAGTAAGTGTGCTGGTATGGTGCAGTAATGTTTGCTAACCTAGGACCAGTAAGTGTGCTGGTATGGTGCACTAATGTTTGCTAACCTAGGACCAGAAAGTGTGCTTGTATGGTGCAATAATATTTGCTAACCTAGGACCAGCAAGTGTGCTTGTATGGTGCAGTAATATTTGCTAACCTAGGACCAGCAAGTGTGCTTGTATTGTGCAGTAATGTTTGCTAACCTAGGACCAGTAAGTGTGGTAGTATGGTGAATTAATGTTTGCTAACCTAGGACCAGTAAGTGTGGTGGTATGGTGCAGTAATGTTTGCTAACCTAGGACCAGTAAGTGTGCTGGTATGGTGCACTAATGTTTGCTAACCTAGGACCAGTAAGTGTGCTTGTATGGTGCAGTATTGTTTGCTAACCTAGGACCAGTAAGTGTGGTGGTATGGTGCAGTAATGTTTGCTAACCTAGGACCAGTAAGTGTGGTGGTATGGTGCAATAATGTTTGCTAACCTAGGACAAGTAAGTGTGCTGGTATGGTGCAGTAATGTTTGCTAACCTAGGACCAGTAAGTGTGCTGGTATGGTGCAGTAATGTATGCTAACCTAGGACTAGTAAGTGTGCTGGTATGGTGCAGTCATGTTTGCTAACCTAGGACCTGTAAGTGTGCATGTATGGTGCAGTCATGTTTGCTAACCTAGTACCAGTAAGTTTGCTTGTATGGTGCAGTAATTTTGCTAACCTAGTTCCAGTAAGTGTGCTTGTATGGTGCAGTAATATTTGCTAACCTAGGACCAGTAAGTGTGGTGGTAAGGTGCAGTAATGTTTGCTAACCTAGGACCAGTAAGTGTGCTGGTATGGTGCAGTAATGTTTGCTAACCTAGGACTAGTAAGTGTGCTTGTATGGTGCAGTAATGTTTGCTAACCTAGGACCAGTAAGTGTGCTTGTATGGTGCAGTAATGTTTGCTAACCTAGGACCAGTAAGTGTGCTGGTATGGTGCAGTAATGTTTGCTAACTTAGGACCAGTAAGTGTGCTTGTATGGTGCTGTAATGTTTGCTAACCAAGGACCAGTAAGTTTGCTGGTATGGTGCAGTAATGTTTGCTAACCTAGGACCAGTAAGTGTGCTTGTATGGTGCAGTAATGTTTGCTAACCTAGGACCAGTAAGTGTGCTTGTATGGTGCAGTAATGTTTGCTAACCTAGTACCAGTAAGTGTGCTTGTATGGTGCAGGAATCTTTGCTAACCTAGGACCAGTAAGTGTGGTGGTATGGTGCAGTAATGTTTACTAACCTAGGACCAGTAAGTGTGCTTGTATGGTGCAGTAATGTTTGCTAACTTAGGACCAATAAGTGTGCTGGTATGGTGCAGTAATGTTTGCTAACCTAGGACCAGTAAGTGTGCTTGTATGGTGCAGTAATGTTTGCTAACCTAGGACGAGTAAGTGTGTTGGTATGGTGCAGTAATGTTTGCTAACCTAGGACCAGTAAGTGTGCTTGTATGGTGCATTAATGTTTGCTAACCTAGGACCAGTAAGTGTGCTTGTATGGTGCAGTAATGTTTGCTAACCTAGGACCAGTAAGTGTGCTTGTATGGTGCAGTCATGTTTGCTAACCTAGGACCAGTAAGTGTGCATGTATGGTGCAGTCATGCTTGCTAACCTAGTACCAGTAAGTGTGCTTGTATGGTGCAGTAATTTTGCTAACCTAGTACCAGTAAGTGTGCTTGTATGGTGCAGTAATGTTTGCTAATCTAGGACCAGTAAGTGTGGTGGTATGGTGCAGTAATGTTTGCTAACCTAGGACCAGTAAGTGTGGTGGTATGGTGCAGTAATGTTTGCTAACCTAGGACCAGTAAGTGTGCTTGTATGGTGCTGTAATGTTTGCTAACCTAGGACCAGTAAGTGTGCTTGTATGGTGCAGTAATGTTCGCTAACCTGGGACCAGTAAGTGTGCTTGTATTGTGCAGTAATGTTTGCTAGCCTAGGACCAGTAAGTGTAGTGGTATGGTGCAGTAATGTTTGCTAACCTAGGACCAGTAAGTGTGCTTGTATGGTACAGTAATGTTTGCTAACCTAGGACCAGTAAGTGTGGTGGTATGGTACAGTAATGTTTGCTAACCTAGGACTAGTAAGTGTGCTAGTATGGTGCAGTAATGTTTGCTAACCTAGGAAAAGTAAGTGTGCTGGTATGGTGCAGTAATGTTTGCTCACCTAGGACCAGTAAGTGTGCTTGTATGGTGCACTAATGTTTGCTAACCTAGGACCAGTAAGTGTGGGGGTATAGTACAGTAATGTTTGCTAACCTAGGACCAGTAAGTGTGCTGGTATGGTGCAGTAATGTTTGCTAACCTAGGACCAGTAAGTGTGGTGGTATAGTACAGTAATGTTTGCTAACCTAGGACCAGTAAGTGTGCTTGTATGGTGCAGTAATGTTTGCTAACCTAGGACCAGTAAGTGTGCTGGTATGGTGCAGTAATGTTTGCTAACTTATGACCAGTAAGTGTGCTGGTATGGTGCAGTAATGTTTGCTAACCTAGGACCAGTAAGTGTCGTGGTATGGTGCAGTAATGTTTGCTTACCTAGGACCAGTAAGTGTGGTGGTATGGTACAGTAATGTTTGCTAACCTAGGACCAGTAAGTGTGGTGGTATGGTGCAGTAATGTTTGCTAACCTAGGACCAGTAAGTGTGCTGGTATGGTGCAGTAATGTTTGCTAACCTAGGACCAGTAAGTGTGCTGGTATGGTGCAGTCATGTTTGCTAACCTAGGACCAGTAAGTGTGCTGGTATGGTGCAGTAATGTTTGCTAACCTAGGACCAGTAAGTGTGGTGGTATGGTACAGTAATGTTTGCTAACCTAGGACCAGTAAGTGTGGCTGGTATGGTACAGTAATGTTTGCTAACCTAGGACTAGTAAGTGTGCTTGTATGGTGCAGTAATGTTTGCTAACCTAGGACCAGTAAGTGTGCTGGTATGGTACAGTAATGTTTGCTAACCTAGGACTAGTAAGTGTGCTTGTATGCTGCAGTAATGTTTGCTAACCTAGGACCAGACTGTGTGGTGGTATGGTGCAGTAATGTTTGCTAACCTAGGACCAGTAAGTGTGCTGGTATGGTGCAGTAATGTTTGCTAACCTAGGACCAGTAAGTGTGGTGGTATAGTACAGTAATGTTTGCTAACCTAGGACCAGTAAGTGTGCTTGTATGGTGCAGTAATGTTTGCTAACCTAGGACCAGTAAGTGTGCTGGTATGGTGCAGTAATGTTTGCTAACTTATGACCAGTAATTGTGCTGGTATGGTGCAGTAATGTTTGCTAACCTAGGACCAGTAAGTGTCGTGGTATGGTACAGTAATGTTTGCTAACCTAGGACCAGTAAGTGTGGTGGTATGGTGCAGTAATGTTTGCTTACCTAGGACCAGTAAGTGTGGTGGTATGGTGCACTAATGTTTGCTAACCTAGGACCAGTAAGTGTGCTTGTATGGTGCAATAATATTTGCTAACCTAGGACCAGCAAGTGTGCTTGTATTGTGCAGTAATATTTGCTAACCTAGGACCAGCAAGTGTGCTTGTATTGTGCAGTAATGTTTGCTCACCTAGGAACAGTAAGTGTGGTGGTATGGTGCAATAATGTTTGCTAACCTAGGACCAGTAAGTGTGCTGGTATGGTGCAGTAATGTTTGCTAACTTAGGACCCATAAGTGTGCTGGTATGGTGCAGTAATGTTTGCTATCCTAGGACCAGTAAGTGTGCTTGTATGGTGCAGTAATGTTTGCTAACCTAGGACCAGTAAGTGTGCTGGTATGGTGCAGTAATGATTGCTAACCTAGGACCAGTAAGTGTGCTGGTATGGTGCAGTAATGTTTGCTAACCTAGGACCAGTAAGTGTGCTGGTATGGTGCAGTAATGTTTGCTAACCTAGGACCTGTAAGTGTGCTTGTATGGTGCAGTCATGTTTGCTAACCTAGGACCAGTAAGTGTGCATGTGTGGTGCAGTCATGTTTGCTAACCTAGTACCAGTAAGTGTGCTTGTATGGTGCAGTAATTTTGCTAACCTAGTACCAGTAAGTGTGCTTGTATGGTGCAGTAATGTTTGCTAACTTAGGAGCAGTAAGTGTAGTGGTATGGTGCAGTAATGTTTGCTAACCTAGGACCAGTAAGTGTGCTGGTATGGTGCAATAATGTTTGCTAACCTAGGACAAGTAAGTGTGCTTGTATGGTGCAGTAATGTTTGCTAACCTAGGACCAGTAAGTGTGCTGGTATGGTGCAGTGATGCTTGCTAACCTAGGACCAGTAAGTGTGGTGGTATGGTACAGTAATGTTTGCTAACCTAGCACCAGTATGTGTGGTGGTATGGTACAGTAATGTTTGCTAACCTAGGACCAGTAAGTGTTGTGGTATGGTGCAGTAATGTTTGCTTACCTAGGACCAGTAAGTGTGGTGGTATGGTACAGTAATGTTTGCTAACCTAGGACCAGTAAGTGTGCTTGTATGGTGCAGTAATGTTTGCTAACCTAGGACCAGTAAGTGTGCTTTTATGGTGCAGTAATGTTTGCTAACCTAGGACCAGTAAGTGTGCTGGTATGGTGCAGTAATGTTTGCTAACCTAGGACCAGTAAGTGTGCTTGTATGGTGCAGTCATGTTTGCTAACCTAGGACCAGTAAGTGTGCATGTATGGTGCAGTCATGTTTGCTAAGCTAGTACCAGTAAGTGTGCTTGTATGGTGCAGTAATTTTGCTAACCTAGGACCAGTAAGTGTTGTGGTATGGTGCAGTAATGTTTGCTTACCTAGGACCAGTAAGTGTGGTGGTATGGTACAGTAATGTTTGCTAACCTAGGACCAGTAAGTGTGGTGGTATGGTGCAGTAATGTTTGCTAACCTAGGACCAGTAAGTGTGCTGGTATGGTGCAGTAATGTTTGCTAACCTAGGACCAGTAAGTGTGCTGGTATGGTGCAGTAATGTTTGCTAACCTAGGACCAGTAAGTGTGCTGGTATGGTGCAGTAATGTTTGCTAACCTAGGACCAGTAAGTGTGGTGGTATCGTACAGTAATGTTTGCTAACCTAGGACCAGTAAGTGTGGTGGTATGGTACAGTAATGTTTGCTAACCTAGGACTAGTAAGTGTGCTTGTATGGTGCAGTAATGTTTGCTAACCTAGGCCCAGTAAGTGTGCTGGTATGGTACAGTAATGTTTGCTAACCTAGGACTAGTAAGTGTGCTTGTATGGTGCAGTAATATTTGCTAACCTAGGACCAGTAAGTGTGGTAGTATGGTGCAGTAATGTTTGTTAACCTAGGACCAGTAAATGTGCTGGTATGGTGCAGTAATGTTTGCTAACCTAGGACCAGTAAGTGTGCTGGTATGGTGCACTAATGTTTGCTAACCTAGGACCAGAAAGTGTGCTTGTATGGTGCAATAATATTTTGCTAACCTAGGACCAGCAAGTGTGCTTGTATGGTGCAGTAATGTTTGCTAACCTAGGACCTGTAAGTGTGCTTGTATGGTGCAGTCATGTTTGCTAACCTAGGACCAGTAAGTGTGCATGTATGGTGCAGTCATGTTTGCTAACCTAGTACCAGTAAGTGTGCTTGTATGGTGCAGTAATTTTGCTAACCTAGGACCAGTAAGTGTTGTGGTATGGTGCAGTAATGTTTGCTTACCTAGGACCAGTAAGTGTGGTGGTATGGTACAGTAATGTTTGCTAACCTAGGACCAGTAAGTGTGGTGGTATGGTGCAGTAATGTTTGCTAACCTAGGACCAGTAAGTGTGCTGGTATGGTGCAGTAATGTTTGCTAACCTAGGACCAGTAAGTGTGCTGGTATGGTGCACTAATGTTTGCTAACCTAGGACCAGAAAGTGTGCTTGTATGGTGCAATAATATTTTGCTAACCTAGGACCAGTAAGTGTGCTGGTATGGTGCAGTAATGTTTGCTAACCTAGGACCTGTAAGTGTGCTTGTATGGTGCAGTCATGTTTGCTAACCTAGGACCAGTAAGTGTGCATGTGTGGTGCAGTCATGTTTGCTAACCTAGTACCAGTAAGTGTGCTTGTATGGTGCAGTAATTTTGCTAACCTAGTACCAGTAAGTGTGCTTGTATGGTGCAGTAATGTTTGCTAACTTAGGACCAGTAAGTGTGGTGGTATGGTGCAGTAATGTTTGCTAACCTAGGACCAGTAAGTGTGCTGGTATGGTGCAATAATGTTTGCTAACCTAGGACAAGTAAGTGTGCTTGTATGGTGCAGTAATGTTTGCTAACCTAGGACCAGTAAGTGTGCTGGTATGGTGCAGTGATGCTTGCTAACCTAGGACCAGTAAGTGTGGTGGTATGGTACAGTAATGTTTGCTAACCTAGCACCAGTATGTGTGGTGGTATGGTACAGTAATGTTTGCTAACCTAGGACCAGTAAGTGTTGTGGTATGGTGCAGTAATGTTTGCTTACCTAGGACCAGTAAGTGTGGTGGTATGGTACAGTAATGTTTGCTAACCTAGGACCAGTAAGTGTGCTTGTATGGTGCAGTAATGTTTGCTAACCTAGGACCAGTAAGTGTGCTTTTATGGTGCAGTAATGTTTGCTAACCTAGGACCAGTAAGTGTGCTGGTATGGTGCAGTAATGTTTGCTAACCTAGGACCAGTAAGTGTGCTTGTATGGTGCAGTCATGTTTGCTAACCTAGGACCAGTAAGTGTGCATGTATGGTGCAGTCATGTTTGCTAACCTAGTACCAGAAAGTGTGCTTGTATGGTGCAGTAATTTTGCTAACCTAGGACCAGTAAGTGTTGTGGTATGGTGCAGTAATGTTTGCTTACCTAGGACCAGTAAGTGTGGTGGTATGGTACAGTAATGTTTGCTAACCTAGGACCAGTAAGTGTGGTGGTATGGTGCAGTAATGTTTGCTAACCTAGGACCAGTAAGTGTGCTGGTATGGTGCAGTAATGTTTGCTAACCTAGGACCAGTAAGTGTGCTGGTATGGTGCAGTAATGTTTGCTAACCTAGGACCAGTAAGTGTGCTGGTATGGTGCAGTAATGTTTGCTAACCTAGGACCAGTAAGTGTGGTGGTATGGTACAGTAATATTTGCTAACCTAGGACCAGTAAGTGTGGTGGTATGGTACAGTAATGTTTGCTAACCTAGGACTAGTAAGTGTGCTTGTATGGTGCAGTAATGTTTGCTAACCTAGGCCCAGTAAGTGTGCTGGTATGGTACAGTAATGTTTGCTAACCTAGGACTAGTAAGTGTGCTTGTATGGTGCAGTAATATTTGCTAACCTAGGACCAGTAAGTGTGGTAGTATGGTGCAGTAATGTTTGTTACCCTAGGACCAGTAAGTGTGATGGTATGGTGCAGTAATGTTTGCTAACCTAGGACCAGTAAGTGTGCTGGTATGGTGCACTAATGTTTGCTAACCTAGGACCAGAAAGTGTGCTTGTATGTTGCAATAATATTTTGCTAACCTAGGACCAGCAAGTGTGCTTGTATGGTGCAGTAATATTTGCTAACCTAGGACCAGCAAGTGTGCTTGTATTGTGCAGTAATGTTTGCTAACCTAGGACCAGTAAGTGTGGTAGTATGGTGAAGTAATGTTTGCTAACCTAGGACCAGTAAGTGTGGTGGTATGGTGCAGTAATGTTTGCTAACCTAGGACCAGTAAGTGTGCTGGTATGGTGCACTAGTGTTTGCTAACCTAGGACCAGTAAGTGTGCTTGTATGGTGCAGTATTGTTTGCTAACCTAGGACCAGTAAGTGTGGTGGTATGGTGCAGTAATGTTTGCTAACCTAGGACCAGTAAGTGTGGTGGTATGGTGCAATAATGTTTGCTAACCTAGGACAAGTAAGTGTGCTGGTATGGTGCAGTAATGTTTGCTAACCTAGGACCAGTAAGTGTGCTGGTATGGTGCAGTAATGTATGCTAACCTAGGACTAGTAAGTGTGCTGGTATGGTGCAGTCATGTTTGCTAACCTAGGACCTGTAAGTGTGCATGTATGGTGCAGTCATGTTTGCTAACCTAGTACCAGTAAGTTTGCTTGTATGGTGCAGTAATTTTGCTAACCTAGTTCCAGTAAGTGTGCTTGTATGGTGCAGTAATATTTGCTAACCTAGGACCAGTAAGTGTGGTGGTAAGGTGCAGTAATGTTTGCTAACCTAGGACCAGAAAGTGTGCTGGTATGGTGCAGTAATGTTTGCTAACCTAGGACTAGTAAGTGTGCTTGTATGGTGCAGTAATGTTTGCTAACCTAGGACCAGTAAGTGTGCTTGTATGGTGCAGTAATGTTTGCTAACCTAGGACTAGTAATTGTGCTGGTATGGTGCAGTAATGTTTGCTAACTTAGGACCAGTAAGTGTGCTTGTATGGTGCTGTAATGTTTGCTAACCAAGGACCAGTAAGTTTGCTGGTATGGTGCAGTAATGTTTGCTAACCTAGGACCAGTAAGTGTGCTTGTATGGTGCAGTAATGTTTGCTAACCTAGGACCAGTAAGTGTGCTTGTATGGTGCAGTAATATTTGCTAACCTAGTACCAGTAAGTGTGCTTGTATGGTGCAGGAATCTTTGCTAACCTAGGACCAGTAAGTGTGGTGGTATGGTGCAGTAATGTTTACTAACCTAGGACCAGTAAGTGTGCTTGTATGGTGCAGTAATGTTTGCTAACTTAGGACCAATAAGTGTGCTGGTATGGTGCAGTAATGTTTGCTAACCTAGGACCAGTAAGTGTGCTTGTATGGTGCAGTAATGTTTGCTAACCTAGGACCAGTAAGTGTGTTGGTATGGTGCAGTAATGTTTGCTAACCTAGGACCAGTAAGTGTGCTTGTATGGTGCATTAATGTTTGCTAAGCTAGGACCAGTAAGTGTGCTTGTATGGTGCAGTAATGTTTGCTAACCTAGGACCAGTAAGTGTGCTTGTATGGTGCAGTCATGTTTGCTAACCTAGGACCAGTAAGTGTGCATGTATGGTGCAGTCATGCTTGCTAACCTAGTACCAGTAAGTGTGCTTGTATGGTGCAGTAATTTTGCTAACCTAGTACCAGTAAGTGTGCTTGTATGGTGCAGTAATGTTTGCTAATCTAGGACCAGTAAGTGTGGTGGTATGGTGCAGTAATGTTTGCTAACCTAGGACCAGTAAGTGTGGTGGTATGGTGCAGTAATGTTTGCTAACCTAGGACCAGTAAGTGTGCTTGTATGGTGCTGTAATGTTTGCTAACCTAGGACCAGTAAGTGTGCTTGTATGGTGCAGTAATGTTCGCTAACCTGGGACCAGTAAGTGTGCTTGTATTGTGCAGTAATGTTTGCTAGCCTAGGACCAGTAAGTGTAGTGGTATGGTGCAGTAATGTTTGCTAACCTAGGACCAGTAAGTGTGCTTGTATGGTACAGTAATGTTTGCTAACCTAGGACCAGTAAGTGTGGTGGTATGGTGCAGTAATGTTTGCTAACCTAGGACTAGTAAGTGTGCTAGTATGGTGCAGTAATGTTTGCTAACCTAGGAAAAGTAAGTGTGCTGGTATGGTGCAGTAATGTTTGCTCACCTAGGACCAGTAAGTGTGCTGGTATGGTGCACTAATGTTTGCTAACCTAGGACCAGTAAGTGTGGGGGTATAGTACAGTAATGTTTGCTAACCTAGGACCAGTAAGTGTGCTGGTATGGTGCAGTAATGTTTGCTAACCTAGGACCAGTAAGTGTGGTGGTATAGTACAGTAATGTTTGCTAACCTAGGACCAGTAAGTGTGCTTGTATGGTGCAGTAATGTTTGCTAACCTAGGACCAGTAAGTGTGCTGGTATGGTGCAGTAATGTTTGCTAACTTATGACCAGTAAGTGTGCTGGTATGGTGCAGTAATGTTTGCTAACCTAGGACCAGTAAGTGTCGTGGTATGGTGCAGTAATGTTTGCTTACCTAGGACCAGTAAGTGTGGTGGTATGGTACAGTAATGTTTGCTAACCTAGGACCAGTAAATGTGGTGGTATGGTACAGTAATTTTTGCTAACCTAGGACCAGTAAGTGTGCTGGTATGGTGCAGTAATGTTTGCTAACCTAGGACCAGTAAGTGTGCTGGTATGGTGCAGTAATGTTTGCTAACCTAGGACCAGTAAGTGTGCTGGTATGGTGCAGTAATGTTTGCTAACCTAGGACCAGTAAGTGTGGTGGTATGGTACAGTAATGTTTGCTAACCTAGGACCAGTAAGTGTGGCTGGTATGGTACAGTAATGTTTGCTAACCTAGGACTAGTAAGTGTGCTTGTATGGTGCAGTAATGTTTGCAAACCTAGGACCAGTAAGTGTGCTGGTATGCTACAGTAATGTTTGCTAACCTAGGACTAGTAAGTGTGCTTGTATGGTGCAGTAATGTTTGCTAACCTAGGACCAGACTGTGTGGTGGTATGGTGCAGTAATGTTTGCTAACCTAGGACCAGTAAGTGTGCTGGTATGGTGCAGTAATGTTTGCTAACCTAGGACCAGTAAGTGTGGTGGTATAGTACAGTAATGTTTGCTAACCTAGGACCAGTAAGTGTGCTTGTATGGTGCAGTAATGTTTGCTAACCTAGGACCAGTAAGTGTGCTGGTATGGTGCAGTAATGTTTGCTAACTTATGACCAGTAATTGTGCTGGTATGGTGCAGTTATGTTTGCTAACCTAGGACCAGTAAGTGTCATGGTATGGTACAGTAATGTTTGCTAACCTAGGACCAGTAAGTGTGGTGGTATGGTGCAGTAATGTTTGCTTACCTAGGACCAGTAAGTGTGGTGCTATGGTGCACTAATGTTTGCTAACCTAGGACCAGTAAGTGTGCTTGTATGGTGCAATAATATTTGCTAACCTAGGACCAGCAAGTGTGCTTGTATTGTGCAGTAATATTTGCTAACTTAGGACCAGCAAGTGTGCTTGTATTGTGCAGTAATGTTTGCTCACCTAGGAACAGTAAGTGTGGTGGTATGGTGCAATAATGTTTGCTAACCTAGGACCAGTAAGTGTGCTGGTTTGGTGCAGTAATGTTTGCTAACTTAGGACCCATAAGTGTGCTGGTATGGTGCAGTAATGTTTGCTATCCTAGGACCAGTAAGTGTGCTTGTATGGTGCAGTAATGTTTGCTAACCTAGGACCAGTAAGTGTGCTGGTATGGTGCAGTAATGTTTGCTAACCTAGGACCAGTAAGTGTGCTGGTATGGTGCAGTAATGTTTGCTAACCTAGGACCAGTAAGTGTGCTGGTATGGTGCAGTAATGTTTGCTAACCTAGGACCTGTAAGTGTGCTTGTATGGTGCAGTCATGTTTGCTAACCTAGGACCAGTAAGTGTGCATGTGTGGTGCAGTCATGTTTGCTAACCTAGTACCAGTAAGTGTGCTTGTATGGTGCAGTAATTTTGCTAACCTAGTACCAGTAAGTGTGCTTGTATGGTGCAGTAATGTTTGCTAACTTAGGACCAGTAAGTGTGGTGGTATGGTGCAGTAATGTTTGCTAACCTAGGACCAGTAAGTGTGCTGGTATGGTGCAATAATGTTTGCTAACCTAGGACAAGTAAGTGTGCTTGTATGGTGCAGTAATGTTTGCTAACCTAGGACCAGTAAGTGTGCTGGTATGGTGCAGTGATGCTTGCTAACCTAGGACCAGTAAGTGTGGTGGTATGGTACAGTAATGTTTGCTAACCTAGCACCAGTATGTGTGGTGGTATGGTACAGTAATGTTTGCTAACCTAGGACCAGTAAGTGTTGTGGTATGGTGCAGTAATGTTTGCTTACCTAGGACCAGTAAGTGTGGTGGTATGGTACAGTAATGTTTGCTAACCTAGGACCAGTAAGTGTGGTGGTATGGTGCAGTAATGTTTGCTAACCTAGGACCAGTAAGTGTGCTGGTATAGTGCAGTAATGTTTGCTAACCTAGGACCAGTAAGTGTGCTGGTATGGTGCAGTAATGTTTGCTAACCTAGGACCAGTAAGTGTGCTGGTATGGTGCAGTAATGTTTGCTAACCTAGGACCAGTAAGTGTGGTGGTATGGTACAGTAATGTTTGCTAACCAAGGACCAGTAAGTGTGGTGGTATGGTACAGTAATGTTTGCTAACCTAGGACTAGTAAGTGTGCTTGTATGGTGCAGTAATGTTTGCTAACCTAGGCCCAGTAAGTGTGCTGGTATGGTACAGTAATGTTTGCTAACCTAGGACTAGTAAGTGTGCTTGTATGGTGCAGTAATATTTGCTAACCTAGGACCAGTAAGTGTGGTAGTATGGTGCAGTAATGTTTGTTAACCTAGGACCAGTAAGTGTGCTGGTATGGTGCAGTAATGTTTGCTAACCTAGGACCAGTAAGTGTGCTGGTATGGTGCACTAATGTTTGCTAACCTAGGACCAGAAAGTGTGCTTGTATGGTGCAATAATATTTGCTAACCTAGGACCAGCAAGTGTGCTTGTATGGTGCAGTAATATTTGCTAACCTAGGACCAGCAAGTGTGCTTGTATTGTGCAGTAATGTTTGCTAACCTAGGACCAGTAAGTGTGGTAGTATGGTGAAGTAATGTTTGCTAACCTAGGACCAGTAAGTGTGGTGGTATGGTGCAGTAATGTTTGCTAACCTAGGACCAGTAAGTGTGCTGGTATGGTGCACTAATGTTTGCTAACCTAGGACCAGTAAGTGTGCTTGTATGGTGCAGTATTGTTTGCTAACCTAGGACCAGTAAGTGTGGTGGTATGGTGCAGTAATGTTTGCTAACCTAGGACCAGTAAGTGTGGTGGTATGGTGCAATAATGTTTGCTAACCTAGGACAAGTAAGTGTGCTGGTATGGTGCAGTAATGTTTGCTAACCTAGGACCAGTAAGTGTGCTGGTATGGTGCAGTAATGTATGCTAACCTAGGACTAGTAAGTGTGCTGGTATGGTGCAGTCATGTTTGCTAACCTAGGACCTGTAAGTGTGCATGTATGGTGCAGTCATGTTTGCTAACCTAGTACCAGTAAGTGTGCTTGTATGGTGCAGTAATTTTGCTAACCTAGTTCCAGTAAGTGTGCTTGTATGGTGCAGTAATATTTGCTAACCTAGGACCAGTAAGTGTGGTGGTAAGGTGCAGTAATGTTTGCTAACCTAGGACCAGTAAGTGTGCTGGTATGGTGCAATAATGTTTGCTAACCTAGGACTAGTAAGTGTGCTTGTATGGTGCAGTAATGTTTGCTAACCTAGGACCAGTAAGTGTGCTTGTATGGTGCAGTAATGTTTGCTAACCTAGGACCAGTAAGTGTGCTGGTATGGTGCAGTAATGTTTGCTAACTTAGGACCAGTAAGTGTGCTTGTATGGTGCTGTAATGTTTGCTAACCAAGGACCAGTAAGTATGCTGGTATGGTGCAGTAATGTTTGCTAACCTAGGACCAGTAAGTGTGCTTGTATGGTGCAGTAATGTTTGCTAACCTAGGACCAGTAAGTGTGCTTGTATGGTGCAGTAATGTTTGCTAACCTAGTACCAGTAAGTGTGCTTATATGGTGCAGGAATCTTTGCTAACCTAGGACCAGTAAGTGTGGTGGTATGGTGCAGTAATGTTTACTAACCTAGGACCAGTAAGTGTGCTTGTATGGTGCAGTAATGTTTGCTAACTTAGGACCAGTAAGTGTGCTGGTATGGTGCAGTAATGTTTGCTAACCTAGGACCAGTAAGTGTGCTTGTATGGTGCAGTAATGTTTGCTAACCTAGGACCTGTAAGTGTGTTGGTATGGTGCAGTAATGTTTGCTAACCTAGGACCAGTAAGTGCTTGTATGGTGCATTAATGTTTGCTAACCTAGGACCAGTAAGTGTGCTTGTATGGTGCAGTAATGTTTGCTAACCTAGGACCAGTAAGTGTGCTTGTATGGAGCAGTCATGTTTGCTAACCTAGGACCAGTAAGTGTGCATGTATGGTGCAGTCATGCTTGCTAACCTAGTACCAGTAAGTGTGCTTGTATGGTGCAGTAATTTTGCTAACCTAGTACCAGTAAGTGTGCTTGTATGGTGCAGTAATGTTTGCTAATCTAGGACCAGTAAGTGTGGTGGTATGGTGCAGTAATGTTTGCTAACCTAGGACCAGTAAGTGTGCTGGTATGGTGCAATCATGGTTGCTAACCTAGGACTAGTAAGTGTGCTTGTATGGTGCAGTAATGTTTGCTAACCTAGGACCAGTAAGTGTGCTTGTATGGTGCAGTAATGTTTGCTAACCTAGGACCAGTAAGTGTGCTGGTATGGTGCAGTAATATTTGCTAACCTAGGACCAGTAAGTGTGCTGGTATGGTGCAGTAATGTTTGCTAACTTAGGACCAGTAAGTGTGCTTGTATGGTGCTGTAATGTTTGCTAACCAAGGACCAGTAAGTTTGCTGGTATGGTGCAGTAATGTTTGCTAACCTAGGACCAGTAAGTGTGCTTGTATGGTGCAGTAATGTTTGCTAACCTAGGACCAGTAAGTGTGCTGGTATGGTGCAGTAATGTTTGCTAACCTAGTACCAGTAAGTGTGCTTGTATGGTGCAGTATTGTTTGCTAACCTAGGACCAGTAAGTGTGCTGGTATGGTGCAGTAATGTTTGCTAACCTAGAACCAGTAAGTGTGGTGGTATGGTACTGTAATGTTTGCTAACCTAGGACCAGTAAGTGTGGTGGTATGGTACAGTAATGTTTGCTAACCTAGGACTAGTAAGTGTGCTAGTATTGTGCAATAATGTTTGCTAACCTAGGAAAAGTAAGTGTGCTGGTATGGTGCAGTAATGTTTGCTAACCTAGGACCAGTAAGTGTGCTGGTATGGTGCTGTAATGTTTGCTAACTTAGGACCAGTAAGTGTGCTGGTATGGTGCAATGATGCTTGCTAACCTAGGACCAGGAAGTGTGGTGGTATGGTACAGTAATGTTTGCTAACCTAGGACCAGTAAGTGTGGTGGTATGGTGCAGTAATGTTTGCTAACCTAGGACCAGTAAGTGTGGTGGTATGGTGCAGTAATGTTTGCTAACCTAGGACCAGTAAGTGTGCTTGTATGGTGCTGTAATGTTTGCTAACCTAGGACCAGTAAGTGTGCTGATATGGTGCAGTAATGTTTGCTATCCTAGCACCAGTAAGTGTGCTGGTATGGTGCAGTAATGTTTGCTAACCTAGGACCAGTAAGTGTGCTGGTATGGTGCAGTAATGTTTGCTAACCTAGGACCAGTAAGTGTGCTGGTATGGTGCAGTAATGTTTGCTAACCTAGGACCAGTAAGTGTGCTGGTATGGTGCAGTAATGTTTGCTAACTTATGACCAGTAATTGTGCTGGTATGGTGCAGTAATGTTTGCTAACCTAGGACCAGTAAGTGTCATGGTATGGTACAGTAATGTTTGCTAACCTAGGACCAGTAAGTGTGGTGGTATGGTGCAGTAATGTTTGCTTACCTAGGACCAGTAAGTGTGGTGCTATGGTGCACTAATGTTTGCTAACCTAGGACCAGTAAGTGTGCTTGTATGGTGCAATAATATTTGCTAACCTAGGACCAGCAAGTGTGCTTGTATTGTGCAGTAATATTTGCTAACTTAGGACCAGCAAGTGTGCTTGTATTGTGCAGTAATGTTTGCTCACCTAGGAACAGTAAGTGTGGTGGTATGGTGCAATAATGTTTGCTAACCTAGGACCAGTAAGTGTGCTGGTTTGGTGCAGTAATGTTTGCTAACTTAGGACCCATAAGTGTGCTGGTATGGTGCAGTAATGTTTGCTATCCTAGGACCAGTAAGTGTGCTTGTATGGTGCAGTAATGTTTGCTAACCTAGGACCAGTAAGTGTGTTGGTATGGTGCAGTAATGTTTGCTAACCTAGGACCAGTAAGTGTGCTGGTATGGTGCAGTAATGTTTGCTAACCTAGGACCAGTAAGTGTGCTGGTATGGTGCAGTAATGTTTGCTAACCTAGGACCTGTAAGTGTGCTTGTATGGTGCAGTCATGTTTGCTAACCTAGGACCAGTAAGTGTGCATGTGTGGTGCAGTCATGTTTGCTAACCTAGTACCAGTAAGTGTGCTTGTATGGTGCAGTAATTTTGCTAACCTAGTACCAGTAAGTGTGCTTGTATGGTGCAGTAATGTTTGCTAACTTAGGACCAGTAAGTGTGGTGGTATGGTGCAGTAATGTTTGCTAACCTAGGACCAGTAAGTGTGCTGGTATGGTGCAATAATGTTTGCTAACCTAGGACAAGTAAGTGTGCTTGTATGGTGCAGTAATGTTTGCTAACCTAGGACCAGTAAGTGTGCTGGTATGGTGCAGTGATGCTTGCTAACCTAGGACCAGTAAGTGTGGTGGTATGGTACAGTAATGTTTGCTAACCTAGCACCAGTATGTGTGGTGGTATGGTGCAGTAATGTTTGCTAACCTAGGACCAGTAAGTGTTGTGGTATGGTGCAGTAATGTTTGCTTACCTAGGACCAGTAAGTGTGGTGGTATGGTACAGTAATGTTTGCTAACCTAGGACCAGTAAGTGTGGTGGTATGGTGCAGTAATGTTTGCTAACCTAGGACCAGTAAGTGTGCTGGTATAGTGCAGTAATGTTTGCTAACCTAGGACCAGTAAGTGTGCTGGTATGGTGCAGTAATGTTTGCTAACCTAGGACCAGTAAGTGTGCTGGTATGGTGCAGTAATGTTTGCTAACCTAGGACCAGTAAGTGTGGTGGTATGGTACAGTAATGTTTGCTAACCAAGGACCAGTAAGTGTGGTGGTATGGCACAGTAATGTTTGCTAACCTAGGACTAGTAAGTGTGCTTGTATGGTGCAGTAATGTTTGCTAACCTAGGCCCAGTAAGTGTGCTGGTATGGTACAGTAATGTTTGCTAACCTAGGACTAGTAAGTGTGCTTGTATGGTGCAGTAATATTTGCTAACCTAGGACCAGTAAGTGTGGTAGTATGGTGCAGTAATGTTTGTTAACCTAGGACCAGTAAGTGTGCTGGTATGGTGCAGTAATGTTTGCTAACCTAGGACCAGTAAGTGTGCTGGTATGGTGCACTAATGTTTGCTAACCTAGGACCAGAAAGTGTGCTTGTATGGTGCAATAATATTTGCTAACCTAGGACCAGCAAGTGTGCTTGTATGGTGCAGTAATATTTGCTAACCTAGGACCAGCAAGTGTGCTTGTATTGTGCAGTAATGTTTGCTAACCTAGGACCAGTAAGTGTGGTAGTATGGTGAAGTAATGTTTGCTAACCTAGGACCAGTAAGTGTGGTGGTATGGTGCAGTAATGTTTGCTAACCTAGGACCAGTAAATGTGCTGGTATGGTGCACTAATGTTTGCTAACCTAGGACCAGTAAGTGTGCTTGTATGGTGCAGTATTGTTTGCTAACCTAGGACCAGTAAGTGTGGTGGTATGGTGCAGTAATGTTTGCTAACCTAGGACCAGTAAGTGTGGTGGTATGGTGCAATAATGTTTGCTAACCTAGGACAAGTAAGTGTGCTGGTATGGTGCAGTAATGTTTGCTAACCTAGGACCAGTAAGTGTGCTGGTATGGTGCAGTAATGTATGCTAACCTAGGACTAGTAAGTGTGCTGGTATGGTGCAGTCATGTTTGCTAACCTAGGACCTGTAAGTGTGCATGTATGGTGCAGTCATGTTTGCTAACCTAGTACCAGTAAGTGTGCTTGTATGGTGCAGTAATTTTGCTAACCTAGTTCCAGTAAGTGTGCTTGTATGGTGCAGTAATATTTGCTAACCTAGGACCAGTAAGTGTGGTGGTAAGGTGCAGTAATGTTTGCTAACCTAGGACCAGTAAGTGTGCTGGTATGGTGCAATAATGTTTGCTAACCTAGGACTAGTAAGTGTGCTTGTATGGTGCAGTAATGTTTGCTAACCTAGGACCAGTAAGTGTGCTTGTATGGTGCAGTAATGTTTGCTAACCTAGGACCAGTAAGTGTGCTGGTATGGTGCAGTAATGTTTGCTAACTTAGGACCAGTAAGTGTGCTTGTATGGTGCTGTAATGTTTGCTAACCAAGGACCAGTAAGTATGCTGGTATGGTGCAGTAATGTTTGCTAACCTAGGACCAGTAAGTGTGCTTGTATGGTGCAGTAATGTTTGCTAACCTAGGACCAGTAAGTGTGCTTGTATGGTGCAGTAATGTTTGCTAACCTAGTACCAGTAAGTGTGCTTGTATGGTGCAGGAATCTTTGCTAACCTAGGACCAGTAAGTGTGGTGGTATGGTGCAGTAATGTTTACTAACCTAGGACCAGTAAGTGTGCTTGTATGGTGCAGTAATGTTTGCTAACTTAGGACCAGTAAGTGTGCTGGTATGGTGCAGTAATGTTTGCTAACCTAGGACCAGTAAGTGTGCTTGTATGGTGCAGTAATGTTTGCTAACCTAGGACCAGTAAGTGTGTTGGTATGGTGCAGTAATGTTTGCTAACCTAGGACCAGTAAGTGTGCTTGTATGGTGCATTAATGTTTGCTAACCTAGGACCAGTAAGTGTGCTTGTATGGTGCAGTAATGTTTGCTAACCTAGGACCAGTAAGTGTGCTTGTATGGAGCAGTCATGTTTGCTAACCTAGGACCAGGAAGTGTGCATGTATGGTGCAGTCATGCTTGCTAACCTAGTACCAGTAAGTGTGCTTGTATGGTGCAGTAATTTTGCTAACCTAGTACCAGTAAGTGTGCTTGTATGGTGCAGTAATGTTTGCTAATCTAGGACCAGTAAGTGTGGTGGTATGGTGCAGTAATGTTTGCTAACCTAGGACCAGTAAGTGTGCTGGTATGGTGCAATCATGGTTGCTAACCTAGGACTAGTAAGTGTGCTTGTATGGTGCAGTAATGTTTGCTAACCAAGGACCAGTAAGTTTGCTGGTATGGTGCAGTAATGTTTGCTAACCTAGGACCAGTAAGTGTGCTTGTATGGTGCAGTAATGTTTGCTAACCTAGGACCAGTAAGTGTGCTGGTATGGTGCAGTAATGTTTGCTAACCTAGTACCAGTAAGTGTGCTTGTATGGTGCAGTATTGTTTGCTAACCTAGGACCAGTAAGTGTGCTGGTATGGTGCAGTAATGTTTGCTAACCTAGAACCAGTAAGTGTGGTGGTATGGTACTGTAATGTTTGCTAACCTAGGACCAGTAAGTGTGGTGGTATGGTACAGTAATGTTTGCTAACCTAGGACTAGTAAGTGTGCTAGTATTGTGCAATAATGTTTGCTAACCTAGGAAAAGTAAGTGTGCTGGTATGGTGCAGTAATGTTTGCTAACCTAGGACCAGTAAGTGTGCTGGTATGGTGCTGTAATGTTTGCTAACTTAGGACCAGTAAGTGTGCTGGTATGGTGCAATGATGCTTGCTAACCTAGGCCCAGGAAGTGTGGTGGTATGGTACAGTAATGTTTGCTAACCTAGGACCAGTAAGTGTGGTGGTATGGTGCAGTAATGTTTGCTAACCTAGGACCAGTAAGTGTGGTGGTATGGTGCAGTAATGTTTGCTAACCTAGGACCAGTAAGTGTGCTTGTATGGTGCTGTAATGTTTGCTAACCTAGGACCAGTAAGTGTGCTGATATGGTGCAGTAATGTTTGCTATCCTAGCACCAGTAAGTGTGCTGGTATGGTGCAGTAATGTTTGCTAACCTAGGACCAGTAAGTGTGCTGGTATGGTGCAGTAATGTTTGCTAACCTAGGACCAGTAAGTGTGCTGGTATGGTGCAGTAATGTTTGCTAACCTAGGACCAGTAAGTGTGCTTGTATGGTGCAGTAATGTTCGCTAACCTGGGACCAGTAAGTGTGCTTGTATTGTGCAGTAATGTTTGCTAGCCTAGGACCAGTAAGTGTAGTGGTATGGTGCAGTAATGTTTGCTATCCTAGGACCAGTAAGTGTGCTTGTATGGTACAGTAATGTTTGCTAACCTAGGACCAGTAAGCGTGGTGGTATGGTACAGTAATGTTTGCTAACCTAGGACTAGTAAGTGTGCTAGTATGGTGCAGTAATGTTTGCTAACCTAGGAAAAGTAAGTGTGCTGGTATGGTGCAGTAATGTTTGCTCACCTAGGACCAGTAAGTGTGCTGGTATGGTGCACTAATGTTTGCTAACCTAGGACCAGTAAGTGTGGGGGTATAGTACAGTAATGTTTGCTAACCTAGGACCAGTAAGTGTGCTGGTATGGTGCAGTAATGTTTGCTAACCTAGGACCAGTAAGTGTGGTGGTATAGTACAGTAATGTTTGCTAACCTAGGACCAGTAAGTGTGCTTGTATGGTGCAGTAATGTTTGCTAACCTAGGACCATTAAGTGTGCTGGTATGGTGCAGTAATGTTTGCTAACTTATGACCAGTAAGTGTGCTGGTATGGTGCAGTAATGTTTGCTAACCTAGGACCAGTAAGTGTCGTGGTATGGTACAGTAATGTTTGCTAACCTAGGACCAGTAAGTGTGGTGGTATGGTGCAGTAATGTTTGCTAACCTAGGACCAGTAAGTGTGGTGGTATGGTGCAGTAATGTTTGCTAACCTAGGACCAGTAAGTGTGCTTGTATGGTGCTGTAATGTTTGCTAACCTAGGACCAGTAAGTGTGCTGATATGGTGCAGTAATGTTTGCTATCCTAGGACCAGTAAGTGTGCTGGTATGGTGCAGTAATGTTTGCTAACCTAGGACCAGTAAGTGTGCTGGTATGGTGCAGTAATGTTTGCTAACCTAGGACCAGTAAGTGTGCTGGTATGGTGCAGTAATGTTTGCTAACCTAGGACCAGTAAGTGTGCTTGTATGGTGCAGTAATGTTCGCTAACCTGGGACCAGTAAGTGTGCTTGTATTGTGCAGTAATGTTTGCTAGCCTAGGACCAGTAAGTGTAGTGGTATGGTGCAGTAATGTTTGCTAACCTAGGACCAGTAAGTGTGCTTGTATGGTACAGTAATGTTTGCTAACCTAGGACCAGTAAGTGTGGTGGTATGGTACAGTAATGTTTGCTAACCTAGGACTAGTAAGTGTGCTAGTATGGTGCAGTAATGTTTGCTAACCTAGGAAAAGTAAGTGTGCTGGTATGGTGCAGTAATGTTTGCTCAACTAGGACCAGTAAGTGTGCTGGTATGGTGCACTAATGTTTGCTAACCTAGGACCAGTAAGTGTGGGGGTATAGTACAGTAATGTTTGCTAACCTAGGACCAGTAAGTGTGCTGGTATGGTGCAGTAATGTTTGCTAACCTAGGACCAGTAAGTGTGGTGGTATAGTACAGTAATGTTTGCTAACCTAGGACCAGTAAGTGTGCTTGTATGGTGCAGTAATGTTTGCTAACCTAGGACCAGTAAGTGTGCTGGTATGGTGCAGTAATGTTTGCTAACTTATGACCAGTAAGTGTGCTGGTATGGTGCAGTAATGTTTGCTAACCTAGGACCAGTAAGTGTCGAGGTATGGTACAGTAATGTTTGCTAACCTAGGACCAGTAAGTGTGGTGGTATGGTGCAGTAATGTTTGCTTACCTAGGACCAGTAAGTGTGGTGGTATGGTACAGTAATGTTTGCTAACCTAGGACCAGTAAGTGTGGTGGTATGGTGCAGTAATGTTTGCTAACCTAGGACCAGTAAGTGTGCTGGTATGGTGCAGTAATGTTTGCTAACCTAGGACCAGTAAGTGTGCTGGTATGGTGCAGTAATGTTTGCTAACCTAGGACCAGTAAGTGTGCTGGTATGGTGCAGTAATGTTTGCTAACCTAGGACCAGTAAGTGTGGTGGTATGGTACAGTAATGTTTGCAAACCTAGGACCAGTAAGTGTGGCTGGTATGGTACAGTAATGTTTGCTAACCTAGGACTAGTAAGTGTGCTTGTATAGTGCAGTAATGTTTGCTAACCTAGGACCAGTAAGTGTGCTGGTATGGTACAGTAATGTTTGCTAACCTAGGACTAGTAAGTGTGCTTGTATGGTGCAGTAATGTTTGCTAACCTAGGACCAGACTGTGTGGTGGTATGGTGCAGTAATGTTTGCTAACCTAGGACCAGTAAGTGTGCTGGTATGGTGCAGTAATGTTTGCTAACCTAGGACCAGTAAGTGTGGTGGTATAGTACAGTAATGTTTGCTAACCTAGGACCAGTAAGTGTGCGTGTTTGGTGCAGTAATGTTTGCTAACCTAGGACCAGTAAGTGTGCTGGTATGGTGCAGTAATGTTTGCTAACTTATGACCAGTAAGTGTGCTGGTATGGTGCAGTAATGTTTGCTAACCTAGGACCAGTAAGTGTCGTGGTATGGTACAGTAATGTTTGCTAACCTAGGACCAGTAAGTGTGGTGGTATGGTGCAGTAATGTTTGCTTACCTAGGACCAGTAAGTGTGGTGGTATGGTACAGTAATGTTTGCTAACCTAGGACCAGTAAGTGTGGTGGTATGGTGCAGTAATGTTTGCTAACCTAGGACCAGTAAGTGTGCTGGTATGGTGCAGTAATGTTTGCTAACCTAGGACCAGTAAGTGTGCTGGTATGGTGCAGTAATGTTTGCTAACCTAGGACCAGTATGTGTGGTGGTATGGTACAGTAATGTTTGCTATCCTAGGACCAGTAAGTGTGCTGGTATGGTGCAGTAATGTTTGCTAACCTAGGACCAGAAAGTGTGCTGGTATGGTACAGTAATGTTTGCTAACCTAGGACCAGTAAGTGTGGTGGTATGGTACAGTAATGTTTGCTAACCTAGGACTAGTAAGTGTGCTAGTATTGTGCAATAATGTTTGCTAACCTAGTACCAGTAAGTGTGCTGGTATGGTGCAGTAATGTTTGCTAACCTAGGACCAGTAAGTGTGCTGGTATTGTGCAGTAATGTTTGCTAACCTAGGACCAGTAAGTGTGCTGGTATGGTGCACTAATGTTTGCTAACCTAGGACCAGTAAGTGTGCTTGTATGGTGCAATAATAGTTGCTAACCTAGGACCAGCAAGTGTGCTTGTATGGTGCAGTAATATTTGCTAACCTAGGACCAGCAAGTGTGCTTGTATTGTGCAGTAATGTTTGCTCACCTAGGAACAGTAAGTGTGGTGGTATGGTGCAATAATGTTTGCTAACCTAGGACAAGTAAGTGTGCTGGTATGGTGCAGTAATGTTTGCTAACCTAGGACCAGTATGTGTGCTGGTATGGTGCAGTAATGTTTGCTAACCTAGGACCAGTAAGTGTGCTGGTATGGTGCAGTAATGTTTGCTAACCTAGGACCAGTAAGTGTGCTGGTATGGTGCAGTAATGTTTGCTAACTTAGGACCAATAAGTGTGCTGGTATGGTGCAGTAATGTTTGCTAACCTAGGACCAGTAAGTGTGCTTGTATGGTGCAGTAATGTTTGCTAACCTAGGACCAGTAAGTGTGCTGGTATGGTGCAGTAATGTTTGCTAACCTAGGACCAGTAAGTGTGCTGGTATGGAGCAGTAATGTTTGCTAACCTAGGACCAGTATGTGTGCTGGTATGGTGCAGTAATGTTTGCTAACCTAGGACCTGTAAGTGTGCTTGTATGGTGCAGTCATGTTTGCTAACCTAGGACCAGTAAGTGTGCATGTGTGGTGCAGTCATGTTTGCTAACCTAGTACCAGTAAGTGTGCTTGTATGGTGCAGTAATTTTGCTAACCTAGTACCAGTAAGTGTGCTTGTATGGTGCAGTAATGTTTGCTAACTTAGGACCAGTAAGTGTGGTGGTATGGTGCAGTAATGTTTGCTAACCTAGGACCAGTAAGTGTGCTGGTATGGTGCAATAATGTTTGCTAACCTAGGACAAGTAAGTGTGCTTGTATGGTGCAGTAATGTTTGCTAACCTAGGACCAGTAAGTGTGCTGGTATGGTGCAGTGATGCTTGCTAACCTAGGACCAGTAAGTGTGGTGGTATGGTACAGTAAACTTTGCTAACCAAGCACCAGTATGTGTGGTGGTATGGTACAGTAATGTTTGCTAACCTAGGACCAGTAAGTGTGGTGGTATGGTGCAGTAATGTTTGCTAACCTAGGACCAGTAATTGTGCTTGTATTGTGCAGTAATGTTTGCTAACTTAGGACAAGTAAGTGTGCTGGTATGGTGCTGTAATGTTTGCTAACCTAGGACCAGTAAGTGTGCTGGTATGGTGCAGTAATGTTTGCTAACCTAGGACCAGTAAGTGTGCTGGTATGGTGCAGTAATGTTTGCTAACCTAGGACCAATAAGTGTGGTGGTATGGTGCAGTAATGTTTGCTAACCTAGGACCAGTAAGTGTGGTGGTATGGTGCAGTAATGTTTGCTAACCTAGGACCAGTAAGTGTGCTGGTATGGTGCAGTAATGTTTGCTAACCTAGGACCAGTAAGTGTGCTGGTATGGTGCAGTAATGTTTGCTAACCTAGGACCAGTAAGTGTGCTGGTATGGTGCAGTAATGTTTGCTAACCTAGGACCTGTAAGTGTGCTTGTATGGTGCAGTCATGTTTGCTAACCTAGGACCAGTAAGTGTGCATGTGTGGTGCAGTCATGTTTGCTAACCTAGTACCAGTAAGTGTGCTTGTATGGTGCAGTAATTTTGCTAACCTAGTACCAGTAAGTGTGCTTGTATGGTGCTGTAATGTTTGCTAACTTAGGACCAGTAAGTGTGCTGGTATGGTGCAGTGATGCTTGCTAACCTAGGACCAGGAAGTGTGGTGGTATGGTACAGTAATGTTTGCTAACCTAGGACCAGTAAGTGTGGTGGTATGGTGCAGTAATGTTTGCTAACCTAGGACCAGTAAGTGTGGTGGTATGGTGCAGTAATGTTTGCTAACCTAGGACCAGTAAGTGTGCTTGTATGGTGCTGTAATGTTTGCTAACCTAGGACCAGTAAGTGTGCTGATATGGTGCAGTAATGTTTGCTATCCTAGGACCAGTAAGTGTGCTGGTATGGTGCAGTAATGTTTGCTAACCTAGGACCAGTAAGTGTGCTGGTATGGTGCAGTAATGTTTGCTAACCTAGGACCAGTAAGTGTGCTGGTATGGTGCAGTAATGTTTGCTAACCTAGGACCAGTAAGTGTGCTTGTATGGTGCAGTAATGTTCGCTAACCTGGGACCAGTAAGTGTGCTTGTATTGTGCAGTAATGTTTGCTAGCCTAGGACCAGTAAGTGTAGTGGTATGGTGCAGTAATGTTTGCTAACCTAGGACCAGTAAGTGTGCTTGTATGGTACAGTAATGTTTGCTAACCTAGGACCAGTAAGTGTGGTGGTATGGTACAGTAATGTTTGCTAACCTAGGACTAGTAAGTGTGCTAGTATGGTGCAGTAATGTTTGCTAACCTAGGAAAAGTAAGTGTGCTGGTATGGTGCAGTAATGTTTGCTCACCTAGGACCAGTAAGTGTGCTGGTATGGTGCACTAATGTTTGCTAACCTAGGACCAGTAAGTGTGGGGGTATAGTACAGTAATGTTTGCTAACCTAGGACCAGTAAGTGTGCTGGTATGGTGCAGTAATGTTTGCTAACCTAGGACCAGTAAGTGTGGTGGTATAGTACAGTAATGTTTGCTAACCTAGGACCAGTAAGTGTGCTTGTATGGTGCAGTAATGTTTGCTAACCTAGGACCAGTAAGTGTGCTGGTATGGTGCAGTAATGTTTGCTAACTTATGACCAGTAAGTGTGCTGGTATGGTGCAGTAATGTTTGCTAACCTAGGACCAGTAAGTGTCGTGGTATGGTACAGTAATGTTTGCTAACCTAGGACCAGTAAGTGTGGTGGTATGGTGCAGTAATGTTTGCTTACCTAGGACCAGTAAGTGTGGTGGTATGGTACAGTAATGTTTGCTAACCTAGGACCAGTAAGTGTGGTGGTATGGTGCAGTAATGTTTGCTAACCTAGGACCAGTAAGTGTGCTGGTATGGTGCAGTAATGTTTGCTAACCTAGGACCAGTAAGTGTGCTGGTATGGTGCAGTAATGTTTGCTAACCTAGGACCAGTAAGTGTGCTGGTATGGTGCAGTAATGTTTGCTAACCTAGGACCAGTAAGTGTGGTGGTATGGTACAGTAATGTTTGCAAACCTAGGACCAGTAAGTGTGGCTGGTATGGTACAGTAATGTTTGCTAACCTAGGACTAGTAAGTGTGCTTGTATAGTGCAGTAATGTTTGCTAACCTAGGACCAGTAAGTGTGCTGGTATGGTACAGTAATGTTTGCTAACCTAGGACTAGTAAGTGTGCTTGTATGGTGCAGTAATGTTTGCTAACCTAGGACCAGACTGTGTGGTGGTATGGTGCAGTAATGTTTGCTAACCTAGGACCAGTAAGTGTGCTGGTATGGTGCAGTAATGTTTGCTAACCTAGGACCAGTAAGTGTGGTGGTATAGTACAGTAATGTTTGCTAACCTAGGACCAGTAAGTGTGCGTGTTTGGTGCAGTAATGTTTGCTAACCTAGGACCAGTAAGTGTGCTGGTATGGTGCAGTAATGTTTGCTAACTTATGACCAGTAAGTGTGCTGGTATGGTGCAGTAATGTTTGCTAACCTAGGACCAGTAAGTGTCGTGGTATGGTACAGTAATGTTTGCTAACCTAGGACCAGTAAGTGTGGTGGTATGGTGCAGTAATGTTTGCTTACCTAGGACCAGTAAGTGTGGTGGTATGGTACAGTAATGTTTGCTAACCTAGGACCAGTAAGTGTGGTGGTATGGTGCAGTAATGTTTGCTAACCTAGGACCAGTAAGTGTGCTGGTATGGTGCAGTAATGTTTGCTAACCTAGGACCAGTAAGTGTGCTGGTATGGTGCAGTAATGTTTGCTAACCTAGGACCAGTATGTGTGGTGGTATGGTACAGTAATGTTTGCTATCCTAGGACCAGTAAGTGTGCTGGTATGGTGCAGTAATGTTTGCTAACCTAGGACCAGAAAGTGTGCTGGTATGGTACAGTAATGTTTGCTAACCTAGGACCAGTAAGTGTGGTGGTATGGTACAGTAATGTTTGCTAACCTAGGACTAGTAAGTGTGCTAGTATTGTGCAATAATGTTTGCTAACCTAGTACCAGTAAGTGTGCTGGTATGGTGCAGTAATGTTTGCTAACCTAGGACCAGTAAGTGTGCTGGTATTGTGCAGTAATGTTTGCTAACCTAGGACCAGTAAGTGTGCTGGTATGGTGCACTAATGTTTGCTAACCTAGGACCAGTAAGTGTGCTTGTATGGTGCAATAATATTTGCTAACCTAGGACCAGCAAGTGTGCTTGTATTGTGCAGTAATATTTGCTAACCTAGGACCAGCAAGTGTGCTTGTATTGTGCAGTAATGTTTGCTCACCTAGGAACAGTAAGTGTGGTGGTATGGTGCAATAATGTTTGCTAACCTAGGACAAGTAAGTGTGCTGGTATGGTGCAGTAATGTTTGCTAACCTAGGACCAGTATGTGTGCTGGTATGGTGCAGTAATGTTTGCTAACCTAGGACCAGTAAGTGTGCTGGTATGGTGCAGTAATGTTTGCTAACCTAGGACCAGTAAGTGTGCTGGTATGGTGCAGTAATGTTTGCTAACTTAGGACCAATAGGTGTGCTGGTATGGTGCAGTAATGTTTGCTAACCTAGGACCAGTAAGTGTGCTTGTATGGTGCAGTAATGTTTGCTAACCTAGGACCAGTAAGTGTGCTGGTATGGTGCAGTAATGTTTGCTAACCTAGGACCAGTAAGTGTGCTGGTATGGAGCAGTAATGTTTGCTAACCTAGGACCAGTATGTGTGCTGGTATGGTGCAGTAATGTTTGCTAACCTAGGACCTGTAAGTGTGCTTGTATGGTGCAGTCATGTTTGCTAACCTAGGACCAGTAAGTGTGCATGTGTGGTGCAGTCATGTTTGCTAACCTAGTACCAGTAAGTGTGCTTGTATGGTGCAGTAATTTTGCTAACCTAGTACCAGTAAGTGTGCTTGTATGGTGCAGTAATGTTTGCTAACTTAGGACCAGTAAGTGTGGTGGTATGGTGCAGTAATGTTTGCTAACCTAGGACCAGTAAGTGTGCTGGTATGGTGCAATAATGTTTGCTAACCTAGGACAAGTAAGTGTGCTTGTATGGTGCAGTAATGTTTGCTAACCTAGGACCAGTAAGTGTGCTGGTATGGTGCAGTGATGCTTGCTAACCTAGGACCAGTAAGTGTGGTGGTATGGTACAGTAAACTTTGCTAACCTAGCACCAGTATGTGTGGTGGTATGGTACAGTAATGTTTGCTAACCTAGGACTAGTAAGTGTGGTGGTATGGTGCAGTAATGTTTGCTAACCTAGGACCAGTAATTGTGCTTGTATTGTGCAGTAATGTTTGCTAACTTAGGACAAGTAAGTGTGCTGGTATGGTGCTGTAATGTTTGCTAACCTAGGACCAGTAAGTGTGCTGGTATCGTGCAGTAATGTTTGCTAACCTAGGACCAGTAAGTGTGCTGGTATGGTGCAGTAATGTTTGCTAACCTAGGACCAATAAGTGTGGTGGTATGGTGCAGTAATGTTTGCTAACCTAGGACCAGTAAGTGTGGTGGTATGGTGCAGTAATGTTTGCTAACCTAGGACCAGTAAGTGTGCTGGTATGGTGCAGTAATGTTTGCTAACCTAGGACCAGTAAGTGTGCTGGTATGGTGCAGTAATGTTTGCTAACCTAGGACCAGTAAGTGTGCTGGTATGGTGCAGTAATGTTTGCTAACCTAGGACCTGTAAGTGTGCTTGTATGGTGCAGTCATGTTTGCTAACCTAGGACCAGTAAGTGTGCATGTGTGGTGCAGTCATGTTTGCTAACCTAGTACCAGTAAGTGTGCTTGTATGGTGCAGTAATTTTGCTAACCTAGTACCAGTAAGTGTGCTTGTATGGTGCAGTAATGTTTGCTAACTTAGGACCAGTAAGTGTGGTGGTATGGTGCAGTAATGTTTGCTAACCTAGGACCAGTAAGTGTGCTGGTATGGTGCAATAATGTTTGCTAACCTAGGACAAGTAAGTGTGCTTGTATGGTGCAGTAATGTTTGCTAACCTAGGACCAGTAAGTGTGCTGGTATGGTGCAGTGATGCTTGCTAACCTAGGACCAGTAAGTGTGGTGGTATGGTACAGTAATGTTTGCTAACCTAGCACCAGTATGTGTGGTGGTATGGTACAGTAATGTTTGCTAACCTAGGACCAGTAAGTGTGGTGGTATGGTGCAGTAATGTTTGCTAACCTAGGACCAGTAATTGTGCTTGTATTGTGCAGTAATGTTTGCTAACTTAGGACAAGTAAGTGTGCTGGTATGGTGCAGTAATGTTTGCTAACCTAGGACCAGTAAGTGTGGTGGTATGGTACAGTAATGTTTGCTAACCTAGGACCAGTAAGTGTGGTGGTATGGTGCAGTAATGTTTGCAAACCTAGGACCAGTAAGTGTGGTGGTATGGTGCAGTAATGTTTGCTAAGCTAGGACCAGTAAGTGTGCTGGTGTGGTGCAGTAATGTTTGCTAACCTAGGACCAGTAAGTGTGATGATATGGTCCAGTAATGTTTGCTAACCTAGGACCAGTAAGTGTGCTGGTATGGTGCTGTAATGTTTGCTAACCTAGGACCAGTAAGTGTGCTGGTATGGTGCAGTAATGTTTGCTAACCTAGGACCAGTAAGTGTGCTGGTATGGTGCAGTAATGTTTGCTAACCTAGGACCAGTAAGTGTGGTGGTATGGTACAGTAATGTTTGCTAACCTAGGACCAGTAAGTGTGGTGGTATGGTACAGTAATGTTTGCTAACCTAGGACTAGTAAGTGTGCTAGTATTGTGCAATAATGTTTGCTAACCTAGGAAAAGTAAGTGTGCTGGTATGGTGCAGTAATGTTTGCTAACCTAGGACCAGTAAGTGTGCTGGTATGGTGCTGTAATGTTTGCTAACTTAGGACCAGTAAGTGTGCTGGTATGGTGCAGTGATGTTTGCTAACCTAGGACCAGGAAGTGTGGTGGTATGGTGCAGTAATGTTTGCTAACCTAGGACCAGTAAGTGTGGTGGTATGGTGCAGTAATGTTTGCTAACCTAGGACCAGTAAGTGTGCTTGTATGGTGCTGTAATGTTTGCTAACCTAGGACCAGTAAGTGTGCTGATATGGTGCAGTAATGTTTGCTATCCTAGGACCAGTAAGTGTGCTGGTATGGTGCAGTAATGTTTGCTAACCTAGGACCAGTAAGTGTGCTGGTATGGTGCAGTAATGTTTGCTAACCTAGGACCAGTAAGTGTGCTGGTATGGTGCAGTAATGTTTGCTAACCTAGGACCAGTATGTGTGCTTGTATGGTGTAGTAATGTTCGCTAACCTGGGACCAGTAAGTGTGCTTGTATTGTGCAGTAATGATTGCTAACCTAGGACCAGTAAGTGTGGTGGTATGGTGCAGTAATGTTTGCTAACCTAGGACCAGTAAGTGTGCTTGTATGGTACAGTAATGTTTGCTAACCTAGGACCAGTAAGTGTGGTGGTATGGTTCAGTAATGTTTGCTAACCTAGGACTAGTAAGTGTGCTAGTATGGTGCAGTAATGTTTGCTAACCTAGGAAAAGTAAGTGTGCTGGTATGGTGCAGTAATGTTAGCTCACCTAGGACAAGTAAGTGTGCTGGTATGGTGCACTAATGTTTGCTAACCTAGGACCAGTAAGTGTGGGGGTATAGTACAGTAATGTTTGCTAACCTAGGACCAGTAAGTGTGCTGGTATGGTGCAGTAATGTTTGCTAACCTAGGACAAGTAAGTGTGGTGGTATAGTACAGTAATGTTTGCTAACCTAGGACCAGTAAGTGTGCTTCTATGGTGCAGTAATGTTTGCTAACCTAGGACCAGTAAGTGTGCTGGTATGGTGCAGTAATGTTTGCTAACTTATGACCAGTAAGTGTGCTGGTATGGTGCAGTAATGTTTGCTAACCTAGGACCAGTAAGTGTCGTGGTATGGTACAGTAATGTTTGCTAACCTAGGACCAGTAAGTGTGGTGGTATGGTGCAGTAATGTTTGCTTACCTAGGACCAGTAAGTGTGGTGGTATGGTACAGTAATGTTTGCTAACCTAGGACCAGTAAGTGTGGTGGTATGGTGCAGTAATGTTTGCTAACCTAGGACCAGTAAGTGTGCTGGTATGGTGCAGTAATGTTTGCTAACCTAGGACCAGTAAGTGTGCTGGTATGGTGCAGTAATGTTTGCTAACCTAGGACCAGTATGTGTGGTGGTATGGTACAGTAATGTTTGCTATCCTAGGACCAGTAAGTGTGCTGGTATGGTGCAGTAATGTTTGCTAACCTAGGACCAGAAAGTGTGCTGGTATGGTACAGTAATGTTTGCTAACCTAGGACCAGTAAGTGTGGTGGTATGGTACAGTAATGTTTGTTAACCTAGGACTAGTAAGTGTGCTAGTATTGTGCAATAATGTTTGCTAACCTAGTACCAGTATGTGTGCTGGTATGGTGCAGTAATGTTTGCTAACCTAGGACCAGTAAGTGTGCTGGTATTGTGCAGTAATGTTTGCTAACCTAGGACCAGTAAGTGTGCTGGTATGGTGCACTAATGTTTGCTAACCTAGGACCAGTAAGTGTGCTTGTATGGTGCAATAATATTTGCTAACCTAGGACCAGCAAGTGTGCTTGTATTGTGCAGTAATATTTGCTAACCTAGGACCAGCAAGTGTGCTTGTATTGTGCAGTAATGTTTGCTCACCTAGGAACAGTAAGTGTGGTGGTATGGTGCAATAATGTTTGCTAACCTAGGACAAGTAAGTGTGCTGGTATGGTGCAGTAATGTTTGCTAACCTAGGACCAGTATGTGTGCTGGTATGGTGCAGTAATGTTTGCTAACCTAGGACCAGTAAGTGTGCTGGTATGGTGCAGTAATGTTTGCTAACCTAGGACCAGTAAGTGTGCTGGTATGGTGCAGTAATGTTTGCTAACTTAGGACCAATAGGTGTGCTGGTATGGTGCAGTAATGTTTGCTAACCTAGGACCAGTAAGTGTGCTTGTATGGTGCAGTAATGTTTGCTAACCTAGGACCAGTAAGTGTGCTGGTATGGTGCAGTAATGTTTGCTAACCTAGGACCAGTAAGTGTGCTGGTATGGAGCAGTAATGTTTGCTAACCTAGGACCAGTATGTGTGCTGGTATGGTGCAGTAATGTTTGCTAACCTAGGACCTGTAAGTGTGCTTGTATGGTGCAGTCATGTTTGCTAACCTAGGACCAGTAAGTGTGCATGTGTGGTGCAGTCATGTTTGCTAACCTAGTACCAGTAAGTGTGCTTGTATGGTGCAGTAATTTTGCTAACCTAGCACCAGTAAGTGTGCTTGTATGGTGCAGTAATGTTTGCTAACTTAGGACCAGTAAGTGTGGTGGTATGGTGCAGTAATGTTTGCTAACCTAGGACCAGTAAGTGTGCTGGTATGGTGCAATAATGTTTGCTAACCTAGGACAAGTAAGTGTGCTTGTATGGTGCAGTAATGTTTGCTAACCTAGGACCAGTAAGTGTGCTGGTATGGTGCAGTGATGCTTGCTAACCTAGGACCAGTAAGTGTGGTGGTATGGTACAGTAAACTTTGCTAACCTAGCACCAGTATGTGTGGTGGTATGGTACAGTAATGTTTGCTAACCTAGGACCAGTAAGTGTGGTGGTATGGTGCAGTAATGTTTGCTAACCTAGGACCAGTAAGTGTGCTGGTATGGTGCAGTAATGTTTGCTAACCTAGGACCAGTAAGTGTGCTGGTATGGTGCAGTAATGTTTGCTAACCTAGGACCAATAAGTGTGGTGGTATGGTGCAGTAATGTTTGCTAACCTAGGACCAGTAAGTGTGGTGGTATGGTGCAGTAATGTTTGCTAACCTAGGACCAGTAAGTGTGCTGGTATGGTGCAGTAATGTTTGCTAACCTAGGACCAGTAAGTGTGCTGGTATGGTGCAGTAATGTTTGCTAACCTAGGACCAGTAAGTGTGCTGGTATGGTGCAGTAATGTTTGCTAACCTAGGACCTGTAAGTGTGCTTGTATGGTGCAGTCATGTTTGCTAACCTAGGACCAGTAAGTGTGCATGTGTGGTGCAGTCATGTTTGCTAACCTAGTACCAGTAAGTGTGCTTGTATGGTGCAGTAATTTTGCTAACCTAGTACCAGTAAGTGTGCTTGTATGGTGCAGTAATGTTTGCTAACTTAGGACCAGTAAGTGTGGTGGTATGGTGCAGTAATGTTTGCTAACCTAGGACCAGTAAGTGTGCTGGTATGGTGCAATAATGTTTGCTAACCTAGGACAAGTAAGTGTGCTTGTATGGTGCAGTAATGTTTGCTAACCTAGGACCAGTAAGTGTGCTGGTATGGTGCAGTGATGCTTGCTAACCTAGGACCAGTAAGTGTGGTGGTATGGTACAGTAATGTTTGCTAACCTAGCACCAGTATGTGTGGTGGTATGGTACAGTAATGTTTGCTAACCTAGGACCAGTAAGTGTGGTGGTATGGTGCAGTAATGTTTGCTAACCTAGGACCAGTAATTGTGCTTGTATTGTGCAGTAATGTTTGCTAACTTAGGACAAGTAAGTGTGCTGGTATGGTGCAGTAATGTTTGCTAACCTAGGACCAGTAAGTGTGGTGGTATGGTACAGTAATGTTTGCTAACCTAGGACCAGTAAGTGTGGTGGTATGGTGCAGTAATGTTTGCAAACCTAGGACCAGTAAGTGTGGTGGTATGGTGCAGTAATGTTTGCTAAGCTAGGACCAGTAAGTGTGCTGGTGTGGTGCAGTAATGTTTGCTAACCTAGGACCAGTAAGTGTGATGATATGGTCCAGTAATGTTTGCTAACCTAAGACCAGTAAGTGTGCTGGTATGGTGCTGTAATGTTTGCTAACCTAGGACCAGTAAGTGTGCTGGTATGGTGCAGTAATGTTTGCTAACCTAGGACCAGTAAGTGTGCTGGTATGGTGCAGTAATGTTTGCTAACCTAGGACCAGTAAGTGTGGTGGTATGGTACAGTAATGTTTGCTAACCTAGGACCAGTAAGTGTGGTGGTATGGTACAGTAATGTTTGCTAACCTAGGACTAGTAAGTGTGCTAGTATTGTGCAATAATGTTTGCTAACCTAGGAAAAGTAAGTGTGCTGGTATGGTGCAGTAATGTTTGCTAACCTAGGACCAGTAAGTGTGCTGGTATGGTGCTGTAATGTTTGCTAACTTAGGACCAGTAAGTGTGCTGGTATGGTGCAGTGATGTTTGCTAACCTAGGACCAGGAAGTGTGGTGGTATGGTGCAGTAATGTTTGCTAACCTAGGACCAGTAAGTGTGGTGGTATGGTGCAGTAATGTTTGCTAACCTAGGACCAGTAAGTGTGCTTGTATGGTGCTGTAATGTTTGCTAACCTAGGACCAGTAAGTGTGCTGATATGGTGCAGTAATGTTTGCTATCCTAGGACCAGTAAGTGTGCTGGTATGGTGCAGTAATGTTTGCTAACCTAGGACCAGTAAGTGTGCTGGTATGGTGCAGTAATGTTTGCTAACCTAGGACCAGTAAGTGTGCTGGTATGGTGCAGTAATGTTTGCTAACCTAGGACCAGTATGTGTGCTTGTATGGTGTAGTAATGTTCGCTAACCTGGGACCAGTAAGTGTGCTTGTATTGTGCAGTAATGATTGCTAACCTAGGACCAGTAAGTGTGGTGGTATGGTGCAGTAATGTTTGCTAACCTAGGACCAGTAAGTGTGCTTGTATGGTACAGTAATGTTTGCTAACCTAGGACCAGTAAGTGTGGTGGTATGGTTCAGTAATGTTTGCTAACCTAGGACTAGTAAGTGTGCTAGTATGGTGCAGTAATGTTTGCTAACCTAGGAAAAGTAAGTGTGCTGGTATGGTGCAGTAATGTTAGCTCACCTAGGACAAGTAAGTGTGCTGGTATGGTGCACTAATGTTTGCTAACCTAGGACCAGTAAGTGTGGGGGTATAGTACAGTAATGTTTGCTAACCTAGGACCAGTAAGTGTGCTGGTATGGTGCAGTAATGTTTGCTAACCTAGGACAAGTAAGTGTGGTGGTATAGTACAGTAATGTTTGCTAACCTAGGACCAGTAAGTGTGCTTCTATGGTGCAGTAATGTTTGCTAACCTAGGACCAGTAAGTGTGCTGGTATGGTGCAGTAATGTTTGCTAACTTATGACCAGTAAGTGTGCTGGTATGGTGCAGTAATGTTTGCTAACCTAGGACCAGTAAGTGTCGTGGTATGGTACAGTAATGTTTGCTAACCTAGGACCAGTAAGTGTGGTGGTATGGTGCAGTAATGTTTGCTTACCTAGGACCAGTAAGTGTGGTGGTATGGTACAGTAATGTTTGCTAACCTAGGACCAGTAAGTGTGGTGGTATGGTGCAGTAATGTTTGCTAACCTAGGACCAGTAAGTGTGCTGGTATGGTGCAGTAATGTTTGCTAACCTAGGACCAGTAAGTGTGCTGGTATGGTGCAGTAATGTTTGCTAACCTAGGACCAGTAATTGTGCTGGTATGGTGCAGTAATGTTTGCTAACCTAGTACCAGTAAGTGTGGTGGTATGGTACAGTAATGTTTGCTAACCTAGGACCAGTAAGTGTGGCTGGTATGGTACAGTAATGTTTGCTAACCTAGGACTAGTAAGTGTGCTTGTATGGTGCAGTAATGTTTGCTAACCTAGGACCAGTAAGTGTGCTGGTATGGTACAGTAATGTTTGCTAACCTAGGACTAGTAAGTGTGCTTGTATGGTGCAGTAATGTTTGCTAACCTAGGACCAGACTGTGTGGTGGTATGGTGCAGTAATGTTTGCTAACCTAGGACCAGTAAGTGTGCTGGTATGGTGCAGTAATGTTTGCTAACCTAGGACCAGTAAGTGTGGTGGTATAGTACAGTAATGTTTGCTAACCTAGGACCAGTAAGTGTGCTTGTATGGTGCAGTAATGTTTGCTAACCTAGGACCAGTAAGTGTGCTGGTATGGTGCAGTAATGTTTGCTAACTTATGACCAGTAAGTGTGCTGGTATGGTGCAGTAATGTTTGCTAACCTAGGACCAGTAAGTGTCGTGGTATGGTACAGTAATGTTTGCTAACCTAGGACCAGTAAGTGAGGTGGTATGGTGCAGTAATGTTTGCTAACCTAGGACCAGTAAGTGTGGTGGTATGGTGCAGTAATGTTTGCTAACCTAGGACCAGTAAGTGTGCTGGTATGGTGCAGTAATGTTTGCTAACCTAGGACCAGTAAGTGTGCTGGTATGGTGCAGTAATGTTTGCTAACCTAGGACCAGTAAGTGTGCTGGTATGGTGCAGTAATGTTTGCTAACCTAGGACCAGTAAGTGTGGTGGTATGGTACAGTAATGTTTGCTAACCTAGGACCAGTAAGTGTGGTGGTATGGTATAGTAATGTTTGCTAACCTAGGACTAGTAAGTGTGCTTGTATGGTGCAGTAATGTTTGCTAACCTAGGAACAGTAAGTGTGCTGGTATGGTACAGTAATGTTTGCTAACCTAGGACTAGTAAGTGTGCTTGTATGGTGCAGTAATGTTTGCTAACCTAGGACCAGTAAGTGTGGTGGTATGGTGCAGTAATGTTTGCTAACCTAGGACCAGTAAGTGTGCTGGTATGGTGCAGTAATGTTTGCTAACGTAGGACCAGTAAGAGTGCTGGTATGGTGCACTAATGTTTGCTAACCTAGGACCAGTAAGTGTGCTTGTATGGTGCAATAATATTTGCTAACCTAGGACCAGCAAATGTGCTTGTATTGTGCAGTAATATTTGCTAACCTAGGACCAGCAAGTGTGCTTGTATTGTGCAGTAATGTTTGCTAACCTAGGACCAGTAAGTGTGGTGGTATGGTGCAGTAATGTTTGCTCACCTAGGACCAGTAAGTGTGGTGGTATGGTGCAGTAATGTTTGCTAACCTAGGACCAGTAAGTGTGCTGGTATGGTGCACTAATGTTTGCTAACCTAGGACCAGTAAGTGTGCTTGTATGGTGCAGTATTGTTTGCTAACCTAGGACCAGTAAGTGTGGTGGTATGGTGCAGTAATGTTTGCTAACCTAGGACCAGTAATTGTGGTGGTATGGTGCAATAATGTTTGCTAACCTAGGACCAGTAAGTGTGCTTGTATGGTGCAGTAATGTTTGCTAACCTAGGACCAGTAAGTGTGCTGGTATGGTGCAGTAATGTTTGCTAACCTTGGACCAGTAAGTGTGCTGGTATGGTGCAGTAATGTTTGCTAACCTAGGACCAGTAAGTGTGCTGGTATGGTGCAGTAATGTTTGCTAACTTAGGACCAATAAGTGTGCTGGTATGGTGCAGTAATGTTTGCTAACCTAGGACCAGTAAGTGTGCTTGTATGGTGCAGTAATGTTTGCTAACCTAGGACCAGTAAGTGTGCTGGTATGGTGCAGTAATGTTTGCTAACCTAGGACCAGTAAGTGTGCTGGTATGGTGCAGTAATGTTTGCTAACCTAGGACCAGTAAGTGTACTTGTATGGTGCAGTCATGTTTGCTAACCTAGGACCAGTAAGTGTGCATGTATGGTGCAGTCATGTTTGCTAACCTAGTACCAGTAAGTGTGCTTGTATGGTGCAGTAATTTTGCTAACCTAATACCAGTAAGTGTGCTTGTATGGTGCAGTAATGTTTGCTAACCTAGGACCAGTAAGTGTGGTGGTATGGTGCAGTAATGTTTGCTAACCTAGGACCAGTAAGTGTGCTGGTATGGTGCAATAATGTTTGCTAACCTAGGACAAGTAAGTGTGCTTGTATGGTGCAGTAATGTTTGCTAACCTAGGACCAGTAAGTGTGCTGGTATGGTGCAGTGATGCTTGCTAACCTAGGACCAGTAAGTGTGGTAGTTTGGTACAGTAATGTTTGCTAACCTAGGACCAGTAAGTGTGGTGGTATGGTGCAGTAATGTTTGCTAACCTAGGACCAGTAAGTGTGCTTGTATTGTGCAGTAATGTTTGCTAACTTAGGACAAGTAAGTGTGCTGGTATGGTGCAGTAATGTTTGCTAACCTAGGACCAGTAAGTCTGGTGGTATGGTACAGTAATGTTTGCTAACCTAGGACCAGAAAGTGTGGTGGTATGGTGCAGTAATGTTTGCTAACCTAGGACCAGTAAGTGTGGTGGTATGGTGCAGTAATGTTTGCTAAGCTAGGACCAGTAAGTGTGCTGGTATGGTGCAGTAATGTTTGCTAACCTAGGACCAGTAAGTGTGATGATATGGTCCAGTAATGTTTGCTAACCTAGGACCAGTAAGTGTGCTGGTATGGTGCTGTAATGTTTGCTAACCTAGGACCAGTAAGTGTGGTGGTATGGTGCAGTAATGTTTGCTAACCTAGGACCAGTAAGTGTGCTGGTATGGGGCAGTGATGTTTGCTAACCTAGGACCAGTAAGTGTGCTGGTATGGTGCAGTAATGTTTGCTAACCTAGGACCAGTAAGTGTGCTGGTATGGTGCAGTAATGTTTGCTAACTTAGGACCAATAAGTGTGCTGGTATGGTGCAGTAATGTTTGCTAACCTAGGACCAGTAAGTGTGCTGGTATGGTGCAGTAATGTTTGCTAACCTAGGACCAGTAAGTGTGCTGGTATGGTGCAGTAATGTTTGCTAACCTAGGACCAGTAAGTGTGCTGGTATGGTGCAGTAATGTTTGCTAACCTAGGACCTGTAAGTGTGCTTGTATGGTGCAGTCATGTTTGCTAACCTAGGACCAGTAAGTGTGCATGTGTGGTGCAGTCATGTTTGCTAACCTAGTACCAGTAAGTTAGCTTGTATGGTGCAGTAATTTTGCTAACCTATTACCAGTAAGTGTGCTTGTATGGTGCAGTAATGTTTGCTAACTTAGGACCAGTAAGTGTGGTGGTATGGTGCAGTAATGTTTGCTAACCTAGGACCAGTAAGTGTGCTGGTATGGTGGAATAATGTTTGCTAACCTAGGACAAGTAAGTGTGCTTGTATGGTACAGTAATGTTTGCTAACCTAGGACCAGTAAGTGTGCTGGTATGGTGCAGTGATGCTTGCTAACCTAGGACCAGTAAGTGTGGTGGTATGGTACAGCAATGTTTGCTAACCTAGCACCAGTATGTGTGGTGGTATGGTGCAGTAATGTTTGCTAACCTAGGACCAGTAAGTGTGGTGGTATGGTGCAGTAATGTTTGCTAAGCTAGGACCAGTAAGTGTGCTGGTATGGTGCAGTAATGTTTGCTAACCTAGGACCAGTAAGTGTGATGATATGGTCCAGTAATGTTTGCTAACCTAGGACCAGTAAGTGTGCTGGTATGGTGCTGTAATGTTTGCTAACCTAGGACCAGTAAGTGTGGTGGTATGGTGCAGTAATGTTTGCTAACCTAGGACCAGTAAGTGTGCTGGTATGGGGCAGTAATGTTTGCTAACCTAGGACCAGTAAGTGTGCTGGTATGGTGCAGTAATGTTTGCTAACCTAGGACCAGTAAGTGTGCTGGTATGGTGCAGTAATGTTTGCTAACTTAGGACCAATAAGTGTGCTGGTATGGTGCAGTAATGTTTGCTAACCTAGGACCAGTAAGTGTGCTGGTATGGTGCAGTAATGTTTGCTAACCTAGGACCAGTAAGTGTGCTGGTATGGTGCAGTAATGTTTGCTAACCTAGGACCAGTAAGTGTGCTGGTATGGTGCAGTAATGTTTGCTAACCTAGGACCTGTAAGTGTGCTTGTATGGTGCAGTCATGTTTGCTAACCTAGGACCAGTAAGTGTGCATGTGTGGTGCAGTCATGTTTGCTAACCTAGTACCAGTAAGTGTGCTTGTATGGTGCAGTAATTTTACTAACCTAGTACCAGTAAGTGTGCTTGTATGGTGCAGTAATGTTTGCTAACTTAGGACCAGTAAGTGTGGTGGTATGGTGCAGTAATGTTTGCTAACCTAGGACCAGTAAGTGTGCTGGTATGGTGCAATAATGTTTGCTAACCTAGGACAAGTAAGTGTGCTTGTATGGTACAGTAATGTTTGCTAACCTAGGACCAGTAAGTGTGCTGGTATGGTGCAGTGATGCTTGCTAACCTAGGACCAGTAAGTGTGGTGGTATGGTACAGTAATGTTTGCTAACCTAGTACCAGTATGTGTGGTGGTATGGTACAGTAATGTTTGCTAACCTAGGACCAGTAAGTGTGGTGGTATGGTGCAGTAATGTTTGCTAACCTAGGACCAGTAATTGTGCTTGTAGTGTGCAGTAATGTTTGCTAACTTAGGACAAGTAAGTGTGCTGGTATGGTGCAGTAATGTTTGCTAACCTAGGACCAGTAAGTGTGGTGGTATGGTACAGTAATGTTTGCTAACCTAGGACCAGTAAGTGTGGTGGTATGGTGCAGTAATGTTTGCAAACCTAGGACCAGTAAGTGTGGTGGTATGGTGCAGTAATGTTTGCTAAGCTAGGACCAGTAAGTGTGCTGGTGTGGTGCAGTAATGTTTGCTAACCTAGGACCAGTAAGTGTGATGATATGGTCCAGTAATGTTTGCTAACCTAGGACCAGTAAGTGTGCTGGTATGGTGCTGTAATGTTTGCTAACCTAGGACCAGTAAGTGTGCTGGTATGGTGCAGTAATGTTTGCTAACCTAGGACCAGTAAGTGTGCTGGTATGGTGCAGTAATGTTTGCTAACCTAGGACCAGTAAGTGTGGTGGTATGGTACAGTAATGTTTGCTAACCTAGGACCAGTAAGTGTGGTGGTATGGTACAGTAATGTTTGCTAACCTAGGACTAGTAAATGTGCTAGTATTGTGCAATAATGTTTGCTAACCTAGGAAAAGTAAGTGTGCTGGTATGGTGCAGTAATGTTTGCTAACCTAGGACCAGTAAGTGTGCTGGTATGGTGCTGTAATGTTTGCTAACTTAGGACCAGTAAGTGTGCTGGTATGGTGCAGTGATGTTTGCTAACCTAGGACCAGGAAGTGTGGTGGTATGGTGCAGTAATGTTTGCTAACCTAGGACCAGTAAGTGTGGTGGTATGGTGCAGTAATGTTTGCTAACCTAGGACCAGTAAGTGTGCTTGTATGGTGCTGTAATGTTTGCTAACCTAGGACCAGTAAGTGTGCTGATATGGTGCAGTAATGTTTGCTATCCTAGGACCAGTAAGTGTGCTGGTATGGTGCAGTAATGTTTGCTAACCTAGGACCAGTAAGTGTGCTGGTATGGTGCAGTAATGTTTGCTAACCTAGGACCAGTAAGTGTGCTGGTATGGTGCAGTAATGTTTGCTAACCTAGGACCAGTATGTGTGTTTGTATGGTGCAGTAATGTTCGCTAACCTGGGACCAGTAAGTGTGCTTGTATTGTGCAGTAATGATTGCTAACCTAGGACCAGTAAGTGTGGTGGTATGGTGCAGTAATGTTTGCTAACCTAGGACCAGTAAGTGTGCTTGTATGGTACAGTAATGTTTGCTAACCTAGGACCAGTAAGTGTGGTGGTATGGTACAGTAATGTTTGCTAACCTAGGACTAGTAAGTGTGCTAGTATGGTGCAGTAATGTTTGCTAACCTAGGAAAAGTAAGTGTGCTGGTATGGTGCAGTAATGTTTGCTCACCTAGGACAAGTAAGTGTGCTGGTATGGTGCACTAATGTTTGCTAACCTAGGACCAGTAAGTTTGGGGGTATAGTACAGTAATGTTTGCTAACCTAGGACCAGTAAGTGTGCTGGTATGGTGCAGTAATGTTTGCTAACCTAGGACAAGTAAGTGTGGTGGTATAGTACAGTAATGTTTGCTAACCTAGGACCAGTAAGTGTGCTTCTATGGTGCAGTAATGTTTGCTAACCTAGGACCAGTAAGTGTGCTGGTATGGTGCAGTAATGTTTGCTAACTTATGACCAGTAAGTGTGCTGGTATGTTGCAGTAATGTTTGCTAACCTAGGACCAGTAAGTGTCGTGGTATGGTACAGTAATGTTTGCTAACCTAGGACCAGTAAGTGTGGTGGTATGCTGCAGTAATGTTTGCTTACCTAGGACCAGTAAGTGTGGTGGTATGGTACAGTAATGTTTGCTAACCTAGGACCAGTAAGTGTGGTGGTATGGTGCAGTAATGTTTGCTAACCTAGGACCAGTAAGTGTGCTGGTATGGTGCAGTAATGTTTGCTAACCTAGGACCAGTAAGTCTGCTGGTATGGTGCAGTAATGTTTGCTAACCTAGGACCAGTAATTGTGCTGGTATGGTGCAGTAATGTTTGCTAACCTAGTACCAGTAAGTGTGGTGGTATGGTACAGTAATGTTTGCTAACCTAGGACCAGTAAGTGTGGCTGGTATGGTACAGTAATGTTTGCTAACCTAGGACTAGTAAGTGTGCTTGTATGGTGCAGTAATGTTTGCTAACCTAGGACCAGTAAGTGTGCTGGTATGGTACAGTAATGTTTGCTAACCTAGGACTAGTAAGTGTGCTTGTATGGTGCAGTAATGTTTGCTAACCTAGGACCAGACTGTGTGGTGGTATGGTGCAGTAATGTTTGCTAACCTAGGACCAGTAAGTGTGCTGGTATGGTGCAGTAATGTTTGCTAACCTAGGACCAGTAAGTGTGCTGGTATGGTGCAGTAATGTTTGCTAACCTAGGACCAGTAAGTGTGCTGGTATGGTGCAGTAATGTTTGCTAACCTAGGACCAGTAAGTGTGCTGGTATGGTTTAGTAATGTTTGCTAACTTAGGACCAATAAGTGTGCTGGTATGGTGCAGTAATGTTTGCTAACCTAGGACCAGTAAGTGTGCTTGTATGGTGCAGTAATGTTTGCTAACCTAGGACCAGTAAGTGTGCTGGTATGGTGCAGTAATGTTTGCTAACCTAGGACCAGTAAGTGTGCTGGTATGGTGCAGTAATGTTTGCTAACCTAGGACCAGTAAGTGTACTTGTATGGTGCAGTCATATTTGCTAACCTAGGACCAGTAAGTGTGCATGTATGGTGCAGTCATGTTTGCTAACCTAGTACCAGTAAGTGTGCTTGTATGGTGCAGTAATTTTGCTAACCTAATACCAGTAAGTGTGCTTGTATGGTGCAGTAATGTTTGCTAACCTAGGACCAGTAAGTGTGGTGGTATGGTGCAGTAATGTTTGCTAACCTAGGACCAGTAAGTGTGCTGGTATGGTGCAATAATGTTTGCTAACCTAGGACAAGTAAGTGTGCTTGTATGGTGCAGTAATGTTTGCTAACCTAGGACCAGTAAGTGTGCTGGTATGGTGCAGTGATGCTTGCTAACCTAGGACCAGTAAGTGTGGTAGTTTGGTACAGTAATGTTTGCTAACCTAGGACCAGTAAGTGTGGTGGTATGGTGCAGTAATGTTTGCTAACCTAGGACCAGTAAGTGTGCTTGTATTGTGCAGTAATGTTTGCTAAATTAGGACAAGTAAGTGTGCTGGTATGGTGCAGTAATGTTTGCTAACCTAGGACCAGTAAGTCTGGTGGTATGGTACAGTAATGTTTGCTAACCTAGGACCAGAAAGTGTGGTGGTATGGTGCAGTAATGTTTGCTAACCTAGGACCAGTAAGTGTGGTGGTATGGTGCAGTAATGTTTGCTAAGCTAGGACCAGTAAGTGTGCTGGTATGGTGCAGTAATGTTTGCTAACCTAGGACCAGTAAGTGTGATGATATGGTCCAGTAATGTTTGCTAACCTAGGACCAGTAAGTGTGCTGGTATGGTGCTGTAATGTTTGCTAACCTAGGACCAGTAAGTGTGGTGGTATGGTGCAGTAATGTTTGCTAACCTAGGACCAGTAAGTGTGCTGGTATGGGGCAGTAATGTTTGCTAACCTAGGACCAGTAAGTGTGCTGGTATGGTGCAGTAATGTTTGCTAACCTAGGACCAGTAAGTGTGCTGGTATGGTGCAGTAATGTTTGCTAACTTAGGACCAATAAGTGTGCTGGTATGGTGCAGTAATGTTTGCTAACCTAGGACCAGTAAGTGTGCTGGTATGGTGCAGTAATGTTTGCTAACCTAGGACCAGTAAGTGTGCTGGTATGGTGCAGTAATGTTTGCTAACCTAGGACCAGTAAGTGTGCTGGTATGGTGCAGTAATGTTTGCTAACCTAGGACCTGTAAGTGTGCTTGTATGGTGCAGTCATGTTTGCTAACCTAGGACCAGTAAGTGTGCATGTGTGGTGCAGTCATGTTTGCTAACCTAGTACCAGTAAGTGTGCTTGTATGGTGCAGTAATTTTGCTAACCTAGTACCAGTAAGTGTGCTTGTATGGTGCAGTAATGTTTGCTAACTTAGGACCAGTAAGTGTGGTGGTATGGTGCAGTAATGTTTGCTAACCTAGGACCAGTAAGTGTGCTGGTATGGTGCAATAATGTTTGCTAACCTAGGACAAGTAAGTGTGCTTGTATGGTACAGTAATGTTTGCTAACCTAGGACCAGTAAGTGTGCTGGTATGGTGCAGTGATGCTTGCTAACCTAGGACCAGTAAGTGTGGTGGTATGGTACAGCAATGTTTGCTAACCTAGCACCAGTATGTGTGGTGGTATGGTGCAGTAATGTTTGCTAACCTAGGACCAGTAAGTGTGGTGGTATGGTGCAGTAATGTTTGCTAAGCTAGGACCAGTAAGTGTGCTGGTATGGTGCAGTAATGTTTGCTAACCTAGGACCAGTAAGTGTGATGATATGGTCCAGTAATGTTTGCTAACCTAGGACCAGTAAGTGTGCTGGTATGGTGCTGTAATGTTTGCTAACCTAGGACCAGTAAGTGTGGTGGTATGGTGCAGTAATGTTTGCTAACCTAGGACCAGTAAGTGTGCTGGTATGGGGCAGTAATGTTTGCTAACCTAGGACCAGTAAGTGTGCTGGTATGGTGCAGTAATGTTTGCTAACCTAGGACCAGTAAGTGTGCTGGTATGGTGCAGTAATGTTTGCTAACTTAGGACCAATAAGTGTGCTGGTATGGTGCAGTAATGTTTGCTAACCTAGGACCAGTAAGTGTGCTGGTATGGTGCAGTAATGTTTGCTAACCTAGGACCAGTAAGTGTGCTGGTATGGTGCAGTAATGTTTGCTAACCTAGGACCAGTAAGTGTGCTGGTATGGTGCAGTAATGTTTGCTAACCTAGGACCTGTAAGTGTGCTTGTATGGTGCAGTCATGTTTGCTAACCTAGGACCAGTAAGTGTGCATGTGTGGTGCAGTCATGTTTGCTAACCTAGTACCAGTAAGTGTGCTTGTATGGTGCAGTAATTTTACTAACCTAGTACCAGTAAGTGTGCTTGTATGGTGCAGTAATGTTTGCTAACTTAGGACCAGTAAGTGTGGTGGTATGGTGCAGTAATGTTTGCTAACCTAGGACCAGTAAGTGTGCTGGTATGGTGCAATAATGTTTGCTAACCTAGGACAAGTAAGTGTGCTTGTATGGTACAGTAATGTTTGCTAACCTAGGACCAGTAAGTGTGCTGGTATGGTGCAGTGATGCTTGCTAACCTAGGACCAGTAAGTGTGGTGCTATGGTACAGTAATGTTTGCTAACCTAGTACCAGTATGTGTGGTGGTATGGTACAGTAATGTTTGCTAACCTAGGACCAGTAAGTGTGGTGGTATGGTGCAGTAATGTTTGCTAACCTAGGACCAGTAATTGTGCTTGTATTGTGCAGTAATGTTTGCTAACTTAGGACAAGTAAGTGTGCTGGTATGGTGCAGTAATGTTTGCTAACCTAGGACCAGTAAGTGTGGTGGTATGGTACAGTAATGTTTGCTAACCTAGGACCAGTAAGTGTGGTGGTATGGTGCAGTAATGTTTGCAAACCTAGGACCAGTAAGTGTGGTGGTATGGTGCAGTAATGTTTGCTAAGCTAGGACCAGTAAGTGTGCTGGTGTGGTGCAGTAATGTTTGCTAACCTAGGACCAGTAAGTGTGATGATATGGTCCAGTAATGTTTGCTAACCTAGGACCAGTAAGTGTGCTGGTATGGTGCTGTAATGTTTGCTAACCTATCACCAGTAAGTGTGCTGGTATGGTACAGTAATGTTTGCTAACCTAGGACCAGTAAGTGTGCTGGTATGGTGCAGTAATGTTTGCTAACCTAGGACCAGTAAGTGTGGTGGTATGGTACAGTAATGTTTGCTAACCTAGGACCAGTAAGTGTGGTGGTATGGTACAGTAATGTTTGCTAACCTAGGACTAGTAAATGTGCTAGTATTGTGCAATAATGTTTGCTAACCTAGGAAAAGTAAGTGTGCTGGTATGGTGCAGTAATGTTTGCTAACCTAGGACCAGTAAGTGTGCTGGTATGGTGCTGTAATGTTTGCTAACTTAGGACCAGTAAGTGTGCTGGTATGGTGCAGTGATGTTTGCTAACCTAGGACCAGGAAGTGTGGTGGTATGGTGCAGTAATGTTTGCTAACCTAGGACCAGTAAGTGTGGTGGTATGGTGCAGTAATGTTTGCTAACCTAGGACCAGTAAGTGTGCTTGTATGGTGCTGTAATGTTTGCTAACCTAGGACCAGTAAGTGTGCTGATATGGTGCAGTAATGTTTGCTATCCTAGGACCAGTAAGTGTGCTGGTATGGTGCAGTAATGTTTGCTAACCTAGGACCAGTAAGTGTGCTGGTATGGTGCAGTAATGTTTGCTAACCTAGGACCAGTAAGTGTGCTGGTATGGTGCAGTAATGTTTGCTAACCTAGGACCAGTATGTGTGCTTGTATGGTGCAGTAATGTTCGCTAACCTGGGACCAGTAAGTGTGCTTGTATTGTGCAGTAATGATTGCTAACCTAGGACCAGTAAGTGTGGTGGTATGGTGCAGTAATGTTTGCTAACCTAGGACCAGTAAGTGTGCTTGTATGGTACAGTAATGTTTGCTAACCTAGGACCAGTAAGTGTGGTGGTATGGTACAGTAATGTTTGCTAACCTAGGACTAGTAAGTGTGCTAGTATGGTGCAGTAATGTTTGCTAACCTAGGAAAAGTAAGTGTGCTGGTATGGTGCAGTAATGTTTGCTCACCTAGGACAAGTAAGTGTGCTGGTATGGTGCACTAATGTTTGCTAACCTAGGACCAGTAAGTTTGGGGGTATAGTACAGTAATGTTTGCTAACCTAGGACCAGTAAGTGTGCTGGTATGGTGCAGTAATGTTTGCTAACCTAGGACAAGTAAGTGTGGTGGTATAGTACAGTAATATTTGCTAACCTAGGACCAGTAAGTGTGCTTCTATGGTGCAGTAATGTTTGCTAACCTAGGACCAGTAAGTGTGCTGGTATGGTGCAGTAATGTTTGCTAACTTATGACCAGTAAGTGTGCTGGTATGGTGCAGTAATGTTTGCTAACCTAGGACCAGTAAGTGTCGTGGTATGGTACAGTAATGTTTGCTAACCTAGGACCAGTAAGTGTGGTGGTATGGTGCAGTAATGTTTGCTTACCTAGGACCAGTAAGTGTGGTGGTATGGTACAGTAATGTTTGCTAACCTAGGACCAGTAAGTGTGGTGGTATGGTGCAGTAATGTTTGCTAACCTAGGACCAGTAAGTGTGCTGGTATGGTGCAGTAATGTTTGCTAACCTAGGACCAGTAAGTCTGCTGGTATGGTGCAGTAATGTTTGCTAACCTAGGACCAGTAATTGTGCTGGTATGGTGCAGTAATGTTTGCTAACCTAGTACCAGTAAGTGTGGTGGTATGGTACAGTAATGTTTGCTAACCTAGGACCAGTAAGTGTGGCTGGTATGGTACAGTAATGTTTGCTAACCTAGGACTAGTAAGTGTGCTTGTATGGTGCAGTAATGTTTGCTAACCTAGGACCAGTAAGTGTGCTGGTATGGTACAGTAATGTTTGCTAACCTAGGACTAGTAAGTGTGCTTGTATGGTGCAGTAATGTTTGCTAACCTAGGACCAGACTGTGTGGTGGTATGGTGCAGTAATGTTTGCTAACCTAGGACCAGTAAGTGTGCTGGTATGGTGCAGTAATGTTTGCTAACCTAGGACCAGTAAGTGTGGTGGTATAGTACAGTAATGTTTGCTAACCTAGGACCAGTAAGTGTGCTTGTATGGTGCAGTAATGTTTGCTAACCTAGGACCAGTAAGTGTGCTGGTATGGTGCAGTAATGTTTGCTAACTTATGACCAGTAAGTGTGCTGGTATGGTGCAGTAATGTTTGCTAACCTAGGACCAGTAAGTGTCGTGGTATGGTACAGTAATGTTTGCTAACCTAGGACCAGTAAGTGAGGTGGTATGGTGCAGTAATGTTTGCTTACCTAGGACCAGTAAGTGTGGTGGTATGGTACAGTAATGTTTGCTAACCTAGGACCAGTAAGTGTGGTGGTATGGTGCAGTAATGTTTGCTAACCTAGGACCAGTAAGTGTGCTGGCATGGTCTAGTAATGTTTGCTAACCTAGGACCAGTAAGTGTGCTGGTATGGTGCAGTAATGTTTGCTAACCTAGGACCAGTAAGTGTGCTGGTATGGTGCAGTAATGTTTGCTAACCTAGGACCAGTAAGTGTGGTGGTATGGTACAGTAATGTTTGCTAACCTAGGACCAGTAAGTGTGGTGGTATGGTATAGTAATGTTTGCTAACCTAGGACTAGTAAGTGTGCTTGTATGGTGCAGTAATGTTTGCTAACCTAGGAACAGTAAGTGTGCTGGTATGGTACAGTAATGTTTGCTAACCTAGGACTAGTAAGTGTACTTGTATGGTGCAGTAACGTTTGCTAACCTAGGACCAGTAAGTGTGGTGGTATGGTGCAGTAATGTTTGCTAACCTAGGACCAGTAAGTGTGCTGGTATGGTGCAGTAATGTTTGCTAACCTAGGACCAGTAAGAGTGCTGGTATGGTGCACTAATGTTTGCTAACCTAGGACCAGTAACTGTGCTTGTATGGTGCAATAATATTTGCTAACCTAGGACCAGCAAGTGTGCTTGTATTGTGCAGTAATATTTGCTAACCTAGGACCAGCAAGTGTGCTTGTATTGTGCAGTAATGTTTGCTAACCTAGGACCAGTAAGTGTGGTAGTATGGTGAAGTAATGTTTGCTCACCTAGGACCAGTAAGTGTGGTGGTATGGTGCACTAATGTTTGCTAACCTAGGACCAGTAAGTGTGCTTGTATGGTGCAGTATTGTTTGCTAACCTAGGACCAGTAAGTGTGGTGGTATGGTGCAGTAATGTTTGCTAACCTAGGACCAGTAATTGTGGTGGTATGGCGCAATAATGTTTGCTAACCTAGGACCAGTAAGTGTGCTTGTATGGTGCAGTAATGTTTGCTAACCTAGGACCAGTAAGTGTGCTGGTATGGTGCAGTAATGTTTGCTAACCTAGGACCAGTAAGTGTGCTGGTATGGTGCAGTAATGTTTGCTAACCTAGGACCAGTAAGTGTGCTGGTATGGTGCAGTAATGTTTGCTAACTTAGGACCAATAAGTGTGCTGGTATGGTGCAGTAATGTTTGCTAACCTAGGACCAGTAAGTGTGCTTGTATGGTGCAGTCATGTTTGCTAACCTAGGACCAGTAAGTGTGCATGTATGGTGCAGTCATGTTTGCTAACCTAGTACCAGTAAGTGTGCTTGTATGGTGCAGTAATTTTGCTAACCTAGTACCAGTAAGTGTGCTTGTATGGTGCAGTAATGTTTGCTAACCTAGGACCAGTAAGTGTGGTGGTATGGTGCAGTAATGTTTCTAACCTAGGACCAGTAAGTGTGCTGCTATTGTGCAATAATGTTTGCTAACCTAGGACAAGTAAGTGTGCTTGTATGGTGCAGTAATGTTTGCTAACCTAGGACCAGTAAGTCTGGTGGTATGGTACAGTAATGTTTGCTAACCTAGGACCAGAAAGTGTGGTGGTATGGTGCAGTAATGTTTGCTAACCTAGGACCAGTAAGTGTGGTGGTATGGTGCAGTAATGTTTGCTAAGCTAGGACCAGTAAGTGTGCTGGTATGGTGCAGTAATGTTTGCTAACCTAGGACCAGTAAGTGTGATGATATGGTCCAGTAATGTTTGCTAACCTAGGACCAGTAAGTGTGCTGGTATGGTGCTGTAATGTTTGCTAACCTAGGACCAGTAAGTGTGGTGGTATGGTGCAGTAATGTTTGCTAACCTAGGACCAGTAAGTGTGCTGGTATGGGGCAGTAATGTTTGCTAACCTAGGACCAGTAAGTGTGGTGGTATGGTACAGTAATGTTTGCTAACCTAGGACCAGTAAGTGTGGTGGTATGGTACAGTAATGTTTGCTAACCTAGGACTAGTAAGTGTGCTAGTATTGTGCAATAATGTTTGCTAACCTAGGAAAAGTAAGTGTGCTGGTATGGTGCAGTAATATTTGCTAACCTAGGACCAGTAAGTGTGCTGGTATGGTGCTGTAATGTTTGCTAACTTAGGACCAGTAAGTGTGCTGATATGGTGCAGTAATGTTTGCTAACCTAGGACCAGTAAGTGTGCTGGTATGGTACAGTAATGTTTGCTAACCTAGGACCAGTAAGTGTGCTGGTATGGTGCAGTAATGATTGCTTACCTAGCACCAGTATGTGTGGTGGTATGGTACAGTAATGTTTGCTAACCTAGGACCAGTAAGTGTGGTGGTATGGTGCAGTAATGTTTGCTAACCTAGGACCAGTAATTGTGCTTGTATTGTGCAGTAATGTTTGCTAACTTAGGACAAGTAAGTGTGCTGGTATGGTGCAGTAATGTTTGCTAACCTAGGACCAGTAAGTGTGGTGGTATGGTACAGTAATGTTTGCTAACCTAGGACCAGTAAGTGTGGTGGTATGGTGCAGTAATGTTTGCAAACCTAGGACCAGTAAGTGTGGTGGTATGGTGCAGTAATGTTTGCTAAGCTAGGACCAGTAAGTGTGCTGGTGTGGTGCAGTAATGTTTGCTAACCTAGGACCAGTAAGTGTGATGATATGGTCCAGTAATGTTTGCTAACCTAGGACCAGTAAGTGTGCTGGTATGGTGCTGTAATGTTTGCTAACCTAGGACCAGTAAGTGTGCTGGTATGGTGCAGTAATGTTTGCTAACCTAGGACCAGTAAGTGTGCTGGTATGGTGCAGTAATGTTTGCTAACCTAGGACCAGTAAGTGTGGTGGTATGGTACAGTAATGTTTGCTAACCTAGGACCAGTAAGTGTGGTGGTATGGTACAGTAATGTTTGCTAACCTAGGACTAGTAAATGTGCTAGTATTGTGCAATAATGTTTGCTAACCTAGGAAAAGTAAGTGTGCTGGTATGGTGCAGTAATGTTTGCTAACCTAGGACCAGTAAGTGTGCTGGTATGGTGCTGTAATGTTTGCTAACTTAGGACCAGTAAGTGTGCTGGTATGGTGCAGTGATGTTTGCTAACCTAGGACCAGGAAGTGTGGTGGTATGGTGCAGTAATGTTTGCTAACCTAGGACCAGTAAGTGTGGTGGTATGGTGCAGTAATGTTTGCTAACCTAGGACCAGTAAGTGTGCTTGTATGGTGCTGTAATGTTTGCTAACCTAGGACCAGTAAGTGTGCTGATATGGTGCAGTAATGTTTGCTATCCTAGGACCAGTAATTGTGCTTGTATTGTGCAGTAATGTTTGCTAACTTAGGACAAGTAAGTGTGCTGGTATGGTGCAGTAATGTTTGCTAACCTAGGACCAGTAAGTGTGGTGGTATGGTACAGTAATGTTTGCTAACCTAGGACCAGTAAGTGTGGTGGTATGGTGCAGTAATGTTTGCAAACCTAGGACCAGTAAGTGTGGTGGTATGGTGCAGTAATGTTTGCTAAGCTAGGACCAGTAAGTGTGCTGGTGTGGTGCAGTAATGTTTGCTAACCTAGGACCAGTAAGTGTGATGATATGGTCCAGTAATGTTTGCTAACCTAGGACCAGTAAGTGTGCTGGTATGGTGCTGTAATGTTTGCTAACCTAGGACCAGTAAGTGTGCTGGTATGGTGCAGTAATGTTTGCTAACCTAGGACCAGTAAGTGTGCTGGTATGGTGCAGTAATGTTTGCTAACCTAGGACCAGTAAGTGTGGTGGTATGGTACAGTAATGTTTGCTAACCTAGGACCAGTAAGTGTGGTGGTATGGTACAGTAATGTTTGCTAACCTAGGACTAGTAAATGTGCTAGTATTGTGCAATAATGTTTGCTAACCTAGGAAAAGTAAGTGTGCTGGTATGGTGCAGTAATGTTTGCTAACCTAGGACCAGTAAGTGTGCTGGTATGGTGCTGTAATGTTTGCTAACTTAGGACCAGTAAGTGTGCTGGTATGGTGCAGTGATGTTTGCTAACCTAGGACCAGGAAGTGTTGTGGTATGGTGCAGTAATGTTTGCTAACCTAGGACCAGTAAGTGTGGTGGTATGGTGCAGTAATGTTTGCTAACCTAGGACCAGTAAGTGTGCTTGTATGGTGCTGTAATGTTTGCTAACCTAGGACCAGTAAGTGTGCTGATATGGTGCAGTAATGTTTGCTATCCTAGGACCAGTAAGTGTGCTGGTATGGTGCAGTAATGTTTGCTAACCTAGGACCAGTAAGTGTGCTGGTATGGTGCAGTAATGTTTGCTAACCTAGGACCAGTAAGTGTGCTGGTATGGTGCAGTAATGTTTGCTAACCTAGGACCAGTATGTGTGCTTGTATGGTGCAGTAATGTTCGCTAACCTGGGACCAGTAAGTGTGCTTGTATTGTGCAGTAATTATTGCTAACCTAGGACCAGTAAGTGTGGTGGTATGGTGCAGTAATGTTTGCTAACCTAGGACCAGTAAGTGTGCTTGTATGGTACAGTAATGTTTGCTAACCTAGGACCAGTAAGTGTGGTGGTATGGTGCAGTAATGTTTGCTAAGCTAGGACCAGTAAGTGTGCTGGTATGGTGCAGTAATGTTTGCTAACCTAGGACCAGTAAGTGTGATGATATGGTCCAGTAATGTTTGCTAACCTAGGACCAGTAAGTGTGCTGGTATGGTGCTGTAATGTTTGCTAACCTAGGACCAGTAAGTGTGGTGGTATGGTGCAGTAATGTTTGCTAACCTAGGACCAGTAAGTGTGCTGGTATGGGGCAGTAATGTTTGCTAACCTAGGACCAGTAAGTGTGGTGGTATGGTACAGTAATGTTTGCTAACCTAGGACCAGTAAGTGTGGTGGTATGGTACAGTAATGTTTGCTAACCTAGGACTAGTAAGTGTGCTAGTATTGTGCAATAATGTTTGCTAACCTAGGAAAAGTAAGTGTGCTGGTATGGTGCAGTAATATTTGCTAACCTAGGACCAGTAAGTGTGCTGGTATGGTGCTGTAATGTTTGCTAACTTAGGACCAGTAAGTGTGCTGATATGGTGCAGTAATGTTTGCTAACCTAGGACCAGTAAGTGTGCTGGTATGGTACAGTAATGTTTGCTAACCTAGGACCAGTAAGTGTGCTGGTATGGTGCAGTAATGATTGCTTACCTAGCACCAGTATGTGTGGTGGTATGGTACAGTAATGTTTGCTAACCTAGGACCAGTAAGTGTGGTGGTATGGTGCAGTAATGTTTGCTAACCTAGGACCAGTAATTGTGCTTGTATTGTGCAGTAATGTTTGCTAACTTAGGACAAGTAAGTGTGCTGGTATGGTGCAGTAATGTTTGCTAACCTAGGACCAGTAAGTGTGGTGGTATGGTACAGTAATGTTTGCTAACCTAGGACCAGTAAGTGTGGTGGTATGGTGCAGTAATGTTTGCAAACCTAGGACCAGTAAGTGTGGTGGTATGGTGCAGTAATGTTTGCTAAGCTAGGACCAGTAAGTGTGCTGGTGTGGTGCAGTAATGTTTGCTAACCTAGGACCAGTAAGTGTGATGATATGGTCCAGTAATGTTTGCTAACCTAGGACCAGTAAGTGTGCTGGTATGGTGCTGTAATGTTTGCTAACCTAGGACCAGTAAGTGTGCTGGTATGGTGCAGTAATGTTTGCTAACCTAGGACCAGTAAGTGTGCTGGTATGGTGCAGTAATGTTTGCTAACCTAGGACCAGTAAGTGTGGTGGTATGGTACAGTAATGTTTGCTAACCTAGGACCAGTAAGTGTGGTGGTATGGTACAGTAATGTTTGCTAACCTAGGACTAGTAAATGTGCTAGTATTGTGCAATAATGTTTGCTAACCTAGGAAAAGTAAGTGTGCTGGTATGGTGCAGTAATGTTTGCTAACCTAGGACCAGTAAGTGTGCTGGTATGGTGCTGTAATGTTTGCTAACTTAGGACCAGTAAGTGTGCTGGTATGGTGCAGTGATGTTTGCTAACCTAGGACCAGGAAGTGTGGTGGTATGGTGCAGTAATGTTTGCTAACCTAGGACCAGTAAGTGTGGTGGTATGGTGCAGTAATGTTTGCTAACCTAGGACCAGTAAGTGTGCTTGTATGGTGCTGTAATGTTTGCTAACCTAGGACCAGTAAGTGTGCTGATATGGTGCAGTAATGTTTGCTATCCTAGGACCAGTAAGTGTGCTGGTATGGTGCAGTAATGTTTGCTAACCTAGGACCAGTAAGTGTGCTGGTATGGTGCAGTAATGTTTGCTAACCTAGGACCAGTAAGTGTGCTGGTATGGTGCAGTAATGTTTGCTAACCTAGGACCAGTATGTGTGCTTGTATGGTGCAGTAATGTTCGCTAACCTGGGACCAGTAAGTGTGCTTGTATTGTGCAGTAATTATTGCTAACCTAGGACCAGTAAGTGTGGTGGTATGGTGCAGTAATGTTTGCTAACCTAGGACCAGTAAGTGTGCTTGTATGGTACAGTAATGTTTGCTAACCTAGGACCAGTAAGTGTGGTGGTATGGTACAGTAATGTTTGCTAACGTAGGACTAGTAAGTGTGCTAGTATGGTGCAGTAATGTTTGCTAACCTAGGAAAAGTAAGTGTGCTGGTATGGTGCAGTAATGTTTGCTCACCTAGGACAAGTAAGTGTGCTGGTATGGTGCACTAATGTTTGCTAACCTAGGACCAGTAAGTGTGGGGGTATAGTACAGTAATGTTTGCTAACCTAGGACCAGTAAGTGTGCTGGTATGGTGCAGTAATGTTTGCTAACCTAGGACAAGTAAGTGTGGTGGTATAGTACAGTAATGTTTGCTAACCTAGGACCAGTAAGTGTGCTTCTATGGTGCAGTAATGTTTGCTAACCTAGGACCAGTAAGTGTGCTGGTATGGTGCAGTAATGTTTGCTAACTTATGACCAGTAAGTGTGCTGGTATGGTGCAGTAATGTTTGCTAACCTAGGACCAGTAAGTGTCGTGGTATGGTACAGTAATGTTTGCTAACCTAGGACCAGTAAGTGTGGTGGTATGGTGCAGTAATGTTTGCTTACCTAGGACCAGTAAGTGTGGTGGTATGGTACAGTAATGTTTGCTAACCTAGGACCAGTAAGTGTGGTGGTATGGTGCAGTAATGTTTGCTAACCTAGGACCAGTAAGTGTGCTGGTATGGTGCAGTAATGTTTGCTAACCTAGGACCAGTAAGTGTGCTGGTATGGTGCAGTAATGTTTGCTAACCTAGGACCAGTAATTGTGCTGGTATGGTGCAGTAATGTTTGCTAACCTAGTACCAGTAAGTGTGGTGGTATGGTACAGTAATGTTTGCTAACCTAGGACCAGTAAGTGTGGCTGGTATGGTACAGTAATGTTTGCTAACCTAGGACTAGTAAGTGTGCTTGTATGGTGCAGTAATGTTTGCTAACCTAGGACCAGTAAGTGTGCTGGTATGGTACAGTAATGTTTGCTAACCTAGGACTAGTAAGTGTGCTTGTATGGTGCAGTAATGTTTGCTAACCTAGGACCAGACTGTGTGGTGGTATGGTGCAGTAATGTTTGCTAACCTAGGACCAGTAAGTGTGCTGGTATGGTGCAGTAATGTTTGCTAACCTAGGACCAGTAAGTGTGGTGGTATAGTACAGTAATGTTTGCTAACCTAGGACCAGTAAGTGTGCTTGTATGGTGCAGTAATGTTTGCTAACCTAGGACCAGTAAATGTGCTGGTATGGTGCAGTAATGTTTGCTAACTTATGACCAGTAAGTGTGCTGGTATGGTGCAGTAATGTTTGTTAACCTAGGACCAGTAAGTGTCGTGGTATGGTACAGTAATGTTTGCTAACCTAGGACCAGTAAGTGAGGTGGTATGGTGCAGTAATGTTTGCTTACCTAGGACCAGTAAGTGTGGTGGTATGGTACAGTAATGTTTGCTAACCTAGGACCAGTAAGTGTGGTGGTATGGTGCAGTAATGTTTGCTAACCTAGGACCAGTAAGTGTGCTGGCATGGTGCAGTAATGTTTGCTAACCTAGGACCAGTAAGTGTGCTGGTATGGTGCAGTAATGTTTGCTAACCTAGGACCAGTAAGTGTGCTGGTATGGTGCAGTAATGTTTGCTAACCTAGGACCAGTAAGTGTGGTGGTATGGTACAGTAATGTTTGCTAACCTAGGACCAGTAAGTGTGGTGGTATGGTATAGTAATGTTTGCTAACCTAGGACTAGTAAGTGTGCTTGTATGGTGCAGTAATGTTTGCTAACCTAGGAACAGTAAGTGTGCTGGTATGGTACAGTAATGTTTGCTAACCTAGGACTAGTAAGTGTACTTGTATGGTGCAGTAATGTTTGCTAACCTAGGACCAGTAAGTGTGGTGGTATGGTGCAGTAATGTTTGCTAACCTAGGACCAGTAAGTGTGCTGGTATGGTGCAGTAATGTTTGCTAACCTAGGACCAGTAAGAGTGCTGGTATGGTGCACTAATGTTTGCTAACCTAGGACCAGTAAGTGTGCTTGTATGGTGCAATAATATTTGCTAACCTAGGACCAGCAAGTGTGCTTGTATTGTGCAGTAATATTTGCTAAACTAGGACCAGCAAGTGTGCTTGTATTGTGCAGTAATGTTTGCTAACCTAGGACCAGTAAGTGTGGTAGTATGGTGAAGTAATGTTTGCTCACCTAGGACCAGTAAGTGTGGTGGTATGGTGCAGTAATGTTTGCTAACCTAGGACCAGTAAGTGTGCTGGTATGGTGCACTAATGTTTGCTAACCTAGGACCAGTAAGTGTGCTTGTATGGTGCAGTATTGTTTGCTAACCTAGGACCAGTAAGTGTGGTGGTATGGTGCAGTAATGTTTGCTAACCTAGGACCAGTAATTGTGGTGGTATGGCGCAATAATGTTTGCTAACCTAGGACCAGTAAGTGTGCTTGTATGGTGCAGTAATGTTTGCTAACCTAGGACCAGTAAGTGTGCTGGTATGGTGCAGTAATGTTTGCTAACCTAGGACCAGTAAGTGTGCTGGTATGGTGCAGTAATGTTTGCTAACCTAGGACCAGTAAGTGTGCTGGTATGGTGCAGTAATGTTTGCTAACTTAGGACCAATAAGTGTGCTGGTATGGTGCAGTAATGTTTGCTAACCTAGGACCAGTAAGTGTGCTTGTATGGTGCAGTAATGTTTGCTAACCTAGGACCAGTAAGTGTGCTGGTATGGTGCAGTAATGTTTGCTAACCTAGGACCAGTAAGTGTGCTTGTATGGTGCAGTCATGTTTGCTAACCTAGGACCAGTAAGTGTGCATGTATGGTGCAGTCATGTTTGCTAACCTAGTACCAGTAAGTGTGCTTGTATGGTGCAGTAATTTTGCTAACCTAGTACCAGTAAGTGTGCTTGTATGGTGCAGTAATGTTTGCTAACCTAGGACCAGTAAGTGTGGTGGTATGGTGCAGTAATGTTTGCTAACCTAGGACCAGTAAGTGTGCTGCTATGGTGCAATAATGTTTGCTAACCTAGGACAAGTAAGTGTGCTTGTATGGTGCAGTAATGTTTGCTAACCTAGGACCAGTAAGTGTGCTGGTATGGTACAGTGATGCTTGCTAACCTAGGACCAGTAAGTGTGGTGGTTTGGTACAGTAATGTTTGCTAACCTAGGACCAGTAAGTGTGGTGGTATGGTGCAGTAATGTTTGCTAACCTAGGACCAGTAAGTGTGCTTGTATTGTGCAGTAATGTTTGCTAACTTAGGACAAGTAAGTGTGCTGGTATGGTGCAGTAATGTTTGCTAACCTAGGACCAGTAAGTCTGGTGGTATGGTACAGTAATGTTTGCTAACCTAGGACCAGAAAGTGTGGTGGTATGGTGCAGTAATGTTTGCTAACCTAGGACCAGTAAGTGTGGTGGTATGGTGCAGTAATGTTTGCTAAGCTAGGACCAGTAAGTGTGCTGGTATGGTGCAGTAATGTTTGCTAACCTAGGACCAGTAAGTGTGATGATATGGTCCAGTAATGTTTGCTAACCTAGGACCAGTAAGTGTGCTGGTATGGTGCTGTAATGTTTGCTAACCTAGGACCAGTAAGTGTGGTGGTATGGTGCAGTAATGTTTGCTAACCTAGGACCAGTAAGTGTGCTGGTATGGGGCAGTAATGTTTGCTAACCTAGGACCAGTAAGTGTGGTGGTATGGTACAGTAATGTTTGCTAACCTAGGACCAGTAAGTGTGGTGGTATGGTACAGTAATGTTTGGTAACCTAGGACTAGTAAGTGTGCTAGTATTGTGCAATAATGTTTGCTAACCTAGGAAAAGTAAGTGTGCTGGTATGGTGCAGTAATATTTGCTAACCTAGGACCAGTAAGTGTGCTGGTATGGTGCTGTAATGTTTGCTAACTTAGGACCAGTAAGTGTGCTGATATGGTGCAGTAATGTTTGCTAACCTAGGACCAGTAAGTGTGCTGGTATGGTGCAGTAATGTTTGCTAACCTAGGACCAGTAAGTGTGCTGGTATGGTGCAGTAATGTTTGCTAACCTAGGACCAGTAAGTGTGCTGGTATGGTGCAGTAATGTTTGCTAACCTAGGACCAGTAAGTGTGCTTGTATGGTGCAGTAATGTTCGCTAACCTGGGACCAGTAAGTGTGCTTGTATTGTGCAGTAATGTTTGCTAACCTAGGACCAGTATGTGTGGTGGTATGGTGCAGTAATGTTTGCTAACCTAGGACCAGTAAGTGTGCTTGTATGGTACAGTAATGTTTGGTAACCTAGGACCAGTAAGTATGGTGGTATGGTACAGTAATGTTTGCTAACCTAGGACTAGTAAGTGTGCTAGTATGGTGCAGTAATGTTTGCTAACCTAGGAAAAGTAAGTGTGCTGGTATGGTGCAGTAATGTTTGCTAACCTAGGACCAGTAAGTGTGCTGGTATGGTGCACTAATGTTTGCTAACCTAGGACCAGTAAGTGTGGGGGTATAGTACAGTAATGTTTGCTAACCTAGGACCAGTAAGTGTGCTGGTATGGTGCAGTAATGTTTGCTAACCTAGGACCAGTATGTGTGGTTGTATAGTACAGTAATGTTTGCTAACCTAGGACCAGTAAGTGTGCTTGTATGGTGCAGTAATGTTTGCTAACCTAGGACCAGTAAGTGTGCTGGTATGGTGCAGTAATGTTTGCTAACTTATGACCAGTAAGTGTGCTGGTATGGTGCAGTAATGTGTGCTAACCTAGGACCAGTAAGTGTCGTGGTATGGTACAGTAATGTTTGCTAACCATGGACCAGTAAGTGTGGTGGTATGGTGCAGTAATGTTTGCTTACCTAGGACCAGTAAGTGTGGTGGTATGGTACAGTAATGTTTGCTAACCTAGGACCAGTAAGTGTGGTGGTATGGTGCTGTAATGTTTGCTAACCTAGGACCAGTAAGTGTGCTGGTATGGTGCAGTAATGTTTGCTAACCTAGGACCAGTAAGTGTGCTGGTAGGGTGCAGTAATGTTTGCTAACCTAGGACCAGTAAGTGTGCTGGTATGGTGCAGTAATGTTTGCTAACCTAGGACCAGTAAGTGTGGTGGTATGGTACAGTAATGTTTGCTAACCTAGGACCAGTAAGTGTTGTGGTATGGTACAGTAATGTTTGCTAACCTAGGACTAGTAAGTGTGCTTGTATGGTGCAGTAATGTTTGCTAACCTAGGACCAGTAAGTGTGCTGGTATGGTAAAGTAATGTTTGCTAACCTAGGACTAGTAAGTGTGCTTGTATGGTGCAGTAATGTTTGCTAACCTAGGACCAGTAAGTGTGGTGGTATGGTGCAGAAATATTTGCTAACCTAGGACCAGTAAGTGTGCTGGTATGGTGCAGTAATGTTTGCTAACCTAGGACCAGTAAGTGTGCTGGTATGGTGCACTAATGTTTGCTAACCTAGGACCAGTAAGTGTGCTGGTATGGTGCACTAATGTTTGCTAACTTAGGACCAGTAAGTGTGCTTGTATGGTGCAATAATATTTGCTATCCTAGGACCAGCAAGTGTGCTTGTATTGTGCAGTAATATTTGCTAACCTAGGACCAGCAAGTGTGCTTGTATTGTGCAGTAATGTTTGCTAACCTAGGACCAGTAAGTGTGGTAGTATGGTGAAGTAATGTTTGCTCACCAAGGACCAGTAAGTGTGGTGGTATGGTGCAGTAATGTTTGCTAACCTAGGACCAGTAAGTGTGCTGGTATGGTGCACTAATGTTTGCTATCCTAGGACCAGTAAGTGTGCTTGTATGGTGCAGTATTGTTTGCTAACCTAGGACCAGTAAGTGTGGTGGTATGGTGCAGTAATGTTTGCTAACCTAGGACCAGTAAGTGTGGTGGTATGGTGCAATATTGTTTGCTAACCTAGGACAAGTAAGTGTGCTGGTATGGTGCAGTAATGTTTGCTAACCTAGGACCAGTAAGTGTGCTGGTATGGTGCAGTAATGTTTGCTAACCTAGGACCAGTAAGTGTGCTGGTATGGTGCAGTAATGTTTGCTAACCTAGGACCAGTAAGTGTGCTGGTATGGTGCAGTAATGTTTGCTAACTTAGGACCAATAAGTGTGCTGGTATGGTGCAGTAATGTTTGCTAACCTAGGACCAGTAAGTGTGCTTGTATGGTGCAGTAATGTTTGCTAACCTAGGACCAGTAAGTGTGCTGGTATGGTGCAGTAATGTTTGCTAACCTAGGACCAGTAAGTGTGCTGGCATGGTGCAGAAATGTTTGCTAACCTAGGACCAGTAAGTGTGCTGGTATGGTGCAGTAATGTTTGCTAACCTAGGACCAGTAAGTGTGCTTGTATGGTGCAGTCATGTTTGCTAACCTAGGACCAGTAAGTGTGCATGTATGGTGCAGTCATGTTTGCTAACCTAGTACCAGTAAGTGTGCTTGTATGGTGCAGTAATTTTGCTAACCTAGTACCAGTAAGTGTGCTTGTATGGTGCAGTAATGTTTGCTAACCTAGGACCAGTAAGTGTGGTGGTATGGTGCAGTAATGTTTGCTAACCTAGGACCAGTTAGTGTGCTGGTATGGTGCAATAATGTTTGTTAACCTAGGACAAGTAAGTGTGCTTGTATGGTGCAGTAATGTTTGCTAAGCTAGGACCAGTAAGTGTGCTGGTATGGTGCAGTGATGCTTGCTAACCTAGGACCAGTAAGTGTGGTGGTATGGTACAGTAATGTTTGCTAACCTAGGACCAGTAAGTGTGGTGGTATGGTGCAGTAATGTTTGCTAACCTAGGACCAGTAAGTGTGGTGGTATGATGCAGTAATGTTTGCTAACCTAGGACCAGTAAGTGTGCTTGTATGGTGCTGTAATGTTTGCTAACCTAGGACCAGTAAGTGTGCTGATATGGTGCAGTAATGTTTGCTAACCTAGGACCAGTAAGTGTGCTGGTATGGTGCAGTAATGTTTGCTAACCTAGGACCAGTAAGTGTGCTGGTATGGTGCAGTAATGTTTGCTAACCTAGGACCAGTAAGTGTGCTGGTATGGTGCAGTAATGTTTGCTAACCTAGGACCAGTAAGTGTGCTTGTATGGTGCTGTAATGTTCGCTAACCTAGGACCAGTAAGTGTGCTTGTATTGTGCAGTAATGTTTGCTAACCTAGGACCAGTAAGTGTGGTGGTATGGTGCAGTAATGTTTGCTAACCTAGGACCAGTAAGTGTGCTTGTATGGTACAGTAATGTTTGCTAACCTAGGACCAGTAAGTGTGGTGGTATGGTACAGTAATGTTTGCTAACCTAGGACTAGTATGTGTTTTAGTATGGTGCAGTAATGTTTGCTAACCTAGGAAAAGTAAGTGTGCTGGTATGGTGCAGTAATGTTTGCTAACCTAGGACCAGTAACTGTGCTGGTATGGTGCACTAATGTTTGCTAACCTAGGACCAGTAAGTGTGGGGGTATAGTACAGTAATGTTTGCTAACCTAGGACCAGTAAGTGTGCTGGTATGGTGCAGTAATGTTTGCTAACCTAGGTCCATTAAGTGTGGTGGTATAGTACAGTAATATTTGCTAACCTAGGACCAGTAAGTGTGCTTGTATGGTGCAGTAATGTTTGCTAACCTAGGACCAGTAAGTGTGCTGGTATGGTACAGTAATGTTTGCTAACTTAGGACCAGTAAGTGTGCTGGTATGGTGCAGTAATGTTTGCTAACCTAGGACCAGTAAGTGTCGTGGTATGGTACAGTAATGTTTGCTAACCTAGGACCAGTAAGTGTTGTGGTATGGTGCAGTAATGTTTGCTTACCTAGGACCAGTAAGTGTGGTGGTATGGTACAGTAATGTTTGCTAACCTAGGACCAGTAAGTGTGGTGGTATGGTGCAGTAATGTTTGCTAACCTAGGACCAGTAAGTGTGCTGGTATGGTGCAGTAATGTTTGCTAACCTAGGACCAGTAAGTGTGCTGGTATGGTGCAGTAATGTTTGCTAACCTAGGACCAGTAAGTGTGCTGGTATGGTGCAGTAATGTTTGCTAACCTAGGACCAGTAAGTGTGGTGGTATGGTACAGTAATGTTTGCTAACCTAGGACCAGTAAGTGTGGTGGTATGGTACAGTAATGATTGCTAACCTAGGACTAGTAAGTGTGCTTGTATGGTGCAGTAATGTTTGCTAACCTAGGCCCAGTAAGTGTGCTGGTATGGTACAGTAATGTTTGCTAACCTAGGACTAGTAAGTGTGCTTGTATGGTGCAGTAATATTTGCTAACCTAGGACCAGTAAGTGTGGTAGTATGGTGCAGTAATGTTTGTTAACCTAGGACCAGTAAGTGTGCTGGTATGGTGCAGTAATGTTTGCTAACCTAGGACCAGTAAGTGTGCTGGTATGGTGCACTAATGTTTGCTAACCTAGGACCAGTAAGTGTGCTTGTATGGTGCAATAATATTTGCTAACCTAGGACCAGCAAGTGTGCTTGTATGGTGCAGTAATATTTGCTAACCTAGGACCAGCAAGTGTGCTTGTATTGTGCAGTAATGTTTGCTAACCTAGGACCAGTAAGTGTGGTAGTATGGTGAAGTAATGTTTGCTAACCTAGGACCAGTAAGTGTGGTGGTATGGTGCAGTAATGTTTGCTAACCTAGGACCAGTAAGTGTGCTGGTATGGTGCACTAATGTTTGCTAACCTAGGACCAGTAAGTGTGCTTGTATGGTGCAGTATTGTTTGCTAACCTAGGACCAGTAAGTGTGGTGGTATGGTGCAGTAATGTTTGCTAACCTAGGACTAGTAAGTGTGGTGGTATGGTGCAATAATGTTTGCTAACCTAGGACAAGTAAGTGTGCTGGTATGGTGCAGTAATGTTTGCTAACCTAGGACCAGTAAGTGTGCTGGTATGGTGCAGTAATGTATGCTAACCTAGGACTAGTAAGTGTGCTGGTATGGTGCAGTCATGTTTGCTAACCTAGGACCTGTAAGTGTGCATGTATGGTGCAGTCATGTTTGCTAACCTAGTACCAGTAAGTGTGCTTGTATGGTGCAGTAATTTTGCTAACCTAGTTCCAGTAAGTGTGCTTGTATGGTGCAGTAATATTTGCTAACCTAGGACCAGTAAGTGTGGTGGTAAGGTGCAGTAATGTTTGCTAACCTAGGACCAGTAAGTGTGCTGGTATGGTGCAATAATGTTTGCTAACCTAGGACTAGTAAGTGTGCTTGTATGGTGCAGTAATGTTTGCTAACCTAGGACCAGTAAGTGTGCTTGTATGGTGCAGTAATGTTTGCTAACCTAGGACCAGTAAGTGTGCTGGTATGGTGCAGTAATGTTTGCTAACTTAGGACCAGTAAGTGTGCTTGTATGGTGCTGTAATGTTTGCTAACCAAGGACCAGTAAGTTTGCTGGTATGGTGCACTAATGTTTGCTAACCTAGGACCAGTAAGTGTGCTTGTATGGTGCAGTATTGTTTGCTAACCTAGGACCAGTAAGTGTGGTGGTATGGTGCAGTAATGTTTGCTAACCTAGGACCAGTAATTGTGGTGGTATGGCGCAATAATGTTTGCTAACCTAGGACCAGTAAGTGTGCTTGTATGGTGCAGTAATGTTTGCTAACCTAGGACCAGTAAGTGTGCTGGTATGGTGCAGTAATGTTTGCTAACCTAGGACCAGTAAGTGTGCTGGTATGGTGCAGTAATGTTTGCTAACCTAGGACCAGTAAATGTGCTGGTATGGTGCAGTAATGTTTGCTAACTTAGGACCAATAAGTGTGCTGGTATGGTGCAGTAATGTTTGCTAACCTAGGACCAGTAAGTGTGCTTGTATGGTGCAGTAATGTTTGCTAACCTAGGACCAGTAAGTGTGCTGGTATGGTGCAGTAATGTTTGCTAACCTAGGACCAGTAAGTGTGCTGGTATGGTGCAGTAATGTTTGCTAACCTAGGACCAGTAAGTGTGCTTGTATGGTGCAGTCATGTTTGCTAACCTAGGACCAGTAAGTGTGCATGTATGGTGCAGTCATGTTTGCTAACCTAGTACCAGTAAGTGTGTTTGTATGGTGCAGTAATTTTGCTAACCTAGTACCAGTAAGTGTGCTTGTATGGTGCAGTAATGTTTGCTAACCTAGGACCAGTAAGTGTGGTGGTATGGTGCAGTAATGTTTGCTAACCTAGGACCAGTAAGTGTGCTGCTATGGTGCAATAATGTTTGCTAACCTAGGACAAGTAAGTGTGCTTGTATGGTGCAGTAATGTTTGCTAACCTAGGACCAGTAAGTGTGCTGGTATGGTACAGTGATGCTTGCTAACCTAGGACCAGTAAGTGTGGTGGTTTGGTACAGTAATGTTTGCTAACCTAGGACCAGTAAGTGTGGTGGTATGGTGCAGTAATGTTTGCTAACCTAGGACCAGTAAGTGTGCTTGTATTGTGCAGTAATGTTTGCTAACTTAGGACAAGTAAGTGTGCTGGTATGGTGCAGTAATGTTTGCTAACCTAGGACCAGTAAGTCTGGTGGTATGGTACAGTAATGTTTGCTAAGCTAGGACCAGAAAGTGTGATGGTATGGTGCAGTAATGTTTGCTAACCTAGGACCAGTAAGTGTGGTGGTATGGTGCAGTAATGTTTGCTAAGCTAGGACCAGTAAGTGTGCTGGTATGGTGCAGTAATGTTTGCTAACCTAGGACCAGTAAGTGTGATGATATGGTCCAGTAATGTTTGCTAACCTAGGACCAGTAAGTGTGCTGGTATGGTGCTGTAATGTTTGCTAACCTAGGACCAGTAAGTGTGGTGGTATGGTGCAGTAATGTTTGCTAACCTAGGACCAGTAAGTGTGCTGGTATGGGGCAGTAATGTTTGCTAACCTAGGACCAGTAAGTGTGGTGGTATGGTACAGTAATGTTTGCTAACCTAGGACCAGTAAGTGTGGTGGTATGGTACAGTAATGTTTGCTAACCTAGGACTAGTAAGTGTGCTAGTATTGTGCAATAATGTTTGCTAACCTAGGAAAAGTAAGTGTGCTGGTATGGTGCAGTAATATTTGCTAACCTAGGACCAGTAAGTGTGCTGGTATGGTGCTGTAATGTTTGCTAACTTAGGACCAGTAAGTGTGCTGATATGGTGCAGTAATGTTTGCTAACCTAGGACCAGTAAGTGTGCTGGTATGGTGCAGTAATGTTTGCTAACCTAGGACCAGTAAGTGTGCTGGTATGGTGCAGTAATGTTTGCTAACCTAGGACCAGTAAGTGTGCTGGTATGGTGCAGTAATGTTTGCTAACCTAGGACCAGTAAGTGTGCTTGTATGGTGCAGTAATGTTCGCTAACCTGGGACCAGTAAGTGTGCTTGTATTGTGCAGTAATGTTTGCTAACCTAGGACCAGTAAGTGTGGTGGTATGGTGCAGTAATGTTTGCTAACCTAGGACCAGTAAGTGTGCTTGTATGGTACAGTAATGTTTGGTAACCTAGGACCAGTAAGTATGGTGGTATGGTACAGTAATGTTTGCTAACCTAGGACTAGTAAGTGTGCTAGTATGGTGCAGTAATGTTTGCTAACCTAGGAAAAGTAAGTGTGCTGGTATGGTGCAGTAATGTTTGCTAACCTAGGACCAGTAAGTGTGCTGGTATGGTGCACTAATGTTTGCTAACCTAGGACCAGTGAGTGTGGGGGTATAGTACAGTAATGTTTGCTAACCTAGGACCAGTAAGTGTGCTGGTATGGTGCAGTAATGTTTGCTAACCTAGGACCAGTAAGTGTGGTTGTATAGTACAGTAATGTTTGCTAACCTAGGACCAGTAAGTGTGCTTGTATGGTGCAGTAATGTTTGCTAACCTAGGACCAGTAAGTGTGCTGGTATGGTGCAGTAATGTTTGCTAACTTATGACCAGTAAGTGTGCTGGTATGGTGCAGTAATGTGTGCTAACCTAGGACCAGTAAGTGTCGTGGTATGGTACAGTAATGTTTGCTAACCAAGGACCAGTAAGTGTGGTGGTATGGTGCAGTAATGTTTGCTTACCTAGGACCAGTAAGTGTGGTGGTATGGTACAGTAATGTTTGCTAACCTAGGACCAGTAAGTGTGGTGGTATGGTGCTGTAATGTTTGCTAACCTAGGACCAGTAAGTGTGCTGGTATGGTGCAGTAATGTTTGCTAACCTAGGACCAGTAAGTGTGCTGGTAGGGTGCAGTAATGTTTGCTAACCTAGGACCAGTAAGTGTGCTGGTATGGTGCAGTAATGTTTGCTAACCTAGGACCAGTAAGTGTGGTGGTATGGTACAGTAATGTTTGCTAACCTAGGACCAGTAAGTGTTGTGGTATGGTACAGTAATGTTTGCTAACCTAGGACTAGTAAGTGTGCTTGTATGGTGCAGTAATGTTTGCTAACCTAGGACCAGTAAGTGTGCTGGTATGGTAAAGTAATGTTTGCTAACCTAGGACTAGTAAGTGTGCTTGTATGGTGCAGTAATGTTTGCTAACCTAGGACCAGTAAGTGTGGTGGTATGGTGCAGAAATATTTGATAACCTAGGACCAGTAAGTGTGCTGGTATGGTGCAGTAATGTTTGCTAACCTAGGACCAGTAAGTGTGCTGGTATGGTGCACTAATGTTTGCTAACCTAGGACCAGTAAGTGTGCTGGTATGGTGCACTAATGTTTGCTAACCTAGGACCAGTAAGTGTGCTTGTATGGTGCAATAATATTTGCTATCCTAGGACCAGCAAGTGTGCTTGTATTGTGCAGTAATATTTGCTAACCTAGGACCAGCAAGTGTGCTTGTATTGTGCAGTAATGTTTGCTAACCTAGGACCAGTAAGTGTGGTAGTATGGTGAAGTAATGTTTGCTCACCTAGGACCAGTAAGTGTGGTGGTATGGTGCAGTAATGTTTGCTAACCTAGGACCAGTAAGTGTGCTGGTATGGTGCACTAATGTTTGCTATCCTAGGACCAGTAAGTGTGCTTGTATGGTGCAGTATTGTTTGCTAACCTAGGACCAGTAAGTGTGGTGGTATGGTGCAGTAATGTTTGCTAACCTAGGACCAGTAAGTGTGGTGGTATGGTGCAATATTGTTTGCTAACCTAGGACAAGTAAGTGTGCTGGTATGGTGCAGTAATGTTTGCTAACCTAGGACCAGTAAGTGTGCTGGTATGGTGCAGTAATGTTTGCTAACCTAGGACCAGTAAGTGTGCTGGTATGGTGCAGTAATGTTTGCTAACCTAGGACCAGTAAGTGTGCTGGTATGGTGCAGTAATGTTTGCTAACTTAGGACCAATAAGTGTGCTGGTATGGTGCAGTAATGTTTGCTAACCTAGGACCAGTAAGTGTGCTTGTATGGTGCAGTAATGTTTGCTAACCTAGGACCAGTAAGTGTGCTGGTATGGTGCAGAAATGTTTGCTAACCTAGGACCAGTAAGTGTGCTGGTATGGTGCAGTAATGTTTGCTAACCTAGGACCAGTAAGTGTGCTTGTATGGTGCAGTAATGTTTGCTAACCTAGGACCAGTAAGTGTGCTGGCATGGTGCAGAAATGTTTGCTAACCTAGGACCAGTAAGTGTGCTGGTATGGTGCAGTAATGTTTGCTAACCTAGGACCAGTAAGTGTGCTTGTATGGTGCAGTCATGTTTGCTAACCTAGGACCAGTAAGTGTGCATGTATGGTGCAGTCATGTTTGCTAACCTAGTACCAGTAAGTGTGCTTGTATGGTGCAGTAATTTTGCTAACCTAGTACCAGTAAGTGTGCTTGTATGGTGCAGTAATGTTTGCTAACCTAGGACCAGTAAGTGTGGTGGTATGGTGCAGTAATGTTTGCTAACCTAGGACCAGTTAGTGTGCTGGTATGGTGCAATAATGTTTGTTAACCTAGGACAAGTAAGTGTGCTTGTATGGTGCAGTAATGTTTGCTAAGCTAGGACCAGTAAGTGTGCTGGTATGGTGCAGTGATGCTTGCTAACCTAGGACCAGTAAGTGTGGTGGTATGGTACAGTAATGTTTGCTAACCTAGGACCAGTAAGTGTGGTGGTATGGTGCAGTAATGTTTGCTAACCTAGGACCAGTAAGTGTGGTGGTATGGTGCAGTAATGTTTGCTAACCTAGGACCAGTAAGTGTGCTTGTATGGTGCTGTAATGTTTGCTAACCTAGGACCAGTAAGTGTGCTGATATGGTGCAGTAATGTTTGCTAACCTAGGACCAGTAAGTGTGCTGGTATGGTGCAGTAATGTTTGCTAACCTAGGACCAGTAAGTGTGGTGGTATGGTACAGTAATGTTTGCTAACCTAGGACCAGTAAGTGTTGTGGTATGGTACAGTAATGTTTGCTAACCTAGGACTAGTAAGTGTGCTTGTATGGTGCAGTAATGTTTGCTAACCTAGGACCAGTAAGTGTGCTGGTATGGTAAAGTAATGTTTGCTAACCTAGGACTAGTAAGTGTGCTTGTATGGTGCAGTAATGTTTGCTAACCTAGGACCAGTAAGTGTGGTGGTATGGTGCAGAAATATTTGCTAACCTAGGACCAGTAAGTGTGCTGGTATGGTGCAGTAATGTTTGCTAACCTAGGACCAGTAAGTGTGCTGGTATGGTGCACTAATGTTTGCTAACCTAGGACCAGTAAGTGTGCTGGTATGGTGCACTAATGTTTGCTAACCTAGGACCAGTAAGTGTGCTTGTATGGTGCAATAATATTTGCTATCCTAGGACCAGCAAGTGTGCTTGTATTGTGCAGTAATATTTGCTAACCTAGGACCAGCAAGTGTGCTTGTATTGTGCAGTAATGTTTGCTAACCTAGGACCAGTAAGTGTGGTAGTATGGTGAAGTAATGTTTGCTCACCTAGGACCAGTAAGTGTGGTGGTATGGTGCAGTAATGTTTGCTAACCTAGGACCAGTAAGTGTGCTGGTATGGTGCACTAATGTTTGCTATCCTAGGACCAGTAAGTGTGCTTGTATGGTGCAGTATTGTTTGCTAACCTAGGACCAGTAAGTGTGGTGGTATGGTGCAGTAATGTTTGCTAACCTAGGACCAGTAAGTGTGGTGGTATGGTGCAATATTGTTTGCTAACCTAGGACAAGTAAGTGTGCTGGTATGGTGCAGTAATGTTTGCTAACCTAGGACCAGTAAGTGTGCTGGTATGGTGCAGTAATGTTTGCTAACCTAGGACCAGTAAGTGTGCTGGTATGGTGCAGTAATGTTTGCTAACCTAGGACCAGTAAGTGTGCTGGTATGGTGCAGTAATGTTTGCTAACTTAGGACCAATAAGTGTGCTGGTATGGTGCAGTAATGTTTGCTAACCTAGGACCAGTAAGTGTGCTTGTATGGTGCAGTAATGTTTGCTAACCTAGGACCAGTAAGTGTGCTGGTATGGTGCAGTAATGTTTGCTAACCTAGGACCAGTAAGTGTGCTGGCATGGTGCAGAAATGTTTGCTAACCTAGGACCAGTAAGTGTGCTGGTATGGTGCAGTAATGTTTGCTAACCTAGGACCAGTAAGTGTGCTTGTATGGTGCAGTCATGTTTGCTAACCTAGGACCAGTAAGTGTGCATGTATGGTGCAGTCATGTTTGCTAACCTAGGACCAGTAAGTGTGCATGTATGGTGCAGTAATTTTGCTAACCTAGTACCAGTAAGTGTGCTTGTATGGTGCAGTAATGTTTGCTAACCTAGGACCAGTAAGTGTGGTGGTATGGTGCAGTAATGTTTGCTAACCTAGGACCAGTTAGTGTGCTGGTATGGTGCAATAATGTTTGTTAACCTAGGACAAGTAAGTGTGCTTGTATGGTGCAGTAATGTTTGCTAAGCTAGGACCAGTAAGTGTGCTGGTATGGTGCAGTGATGCTTGCTAACCTAGGACCAGTAAGTGTGGTGGTATGGTACAGTAATGTTTGCTAACCTAGGACCAGTAAGTGTGGTGGTATGGTGCAGTAATGTTTGCTAACCTAGGACCAGTAAGTGTGGTGGTATGGTGCAGTAATGTTTGCTAACCTACGACCAGTAAGTGTGCTTGTATGGTGCTGTAATGTTTGCTAACCTAGGAACAGTAAGTGTGCTGATATGGTGCAGTAATGTTTGCTAACCTAGGACCAGTAAGTGTGCTGGTATGGTGCAGTAATGTTTGCTAACCTAGGACCAGTAAGTGTGCTGGTATGGTGCAGTAATGTTTGCTAACCTAGGACCAGTAAGTGTGCTGGTATGGTGCAGTAATGTTTGCTAACCTAGGACCAGTAAGTGTGCTTGTATGGTGCTGTAATGTTCGCTAACCTAGGACCAGTAAGTGTGCTTGTATTGTGCAGTAATGTTTGCTAACCTAGGACCAGTAAGTGTGGTGGTATGGTGCAGTAATGTTTGCTAACCTAGGACCAGTAAGTGTGCTGGTATGGTGCAGTAATGTTTGCTAACCTAGGACCAGTAAGTGTGCTTGTATGGTGCTGTAATGTTCGCTAACCTAGGACCAGTAAGTGTGCTTGTATTGTGCAGTAATGTTTGCTAACCTAGGACCAGTAAGTGTGGTGGTATGGTGCAGTAATGTTTGCTAACCTAGGACCAGTAAGTGTGCTTGTATGGTACAGTAATGTTTGCTAACCTAGGACCAGTAAGTGTGGTGGTATGGTGCAGTAATGTTTGCTAACCTAGGACCAGTAACTGTGCTGGTATGGTGCACTAATGTTTGCTAACCTAGGACCAGTAAGTGTGGGGGTATAGTACAGTAATGTTTGCTAACCTAGGACCAGTAAGTGTGCTGGTATGGTGCAGTAATGTTTGCTAACCTAGGTCCATTAAGTGTGGTGGTATAGTACAGTAATATTTGCTAACCTAGGACCAGTAAGTGTGCTTGTATGGTGCAGTAATGTTTGCTAACCTAGGACCAGTAAGTGTGCTGGTATGGTACAGTAATGTTTGCTAACTTAGGACCAGTAAGTGTGCTGGTATGGTGCAGTAATGTTTGCTAACCTAGGACCAGTAAGTGTCGTGGTATGGTACAGTAATGTTTGCTAACCTAGGACCAGTAAGTGTTGTGGTATGGTGCAGTAATGTTTGCTTACCTAGGACCAGTAAGTGTGGTGGTATGGTACAGTAATGTTTGCTAACCTAGGACCAGTAAGTGTGGTGGTATGGTGCAGTAATGTTTGCTAACCTAGGACCAGTAAGTGTGCTGGTATGGTGCAGTAATGTTTGCTAACCTAGGACCAGTAAGTGTGCTGGTATGGTGCAGTAATGTTTGCTAACCTAGGACCAGTAAGTGTGCTGGTATGGTGCAGTAATGTTTGCTAACCTAGGACCAGTAAGTGTGGTGGTATGGTACAGTAATGTTTGCTAACCTAGGACCAGTAAGTGTGGTGGTATGGTACAGTAATGTTTGCTAACCTAGGACTAGTAAGTGTGCTTGTATGGTGCAGTAATGTTTGCTAACCTAGGCCCAGTAAGTGTGCTGGTATGGTACAGTAATGTTTGCTAACCTAGGACTAGTAAGTGTGCTTGTATGGTGCAGTAATATTTGCTAACCTAGGACCAGTAAGTGTGGTAGTATGGTGCAGTAATGTTTGTTAACCTAGGACCAGTAAGTGTGCTGGTATGGTGCAGTAATGTTTGCTAACCTAGGACCAGTAAGTGTGCTGGTATGGTGCACTAATGTTTGCTAACCTAGGACCAGTAAGTGTGCTTGTATGGTGCAATAATATTTGCTAACCTAGGACCAGCAAGTGTGCTTGTATGGTGCAGTAATATTTGCTAACCTAGGACCAGCAAGTGTGCTTGTATTGTGCAGTAATGTTTGCTAACCTAGGACCAGTAAGTGTGGTAGTATGGTGAAGTAATGTTTGCTAACCTAGGACCAGTAAGTGTGGTGGTATGGTGCAGTAATGTTTGCTAACCTAGGACCAGTAAGTGTGCTGGTATGGTGCACTAATGTTTGCTAACCTAGGACCAGTAAGTGTGCTTGTATGGTGCAGTATTGTTTGCTAACCTAGGACCAGTAAGTGTGGTGGTATGGTGCAGTAATGTTTGCTAACCTAGGACTAGTAAGTGTGGTGGTATGGTGCAATAATGTTTGCTAACCTAGGACAAGTAAGTGTGCTGGTATGGTGCAGTAATGTTTGCTAACCTAGGACCAGTAAGTGTGCTGGTATGGTGCAGTAATGTTTGCTAACCTAGGAAAAGTAAGTGTGCTGGTATGGTGCAGTAATGTTTGCTCACCTAGGACCAGTAAGTGTGCTGGTATGGTGCACTAATGTTTGCTAACCTAGGACCAGTAAGTGTGCTGGTATGGTGCACTAATGTTTGCTAACCTAGGACCAGTAAGTGTGCTTGTATGGTGCAATAATATTTGCTATCCTAGGACCAGCAAGTGTGCTTGTATTGTGCAGTCATGTTTGCTAACCTAGGACCAGCAAGTGTGCTTGTATTGTGCAGTAATGTTTGCTAACCTAGGACCAGTAAGTGTGGTAGTATGGTGAAGTAATGTTTGCTCACCTAGGACCAGTAAGTGTGGTGGTATGGTGCAGTAATGTTTGCTAACCTAGGACCAGTAAGTGTGCTGGTATGGTGCACTAATGTTTGCTATCCTAGGACCAGTAAGTGTGCTTGTATGGTGCAGTATTGTTTGCTAACCTAGGACCAGTAAGTGTGGTGGTATGGTGCAGTAATGTTTGCTAACCTAGGACCAGTAAGTGTGGTGGTATGGTGCAATATTGTTTGCTAACCTAGGACAAGTAAGTGTGCTGGTATGGTGCAGTAATGTTTGCTAACCTAGGACCAGTAAGTGTGCTGGTATGGTGCAGTAATGTTTGCTAACCTAGGACCAGTAAGTGTGCTGGTATGGTGCAGTAATGTTTGCTAACCTAGGACCAGTAAGTGTGCTGGTATGGTGCAGTAATGTTTGCTAACTTAGGACCAATAAGTGTGCTGGTATGGTGCAGTAATGTTTGCTAACCTAGGACCAGTAAGTGTGCTTGTATGGTGCAGTAATGTTTGCTAACCTAGGACCAGTAAGTGTGCTGGTATGGTGCAGTAATGTTTGCTAACCTAGGACCAGTAAGTGTGCTGGTATGGTGCAGTAATGTTTGCTAACCTAGGACCAGTAAGTGTGCTGGTATGGTGCAGTAATGTTTGCTAACCTAGGACCAGTAAGTGTGCTGGTATGGTGCAGTAATGTTTGCTAACCTAGGACCAGTAAGTGTGCTTGTATGGTGCTGTAATGTTCGCTAACCTAGGACCAGTAAGTGTGCTTGTATTGTGCAGTAATGTTTGCTAACCTAGGACCAGTAAGTGTGGTGGTATGGTGCAGTAATGTTTGCTAACCTAGGACCAGTAAGTGTGCTTGTATGGTACAGTAATGTTTGCTAACCTAGGACCAGTAAGTGTGGTGGTATGGTACAGTAATGTTTGCTAACCTAGGACTAGTATGTGTTTTAGTATGGAGCAGTAATGTTTGCTAACCTAGGAAAAGTAAGTGTGCTGGTATGGTGCAGTAATGTTTGCTAACCTAGGACCAGTAACTGTGCTGGTATGGTGCACTAATGTTTGCTAACCTAGGACCAGTAAGTGTGGGGGTATAGTACAGTAATGTTTGCTAACCTAGGACCAGTAAGTGTGCTGGTATGGTGCAGTAATGTTTGCTAACCTAGGTCCATTAAGTGTGGTGGTATAGTACAGTAATATTTGCTAACCTAGGACCAGTAAGTGTGCTTGTATGGTGCAGTAATGTTTGCTAACCTAGGACCAGTAAGTGTGCTGGTATGGTACAGTAATGTTTGCTAACTTAGGACCAGTAAGTGTGCTGGTATGGTGCAGTAATGTTTGCTAACCTAGGACCAGTAAGTGTCGTGGTATGGTACAGTAATGTTTGCTAACCTAGGACCAGTAAGTGTTGTGGTATGGTGCAGTAATGTTTGCTTACCTAGGACCAGTAAGTGTGGTGGTATGGTACAGTAATGTTTGCTAACCTAGGACCAGTAAGTGTGGTGGTATGGTGCAGTAATGTTTGCTAACCTAGGACCAGTAAGTGTGCTGGTATGGTGCTGTAATGTTTGCTAACCTAGGACCAGTAAGTGTGCTGGTATGGTGCAGTAATGTTTGCTAACCTAGGACCAGTAAGTGTGCTGGTATGGTGCAGTAATGTTTGCTAACCTAGGACCAGTAAGTGTGGTGGTATGGTACAGTAATGTTTGCTAACCTAGGACCAGTAAGTGTGGTGGTATGGTACAGTAATGTTTGCTAACCTAGGACTAGTAAGTGTGCTTGTATGGTGCAGTAATGTTTGCTAACCTAGGCCCAGTAAGTGTGCTGGTATGGTACAGTAATGTTTGCTAACCTAGGACTAGTAAGTGTGCTTGTATGGTGCAGTAATATTTGCTAACCTAGGACCAGTAAGTGTGGTAGTATGGTGCAGTAATGTTTGTTAACCTAGGACCAGTAAGTGTGCTGGTATGGTGCAGTAATGTTTGCTAACCTAGGACCAGTAAGTGTGCTGGTATGGTGCACTAATGTTTGCTAACCTAGGACCAGTAAATGTGCTTGTATGGTGCAATAATATTTGCTAACCTAGGACCAGCAAGTGTGCTTGTATGGTGCAGTAATATTTGCTAACCTAGGACCAGCAAGTGTGCTTGTATTGTGCAGTAATGTTTGCTAACCTAGGACCAGTAAGTGTGGTAGTATGGTGAAGTAATGTTTGCTAACCTAGGACCAGTAAGTGTGGTGGTATGGTGCAGTAATGTTTGCTAACCTAGGACCAGTAAGTGTGCTGGTATGGTGCACTAATGTTTGCTAACCTAGGACCAGTAAGTGTGCTTGTATGGTGCAGTATTGTTTGCTAACCTAGGACCAGTAAGTGTGGTGGTATGGTGCAGTAATGTTTGCTAACCTAGGACTAGTAAGTGTGGTGGTATGGTGCAATAATGTTTGCTAACCTAGGACAAGTAAGTGTGCTGGTATGGTGCAGTAATGTTTGCTAACCTAGGACCAGTAAGTGTGCTGGTATGGTGCAGTAATGTATGCTAACCTAGGACTAGTAAGTGTGCTGGTATGGTGCAGTCATGTTTGCTAACCTAGGACCTGTAAGTGTGCATGTATGGTGCAGTCATGTTTGCTAACCTAGTACCAGTAAGTGTGCTTGTATGGTGCAGTAATTTTGCTAACCTAGTTCCAGTAAGTGTGCTTGTATGGTGCAGTAATATTTGCTAACCTAGGACCAGTAAGTGTGGTGGTAAGGTGCAGTAATGTTTGCTAACCTAGGACCAGTAAGTGTGCTGGTATGGTGCAATAATGTTTGCTAACCTAGGACTAGTAAGTGTGCTTGTATGGTGCAGTAATGTTTGCTAACCTAGGACCAGTAAGTGTGCTTGTATGGTGCAGTAATGTTTGCTAACCTAGGACCAGTAAGTGTGCTGGTATGGTGCAGTAATGTTTGCTAACTTAGGACCAGTAAGTGTGCTTGTATGGTGCTGTAATGTTTGCTAACCAAGGACCAGTAAGTTTGCTGGTATGGTGCACTAATGTTTGCTAACCTAGGACCAGTAAGTGTGCTTGTATGGTGCAGTATTGTTTGCTAACCTAGGACCAGTAAGTGTGGTGGTATGGTGCAGTAATGTTTGCTAACCTAGGACCAGTAATTGTGGTGGTATGGCGCAATAATGTTTGCTAACCTAGGACCAGTAAGTGTGCTTGTATGGTGCAGTAATGTTTGCTAACCTAGGACCAGTAAGTGTGCTGGTATGGTGCAGTAATGTTTGCTAACCTAGGACCAGTAAGTGTGCTGGTATGGTGCAGTAATGTTTGCTAACCTAGGACCAGTAAGTGTGCTGGTATGGTGCAGTAATGTTTGCTAACTTAGGACCAATAAGTGTGCTGGTATGGTGCAGTAATGTTTGCTAACCTAGGACCAGTAAGTGTGCTTGTATGGTGCAGTAATGTTTGCTAACCTAGGACCAGTAAGTGTGCTGGTATGGTGCAGTAATGTTTGCTAACCTAGGACCAGTAAGTGTGCTGGTATGGTGCAGTAATGTTTGCTAACCTAGGACCAGTAAGTGTGCATGTATGGTGCAGTCATGTTTGCTAACCTAGTACCAGTAAGTGTGCTTGTATGGTGCAGTAATTTTGCTAACCTAGTACCAGTAAGTGTGCTTGTATGGTGCAGTAATGTTTGCTAACCTAGGACCAGTAAGTGTGGTGGTATGGTGCAGTAATGTTTGCTAACCTAGGACCAGTAAGTGTGCTGCTATGGTGCAATAATGTTTGCTAACCTAGGACAAGTAAGTGTGCTTGTATGGTGCAGTAATGTTTGCTAACCTAGGACCAGTAAGTGTGCTGGTATGGTACAGTGATGCTTGCTAACCTAGGACCAGTAAGTGTGGTGGTTTGGTACAGTAATGTTTGCTAACCTAGGACCAGTAAGTGTGGTGGTATGGTGCAGTAATGTTTGCTAACCTAGGACCAGTAAGTGTGCTTGTATTGTGCAGTAATGTTTGCTAACTTAGGACAAGTAAGTGTGCTGGTATGGTGCAGTAATGTTTGCTAACCTAGGACCAGTAAGTCTGGTGGTATGGTACAGTAATGTTTGCTAACCTAGGACCAGAAAGTGTGGTGGTATGGTGCAGTAATGTTTGCTAACCTAGGACCAGTAAGTGTGGTGGTATGGTGCAGTAATGTTTGCTAAGCTAGGACCAGTAAGTGTGCTGGTATGGTGCAGTAATGTTTGCTAACCTAGGACCAGTAAGTGTGATGATATGGTCCAGTAATGTTTGCTAACCTAGGACCAGTAAGTGTGCTGGTATGGTGCTGTAATGTTTGCTAACCTAGGACCAGTAAGTGTGGTGGTATGGTGCAGTAATGTTTGCTAACCTAGGACCAGTAAGTGTGCTGGTATGGGGCAGTAATGTTTGCTAACCTAGGACCAGTAAGTGTGGTGGTATGGTACAGTAATGTTTGCTAACCTAGGACCAGTAAGTGTGGTGGTATGGTACAGTAATGTTTGCTAACCTAGGACTAGTAAGTGTGCTAGTATTGTGCAATAATGTTTGCTAACCTAGGAAAAGTAAGTGTGCTGGTATGGTGCAGTAATATTTGCTAACCTAGGACCAGTAAGTGTGCTGGTATGGTGCTGTAATGTTTGCTAACTTAGGACCAGTAAGTGTGCTGATATGGTGCAGTAATGTTTGCTAACCTAGGACCAGTAAGTGTGCTGGTATGGTGCAGTAATGTTTGCTAACCTAGGACCAGTAAGTGTGCTGGTATGGTGCAGTAATGTTTGCTAACCTAGGACCAGTAAGTGTGCTGGTATGGTGCAGTAATGTTTGTAACCTAGGACCAGTAAGTGTGCTTGTATGGTGCAGTAATGTTCGCTAACCTGGGACCAGTAAGTGTGCTTGTATGGTGCAGTAATGTTTGCTAACCTAGGACCAGTAAGTGTGGTGGTATGGTGCAGTAATGTTTGCTAACCTAGGACCAGTAAGTGTGCTTGTATGGTACAGTAATGTTTGGTAACCTAGGACCAGTAAGTATGGTGGTATGGTACAGTAATGTTTGCTAACCTAGGACTAGTAAGTGTGCTAGTATGGTGCAGTAATGTTTGCTAACCTAGGAAAAGTAAGTGTGCTGGTATGGTGCAGTAATGTTTGCTAACCTAGGACCAGTAAGTGTGCTGGTATGGTGCACTAATGTTTGCTAACCTAGGACCATTGAGTGTGGGGGTATAGTACAGTAATGTTTGCTAACCTAGGACCAGTAAGTGTGCTGGTATGGTGCAGTAATGTTTGCTAACCTAGGACCAGTAAGTGTGGTTGTATAGTACAGTAATGTTTGCTAACCTAGGACCAGTAAGTGTGCTTGTATGGTGCAGTAATGTTTGCTAACCTAGGACCAGTAAGTGTGCTGGTATGGTGCAGTAATGTTTGCTAACTTATGACCAGTAAGTGTGCTGGTATGGTGCAGTAATGTGTGCTAACCTAGGACCAGTAAGTGTCGTGGTATGGTACAGTAATGTTTGCTAACCAAGGACCAGTAAGTGTGGTGGTATGGTGCAGTAATGTTTGCTTACCTAGGACCAGTAAGTGTGGTGGTATGGTACAGTAATGTTTGCTAACCTAGGACCAGTAAGTGTGGTGGTATGGTGCTGTAATGTTTGCTAACCTAGGACCAGTAAGTGTGCTGGTATGGTGCAGTAATGTTTGCTAACCTAGGACCAGTAAGTGTGCTGGTAGGGTGCAGTAATGTTTGCTAACCTAGGACCAGTAAGTGTGCTGGTATGGTGCAGTAATGTTTGCTAACCTAGGACCAGTAAGTGTGGTGGTATGGTACAGTAATGTTTGCTAACCTAGGACCAGTAAGTGTTGTGGTATGGTACAGTAATGTTTGCTAACCTAGGACTAGTAAGTGTGCTTGTATGGTGCAGTAATGTTTGCTAACCTAGGACCAGTAAGTGTGCTGGTATGGTAAAGTAATGTTTGCTAACCTAGGACTAGTAAGTGTGCTTGTATGGTGCAGTAATGTTTGCTAACCTAGGACCAGTAAGTGTGGTGGTATGGTGCAGAAATATTTGCTAACCTAGGACCAGTAAGTGTGCTGGTATGGTGCAGTAATGTTTGCTAACCTAGGACCAGTAAGTGTGCTGGTATGGTGCACTAATGTTTGCTAACCTAGGACCAGTAAGTGTGCTGGTATGGTGCACTAATGTTTGCTAACCTAGGACCAGTAAGTGTGCTTGTATGGTGCAATAATATTTGCTATCCTAGGACCAGCAAGTGTGCTTGTATTGTGCAGTAATATTTGCTAACCTAGGACCAGCAAGTGTGCTTGTATTGTGCAGTAATGTTTGCTAACCTAGGACCAGTAAGTGTGGTAGTATGGTGAAGTAATGTTTGCTCACCTAGGACCAGTAAGTGTGGTGGTATGGTGCAGTAATGTTTGCTAACCTAGGACCAGTAAGTGTGCTGGTATGGTGCACTAATGTTTGCTATCCTAGGACCAGTAAGTGTGCTTGTATGGTGCAGTATTGTTTGCTAACCTAGGACCAGTAAGTGTGGTGGTATGGTGCAGTAATGTTTGCTAACCTAGGACCAGTAAGTGTGGTGGTATGGTGCAATATTGTTTGCTAACCTAGGACAAGTAAGTGTGCTGGTATGGTGCAGTAATGTTTGCTAACCTAGGACCAGTAAGTGTGCTGGTATGGTGCAGTAATGTTTGCTAACCTAGGACCAGTAAGTGTGCTGGTATGGTGCAGTAATGTTTGCTAACCTAGGACCAGTAAGTGTGCTGGTATGGTGCAGTAATGTTTGCTAACTTAGGACCAATAAGTGTGCTGGTATGGTGCAGTAATGTTTGCTAACCTAGGACCAGTAAGTGTGCTTGTATGGTGCAGTAATGTTTGCTAACCTAGGACCAGTAAGTGTGCTGGTATGGTGCAGTAATGTTTGCTAACCTAGGACCAGTAAGTGTGCTGGCATGGTGCAAAAATGTTTGCTAACCTAGGACCAGTAAGTGTGCTGGTATGGTGCAGTAATGTTTGCTAACCTAGGACCAGTAAGTGTGCTTGTATGGTGCAGTCATGTTTGCTAACCTAGGACCAGTAAGTGTGCATGTATGGTGCAGTCATGTTTGCTAACCTAGTACCAGTAAGTGTGCTTGTATGGTGCAGTAATTTTGCTAACCTAGTACCAGTAAGTGTGCTTGTATGGTGCAGTAATGTTTGCTAACCTAGGACCAGTAAGTGTGGTGGTATGGTGCAGTAATGTTTGCTAACCTAGGACCAGTTAGTGTGCTGGTATGGTGCAATAATGTTTGTTAACCTAGGACAAGTAAGTGTGCTTGTATGGTGCAGTAATGTTTGCTAAGCTAGGACCAGTAAGTGTGCTGGTATGGTGCAGTGATGCTTGCTAACCTAGGACCAGTAAGTGTGGTGGTATGGTACAGTAATGTTTGCTAACCTAGGACCAGTAAGTGTGGTGGTATGGTGCAGTAATGTTTGCTAACCTAGGACCAGTAAGTGTGGTGGTATGGTGCAGTAATGTTTGCTAACCTAGGACCAGTAAGTGTGCTTGTATGGTGCTGTAATGTTTGCTAACCTAGGACCAGTAAGTGTGCTGATATGGTGCAGTAATGTTTGCTAACCTAGGACCAGTAAGTGTGCTGGTATGGTGCAGTAATGTTTGCTAACCTAGGACCAGTAAGTGTGGTGGTATGGTACAGTAATGTTTGCTAACCTAGGACCAGTAAGTGTTGTGGTATGGTACAGTAATGTTTGCTAACCTAGGACTAGTAAGTGTGCTTGTATGGTGCAGTAATGTTTGCTAACCTAGGACCAGTAAGTGTGCTGGTATGGTAAAGTAATGTTTGCTAACCTAGGACTAGTAAGTGTGCTTGTATGGTGCAGTAATGTTTGCTAACCTAGGACCAGTAAGTGTGGTGGTATGGTGCAGAAATATTTGCTAACCTAGGACCAGTAAGTGTGCTGGTATGGTGCAGTAATGTTTGCTAACCTAGGACCAGTAAGTGTGCTGGTATGGTGCACTAATGTTTGCTAACCTAGGACCAGTAAGTGTGCTGGTATGGTGCACTAATGTTTGCTAACCTAGGACCAGTAAGTGTGCTTGTATGGTGCAATAATATTTGCTATCCTAGGACCAGCAAGTGTGCTTGTATTGTGCAGTAATATTTGCTAACCTAGGACCAGCAAGTGTGCTTGTATTGTGCAGTAATGTTTGCTAACCTAGGACCAGTAAGTGTGGTAGTATGGTGAAGTAATGTTTGCTAACCTAGGACCAGTAAGTGTGCTGGTATGGTGCACTAATGTTTGCTATCCTAGGACCAGTAAGTGTGCTTGTATGGTGCAGTATTGTTTGCTAACCTAGGACCAGTAAGTGTGGTGGTATGGTGCAGTAATGTTTGCTAACCTAGGACCAGTAAGTGTGGTGGTATGGTGCAATATTGTTTGCTAACCTAGGACAAGTAAGTGTGCTGGTATGGTGCAGTAATGTTTGCTAACCTAGGACCAGTAAGTGTGCTGGTATGGTGCAGTAATGTTTGCTAACCTAGGACCAGTAAGTGTGCTGGTATGGTGCAGTAATGTTTGCTAACCTAGGACCAGTAAGTGTGCTGGTATGGTGCAGTAATGTTTGCTAACTTAGGACCAATAAGTGTGCTGGTATGGTGCAGTAATGTTTGCTAACCTAGGACCAGTAAGTGTGCTTGTATGGTGCAGTAATGTTTGCTAACCTAGGACCAGTAAGTGTGCTGGTATGGTGCAGTAATGTTTGCTAACCTAGGACCAGTAAGTGTGCTGGCATGGTGCAGAAATGTTTGCTAACCTAGGACCAGTAAGTGTGCTGGTATGGTGCAGTAATGTTTGCTAACCTAGGACCAGTAAGTGTGCTTGTATGGTGCAGTCATGTTTGCTAACCTAGGACCAGTAAGTGTGCATGTATGGTGCAGTCATGTTTGCTAACCTAGTACCAGTAAGTGTGCTTGTATGGTGCAGTAATTTTGCTAACCTAGTACCAGTAAGTGTGCTTGTATGGTGCAGTAATGTTTGCTAACCTAGGACCAGTAAGTGTGGTGGTATGGTGCAGTAATGTTTGCTAACCTAGGACCAGTTAGTGTGCTGGTATGGTGCAATAATGTTTGTTAACCTAGGACAAGTAAGTGTGCTTGTATGGTGCAGTAATGTTTGCTAAGCTAGGACCAGTAAGTGTGCTGGTATGGTGCAGTGATGCTTGCTAACCTAGGACCAGTAAGTGTGGTGGTATGGTACAGTAATGTTTGCTAACCTAGGACCAGTAAGTGTGGTGGTATGGTGCAGTAATGTTTGCTAACCTAGGACCAGTAAGTGTGGTGGTATGGTGCAGTAATGTTTGCTAACCTAGGACCAGTAAGTGTGCTTGTATGGTGCTGTAATGTTTGCTAACCTAGGACCAGTAAGTGTGCTGATATGGTGCAGTAATGTTTGCTAACCTAGGACCAGTAAGTGTGCTGGTATGGTGCAGTAATGTTTGCTAACCTAGGACCAGTAAGTGTGCTGGTATGGTGCAGTAATGTTTGCTAACCTAGGACCAGTAAGTGTGCTGGTATGGTGCAGTAATGTTTGCTAACCTAGGACCAGTAAGTGTGCTTGTATGGTGCTGTAATGTTCGCTAACCTAGGACCAGTAAGTGTGCTTGTATTGTGCAGTAATGTTTGCTAACCTAGGACCAGTAAGTGTGGTGGTATGGTGCAGTAATGTTTGCTAACCTAGGACCAGTAAGTGTGCTTGTATGGTACAGTAATGTTTGCTAACCTAGGACCAGTAAGTGTGGTGGTATGGTACAGTAATGTTTGCTAACCTAGGACTAGTATGTGTTTTAGTATGGTGCAGTAATGTTTGCTAACCTAGGAAAAGTAAGTGTGCTGGTATGGTGCAATAATGTTTGCTAACCTAGGACCAGTAACTGTGCTGGTATGGTGCACTAATGTTTGCTAACCTAGGACCAGTAAGTGTGGGGGTATAGTACAGTAATGTTTGCTAACCTAGGACCAGTAAGTGTGCTGGTATGGTGCAGTAATGTTTGCTAACCTAGGTCCATTAAGTGTGGTGGTATAGTACAGTAATATTTGCTAACCTAGGACCAGTAAGTGTGCTTGTATGGTGCAGTAATGTTTGCTAACCTAGGACCAGTAAGTGTGCTGGTATGGTACAGTAATGTTTGCTAACTTAGGACCAGTAAGTGTGCTGGTATGGTGCAGTAATGTTTGCTAACCTAGGACCAGTAAGTGTCGTGGTATGGTACAGTAATGTTTGCTAACCTAGGACCAGTAAGTGTTGTGGTATGGTGCAGTAATGTTTGCTTACCTAGGACCAGTAAGTGTGGTGGTATGGTACAGTAATGTTTGCTAACCTAGGACCAGTAAGTGTGGTGGTATGGTGCAGTAATGTTTGCTAACCTAGGACCAGTAAGTGTGCTGGTATGGTGCAGTAATGTTTGCTAACCTAGGACCAGTAAGTGTGCTGGTATGGTGCAGTAATGTTTGCTAACCTAGGACCAGTAAGTGTGCTGGTATGGTGCAGTAATGTTTGCTAACCTAGGACCAGTAAGTGTGGTGGTATGGTACAGTAATGTTTGCTAACCTAGGACCAGTAAGTGTGGTGGTATGGTACAGTAATGTTTGCTAACCTAGGACTAGTAAGTGTGCTTGTATGGTGCAGTAATGTTTGCTAACCTAGGCCCAGTAAGTGTGCTGGTATGGTACAGTAATGTTTGCTAACCTAGGACTAGTAAGTGTGCTTGTATGGTGCAGTAATATTTGCTAACCTAGGACCAGTAAGTGTGGTAGTATGGTGCAGTAATGTTTGTTAACCTAGGACCAGTAAGTGTGCTGGTATGGTGCAGTAATGTTTGCTAACCTAGGACCAGTAAGTGTGCTGGTATGGTGCACTAATGTTTGCTAACCTAGGACCAGTAAGTGTGCTTGTATGGTGCAATAATATTTGCTAACCTAGGACCAGCAAGTGTGCTTGTATGGTGCAGTAATATTTGCTAACCTAGGACCAGCAAGTGTGCTTGTATTGTGCAGTAATGTTTGCTAACCTAGGACCAGTAAGTGTGGTAGTATGGTGAAGTAATGTTTGCTAACCTAGGACCAGTAAGTGTGGTGGTATGGTGCAGTAATGTTTGCTAACCTAGGACCAGTAAGTGTGCTGGTATGGTGCACTAATGTTTGCTAACCTAGGACCAGTAAGTGTGCTTGTATGGTGCAGTATTGTTTGCTAACCTAGGACCAGTAAGTGTGGTGGTATGGTGCAGTAATGTTTGCTAACCTAGGACTAGTAAGTGTGGTGGTATGGTGCAATAATGTTTGCTAACCTAGGACAAGTAAGTGTGCTGGTATGGTGCAGTAATGTTTGCTAACCTAGGACCAGTAAGTGTGCTGGTATGGTGCAGTAATGTATGCTAACCTAGGACTAGTAAGTGTGCTGGTATGGTGCAGTCATGTTTGCTAACCTAGGACCTGTAAGTGTGCATGTATGGTGCAGTCATGTTTGCTAACCTAGTACCAGTAAGTGTGCTTGTATGGTGCAGTAATTTTGCTAACCTAGTTCCAGTAAGTGTGCTTGTATGGTGCAGTAATATTTGCTAACCTAGGACCAGTAAGTGTGGTGGTAAGGTGCAGTAATGTTTGCTAACCTAGGACCAGTAAGTGTGCTGGTATGGTGCAATAATGTTTGCTAACCTAGGACTAGTAAGTGTGCTTGTATGGTGCAGTAATGTTTGCTAACCTAGGACCAGTAAGTGTGCTTGTATGGTGCAGTAATGTTTGCTAACCTAGGACCAGTAAGTGTGCTGGTATGGTGCAGTAATGTTTGCTAACTTAGGACCAGTAAGTGTGCTTGTATGGTGCTGTAATGTTTGCTAACCAAGGACCAGTAAGTTTGCTGGTATGGTGCACTAATGTTTGCTAACCTAGGACCAGTAAGTGTGCTTGTATGGTGCAGTATTGTGTGCTAACCTAGGACCAGTAATTGTGGTGGTATGGTGCAGTAATGTTTGCTAACCTAGGACCAGTAATTGTGGTGGTATGGCGCAATAATGTTTGCTAACCTAGGACCAGTAAGTGTGCTTGTATGGTGCAGTAATGTTTGCTAACCTAGGACCAGTAAGTGTGCTGGTATGGTGCAGTAATGTTTGCTAACCTAGGACCAGTAAGTGTGCTGGTATGGTGCAGTAATGTTTGCTAACCTAGGACCAGTAAGTGTGCTGGTATGGTGCAGTAATGTTTGCTAACTTAGGACCAATAAGTGTGCTGGTATGGTGCAGTAATGTTTGCTAACCTAGGACCAGTAAGTGTGCTTGTATGGTGCAGTAATGTTTGCTAACCTAGGACCAGTAAGTGTGCTGGTATGGTGCAGTAATGTTTGCTAACCTAGGACCAGTAAGTGTGCTGGTATGGTGCAGTAATGTTTGCTAACCTAGGACCAGTAAGTGTGCTTGTATGGTGCAGTCATGTTTGCTAACCTAGGACCAGTAAGTGTGCATGTATGGTGCAGTCATGTTTGCTAACCTAGTACCAGTAAGTGTGCTTGTATGGTGCAGTAATTTTGCTAACCTAGTACCAGTAAGTGTGCTTGTATGGTGCAGTAATGTTTGCTAACCTAGGACCAGTAAGTGTGGTGGTATGGTGCAGTAATGTTTGCTAACCTAGGACCAGTAAGTGTGCTGCTATGGTGCAATAATGTTTGCTAACCTAGGACAAGTAAGTGTGCTTGTATGGTGCAGTAATGTTTGCTAACCTAGGACCAGTAAGTGTGCTGGTATGGTACAGTGATGCTTGCTAACCTAGGACCAGTAAGTGTGGTGGTTTGGTACAGTAATGTTTGCTAACCTAGGACCAGTAAGTGTGGTGGTATGGTGCAGTAATGTTTGCTAACCTAGGACCAGTAAGTGTGCTTGTATTGTGCAGTAATGTTTGCTAACTTAGGACAAGTAAGTGTGCTGGTATGGTGCAGTAATGTTTGCTAACCTAGGACCAGTAAGTCTGGTGGTATGGTACAGTAATGTTTGCTAACCTAGGACCAGAAAGTGTGGTGGTATGGTGCAGTAATGTTTGCTAACCTAGGACCAGTAAGTGTGGTGGTATGGTGCAGTAATGTTTGCTAAGCTAGGACCAGTAAGTGTGCTGGTATGGTGCAGTAATGTTTGCTAACCTAGGACCAGTAAGTGTGATGATATGGTCCAGTAATGTTTGCTAACCTAGGACCAGTAAGTGTGCTGGTATGGTGCTGTAATGTTTGCTAACCTAGGACCAGTAAGTGTGGTGGTATGGTGCAGTAATGTTTGCTAACCTAGGACCAGTAAGTGTGCTGGTATGGGGCAGTAATGTTTGCTAACCTAGGACCAGTAAGTGTGGTGGTATGGTACAGTAATGTTTGCTAACCTAGGACCAGTAAGTGTGGTGGTATGGTACAGTAATGTTTGCTAACCTAGGACTAGTAAGTGTGCTAGTATTGTGCAATAATGTTTGCTAACCTAGGAAAAGTAAGTGTGCTGGTATGGTGCAGTAATATTTGCTAACCTAGGACCAGTAAGTGTGCTGGTATGGTGCTGTAATGTTTGCTAACTTAGGACCAGTAAGTGTGCTGATATGGTGCAGTAATGTTTGCTAACCTAGGACCAGTAAGTGTGCTGGTATGGTGCAGTAATGTTTGCTAACCTAGGACCAGTAAGTGTGCTGGTATGGTGCAGTAATGTTTGCTAACCTAGGACCAGTAAGTGTGCTGGTATGGTGCAGTAATGTTTGCTAACCTAGGACCAGTAAGTGTGCTTGTATGGTGCAGTAATGTTCGCTAACCTGGGACCAGTAAGTGTGCTTGTATTGTGCAGTAATGTTTGCTAACCTAGGACCAGTAAGTGTGGTGGTATGGTGCAGTAATGTTTGCTAACCTAGGACCAGTAAGTGTGCTTGTATGGTACAGTAATGTTTGGTAACCTAGGACCAGTAAGTATGGTGGTATGGTACAGTAATGTTTGCTAACCTAGGACTAGTAAGTGTGCTAGTATGGTGCAGTAATGTTTGCTAACCTAGGAAAAGTAAGTGTGCTGGTATGGTGCAGTAATGTTTGCTAACCTAGGACCAGTAAGTGTGCTGGTATGGTGCACTAATGTTTGCTAACCTAGGACCAGTAAGTGTGGGGGTATAGTACAGTAATGTTTGCTAACCTAGGACCAGTAAGTGTGCTGGTATGGTGCAGTAATGTTTGCTAACCTAGGACCAGTAAGTGTGGTTGTATAGTACAGTAATGTTTGCTAACCTAGGACCAGTAAGTGTGCTTGTATGGTGCAGTAATGTTTGCTAACCTAGGACCAGTAAGTGTGCTGGTATGGTGCAGTAATGTTTGCTAACTTATGACCAGTAAGTGTGCTGGTATGGTGCAGTAATGTGTGCTAACCTAGGACCAGTAAGTGTCGTGGTATGGTACAGTAATGTTTGCTAACCAAGGACGAGTAAGTGTGGTGGTATGGTGCAGTAATGTTTGCTTACCTAGGACCAGTAAGTGTGGTGGTATGGTACAGTAATGTTTGCTAACCTAGGACCAGTAAGTGTGGTGGTATGGTGCTGTAATGTTTGCTAACCTAGGACCAGTAAGTGTGCTGGTATGGTGCAGTAATGTTTGCTAACCTAGGACCAGTAAGTGTGCTGGTAGGGTGCAGTAATGTTTGCTAACCTAGGACCAGTAAGTGTGCTGGTATGGTGCAGTAATGTTTGCTAACCTAGGACCAGTAAGTGTGGTGGTATGGTACAGTAATGTTTGCTAACCTAGGACCAGTAAGTGTTGTGGTATGGTACAGTAATGTTTGCTAACCTAGGACTAGTAAGTGTGCTTGTATGGTGCAGTAATGTTTGCTAACCTAGGACCAGTAAGTGTGCTGGTATGGTAAAGTAATGTTTGCTAACCTAGGACTAGTAAGTGTGCTTGTATGGTGCAGTAATGTTTGCTAACCTAGGACCAGTAAGTGTGGTGGTATGGTGCAGAAATATTTGCTAACCTAGGACCAGTAAGTGTGCTGGTATGGTGCAGTAATGTTTGCTAACCTAGGACCAGTAAGTGTGCTGGTATGGTGCACTAATGTTTGCTAACCTAGGACCAGTAAGTGTGCTGGTATGGTGCACTAATGTTTGCTAACCTAGGACCAGTAAGTGTGCTTGTATGGTGCAATAATATTTGCTATCCTAGGACCAGCAAGTGTGCTTGTATTGTGCAGTAATGTTTGCTAACCTAGGACCAGTAAGTGTGGTAGTATGGTGAAGTAATGTTTGCTAACCTAGGACCAGTAAGTGTGGTGGTATGGTGCAGTAATGTTTGCTAACCTAGGACCAGTAAGTGTGCTGGTATGGTGCACTAATGTTTGCTAACCTAGGACCAGTAAGTGTGCTTGTATGGTGCAGTATTGTTTGCTAACCTAGGACCAGTAAGTGTGGTGGTATGGTGCAGTAATGTTTGCTAACCTAGGACTAGTAAGTGTGGTGGTATGGTGCAATAATGTTTGCTAACCTAGGACAAGTAAGTGTGCTGGTATGGTGCAGTAATGTTTGCTAACCTAGGACCAGTAAGTGTGCTGGTATGGTGCAGTAATGTATGCTATCCTAGGACTAGTAAGTGTGCTGGTATGGTGCAGTCATGTTTGCTAACCTAGGACCTGTAAGTGTGCATGTATGGTGCAGTCATGTTTGCTAACCTAGTACCAGTAAGTGTGCTTGTATGGTGCAGTAATTTTGCTAACCTAGTTCCAGTAAGTGTGCTTGTATGGTGCAGTAATATTTGCTAACCTAGGACCAGTAAGTGTGGTGGTAAGGTGCAGTAATGTTTGCTAACCTAGGACCAGTAAGTGTGCTGGTATGGTGCAATAATGTTTGCTAACCTAGGACTAGTAAGTGTGCTTGTATGGTGCAGTAATGTTTGCTAACCTAGGACCAGTAAGTGTGCTTGTATGGTGCAGTAATGTTTGCTAACCTAGGACCAGTAAGTGTGCTGGTATGGTGCAGTAATGTTTGCTAACTTAGGACCAGTAAGTGTGCTTGTATGGTGCTGTAATGTTTGCTAACCAAGGACCAGTAAGTTTGCTGGTATGGTGCACTAATGTTTGCTAACCTAGGACCAGTAAGTGTGCTTGTATGGTGCAGTATTGTTTGCTAACCTAGGACCAGTAAGTGTGGTGGTATGGTGCAGTAATGTTTGCTAACCTAGGACCAGTAATTGTGGTGGTATGGCGCAATAATGTTTGCTAACCTAGGACCAGTAAGTGTGCTTGTATGGTGCAGTAATGTTTGCTAACCTAGGACCAGTAAGTGTGCTGGTATGGTGCAGTAATGTTTGCTAACCTAGGACCAGTAAGTGTGCTGGTATGGTGCAGTAATGTTTGCTAACCTAGGACCAGTAAGTGTGCTGGTATGGTGCAGTAATGTTTGCTAACTTAGGACCAATAAGTGTGCTGGTATGGTGCAGTAATGTTTGCTAACCTAGGACCAGTAAGTGTGCTTGTATGGTGCAGTAATGTTTGCTAACCTAGGACCAGTAAGTGTGCTGGTATGGTGCAGTAATGTTTGCTAACCTAGGACCAGTAAGTGTGCTTGTATGGTGCAGTCATGTTTGCTAACCTAGGACCAGTAAGTGTGCATGTATGGTGCAGTCATGTTTGCTAACCTAGTACCAGTAAGTGTGCTTGTATGGTGCAGTAATTTTGCTAACCTAGTACCAGTAAGTGTGCTTGTATGGTGCAGTAATGTTTGCTAACCTAGGACCAGTGAGTGTGGTGGTATGGTGCAGTAATGTTTGCTAACCTAGGACCAGTAAGTGTGCTGCTATGGTGCAATAATGTTTGCTAACCTAGGACAAGTAAGTGTGCTTGTATGGTGCAGTAATGTTTGCTAACCTAGGACCAGTAAGTGTGCTGGTATGGTACAGTGATGCTTGCTAACCTAGGACCAGTAAGTGTGGTGGTTTGGTACAGTAATGTTTGCTAACCTAGGACCAGTAAGTGTGGTGGTATGGTGCAGTAATGTTTGCTAACCTAGGACCAGTAAGTGTGCTTGTATTGTGCAGTAATGTTTGCTAACTTAGGACAAGTAAGTGTGCTGGTATGGTGCAGTAATGTTTGCTAACCTAGGACCAGTAAGTCTGGTGGTATGGTACAGTAATGTTTGCTAACCTAGGACCAGAAAGTGTGGTGGTATGGTGCAGTAATGTTTGCTAACCTAGGACCAGTAAGTGTGGTGGTATGGTGCAGTAATGTTTGCTAAGCTAGGACCAGTAAGTGTGCTGGTATGGTGCAGTAATGTTTGCTAACCTAGGACCAGTAAGTGTGATGATATGGTCCAGTAATGTTTGCTAACCTAGGACCAGTAAGTGTGCTGGTATGGTGCTGTAATGTTTGCTAACCTAGGACCAGTAAGTGTGGTGGTATGGTGCAGTAATGTTTGCTAACCTAGGACCAGTAAGTGTGCTGGTATGGGGCAGTAATGTTTGCTAACCTAGGACCAGTAAGTGTGGTGGTATGGTACAGTAATGTTTGCTAACCTAGGACCAGTAAGTGTGGTGGTATGGTACAGTAATGTTTGCTAACCTAGGACTAGTAAGTGTGCTAGTATTGTGCAATAATGTTTGCTAACCTAGGAAAAGTAAGTGTGCTGGTATGGTGCAGTAATATTTGCTAACCTAGGACCAGTAAGTGTGCTGGTATGGTGCTGTAATGTTTGCTAACTTAGGACCAGTAAGTGTGCTGATATGGTGCAGTAATGTTTGCTAACCTAGGACCAGTAAGTGTGCTGGTATGGTGCAGTAATGTTTGCTAACCTAAGACCAGTAAGTGTGCTGGTATGGTGCAGTAATGTTTGCTAACCTAGGACCAGTAAGTGTGCTGGTATGGTGCAGTAATGTTTGCTAACCTAGGACCAGTAAGTGTGCTTGTATGGTGCAGTAATGTTCGCTAACCTGGGACCAGTAAGTGTGCTTGTATTGTGCAGTAATGTTTGCTAACCTAGGACCAGTAAGTGTGGTGGTATGGTGCAGTAATGTTTGCTAACCTAGGACCAGTAAGTGTGCTTGTATGGTACAGTAATGTTTGGTAACCTAGGACCAGTAAGTATGGTGGTATGGTACAGTAATGTTTGCTAACCTAGGACTAGTAAGTGTGCTAGTATGGTGCAGTAATGTTTGCTAACCTAGGAAAAGTAAGTGTGCTGGTATGGTGCAGTAATGTTTGCTAACCTAGGACCAGTAAGTGTGCTGGTATAGTGCACTAATGTTTGCTAACCTAGGACCAGTAAGTGTGGGGGTATAGTACAGTAATGTTTGCTAACCTAGGACCAGTAAGTGTGCTGGTATGGTGCAGTAATGTTTGCTAACCTAGGACCAGTAAGTGTGGTTGTATAGTACAGTAATGTTTGCTAACCTAGGACCAGTAAGTGTGCTTGTATGGTGCAGTAATGTTTGCTAACCTAGGACCAGTAAGTGTGCTGGTATGGTGCAGTAATGTTTGCTAACTTATGACCAGTAAGTGTGCTGGTATGGTGCAGTAATGTGTGCTAACCTAGGACCAGTAAGTGTCGTGGTATGGTACAGTAATGTTTGCTAACCAAGGACGAGTAAGTGTGGTGGTATGGTGCAGTAATGTTTGCTTACCTAGGACCAGTAAGTGTGGTGGTATGGTACAGTAATGTTTGCTAACCTAGGACCAGTAAGTGTGGTGGTATGGTGCTGTAATGTTTGCTAACCTAGGACCAGTAAGTGTGCTGGTATGGTGCAGTAATGTTTGCTAACCTAGGACCAGTAAGTGTGCTGGTAGGGTGCAGTAATGTTTGCTAACCTAGGACCAGTAAGTGTGCTGGTATGGTGCAGTAATGTTTGCTAACCTAGGACCAGTAAGTGTGGTGGTATGGTACAGTAATGTTTGCTAACCTAGGACCAGTAAGTGTTGTGGTATGGTACAGTAATGTTTGCTAACCTAGGACTAGTAAGTGTGCTTGTATGGTGCAGTAATGTTTGCTAACCTAGGACCAGTAAGTGTGCTGGTATGGTAAAGTAATGTTTGCTAACCTAGGACTAGTAAGTGTGCTTGTATGGTGCAGTAATGTTTGCTAACCTAGGACCAGTAAGTGTGGTGGTATGGTGCAGAAATATTTGCTAACCTAGGACCAGTAAGTGTGCTGGTATGGTGCAGTAATGTTTGCTAACCTAGGACCAGTAAGTGTGCTGGTATGGTGCACTAATGTTTGCTAACCTAGGACCAGTAAGTGTGCTGGTATGGTGCACTAATGTTTGCTAACCTAGGACCAGTAAGTGTGCTTGTATGGTGCAATAATATTTGCTATCCTAGGACCAGCAAGTGTGCTTGTATTGTGCAGTAATATTTGCTAACCTAGGACCAGCAAGTGTGCTTGTATTGTGCAGTAATGTTTGCTAACCTAGGACCAGTAAGTGTGGTAGTATGGTGAAGTAATGTTTGCTCACCTAGGACCAGTAAGTGTGGTGGTATGGTGCAGTAATGTTTGCTAACCTAGGACCAGTAAGTGTGCTGGTATGGTGCACTAATGTTTGCTATCCTAGGACCAGTAAGTGTGCTTGTATGGTGCAGTATTGTTTGCTAACCTAGGACCAGTAAGTGTGGTGGTATGGTGCAGTAATGTTTGCTAACCTAGGACCAGTAAGTGTGGTGGTATGGTGCAATATTGTTTGCTAACCTAGGACAAGTAAGTGTGCTGGTATGGTGCAGTAATGTTTGCTAACCTAGGACCAGTAAGTGTGCTGGTATGGTGCAGTAATGTTTGCTAACCTAGGACCAGTAAGTGTGCTGGTATGGTGCAGTAATGTTTGCTAACCTAGGACCAGTAAGTGTGCTGGTATGGTGCAGTAATGTTTGCTAACTTAGGACCAATAAGTGTGCTGGTATGGTTCAGTAATGTTTGCTAACCTAGGACCAGTAAGTGTGCTTGTATGGTGCAGTAATGTTTGCTAACCTAGGACCAGTAAGTGTGCTGGTATGGTGCAGTAATGTTTGCTAACCTAGGACCAGTAAGTGTGCTGGCATGGTGCAGAAATATTTGCTAACCTAGGACCAGTAAGTGTGCTGGTATGGTGCAGTAATGTTTGCTAACCTAGGACCAGTAAGTGTGCTTGTATGGTGCAGTCATGTTTGCTAACCTAGGACCAGTAAGTGTGCATGTATGGTGCAGTCATGTTTGCTAACCTAGTACCAGTAAGTGTGCTTGTATGGTGCAGTAATTTTGCTAACCTAGTACCAGTAAGTGTGCTTGTATGGTGCAGTAATGTTTGCTAACCTAGGACCAGTAAGTGTGGTGGTATGGTGCAGTAATGTTTGCTAACCTAGGACCAGTTAGTGTGCTGGTATGGTGCAATAATGTTTGTAAACCTAGGACAAGTAAGTGTGCTTGTATGGTGCAGTAATGTTTGCTAAGCTAGGACCAGTAAGTGTGCTGGTATGGTGCAGTGATGCTTGCTAACCTAGGACCAGTAAGTGTGGTGGTATGGTACAGTAATGTTTGCTAACCTAGGACCAGTAAGTGTGGTGGTATGGTGCAGTAATGTTTGCTAACCTAGGACCAGTAAGTGTGGTGGTATGGTGCAGTAATGTTTGCTAACCTAGGACCAGTAAGTGTGCTTGTATGGTGCTGTAATGTTTGCTAACCTAGGGCCAGTAAGTGTGCTGATATGGTGCAGTAATGTTTGCTAACCTAGGACCAGTAAGTGTGCTGGTATGGTGCAGTAATGTTTGCTAACCTAGGACCAGTAAGTGTGCTGGTATGGTGCAGTAATGTTTGCTAACCTAGGACCAGTAAGTGTGCTGGTATGGTGCAGTAATGTTTGCTAACCTAGGACCAGTAAGTGTGCTGGTATGGTGCAGTAATGTTTGCTAACCTAGGACCAGTAAGTGTGCTTGTATGGTGCTGTAATGTTCGCTAACCTAGGACCAGTAAGTGTGCTTGTATTGTGCAGTAATGTTTGCTAACCTAGGACCAGTAAGTGTGGTGGTATGGTGCAGTAATGTTTGCTAACCTAGGACCAGTAAGTGTGCTTGTATGGTACAGTAATGTTTGCTAACCTAGGACCAGTAAGTGTGGTGGTATGGTACAGTAATGTTTGCTAACCTAGGACTAGTATGTGTTTTAGTATGGTGCAGTAATGTTTGCTAACCTAGGAAAAGTAAGTGTGCTGGTATGGTGCAGTAATGTTTGCTAACCTAGGACCAGTAACTGTGCTGGTATGGTGCACTAATGTTTGCTAACCTAGGACCAGTAAGTGTGGGGGTATAGTACAGTAATGTTTGCTAACCTAGGACCAGTAAGTGTGCTGGTATGGTGCAGTAATGTTTGCTAACCTAGGTCCATTAAGTGTGGTGGTATAGTACAGTAATATTTGCTAACCTAGGACCAGTAAGTGTGCTTGTATGGTGCAGTAATGTTTGCTAACCTAGGACCAGTAAGTGTGCTGGTATGGTACAGTAATGTTTGCTAACTTAGGACCAGTAAGTGTGCTGGTATGGTGCAGTAATGTTTGCTAACCTAGGACCAGTAAGTGTCGTGGTATGGTACAGTAATGTTTGCTAACCTAGGACCAGTAAGTGTTGTGGTATGGTGCAGTAATGTTTGCTTACCTAGGACCAGTAAGTGTGGTGGTATGGTACAGTAATGTTTGCTAACCTAGGACCAGTAAGTGTGGTGGTATGGTGCAGTAATGTTTGCTAACCTAGGACCAGTAAGTGTGCTGGTATGGTGCAGTAATGTTTGCTAACCTAGGACCAGTAAGTGTGCTGGTATGGTGCAGTAATGTTTGCTAACCTAGGACCAGTAAGTGTGCTGGTATGGTGCAGTAATGTTTGCTAACCTAGGACCAGTAAGTGTGGTGGTATGGTACAGTAATGTTTGCTAACCTAGGACCAGTAAGTGTGGTGGTATGGTACAGTAATGTTTGCTAACCTAGGACTAGTAAGTGTGCTTGTATGGTGCAGTAATGTTTGCTAACCTAGGCCCAGTAAGTGTGCTGGTATGGTACAGTAATGTTTGCTAACCTAGGACTAGTAAGTTTGCTTGTATGGTGCAGTAATATTTGCTAACCTAGGACCAGTAAGTTTGGTAGTATGGTGCAGTAATGTTTGTTAACCTAGGACCAGTAAGTGTGCTGGTATGGTGCAGTAATGTTTGCTAACCTAGGACCAGTAAGTGTGCTGGTATGGTGCACTAATGTTTGCTAACCTAGGACCAGTAAGTGTGCTTGTATGGTGCAATAATAATTTCTAACCTAGGACCAGCAAGTGTGCTTGTATGGTGCAGTAATATTTGCTAACCTAGGACCAGCAAGTGTGCTTGTATTGTGCAGTAATGTTTGCTAACCTAGGACCAGTAAGTGTGGTAGTATGGTGAAGTAATGTTTGCTAACCTAGGACCAGTAAGTGTGGTGGTATGGTGCAGTAATGTTTGCTAACCTAGGACCAGTAAGTGTGCTGGTATGGTGCACTAATGTTTGCTAACCTAGGACCAGTAAGTGTGCTTGTATGGTGCAGTATTGTTTGCTAACCTAGGACCAGTAAGTGTGGTGGTATGGTGCAGTAATGTTTGCTAACCTAGGACTAGTAAGTGTGGTGGTATGGTGCAATAATGTTTGCTAACCTAGGACAAGTAAGTGTGCTGGTATGGTGCAGTAATGTTTGCTAACCTAGGACCAGTAAGTGTGCTGGTATGGTGCAGTAATGTATGCTAACCTAGGACTAGTAAGTGTGCTGGTATGGTGCAGTCATGTTTGCTAACCTAGGACCTGTAAGTGTGCATGTATGGTGCAGTCATGTTTGCTAACCTAGTACCAGTAAGTGTGCTTGTATGGTGCAGTAATTTTGCTAACCTAGTTCCAGTAAGTGTGCTTGTATGGTGCAGTAATATTTGCTAACCTAGGACCAGTAAGTGTGGTGGTAAGGTGCAGTAATGTTTGCTAACCTAGGACCAGTAAGTGTGCTGGTATGGTGCAATAATGTTTGCTAACCTAGGACTAGTAAGTGTGCTTGTATGGTGCAGTAATGTTTGCTAACCTAGGACCAGTAAGTGTGCTTGTATGGTGCAGTAATGTTTGCTAACCTAGGACCAGTAAGTGTGCTGGTATGGTGCAGTAATGTTTGCTAACTTAGGACCAGTAAGTGTGCTTGTATGGTGCTGTAATGTTTGCTAACCAAGGACCAGTAAGTTTGCTGGTATGGTGCAGTAATGTTTGCTAACCTAGGACCAGTAAGTGTGCTTGTATGGTGCAGTAATGTTTGCTAACCTAGGACCAGTAAGTGTGCTTGTATGGTGCAGTAATGTTTGCTAACCTAGTACCAGTAAGTGTGCTTGTATGGTGCAGGAATCTTTGCTAACCTGGGACCAGTAAGTGTGGTGGTATGGTGCAGTAATGTTTACTAACCTAGGACCAGTAAGTGTGCTTGTATGGTGCAGTAATGTTTGCTAACTTAGGACCAATAAGTGTGCTGGTATGGTGCAGTAATGTTTGCTAACCTAGGACCAGTAAGTGTGCTTGTATGGTGCAGTAATGTTTGCTAACCTAGGACCAGTAAGTGTGTTGGTTTGGTGCAGTAATGTTTGCTAACCTAGGACCAGTAAGTGTGCTTGTATGGTGCATTAATGTTTGCTAACCTAGGACCAGTAAGTGTGCTTGTATGGTGCAGTAATGTTTGCTAACCTAGGACCAGTAAGTGTGCTTGTATGGTGCAGTCATGTTTGCTAACCTAGGACCAGTAAGTGTGCATGTATGGTGCAGTCATGCTTGCTAACCTAGTACCAGTAAGTGTGCTTGTATGGTGCAGTAATTTTGCTAACCTAGTACCAGTAAGTGTGCTTGTATGGTGCAGTAATGTTTGCTAACCTAGGACCAGTAAGTGTGGTGGTATGGTGCAGTAATGTTTGCTAACCTAGGACCAGTAAGTGTGCTGGTATGGTGCAATCATGGTTGCTAACCTAGGACTAGTAAGTGTGCTTGTATGGTGCAGTAATGTTTGCTAACCTAGGACCAGTAAGTGTGCTTGTATGGTGCAGTAATGTTTGCTAACCTAGGACCAGTAAGTGTGCTGGTATGGTGCAGTAATGTTTGCTAACCTAGGACCAGTAAGTGTGCTGGTATGGTGCAGTAATGTTTGCTAACTTAGGACCAGTAAGTGTGCTTGTATGGTGCAGTAATGTTTGCTAACCAAGGACCAGTAAGTTTGCTGGTATGGTGCAGTAATGTTTGCTAACCTAGGACCAGTAAGTGTGCTTGTATGGTGCAGTAATGTTTGCTAACCTAGGACCAGTAAGTGTGCTGGTATGGTGCAGTAATGTTTGCTAACCTAGTACCAGTAAGTGTGCTTGTATGGTGCAGTATTGTTTGCTAACCTAGGACCAGTAAGTGTGGTGGTATGGTGCAGTAATGTCTGCTAACCTAGGACCAGTAAGTGTGGTGGTATGGTGCAATATTGTTTGCTAACCTAGGACAAGTAAGTGTGCTGGTATGGTGCAGTAATGTTTGCTAACCTAGGACCAGTAAGTGTGCTGGTATGGTGCAGTAATGTTTGCTATCCTAGGACCAGTAAGTGTGCTGGTATGGTGCAGTAATGTTTGCTATCCTAGGACCAGTAAGTGTGCTGGTATGGTGCAGTAATGTTTGCTAACTTAGGAACAATAAGTGTGCTGGTATGGTGCAGTAATGTTTGCTAACCTAGGACCAGTAAGTGTGCTTGTATGGTGCAGTAATGTTTGCTAACCTAGGACCAGTAAGTGTGCTGGTATGGTGCAGTAATGTTTGCTAACCTAGGACCAGTAAGTGTGCTGGTATGGTGCAGAAATGTTTGCTAACCTAGGACCAGTAAGTGTGCTGGTATGGTGCAGTAATGTTTGCTAACCTAGGACCAGTAAGTGTGCTTGTATGGTGCAGTCATGTTTGCTAACCTAGGACCAGTAAGTGTGCATGTATGGTGCAGTCATGTTTGCTAACCTAGTACCAGTAAGTGTGCTTGTATGGTGCAGTAATTTTGCTAACCTAGTACCAGTAAGTGTGCTTGTATGGTGCAGTAATGTTTGCTAACCTAGGACCAGTAAGTGTGGTGGTATGGTGCAGTAATGTTTGCTAACCTAGGACCAGTTAGTGTGCTGGTATGGTGCAATAATGTTTGCTAACCTAGGACAAGTAAGTGTGCTTGTATGGTGCAGTAATGTTTGCTAACCTAGGACCAGTAAGTGTGCTGGTATGGTGCAGTGATGCTTGCTAACCTAGGACCAGTAAGTGTGGTGGTATGGTACAGTAATGTTTGCTAACCTAGGACCAGTAAGTGTGGTGGTATGGTGCAGTAATGTTTGCTAACCTAGGACCAGTAAGTGTGCTTGTATGGTGCTGTAATGTTTGCTAACCTAGGACCAGTAAGTGTACTGATATGGTGCAGTAATGTTTGCAAACCTAGGACCAGTAAGTGTGCTGGTATGGTGCAGTAATGTTTGCTAACCTAGGACCAGTAAGTGTGCTGGTATGGTGCAGTAATGTTTGCTAACCTAGGACCAGTAAGTGTGCTGGTATGGTGCAGTAATGTTTGCTAACCTAGGACCAGTAAGTGTGCTTGTATGGTGCTGTAATGTTCGCTAACCTGGGACCAGTAAGTGTGCTTGTATTGTGCAGTAATGTTTGCTAACCTAGGACCAGTAAGTGTGGTGGTATGGTGCAGTAATGTTTGCTAACCTAGGACCAGTAAGTGTGCTTGTATGGTACAGTAATGTTTGCTAACCTAGGACCAGTAAGTGTGGTGGTATGGTACAGTAATGTTTGCTAACCTAGGACTAGTATGTGTTTTAATATGGTGCAGTAATGTTTGCTAACCTAGGAAAAGTAAGTGTGCTGGTATGGTGCAGTAATGTTTGCTAACCCAGGACCAGTAACTGTGTTGGTATGGTGCACTAATGTTTGCTAACCTAGGACCTGTAAGTGTGGGGGTATAGTACAGTAATGTTTGCTAACCTAGGACCAGTAAGTGTGCTGGTATGGTGCAGTAATGTTTGCTAACCTAGGTCCAGTAAGTGTGGTGGTATAGTACAGTAATGTTTGCTAACCTAGGACCAGTAAGTGTGCTTGTATGGTGCAGTAATGTTTGCTAACCTAGGACCAGTAAGTGTGCTGGTATGGTACAGTAATGTTTGCTAACTTAGGACCAGTAAGTGTGCTGGTATGGTGCAGTAATGTTTGCTAACCTAGGACCAGTAAGTGTCGTGGTATGGTACAGTAATGTTTGCTAACCTAGGACCAGTAAGTGTGGTGGTATGGTGCAGTAATGTTTGCTTACCTAGGACCAGTAAGTGTGGTGGTATGGTACAGTAATGTTTGCTAACCTAGGACCAGTAAGTGTGGTGGTATGGTGCATTAATGTTTGCTAACCTAGGACCAGTAAGTGTGCTGGTATGGTGCAGTAATGTTTGCTAACCTAGGACCAGTAAGTGTGCTGGTATGGTGCAGTAATGTTTGCTAACCTAGGACCAGTAAGTGTGCTGGTATGGTGCAGTAATGTTTGCTAACCTAGGACCAGTAAGTGTGGTGGTATGGTACAGTAATGTTTGCTAACCTAGGACCAGTAAGTGTGATGGTATGGTACTGTAATGTTTGCTAACCTAGGACTAGTAAGTGTGCTTGTATGGTGCAGTAATGTTTGCTAACCTAGGACCAGTAAGTGTGCTGGTATGGTACAGTAATGTTTGCTAACCTAGGACTAGTAAGTGTGCTTGTATGGTGCAGTAATATTTGCTAACCTAGGACCAGTAAGTGTGGTAGTATGGTGCAGTAATGTTTGTTAACCTAGGACCAGTAAGTGTGCTGGTATGGTGCAGTAATGTTTGCTAACCTAGGACCAGTAAGTGTGCTGGTATGGTGCACTAATGTTTGCTAACCTAGGACCAGTAAGTGTGCTTGTATGGTGCAATAATATTTGCTAACCTAGGACCAGCAAGTGTGCTTGTATGGTGCAGTAATATTTGCTAACCTAGGACCAGCAAGTGTGCTTGTATTGTGCAGTAATGTTTGCTAACCTAGGACCAGTAAGTGTGGTAGTATGGTGAAGTAATGTTTGCTAACCTAGGACCAGTAAGTGTGGTGGTATGGTGCAGTAATGTTTGCTAACCTAGGACCAGTAAGTGTGCTGGTATGGTGCACTAATGTTTGCTAACCTAGGACCAGTAAGTGTGCTTGTATGGTGCAGTATTGTTTGCTAACCTAGGACCAGTAAGTGTGGTGGTATGGTGCAGTAATGTTTGCTAACCTAGGACCAGTAAGTGTGCTGGTATGGTGCAATAATGTTTGCTAACCTAGGACAAGTAAGTGTGCTGGTATGGTGCAGTAATGTTTGCTAACCTAGGACCAGTAAGTGTGCTGGTATGGTGCAGTAATGTTTGCTAACCTAGGACCAGTAAGTGTGCTGGTATGGTGCAGTAATTTTTGCTAACTTAGGACCAATAAGTGTGCTGGTATGGTGCAGTAATGTTTGCTAACCTAGGACCAGTAAGTGTGCTTGTATGGTGCAGTAATGTTTGCTAACCTAGGACCAGTAAGTGTGCTGGTATGGTGCAGTAATGTTTGCTAACCTAGGACCAGTAAGTGTGCTGGTATGGTACAGTAATGTTTGCTAACCTAGGACTAGTAAGTGTGCTTGTATGGTGCAGTAATATTTGCTAACCTAGGACCAGTAAGTGTGGTAGTATGGTGCAGTAATGTTTGTTAACCTAGGACCAGTAAGTCTGCTGGTATGGTGCAGTAATGTTTGCTAACCTAGGACCAGTAAGTGTGCTGGTATGGTGCAGTAATGTTTGCTAACCTAGGACCAGTAAGTGTGCTGGTATGGTGCAGTAATGTTTGCTAACTTAGGACCAATAAGTGTGCTGGTATGGTGCAGTAATGTTTGCTAACCTAGGACCAGTAAGTGTGCTTGTATGGTGCAGTAATGTTTGCTAACCTAGGACCAGTAAGTGTGCTGGTATGGTGCAGTAATGTTTGCTAACCTAGGACCAGTAAGTGTGCTGGTATGGTGCAGTAATGTTTGCTAACCTAGGACCAGTAAGTGTGCTGGTATGGTGCAGTTATGTTTGGTAACCTAGGACAAGTAAGTGTGCTTGTATGGTGCAGTCATGTTTGCTAACCTAGGACCTGTAAGTGTGCATGTATGGTGCAGTCATGTTTGCTAACATAGTACCAGTAAGTGTGCTTGTATGGTGCAGTAATTTTGCTAACCTAGTTCCAGTAAGTGTGCTTGTATGGTGCAGTAATATTTGCTAACCTAGGACCAGTAAGTGTGGTGGTATGGTGCAGTAATGTTTGCTAACCTAGGACCAGTAAGTGTGCTGGTATGGTGCAATAATGTTTGCTAACCTAGGACTAGTAAGTGTGCTTGTATGGTGCAGTAATGTTTGCTAACCTAGGACCAGTAAGTGTGCTTGTATGGTGCAGTAATGTTTGCTAACCTAGGACCAGTAAGTGTGCTGGTATGGTGCAGTAATGTTTGCTAACTTAGGACCAGTAAGTGTGCTTGTATGGTGCTGTAATGTTTGCTAACCAAGGACCAGTAAGTTTGCTGGTATGGTGCAGTAATGTTTGCTAACCTTGGACCAGTAAGTGTGCTTGTATGGTGCAGTAATGTTTGCTAACCTAGGACCAGTAAGTGTGCTGGTATGGTGCAGTAATGTTTGCTAACCTAGTACCAGTAAGTGTGCTTGTATGGTGCAGTAATGTTTGCTAACCTAGGACCAGTAAGTGTGCTTGTATGGTGCAGTAATGTTTGCTAACCTAGTACCAGTAAGTGTGCTTGTATGGTGCAGTAATGTTTGCTAACCTAGTACCAGTAAGTGTGCTTGTATGGTGCAGGAATCTTTGCTAACCTAGGACCAGTAAGTGTGGTGGTATGGTGCAGTAATGTTTACTAACCTAGGACCAGTAAGTGTGCTTGTATGGTGCAGTAATGTTTACTAACTTAGGACCAATAAGTGTGCTGGTATGGTGCAGTAATGTTTGCTAACCTAGGACCAGTAAGTGTGCTTGTATGGTGCAGTAATGTTTGCTAACCTAGGACCAGTAAGTGTGTTGGTATGGTGCAGTAATGTTTGCTAACCTAGGACCAGTAAGTGTACTTGTATGGTGCATTAATGTTTGCTAACCAAGGACCAGTAAGTTTGCTGGTATGGTGCAGTAATGTTTGCTAACCTTGGACCAGTAAGTGTGCTTGTATGGTGCAGTAATGTTTGCTAACCTAGGACCAGTAAGTGTGCTGGTATGGTGCAGTAATGTTTGCTAACCTAGTACCAGTAAGTGTGCTTGTATGGTGCAGTAATGTTTGCTAACCTAGGACCAGTAAGTGTGCTTGTATGGTGCAGTAATGTTTGCTAACCTAGTACCAGTAAGTGTGCTTGTATGGTGCAGTAATGTTTGCTAACCTAGTACCAGTAAGTGTGCTTGTATGGTGCAGGAATCTTTGCTAACCTAGGACCAGTAAGTGTGGTGGTATGGTGCAGTAATGTTTACTAACCTAGGACCAGTAAGTGTGCTTGTATGGTGCAGTAATGTTTGCTAACTTAGGACCAATAAGTGTGCTGGTATGGTGCAGTAATGTTTGCTAACCTAGGACCAGTAAGTGTGCTTGTATGGTGCAGTAATGTTTGCTAACCTAGGACCAGTAAGTGTGTTGGTATGGTGCAGTAATGTTTGCTAACCTAGGACCAGTAAGTGTGCTTGTATGGTGCATTAATGTTTGCTAACCTAGGACCAGTAAGTGTGCTTGTATGGTGCAGTAATGTTTGCTAACCTAGGACCAGTAAGTGTACTTGTATGGTGCAGTCATGTTTGCTAACCTAGGACCAGTAAGTGTGCATGTATGGTGCAGTCATGGTTGCTAACCTAGTACCAGTAAGTGTGCTTGTATGGTGCAGTAATTTTGCTAACCTAGTACCAGTAAGTGTGCTTGTATGGTGCAGTAATGTTTGCTAACCTAGGACCAGTAAGTGTGGTGGTATGGTGCAGTAATGTTTGCTAACCTAGGACCAGTAAGTGTGCTGGTATGGTGCAATAATGTTTGCTAACCTAGGACTAGTAAGTGTGCTTGTATGGTGCAGTAATGTTTGCTAACCTAGGACCAGTAAGTGTGCTTGTATGGTGCAGTAATGTTTGCTAACCTAGGACCAGTAAGTGTGCTGGTATGGTGCAGTAATGTTTGCCAACCTGGGACCAGTAAGTGTGCTGGTATGGTGCAGTAATGTTTGTTAACCTAGGACCAGTAAGTGTGCTTGTATGGTGCTGTAATGTTTGCTAACCAAGGACCAGTAAGTTTGCTGGTATAGTGCAGTAATGTTTGCTAACCTAGGACCAGTAATTGTGCTTGTATGGTGCAGTAATGTTTGCTAACCTGGGACCAGTAAGTGTGCTGGTATGGTGCAGTATTGTTTGCTAACCTAGTACCAGTAAGTGTGCTTGTATGGTGCAGTAATGTTTGCTAACCTAGGACCAGTAAGTGTGCTTGTATGGTGCAGTAATGTTTGCTAACCTAGTACCAGTAAGTGTGCTTGTATGGTGCAGTAATGTTTGCTAACCTAGTACCAGTAAGTGTGCTTGTATGGTGCAGTAATCTTTGCTAACCTAGGACCAGTAAGTGTGGTGGTATGGTGCAGTAATGTTTACTAACCTAGGACCAGTAAGTGTGCTTGTATTGTGCAGTAATGTTTGCTAACTTAGGACCAGTAAGTGTGCTGGTATGGTACAGTAATGTTTGCTAACCTAGGACCAGTAAGTGTGCTGATATGGTGCAGTAATATTTGCTAACCTAGGACCAGTAAGTGTGCTGGTATGGTGCAGTAATGTTTGCTAACCTAGGACCAGTAAGTGTGCTGGTATGGTGCAGTAATGTTTGCTAACCTAGGACCAGTAAGTGTGCTGGTATGGTGCAGTAATGTTTGCTAACCTAGGACCAGTAAGTGTGGTGGTATGGTGCAGTAATGTTTGCTAACCTAGGACCAGTAAGTGTGCTGGTATGGTGCAGTAATGTTTTCTAACCTAGGACCAGTAAGTGTGCTGGTATGGTGCAGTAATGTTTGCTAACCTAGGACCAGTAAGTGTGCTGGTATGGTGCAGTAATGTTGGCTAACCTAGGACCAGTAAGTGTGCTTGTATGGTGCAGTAATGTTGGCTAACCTAGGACCAGTAAGTGTGCTTGTATGGTGCAGTAATGTTTGCTAACTTAGGACCAGTAAGTGTGCTGGTATGGTGCAGTAATGTTTGCTAACCTAGGACCAGTAAGTGTGGTGGTATGGTACAGTAGTGTTTGCTAACCTAGGACCAGTAAGTGTGCTTGTATGGTGCAGTAATGTTTGCTAACCTAGGACCAGTAAGTGTGATGGTATGGTGCAGTAATGTTTGCTAACCTAGGACCAGTAAGTGTGCTTGTATGGTGCAGTAATGTTTGCTAACCTAGGACCAGTAAGTGTGCTGGTATGGTGCAGTAATGTTTGCTAAAATAGGACCAGTAAGTCTGCTGGTATGGTGCAGTAATGTTTGCTAACCTAGGACCAGTAAGTGTGCTGGTATGGTGCAGTAATGTTTGCTAACTTATGACCAGTAAGTGTGCTTGTATGGTGCAGTAATGTTTGCTAACCTAGTACCAGTAAGTGTGCTTGAATGGTGCAGTAATGTTTGCAAACCTAGGACCAGTAAGTGTGCTGTTATGGTGCAGTAATGTTTGCTAACCTAGGACCAGTAAGTGTGCTGGTATGGTGCAGTAATGTTTGCTAACCTAGGACCAGTAAGTGTGCTGGTATGGTGCAGTAATTTTGCTAACCTAGTACCAGTAAGTGTGCTTGTATGGTGCAGTTATGTTTGCTAACCTAGGACCAGTAAGTGTGCTTGTATGGTGCAGTAAAGTTTGCTAACCTAGGACCAGTAAGTGTGCTTGTATGGTGCAGTAATGTTTGCTAACCTAGGACCAGTAAGTGTGCTGATATGGTGCAGTAATGTTTGCTAACCTAGGACCAGTAAGTGTGCTGGTATGGTGCAGTAATGTTTGCTAACCTAGGACCAGTAAGTGTGCTGGTATGGTGCAGTAATTTTGCTAACCTAGGACCAGTAAGTGTGCTGGTATGGTGCAGTAATGTTTGCTAACCTAGGACCAGTAAGTGTGCTGGTATGGTGCAGTAATGTTTGCTAACCTAGGACCAGTAAGTGTGCTGGTATGGAGCAGTAATGTTTGCTAACTTATGACCAGTAAGTGTGTTGTATGGTGCAGTAATGTTTGCTAACCTAGTACCAGTAAGTGTGCTTGTATGGTGCAGTAATGTTTGCAAACCTAGGACCAGTAAGTGTGCTGTTATGGTGCAGTAATGTTTGCTAACCTAGGACCAGTAAGTGTGCTGGTATGGTGCAGTAATGTTTGCTAACCTAGGACCAGTAAGTGTGCTGGTATGGTGCAGTAATGTTTGCTAACTTATGACCAGTAAGTGTGCTTGTATGGTGCAGTAACGTTTGCTAACCTAGGACCAGTAAGTGTGCTGGTATGGTGCAGTAATGTTTGCTAACCTAGGACCAGTAAGTGTGCTTGTATGGTGCAGTAATGTTTGCTAACCTAGGACCAGTAAGAGTGCTTGTATGGTGCAGTAATGTTTGCTAACCTAGTACCAGTAAGTGTGCTTGTATGGTGCAGTAATGTTTGCTAACCTACGACCAGTAAGTGTGCTTGTATGGTGCAGTAATATTTGCTAACCTAGGACCAGTAAGTGTGCTTGTATGGTGCAGAAATGTTTGCTAACCTAGGACCAGTAAGTGTGCTGATATGGTGCAGTAATGTTTGCTAACCTAGGACCAGTAAGTGTGCTGGTATGGTGCAGTAATGTTTGCTAACCTAGGACCAGTAAGTATGCTGGTATGGTGCATTAATGTTTGCTAACCTAGGATCAGTAGGTGTGCTGGTATGGTGCAGTAATGATTGCTAACCTAGGACCAGTAAGTGTGCTTGTATGGTGCAGTAATGTTTGCTAACCTAGGACCAGTAAGTGTGCTGATATGGTGCAGTAATGTTTGCTAACCTAGGACCAGTAAGTGTGCTGGTATGGTGCAGTAATGTTTGCTAACCTAGGACCAGTAAGTGTGCTGGTATGGTGCAGTAATGTTTGCTAACCTAGGACCAGTAAGTGTGCTGGTATGGTGCAGTAATGTTTGCTAACCTAGGACCAGTAAGTGTGCTTGTATGGTGCAGTAATGTTTGCTAACCTAGGACCAGTAAGTGTGCTTGTATGGTGCAGTAATGTTTGCTAACTTAGGACCAGTAAGTGTGCTGGTATGGTGCAGTAATGTTTGCTAACCTAGGACCAGTAAGTGTGGTGGTATGGTACAGTAATGTTTTCTAACCTAGGACCAGTAAGTGTGGTGGTATGGTGCAGTAATGTTTGCTAACCTTGGACCAGTAAGTGTGGTGGTATGGTGCAGTAATGTTTGCTAACCTAGGACCAGTAAGTGTGCTTGTATGGTGCAGTAATGTTTGCTAACCTAGGACCAGTAAGTGTGCTGATATGGTGCAGTAATATTTGCTAACCTAGGACCAGTAAGTGTGCTGGTATGGTGCAGTAATGTTTGCTAACCTAGGACCAGTAAGTGTGCTGGTATGGTGCAGTAATGTTTGCTAACCTAGGACCAGTAAGTGTGCTGGTATGGTGCAGTAATGTTTGCTAACCTAGGACCAGTAAGTGTGCTTGTATGGTGCAGTAATGTTTGCTAACCTAGGACCAGTAAGCGTGCCTGTATTGTGCAGTAATGTTTGCTAACCTAGGACCAGTAAGTGTGCTGGTATGGTGCAGTAATATTTGCTAACCTAGGACCAGTAAGTGTGGTGGTATGGTACAGTAATGTTTGCTAACCTAGGACCAGTAAGTGTGGTGGTATGGTACAGTAATGTTTGCTAACCTAGGACTAGTAAGTGTGCTAGTATGGTGCAGTAATGTTTGCTAACCTAGGAAAAGTAAGTGTGCTGGTATTGTGCAGTAATTTTTGCTATCCTAGGACCAGTAAGTGTGCTGGTATGGTGCAGTAATGTTTGCTAACCTAGGACCAGTAAGTGTGCTGGTATGGTGCAGTAATGTTTGCTAACTTATGACCAGTAAGTGTGCTTGTATGGTGCAGTAATGTTTGCTAACCTAGTACCAGTAAGTGTGCTTGTATGGTGCAGTAATGTTTGCAAACCTAGGACCAGTAAGTGTGCTGTTATGGTGCAGTAATGTTTGCTAACCTAGGACCAGTAAGTGTGCTGGTATGGTGCAGTAATGTTTGCTAACCTAGGACCAGTAAGTGTGCTGGTCTGGTGCAGTAATGTTTGCTAACTTATGACCAGTAAGTGTGCTTGTATGGTGCAGTAATGTTTGCTAACCTAGGACCAGTAAGTGTGCTGGTATGGTGCAGTAATGTTTGCTAACCTAGGACCAGTAAGTGTGCTTGTTTGGTGCAGTAATGTTTGCTAACCTAGGACCAGTAGGAGTGCTTGTATTGTGCAGTAATGTTTGCTAACCTAGGACCAGTAAGTGTGCTTGTATGGTGCAGTAATGTTTGCTAACCTAGGACCAGTAAGTGTGCTTGTATGGTGCAGTTATGTTTGCTAACCTAGGACCAGTAAGTGTGCTGATATGGTACAGTAATGTTTGCTAACCTAGGACCAGTAAGTGTGCTGGTATGGTGCAGTAATGTTTGCTAACCTAGGACCAGTAAGTGTGCTGGTATGGTGCAGTAATGTTTGCTAACCTAGGACCAGTAAGTGTGCTGGTATGGTGCAGTAATGTTTGCTAACCTAGGACCAGTAAGTCTGCTGGTATGGTGCAGTAATGTTTGCTAACCTAGGACCAGTAAGTGTGCTGGTATGGTGCAGTAATGTTTGCTAACTTATGACCAGTAAGTGTGCTGGTATGGTACAGTAATGTTTGCTAACCTAGGACTAGTAAGTGTGCTTGTATGGTGCAGTTATGTTTGCTAACCTAGGACCAGTAAGTGTGGTGGTATGGTGCAGTAATGTTTGCTAACCTAGGACCTGTAAGTGTGCTGGTATGGTGCAGTAATGTTTGCTAACCTAGGACCAGTAAGAGTGCTGGTATGGTGCACTAATGTTTGCTAACCTAGGACCAGTAAGTGTGCTTGTATGGTGCAATAATATTTGCTAACCTAGGATCAGCAAGTGTGCTTGTATTGTGCAGTAATATTTGCTAACCTAGGACCAGCAAGTGTGCTTGTATTGTGCAGTAATGTTTGCTAACCTAGGACCAGTAAGTGTGGTAGTATGGTGAAGTAATGTTTGCTCACCTAGGACCAGTAAGTGTGGTGGTATGGTGCAGTAATGTTTGCTAACCTAGGACCAGTAAGTGTGCTGGTATGGTGCACTAATGTTTGCTAACCTAGGACCAGTAAGTGTGCTTGTATGGTGCAGTATTGTTTGCTAACCTAGGACCAGTAAGTGTGGTGGTATGGTGCAGTAATGTTTGCTAACCTAGGACCAGTAATTGTGGTGGTATGGTGCAATAATGTTTGCTAACCTAGGACCAGTAAGTGTGCTTGTATGGTGCAGTAATGTTTGCTAACCTAGGACCAGTAAGTGTGCTGGTATGGTACAGTAATGTTTGCTAACCTAGGACCAGTAAGTGTGCTGGTATGGTGCAGTAATGTTTGCTAACCTAGGACCAGTAAGTGTGCTGGTATGGTGCAGTAATGTTTGCTAACTTAGGACCAATAAGTGTGCTGGTATGGTGCAGTAATGTTTGCTAACCTAGGACCAGTAAGTGTGCTTGTATGGTGCAGTAATGTTTGCTAACCTAGGACCAGTAAGTGTGCTGGTATGGTGCAGTAATGTTTGCTAACCTAGGACCAGTAAGTGTGCTGGTATGGTGCAGTAATGTTTGCTAACCTAGGACCAGTAAGTGTGCTTGTATGGTGCAGTCATGTTTGCAAACCTAGGACCAGTAAGTGTGCATGTATGGTGCAGTCATGTTTGCTAACCTAGTACCAGTAAGTGTGCTTGTATGGTGCAGTAATTTTGCTAACCTAGTACCAGTAAGTGTGCTTGTATGGTGCAGTAATGTTTGCTAACCTAGGACCAGTAAGTGTGGTGGTATGGTGCAGTAATGTTTGCTAACCTAGGACCAGTAAGTGTGCTGGTATGGTGCAATAATGTTTGCTAACCTAGGACAAGTAAGTGTGCTTGTATGGTGCAGTAATGTTTGCTAACCTAGGACCAGTAAGTGTGCTGGTATGGTGCAGTGATGCTTGCTAACCTAGGACCAGTAAGTGTGGTGGTTTGGTACAGTAATGTTTGCTAACCTAGGACCAGTAAGTGTGGTGGTATGGTGCAGTAATGTTTGCTAACCTAGGACCAGTAAGTGTGCTTGTATTGTGCAGTAATGTTTGCTAACTTAGGACAAGTAAGTGTGCTGGTATGGTGCAGTAATGTTTGCTAACCTAGGACCAGTAAGTCTGGTGGTATGGTACAGTAATGTTTGCTAACCTAGGACCAGAAAGTGTGGTGGTATGGTGCAGTAATGTTTGCTAACCTAGGACCAGTAAGTGTGGTGGTATGGTGCAGTAATGTTTGCTAAGCTAGGACCAGTAAGTGTGCTGGTATGGTGCAGTAATGTTTGCTAACCTAGGACCAGTAAGTGTGATGATATGGTCCAGTAATGTTTGCTAACCTAGGACCAGTAAGTGTGCTGGTATGGTGCTGTAATGATTGCTAACCTAGGACCAGTAAGTGTGGTGGTATGGTGCAGTAATGTTTGCTAACCTAGGACCAGTAAGTGTGCTGGTATGGGGCAGTAATGTTTGCTAACCTAGGACCAGTAAGTGTGGTGGTATGGTACAGTAATGTTTGCTAACCTAGGACCAGTAAGTGTGGTGGTATGGTACAGTAATGTTTGCTAACCTAGGACTAGTAAGTGTGCTAGTATTGTGCAATAATGTTTGCTAACCTAGGAAAAGTAAGTGTGCTGGTATGGTGCAGTAATGTTTGCTAACCTAGGACCAGTAAGTGTGCTGGTATGGTGCTGTAATGTTTGCTAACTTAGGACCAGTAAGTGTGCTGATATGGTGCAGTAATGTTTGCTAACCTAGGACCAGTAAGTGTGCTGGTATGGTGCAGTAATGTTTGCTAACCTAGGACCAGTAAGTGTGCTGGTATGGTGCAGTAATGTTTGCTAACCTAGGACCAGTAAGTGTGCTGGTATGGTGCAGTAATGTTTGCTAACCTAGGACCAGTAAGTGTGCTTGTATGGTGCAGTAATGTTCGCTAACCTGGGACCAGTAAGTGTGCTTGTATTGTGCAGTAATGTTTGCTAACCTAGGACCAGTAAGTGTGGTGGTATGGTGCAGTAATGTTTGCTAACCTAGGACCAGTAAGTGTGCTTGTATGGTACAGTAATGTTTGGTAACCTAGGACCAGTAAGTATGGTGGTATGGTACAGTAATGTTTGCTAACCTAGGACTAGTAAGTGTGCTAGTATGGTGCAGTAATGTTTGCTAACCTAGGAAAAGTAAGTGTGCTGGTATGGTGCAGTAATGTTTGCTAACCTAGGACCAGTAAGTGTGCTGGTATGGTGCACTAATGTTTGCTAACCTAGGACCAGTAAGTGTGGGGGTATAGTACAGTAATGTTTGCTAACCTAGGACCAGTAAGTGTGCTGGTATGGTGCAGTAATGTTTGCTAACCTAGGACCAGTAAGTGTGGTTGTATAGTACAGTAATGTTTGCTAACCTAGGACCAGTAAGTGTGCTTGTATGGTGCAGTAATGTTTGCTAACCTAGGACCAGTAAGTGTGCTGGTATGGTGCAGTAATGTTTGCTAACTTATGACCAGTAAGTGTGCTGGTATGGTGCAGTAATGTGTGCTAACCTAGGACCAGTAAGTGTCGTGGTATGGTACAGTAATGTTTGCTAACCAAGGACCAGTAAGTGTGGTGGTATGGTGCAGTAATGTTTGCTTACCTAGGACCAGTAAGTGTGGTGGTATGGTACAGTAATGTTTGCTAACCTAGGACCAGTAAGTGTGGTGGTATGGTGCTGTAATGTTTGCTAACCTAGGACCAGTAAGTGTGCTGGTATGGTGCAGTAATATTTGCTAACCTAGGACCAGTAAGTGTGCTGGTATGGTGCAGTAATGTTTGCTAACCTAGGACCAGTAAGTGTGCTGGTATGGTGCACTAATGTTTGCTAACCTAGGACCAGTAAGTGTGCTTGTATGGTGCAATAATATTTGCTATCCTAGGACCAGCAGGTGTGCTTGTATTGTGCAGTAATATTTGCTAACCTAGGACCAGCAAGTGTGCTTGTATTGCGCAGTAATGTTTGCTAACCTAGGACCAGGAAGTGTGGTAGTATGGTGAAGTAATGTTTGCTCACCTAGGACCAGTAAGTGTGGTGGTATGGTCCAGTAATGTTTGCTAACCTAGGACCAGTAAGTGTGCTGGTATGGTGCACTAATGTTTGCTATCCTAGGACCAGTAAGTGTGCTTGTATGGTGCAGTATTGTTTGCTAACCTAGGACCAGTAAGTGTGGTGGTATGGTGCAGTAATGTTTGCTAACCTAGGACCAGTAAGTGTGGTGGTATTGTGCAACATTGTTTGCTAACCTAGGACAAGTAAGTGTGCTGGTATGGTGCAGTAATGTTTGCTAACCTAGGACCAGTAAGTGTGCTGGTATGGTGCAGTAATGTTTGCTAACCTAGGACCAGTAAGAGTGCTGGTATGGTGCAGTAATGTTTGCTAACCTAGGACCAGTAAGTGTGCTGGTATGGTGCAGTAATGTTTGCTAACTTAGGACCAATAAGTGTGCTGGTATGGTGCAGTAATGTTTGCTAACCTAGGACCAGTAAGTGTGCTTGTATGGTGCAGTAATGTTTGCTAACCTAGGACCAGTAAGTGTGCTGGTATGGTGCAGTAATGTTTGCTAACCTAGGACCAGTAAGTGTGCTGGTATGGTGCAGAAATGTTTGCTAACCTAGGACCAGTAAGTGTGCTGGTATGGTGCAGTAATGTTTGCTAACCTAGGACCAGTAAGTGTGCTTGTATGGTGCAGTCATGTTTGCTAACCTAGGACCAGTAAGTGTGCATGTATGGTGCAGTCATGTTTGCTAACCTAGTACCAGTAAGTGTGCTTGTATGGTGCAGTAATTTTGCTAACCTAGTACCAGTAAGTGTGCTTGTATGGTGCAGTAATGTTTGCTAACCTAGGACCAGTAAGTGTGGTGGTATGGTGCAGTAATGTTTGCTAACCTAGGACCAGTTAGTGTGCTGGTATGGTGCAATAATGTTTGGTAACCTAGGACAAGTAAGTGTGCTTGTATGGTGCAGTAATGTTTGCTAACCTAGGACCAGTAAGTGTGCTGGTATGGTGCAGTGATGCTTGCTAACCTAGGACCAGTAAGTGTGGTGGTATGGTACAGTAATGTTTGCTAACCTAGGACCAGTAAGTGTGGTGGTATGGTGCAGTAATGTTTGCTAACCTAGGACCAGTAAGTGTGGTGGTATGGTGCAGTAATGTTTGCTAACCTAGGACCAGTAAGTGTGCTTGTATGGTGCTGTAATGTTTGCTAACCTAGGACCAGTAAGTGTGCTGATATGGTGCAGTAATGTTTGCTAACCTAGGACCAGTAAGTGTGCTGGTATGGTGCAGTAATCTTTGCTAACCTAGGACCAGTAAGTGTGCTGGTATGGTGCAGTAATGTTTGCTAACCTAGGACCAGTAAGTGTTCTGGTATGGTGCAGTAATGTTTGCTAACCTAGGACCAGTAAGTGTGCTTGTATGGTGCTGTAATGTTCGCTAACCTAGGACCAGTAAGTGTGCTTGTATTGTGCAGTAATGTTTGCTAACCTAGGACCAGTAAGTGTGGTGGTATGGTGCAGTAATGTTTGCTTAACTAGGACCAGGAAGTGTGCTTGTATGGTACAGTAATGTTTGCTAACCTAGGACCAGTAAGTGTGGTGGTATGGTACAGTAATGTTTGCTAACCTAGGACTAGTATGTGTTTTAGTATGGTGCAGTAATGTTTGCTAACCTAGGAAAAGTAAGTGTGCTGGTATGGTGCAGTAATGTTTGCTAACCTAGGACCAGTAACTGTGCTGGTATGGTGCACTAATGTTTGCTAACCTAGGACCAGTAAGTGTGGGGGTATAGTACAGTAATGTTTGCTAACCTAGGACCAGTAAGTGTGCTGGTATGGTGCAGTAATGTTTGCTAACCTAGGTCCATTAAGTGTGGTGGTATAGTACAGTAATGTTTGCTAACCTAGGACCAGTAAGTGTGGTGGTATGGTGCAGTAATGTTTGCTAACCTAGGACCAGTAAGTGTGCTGGTATGGTGCACTAATGTTTGCTAACCTAGGACCAGTAAGTGTGCTTGTATGGTGCAGTATTGTTTGCTAACCTAGGACCAGTAAGTGTGGTGGTATGGTGCAGTAATGTTTGCTAACCTAGGACCAGTAAGTGTGGTGGTATGGTGCAATAATGTTTGCTAACCTAGTTCCAGTAAGTGTGCTTGTATGGTGCAGTAATATTTGCTAACCTAGGACCAGTAAGTGTGGTGGTAAGGTGCAGTAATGTTTGCTAACCTAGGACCAGTAAGTGTGCTGGTATGGTGCAATAATGTTTGCTAACCTAGGACTAGTAAGTGTGCTTGTATGGTGCAGTAATGTTTGCTAACCTAGGACCAGTAAGTGTGCTTGTATGGTGCAGTAATGTTTGCTAACCTAGGACCAGTAAGTGTGCTGGTATGGTGCAGTAATGTTTGCTAACTTAGGACCAGTAAGTGTGCTTGTATGGTGCTGTAATGTTTGCTAACCAAGGACCAGTAAGTTTGCTGGTATGGTGCAGTAATGTTTGCTAACCTAGGACCAGTAAGTGTGCTTGTATGGTGCAGTAATGTTTGCTAACCTAGGACCAGTAAGTGTGCTTGTATGGTGCAGTAATGTTTGCTAACCTAGTACCAGTAAGTGTGCTTGTATGGTGCAGGAATCTTTGCTAACCTAGGACCAGTAAGTGTGGTGGTATGGTGCAGTAATGTTTACTAACCTAGGACCAGTAAGTGTGCTTGTATGGTGCAGTAATGTTTGCTAACTTAGGATCAATAAGTGTGCTGGTATGGTGCAGTAATGTTTGCTAACCTAGGACCAGTAAGTGTGCTTGTATGGTGCAGTAATGTTTGCTAACCTAGGACCAGTAAGTGTGTTGGTATGGTGCAGTAATGTTTGCTAACCTAGGACCAGTAAGTGTGCTTGTATGGTGCATTAATGTTTGCTAACCTAGGACCAGTAAGTGTGCTTGTATGGTGCAGTAATGTTTGCTAACCTAGGACCAGTAAGTGTGCTTGTATGGTGCAGTCATGTTTGCTAACCTAGGACCAGTAAGTGTGCATGTATGGTGCAGTCATGCTTGCTAACCTAGTACCAGTAAGTGTGCTTGTATGGTGCAGTAATTTTGCTAACCTAGTACCAGTAAGTGTGCTTGTTTGGTGCAGTAATGTTTGCTAATCTAGGACCAGTAAGTGTGGTGGTATGGTGCAGTAATGTTTGCTAACCTAGGACCAGTAAGTGTGCTGGTATGGTGCAATCATGGTTGCTAACCTAGGACTAGTAAGTGTGCTTGTATGGTGCAGTAATGTTTGCTAACCTAGGACCAGTAAGTGTGCTTGTATGGTGCAGTAATGTTTGCTAACCTAGGACCAGTAAGTGTGCTGGTATGGTGCAGTAATGTTTGCTAACCTAGGACCAGTAAGTGTGCTGGTCTGGTGCAGTAATGTTTGCTAACTTAGGACCAGTAATTGTGCTTGTATGGTGCTGTAATGTTTGCTAACCAAGGACCAGTAAGTTTGCTGGTATGGTGCAGTAATGTTTGCTAACCTAGGACCAGTAAGTGTGCTTGTATGGTGCAGTAATGTTTGCTAACCTAGGACCAGTAAGTGTGCTGGTATGGTGCAGTAATGTTTGCTAACCTAGTACCAGTAAGTGTGCTTGTATGGTGCAGTATTGTTTGCTAACCTAGGACCAGTAAGTGTGCTGGTATGGTGCAGTAATGTTTGCTAACCTAGAACCAGTAAGTGTGGTGGTTTGGTACTGTAATGTTTGCTAACCTAGGACCAGTAAGTGTGGTGGTATGGTACAGTAATGTTTGCTAACCTAGGACTAGTAAGTGTGCTAGTATTGTGCAATAATGTTTGCTAACCTAGGAAAAGTAAGTGTGCTGGTATGGTGCAGTAATGTTTGCTAACCTAGGACCAGTAAGTGTGCTGGTATGGTGCTGTAATGTTTGCTAACTTAGGACCAGTAAGTGTGCTGGTATGGTGCAGTGATGCTTGCTAACCTAGGACCAGGAAGTGTGGTGGTATGGTACAGTAATGTTTGCTAACCTAGGACCAGTAAGTGTGGTGGTATGGTACAGTAATGTTTGCTAACCTAGGACTAGTAAGTGTGCTTGTATGGTGCAGTAATGTTTGCTAACCTAGGCCCAGTAAGTGTGCTGGTATGGTACAGTAATGTTTGCTAACCTAGGACTAGTAAGTGTGCTTGTATGGTGCAGTAATATTTGCTAACCTAGGACCAGTAAGTGTGGTAGTATGGTGCAGTAATGTTTGTTAACCTAGGACCAGTAAGTGTGCTGGTATGGTGCAGTAATGTTTGCTAACCTAGGACCAGTAAGTGTGCTGGTATGGTGCACTAATGTTTGCTAACCTAGGACCAGTAAGTGTGCTTGTATGGTGCAATAATATTTGCTAACCTAGGACCAGCAAGTGTGCTTGTATGGTGCAGTAATATTTGCTAACCTAGGACCAGCAAGTGTGCTTGTATTGTGCAGTAATGTTTGCTAACCTAGGACCAGTAAGTGTGGTAGTATGGTGAAGTAATGTTTGCTAACCTAGGACCAGTAAGTGTGGTGGTATGGTGCAGTAATGTTTGCTAACCTAGGACCAGTAAGTGTGCTGGTATGGTGCACTAATGTTTGCTAACCTAGGACCAGTAAGTGTGCTTGTATGGTGCAGTATTGTTTGCTAACCTAGGACCAGTAAGTGTGGTGGTATGGTGCAGTAATGTTTGCTAACCTAGGACCAGTAAGTGTGGTGGTATGGTGCAATAATGTTTGCTAACCTAGTTCCAGTAAGTGTGCTTGTATGGTGCAGTAATATTTGCTAACCTAGGACCAGTAAGTGTGGTGGTAAGGTGCAGTAATGTTTGCTAACCTAGGACCAGTAAGTGTGCTGGTATGGTGCAATAATGTTTGCTAACCTAGGACTAGTAAGTGTGCTTGTATGGTGCAGTAATGTTTGCTAACCTAGGACCAGTAAGTGTGCTTGTATGGTGCAGTAATGTTTGCTAACCTAGGACCAGTAAGTGTGCTGGTATGGTGCAGTAATGTTTGCTAACTTAGGACCAGTAAGTGTGCTTGTATGGTGCTGTAATGTTTGCTAACCAAGGACCAGTAAGTTTGCTGGTATGGTGCAGTAATGTTTGCTAACCTAGGACCAGTAAGTGTGCTTGTATGGTGCAGTAATGTTTGCTAACCTAGGACCAGTAAGTGTGCTTGTATGGTGCAGTAATGTTTGCTAACCTAGTACCAGTAAGTGTGCTTGTATGGTGCAGGAATCTTTGCTAACCTAGGACCAGTAAGTGTGGTGGTATGGTGCAGTAATGTTTACTAACCTAGGACCAGTAAGTGTGCTTGTATGGTGCAGTAATGTTTGCTAACTTAGGATCAATAAGTGTGCTGGTATGGTGCAGTAATGTTTGCTAACCTAGGACCAGTAAGTGTGCTTGTATGGTGCAGTAATGTTTGCTAACCTAGGACCAGTAAGTGTGTTGGTATGGTGCAGTAATGTTTGCTAACCTAGGACCAGTAAGTGTGCTTGTATGGTGCATTAATGTTTGCTAACCTAGGACCAGTAAGTGTGCTTGTATGGTGCAGTAATGTTTGCTAACCTAGGACCAGTAAGTGTGCTTGTATGGTGCAGTCATGTTTGCTAACCTAGGACCAGTAAGTGTGCATGTATGGTGCAGTCATGCTTGCTAACCTAGTACCAGTAAGTGTGCTTGTATGGTGCAGTAATTTTGCTAACCTAGTACCAGTAAGTGTGCTTGTTTGGTGCAGTAATGTTTGCTAATCTAGGACCAGTAAGTGTGGTGGTATGGTGCAGTAATGTTTGCTAACCTAGGACCAGTAAGTGTGCTGGTATGGTGCAATCATGGTTGCTAACCTAGGACTAGTAAGTGTGCTTGTATGGTGCAGTAATGTTTGCTAACCTAGGACCAGTAAGTGTGCTTGTATGGTGCAGTAATGTTTGCTAACCTAGGACCAGTAAGTGTGCTGGTATGGTGCAGTAATGTTTGCTAACCTAGGACCAGTAAGTGTGCTGGTCTGGTGCAGTAATGTTTGCTAACTTAGGACCAGTAAGTGTGCTTGTATGGTGCTGTAATGTTTGCTAACCAAGGACCAGTAAGTTTGCTGGTATGGTGCAGTAATGTTTGCTAACCTAGGACCAGTAAGTGTGCTTGTATGGTGCAGTAATGTTTGCTAACCTAGGACCAGTAAGTGTGCTGGTATGGTGCAGTAATGTTTGCTAACCTAGTACCAGTAAGTGTGCTTGTATGGTGCAGTATTGTTTGCTAACCTAGGACCAGTAAGTGTGCTGGTATGGTGCAGTAATGTTTGCTAACCTAGAACCAGTAAGTGTGGTGGTATGGTACTGTAATGTTTGCTAACCTAGGACCAGTAAGTGTGGTGGTATGGTCCAGTAATGTTTGCTAACCTAGGACTAGTAAGTGTGCTAGTATTGTGCAATAATGTTTGCTAACCTAGGAAAAGTAAGTGTGCTGGTATGGTGCAGTAATGTTTGCTAACCTAGGACCAGTAAGTGTGCTGGTATGGTGCTGTAATGTTTGCTAACTTAGGACCAGTAAGTGTGCTGGTATGGTGCAGTGATGCTTGCTAACCTAGGACCAGGAAGTGTGGTGGTATGGTACAGTAATGTTTGCTAACCTAGGACCAGTAAGTGTGGTGGTATGGTGCAGTAATGTTTGCTAACCTAGGACCAGTAAGTGTGGTGGTATGGTGCAGTAATGTTTGCTAACCTAGGACCAGTAAGTGTGCTTGTATGGTGCTGTAATGTTTGCTAACCTAGGACCAGTAAGTATGCTGATATGGTGCAGTAATGTTTGCTATCCTAGGACCAGTAAGTGTGCTGGTATGGTGCAGTAATGTTTGCTAACCTAGGACCAGTAAGTGTGCTGGTATGGTGCAGTAATGTTTGCTAACCTAGGACCAGTAAGTGTGCTGGTATGGTGCAGTAATGTTTGCTAACCTAGGACCAGTAAGTGTGCTTGTATGGTGCAGTAATGTTCGCTAACCTGGGACCAGTAAGTGTGCTTGTATTGTGCAGTAATGTTTGCTAGCCTAGGACCAGTAAGTGTAGTGGTATGGTGCAGTAATGTTTGCTAACCTAGGACCAGTAAGTGTGCTTGTATGGTACAGTAATGTTTGCTAACCTAGGACCAGTAAGTGTGGTGGTATGGTACAGTAATGTTTGCTAACCTAGGACTAGTAAGTGTGCTAGTATGGTGCAGTAATGTTTGCTAACCTAGGAAAAGTAAGTGTGCTGGTATGGTGCAGTAATGTTTGCTCACCTAGGACCAGTAAGTGTGCTGGTATGGTGCACTAATGTTTGCTAACCTAGGACCAGTAAGTGTGGGGGTATAGTACAGTAATGTTTGCTAACCTAGGACCAGTAAGTGTGCTGGTATGGTGCAGTAATGTTTGCTAACCTAGGACCAGTAAGTGTGGTGGTATAGTACAGTAATGTTTGCTAACCTAGGACCAGTAAGTGTGCTTGTATGGTGCAGTAATGTTTGCTAACCTAGGACCAGTAAGTGTGCTGGTATGGTGCAGTAATGTTTGCTAACTTATGACCAGTAAGTGTGCTGGTATGGTGCAGTAATGTTTGCTAACCTAGGACCAGTAAGTGTCGTGGTATGGTACAGTAATGTTTGCTAACCTAGGACCAGTAAGTGTGGTGGTATGGTGCAGTAATGTTTGCTTACCTAGGACCAGTAAGTGTGGTGGTATGGTACAGTAATGTTTGCTAACCTAGGACCAGTAAGTGTGGTGGTATGGTGCAGTAATGTTTGCTAACCTAGGACCAGTAAGTGTGCTGGTATGGTGCAGTAATGTTTGCTAACCTAGGACCAGTAAGTGTGCTGGTATGGTGCAGTAATGTTTGCTAACCTAGGACCAGTAAGTGTGCTGGTATGGTGCAGTAATGTTTGCTAACCTAGGACCAGTAAGTGTGGTGGTATGGTACAGTAATGTTTGCTAACCTAGGACCAGTAAGTGTGGCTGGTATGGTACAGTAATGTTTGCTAACCTAGGACTAGTAAGTGTGCTTGTATGGTGCAGTAATGTTTGCTAACCTAGGACCAGTAAGTGTGCTGGTATGGTACAGTAATGTTTGCTAACCTAGGACTAGTAAGTGTGCTTGTATGGTGCAGTAATGTTTGCTAACCTAGGACCAGACTGTGTGGTGGTATGGTGCAGTAATGTTTGCTAACCTAGGACCAGTAAGTGTGCTGGTATGGTGCAGTAATGTTTGCTAACCTAGGACCAGTAAGTGTGGTGGTATAGTACAGTAATGTTTGCTAACCTAGGACCAGTAAGTGTGCTTGTATGGTGCAGTAATGTTTGCTAACCTAGGACCAGTAAGTGTGCTGGTATGGTGCAGTAATGTTTGCTAACTTATGACCAGTAAGTGTGCTGGTATGGTGCAGTAATGTTTGCTAACCTAGGACCAGTAAGTGTCGTGGTATGGTACAGTAATGTTTGCTAACCTAGGACCAGTAAGTGTGGTGGTATGGTGCAGTAATGTTTGCTTACCTAGGACCAGTAAGTGTGGTGGTATGGTACAGTAATGTTTGCTAACCTAGGACCAGTAAGTGTGGTGGTATGGTGCAGTAATGTTTGCTAACCTAGGACCAGTAAGTGTGCTGGTATGGTGCAGTAATGTTTGCTAACCTAGGACCAGTAAGTGTGCTGGTATGGTGCAGTAATGTTTGCTAACCTAGGACCAGTATGTGTGGTGGTATGGTACAGTAATGTTTGCTATCCTAGGACCAGTAAGTGTGCTGGTATGGTGCAGTAATGTTTGCTAACCTAGGACCAGTAAGTGTGCTTGTATGGTACAGTAATGTTTGCTAACCTAGGACCAGTAAGTGTGGTGGTATGGTACAGTAATGTTTGCTAACCTAGGACTAGTAAGTGTGCTAGTATGGTGCAGTAATGTTTGCTAACCTAGGAAAAGTAAGTGTGCTGGTATGGTGCAGTAATGTTTGCTCACCTAGGACCAGTAAGTGTGCTGGTATGGTGCACTAATGTTTGCTAACCTAGGACCAGTAAGTGTGGGGGTATAGTACAGTAATGTTTGCTAACCTAGGACCAGTAAGTGTGCTGGTATGGTGCAGTAATGTTTGCTAACCTAGGACCAGTAAGTGTGGTGGTATAGTACAGTAATGTTTGCTAACCTAGGACCAGTAAGTGTGCTTGTATGGTGCAGTAATGTTTGCTAACCTAGGACCAGTAACTGTGCTGGTATGGTGCAGTAATGTTTGCTAACTTATGACCAGTAAGTGTGCTGGTATGGTGCAGTAATGTTTGCTAACCTAGGACCAGTAAGTGTCGTGGTATGGTACAGTAATGTTTGCTAACCTAGGACCAGTAAGTGTGGTGGTATGGTGCAGTAATGTTTGCTTACCTAGGACCAGTAAGTGTGGTGGTATGGTACAGTAATGTTTGCTAACCTAGGACCAGTAAGTGTGGTGGTATGGTGCAGTAATGTTTGCTAACCTAGGACCAGTAAGTGTGCTGGTATGGTGCAGTAATGTTTGCTAACCTAGGACCAGTAAGTGTGCTGGTATGGTGCAGTAATGTTTGCTAACCTAGGACCAGTAAGTGTGCTGGTATGGTGCAGTAATGTTTGCTAACCTAGGACCAGTAAGTGTGGTGGTATGGTACAGTAATGTTTGCTAACCTAGGACCAGTAAGTGTGGCTGGTATGGTACAGTAATGTTTGCTAACCTAGGACTAGTAAGTGTGCTTGTATGGTGCAGTAATGTTTGCTAACCTAGGACCAGTAAGTGTGCTGGTATGGTACAGTAATGTTTGCTAACCTAGGACTAGTAAGTGTGCTTGTATGGTGCAGTAATGTTTGCTAACCTAGGACCAGACTGTGTGGTGGTATGGTGCAGTAATGTTTGCTAACCTAGGACCAGTAAGTGTGCTGGTATGGTGCAGTAATGTTTGCTAACCTAGGACCAGTAAGTGTGGTGGTATAGTACAGTAATGTTTGCTAACCTAGGACCAGTAAGTGTGCTTGTATGGTGCAGTAATGTTTGCTAACCTAGGACCAGTAAGTGTGCTGGTATGGTGCAGTAATGTTTGCTAACTTATGACCAGTAAGTGTGCTGGTATGGTGCAGTAATGTTTGCTAACCTAGGACCAGTAAGTGTCGTGGTATGGTACAGTAATGTTTGCTAACCTAGGACCAGTAAGTGTGGTGGTATGGTGCAGTAATGTTTGCTTACCTAGGACCAGTAAGTGTGGTGGTATGGTACAGTAATGTTTGCTAACCTAGGACCAGTAAGTGTGGTGGTATGGTGCAGTAATGTTTGCTAACCTAGGACCAGTAAGTGTGCTGGTATGGTGCAGTAATGTTTGCTAACCTAGGACCAGTAAGTGTGCTGGTATGGTGCAGTAATGTTTGCTAACCTAGGACCAGTATGTGTGGTGGTATGGTACAGTAATGTTTGCTATCCTAGGACCAGTAAGTGTGCTGGTATGGTGCAGTAATGTTTGCTAACCTAGGACCAGAAAGTGTGCTGGTATGGTACAGTAATGTTTGCTAACCTAGGACCAGTAAGTGTGGTGGTATGGTACAGTAATGTTTGCTAACCTAGGACTAGTAAGTGTGCTAGTATTGTGCAATAATGTTTGCTAACCTAGGAAAAGTAAGTGTGCTGGTATGGTGCAGTAATGTTTGCTAACCTAGGACCAGTAAGTGTGCTGGTATGGTGCAGTAATGTTTGCTAACCTAGGACAAGTAAGTGTGCTAGTATGGTGCACTAATGTTTGCTAACCTAGGACCAGTAAGTGTGCTTGTATGGTGCAATAATATTTGCTAACCTAGGACCAGCAAGTGTGCTTGTATTGTGCAGTAATATTTGCTAACCTAGGACCAGCAAGTGTGCTTGTATTGTGCAGTAATGTTTGCTCACCTAGGAACAGTAAGTGTGGTGGTATGGTGCAATAATGTTTGCTAACCTAGGACAAGTAAGTGTGCTGGTATGGTGCAGTAATGTTTGCTAACCTAGGACCAGTAAGTGTGCTGGTATGGTGCAGTAATGTTTGCTAACTTAGGACCAATAAATGTGCTGGTATGGTGCAGTAATGTTTGCTCACCTAGGACCAGTAAGTGTGCTGGTATGGTGCACTAATGTTTGCTAACCTAGGACCAGTAAGTGTGGGGGTATAGTACAGTAATGTTTGCTAACCTAGGACCAGTAAGTGTGCTGGTATGGTGCAGTAATGTTTGCTAACCTAGGACCAGTAAGTGTGGTGGTATAGTACAGTAATGTTTGCTAACCTAGGACCAGTAAGTGTGCTTGTATGGTGCAGTAATGTTTGCTAACCTAGGACCAGTAAGTGTGCTGGTATGGTGCAGTAATGTTTGCTAACTTATGACCAGTAAGTGTGCTGGTATGGTGCAGTAATGTTTGCTAACCTAGGACCAGTAAGTGTCGTGGTATGGTACAGTAATGTTTGCTAACCTAGGACCAGTAAGTGTGGTGGTATGGTGCAGTAATGTTTGCTTAACTAGGACCAGTAAGTGTGGTGGTATGGTACAGTAATGTTTGCTAACCTAGGACCAGTAAGTGTGGTGGTATGGTGCAGTAATGTTTGCTAACCTAGGACCAGTAAGTGTGCTGGTATGGTGCAGTAATGTTTGCTAACCTAGGACCAGTAAGTGTGCTGGTATGGTGCAGTAATGTTTGCTAACCTAGGACCAGTAAGTGTGCTGGTATGGTGCAGTAATGTTTGCTAACCTAGGACCAGTAAGTGTGGTGGTATGGTACAGTAATGTTTGCTAACCTAGGACCAGTAAGTGTGGCTGGTATGGTACAGTAATGTTTGCTAACCTAGGACTAGTAAGTGTGCTTGTATGGTGCAGTAATGTTTGCTAACCTAGGACCAGTAAGTGTGCTGGTATGGTACAGTAATGTTTGCTAACCTAGGACCAGTAAGTGTGCTTGTATGGTGCAGTAATGTTTGCTAACCTAGGACCAGACTGTGTGGTGGTATGGTGCAGTAATGTTTGCTAACCTAGGACCAGTAAGTGTGCTGGTATGGTGCAGTAATGTTTGCTAACCTAGGACCAGTAAGTGTGGTGGTATAGTACAGTAATGTTTGCTAACCTAGGACCAGTAAGTGTGCTTGTATGGTGCAGTAATGTTTGCTAACCTAGGACCAGTAAGTGTGCTGGTATGGTGCAGTAATGTTTGCTAACTTATGACCAGTAAGTGTGCTGGTATGGTGCAGTAATGTTTGCTAACCTAGGACCAGTAAGTGTCGTGGTATGGTACAGTAATGTTTGCTAACCTAGGACCAGTAAGTGTGCTGGTATGGTGCAGTAATGTTTGCTAACCTAGGACCAGTAAGTGTGCTGGTCTGGTGCAGTAATGTTTGCTAACTTAGGACCAGTAAGTGTGCTTGTATGGTGCTGTAATGTTTGCTAACCAAGGACCAGTAAGTTTGCTGGTATGGTGCAGTAATGTTTGCTAACCTAGGACCAGTAAGTGTGCTTGTATGGTGCAGTAATGTTTGCTAACCTAGGACCAGTAAGTGTGCTGGTATGGTGCAGTAATGTTTGCTAACCTAGTACCAGTAAGTGTGCTTGTATGGTGCAGTATTGTTTGCTAACCTAGGACCAGTAAGTGTGCTGGTATGGTGCAGTAATGTTTGCTAACCTAGAACCAGTAAGTGTGGTGGTATGGTACTGTAATGTTTGCTAACCTAGGACCAGTAAGTGTGGTGGTATGGTCCAGTAATGTTTGCTAACCTAGGACTAGTAAGTGTGCTAGTATTGTGCAATAATGTTTGCTAACCTAGGAAAAGTAAGTGTGCTGGTATGGTGCAGTAATGTTTGCTAACCTAGGACCAGTAAGTGTGCTGGTATGGTGCTGTAATGTTTGCTAACTTAGGACCAGTAAGTGTGCTGGTATGGTGCAGTGATGCTTGCTAACCTAGGACCAGGAAGTGTGGTGGTATGGTACAGTAATGTTTGCTAACCTAGGACCAGTAAGTGTGGTGGTATGGTGCAGTAATGTTTGCTAACCTAGGACCAGTAAGTGTGGTGGTATGGTGCAGTAATGTTTGCTAACCTAGGACCAGTAAGTGTGCTTGTATGGTGCTGTAATGTTTGCTAACCTAGGACCAGTAAGTATGCTGATATGGTGCAGTAATGTTTGCTATCCTAGGACCAGTAAGTGTGCTGGTATGGTGCAGTAATGTTTGCTAACCTAGGACCAGTAAGTGTGCTGGTATGGTGCAGTAATGTTTGCTAACCTAGGACCAGTAAGTGTGCTGGTATGGTGCAGTAATGTTTGCTAACCTAGGACCAGTAAGTGTGCTGGTATGGTGCAGTAATGTTTGCTAACCTAGGACAAGTAAGTGTGCTAGTATGGTGCACTAATGTTTGCTAACCTAGGACCAGTAAGTGTGCTTGTATGGTGCAATAATATTTGCTAACCTAGGACCAGCAAGTGTGCTTGTATTGTGCAGTAATATTTGCTAACCTAGGACCAGCAAGTGTGCTTGTATTGTGCAGTAATGTTTGCTCACCTAGGAACAGTAAGTGTGGTGGTATGGTGCAATAATGTTTGCTAACCTAGGACAAGTAAGTGTGCTGGTATGGTGCAGTAATGTTTGCTAACCTAGGACCAGTAAGTGTGCTGGTATGGTGCAGTAATGTTTGCTAACTTAGGACCAATAAATGTGCTGGTATGGTGCAGTAATGTTTGCTCACCTAGGACCAGTAAGTGTGCTGGTATGGTGCACTAATGTTTGCTAACCTAGGACCAGTAAGTGTGGGGGTATAGTACAGTAATGTTTGCTAACCTAGGACCAGTAAGTGTGCTGGTATGGTGCAGTAATGTTTGCTAACCTAGGACCAGTAAGTGTGGTGGTATGGTACAGTAATGTTTGCTAACCTAGGACCAGTAAGTGTGCTTGTATGGTACAGTAATGTTTGCTAACCTAGGACCAGTAAGTGTGGTGGTATGGTACAGTAATGTTTGCTAACCTAGGACTAGTAAGTGTGCTAGTATGGTGCAGTAATGTTTGCTAACCTAGGAAAAGTAAGTGTGCTGGTATGGTGCAGTAATGTTTGCTCACCTAGGACCAGTAAGTGTGCTGGTATGGTGCACTAATGTTTGCTAACCTAGGACCAGTAAGTGTGGGGGTATAGTACAGTAATGTTTGCTAACCTAGGACCAGTAAGTGTGCTGGTATGGTGCAGTAATGTTTGCTAACCTAGGACCAGTAAGTGTGGTGGTATAGTACAGTAATGTTTGCTAACCTAGGACCAGTAAGTGTGCTTGTATGGTGCAGTAATGTTTGCTAACCTAGGACCAGTAAGTGTGCTGGTATGGTGCAGTAATGTTTGCTAACTTATGACCAGTAAGTGTGCTGGTATGGTGCAGTAATGTTTGCTAACCTAGGACCAGTAAGTGTCGTGGTATGGTACAGTAATGTTTGCTAACCTAGGACCAGTAAGTGTGGTGGTATGGTGCAGTAATGTTTGCTTACCTAGGACCAGTAAGTGTGGTGGTATGGTACAGTAATGTTTGCTAACCTAGGACCAGTAAGTGTGGTGGTATGGTGCAGTAATGTTTGCTAACCTAGGACCAGTAAGTGTGCTGGTATGGTGCAGTAATGTTTGCTAACCTAGGACCAGTAAGTGTGCTGGTATGGTGCAGTAATGTTTGCTAACCTAGGACCAGTAAGTGTGCTGGTATGGTGCAGTAATGTTTGCTAACCTAGGACCAGTAAGTGTGGTGGTATGGTACAGTAATGTTTGTTAACCTAGGACCAGTAAGTGTGGCTGGTATGGTACAGTAATGTTTGCTAACCTAGGACTAGTAAGTGTGCTTGTATGGTGCAGTAATGTTTGCTAACCTAGGACCAGTAAGTGTGCTGGTATGGTACAGTAATGTTTGCTAACCTAGGACTAGTAAGTGTGCTTGTATGGTGCAGTAATGTTTGCTAACCTAGGACCAGACTGTGTGGTGGTATGGTGCAGTAATGTTTGCTAACCTAGGACCAGTAAGTGTGCTGGTATGGTGCAGTAATGTTTGCTAACCTAGGACCAGTAAGTGTGGTGGTATAGTACAGTAATGTTTGCTAACCTAGGACCAGTAAGTGTGCTTGTATGGTGCAGTAATGTTTGCTAACCTAGGACCAGTAAGTGTGCTGGTATGGTGCAGTAATGTTTGCTAACTTATGACCAGTAAGTGTGCTGGTATGGTGCAGTAATGTTTGCTAACCTAGGACCAGTAAGTGTCGTGGTATGGTACAGTAATGTTTGCTAACCTAGGACCAGTAAGTGTGGTGGTATGGTGCAGTAATGTTTGCTTACCTAGGACCAGTAAGTGTGGTGGTATGGTACAGTAATGTTTGCTAACCTAGGACCAGTAAGTGTGGTGGTATGGTGCAGTAATGTTTGCTAACCTAGGACCAGTAAGTGTGCTGGTATGGTGCAGTAATGTTTGCTAACCTAGGACCAGTAAGTGTGCTGGTATGGTGCAGTAATGTTTGCTAACCTAGGGCCAGTATGTGTGGTGGTATGGTACAGTAATGTTTGCTATCCTAGGACCAGTAAGTGTGCTGGTATGGTGCAGTAATGTTTGCTAACCTAGGACCAGTAAGTGTGCTTGTATGGTACAGTAATGTTTGCTAACCTAGGACCAGTAAGTGTGGTGGTATGGTACAGTAATGTTTGCTAACCTAGGACTAGTAAGTGTGCTAGTATGGTGCAGTAATGTTTGCTAACCTAGGAAAAGTAAGTGTGCTGGTATGGTGCAGTAATGTTTGCTCACCTAGGACCAGTAAGTGTGCTGGTATGGTGCACTAATGTTTGCTAACCTAGGACCAGTAAGTATGGGGGTATAGTACAGTAATGTTTGCTAACCTAGGACCAGTAAGTGTGCTGGTATGGTGCAGTAATGTTTGCTAACCTAGGACCAGTAAGTGTGGTGGTATAGTACAGTAATGTTTGCTAACCTAGGACCAGTAAGTGTGCTTGTATGGTGCAGTAATGTTTGCTAACCTAGGACCAGTAACTGTGCTGGTATGGTGCAGTAATGTTTGCTAACTTATGACCAGTAAGTGTGCTGGTATGGTGCAGTAAAGTTTGCTAACCTAGGACCAGTAAGTGTCGTGGTATGGTACAGTAATGTTTGCTAACCTAGGACCAGTAAGTGTGGTGGTATGGTGCAGTAATGTTTGCTTACCTAGGACCAGTAAGTGTGGTGGTATGGTACAGTAATGTTTGCTAACCTAGGACCAGTAAGTGTGGTGGTATGGTGCAGTAATGTTTGCTAACCTAGGACCAGTAAGTGTGCTGGTATGGTGCAGTAATGTTTGCTAACCTAGGACCAGTAAGTGTGCTGGTATGGTGCAGTAATGTTTGCTAACCTAGGACCAGTAAGTGTGCTGGTATGGTGCAGTAATGTTTGCTAACCTAGGACCAGTAAGTGTGGTGGTATGGTACAGTAATGTTTGCTAACCTAGGACCAGTAAGTGTGGCTGGTATGGTACAGTAATGTTTGCTAACCTAGGACTAGTAAGTGTGCTTGTATGGTGCAGTAATGTTTGCTAACCTAGGACCAGTAAGTGTGCTGGTATGGTACAGTAATGTTTGCTAACCTAGGACTAGTAAGTGTGCTTGTATGGTGCAGTAATGTTTGCTAACCTAGGACCAGACTGTGTGGTGGTATGGTGCAGTAATGTTTGCTAACCTAGGACCAGTAAGTGTGCTGGTATGGTGCAGTAATGTTTGCTAACCTAGGACCAGTAAGTGTGGTGGTATAGTACAGTAATGTTTGCTAACCTAGGACCAGTAAGTGTGCTTGTATGGTGCAGTAATGTTTGCTAACCTAGGACCAGTAAGTGTGCTGGTATGGTGCAGTAATGTTTGCTAACTTATGACCAGTAAGTGTGCTGGTATGGTGCAGTAATGTTTGCTAACCTAGGACCAGTAAGTGTCGTGGTATGGTACAGTAATGTTTGCTAACCTAGGACCAGTAAGTGTGGTGGTATGGTGCAGTAATGTTTGCTTACCTAGGACCAGTAAGTGTGGTGGTATGGTACAGTAATGTTTGCTAACCTAGGACCAGTAAGTGTGGTGGTATGGTGCAGTAATGTTTGCTAACCTAGGACCAGTAAGTGTGCTGGTATGGTGCAGTAATGTTTGCTAACCTAGGACCAGTAAGTGTGCTGGTATGGTGCAGTAATGTTTGCTAACCTAGGACCAGTATGTGTGGTGGTATGGTACAGTAATGTTTGCTATCCTAGGACCAGTAAGTGTGCTGGTATGGTGCAGTAATGTTTGCTAACCTAGGACCAGAAAGTGTGCTGGTATGGTACAGTAATGTTTGCTAACCTAGGACCAGTAAGTGTGGTGGTATGGTACAGTAATGTTTGCTAACCTAGGACTAGTAAGTGTGCTAGTATTGTGCAATAATGTTTGCTAACCTAGGAAAAGTAAGTGTGCTGGTATGGTGCAGTAATGTTTGCTAACCTAGGACCAGTAAGTGTGCTGGTATGGTGCAGTAATGTTTGCTAACCTAGGACAAGTAAGTGTGCTAGTATGGTGCACTAATGTTTGCTAACCTAGGACCAGTAAGTGTGCTTGTATGGTGCAATAATATTTGCTAACCTAGGACCAGCAAGTGTGCTTGTATTGTGCAGTAATATTTGCTAACCTAGGACCAGCAAGTGTGCTTGTATTGTGCAGTAATGTTTGCTCACCTAGGAACAGTAAGTGTGGTGGTATGGTGCAATAATGTTTGCTAACCTAGGACAAGTAAGTGTGCTGGTATGGTGCAGTAATGTTTGCTAACCTAGGACCAGTAAGTGTGCTGGTATGGTGCAGTAATGTTTGCTAACTTAGGACCAATAAATGTGCTGGTATGGTGCAGTAATGTTTGCTCACCTAGGACCAGTAAGTGTGCTGGTATGGTGCACTAATGTTTGCTAACCTAGGACCAGTAAGTGTGGGGGTATAGTACAGTAATGTTTGCTAACCTAGGACCAGTAAGTGTGCTGGTATGGTGCAGTAATGTTTGCTAACCTAGGACCAGTAAGTGTGGTGGTATAGTACAGTAATGTTTGCTAACCTAGGACCAGTAAGTGTGCTTGTATGGTGCAGTAATGTTTGCTAACCTAGGACCAGTAAGTGTGCTGGTATGGTGCAGTAATGTTTGCTAACTTATGACCAGTAAGTGTGCTGGTATGGTGCAGTAATGTTTGCTAACCTAGGACCAGTAAGTGTCGTGGTATGGTACAGTAATGTTTGCTAACCTAGGACCAGTAAGTGTGGTGGTATGGTGCAGTAATGTTTGCTTACCTAGGACCAGTAAGTGTGGTGGTATGGTACAGTAATGTTTGCTAACCTAGGACCAGTAAGTGTGGTGGTATGGTGCAGTAATGTTTGCTAACCTAGGACCAGTAAGTGTGCTGGTATGGTGCAGTAATGTTTGCTAACCTAGGACCAGTAAGTGTGCTGGTATGGTGCAGTAATGTTTGCTAACCTAGGACCAGTAAGTGTGCTGGTATGGTGCAGTAATGTTTGCTAACCTAGGACCAGTAAGTGTGGTGGTATGGTACAGTAATGTTTGCTAACCTAGGACCAGTAAGTGTGGCTGGTATGGTACAGTAATGTTTGCTAACCTAGGACTAGTAAGTGTGCTTGTATGGTGCAGTAATGTTTGCTAACCTAGGACCAGTAAGTGTGCTGGTATGGTACAGTAATGTTTGCTAACCTAGGACTAGTAAGTGTGCTTGTATGGTGCAGTAATGTTTGCTAACCTAGGACCAGACTGTGTGGTGGTATGGTGCAGTAATGTTTGCTAACCTAGGACCAGTAAGTGTGCTGGTATGGTGCAGTAATGTTTGCTAACCTAGGACCAGTAAGTGTGCTGGTATGGTACAGTAATGTTTGCTAACCTAGGACTAGTAAGTGTGCTTGTATGGTGCAGTAATGTTTGCTAACCTAGGACCAGACTGTGTGGTGGTATGGTGCAGTAATGTTTGCTAACCTAGGACCAGTAAGTGTGCTGGTATGGTGCAGTAATGTTTGCTAACCTAGGACCAGTAAGTGTGGTGGTATAGTACAGTAATGTTTGCTAACCTAGGACCAGTAAGTGTGCTTGTATGGTGCAGTAATGTTTGCTAACCTAGGACCAGTAAGTGTGCTGGTATGGTGCAGTAATGTTTGCTAACTTATGACCAGTAAGTGTGCTGGTATGGTGCAGTAATGTTTGCTAACCTAGGACCAGTAAGTGTCGTGGTATGGTACAGTAATGTTTGCTAACCTAGGACCAGTAAGTGTGGTGGTATGGTGCAGTAATGTTTGCTTACCTAGGACCAGTAAGTGTGGTGGTATGGTACAGTAATGTTTGCTAACCTAGGACCAGTAAGTGTGGTGGTATGGTGCAGTAATGTTTGCTAACCTAGGACCAGTAAGTGTGCTGGTATGGTGCAGTAATGTTTGCTAACCTAGGACCAGTAAGTGTGCTGGTATGGTGCAGTAATGTTTGCTAACCTAGGACCAGTATGTGTGGTGGTATGGTACAGTAATGTTTGCTATCCTAGGACCAGTAAGTGTGCTGGTATGGTGCAGTAATGTTTGCTAACCTAGGACCAGAAAGTGTGCTGGTATGGTACAGTAATGTTTGCTAACCTAGGACCAGGTAAGTGTGGTGGTATGGTACAGTAATGTTTGCTAACCTAGGACTAGTAGTGTGCTAGTATTGTGCAATTAATGTTTGCTAACCCTAGGAAAAAGTAAGTGTGCTGGTATGGTGCAGTAGAGTTTGCTAACCTAGGACCAGTAAGTGTGCTGGTATGAGCAGTAATGTTTGCTAACCTAGGACAAGTAAGTGTGCTAGTATGGTGCACTAATGTTTGCTAACCTAGGACCAGTAAGTGTGCTTGTATGGTGCAATAATATTTGCTAACCTAGGACCAGCAAGTGTGCTTGTATTGTGCAGTAATATTTGCTAACCTAGGACCAGCAAGTGTGCTTGTATTGTGCAGTAATGTTTGCTCACCTAGGAACAGTAAAGTGTGGTGGTATGGTGCAATAATGTTTGCTAACCTAGGACAAGTAAGTGTGCTGGTATGGTGCAGTAATGTTTGCTAACCTAGGACCAGTAAGTGTGCTGGTATGGTGCAGTAATGTTTGCTAACTTAGGACCAATAAATGTGCTGGTATGGTGCAGTAATGTTTGCTCACCTAGGACCAGTAAGTGTGCTGGTATGGTGCACTAATGTTTGCTAACCTAGGACCAGTAAGTGTGGGGGTATAGTACAGTAATGTTTGCTAACCTAGGACCAGTAAGTGTGCTGGTATGGTGCAGTAATGTTTGCTAACCTAGGACCAGTAAGTGTGGTGGTATAGTACAGTAATGTTTGCTAACCTAGGACCAGTAAGTGTGCTTGTGTATGGGTGCAGTAATGTTTGCTAACCTAGGACCAGTAAGTGTGCTGGTATGGTGCAGTAATGTTTGCTAACTTATGACCAGTAAGTGTGCTGGTATGGTGCAGTAATGTTTGCTAACCTAGGACCAGTAAGTGTCGTGGTATGGTACAGTAATGTTTGCTAACCTAGGACCAGTAAGTGTGGTGGTATGGTGCAGTAATGTTTGCTTACCTAGGACCAGTAAGTGTGGTGGTATGGTACAGTAATGTTTGCTAACCTAGGACCAGTAAGTGTGGTGGTATGGTGCAGTAATGTTTGCTAACCTAGGACCAGTAAGTGTGCTGGTATGGTGCAGTAATGTTTGCTAACCGAGGACCAGTAAGTGTGCTGGTATGGTGCAGTAATGTTTGCTAACCTAGGACCAGTAAGTGTGCTGGTATGGTGCAGTAATGTTTGCTAACCTAGGACCAGTAAGTGTGGTGGTATGGTACAGTAATGTTTGCTAACCTAGGACCAGTAAGTGTGGCTGGTATGGTACAGTAATGTTTGCTAACCTAGGACTAGTAAGTGTGCTTGTATGGTGCAGTAATGTTTGCTAACCTAGGACCAGTAAGTGTGCTGGTATGGTACAGTAATGTTTGCTAACCTAGGACTAGTAAGTGTGCTTGTATGGTGCAGTAATGTTTGCTAACCTAGGACCAGACTGTGTGGTGGTATGGTGCAGTAATGTTTGCTAACCTAGGACCAGTAAGTGTGCTGGTATGGTGCAGTAATGTTTGCTAACCTAGGACCAGTAAGTGTGGTGGTATAGTACAGTAATGTTTGCTAACCTAGGACCAGTAAGTGTGCTTGTATGGTGCAGTAATGTTTGCTAACCTAGGACCAGTAAGTGTGCTGGTATGGTGCAGTAATGTTTGCTAACTTATGACCAGTAAGTGTGCTGGTATGGTGCAGTAATGTTTGCTAACCTAGGACCAGTAAGTGTCGTGGTATGGTACAGTAATGTTTGCTAACCTAGGACCAGTAAGTGTGGTGGTATGGTGCAGTAATGTTTGCTTACCTAGGACCAGTAAGTGTGGTGGTATGGTACAGTAATGTTTGCTAACCTAGGACCAGTAAGTGTGGTGGTATGGTGCAGTAATGTTTGCTAACCTAGGACCAGTAAGTGTGCTGGTATGGTGCAGTAATGTTTGCTAACCTAGGACCAGTAAGTGTGCTGGTATGGTGCAGTAATGTTTGCTAACCTAGGACCAGTATGTGTGGTGGTATGGTACAGTAATGTTTGCTATCCTAGGACCAGTAAGTGTGCTGGTATGGTGCAGTAATGTTTGCTAACCTAGGACCAGAAAGTGTGCTGGTATGGTACAGTAATGTTTGCTAACCTAGGACCAGTAAGTGTGGTGGTATGGTACAGTAATGTTTGCTAACCTAGGACTAGTAAGTGTGCTAGTATTGTGCAATAATGTTTGCTAACCTAGGAAAAGTAAGTGTGCTGGTATGGTGCAGTAATGTTTGCTAACCTAGGACCAGTAAGTGTGCTGGTATGGTGCAGTAATGTTTGCTAACCTAGGACAAGTAAGTGTGCTAGTATGGTGCACTAATGTTTGCTAACCTAGGACCAGTAAGTGTGCTTGTATGGTGCAATAATATTTGCTAACCTAGGACCAGCAAGTGTGCTTGTATTGTGCAGTAATATTTGCTAACCTAGGACCAGCAAGTGTGCTTGTATTGTGCAGTAATGTTTGCTCACCTAGGAACAGTAAGTGTGGTGGTATGGTGCAATAATGTTTGCTAACCTAGGACAAGTAAGTGTGCTGGTATGGTGCAGTAATGTTTGCTAACCTAGGACCAGTAAGTGTGCTGGTATGGTGCAGTAATGTTTGCTAACTTAGGACCAATAAGTGTGCTGGTATGGTGCAGTAATGTTTGCTAACCTAGGACCAGTAAGTGTGCTTGTATGGTGCAGTAATGTTTGCTAACCTAGGACCAGTAAGTGTGCTGGTATGGTGCAGTAATGTTTGCTAACCTAGGACCAGTAAGTGTGCTGGTATGGTGCAGTAATGTTTGCTAACCTAGGACCAGTAAGTGTGCTGGTATGGTGCAGTAATGTTTGCTAACCTATTACCTGTAAGTGTGCTTGTATGGTGCAGTCATGTTTGCTAACCTAGGACCAGTAATTGTGCTTGTATTGTGCAGTAATGTTTGCTAACTTAGGACAAGTAAGTGTGCTGGTATGGTGCAGTAATGTTTGCTAACCTAGGACCAGTAAGTGTGGTGATATGGTACAGTAATGTTTGCTAACCTAGGACCAGTAAGTGTGGTGGTATGGTGCAGTAATGTTTGCAAACCTAGGACCAGTAAGTGTGGTGGTATGGTGCAGTAATGTTTGCTAAGCTAGGACCAGTAAGTGTGCTGGTGTGGTGCAGTAATGTTTGCTAACCTAGGACCAGTAAGTGTGATGATATGGTCCAGTAATGTTTGCTAACCTAGGACCAGTAAGTGTGCTGGTATGGTGCTGTAATGTTTGCTAACCTTGGACCAGTAAGTGTGCTGGTATGGTGCAGTAATGTTTGCTAACCTAGGACCAGTAAGTGTGCTGGTATGGTGCAGTAATGTTTGCTAACCTAAGACCAATATGTGTGGTGGTATGGTGCAGTAATGTTTGCTAACCTAGGACCAGTAAGTGTGGTGGTATGGTGCAGTAATGTTTGCTAACCTAGGACCAGTAAGTGTGCTGGTATGGTGCAGTAATGTTTGCTAACCTAGGACCAGTAAGTGTGCTGGTATGGTGCAGTAATGTTTGCTAACCTAGGACCAGTAAGTGTGCTGGTATGGTGCAGTAATGTTTGCTAACCTAGGACCTGTAAGTGTGCTTGTATGGTGCAGTCATGTTTGCTAACCTAGGACCAGTAAGTGTGCATGTGTGGTGCAGTCATGTTTGCTAACCTAGTACCAGTAAGTGTGCTTGTATGGTGCAGTAATTTTGCTAACCTAGTACCAGTAAGTGTGCTTGTATGGTGCAGTAATGTTTGCTAACTTAGGACCAGTAAGTGTGGTGGTATGGTGCAGTAATGTTTGCTAACCTAGGACCAGTAAGTGTGCTGGTATGGTGCAATAATGTTTGCTAACCTAGGACAAGTAAGTGTGCTTGTATGGTGCAGTAATGTTTGCTAACCTAGGACCAGTAAGTGTGCTGGTATGGTGCAGTGATGCTTGCTAACCTAGGACCAGTAAGTGTGGTGGTATGGTACAGTAATGTTTGCTAACCTAGCACCAGTATGTGTGGTGGTATGGTACAGTAATGTTTGCTAACCTAGGACAAGTAAGTGTGGTGGTATGGTGCAGTAATGTTTGCTAACCTAGGACCAGTAATTGTGCTTGTATTGTGCAGTAATGTTTGCTAACTTAGGACAAGTAAGTGTGCTGGTATGGTGCAGTAATGTTTGCTAACCTAGGACCAGTCAGTGTGGTGATATGGTACAGTAATGTTTGCTAACCTAGGACCAGTAAGTGTGGTGGTATGGTGCAGTAATGTTTGCAAACCTAGGACCAGTAAGTGTGCTGGTATGGTGCAGTAATGTTTGCTAAGCTAGGACCAGTAAGTGTGCTGGTGTGGTGCAGTAATGTTTGCTAACCTAGGACCAGTAAGTGTGATGATATGGTCCAGTAATGTTTGCTAACCTAGGACCAGTAAGTGTGCTGGTATGGTGCTGTAATGTTTGCTAACCTAGGACCAGTAACTGTGCTGGTATGGTGCAGTAATGTTTGCTAACCTAGGACCAGTAAGTGTGCTGGTATGGTGCAGTAATGTTTGCTAACCTAAGACCAATATGTGTGGTGGTATGGTGCAGTAATGTTTGCTAACCTAGGACCAGTAAGTGTGGTGGTATGGTGCAGTAATGTTTGCTAACCTAGGACCAGTAAGTGTGGTGGTATGGTGCAGTAATGTTTGCTAACCTAGGACCAGTAAGTGTGCTGGTATGGTGCAGTAATGTTTGCTAACCTAGGACCAGTAAGTGTGCTGGTATGGTGCAGTAATGTTTGCTAACCTAGGACCTGTAAGTGTGCTTGTATGGTGCAGTCATGTTTGCTAACCTAGGACCAGTAAGTGTGCATGTGTGGTGCAGTCATGTTTGCTAACTTAGTACCAGTAAGTGTGCTTGTATGGTGCAGTAATTTTGCTAACCTAGTACCAGTAAGTGTGCTTGTATGGTGCAGTAATGTTTGCTAACTTAGGACCAGTAAGTGTGGTGGTATGGTGCAGTAATGTTTGCTAACCTAGGACCAGTAAGTGTGCTGGTATGGTGCAATAATGTTTGCTAACCTAGGACAAGTAAGTGTGCTTGTATGGTGCAGTAATGTTTGCTAACCTAGGACCAGTAAGTGTGCTGGTATGGTGCAGTGATGCTTGCTAACCTAGGACCAGTAAGTGTGGTGGTATGGTACAGTAATGTTTGCTAACCTAGCACCAGTATGTGTGGTGGTATGGTACAGTAATGTTTGCTAACCTAGGACCAGTAAGTGTGGTGGTATGGTGCAGTAATGTTTGCTAACCTAGGACCAGTAATTGTGCTTGTATTGTGCAGTAATGTTTGCTAACTTAGGACAAGTAAGTGTGCTGGTATGGTGCAGTAATATTTGCTAACCTAGGACCAGTAAGTGTGGTGGTATGGTACAGTAATGTTTGCTAACCTAGGACCAGTAAGTGTGGTGGTATGGTGCAGTAATGTTTGCAAACCTAGGACCAGTAAGTGTGGTGGTATGGTGCAGTAATGTTTGCTAAGCTAGGACCAGTAAGTGTGCTGGTGTGGTGCAGTAATGTTTGCTAACCTAGGACCAGTAAGTGTGATGATATGGTCCAGTAATGTTTGCTAACCTAGGACCAGTAAGTGTGCTGGTATGGTGCTGTAATGTTTGCTAACCTAGGACCAGTAAGTGTGCTGGTATGGTGCAGTAATGTTTGCTAACCTAGGACCAGTAAGTGTGCTGGTATGGTGCAGTAATGTTTGCTAACCTAGGACCAGTAAGTGTGGTGGTATGGTACAGTAATGTTTGCTAACCTAGGACCAGTAAGTGTGGTGGTATGGTACAGTAATGTTTGCTAACCTAGGACTAGTAAGTGTGCTAGTATTGTGCAATAATGTTTGCTAACCTAGGAAAAGTAAGTGTGCTGGTATGGTGCAGTAATGTTTGCTAACCTAGGACCAGTAAGTGTGCTGGTATGGTGCTGTAATGTTTGCTAACTTAGGACCAGTAAGTGTGCTGGTATGGTGCAGTGATGTTTGCTAACCTAGGACCAGGAAATGTGGTGGTATGGTGCAGTAATGTTTGCTAACCTAGGACCAGTAAGTGTGGTGGTATGGTGCAGTAATGTTTGCTAACCTAGGACCAGTAAGTGTGCTTGTATGGTGCTGTAATGTTTGCTAACCTAGGACCAGTAAGTGTGCTGATATGGTGCAGTAATGTTTGCTATCCTAGGACCAGTAAGTGTGCTGGTATGGTGCAGTAATGTTTGCTAACCTAGGACCAGTAAGTGTGCTGGTATGGTGCAGTAATGTTTGCTAACCTAGGACCAGTAAGTTTGCTGGTATGGTGCAGTAATGTTTGCTAACCTAGGACGAGTATGTGTGCTTGTATGGTGCAGTAATGTTCGCTAACCTGGGACCAGTAAATGTGCTTGTATTGTGCAGTAATGATTGCTAACCTAGGACCAGTAAGTGTGGTGGTATGGTGCAGTAATGTTTGCTAACCTAGGACCAGTAAGTGTGCTTGTATGGTACAGTAATGTTTGCTAACCTAGGACCAGTAAGTGTGGTGGTATGGTGCAGTAATGTTTGCTAACCTAGGACTAGTAAGTGTGCTAGTATGGTGCAGTAATGTTTGCTAACCTAGGAAAAGTAAGTGTGCTGGTATGGTGCAGTAATGTTTGCTCACCTAGGACAAGTAAGTGTGCTGGTATGGTGCACTAATGTTTGCTAACCTAGGACCAGTAAGTGTGGGGGTATAGTACAGTAATGTTTGCTAACCTAGGACCAGTAAGTGTGCTGGTATGGTGCAGTAATGTTTGCTAACCTAGGACAAGTAAGTGTGGTGGTATAGTACAGTAATGTTTGCTAACCTAGGACCAGTAAGTGTGCTTCTATGGTGCAGTAATGTTTGCTAACCTAGGACCAGTAAGTGTGCTGGTATGGTGCAGTAATGTTTGCTAACTTATGACCAGTAAGTGTGCTGGTATGGTGCAGTAATGTTTGCTAACCTAGGACCAGTAAGTGTCGTGGTATGGTACAGTAATGTTTGCTAACCTAGGACCAGTAAGTGTGGTGGTATGGTGCAGTAATGTTTGCTTACCTAGGACCAGTAAGTGTGGTGGTATGGTACAGTAATGTTTGCTAACCTAGGACCAGTAAGTGTGGTGGTATGGTGCAGTAATGTTTGCTAACCTAGGACCAGTAAGTGTGCTGGTATGGTGCAGTAATGTTTGCTAACCTAGGACCAGTAAGTGTGCTGGTATGGTGCAGTAATGTTTGCTAACCTAGGACCAGTAATTGTGCTGGTATGGTGCAGTAATGTTTGCTAACCTAGTACCAGTAAGTGTGGTGGTATGGTACAGTAATGTTTGCTAACCTAGGACCAGTAAGTGTGCTGGTATGGTGCAGTAATGTTTGCTAACCTAGGACCTGTAAGTGTGCTTGTATGGTGCAGTCATGTTTGCTAACCTAGGACCAGTAAGTGTGCATGTGTGGTGCAGTCATGTTTGCTAACCTAGTACCAGTAAGTGTGCTTGTATGGTGCAGTAATTTTGCTAACCTAGTACCAGTAAGTGTGCTTGTATGGTGCAGTAATGTTTGCTAACTTAGGACCAGTAAGTGTGGTGGTATGGTGCAGTAATGTTTGCTAACCTAGGACCAGTAAGTGTGCTGGTATGGTGCAATAATGTTTGCTAACCTAGGACAAGTAAGTGTGCTTGTATGGTGCAGTAATGTTTGCTAACCTAGGACCAGTAAGTGTGCTGGTATGGTGCAGTGATGCTTGCTAACCTAGGACCAGTAAGTGTGGTGGTATGGTACAGTAATGTTTGCTAACCTAGCACCAGTATGTGTGGTGGTATGGTACAGTAATGTTTGCTAACCTAGGACCAGTAAGTGTGGTGGTATGGTGCAGTAATGTTTGCTAACCTAGGACCAGTAATTGTGCTTGTATTGTGCAGTAATGTTTGCTAACTTAGGACAAGTAAGTGTGCTGGTATGGTGCAGTAATGTTTGCTAACCTAGGACCAGTAAGTGTGGTGGTATGGTACAGTAATGTTTGCTAACCTAGGACCAGTAAGTGTGGTGGTATGGTGCAGTAATGTTTGCAAACCTAGGACCAGTAAGTGTGGTGGTATGGTGCAGTAATGTTTGCTAAGCTAGGACCAGTAAGTGTGCTGGTGTGGTGCAGTAATGTTTGCTAACCTAGGACCAGTAAGTGTGATGATATGGTCCAGTAATGTTTGCTAACCTAGGACCAGTAAGTGTGCTGGTATGGTGCTGTAATGTTTGCTAACCTAGGACCAGTAAGTGTGCTGGTATGGTGCAGTAATGTTTGCTAACCTAGGACCAGTAAGTGTGCTGGTATGGTGCAGTAATGTTTGCTAACCTAGGACCAGTAAGTGTGGTGGTATGGTACAGTAATGTTTGCTAACCTAGGACCAGTAAGTGTGGTGGTATGGTACAGTAATGTTTGCTAACCTAGGACTAGTAAGTGTGCTAGTATTGTGCAATAATGTTTGCTAACCTAGGAAAAGTAAGTGTGCTGGTATGGTGCAGTAATGTTTGCTAACCTAGGACCAGTAAGTGTGCTGGTATGGTGCTGTAATGTTTGCTAACTTAGGACCAGTAAGTGTGCTGGTATGGTGCAGTGATGTTTGCTAACCTAGGACCAGGAAATGTGGTGGTATGGTGCAGTAATGTTTGCTAACCTAGGACCAGTAAGTGTGGTGGTATGGTGCAGTAATGTTTGCTAACCTAGGACCAGTAAGTGTGCTTGTATGGTGCTGTAATGTTTGCTAACCTAGGACCAGTAAGTGTGCTGATATTGTGCAGTAATGTTTGCTATCCTAGGACCAGTAAGTGTGCTGGTATGGTGCAGTAATGTTTGCTAACCTAGGACCAGTAAGTGTGCTGGTATGGTGCAGTAATGTTTGCTAACCTAGGACCAGTAAGTTTGCTGGTATGGTGCAGTAATGTTTGCTAACCTAGGACGAGTATGTGTGCTTGTATGGTGCAGTAATGTTCGCTAACCTGGGACCAGTAAATGTGCTTGTATTGTGCAGTAATGATTGCTAACCTAGGACCAGTAAGTGTGGTGGTATGGTGCAGTAATGTTTGCTAACCTAGGACCAGTAAGTGTGCTTGTATGGTACAGTAATGTTTGCTAACCTAGGACCAGTAAGTGTGGTGGTATGGTGCAGTAATGTTTGCTAACCTAGGACTAGTAAGTGTGCTAGTATGGTGCAGTAATGTTTGCTAACCTAGGAAAAGTAAGTGTGCTGGTATGGTGCAGTAATGTTTGCTCACCTAGGACAAGTAAGTGTGCTGGTATGGTGCACTAATGTTTGCTAACCTAGGACCAGTAAGTGTGGGGGTATAGTACAGTAATGTTTGCTAACCTAGGACCAGTAAGTGTGCTGGTATGGTGCAGTAATGTTTGCTAACCTAGGACAAGTAAGTGTGGTGGTATAGTACAGTAATGTTTGCTAACCTAGGACCAGTAAGTGTGCTTCTATGGTGCAGTAATGTTTGCTAACCTAGGACCAGTAAGTGTGCTGGTATGGTGCAGTAATGTTTGCTAACTTATGACCAGTAAGTGTGCTGGTATGGTGCAGTAATGTTTGCTAACCTAGGACCAGTAAGTGTCGTGGTATGGTACAGTAATGTTTACTAACCTAGGACCAGTAAGTGTGGTGGTATGGTGCAGTAATGTTTGCTTACCTAGGACCAGTAAGTGTGGTGGTCTGGTACAGTAATGTTTGCTAACCTAGGACCAGTAAGTGTGGTGGTATGGTGCAGTAATGTTTGCTAACCTAGGACCAGTAAGTGTGCTGGTATGGTGCAGTAATGTTTGCTAACCTAGGACCAGTAAGTGTGCTGGTATGGTGCAGTAATGTTTGCTAACCTAGGACCAGTAATTGTGCTGGTATGGTGCAGTAATGTTTGCTAACCTAGTACCAGTAAGTGTGGTGGTATGGTACAGTAATGTTTGCTAACCTAGGACCAGTAAGTGTGGCTGGTATGGTACAGTAATGTTTGCTAACCTAGGACTAGTAAGTGTGCTTGTATGGTGCAGTAATGTTTGCTAACCTAGGACCAGTAAGTGTGCTTGTATGGTACAGTAATGTTTGCTAACCTAGGACTAGTAAGTGTGCTTGTATGGTGCAGTAATGTTTGCTAACCTAGGACCAGACTGTGTGGTGGTATGGTGCAGTAATGTTTGCTAACCTAGGACCAGTAAGTGTGCTGGTATGCTGCAGTAATGTTTGCTAACCTAGGACCAGTAAGTGTGGTGGTATAGTACAGTAATGTTTGCTAACCTAGGACCAGTAAGTGTGCTTGTATGGTGCAGTAATGTTTGCTAACCTAGGACCAGTAAGTGTGCTGGTATGGTGCAGTAATGTTTGCTAACTTATGACCAGTAAGTGTGCTGGTATGGTGCAGTAATGTTTGCTAACCTAGGACCAGTAAGTGTCGTGGTATGGTACAGTAATGTTTGCTAACCTAGGACCAGTAAGTGAGGTGGTATGGTGCAGTAATGTTTGCTTACCTAGGACCAGTAAGTGTGGTGGTATGGTACAGTAATGTTTGCTAACCTAGGACCAGTAAGTGTGGTGGTATGGTGCAGTAATGTTTGCTAACCTAGGACCAGTAAGTGTGCTGGTATGGTGCAGTAATGTTTGCTAACCTAGGACCAGTAAGTGTGCTGGTATGGTGCAGTAATGTTTGCTAACCTAGGACCAGTAAGTGTGCTGGTATGGTGCAGTAATGTTTGCTAACCTAGGACCAGTAAGTGTGGTGGTATGGTACAGTAATGTTTGCTAACCTAGGACCAGTAAGTGTGGTGGTATGGTATAGTAATGTTTGCTAACCTAGGACTAGTAAGTGTGCTTGTATGGTGCAGTAATGTTTGCTAACCTAGGAACAGTAAGTGTGCTGGTATGGTACAGTAATGTTTGCTAACCTAGGACTAGTAATTGTGCTTGTATGGTGCAGTAATGTTTGCTAACCTAGGACCAGTAAGTGTGGTGGTATGGTGCAGTAATGTTTGCTAACCTAGGACCAGTAAGTGTGCTGGTATGGTGCAGTAATGTTTGCTAACCTAGGACCAGTAAGAGTGCTGGTATGGTGCACTAATGTTTGCTAACCTAGGACCAGTAAGTGTGCTTGTATGGTGCAATAATATTTGCTAACCTAGGACCAGCAAGTGTGCTTGTATTGTGCAGTAATATTTGCTAACCTAGGACCAGCAAGTGTGCTTGTATTGTGCAGTAATGGTTGCTAACCTAGGACCAGTAAGTGTGGTAGTATGGTGAAGTAATGTTTGCTCACCTAGGACCAGTAAGTGAGGTGGTATGGTGCAGTAATGTTTGCTAACCTAGGACCAGTAAGTGTGCTGGTATGGTGCACTAATGTTTGCTAACCTAGGACCAGTAAGTGTGCTTGTATGGTGCAGTATTGTTTGCTAACCTAGGACCAGTAAGTGTGGTGGTATGGTGCAGTAATGTTTGCTAACCTAGGACCAGTAATTGTGGTGGTATGGTGCAATAATGTTTGCTAACCTAGGACCAGTAAGTGTGCTTGTATGGTGCAGTAATGTTTGCTAACCTAGGACCAGTAAGTGTGCTGGTATGGTGCAGTAATGTTTGCTAACCTAGGACCAGTAAGTGTGCTGGTATGGTGCAGTAATGTTTGCTAACCTAGGACCAGTAAGTGTGCTGGTATGGTGCAGTAATGTTTGCTAACTTAGGACCAATAAGTGTGCTTGTATGGTGCAGTAATGTTTGCTAACCTAGGACCAGTAAGTGTGCTGGTATGGTGCAGTAATGTTTGCTAACCTAGGACCAGTAAGTGTGCTGGTATGGTGCAGTAATGTTTGCTAACCTAGGACCAGTAAGTGTGCTGGTATGGTGCAGTAATGTTTGCTAACCTAGGACCAGTATGTGTACTTGTATGGTGCAGTCATCTTTGCTAACCTAGGACCAGTAAGTGTGGTGGTATGGTGCAGTAATGTTTGCTAACCTAGGACCAGTAAGTGTGCTGGTATGGTGCAATAATGTTTGCTAACCTAGGACAAGTAAGTGTGCTTGTATGGTGCAGTAATGTTTGCTAACCTAGGACCAGTAAGTGTGCTGGTATGGTGCAGTGATGCTTGCTAACCTAGGACCAGTAAGTGTGGTGGTTTGGTACAGTAATGTTTGCTAACCTAGGACCAGTAAGTGTGGTGGTATGGTGCAGTAATGTTTGCTAACCTAGGACCAGTAAGTGTGCTTGTATTGTGCAGTAATGTTTGCTAACTTAGGACAAGTAAGTGTGCTGGTATGGTGCAGTAATGTTTGCTAACCTAGGACCAGTAAGTCTGGTGGTATGGTACAGTAATGTTTGCTAACCTAGGACCAGAAAGTGTGGTGGTATGGTGCAGTAATGTTTGCTAACCTAGGACCAGTAAGTGTGGTGGTATGGTGCAGTAATGTTTGCTAAGCTAGGACCAGTAAGTGTGCTGGTATGGTGCAGTAATGTTTGCTAACCTAGGACCAGTAAGTGTGATGATATGGTCCAGTAATGTTTGCTAACCTAGGACCAGTAAGTGTGCTGGTATGGTGCTGTAATGTTTGCTAACCTAGGACCAGTAAGTGTGGTGGTATGGTGCAGTAATGTTTGCTAACCTAGGACCAGTAAGTGTGCTGGTATGGGGCAGTAATGTTTGCTAACCTAGGACCAGTAAGTGTGCTGGTATGGTGCAGTAATGTTTGCTAACCTAGGACCAGTAAGTGTGCTGGTATGGTGCAGTAATGTTTGCTAACTTAGGACCAATAAGTGTGCTGGTATGGTGCAGTAATGTTTGCTAACCTAGGACCAGTAAGTGTGCTTGTATGGTGCAGTAATGTTTGCTAACCTAGGACCAGTAAGTGTGCTGGTATGGTGCAGTAATGTTTGCTAACCTAGGACCAGTAAGTGTGCTGGTATGGTGCAGTAATGTTTGCTAACCTAGGACCTGTAAGTGTGCTTGTATGGTGCAGTCATGTTTGCTAACCTAGGACCAGTAAGTGTGCATGTGTGGTGCAGTCATGTTTGCTAACCTAGTACCAGTAAGTGTGCTTGTATGGTGCAGTAATTTTGCTAACCTAGTACCAGTAAGTGTGCTTGTATGGTGCAGTAATGTTTGCTAACTTAGGACCAGTAAGTGTGGTGGTTTGGTACAGTAATGTTTGCTAACCTAGGACCAGTAAGTGTGGTGGTATGGTGCAGTAATGTTTGCTAACCTAGGACCAGTAAGTGTGCTTGTATTGTGCAGTAATGTTTGCTAACTTAGGACAAGTAAGTGTGCTGGTATGGTGCAGTAATGTTTGCTAACCTAGGACCAGTAAGTCTGGTGGTATGGTACAGTAATGTTTGCTAACCTAGGACCAGAAAGTGTGGTGGTATGGTGCAGTAATGTTTGCTAACCTAGGACCAGTAAGTGTGGTGGTATGGTGCAGTAATGTTTGCTAAGCTAGGACCAGTAAGTGTGCTGGTATGGTGCAGTAATGTTTGCTAACCTAGGACCAGTAAGTGTGATGATATGGTCCAGTAATGTTTGCTAACCTAGGACCAGTAAGTGTGCTGGTATGGTGCTGTAATGTTTGCTAACCTAGGACCAGTAAGTGTGGTGGTATGGTGCAGTAATGTTTGCTAACCTAGGACCAGTAAGTGTGCTGGTATGGGGCAGTAATGTTTGCTAACCTAGGACCAGTAAGTGTGCTGGTATGGTGCAGTAATGTTTGCTAACCTAGGACCAGTAAGTGTGCTGGTATGGTGCAGTAATGTTTGCTAACTTAGGACCAATAAGTGTGCTGGTATGGTGCAGTAATGTTTGCTAACCTAGGACCAGTAAGTGTGCTTGTATGGTGCAGTAATGTTTGCTAACCTAGGACCAGTAAGTGTGCTGGTATGGTGCAGTAATGTTTGCTAACCTAGGACCAGTAAGTGTGCTGGTATGGTGCAGTAATGTTTGCTAACCTAGGACCTGTAAGTGTGCTTGTATGGTGCAGTCATGTTTGCTAACCTAGGACCAGTAAGTGTGCATGTGTGGTGCAGTCATGTTTGCTAACCTAGTACCAGTAAGTGTGCTTGTATGGTGCAGTAATTTTGCTAACCTAGTACCAGTAAGTGTGCTTGTATGGTGCAGTAATGTTTGCTAACTTAGGACCAGTAAGTGTGGTGGTATGGTGCAGTAATGTTTGCTAACCTAGGACCAGTAAGTGTGCTGGTATGGTGCAATAATGTTTGCTAACCTAGGACAAGTAAGTGTGCTTGTATGGTGCTGTAATATTTGCTAACCTAGGACCAGTAAGTGTGCTGGTATGGTGCAGTGATGCTTGCTAACCTAGGACCAGTAAGTGTGGTGGTATGGTACAGTAATGTTTGCTAACCTAGCACCAGTATGTGTGGTGGTATGGTACAGTAATGTTTGCTAACCTAGGACCAGTAAGTGTGGTGGTATGGTGCAGTAATGTTTGCTAACCTAGGACCAGTAATTGTGCTTGTATTGTGCAGTAATGTTTGCTAACTTAGGACAAGTAAGTGTGCTGGTATGGTGCAGTAATGTTTGCTAACCTAGGACCAGTAAGTGTCGTGGTATGGTACAGTAAAGTTTGCTAACCTAGGACCAGTAAGTGTGGTGGTATGGTGCAGTAATGTTTGCAAACCTAGGACCAGTAAGTGTGGTGGTATGGTGCAGTAATGTTTGCTAAGCTAGGACCAGTAAGTGTGCTGGTGTGGTGCAGTAATGTTTGCTAACCTAGGACCAGTAAGTGTGATGATATGGTCCAGTAATGTTTGCTAACCTAGGACCAGTAAGTGTGCTGGTATGGTGCTGTAATGTTTGCTAACCTAGGACCAGTAAGTGTGCTGGTATGGTGCAGTAATGTTTGCTAACCTAGGACCAGTAAGTGTGCTGGTATGGTGCAGTAATGTTTGCTAACCTAGGACCAGTAAGTGTGGTGGTATGGTACAGTAATGTTTGCTAACCTAGGACCAGTAAGTGTGGTGGTATGGTACAGTAATGTTTGCTAACCTAGGACTAGTAAATGTGCTAGTATTGTGCAATAATGTTTGCTAACCTAGGAAAAGTAAGTGTGCTGGTATGGTGCAGTAATGTTTGCTAACCTAGGACCAGTAAGTGTGCTGGTATGGTGCTGTAATGTTTGCTAACTTAGGACCAGTAAGTGTGCTGGTATGGTGCAGTGATGTTTGCTAACCTAGGACCAGGAAGTGTGGTGGTATGGTGCAGTAATGTTTGCTAACCTAGGACCAGTAAGTGTGGTGGTATGGTGCAGTAATGTTTGCTAACCTAGGACCAGTAAGTGTGCTTGTATGGTGCTGTAATGTTTGCTAACCTAGGACCAGTAAGTGTGCTGATATGGTGCAGTAATGTTTGCTATCCTAGGACCAGTAAGTGTGCTGGTATGGTGCAGTAATGTTTGCTAACCTAGGACCAGTAAGTGTGCTGGTATGGTGCAGTAATGTTTGCTAACCTAGGACCAGTAAGTGTGCTGGTATGGTGCAGTAATGTTTGCTAACCTAGGACCAGTATGTGTGCTTGTATGGTGCAGTAATGTTCGCTAACCTGGGACCAGTAAGTGTGCTTGTATTGTGCAGTAATGATTGCTAACCTAGGACCAGTAAGTGTGGTGGTATGGTGCAGTAATGTTTGCTAACCTAGGACCAGTAAGTGTGCTTGTATGGTACAGTAATGTTTGCTAACCTAGGACCAGTAAGTGTGGTGGTATGGTACAGTAATGTTTGCTAACCTAGGACTAGTAAGTGTGCTAGTATGGTGCAGTAATGTTTGCTAACCTAGGAAAAGTAAGTGTGCTGGTATGGTGCAGTAATGTTTGCTCACCTAGGACAAGTAAGTGTGCTGGTATGGTGCACTAATGTTTGCTAACCTAGGACCAGTAAGTGTGGGGGTATAGTACAGTAATGTTTGCTAACCTAGGACCAGTAAGTGTGCTGGTATGGTGCAGTAATGTTTGCTAACCTAGGACAAGTAAGTGTGGTGGTATAGTACAGTAATGTTTGCTAACCTAGGACCAGTAAGTGTGCTTCTATGGTGCAGTAATGTTTGCTAACCTAGGACCAGTAAGTGTGCTGGTATGGTGCAGTAATGTTTGCTAACTTATGACCAGTAAGTGTGCTGGTATGGTGCAGTAATGTTTGCTAACCTAGGACCAGTAAGTGTCGTGGTATGGTACAGTAATGTTTGCTAACCTAGGACCAGTAAGTGTGGTGGTATGGTGCAGTAATGTTTGCTTACCTAGGACCAGTAAGTGTGGTGGTATGGTACAGTAATGTTTGCTAACCTAGGACCAGTAAGTGTGGTGGTATGGTGCAGTAATGTTTGCTAACCTAGGACCAGTAAGTGTGCTGGTATGGTGCAGTAATGTTTGCTAACCTAGGACCAGTAAGTGTGCTGGTATGGTGCAGTAATGTTTGCTAACCTAGGACCAGTAATTGTGCTGGTATGGTGCAGTAATGTTTGCTAACCTAGTACCAGTAAGTGTGGTGGTATGGTACAGTAATGTTTGCTAACCTAGGACCAGTAAGTGTGGCTGGTATGGTACAGTAATGTTTGCTAACCTAGGACTAGTAAGTGTGCTTGTATGGTGCAGTAATGTTTGCTAACCTAGGACCAGTAAGTGTGCTGGTATGGTACAGTAATGTTTGCTAACCTAGGACTAGTAAGTGTGCTTGTATGGTGCAGTAATGTTTGCTAACCTAGGACCAGACTGTGTGGTGGTATGGTGCAGTAATGTTTGCTAACCTAGGACCAGTAAGTGTGCTGGTATGGTGCAGTAATGTTTGCTAACCTAGAACCAGTAAGTGTGGTGGTATAGTACAGTAATGTTTGCTAACCTAGGACCAGTAAGTGTGCTTGTATGGTGCAGTAATGTTTGCTAACCTAGGACCAGTAAGTGTGCTGGTATGGTGCAGTAATGTTTGCTAACTTATGACCAGTAAGTGTGCTGGTATGGTGCAGTAATGTTTGCTAACCTAGGACCAGTAAGTGTCGTGGTATGGTACAGTAATGTTTGCTAACCTAGGACCAGTAAGTGAGGTGGAATGGTGCAGTAATGTTTGCTTACCTAGGACCAGTAAGTGTGGTGGTATGGTACAGTAATGTTTGCTAACCTAGGACCAGTAAGTGTGGTGGTATGGTGCAGTAATGTTTGCTATCCTAGGACCAGTAAGTGTGCTGGTATGGTGCAGTAATGTTTGCTAACCTAGGACCAGTAAGTGTGCTGGTATGGTGCAGTAATGTTTGCTAACCTAGGACCAGTAAGTGTGCTGGTATGGTGCAGTAATGTTTGCTAACCTAGGACCAGTAAGTGTGGTGGTATGGTACAGTAATGTTTGCTAACCTAGGACCAGTAAGTGTGGTGGTATGGTATAGTAATGTTTGCTAACCTAGGACTAGTAAGTGTGCTTGTATGGTGCAGTAATGTTTGCTAACCTAGGAACAGTAAGTGTGCTGGTATGGTACAGTAATGTTTGCTAACCTAGGACTAGTAAGTGTACTTGTATGGTGCAGTAATGTTTGCTAACCTAGGACCAGTAAGTGTGGTGGTATGGTGCAGTAATGTTTGCTAACCTAGGACCAGTAAGTGTGCTGGTATGGTGCAGTAATGTTTGCTAACCTAGGACCAGTAAGAGTGCTGGTATGGTGCACTAATGTTTGCTAACCTAGGACCAGTAAGTGTGCTTGTATGGTGCAATAATATTTGCTAACCTAGGACCAGCAAGTGTGCTTGTATTGTGCAGTAATATTTGCTAACCTAGGACCAGCAAGTGTGCTTGTATTGTGCAGTAATGTTTGCTAATCTAGGACCAGTAAGTGTGGTAGTATGGTGAAGTAATGTTTGCTCACCTAGGACCAGTAAGTGTCCTGGTATGGTGCACTAATGTTTGCTAACCTAGGACCAGTAAGTGTGCTGGTATGGTGCAGTAATGTTTGCTAACCTAGGACCAGTAAGTGTGCTGGTATGGTGCAGTAATGTTTGCTAACTTAGGACCAATAAGTGTGCTGGTATGGTGCAGTAATGTTTGCTAACCTAGGACCAGTAAGTGTGCTTGTATGGTGCAGTAATGTTTGCTAACCTAGGACCAGTAAGTGTGCTGGTATGGTGCAGTAATGTTTGCTAACCTAGGACCAGTAAGTGTGCTGGTATGGTGCAGTAATGTTTGCTAACCTAGGACCAGTAAGTGTGCTTGTATGGTGCAGTCATGTTTGCTACCCTAGGACCAGTAAGTGTGCATGTATGGTGCAGTCATGTTTGCTAACCTAGTACCAGTAAGTGTGCTTGTATGGTGCAGTAATGTTTGCTAACCTAGGACCAGTAAGTGTGGTGGTATGGTGCAGTAATGTTTGCTAACCTAGGACCAGTAAGTGTGCTGGTATGGTGCAATAATGTTTGCTAACCTAGGACAAGTAAGTGTGCTTGTATGGTGCAGTAATGTTTGCTAACCTAGGACCAGTAAGTGTGCTGGTATGGTGCAGTGATGCTTGCTAACCTAGGACCAGTAAGTGTGGTGGTTTGGTACAGTAATGTTTGATAACCTAGGACCAGTAAGTGTGATGGTATGGTGCAGTAATGTTTGCTAACCTAGGACCAGTAAGTGTGCTTGTATTGTGCAGTAATGTTTGCTAACTTAGGACAAGTAAGTGTGCTGGTATGGTGCAGTAATGTTTGCTAACCTAGGACCAGTAAGTCTGGTGGTATGGTACAGTAATGTTTGCTAACCTAGGACCAGAAAGTGTGGTGGTATGGTGCAGTAATGTTTGCTAACCTAGGACCAGTAAGTGTGGTGGTATGGTGCAGTAATGTTTGCTAAGCTAGGACCAGTAAGAGTGCTGGTATGGTGCAGTAATGTTTGCTAACCTAGGACCAGTAAGTGTGATGATATGGTCCAGTAATGTTTGCTAACCTAGGACCAGTAAGTGTGCTGGTATGGTGCTGTAATGTTTGCTAACCTAGGACCAGTAAGTGTGGTGGTATGGTGCAGTAATGTTTGCTAACCTAGGACCAGTAAGTGTGCTGGTATGGGGCAGTAATGTTTGCTAACCTAGGACCAGTAAGTGTGGTGGTATGGTACAGTAATGTTTGCTAACCTAGGACCAGTAAGTGTGGTGGTATGGTACAGTAATGTTTGCTAACCTAGGACTAGTAAGTGTGCTAGTATTGTGCATTAATGTTTGCTAACCTAGGAAAAGTAAGTGTGCTGGTATGGTGCAGTAATGTTTGCTAACCTAGGACCAGTAAGTGTGCTGGTATGGTGCTGTAATGTTTGCTAACTTAGGACCAGTAAGTGTGCTGATATGGTGCAGTAATGTTTGCTAACCTAGGACCAGTAAGTGTGCTGGTATGGTGCAGTAATGTTTGCTAACCTAGGACCAGTAAGTGTGCTGGTATGGTGCAGTAATGTTTGCTAACCTAGGACCAGTAAGTGTGCTGGTATGGTGCAGTAATGTTTGCTAACCTAGGACCAGTAAGTGTGCTTGTATGGTGCAGTAATGTTCGCTAACCTGGGACCAGTAAGTGTGCTTGTATTGTGCAGTAATGTTTGCTAACCTAGGACCAGTAAGTGTGGTGGTATGGTGCAGTAATGTTTGCTAACCTAGGACCAGTAAGTGTGCTTTTATGGTACAGTAATGTTTGGTAACCTAGGACCAGTAAGTATGGTGGTATGGTACAGTAATGTTTGCTAACCTAGGACTAGTAAGTGTGCTAGTATGGTGCAGTAATGTTTGCTAACCTAGGAAAAGTAAGTGTGCTGGTATGGTGCAGTAATGTTTGCTAACCTAGGACCAGTAAGTGTGCTGGTATGGTGCACTAATGTTTGCTAACCTAGGACCAGTAAGTGTGGGGGTATAGTACAGTAATGTTTGCTAACCTAGGACCAGTAATTGTGCTGGTATGGTGCAGTAATGTTTGCTAACCTAGGACCAGTAAGTGTGGTTGTATAGTACAGTAATGTTTGCTAACCTAGGACCAGTAAGTGTGCTTGTATGGTGCAGTAATGTTTCCTAACCTAGGACCAGTAAGTGTGCTGGTATGGTGCAGTAATGTTTGCTAACTTATGACCAGTAAGTGTGCTGGTATGGTGCAGTAATGTGTGCTAACCTAGGACCAGTAAGTGTCGTGGTATGGTACAGTAATGTTTGCTAACCAAGGACCAGTAAGTGTGGTGGTATGGTGCAGTAATGTTTGCTTACCTAGGACCAGTAAGTGTGGTGGTATAGTACAGTAATGTTTGCTAACCTAGGACCAGTAAGTGTGGTGGTATGGTGCTGTAATGTTTGCTAACCTAGGACCAGTAAGTGTGCTGGTATGGTGCAGTAATGTTTGCTAACCTAGGACCAGTAAGTGTGCTGGTAGGGTGCAGTAATGTTTGCTAACCTAGGACCAGTAAGTGTGCTGGTATGGTACAGTAATGTTTGCTAACCTAGGACCAGTAAGTGTTGTGGTATGGTAAAGTAATGTTTGCTAACCTAGGACTAGTAAGTGTGCTTGTATGGTGCAGTAATGTTTGCTAACCTAGGACCAGTAAGTGTGGTGGTATGGTGCAGAAATATTTGCTAACCTAGGACCAGTAAGTGTGCTGGTATGGTGCAGTAATGTTTGCTAACCTAGGACCAGTAAGTGTGCTGGTATGGTGCACTAATGTTTGCTAACCTAGGACCAGTAAGTGTGCTTGTATGGTGCAATAATATTTGCTATCCTAGGACCAGCAAGTGTGCTTGTATTGTGCAGTAATATTTGCTAACCTAGGACCAGCAAGTGTGCTTGTATTGTGCAGTAATGTTTGCTAACCTAGGACCAGTAAGTGTGGTAGTATGGTGAAGTAATGTTTGCTCACCTAGGACCAGTAAGTGTGGTGGTATGGTGCAGTAATGTTTGCTAACCTAGGACCAGTAAGTGTGCTGGTATGGTGCACTAATGTTTGCTATCCTAGGACCAGTAAGTGTGCTTGTATGGTGCAGTATTGTTTGGTAACCTAGGACCAGTAAGTGTGGTGGTATGGTGCAGTAATGTTTGCTAACCTAGGACCAGTAAGTGTGGTGGTATGGTGCAATATTGTTTGCTAACCTAGGACCAGTAAGTGTGCTGGTATGGTGCAGAAATGTTTGCTAACCTAGGACCAGTAAGTGTACTGGTATGGTGCAGTAATGTTTGCTAACCTAGGACCAGTAAGTGTGCTTGTATGGTGCAGTCATGTTTGCTAACCTAGGACCAGTAAGTGTGCATGTATGGTGCAGTCATGTTTGCTAACCTAGTACCAGTAAGTGTGCTTGTATGGTGCAGTAATTTTGCTAACCTAGTACCAGTAAGTGTGCTTGTATGGTGCAGTAATGTTTGCTAACCTAGGACCAGTAAGTGTGGTGGTATGGTGCAGTAATGTTTGCTAACCTAGGACCAGTTAGTGTGCTGGTATGGTACAGTAATGTTTGCTAACCTAGGACCAGTAAGTGTGGTGGTATGGTACAGTAATGTTTGCTAACCTAGGACTAGTAAGTGTGCTAGTATTGTGCATTAATGTTTGCTAACCTAGGAAAAGTAAGTGTGCTGGTATGGTGCAGTAATGTTTGCTAACCTAGGACCAGTAAGTGTGCTGGTATGGTGCTGTAATGTTTGCTAACTTAGGACCAGTAAGTGTGCTGATATGGTGCAGTAATGTTTGCTAACCTAGGACCAGTAAGTGTGCTGGTATGGTGCAGTAATGTTTGCTAACCTAGGACCAGTAAGTGTGCTGGTATGGTGCAGTAATGTTTGCTAACCTAGGACCAGTAAGTGTGCTGGTATGGTGCAGTAATGTTTGCTAACCTAGGACCAGTAAGTGTGCTTGTATGGTGCAGTAATGTTCGCTAACCTGGGACCAGTAAGTGTGCTTGTATTGTGCAGTAATGTTTGCTAACCTAGGACCAGTAAGTGTGGTGGTATGGTGCAGTAATGTTTGCTAACCTAGGACCAGTAAGTGTGCTTGTATGGTACAGTAATGTTTGGTAACCTAGGACCAGTAAGTATGGTGGTATGGTACAGTAATGTTTGCTAACCTAGGACTAGTAAGTGTGCTAGTATGGTGCAGTAATGTTTGCTAACCTAGGAAAAGTAAGTGTGCTGGTATGGTGCAGTAATGTTTGCTAACCTAGGACCAGTAAGTGTGCTGGTATGGTGCACTAATGTTTGCTAACCTAGGACCAGTAAGTGTGGGGGTATAGTACAGTAATGTTTGCTAACCTAGGACCAGTAATTGTGCTGGTATGGTGCAGTAATGTTTGCTAACCTAGGACCAGTAAGTGTGGTTGTATAGTACAGTAATGTTTGCTAACCTAGGACCAGTAAGTGTGCTTGTATGGTGCAGTAATGTTTCCTAACCTAGGACCAGTAAGTGTGCTGGTATGGTGCAGTAATGTTTGCTAACTTATGACCAGTAAGTGTGCTGGTATGGTGCAGTAATGTGTGCTAACCTAGGACCAGTAAGTGTCGTGGTATGGTACAGTAATGTTTGCTAACCAAGGACCAGTAAGTGTGGTGGTATGGTGCAGTAATGTTTGCTTACCTAGGACCAGTAAGTGTGGTGGTATAGTACAGTAATGTTTGCTAACCTAGGACCAGTAAGTGTGGTGGTATGGTGCTGTAATGTTTGCTAACCTAGGACCAGTAAGTGTGCTGGTATGGTGCAGTAATGTTTGCTAACCTAGGACCAGTAAGTGTGCTGGTAGGGTGCAGTAATGTTTGCTAACCTAGGACCAGTAAGTGTGCTGGTATGGTACAGTAATGTTTGCTAGCCTAGGACCAGTAAGTGTTGTGGTATGGTAAAGTAATGTTTGCTAACCTAGGACTAGTAAGTGTGCTTGTATGGTGCAGTAATGTTTGCTAACCTAGGACCAGTAAGTGTGGTGGTATGGTGCAGAAATATTTGCTAACCTAGGACCAGTAAGTGTGCTGGTATGGTGCAGTAATGTTTGCTAACCTAGGACCAGTAAGTGTGCTGGTATGGTGCACTAATGTTTGCTAACCTAGGACCAGCAAGTGTGCTTGTATTGTGCAGTAATATTTGCTAACCTAGGACCAGCAAGTGTGCTTGTATTGTGCAGTAATGTTTGCTAACCTAGGACCAGTAAGTGTGGTAGTATGGTGAAGTAATGTTTGCTCACCTAGGACCAGTAAGTGTGGTGGTATGGTGCAGTAATGTTTGCTAACCTAGGACCAGTAAGTGTGCTGGTATGGTGCACTAATGTTTGCTATCCTAGGACCAGTAAGTGTGCTTGTATGGTGCAGTATTGTTTGGTAACCTAGGACCAGTAAGTGTGGTGGTATGGTGCAGTAATGTTTGCTAACCTAGGACCAGTAAGTGTGGTGGTATGGTGCAATATTGTTTGCTAACCTAGGACCAGTAAGTGTGCTGGTATGGTGCAGAAATGTTTGCTAACCTAGGACCAGTAAGTGTACTGGTATGGTGCAGTAATGTTTGCTAACCTAGGACCAGTAAGTGTGCTTGTATGGTGCAGTCATGTTTGCTAACCTAGGACCAGTAAGTGTGCATGTATGGTGCAGTCATGTTTGCTAACCTAGTACCAGTAAGTGTGCTTGTATGGTGCAGTAATTTTGCTAACCTAGCACCAGTAAGTGTGCTTGTATGGTGCAGTAATGTTTGCTAACCTAGGACCAGTAAGTGTGGTGGTATGGTGCAGTAATGTTTGCTAACCTAGGACCAGTTAGTGTGCTGGTATGGTGCAATAATGTTTGTTAACCTAGGACAAGTAAGTGTGCTTGTATGGTGCAGTAATGTTTGCTAACCTAGGACCAGTAAGTGTGCTGGTATGGTGCAGTGATGCTTGCTAACCTAGGACCAGTAAGTGTGGTGGTATGGTACAGTAATGTTTGCTAACCTAGGACCAGAAAGTGTGGTGGTATGGTGCAGTAATGTTTGCTAACCTAGGACCAGTAAGTGTGGTGGTATGGTGCAGTAATGTTTTCTAAGGTAGGACCAGTAAGTGTGCTGGTATGGTGCAGTAATGTTTGCTAACCTAGGACCAGTAAGTGTGATGATATGGTCCAGTAATGTTTGCTAACCTAGGACCAGTAAGTGTGCTGGTATGGTGCTGTAATGTTTGCTAACCTAGGACCAGTAAGTGTGGTGGTATGGTGCAGTAATGTTTGCTAACCTAGGACCAGTAAGTGTGCTGGTATGGGGCAGTAATGTTTGCTAACCTAGGACCAGTAAGTGTGGTGGTATGGTACAGTAATGTTTGCTAACCTAGGACCAGTAAGTGTGGTGGTATGGTACAGTAATGTTTGCTAACCTAGGACTAGTAAGTGTGCTAGTATTGTGCAATAATGTTTGCTAACCTAGGAAAAGTAAGTGTGCTGGTATGGTGCAGTAATGTTTGCTAACCTAGGACCAGTAAGTGTGCTGGTATGGTGCTGTAATGTTTGCTAACTTAGGACCAGTAAGTGTGCTGATATGGTGCAGTAATGTTTGCTAACCTAGGACCAGTAAGTGTGCTGGTATGGTGCAGTAATGTTTGCTAACCTAGGACCAGTAAGTGTGCTGGTATGGTGCAGTAATGTTTGCTAACCTAGGACCAGTAAGTGTGCTGGTATGGTGCAGTAATGTTTGCTAACCTAGGACCAGTAAGTGTGCTTGTATGGTGCAGTAATGTTCGCTAACCTGGGACCAGTAAGTGTGCTTGTATTGTGCAGTAATGTTTGCTAACCTAGGACCAGTAAGTGTGGTGGTATGGTGCAGTAATGTTTGCTAACCTAGGACCAGTAAGTGTGCTTGTATGGTCCAGTAATGTTTGGTAACCTAGGACCAGTAAGTATGGTGGTATGGTACAGTAATGTTTGCTAACCTAGGACTAGTAAGTGTGCTAGTATGGTGCAGTAATGTTTGCTAACCTAGGAAAAGTAAGTGTGCTGGTATGGTGCAGTAATGTTTGCTAACCTAGGACCAGTAAGTGTGCTGGTATGGTGCACTAATGTTTGCTAACCTAGGACCAGTAAGTGTGGGGGTATAGTACAGTAATGTTTGCTAACCTAGGACCAGTAAGTGTGCTGGTTTGGTGCAGTAATGTTTGCTAACCTAGGACCAGTAAGTGTGGTTGTATAGTACAGTAATGTTTGCTAACCTAGGACCAGTAAGTGTGCTTGTATGGTGCTGTAATGTTTCCTAACCTAGGACCAGTAAGTGTGCTGGTATGGTGCAGTAATGTTTGCTAACTTATGACCAGTAAGTGTGCTGGTATGGTGCTGTAATGTTTGCTAACCTAGGACCAGTAAGTGTGCTGGTATGGTGCAGTAATGTTTGCTAACCTAGGACCAGTAAGTGTGCTGGTAGGGTGCAGTAATGTTTGCTAACCTAGGACCAGTAAGTGTGCTGGTATGGTGCAGTAATGTTTGCTAACCTAGGACCAGTAAGTGTGGTGGTATGGTACAGTAATGTTTGCTAACCTAGGACCAGTAAGTGTTGTGGTATAGTACAGTAATGTTTGCTAACCTAGGACTAGTAAGTGTGCTTGTATGGTGCAGTAATGTTTGCTAAACTAGGACCAGTAAGTGTGCTGGTATGGTAAAGTAATGTTTGCTAACCTAGGACTAGTAACTGTGCTTGTATGGTGCAGTAATGTTTGCTAACCTAGTACCAGTAAGTGTGGTGGTATGGTGCAGAAATATTTGCTAACCTAGGACCAGTAAGTGTGCTGGTATGGTGCAGTAATGTTTGCTAACCTAGGACCAGTTAGTGTGCTGGTATGGTGCACTAATGTTTGCTAACCTAGGACCAGTAAGTGTGCTTGTATGGTGCAATAATATTTGCTATCCTAGGACCAGCAAGTGTGCTTGTATTGTGCAGTAATATTTGCTAACCTAGGACCAGCAAGTGTGCTTGTATGGTGCAGTAATGTTTGCTAACCTAGGACCAGTAAGTGTGCTGGTATGGTGCAGTAATGTTTGCTAACCTAGGACCAGTAAGTGTGCTGGTATGGTGCAGAAATGTTTGCTAACCTAGGACCAGTAAGTGTGCTGGTATGGTGCAGTAATGTTTGCTAACCTAGGACTAGTAAGTGTGCTTGTATGGTGCAGTAATGTTTGCTAACCTAGGACCAGTAAGTGTGGTGGTATGGTGCAGAAATATTTGCTAACCTAGGACCAGTAAGTGTGCTGGTATGGTGCAGTAATGTTTGCTAACCTAGGACCAGTAAGTGTGCTGGTATGGTGCAGTAATGTTTGCTAACCTAGGACCAGTAAGTGTGCTGGTATGGTGCAGTAATGTTTGCTAACTTAGGACCAATAAGTGTGCTGGTATGGTGCAGTAATGTTTGCTAACCTAGGACCAGTAAGTGTGCTTGTATGGTGCAGTAATGTTTGCTAACCTAGGACCAGTAAGTGTGCTGGTATGGTGCAGTAATGTTTGCTAACCTAGGACCAGTAAGTGTGCTGGTATGGTGCAGAAATGTTTGCTAACCTAGGACCAGTAAGTGTGCTGGTATGGTGCAGTAATGTTTGCTAACCTAGGACCAGTAAGTGTGCTTGTATGGTGCAGTCATGTTTGCTAACCTAGGACCAGTAAGTGTGCATGTATGGTGCAGTCATGTTTGCTAACCTAGTACCAGTAAGTGTGCTTGTATGGTGCAGTAATTTTGCTAACCTAGTACCAGTAAGTGTGCTTGTATGGTGCAGTAATGTTTGCTAACCTAGGACCAGTAAGTGTGGTGGTATGGTGCAGTAATGTTTGCTAACCTAGGACCAGTTAGTGTGCTGGTATGGTGCAATAATGTTTGTTAACCTAGGACAAGTAAGTGTGCTTGTATGGTGCAGTAATGTTTGCTAACCTAGGACGAGTAAGTGTGCTGGTATGGTGCAGTGATGCTTGCTAACCTAGGACCAGTAAGTGTGGTGGTATGGTACAGTAATGTTTGCTAACCTAGGACCAGAAAGTGTGGTGGTATGGTGCAGTAATGTTTGCTAACCTAGGACCAGTAAGTGTTGTGGTATGGTGCAGTAATGTTTGCTAAGGTAGGACCAGTAAGTGTGCTGGTATGGTGCAGTAATGTTTGCTAACCTAGGACCAGTAAGTGTGATGATATGGTCCAGTAATGTTTGCTAACCTAGGACCAGTAAGTGTGCTGGTATGGTGCTGTAATGTTTGCTAACCTAGGACCAGTAAGTGTGGTGGTATGGTGCAGTAATGTTTGCTAACCTAGGACCAGTAAGTGTGCTGGTATGGGGCAGTAATGTTTGCTAACCTAGGACCAGTAAGTGTGGTGGTATGGTACAGTAATGTTTGCTAACCTAGGACCAGTAAGTGTGGTGGTATGGTACAGTAATGTTTGCTAACCTAGGACTAGTAAGTGTGCTAGTATTGTGCAATAATGTTTGCTAACCTAGGAAAAGTAAGTGTGCTGGTATGGTGCAGTAATGTTTGCTAACCTAGGACCAGTAAGTGTGCTGGTATGGTGCTGTAATGTTTGCTAACTTAGGACCAGTAAGTGTGCTGATATGGTGCAGTAATGTTTGCTAACCTAGGACCAGTAAGTGTGCTGGTATGGTGCAGTAATGTTTGCTAACCTAGGACCAGTAAGTGTGCTGGTATGGTGCAGTAATGTTTGCTAACCTAGGACCAGTAAGTGTGCTGGTATGGTGCAGTAATGTTTGCTAACCTAGGACCAGTAAGTGTGCTTGTATGGTGCAGTAATGTTCGCTAACCTGGGACCAGTAAGTGTGCTTGTATTGTGCAGTAATGTTTGCTAACCTAGGACCAGTAAGTGTGGTGGTATGGTGCAGTAATGTTTGCTAACCTAGGACCAGTAAGTGTGCTTGTATGGTACAGTAATGTTTGGTAACCTAGGACAAGTAAGTATGGTGGTATGGTACAGTAATGTTTGCTAACCTAGGACTAGTAAGTGTGCTAGTATGGTGCAGTAATGTTTGCTAACCTAGGAAAAGTAAGTGTGCTGGTATGGTGCTGTAATGTTTGCTAACCTAGGACCAGTAAGTGTGCTGGTATGGTGCACTAATGTTTGCTAACCTAGGACCAGTAAGTGTGGGGGTATAGTACAGTAATGTTTGCTAACCTAGGACCAGTAAGTGTGCTGGTATGGTGCAGTAATGTTTGCTAACCTAGGACCAGTAAGTGTGGTTGTATAGTACAGTAATGTTTGCTAACCTAGGACCAGTAAGTGTGCTTGTATGGTGCAGTAATGTTTCCTAACCTAGGACCAGTAAGTGTGCTGGTATGGTGCAGTAATGTTTGCTAACTTATGACCAGTAAGTGTGCTGGTATGGTGCAGTAATGTGTGCTAACCTAGGACCAGTAAGTGTCGTGGTATGGTACAGTAATGTTTGCTAACCAAGGACCAGTAAGTGTGGTGGTATGGTGCAGTAATGTTTGCTTACCTAGGACCAGTAAGTGTGGTGGTATGGTACAGTAATGTTTGCTAACCTAGGACCAGTAAGTGTGGTGGTATGGTGCTGTAATGTTTGCTAACCTAGGACCAGTAAGTGTGCTGGTATGGTGCAGTAATGTTTGCTAACCTAGGACCAGTAAGTGTGCTGGTAGGGTGCAGTAATGTTTGCTAACCTAGGACCAGTAAGTGTGCTGGTATGGTGCAGTAATGTTTGCTAACCTAGGACCAGTAAGTGTGGTGGTATGGTACAGTAATGTTTGCTAACCTAGGACCAGTAAGTGTTGTGGTATGGTACAGTAATGTTTGCTAACCTAGGACTAGTAAGTGTGCTTGTATGGTGCAGTAATGTTTGCTAAACTAGGACCAGTAAGTGTCCTGGTATGGTAAAGTAATGTTTGCTAACCTAGGACTAGTAAGTGTGCTTGTATGGTGCAGTAATGTTTGCTAACCTAGGACCAGTAAGTGTGGTGGTATGGTGCAGAAATATTTGCTAACCTAGGACCAGTAAGTGTGCTGGTATGGTGCAGTAATGTTTGCTAACCTAGGACCAGTAAGTGTGCTGGTATGGTGCACTAATGTTTGCTAACCTAGGACCAGTAAGTGTGCTTGTATGGTGCAATAATATTTGCTATCCTAGGACCAGCAAGTGTGCTTGTATTGTGCAGTAATATTTGCTAACCTAGGACCAGCAAGTGTGCTTGTATTGTGCAGTAATGTTTGCTAACCTAGGACCAGTAAGTGTGGTAGTATGGTGAAGTAATGTTTGCTCACCTAGGACCAGTAAGTGTGGTGGTATGGTGCAGTAATGTTTGCTAACCTAGGACCAGTAAGTGTGCTGGTATGGTGCACTAATGTTTGCTATCCTAGGACCAGTAAGTGTGCTTGTATGGTGCAGTATTGTTTGCTAACCTAGGACCAGTAAGTGTGGTGGTATGGTGCAGTAATATTTGCTAACCTAGGACCAGTAAGTGTGGTGGTATGGTGCAATATTGTTTGCTAACCTAGGACAAGTAAGTGTGCTGGTATGGTGCAGTAATGTTTGCTAACCTAGGACCAGTAAGTGTGCTGGTATGGTGCAGTAATGTTTGCTAACCTAGGACCAGTAAGTGTGCTGGTATGGTGCAGTAATGTTTGCTAACCTAGGACCAGTAAGTGTGCTGGTATGGTGCAGTAATGTTTGCTAACTTAGGACCAATAAGTGTGCTGGTATGGTGCAGTAATGTTTGCTAACCTAGGACCAGTAAGTGTGCTTGTATGGTGCAGTAATGTTTGCTAACCTAGGACCAGTAAGTGTGCTGGTATGGTGCAGTAATGTTTGCTAACCTAGGACCAGTAAGTGTGCTGGTATGGTGCAGAAATGTTTGCTAACCTAGGACCAGTAAGTGTGCTGGTATGGTGCAGTAATGTTTGCTAACCTAGGACCAGTAAGTGTGCTTGTATGGTGCAGTCATGTTTGCTAACCTTGGACCAGTAAGTGTGCATGTATGGTGCAGTCATGTTTGCTAACCTAGTACCAGTAAGTGTGCTTGTATGGTGCAGTAATTTTGCTAACCTAGTACCAGTAAGTGTGCTTGTATGGTGCAGTAATGTTTGCTAACCTAGGACCAGTAAGTGTGGTGGTATGGTGCAGTAATGTTTGCTAACCTAGGACCAGTTAGTGTGCTGGTATGGTGCAATAATGTTTGTTAACCTAGGACAAGTAAGTGTGCTTGTATGGTGCAGTAATGTTTGCTAACCTAGGACCAGTAAGTGAGCTGGTATGGTGCAGTGATGCTTGCTAACCTAGGACCAGTAAGTGTGGTGGTATGGTACAGTAATGTTTGCTAACCTAGGACCAGTAAGTGTGGTGGTATGGTGCAGTAATGTTTGCTAACCTAGGACCAGTAAGTGTGGTGGTATGGTGCAGTAATGTTTGCGAACCTAGGACCAGTAAGTGTGCTTGTATGGTGCTGTAATGTTTGCTAACCTAGGACCAGTAAGTGTGCTGATATGGTGCAGTAATGTTTGCTAACCTAGGACCAGTAAGTGTGCTGGTATGGTGCAGTAATGTTTGCTAACCTAGGACCAGTAAGTGTGCTGGTATGGTGCAGTAATGTTTGCTAACCTAGGACCAGTAAGTGTGCTGGTATGGTGCAGTAATGTTTCCTAACCTAGGACCAGTAAGTGTGCTTGTATGGTGCTGTAATGTTCGCTAACCTAGGACCAGTAAGTGTGCTTGTATTGTGCAGTAATGTTTGCTAACCTAGGACCAGTAAGTGTGGTGGTATGGTGCAGTAATGTTTGCTAACCTAGGACCAGTAAGTGTGCTTGTATGGTACAGTAATGTTTGCTAACCTAGGACCAGTAAGTGTGGTGGTATGGTACAGTAATGTTTGCTAACCTAGCACTAGTATGTGTTTTAGTATGGTGCAGTAATGTTTGCTAACCTAGGAAAAGTAAGTGTGCTGGTATGGTGCAGTAATGTTTGCTAACCTAGGACCAGTAACTATGCTGGTATGGTGCACTAATGTTTGCTAACCTAGGACCAGTAAGTGTGGGGGTATAGTACAGTAATGTTTGCTAACCTAGGACCAGTAAGTGTGCTGGTATGGTGCAGTAATGTTTGCTAACCTAGGTCCATTAAGTGTGGTGGTATAGTACAGTAATATTTGCTAACCTAGGACCAGTAAGTGTGCTTGTATGGTGCAGTAATGTTTGCTAAACTAGGACCAGTAAGTGTGCTCGTATGGTACAGTAATGTTTGCTAACTTAGGACCAGTAAGTGTGCTGGTATGGTGCAGTAATGTTTGCTAACCTAGGACCAGTAAGTGTCGTGGTATGGTACAGTAATGTTTGCTAACCTAGGACCAGTAAGTGTTGTGGTATGGTGCAGTAATGTTTGCTTACCTAGGACCAGTAAGTGTGGTGGTATGGTACAGTAATGTTTGCTAACCTAGGACCAGTAAGTGTGGTGGTATGGTGCAGTAATGTTTGCTAACCTAGGACCAATAAGTGTGCTGGTATGGTGCAGTAATGTTTGCTAACCTAGGACCAGTAAGTGTGGTGATATGGTACAGTAATGTTTGCTAACCTAGGACCAGTAAGTGTGGTGGTATGGTACAGTAATGTTTGCTAACCTAGGACTAGTAAGTGTGCTTGTATGGTGCAGTAATGTTTGCTAACCTAGGCCCAGTAAGTGTGCTGGTATGGTACAGTAATGTTTGCTAACCTAGGACTAGTAAGTGTGCTTGTATGGTGCAGTAATATTTGCTAACCTAGGACCAGTAAGTGTGGTAGTATGGTGCAGTAATGTTTGTTAACCTAGGACCAGTAAGTGTGCTGGTATGGTGCAGTAATGTTTGCTAACCTAGGACCAGTAAGTGTGCTGGTATGGTGCACTAATGTTTGCTAACCTAGGACCAGTAAGTGTGCTTGTATGGTGCAATAATATTTGCTAACCTAGGACCAGCAAGTGTGCTTGTATGGTGCAGTAATATTTGCTAACCTAGGACCAGCAAGTGTGCTTGTATTGTGCAGTAATGTTGGCTAACCTAGGACCAGTAAGTGTGGTAGTATGGTGAAGTAATGTTTGCTAACCTAGGACCAGTAAGTGTGGTGGTATGGTGCAGTAATGTTTGCTAACCTAGGACCAGTAAGTGTGCTGGTATGGTGCACTAATGTTTGCTAAACTAGGACCAGTAAGTGTGCTTGTATGGTGCAGTATTGTTTGCTAACCTAGGACCAGTAAGTGTGGTGGTATGGTGCAGTAATGTTTGCTAACCTAGGACCAGTAAGTGTGGTGGTATGGTGCAATAATGTTTGCTAACCTAGGACAAGTAAGTGTGCTGGTATGGTGCAGTAATGTTTGCTAACCTAGGACCAGTAAGTGTGCTGGTATGGTGCAGTAATGTATGCTATCCTAGGACTAGTAAGTGTGCTGGTATGGTGCAGTCATGTTTGCTAACCTAGGACCTGTAAGTGTGCATGTATGGTGCAGTCATGTTTGCTAACCTAGTACCAGTAAGTGTGCTTGTATGGTGCAGTAATTTTGCTAACCTAGTTCCAGTAAATGTGCTTGTATGGTGTAGTAATATTTGCTAACCTAGGACCAGTAAGTGTGGTGGTAAGGTGCAGTAATGTTTGCTAACCTAGGACCAGTAAGTGTGCTGGTATGGTGCAATAATGTTTGCTAACCTAGGACTAGTAAGTGTGCTTCTATGGTGCAGTAATGTTTGCTAAACTAGGACCAGTAAGTGTGCTTGTATGGTGCAGTAATGTTTGCTAACCTAGGACCAGTAAGTGTGCTGGTATGGTGCAGTAATGTTTGCTAACTTAGGACCAGTAAGTGTGCTTGTATGGTGCTGTAATGTTTGCTAACCAAGGACCAGTAAGTTTGCTGGTATGGTGCAGTAATGTTTGCTAACCTAGGACCAGTAAGTGTGCTTGTATGGTGCAGTAATGTTTGCTAACCGAGGACCAGTAAGTGTGCTTGTATGGTGCAGTAATGTTTGCTAACCTAGTACCAGTAAGTGTGCTTGTATGGTGCAGGAATCTTTGCTAACCTAGGACCAGTAAGTGTGGTGGTATGGTGCAGTAATGTTTACTAACCTAGGACCAGTAAGTGTGCTTGTATGGTGCAGTAATGTTTGCTAACCTAGGACCAGTAAGTGTGCTGGTATGGTACAGTAATGTTTGATAACTTAGGACCAGTAAGTGTGCTGGTATGGTGCAGTAATGTTTGCTAACCTAGGACCAGTAAGTGTCGTGGTATGGTACAGTAATGTTTGCTAACCTAGGACCAGTAAGTGTTGTGGTATGGTGCAGTAATGTTTGCTTACCTAGGACCAGTAAGTGTGGTGGTATGGTACAGTAATGTTTGCTAACCTAGGACCAGTAAGTGTGGTGGTATGGTGCAGTAATGTTTGCTAACCTAGGACCAATAAGTGTGCTGGTATGGTGCAGTAATGTTTGCTAACCTAGGACCAGTAAGTGTGGTGGTATGGTACAGTAATGTTTGCTAACCTAGGACCAGTAAGTGTGGTGGTATGGTACAGTAATGTTTGCTAACCTAGGACTAGTAAGTGTGCTTGTATGGTGCAGTAATGTTTGCTAACCTAGGCCCAGTAAGTGTGCTGGTATGGTACAGTAATGTTTGCTAACCTAGGACTAGTAAGTGTGCTTGTATGGTGCAGTAATATTTGCTAACCTAGGACCAGTAAGTGTGGTAGTATGGTGCAGTAATGTTTGTTAACCTAGGACCAGTAAGTGTGCTGGTATGGTGCAGTAATGTTTGCTAACCTAGGACCAGTAAGTGTGCTGGTATGGTGCACTAATGTTTGCTAACCTAGGACCAGTAAGTGTGCTTGTATGGTGCAATAATATTTGCTAACCTAGGACCAGCAAGTGTGCTTGTATGGTGCAGTAATATTTGCTAACCTAGGACCAGCAAGTGTGCTTGTATTGTGCAGTAATGTTGGCTAACCTAGGACCAGTAAGTGTGGTAGTATGGTGAAGTAATGTTTGCTAACCTAGGACCAGTAAGTGTGGTGGTATGGTGCAGTAATGTTTGCTAACCTAGGACCAGTAAGTGTGCTGGTATGGTGCACTAATGTTTGCTAAACTAGGACCAGTAAGTGTGCTTGTATGGTGCAGTATTGTTTGCTAACCTAGGACCAGTAAGTGTGGTGGTATGGTGCAGTAATGTTTGCTAACCTAGGACCAGTAAGTGTGGTGGTATGGTGCAATAATGTTTGCTAACCTAGGACAAGTAAGTGTGCTGGTATGGTGCAGTAATGTTTGCTAACCTAGGACCAGTAAGTGTGCTGGTATGGTGCAGTAATGTATGCTATCCTAGGACTAGTAAGTGTGCTGGTATGGTGCAGTCATGTTTGCTAACCTAGGACCTGTAAGTGTGCATGTATGGTGCAGTCATGTTTGCTAACCTAGTACCAGTAAGTGTGCTTGTATGGTGCAGTAATTTTGCTAACCTAGTTCCAGTAAGTGTGCTTGTATGGTGCAGTAATATTTGCTAACCTAGGACCAGTAAGTGTGGTGGTAAGGTGCAGTAATGTTTGCTAACCTAGGACCAGTAAGTGTGCTGGTATGGTGCAATAATGTTTGCTAACCTAGGACTAGTAAGTGTGCTTGTATGCTGCAGTAATGTTTGCTAAACTAGGACCAGTAAGTGTGCTTGTATGGTGCAGTAATGTTTGCTAACCTAGGACCAGTAAGTGTGCTGGTATGGTGCAGTAATGTTTGCTAACTTAGGACCAGTAAGTGTGCTTGTATGGTGCTGTAATGTTTGCTAACCAAGGACCAGTAAGTTTGCTGGTATGGTGCAGTAATGTTTGCTAACCTAGGACCAGTAAGTGTGCTTGTATGGTGCAGTAATGTTTGCTAACCGAGGACCAGTAAGTGTGCTTGTATGGTGCAGTAATGTTTGCTAACCTAGTACCAGTAAGTGTGCTTGTATGGTGCAGGAATCTTTGCTAACCTAGGACCAGTAAGTGTGGTGGTATGGTGCAGTAATGTTTACTAACCTAGGACCAGTAAGTGTGCTTGTATGGTGCAGTAATGTTTGCTAACTTAGGACCAATAAGTGTGCTGGTATGGTGCAGTAATGTTTGCTAACCTAGGACCAGTAAGTGTGCTTGTATGGTGCAGTAATGTTTGCTAACCTAGGACCAGTAAGTGTGTTGGTATGGTGCAGTAATGTTTGCTAACTTAGGACCAGTAAGTGTGCTTGTATGGTGCATTAATGTTTGCTAACCTAGGACCAGTAAGTGTGCTTGTATGGTGCAGTAATGTTTGCTAACCTAGGACCAGTAAGTGTGCTTGTATGGTGCAGTCATGTTTGCTAACCGAGGACCAGTAAGTGTGCATGTATGGTGCAGTCATGCTTGCTAACCTAGTACCAGTAAGTGTGCTTGTATGGTGCAGTAATTTTGCTAACCTAGTACCAGTAAGTGTGCTTGTATGGTGCAGTAATGTTTGCTAACCTAGGACCAGTAAGTGTGGTGGTATGGTGCAGTAATGTTTGCTAACCTAGGACCAGTAAGTGTGCTGGTATGGTGCAATCATGGTTGCTAACCTAGGACTAGTAAGTGTGCTTGTATGGTGCAGTAATGTTTGTTAACCTAGGACCAGTAAGTGTGCTTGTATGGTGCAGTAATTTTTGCTAACCTAGGACCAGTAAGTGTGCTGGTATGGTGCAGTAATGTTTGCTATCCTAGGACCAGTAAGTGTGCTTGTATGGTGCAGTATTGTTTGCTATCCTAGGACCAGTAAGTGTGGTGGTATGGTGCAGTAATGTTTGCTAACCTAGGACCAGTAAGTGTGGTGGTATGGTGCAATATTGTTTGCTAACCTAGGACAAGTAAGTGTGCTGGTATGGTGCAGTAATGTTTGCTAACCTAGGACCAGTAAGTGTGCTGGTATGGTGCAGTAATGTTTGCTAACCTAGGACCAGTAAGTGTGCTGGTATGGTGCAGTAATGTTTCCTAACCTAGGACAGGTAAGTGTGCTGGTATGGTGCAGTAATGTTTGCTAACTTAGGACCAATAAGTGTGCTGGTATGGTGCAGTAATGTTTGCTAACCTAGGACCAGTAAGTGTGCTTGTATGGTGCAGTAATGTTTGCTAACCTAGGACCAGTAAGTGTGCTGGTATGGTGCAGTAATGTTTGCTAACCTAGGACCAGTAAGTGTGCTGGTATGGTGCAGAAATGTTTGCTAACCTAGGACCAGTAAGTGTGCTGGTATGGTGCAGTAATGCTTGCTAACCTAGGACCAGTAAGTGTGCTTGTATGGTGCAGTCATGTTTGCTAACCTAGGACCAGTAAGTGTGCATGTATGGTGCAGTCATGTTTGCTAACCTAGTACCAGTAAGTGTGCTTGTATGGTGCAGTAATTTTGCTAACCTAGTACCAGTAAGTGTGCTTGTATGGTGCAGTAATGTTTGCTAACCTAGGACCAGTAAGTGTGGTGGTATGGTGCAGTAATGTTTGCTAACCTAGGACCAGTTAGTGTGCTGGTATGGTGCAATAATGTTTGTTAACCTAGGACAAGTAAGTGTGCTTGTATGGTGCAGTAATGTTTGCTAACATAGGACCAGTAAGTGTGCTGGTATGGTGCAGTGATGCTTGCTAACCTAGGACCAGTAAGTGTGGTGGTATGGTACAGTAATGTTTGCTAACCTAGGACCAGTAAGTGTGGTGGTATGGTGCAGTAATGTTTGCTAACCTAGGACCAGTAAGTGTGGTGGTATGGTGCAGTAATGTTTGCGAACCTAGGACCAGTAAGTGTGCTTGTATGGTGCTGTAATGTTTGCTAACCTAGGACAAGTAAGTGTGCTGATATGGTGCAGTAATGTTTGCTAACCTAGGACCAGTAAGTGTGTTGGTATGGTGCAGTAATGTTTGCTAACCTAGGACCAGTAAGTGTGCTGGTATGGTGCAGTAATGTTTGCTAACCTAGGACCAGTAAGTGTGGTGGTATGGTGCAGTAATGTTTGCTAACCTAGGACCAGTAAGTGTGCTTGTATGGTACAGTAATGTTTGCTAACCTAGGACCAGTAAGTGTGGTGGTATGGTACAGTAATGTTTGCTAACCTAGGACTAGAATGTGTTTTAGTATGGTGCAGTAATGTTTGCTAACCTAGGAAAAGTAAGTGTGCTGGTATGGTGCAGTAATGTTTGCTAACCTAGGACCAGTAACTGTGCTGGTATGGTGCACTAATGTTTGCTAACCTAGGACCAGTAAGTGTGGGGGTATAGTACAGTAATGTTTGCTAACCTAGGACCAGTAAGTGTGCTGGTATGGTGCAGTAATGTTTGCTAACCTAGGTCCATTAAGTGTGGTGGTATAGTACAGTAATATTTGCTAACCTAGGACCAGTAAGTGTGCTTGTATGGTGCAGTAATGTTTGCTAACCTAGGACCAGTAAGTGTGCTGGTATGGTACAGTAATGTTTGCTAACTTAGGACCAGTAAGTGTGCTGGTATGGTGCAGTAATGTTTGCTAACCTAGGACCAGTAAGTGTCGTGGTATGGTACAGTAATGTTTGCTAACCTAGGACCAGTAAGTGTTGTGGTATGGTGCAGTAATGTTTGCTTACCTAGGACCAGTGAGTGTGGTGGTATGGTACAGTAATGTTTGCTAACCTAGGACCAGTAAGTGTGGTGGTATGGTGCAGTAATGTTTGCTAACCTAGGACCAATAAGTGTGCTGGTATGGTGCAGTAATGTTTGCTAACCTAGGACCAGTAAGTGTGGTGGTATGGTACAGTAATGTTTGCTAACCTAGGACCAGTAAGTGTGGTGGTATGGTACAGTAATGTTTGCTAACCTAGGACTAGTAAGTGTGCTTGTATGGTGCAGTAATGTTTGCTAACCTAGGCCCAGTAAGTGTGCTGGTATGGTACAGTAATGTTTGCTAACCTAGGACTAGTAAGTGTGCTTGTATGGTGCAGTAATATTTGCTAACCTAGGACCAGTAAGTGTGGTAGTATGGTGCAGTAATGTTTGTTAACCTAGGACCAGTAAGTGTGCTGGTATGGTGCAGTAATGTTTGCTAACCTAGGACCAGTAAGTGTGCTGGTATGGTGCACTAATGTTTGCTAACCTAGGACCAGTAAGTGTGCTTGTATGGTGCAATAATATTTGCTAACCTAGGACCAGCAAGTGTGCTTGTATGGTGCAGTAATATTTGCTAACCTAGGACCAGCAAGTGTGCTTGTATTGTGCAGTAATGTTTGCTAACCTAGGACCAGTAAGTGTGGTAGTATGGTGAAGTAATGTTTGCTAACCTAGGACCAGTAAGTGTGGTGGTATGGTGCAGTAATGTTTGCTAACCTAGGACCAGTAAGTGTGCTGGTATGGTGCACTAATGTTTGCTAAACTAGGACCAGTAAGTGTGCTTGTATGGTGCAGTATTGTTTGCTAACCTAGGACCAGTAAGTGTGGTGGTATGGTGCAGTAATGTTTGCTAACCTAGGACCAGTAAGTGTGGTGGTATGGTGCAATAATGTTTGCTAACCTAGGACAAGTAAGTGTGCTGGTATGGTGCAGTAATGTTTGCTAACCTAGGACCAGTAAGTGTGCTGGTATGGTGCAGTAATGTATGCTAACCTAGGACTAGTAAGTGTGCTGGTATGGTGCAGTCATGTTTGCTAACCTAGGACCTGTAAGTGTGCATGTATGGTGCAGTCATGTTTGCTAACCTAGTACCAGTAAGTGTGCTTGTATGGTGCAGTAATTTTGCTAACCTAGTTCCAGTAAGTGTGCTTGTATGGTGCAGTAATATTTGCTAACCTAGGACCAGTAAGTGTGGTGGTAAGGTGCAGTAATGTTTGCTAACCTAGGACCAGTAAGTGTGCTGGTATGGTGCAATAATGTTTGCTAACCTAGGACTAGTAAGTGTGCTTGTATGGTGCAGTAATGTTTGCTAAACTAGGACCAGTAAGTGTGCTTGTATGGTGCAGTAATGTTTGCTAACCTAGGACCAGTAAGTGTGCTGGTATGGTGCAGTAATGTTTGCTAACTTAGGACCAGTAAGTGTGCTTGTATGGTGCTGTAATGTTTGCTAACCAAGGACCAGTAAGTTTGCTGGTATGGTGCAGTAATGTTTGCTAACCTAGGACCAGTAAGTGTGCTTGTATGGTGCAGTAATGTTTGCTAACCTAGGACCAGTAAGTGTGCTTGTATGGTGCAGTAATGTTTGCTAACCTAGTACCAGTAAGTGTGCTTGTATGGTGCAGGAATCTTTGCTAACCTAGGACCAGTAAGTGTGGTGGTATGGTGCAGTAATGTTTACTAACCTAGGACCAGTAAGTGTGCTTGTATGGTGCAGTAATGTTTGCTAACTTAGGACCAATAAGTGTGCTGGTATGGTGCAGTAATGTTTGCTAACCTAGGACCAGTAAGTGTGCTTGTATGGTGCAGTAATGTTTGCTAACCTAGGACCAGTAAGTGTGTTGGTATGGTGCAGTAATGTTTGCTAACCTAGGACCAGTAAGTGTGCTTGTATGGTGCATTAATGTTTGCTAACCTAGGACCAGTAAGTGTGCTTGTATGGTGCAGTAATGTTTGCTAACCTAGGACCAGTAAGTGTGCTTGTATGGTGCAGTCATGTTTGCTAACCGAGGACCAGTAAGTGTGCATGTATGGTGCAGTCATGCTTGCTAACCTAGTACCAGTAAGTGTGCTTGTATGGTGCAGTAATTTTGCTAACCTAGTACCAGTAAGTGTGCTTGTATGGTGCAGTAATGTTTGCTAACCTAGGACCAGTAAGTGTGGTGGTATGGTGCAGTAATGTTTGCTAACCTAGGACCAGTAAGTGTGCTGGTATGGTGCAATCATGGTTGCTAACCTAGGACTAGTAAGTGTGCTTGTATGGTGCAGTAATGTTTGTTAACCTAGGACCAGTAAGTGTGCTTGTATGGTGCAGTAATTTTTGCTAACCTAGGACCAGTAAGTGTGCTGGTATGGTGCAGTAATGTTTGCTAACCTAGGACCAGTAAGTGTGCTGGTATGGTGCAGTAATGTTTGCTAACTTAGGACCAGTAAGTGTGCTTGTATGGTGCAGTAATGTTTGCTATCCAAGGACCAGTAAGTTTGCTGATATGGTGCTGTAATGTTTGCCATCCTAGGACCAGTAAGTGTGCTTGTATGGTGCAGTAATGTTTGCTAACCTAGGACCAGTAAGTGTGCTGGTATGGTGCAGTAATGTTTGCTAACCTAGTACCAGTAAGTCTGCTTGTATGGTGCAGTATTGTTTGCTAACCTAGGACCAGTAAGTGTGGTGGTATGGTGCAGTAATGTTTGTTAACCTAGGACCAGTAAGTGTGGTGGTATGGTGCAGTAATGTTTGCTAACCTAGGACCAGTAAGTGTGGTGGTATGGTGCAATAATGTTTGCTAACCTAGGACAAGTAAGTGTGCTGGTATGGTGCAGTAATGTTTGCTAACCTAGGACCAGTAAGTGTGCTGGTATGGTGCAGTAATGTATGCTAACCTAGGACTAGTAAGTGTGCTGGTATGGTGCAGTCATGTTTGCTAACCTAGGACCTGTAAGTGTGCATGTATGGTGCAGTCATGTTTGCTAACCTAGTACCAGTAAGTGTGCTTGTATGGTGCAGTAATTTTGCTAACCTAGTTCCAGTAAGTGTGCTTGTATGGTGCAGTAATATTTGCTAACCTAGGACCAGTAAGTGTGGTGGTAAGGTGCAGTAATGTTTGCTAACCTAGGACCAGTAAGTGTGCTGGTATGGTGCAATAATGTTTGCTAACCTAGGACTAGTAAGTGTGCTTGTATGGTGCAGTAATGTTTGCTAAACTAGGACCAGTAAGTGTGCTTGTATGGTGCAGTAATGTTTGCTAACCTAGGACCAGTAAGTGTGCTGGTATGGTGCAGTAATGTTTGCTAACTTAGGACCAGTAAGTCAGCTTGTATGGTGCTGTAATGTTTGCTAACCAAGGACCAGTAAGTTTGCTGGTATGGTGCAGTAATGTTTGCTAACCTAGGACCAGTAAGTGTGCTTGTATGGTGCAGTAATGTTTGCTAACCTAGGACCAGTAAGTGTGCTTGTATGGTGCAGTAATGTTTGCTAACCTAGTACCAGTAAGTGTGCTTGTATGGTGCAGGAATCTTTGCTAACCTAGGACCAGTAAGTGTGGTGGTATGGTGCAGTAATGTTTACTAACCTAGGACCAGTAAGTGTGCTTGTATGGTGCAGTAATGTTTGCTAACTTAGGACCAATAAGTGTGCTGGTATGGTGCAGTAATGTTTGCTAACCTAGGACCAGTAAGTGTGCTTGTATGGTGCAGTAATGTTTGCTAACCTAGGACCAGTAAGTGTGTTGGTATGGTGCAGTAATGTTTGCTAACCTAGGACCCGTAAGTGTGCTTGTATGGTGCATTAATGTTTGCTAACCTAGGACCAGTAAGTGTGCTTGTATGGTGCAGTAATGTTTGCTAACCTAGGACCAGTAAGTGTGCTTGTATGGTGCAGTCATGTTTGCTAACCGAGGACCAGTAAGTGTGCATGTATGGTGCAGTCATGCTTGCTAACCTAGTACCAGTAAGTGTGCTTGTATGGTGCAGTAATTTTGCTAACCTAGTACCAGTAAGTGTGCTTGTATGGTGCAGTACTGTTTGCTAACCTAGGACCAGTAAGTGTGGTGGTATGGTGCAGTAATGTTTGCTAACCTAGGACCAGTAAGTGTGCTGGTATGGTGCAATCATGGTTGCTAACCTAGGACTAGTAAGTGTGCTTGTATGGTGCAGTAATGTTTGCTAACCTAGGACCAGTAAGTGTGCTTGTATGGTGCAGTAATGTTTGCTAACCTAGGACCAGTAAGTGTGCTGGTATCGTGCAGTAATGTTTGCTAACCTAGGACCAGTAAGTGTGCTGGTATGGTGCAGTAATGTTTGCTAACTTAGGACCAGTAAGTGTGCTTGTATGGTGCAGTAATGTTTGCTAACCAAGGACCAGTAAGTTTGCTGGTATGGTGCTGTAATGTTTGCTAACCTAGGACCAGTAAGTGTGCTTGTATGGTGCAGTAATGTTTGCTAACCTAGGACCAGTAAGTGTGCTGGTATGGTGCAGTAATGTTTGCTAACCTAGTACCAGTAAGTGTGCTTGTATGGTGCAGTATTGTTTGCTAACCTAGGACCAGTAAGTGTGGTGGTATGGTGCAGTAATGTTTGCTAACCTAGGACCAGTAAGTGTGGTGGTATGGTGCAATATTGTTTGCTAACCTAGGACAAGTAAGTGTGCTGGTATGGTGCAGTAATGTTTGCTAACCTAGGACCAGTAAGTGTGCTGGTATGGTGCAGTAATGTTTGCTAACCTAGGACCAGTAAGTGTGCTGGTATGGTGCAGTAATGTTTGCTAACCTAGGACCAGTAAGTGTGCTGGTATGGTGCAGTAATGTTTGCTAACTTAGGACCAATAAGTGTGCTGGTATGGTACAGTAATGTTTGCTAACCTAGGACCAGTAAGTGTGCTTGTATGGTGCAGTAATGTTTGCTAACCTAGGACCAGTAAGTGTGCTGGTATGGTGCAGTAATGTTTGCTAACCTAGGACCAGTAAGTGTGCAGGTATGGTGCAGAAATGTTTGCTAACCTAGGACCAGTAAGTGTGCTGGTATGGTGCAGTAATGTTTGCTAACCTAGGACCAGTAAGTGTGCTTGTATGGTGCAGTCATGTTTGCTAACCTAGGACCAGTAAGTGTGCATGTATGGTGCAGTCATGTTTGCTAACCTAGTACCAGTAAGTGTGCTTGTATGGTGCAGTAATTTTGCTAACCTAGTACCAGTAAGTGTGCTTGTATGGTGCAGTAATGTTTGCTAACCTAGGACCAGTAAGTGTGGTGGTATGGTGCAGTAATGTTTGCTAACCTAGGACCAGTTAGTGTGCTGGTATGGTGCAATAATGTTTGCTAACCTAGGACAAGTAAGTGTGCTTGTATGGTGCAGTAATGTTTGCTAACCTAGGACCAGTAAGTGTGCTGGTATGGTGCAGTGATGCTTGCTAACCTAGGACCAGTAAGTGTGGTGGTATGGTACAGTAATGTTTGCTAACCTAGGACCAGTAAGTGTGGTGGAATGGTGCAGTAATGTTTGCTAACCTAGGACCAGTAAGTGTGGTGGTATGGTGCAGTAATGTTTGCTAACCTAGGACCAGTAAGTGTGCTTGTATGGTGCTGTAATGTTTGCTAACCTAGGACCAGTAAGTGTACTGATATGGTGCAGTAATGTTTGCTAACCTAGGACCAGTAAGTGTGCTGGTATGGTGCAGTAATGTTTGCTAACCTAGGACCAGTAAGTGTGCTGGTATGGTGCAGTAATGTTTGCTAACCTAGGACCAGTAAGTGTGCTGGTATGGTGCAGTAATGTTTGCTAACCTAGGACCAGTAAGTGTGCTTGTATGGTGCTGTAATGTTCGCTAACCTGGGACCAGTAAGTGTGCTTGTATTGTGCAGTAATGTTTGCTAACCTAGGACCAGTAAGTGTGGTGGTATGGTGCAGTAATGTTTGCTAACCTAGGACCAGTAAGTGTGCTTGTATGGTACAGTAATGTTTGCTAACCTAGGACCAGTAAGTGTGGTGGTATGGTACAGTAATGTTTGCTAACCTAGGACTAGTATGTGTTTTAATATGGTGCAGTAATGTTTGCTAACCTAGGAAAAGTAAGTGTGCTGGTATGGTGCAGTAATGTTTGCTAACCCAGGACCAGTAACTGTGCTGGTATGGTGCACTAATGTTTGCTAACCTAGGACCTGTAAGTGTGGGGGTATAGTACAGTAATGTTTGCTAACCTAGGACCAGTAAGTGTGCTGGTATGGTGCAGTAATGTTTGCTAACCTAGGTCCAGTAAGTGTGGTGGTATAGTACAGTAATGTTTGCTAACCTAGGACCAGTAAGTGTGCTTGTATGGTGCAGTAATGTTTGCTAACCTAGGACCAGTAAGTGTGCTGGTATGGTACAGTAATGTTTGCTAACTTAGGACCAGTAAGTGTGCTGGTATGGTGCAGTAATATTTGCTAACCTAGTACCAGTAAGTGTCGTGGTATGGTACAGTAATGTTTGCTAACCTAGGACCAGTAAGTGTGGTGGTATGGTGCAGTAATGTTTGCTTACCTAGGACCAGTAAGTGTGGTGGTATGGTACAGTAATGTTTGCTAACCTAGGACCAGTAAGTGTGGTGGTATGGTGCAGTAATGTTTGCTAACCTAGGACCAGTAAGTGTGCTGGTATGGTGCAGTAATGTTTGCTAACCTAGGACCAGTAAGTGTGCTGGTATGGTGCAGTAATGTTTGCTAACCTAGGACCAGTAAGTGTGCTGGTATGGTGCAGTAATGTTTGCTAACCTAGGACCAGTAAGTGTGGTGGTATGGTACAGTAATGTTTGCTAACCTAGGACCAGTAAGTGTGATGGTATGGTACTGTAATGTTTGCTAACCTAGGACTAGTAAGTGTGCTTGTATGGTGCAGTAATGTTTGCTAACCTAGGACCAGTAAGTGTGCTGGTATGGTACAGTAATGTTTGCTAACCTAGGACTAGTAAGTGTGCTTGTATGGTGCAGTAATATTTGCTAACCTAGGACCAGTAAGTGTGGTAGTATGGTGCAGTAATGTTTGTTAACCTAGGACCAGTAAGTGTGCTGGTATGGTGCAGTAATGTTTGCTAACCTAGGACCAGTAAGTGTGCTGGTATGGTGCACTAATGTTTGCTAACCTAGGACCAGTAAGTGTGCTTGTATGGTGCAATAATATTTGCTAACCTAGGACCAGCAAGTGTGCTTGTATGGTGCAGTAATATTTGCTAACCTAGGACCAGCAAGTGTGCTTGTATTGTGCAGTAATGTTTGCTAACCTAGGACCAGTAAGAGTGGTAGTATGGTGAAGTAATGTTTGCTAACCTAGGACCAGTAAGTGTGGTGGTATGGTGCAGTAATGTTTGCTAACCTAGGACCAGTAAGTGTGCTGGTATGGTGCACTAATGTTTGCTAACCTAGGACCAGTAAGTGTGCTTGTATGGTGCAGTATTGTTTGCTAACCTAGGACCAGTAAGTGTGGTGGTATGGTGCAGTAATGTTTGTTAACCTAGGACCAGTAAGTGTGGTGGTATGGTGCAGTAATGTTTGCTAACCTAGGACCAGTAAGTGTGGTGGTATGGTGCAATAATGTTTGCTAACCTAGGACAAGTAAGTGTGCTGGTATGGTGCAGTAATGTTTGCTAACCTAGGACCAGTAAGTGTGCTGGTATGGTGCAGTAATGTATGCTAACCTAGGACTAGTAAGTGTGCTGGTATGGTGCAGTCATGTTTGCTAACCTAGGACCTGTAAGTGTGCATGTATGGTGCAGTCATGTTTGCTAACCTAGTACCAGTAAGTGTGCTTGTATGGTGCAGTAATTTTGCTAACCTAGTTCCAGTAAGTGTGCTTGTATGGTGCAGTAATATTTGCTAACCTAGGACCAGTAAGTGTGGTGGTAAGGTGCAGTAATGTTTGCTAACCTAGGACCAGTAAGTGTGCTGGTATGGTGCAATAATGTTTGCTAACCTAGGACTAGTAAGTGTGCTTGTATGGTGCAGTAATGTTTGCTAAACTAGGACCAGTAAGTGTGCTTGTATGGTGCAGTAATGTTTGCTAACCTAGGACCAGTAAGTGTGCTGGTATGGTGCAGTAATGTTTGCTAACTTAGGACCAGTAAGTCAGCTTGTATGGTGCTGTAATGTTTGCTAACCAAGGACCAGTAAGTTTGCTGGTATGGTGCAGTAATGTTTGCTAACCTAGGACCAGTAAGTGTGCTTGTATGGTGCAGTAATGTTTGCTAACCTAGGACCAGTAAGTGTGCTTGTATGGTGCAGTAATGTTTGCTAACCTAGTACCAGTAAGTGTGCTTGTATGGTGCAGGAATCTTTGCTAACCTAGGACCAGTAAGTGTGGTGGTATGGTGCAGTAATGTTTACTAACCTAGGACCAGTAAGTGTGCTTGTATGGTGCAGTAATGTTTGCTAACTTAGGACCAATAAGTGTGCTGGTATGGTGCAGTAATGTTTGCTAACCTAGGACCAGTAAGTGTGCTTGTATGGTGCAGTAATGTTTGCTAACCTAGGACCAGTAAGTGTGTTGGTATGGTGCAGTAATGTTTGCTAACCTAGGACCCGTAAGTGTGCTTGTATGGTGCATTAATGTTTGCTAACCTAGGACCAGTAAGTGTGCTTGTATGGTGCAGTAATGTTTGCTAACCTAGGACCAGTAAGTGTGCTTGTATGGTGCAGTCATGTTTGCTAACCGAGGACCAGTAAGTGTGCATGTATGGTGCAGTCATGCTTGCTAACCTAGTACCAGTAAGTGTGCTTGTATGGTGCAGTAATTTTGCTAACCTAGTACCAGTAAGTGTGCTTGTATGGTGCAGTACTGTTTGCTAACCTAGGACCAGTAAGTGTGGTGGTATGGTGCAGTAATGTTTGCTAACCTAGGACCAGTAAGTGTGCTGGTATGGTGCAATCATGGTTGCTAACCTAGGACTAGTAAGTGTGCTTGTATGGTGCAGTAATGTTTGCTAACCTAGGACCAGTAAGTGTGCTTGTATGGTGCAGTAATGTTTGCTAACCTAGGACCAGTAAGTGTGCTGGTATCGTGCAGTAATGTTTGCTAACCTAGGACCAGTAAGTGTGCTGGTATGGTGCAGTAATGTTTGCTAACTTAGGACCAGTAAGTGTGCTTGTATGGTGCAGTAATGTTTGCTAACCAAGGACCAGTAAGTTTGCTGGTATGGTGCTGTAATGTTTGCTAACCTAGGACCAGTAAGTGTGCTTGTATGGTGCAGTAATGTTTGCTAACCTAGGACCAGTAAGTGTGCTGGTATGGTGCAGTAATGTTTGCTAACCTAGTACCAGTAAGTGTGCTTGTATGGTGCAGTATTGTTTGCTAACCTAGGACCAGTAAGTGTGGTGGTATGGTGCAGTAATGTTTGCTAACCTAGGACCAGTAAGTGTGGTGGTATGGTGCAATATTGTTTGCTAACCTAGGACAAGTAAGTGTGCTGGTATGGTGCAGTAATGTTTGCTAACCTAGGACCAGTAAGTGTGCTGGTATGGTGCAGTAATGTTTGCTAACCTAGGACCAGTAAGTGTGCTGGTATGGTGCAGTAATGTTTGCTAACCTAGGACCAGTAAGTGTGCTGGTATGGTGCAGTAATGTTTGCTAACTTAGGACCAATAAGTGTGCTGGTATGGTACAGTAATGTTTGCTAACCTAGGACCAGTAAGTGTGCTTGTATGGTGCAGTAATGTTTGCTAACCTAGGACCAGTAAGTGTGCTGGTATGGTGCAGTAATGTTTGCTAACCTAGGACCAGTAAGTGTGCAGGTATGGTGCAGAAATGTTTGCTAACCTAGGACCAGTAAGTGTGCTGGTATGGTGCAGTAATGTTTGCTAACCTAGGACCAGTAAGTGTGCTTGTATGGTGCAGTCATGTTTGCTAACCTAGGACCAGTAAGTGTGCATGTATGGTGCAGTCATGTTTGCTAACCTAGTACCAGTAAGTGTGCTTGTATGGTGCAGTAATTTTGCTAACCTAGTACCAGTAAGTGTGCTTGTATGGTGCAGTAATGTTTGCTAACCTAGGACCAGTAAGTGTGGTGGTATGGTGCAGTAATGTTTGCTAACCTAGGACCAGTTAGTGTGCTGGTATGGTGCAATAATGTTTGCTAACCTAGGACAAGTAAGTGTGCTTGTATGGTGCAGTAATGTTTGCTAACCTAGGACCAGTAAGTGTGCTGGTATGGTGCAGTGATGCTTGCTAACCTAGGACCAGTAAGTGTGGTGGTATGGTACAGTAATGTTTGCTAACCTAGGACCAGTAAGTGTGGTGGAATGGTGCAGTAATGTTTGCTAACCTAGGACCAGTAAGTGTGGTGGTATGGTGCAGTAATGTTTGCTAACCTAGGACCAGTAAGTGTGCTTGTATGGTGCTGTAATGTTTGCTAACCTAGGACCAGTAAGTGTACTGATATGGTGCAGTAATGTTTGCTAACCTAGGACCAGTAAGTGTGCTGGTATGGTGCAGTAATGTTTGCTAACCTAGGACCAGTAAGTGTGCTGGTATGGTGCAGTAATGTTTGCTAACCTAGGACCAGTAAGTGTGCTGGTATGGTGCAGTAATGTTTGCTAACCTAGGACCAGTAAGTGTGCTTGTATGGTGCTGTAATGTTCGCTAACCTGGGACCAGTAAGTGTGCTTGTATTGTGCAGTAATGTTTGCTAACCTAGGACCAGTAAGTGTGGTGGTATGGTGCAGTAATGTTTGCTAACCTAGGACCAGTAAGTGTGCTTGTATGGTACAGTAATGTTTGCTAACCTAGGACCAGTAAGTGTGGTGGTATGGTACAGTAATGTTTGCTAACCTAGGACTAGTATGTGTTTTAATATGGTGCAGTAATGTTTGCTAACCTAGGAAAAGTAAGTGTGCTGGTATGGTGCAGTAATGTTTGCTAACCCAGGACCAGTAACTGTGCTGGTATGGTGCACTAATGTTTGCTAACCTAGGACCTGTAAGTGTGGGGGTATAGTACAGTAATGTTTGCTAACCTAGGACCAGTAAGTGTGCTGGTATGGTGCAGTAATGTTTGCTAACCTAGGTCCAGTAAGTGTGGTGGTATAGTACAGTAATGTTTGCTAACCTAGGACCAGTAAGTGTGCTTGTATGGTGCAGTAATGTTTGCTAACCTAGGACCAGTAAGTGTGCTGGTATGGTACAGTAATGTTTGCTAACTTAGGACCAGTAAGTGTGCTGGTATGGTGCAGTAATATTTGCTAACCTAGTACCAGTAAGTGTCGTGGTATGGTACAGTAATGTTTGCTAACCTAGGACCAGTAAGTGTGGTGGTATGGTGCAGTAATGTTTGCTTACCTAGGACCAGTAAGTGTGGTGGTATGGTACAGTAATGTTTGCTAACCTAGGACCAGTAAGTGTGGTGGTATGGTGCAGTAATGTTTGCTAACCTAGGACCAGTAAGTGTGCTGGTATGGTGCAGTAATGTTTGCTAACCTAGGACCAGTAAGTGTGCTGGTATGGTGCAGTAATGTTTGCTAACCTAGGACCAGTAAGTGTGCTGGTATGGTGCAGTAATGTTTGCTAACCTAGGACCAGTAAGTGTGGTGGTATGGTACAGTAATGTTTGCTAACCTAGGACCAGTAAGTGTGATGGTATGGTACTGTAATGTTTGCTAACCTAGGACTAGTAAGTGTGCTTGTATGGTGCAGTAATGTTTGCTAACCTAGGACCAGTAAGTGTGCTGGTATGGTACAGTAATGTTTGCTAACCTAGGACTAGTAAGTGTGCTTGTATGGTGCAGTAATATTTGCTAACCTAGGACCAGTAAGTGTGGTAGTATGGTGCAGTAATGTTTGTTAACCTAGGACCAGTAAGTGTGCTGGTATGGTGCAGTAATGTTTGCTAACCTAGGACCAGTAAGTGTGCTGGTATGGTGCACTAATGTTTGCTAACCTAGGACCAGTAAGTGTGCTTGTATGGTGCAATAATATTTGCTAACCTAGGACCAGCAAGTGTGCTTGTATGGTGCAGTAATATTTGCTAACCTAGGACCAGCAAGTGTGCTTGTATTGTGCAGTAATGTTTGCTAACCTAGGACCAGTAAGAGTGGTAGTATGGTGAAGTAATGTTTGCTAACCTAGGACCAGTAAGTGTGGTGGTATGGTGCAGTAATGTTTGCTAACCTAGGACCAGTAAGTGTGCTGGTATGGTGCACTAATGTTTGCTAACCTAGGACCAGTAAGTGTGCTTGTATGGTGCAGTATTGTTTGCTAACCTAGGACCAGTAAGTGTGGTGGTATGGTGCAGTAATGTTTGCTAACCTAGGACCAGTAAGTGTGCTGGTATGGTGCAATAATGTTTGCTAACCTAGGACAAGTAAGTGTGCTGGTATGGTGCAGTAATGTTTGCTACCCTAGGACCAGTAAGTGTGCTGGTATGGTGCAGTAATGTTTGCTAACCTAGGACCAGTAAGTGTGCTGGTATGGTGCAGTAATGTTTGCTAACTTAGGACCAGTAAGTGTGCTGGTATGGTGCAGTAATGTTTGCTAACTTAGGACCAATAAGTGTGCTGGTATGGTGCAGTAATGTTTGCTAACCTAGGACCAGTAAGTGTGCTTGTATGGTGCAGTAATGTTTGCTAACCTAGGACCAGTAAGTGTGCTGGTATGGTGCAGTAATGTTTGCTAACCTAGGACCAGTAAGTGTGCTGGTATGGTGCAGTAATGTTTGCTAACCTAGGACCAGTAAGTGTGCTGGTATGGTGCAGTTATGTTTGGTAACCTAGGACATGTAAGTGTGCTTGTATGGTGCAGTCATGTTTGCTAACCTAGGACCTGTAAGTGTGCATGTATGGTGCAGTCATGTTTGCTAACATAGTACCAGTAAGTGTGCTTGTATGGTGCAGTAATTTTGCTAACCTAGTTCCAGTAAGTGTGCTTGTATGGTGCAGTAATATTTGCTAACCTATGACCAGTAAGTGTGGTGGTATGGTGCAGTAATGTTTGCTAACCTAGGACCAGTAAGTGTGCTGGTATGGTGCAATAATGTTTGCTAACCTAGGACTAGTAAGTGTGCTTGTATGGTGCAGTAATGTTTGCTAACCTAGGACCAGTAAGTGTGCTTGTATGGTGCAGTAATGTTTGCTAACCTAGGACCAGTAAGTGTGCTGGTATGGTGCAGTAATGTTTGCTAACTTAGGACCAGTAAGTGTACTTGTATGGTGCTGTAATGTTTGCTAACCAAGGACCAGTAAGTTTGCTGGTATGGTGCAGTAATGTTTGCTAACCTTGGACCAGTAAGTGTGCTTGTATGGTGCAGTAATGTTTGCTAACCTAGGACCAGTAAGTGTGCTGGTATGGTGCAGTAATGTTTGCTAACCTAGTACCAGTAAGTGTGCTTGTATGGTGCAGTAATGTTTGCTAACCTAGGACCAGTAAGTGTGCTTGTATGGTGTAGTAATGTTTGCTAACCTAGTACCACTAAGTGTGCTTGTATGGTGCAGTAATGTTTGCTAACCTAGTACCAGTAAGTGTGCTTGTATGGTGCAGGAATCTTTGCTAACCTAGGACCAGTAAGTGTGGTGGTATGGTGCAGTAATGTTTACTAACCTAGGACCAGTAAGTGTGCTGGTATGGTGCAGTAATGTTTGCTAACCTTGGACCAGTAAGTGTGCTTGTATGGTGCAGTAATGTTTGCTAACCTAGGACCAGTAAGTGTGCTGGTATGGTGCAGTAATGTTTGCTAACCTAGTACCAGTAAGTGTGCTTGTATGGTGCAGTAATGTTTGCTAACCTAGGACCAGTAAGTGTGCTTGTATGGTGCAGTAATGTTTGCTAACCTAGTACCAGTAAGTGTGCTTGTATGGTGCAGTAATGTTTGCTAACCTAGTACCAGTAAGTGTGCTTGTATGGTGCAGGAATCTTTGCTAACCTAGGACCAGTAAGTGTGGTGGTATGGTGCAGTAATGTTTACTAACCTAGGACCAGTAAGTGTGCTTGTAAGGTGCAGTAATGTTTGCTAACTTAGGACCAATAAGTGTGCTGGTATGGTGCAGTAATGTTTGCTAACCTAGGACCAGTAAGTGTGCTTGTATGGTGCAGTAATGTTTGCTAACCTAGGACCAGTAAGTGTGTTGGTATGGTGCAGTAATGTTTGCTAACCTAGGACCAGTAAGTGTGCTTGTATGGTGCATTAATGTTTGCTAACCAAGGACCAGTAAGTTTGCTGGTATGGTGCAGTAATGTTTGCTAACCTTGGACCAGTAAGTGTGCTTGTATGGTGCAGAAATGTTTGCTAACCTAGGACCAGTAAGTGTGCTGGTATGGTGCAGTAATGTTTCCTAACCTAGTACCAGTAAGTGTGCTTGTATGGTGCAGTAATGTTTGCTAACCTAGGACCAATAAGTGTGCTTGTATGGTGCAGTAATGTTTGCTAACCTAGTACCAGTAAGTGTGCTTGTATGGTGCAGTAATGTTTGCTAACCTAGTACCAGTAAGTGTGCTTGTATGGTGCAGGAATCTTTGCTAACCTAGGACCAGTAAGTGTGGTGGTATGGTGCAGTAATGTTTACTAACCTAGGACCAGTAAGTGTGCTTGTATGGTGCAGTAATGTTTGCTAACTTAGGACCAATAAGTGTGCTGGTATGGTGCAGTAATGTTTGCTAACCTAGGACCAGTAAGTGTGCTTGTATGGTGCAGTAATGTTTGCTAACCTAGGACCAGTAAGTGTGCATGTATGGTGCAGTCATGCTTGCTAACCTAGTACCAGTAAGTGTGCTGGTATGGTGCAGTAATTTTGCTAACCTAGTACCAGTAAGTGTGCTTGTATGGTGGAGTAATGTTTGCTAACCTAGGACCAGTAAGTGTGGTGGTATGGTGCAGTAATGTTTGCTAACTTAGGACCAATAAGTGTGCTGGTATGGTGCAGTAATGTTTGCTAACCTAGTACCAGTAAGTGTGCTTGTATGGTGCAGTCATGTTTGCTAACCTAGGACCAGTAAGTGTGCATGTATGGTGCAGTCATGCTTGCTAACCTAGTACCAGTAAGTGTGCTTGTATGGTGCAGTAATTTTGCTAACCTAGTACCAGTAAGTGTGCTTGTATGGTGCAGTAATGTTTGCTAACCTAGGACCAGTAAGTGTGCTGGTATGGTGCAATAATGTTTGCTAACCTAGGACTAGTAAGTGTGCTTGTATGGTGCAGTAATGTTTGCTACCCTAGGACCAGTAAGTGTGCTTGTATGGTGCAGTCATGTTTGCTAACCTAGGACCAGTAAGTGTGCTGGTATGGTGCAGTAATGTTTGCTAACCTAGTACCAGTAAGTGTGCTTGTATGGTGCAGTAATGTTTGCTAACCTAGGACCAGTAAGTGTGCTTGTATGGTGCAGTAATGTTTGCTAACCTAGTACCAGTAAGTGTGCTTGTATGGTGCAGTAATGTTTGCTAACCTAGTACCAGTAAGTGTGCTTGTATGGTGCAGGAATCTTTGCTAACCTAGGACCAGTAAGTGTGGTGGTATGGTGCAGTAATGTTTACTAACCTAGGACCAGTAAGTGTGCTTGTAAGGTGCAGTAATGTTTGCTAACTTAGGACCAATAAGTGTGCTGGTATGGTGCAGTAATGTTTGCTAACCTAGGACCAGTAAGTGTGCTTGTATGGTGCAGTAATGTTTGCTAACCTAGGACCAGTAAGTGTGTTGGTATGGTGCAGTAATGTTTGCTAACCTAGGACCAGTAAGTGTGCTTGTATGGTGCATTAATGTTTGCTAACCAAGGACCAGTAAGTTTGCTGGTATGGTGCAGTAATGTTTGCTAACCTTGGACCAGTAAGTGTGCTTGTATGGTGCAGAAATGTTTGCTAACCTAGGACCAGTAAGTGTGCTGGTATGGTGCAGTAATGTTTCCTAACCTAGTACCAGTAAGTGTGCTTGTATGGTGCAGTAATGTTTGCTAACCTAGGACCAGTAAGTGTGCTTGTATGGTGCAGTAATGTTTGCTAACCTAGTACCAGTAAGTGTGCTTGTATGGTGCAGTAATGTTTGCTAACCTAGTACCAGTAAGTGTGCTTGTATGGTGCAGGAATCTTTGCTAACCTAGGACCAGTAAGTGTGGTGGTATGGTGCAGTAATGTTTACTAACCTAGGACCAGTAAGTGTGCTTGTATGGTGCAGTAATGTTTGCTAACTTAGGACCAATAAGTGTGCTGGTATGGTGCAGTAATGTTTGCTAACCTAGGACCAGTAAGTGTGCTTGTATGGTGCAGTAATGTTTGCTAACCTAGGACCAGTAAGTGTGCATGTATGGTGCAGTCATGCTTGCTAACCTAGTACCAGTAAGTGTGCTGGTATGGTGCAGTAATTTTGCTAACCTAGTACCAGTAAGTGTGCTTGTATGGTGGAGTAATGTTTGCTAACCTAGGACCAGTAAGTGTGGTGGTATGGTGCAGTAATGTTTGCTAACTTAGGACCAATAAGTGTGCTGGTATGGTGCAGTAATGTTTGCTAACCTAGTACCAGTAAGTGTGCTTGTATGGTGCAGTCATGTTTGCTAACCTAGGACCAGTAAGTGTGCATGTATGGTGCAGTCATGCTTGCTAACCTAGTACCAGTAAGTGTGCTTGTATGGTGCAGTAATTTTGCTAACCTAGTACCAGTAAGTGTGCTTGTATGGTGCAGTAATGTTTGCTAACCTAGGACCAGTAAGTGTGCTGGTATGGTGCAATAATGTTTGCTAACCTAGGACTAGTAAGTGTGCTTGTATGGTGCAGTAATGTTTGCTACCCTAGGACCAGTAAGTGTGCTTGTATGGTGCAGTAATGTTTGCTAACCTATGACCAGTAAGTGTGCTGGTATGGTGCAGTAATGTTTGCCAACCTAGGACCAGTAAGTGTGCTGGTATGGTGCAGTAATGTTTGCTAACTTAGGACCAGTAAGTGTGCTTGTATGGTGCTGTAATGTTTGCTAACCAAGGACCAGTAAGTTTGCTGGTATAGTGCAGTAATGTTTGCTAACCTAGGACCAGTAATTGTGCTTGTATGGTGCAGTAATGTTTGCTAACCTAGGACCAGTAAGTGTGCTGGTATGGTGCAGTAATGTTTGCTAACCTAGTACCAGTAAGTGTGCTTGTATGGTGCAGTAATGTTTGCTAACCTAGGACCAGTAAGTGTGCTTGTATGGTGCAGTAATGTTTGCTAACCTAGTACCAGTAAGTGTGCTTGTATGGTGCAGTAATGTTTGCTAACCTAGTACCAGTAAGTGTGCTTGTATGGTGCAGTAATCTTTGCTAACCTAGGACCAGTAAGTGTGGTGGTATGGTGCAGTAATGTTTACTAACCTAGGACCAGTAAGTGTGCTTGTATGGTGCAGTAATGTTTGCTAACTTAGGACCAGTAAGTGTGCTGGTATGGTACAGTAATGTTTGCTAACCTAGGACCAGTAAGTGTGCTGATATGGTGCAGTAATATTTGCTAACCTAGGACCAGTAAGTGTGCTGGTATGGTGCAGTAATGTTTGCTAACCTAGGACCAGTAAGTGTGCTGGTATGGTGCAGTAATGTTTGCTAACCTAGGACCAGTAAGTGTGCTGGTATGGTGCAGTAATGTTTGCTAACCTAGGACCAGTAAGTGTGGTGGTATGGTGCAGCAATGTTTGCTAACCTAGGACCAGTAAGTGTGCTGGTATGGTGCAGTAATGTTTTCTAACCTAGGACCAGTAAGTGTGCTGGTATGGTGCAGTAATGTTTGCTAACCTAGGACCAGTAAGTGTGCTGGTATGGTGCAGTAATGTTTGCTAACTTAGGACCAGTAAGTGTGCTGGTATGGTGCAGTAATGTTTGCTAACTTAGGACCAATAAGTGTGCTGGTATGGTGCAGTAATGTTTGCTAACCTAGGACCAGTAAGTGTGCTTGTATGGTGCAGTAATGTTTGCTAACCTAGGACCAGTAAGTGTGCTGGTATGGTGCAGTAATGTTTGCTAACCTAGGACCAGTAAGTGTGCTGGTATGGTGCAGTAATGTTTGCTAACCTAGGACCAGTAAGTGTGCTGGTATGGTGCAGTTATGTTTGGTAACCTAGGACATGTAAGTGTGGTGGTATGGTGCAGTAATGTTTACTAACCTAGGACCAGTAAGTGTGCTTGTATGGTGCAGTAATGTTTGCTAACTTAGGACCAATAAGTGTGCTGGTATGGTGCAGTAATGTTTGCTAACCTAGGACCAGTAAGTGTGCTTGTATGGTGCAGTAATGTTTGCTAACCTAGGACCAGTAAGTGTGCATGTATGGTGCAGTCATGCTTGCTAACCTAGTACCAGTAAGTGTGCTGGTATGGTGCAGTAATTTTGCTAACCTAGTACCAGTAAGTGTGCTTGTATGGTGGAGTAATGTTTGCTAACCTAGGACCAGTAAGTGTGGTGGTATGGTGCAGTAATGTTTGCTAACTTAGGACCAATAAGTGTGCTGGTATGGTGCAGTAATGTTTGCTAACCTAGTACCAGTAAGTGTGCTTGTATGGTGCAGTCATGTTTGCTAACCTAGGACCAGTAAGTGTGCATGTATGGTGCAGTCATGCTTGCTAACCTAGTACCAGTAAGTGTGCTTGTATGGTGCAGTAATTTTGCTAACCTAGTACCAGTAAGTGTGCTTGTATGGTGCAGTAATGTTTGCTAACCTAGGACCAGTAAGTGTGCTGGTATGGTGCAATAATGTTTGCTAACCTAGGACTAGTAAGTGTGCTTGTATGGTGCAGTAATGTTTGCTACCCTAGGACCAGTAAGTGTGCTTGTATGGTGCAGTAATGTTTGCTAACCTATGACCAGTAAGTGTGCTGGTATGGTGCAGTAATGTTTGCCAACCTAGGACCAGTAAGTGTGCTGGTATGGTGCAGTAATGTTTGCTAACTTAGGACCAGTAAGTGTGCTTGTATGGTGCTGTAATGTTTGCTAACCAAGGACCAGTAAGTTTGCTGGTATAGTGCAGTAATGTTTGCTAACCTAGGACCAGTAATTGTGCTTGTATGGTGCAGTAATGTTTGCTAACCTAGGACCAGTAAGTGTGCTGGTATGGTGCAGTAATGTTTGCTAACCTAGTACCAGTAAGTGTGCTTGTATGGTGCAGTAATGTTTGCTAACCTAGGACCAGTAAGTGTGCTTGTATGGTGCAGTAATGTTTGCTAACCTAGTACCAGTAAGTGTGCTTGTATGGTGCAGTAATGTTTGCTAACCTAGTACCAGTAAGTGTGCTTGTATGGTGCAGTAATCTTTGCTAACCTAGGACCAGTAAGTGTGGTGGTATGGTGCAGTAATGTTTACTAACCTAGGACCAGTAAGTGTGCTTGTATGGTGCAGTAATGTTTGCTAACTTAGGACCAGTAAGTGTGCTGGTATGGTACAGTAATGTTTGCTAACCTAGGACCAGTAAGTGTGCTGATATGGTGCAGTAATATTTGCTAACCTAGGACCAGTAAGTGTGCTGGTATGGTGCAGTAATGTTTGCTAACCTAGGACCAGTAAGTGTGCTGGTATGGTGCAGTAATGTTTGCTAACCTAGGACCAGTAAGTGTGCTGGTATGGTGCAGTAATGTTTGCTAACCTAGGACCAGTAAGTGTGGTGGTATGGTGCAGCAATGTTTGCTAACCTAGGACCAGTAAGTGTGCTGGTATGGTGCAGTAATGTTTTCTAACCTAGGACCAGTAAGTGTGCTGGTATGGTGCAGTAATGTTTGCTAACCTAGGACCAGTAAGTGTGCTGGTATGGTGCAGTAATGTTTGCTAACTTAGGACCAGTAAGTGTGCTGGTATGGTGCAGTAATGTTTGCTAACTTAGGACCAATAAGTGTGCTGGTATGGTGCAGTAATGTTTGCTAACCTAGGACCAGTAAGTGTGCTTGTATGGTGCAGTAATGTTTGCTAACCTAGGACCAGTAAGTGTGCTGGTATGGTGCAGTAATGTTTGCTAACCTAGGACCAGTAAGTGTGCTTGTATGGTGCAGTAATGTTTGCTAACCTAGGACCAATAAGTGTGCTTGTATGGTGCAGTAATGTTTGCTAACCTAGTACCAGTAAGTGTGCTTGTATGGTGCAGTAATGTTTGCTAACCTAGTACCAGTAAGTGTGCTTGTATGGTGCAGGAATCTTTGCTAACCTAGGACCAGTAAGTGTGGTGGTATGGTGCAGTAATGTTTACTAACCTAGGACCAGTAAGTGTGCTTGTATGGTGCAGTAATGTTTGCTAACTTAGGACCAATAAGTGTGCTGGTATGGTGCAGTAATGTTTGCTAACCTAGGACCAGTAAGTGTGCTTGTATGGTGCAGTAATGTTTGCTAACCTAGGACCAGTAAGTGTGCATGTATGGTGCAGTCATGCTTGCTAACCTAGTACCAGTAAGTGTGCTTGTATGGTGCAGTAATTTTGCTAACCTAGTACCAGTAAGTGTGCTTGTATGGTGCAGTAATGTTTGCGAACCTAGGACCAGTAAGTGTGCTGGTATGGTGCAATAATGTTTGCTAACCTAGGACTAGTAAGTGTGCTTGTATGGTGCAGTAATGTTTGCTACCCTAGGACCAGTAAGTGTGCTTGTATGGTGCAGTCATGTTTGCTAACCTAGGACCAGTAAGTGTGCTGGTATGGTGCAGTAATGTTTGCTAACCTAGTACCAGTAAGTGTGCTTGTATGGTGCAGTAATGTTTGCTAACCTAGGACCAGTAAGTGTGCTTGTATGGTGCAGTAATGTTTGCTAACCTAGTACCAGTAAGTGTGCTTGTATGGTGCAGTAATGTTTGCTAACCTAGTACCAGTAAGTGTGCTTGTATGGTGCAGGAATCTTTGCTAACCTAGGACCAGTAAGTGTGGTGGTATGGTGCAGTAATGTTTACTAACCTAGGACCAGTAAGTGTGCTTGTAAGGTGCAGTAATGTTTGCTAACTTAGGACCAATAAGTGTGCTGGTATGGTGCAGTAATGTTTGCTAACCTAGGACCAGTAAGTGTGCTTGTATGGTGCAGTAATGTTTGCTAACCTAGGACCAGTAAGTGTGTTGGTATGGTGCAGTAATGTTTGCTAACCTAGGACCAGTAAGTGTGCTTGTATGGTGCATTAATGTTTGCTAACCAAGGACCAGTAAGTTTGCTGGTATGGTGCAGTAATGTTTGCTAACCTTGGACCAGTAAGTGTGCTTGTATGGTGCAGAAATGTTTGCTAACCTAGGACCAGTAAGTGTGCTGGTATGGTGCAGTAATGTTTCCTAACCTAGTACCAGTAAGTGTGCTTGTATGGTGCAGTAATGTTTGCTAACCTAGGACCAGTAAGTGTGCTTGTATGGTGCAGTAATGTTTGCTAACCTAGTACCAGTAAGTGTGCTTGTATGGTGCAGTAATGTTTGCTAACCTAGTACCAGTAAGTGTGCTTGTATGGTGCAGGAATCTTTGCTAACCTAGGACCAGTAAGTGTGGTGGTATGGTGCAGTAATGTTTACTAACCTAGGACCAGTAAGTGTGCTTGTATGGTGCAGTAATGTTTGCTAACTTAGGACCAATAAGTGTGCTGGTATGGTGCAGTAATGTTTGCTAACCTAGGACCAGTAAGTGTGCTTGTATGGTGCAGTAATGTTTGCTAACCTAGGACCAGTAAGTGTGCATGTATGGTGCAGTCATGCTTGCTAACCTAGTACCAGTAAGTGTGCTGGTATGGTGCAGTAATTTTGCTAACCTAGTACCAGTAAGTGTGCTTGTATGGTGGAGTAATGTTTGCTAACCTAGGACCAGTAAGTGTGGTGGTATGGTGCAGTAATGTTTGCTAACTTAGGACCAATAAGTGTGCTGGTATGGTGCAGTAATGTTTGCTAACCTAGTACCAGTAAGTGTGCTTGTATGGTGCAGTCATGTTTGCTAACCTAGGACCAGTAAGTGTGCATGTATGGTGCAGTCATGCTTGCTAACCTAGTACCAGTAAGTGTGCTTGTATGGTGCAGTAATTTTGCTAACCTAGTACCAGTAAGTGTGCTTGTATGGTGCAGTAATGTTTGCTAACCTAGGACCAGTAAGTGTGCTGGTATGGTGCAATAATGTTTGCTAACCTAGGACTAGTAAGTGTGCTTGTATGGTGCAGTAATGTTTGCTACCCTAGGACCAGTAAGTGTGCTTGTATGGTGCAGTAATGTTTGCTAACCTATGACCAGTAAGTGTGCTGGTATGGTGCAGTAATGTTTGCCAACCTAGGACCAGTAAGTGTGCTGGTATGGTGCAGTAATGTTTGCTAACTTAGGACCAGTAAGTGTGCTTGTATGGTGCTGTAATGTTTGCTAACCAAGGACCAGTAAGTTTGCTGGTATAGTGCAGTAATGTTTGCTAACCTAGGACCAGTAATTGTGCTTGTATGGTGCAGTAATGTTTGCTAACCTAGGACCAGTAAGTGTGCTGGTATGGTGCAGTAATGTTTGCTAACCTAGTACCAGTAAGTGTGCTTGTATGGTGCAGTAATGTTTGCTAACCTAGGACCAGTAAGTGTGCTTGTATGGTGCAGTAATGTTTGCTAACCTAGTACCAGTAAGTGTGCTTGTATGGTGCAGTAATGTTTGCTAACCTAGTACCAGTAAGTGTGCTTGTATGGTGCAGTAATCTTTGCTAACCTAGGACCAGTAAGTGTGGTGGTATGGTGCAGTAATGTTTACTAACCTAGGACCAGTAAGTGTGCTTGTATGGTGCAGTAATGTTTGCTAACTTAGGACCAGTAAGTGTGCTGGTATGGTACAGTAATGTTTGCTAACCTAGGACCAGTAAGTGTGCTGATATGGTGCAGTAATATTTGCTAACCTAGGACCAGTAAGTGTGCTGGTATGGTGCAGTAATGTTTGCTAACCTAGGACCAGTAAGTGTGCTGGTATGGTGCAGTAATGTTTGCTAACCTAGGACCAGTAAGTGTGCTGGTATGGTGCAGTAATGTTTGCTAACCTAGGACCAGTAAGTGTGGTGGTATGGTGCAGCAATGTTTGCTAACCTAGGACCAGTAAGTGTGCTGGTATGGTGCAGTAATGTTTTCTAACCTAGGACCAGTAAGTGTGCTGGTATGGTGCAGTAATGTTTGCTAACCTAGGACCAGTAAGTGTGCTGGTATGGTGCAGTAATGTTTGCTAACTTAGGACCAGTAAGTGTGCTGGTATGGTGCAGTAATGTTTGCTAACTTAGGACCAATAAGTGTGCTGGTATGGTGCAGTAATGTTTGCTAACCTAGGACCAGTAAGTGTGCTTGTATGGTGCAGTAATGTTTGCTAACCTAGGACCAGTAAGTGTGCTGGTATGGTGCAGTAATGTTTGCTAACCTAGGACCAGTAAGTGTGCTGGTATGGTGCAGTAATGTTTGCTAACCTAGGACCAGTAAGTGTGCTGGTATGGTGCAGTTATGTTTGGTAACCTAGGACATGTAAGTGTGCTTGTATGGTGCAGTCATGTTTGCTAACCTAGGACCTGTAAGTGTGCATGTATGGTGCAGTCATGTTTGCTAACATAGTACCAGTAAGTGTGCTTGTATGGTGCAGTAATTTTGCTAACCTAGTTCCAGTAAGTGTGCTTGTATGGTGCAGTAATATTTGCTAACCTATGACCAGTAAGTGTGGTGGTATGGTGCAGTAATGTTTGCTAACCTAGGACCAGTAAGTGTGCTGGTATGGTGCAATAATGTTTGCTAACCTAGGACTAGTAAGTGTGCTTGTATGGTGCAGTAATGTTTGCTAACCTAGGACCAGTAAGTGTGCTTGTATGGTGCAGTAATGTTTGCTAACCTAGGACCAGTAAGTGTGCTGGTATGGTGCAGTAATGTTTGCTAACTTAGGACCAGTAAGTGTACTTGTATGGTGCTGTAATGTTTGCTAACCAAGGACCAGTAAGTTTGCTGGTATGGTGCAGTAATGTTTGCTAACCTTGGACCAGTAAGTGTGCTTGTATGGTGCAGTAATGTTTGCTAACCTAGGACCAGTAAGTGTGCTGGTATGGTGCAGTAATGTTTGCTAACCTAGTACCAGTAAGTGTGCTTGTATGGTGCAGTAATGTTTGCTAACCTAGGACCAGTAAGTGTGCTTGTATGGTGTAGTAATGTTTGCTAACCTAGTACCACTAAGTGTGCTTGTATGGTGCAGTAATGTTTGCTAACCTAGTACCAGTAAGTGTGCTTGTATGGTGCAGGAATCTTTGCTAACCTAGGACCAGTAAGTGTGGTGGTATGGTGCAGTAATGTTTACTAACCTAGGACCAGTAAGTGTGCTGGTATGGTGCAGTAATGTTTGCTAACCTTGGACCAGTAAGTGTGCTTGTATGGTGCAGTAATGTTTGCTAACCTAGGACCAGTAAGTGTGCTGGTATGGTGCAGTAATGTTTGCTAACCTAGTACCAGTAAGTGTGCTTGTATGGTGCAGTAATGTTTGCTAACCTAGGACCAGTAAGTGTGCTTGTATGGTGCAGTAATGTTTGCTAACCTAGTACCAGTAAGTGTGCTTGTATGGTGCAGTAATGTTTGCTAACCTAGTACCAGTAAGTGTGCTTGTATGGTGCAGGAATCTTTGCTAACCTAGGACCAGTAAGTGTGGTGGTATGGTGCAGTAATGTTTACTAACCTAGGACCAGTAAGTGTGCTTGTAAGGTGCAGTAATGTTTGCTAACTTAGGACCAATAAGTGTGCTGGTATGGTGCAGTAATGTTTGCTAACCTAGGACCAGTAAGTGTGCTTGTATGGTGCAGTAATGTTTGCTAACCTAGGACCAGTAAGTGTGTTGGTATGGTGCAGTAATGTTTGCTAACCTAGGACCAGTAAGTGTGCTTGTATGGTGCATTAATGTTTGCTAACCAAGGACCAGTAAGTTTGCTGGTATGGTGCAGTAATGTTTGCTAACCTTGGACCAGTAAGTGTGCTTGTATGGTGCAGAAATGTTTGCTAACCTAGGACCAGTAAGTGTGCTGGTATGGTGCAGTAATGTTTCCTAACCTAGTACCAGTAAGTGTGCTTGTATGGTGCAGTAATGTTTGCTAACCTAGGACCAATAAGTGTGCTTGTATGGTGCAGTAATGTTTGCTAACCTAGTACCAGTAAGTGTGCTTGTATGGTGCAGTAATGTTTGCTAACCTAGTACCAGTAAGTGTGCTTGTATGGTGCAGGAATCTTTGCTAACCTAGGACCAGTAAGTGTGGTGGTATGGTGCAGTAATGTTTACTAACCTAGGACCAGTAAGTGTGCTTGTATGGTGCAGTAATGTTTGCTAACTTAGGACCAATAAGTGTGCTGGTATGGTGCAGTAATGTTTGCTAACCTAGGACCAGTAAGTGTGCTTGTATGGTGCAGTAATGTTTGCTAACCTAGGACCAGTAAGTGTGCATGTATGGTGCAGTCATGCTTGCTAACCTAGTACCAGTAAGTGTGCTGGTATGGTGCAGTAATTTTGCTAACCTAGTACCAGTAAGTGTGCTTGTATGGTGGAGTAATGTTTGCTAACCTAGGACCAGTAAGTGTGGTGGTATGGTGCAGTAATGTTTGCTAACTTAGGACCAATAAGTGTGCTGGTATGGTGCAGTAATGTTTGCTAACCTAGTACCAGTAAGTGTGCTTGTATGGTGCAGTCATGTTTGCTAACCTAGGACCAGTAAGTGTGCATGTATGGTGCAGTCATGCTTGCTAACCTAGTACCAGTAAGTGTGCTTGTATGGTGCAGTAATTTTGCTAACCTAGTACCAGTAAGTGTGCTTGTATGGTGCAGTAATGTTTGCTAACCTAGGACCAGTAAGTGTGCTGGTATGGTGCAATAATGTTTGCTAACCTAGGACTAGTAAGTGTGCTTGTATGGTGCAGTAATGTTTGCTACCCTAGGACCAGTAAGTGTGCTTGTATGGTGCAGTAATGTTTGCTAACCTAGGACCAGTAAGTGTGCTGGTATGGTGCAGTAATGTTTGCTAACCTAGTACCAGTAAGTGTGCTTGTATGGTGCAGTAATGTTTGCTAACCTAGGACCAGTAAGTGTGCTTGTATGGTGCAGTAATGTTTGCTAACCTAGTACCAGTAAGTGTGCTTGTATGGTGCAGTAATGTTTGCTAACCTAGTACCAGTAAGTGTGCTTGTATGGTGCAGGAATCTTTGCTAACCTAGGACCAGTAAGTGTGGTGGTATGGTGCAGTAATGTTTACTAACCTAGGACCAGTAAGTGTGCTTGTAAGGTGCAGTAATGTTTGCTAACTTAGGACCAATAAGTGTGCTGGTATGGTGCAGTAATGTTTGCTAACCTAGGACCAGTAAGTGTGCTTGTATGGTGCAGTAATGTTTGCTAACCTAGGACCAGTAAGTGTGTTGGTATGGTGCAGTAATGTTTGCTAACCTAGGACCAGTAAGTGTGCTTGTATGGTGCATTAATGTTTGCTAACCAAGGACCAGTAAGTTTGCTGGTATGGTGCAGTAATGTTTGCTAACCTTGGACCAGTAAGTGTGCTTGTATGGTGCAGAAATGTTTGCTAACCTAGGACCAGTAAGTGTGCTGGTATGGTGCAGTAATGTTTCCTAACCTAGTACCAGTAAGTGTGCTTGTATGGTGCAGTAATGTTTGCTAACCTAGGACCAGTAAGTGTGCTTGTATGGTGCAGTAATGTTTGCTAACCTAGTACCAGTAAGTGTGCTTGTATGGTGCAGTAATGTTTGCTAACCTAGTACCAGTAAGTGTGCTTGTATGGTGCAGGAATCTTTGCTAACCTAGGACCAGTAAGTGTGGTGGTATGGTGCAGTAATGTTTACTAACCTAGGACCAGTAAGTGTGCTTGTATGGTGCAGTAATGTTTGCTAACTTAGGACCAATAAGTGTGCTGGTATGGTGCAGTAATGTTTGCTAACCTAGGACCAGTAAGTGTGCTTGTATGGTGCAGTAATGTTTGCTAACCTAGGACCAGTAAGTGTGCATGTATGGTGCAGTCATGCTTGCTAACCTAGTACCAGTAAGTGTGCTGGTATGGTGCAGTAATTTTGCTAACCTAGTACCAGTAAGTGTGCTTGTATGGTGGAGTAATGTTTGCTAACCTAGGACCAGTAAGTGTGGTGGTATGGTGCAGTAATGTTTGCTAACTTAGGACCAATAAGTGTGCTGGTATGGTGCAGTAATGTTTGCTAACCTAGTACCAGTAAGTGTGCTTGTATGGTGCAGTCATGTTTGCTAACCTAGGACCAGTAAGTGTGCATGTATGGTGCAGTCATGCTTGCTAACCTAGTACCAGTAAGTGTGCTTGTATGGTGCAGTAATTTTGCTAACCTAGTACCAGTAAGTGTGCTTGTATGGTGCAGTAATGTTTGCTAACCTAGGACCAGTAAGTGTGCTGGTATGGTGCAATAATGTTTGCTAACCTAGGACTAGTAAGTGTGCTTGTATGGTGCAGTAATGTTTGCTACCCTAGGACCAGTAAGTGTGCTTGTATGGTGCAGTAATGTTTGCTAACCTATGACCAGTAAGTGTGCTGGTATGGTGCAGTAATGTTTGCCAACCTAGGACCAGTAAGTGTGCTGGTATGGTGCAGTAATGTTTGCTAACTTAGGACCAGTAAGTGTGCTTGTATGGTGCTGTAATGTTTGCTAACCAAGGACCAGTAAGTTTGCTGGTATAGTGCAGTAATGTTTGCTAACCTAGGACCAGTAATTGTGCTTGTATGGTGCAGTAATGTTTGCTAACCTAGGACCAGTAAGTGTGCTGGTATGGTGCAGTAATGTTTGCTAACCTAGTACCAGTAAGTGTGCTTGTATGGTGCAGTAATGTTTGCTAACCTAGGACCAGTAAGTGTGCTTGTATGGTGCAGTAATGTTTGCTAACCTAGTACCAGTAAGTGTGCTTGTATGGTGCAGTAATGTTTGCTAACCTAGTACCAGTAAGTGTGCTTGTATGGTGCAGTAATCTTTGCTAACCTAGGACCAGTAAGTGTGGTGGTATGGTGCAGTAATGTTTACTAACCTAGGACCAGTAAGTGTGCTTGTATGGTGCAGTAATGTTTGCTAACTTAGGACCAGTAAGTGTGCTGGTATGGTACAGTAATGTTTGCTAACCTAGGACCAGTAAGTGTGCTGATATGGTGCAGTAATATTTGCTAACCTAGGACCAGTAAGTGTGCTGGTATGGTGCAGTAATGTTTGCTAACCTAGGACCAGTAAGTGTGCTGGTATGGTGCAGTAATGTTTGCTAACCTAGGACCAGTAAGTGTGCTGGTATGGTGCAGTAATGTTTGCTAACCTAGGACCAGTAAGTGTGGTGGTATGGTGCAGCAATGTTTGCTAACCTAGGACCAGTAAGTGTGCTGGTATGGTGCAGTAATGTTTTCTAACCTAGGACCAGTAAGTGTGCTGGTATGGTGCAGTAATGTTTGCTAACCTAGGACCAGTAAGTGTGCTGGTATGGTGCAGTAATGTTGGCTAACCTAGGACCAGTAAGTGTGCTTTTATGGTGCAGTAATGTTTGCTAACCTAGGACCAGTAAGTGTGCTTGTATGGTGCAGTAATGTTTGCTAACTTAGGACCAGTAAGTGTGCTGGTATGGTGCAGTAATGTTTGCTAACCTAGGACCAGTAAGTGTGGTGGTATGGTACAGTACTGTTTGCTAACCTAGGACCAGTAAGTGTGCTTGTATGGTGCAGTAATGTTTGCTAACCTAGGACCAGTAAGTGTGGTGGTATGGTGCAGTAATGTTTGCTAACCTAGGACCAGTAAGTGTGCTTGTATGGTGCAGTAATGTTTGCTAACCTAGGACCAGTAAGTGTGCTGGTATGGTGCAGTAATGTTTGCTAAAATAGGACCAGTAAGTCTGCTGGTATGGTGCAGTAATGTTTGCTAACCTAGGACCAGTAAGTGTGCTGGTATGGTGCAGTAATGTTTGCTAACTTATGACCAGTAAGTGTGCTTGTATGGTGCAGTAATGTTTGCTAACCTAGTACCAGTAAGTGTGCTTGTATGGTGCAGTAATGTTTGCAAACCTAGGACCAGTAAGTGTGCTGTTATGGTGCAGTAATGTTTGCTAACCTAGGACCAGTAAGTGTGCTGGTATGGTGCAGTAATGTTTGCTAACCTAGGACCAGTAAGTGTGCTGGTATGGTGCAGTAATTTTGCTAACCTAGTACCAGTAAGTGTGCTTGTATGGTGCAGTTATGTTTGCTAACCTAGGACCAGTAAGTGTGCTTGTATGGTGCAGTAATGTTTCCTAACCTAGGACCAGTAAGTGTGCTTGTATGGTGCAGTAATGTTTGCTAACCTAGGACCAGTAAGTGTGCTGATATGGTGCAGTAATGTTTGCTAACCTAGGACCAGTAAGTGTGCTGGTATGGTGCAGTAATGTTTGCTAACCTAGGACCAGTAAGTGTGCTGGTATGGTGCAGTAATTTTGCTAACCTAGGACCAGTAAGTGTGCTGGTATGGTGCAGTAATGTTTGCTAACCTAGGACCAGTAAGTCTGCTGGTATGGTGCAGTAATGTTTGCTAACCTAGGACCAGTAAGTGTGCTGGTATGGTGCAGTAATGTTTGCTAACTTATGACCAGTAAGTTTGTTGTATGGTGCAGTAATGTTTGCTAACCTAGTACCAGTAAGTGTGCTTGTATGGTGCAGTAATGTTTGCAAACCTAGGACCAGTAAGTGTGCTGTTATGGTGCAGTAATGTTTGCTAACCTAGGACCAGTAAGTGTGCTGGTATGGTGCAGTAATGTTTGCTAACCTAGGACCAGTAAGTGTGCTGGTATGGTGCAGTAATGTTTGCTAACTTATGACCAGTAAGTGTGCTTGTATGGTGCAGTAACGTTTGCTAACCTAGGACCAGTAAGTGTGCTGGTATGGTGCAGTAATGTTTGCTAACCTAGGACCAGTAAGTGTGCTTGTATGGTGCAGTAATGTTTGCTATCCTAGGACCAGTAAGAGTGCTTGTATGGTGCAGTAATGTTTGCTAACCTAGTACCAGTAAGTGTGCTTGTATGGTGCAGTAATGTTTGCTAACCTACGACCAGTAAGTGTGCTTGTATGGTGCAGTAATATTTGCTAACCTAGGACCAGTAAGTGTGCTTGTATGGTGCAGAAATGTTTGCTAACCTAGGACCAGTAAGTGTGCTGATATGGTGCAGTAATGTTTGCTAACCTAGGAACAGTAAGTGTGCTGGTATGGTGCAGTAATGTTTGCTAACCTAGGACCAGTAAGTATGCTGGTATGGTGCAGTAATGTTTGCTAACCTAGGATCAGTAGGTGTGCTAGTATGGTGCAGTAATGATTGCTAACCTAGGACCAGTAAGTGTGCTTGTATGGTGCAGTAATGTTTGCTAACCTAGGACCAGTAAGTGTGCTGATATGGTGCAGTAATGTTTGCTAACCTAGGACCAGTAAGTGTGCTGGTATGGTGCAGTAATGTTTGCTAACCTAGGACCAGTAAGTGTGCTGGTATGGTGCAGTAATGTTTGCTAACCTAGGACCAGTAAGTGTGCTGGTATGGTGCAGTAATGTTTGCTAACCTAGGACCAGTAAGTGTGCTTGTATGGTGCAGTAATGTTTGCTAACCTAGGACCAGTAAGTGTGCTTGTATGGTGCAGTAATGTTTGCTAACTTAGGACCAGTAAGTGTGCTGGTATGGTGCAGTAATGTTTGCTAACCTAGGACCAGTAAGTGTGGTGGTATGGTACAGTAATGTTTTCTAACCTAGGACCAGTAAGTGTGGTGGTATGGTGCAGTAATGTTTGCTAACCTTGGACCAGTAAGTGTGGTGGTATGGTGCAGTAATGTTTGCTAACCTAGGACCAGTAAGTGTGCTTGTATGGTGCAGTAATGTTTGCTAACCTAGGACCAGTAAGTGTGCTGATATGGTGCAGTAATATTTGCTAACCTAGGACCAGTAAGTGTGCTGGTATGGTGCAGTAATGTTTCCTAAGCTAGGACCAGTAAGTGTGCTGGTATGGTGCAGTAATGTTTGCTAACCTAGGACCAGTAAGTGTGCTGGTATGGTGCAGTAATGTTTGCTAACCTAGGACCAGTAAGTGTGCTTGTATGGTGCAGTAATGTTTGCTAACCTAGGACCAGTAAGCGTGCCTGTATTGTGCAGTAATGTTTGCTAACCTAGGACCAGTAAGTGTGCTGGTATGGTGCAGTAATATTTGCTAACCTAGGACCAGTAAGTGTGGTGGTATGGTACAGTAATGTTTGCTAACCTAGGACCAGTAAGTGTGGTGGTATGGTACAGTAATGTTTGCTAACCTAGGACTAGTAAGTGTGCTGGTATGGTGCAGTAATGTTTGCAAACCTAGGAAAAGTAAGTGTGCTGGTATTGTGCAGTAATTTTTGCTTTCCTAGGACCAGTAAGTGTGCTGGTATGGTGCAGTAATGTTTGCTAACCTAGGACCAGTAAGTGTGCTGGTATGGTGCAGTAATGTTTGCTAACTTATGACCAGTAAGTGTGCTTGTATGGTGCAGTAATGTTTGCTAACCTAGTACCAGTAAGTGTGCTTGTATGGTGCAGTAATGTTTGCAAACCTAGGACCAGTAAGTGTGCTGTTATGGTGCAGTAATGTTTGCTAACCTAGGACCAGTAAGTGTGCTGGTATGGTGCAGTAATGTTTGCTAACCTAGGACCAGTAAGTGTGCTGGTCTGGTGCAGTAATGTTTGCTAACTTATGACCAGTAAGTGTGCTTGTATGGTGCAGTAATGTTTGCTAACCTAGGACCAGTAAGTGTGGTGGTATGGTGCAGTAATGTTTGCTAACCTAGGACCAGTAAGTGTGCTTGTATGGTGCAGTAATGTTTGCTAACCTTGGACCAGTAGGAGTGCTTGTATTGTGCAGTAATGTTTGCTAACCTAGGACCAGTAAGTGTGCTTGTATGGTGCAGTAATGTTTGCTAACCTAGGACCAGTAAGTGTGCTTGTATGGTGCAGTTATGTTTGCTAACCTAGGACCAGTAAGTGTGCTGATATGGTGCAGTAATGTTTGCTAACCTAGGACCAGTAAGTGTGCTGGTATGGTGCAGTAATGTTTGCTAACCTAGGACCAGTAAGTGTGCTGGTATGGTGCAGTTATGTTTGCTAACCTAGGACCAGTAAGTGTGCTGGTATGGTGCAGTAATGTTTGCTAACCTAGGACCAGTAAGTCTGCTGGTATGGTGCAGTAATGTTTGCTAACCTAGGACCAGTAAGTGTGCTGGTATGGTGCAGTAATGTTTGCTAACTTATGACCAGTAAGTGTGCTTGTATGGTGCAGTAATGTTTGCTAACCTAGTACCAGTAAGTGTGCTTGTATGGTGCAGTAATGTTTGCAAACCTAGGACCAGTAAGTGTGCTTGTATGGTGCAGTAATGTTTGCTAACCTAGGACCAGTAAGTGTGCTTGTATGGTGCAGTAAAGTTTGCTAACCTAGGACCAGTAAGTGTGCTGATATGGTGCAGTAATGTTTGCTAATCTAGGACCAGTAAGTGTGCTGGTATGGTGCAGTAATGTTTGCTAACCTAGGACCAGTAAGTGTGCTGGTATGGTGCAGTAATGTTTGCTAACCTAGGATAAGTAGGTGTGCTGGTATGGTGCAGTAATGATTGCTAACCTAGGACCAGTAAGTGTGCTTGTATGGTGCAGTAATGTTTGCTAACCTAGGACCAGTAAGTGCGCTGATATGGTGCAGTAATGTTTGCTAACCTAGGACCAGTAAGTGTGCTGGTATGGTGCAGTAATGTTTGCTAACCTAGGACCAGTAAGTGTGCTGGTATGGTGCAGTAATGTTTGCTAACCTAGGACCAGTAAGTGTGCTGGTATGGTGCAGTAATGTTTGCTAACCTAGGACCAGTAAGTGTGCTTGTATGGTGCAGTAATGTTTGCTAACCTAGGACCAGTAAGTGTACTTGTATGGTGCAGTAATGTCTGCTAACTTAGGACCAGTAAGTATGCTGGTATGGTGCAGTAATGTTTGCTAACCTAGGACCAGTAAGTGTGGTGGTATGGTACTGTAATGTTTTCTAACCTAGGACCAGTAAGTGTGGTGGTATGGTGCAGTAATGTTGCTAACCTAGGACCAGTAAGTGTGGTGGTATGGTACAGTAATGTTTGCTAACCTAGGACCAGTAAGTGTGCTTGTATGGTGCAGTAATGTTTGCTAACCTAGGACCAGTAAGTGTGCTGATATGGTGCAGTAATATTTGCTAACCTAGGACCAGTAAGTGTGCTGGTATGGTGCAGTAATGTTTGCTAACCTAGGACCAGTAAGTGTGCTGGTAGGGTGCAGTAATGTTTGCTAACCTAGGACCAGTATTTGTGCTGGTATGGTGCAGTAATATTTGCTAACCTAGGACCAGTAAGTGTGCTTGTATGGTGCAGTAATGTTTGCTAACCTAGGACCAGTAAGTGTGCTTGTATTCTGCAGTAATGTTTGCTAACCTAGGACCAGTAAGTGTGCTGGTATGGTGCAGTAATGTTTGCTAACCTAGGACCAGTAAGTGTGGTGGTATGGTACAGTAATGTTTGCTAACCTAGGACCAGTAAGTGTGATGGTATGGTACAGTAATGTTTGCTAACCTAGGACTAGTAAGTGTGCTAGTATGGTGCAGTAATGTTTGCTAACCTAGGAAAAGTAAGTGTGCTGGTATGGTGCAGTAATTTTTGCTATCCTAGGACCAGTAAGTGTGCTGGTATGGTGCAGTAATGTTTGCTAACTTAGGACCAGTAAGTGTGCTGGTATGGTGCAGTAATGTTTGTTAACCTAGGACCAGTAAGTGTGGTGGTATCGTACAGTAATGTTTGCTAACCTAGTACCAGTAAGTGTGGTGGTATGGTGCAGTAATGTTTGCTAACCTAGGACCAGTAAGTGTGCTGGTATGGTGCAGTAATGATTGCTAGCCTAGGACCAGTAAGAGTGCTGGTATGGTGCAGTAATGTTTGCTAACTTATGACCAGTAAGTGTGCTTGTATGGTGCAGTAATGTTTGCTAACCTAGGACCAGTAAGTGTGCTGGTGTGGTGCAGTAATGTTTGCTAACCTAGGACCAGTAAGTGTGCTTGTATGGTGCAGTAATGTTTGCTAACCTAGGAACAGTAAGAGTGCTTGTATGGTGCAGTAATGTTTGCTAACCTAGTACCAGTAAGTGTGCTTGTATGGTGCAGTAATGTTTGCTAACCTAGGACCAGAAAGTGTGCTTGTATGGTGCAGTAATGTTTGCTAACCTAGGACCAGTAAGTGTGCTGGTATGGTGCAGTAATGTTTGCTAACCTAGGACCAGTAAGTGTGCTTGTATGGTGCAGTAATGTTTGCTAACCTAGGACCAGTAAGAGTGCTTGTATGGTGCAGTAATGTTTGCTAACCTAGTACCAGTAAGTGTTCTTGTATGGTGCAGTAATGTTTGCTAACCTAGGACCAGTAAGTGTGCTTGTATGGTGCAGTAATGTTTGCTAACCTAGGACCAGTAAGTGTGCTTGTATGGTGCAGTAATGTTTGCTAACCTAAGACCAGTAAGTGTGCTGATATGGTGCAGTAATGTTTGCTAACCTAGGACCACTAAGTGCGCTGGTATGGTGCAGTAATATTTGCTAACCTAGGACCAGTAAGTGTGCTGGTATGGTGCAGTAATGTTTGCTAACCTAGGATCAGTAGGTGTGCTGGTATGGTGCAGTAATGATTGCTAAACTAGGACCAGTAGGTGTGCTTGTATGGTGCAGTAATGTTTGCTAACCTAGGACTAGTAAGTGTGCTAGTATGGTGCTGTAATGTTTGCTAACCTAGGAAAAGTAAGTGTGCTGGTATGGTGCAGTAATTTTTGCTATCCTAGCACCAGTAAGTGTGCTGGTATGGTGCAGTAATGTTTGCTAACCTAGGACCAGTAAGTGTGCTGGTATGGTGCAGTAATGTTTGCTAACTTATGACCAGTAAGTGTGCTTGTATGGTGCAGTAATGTTTGCTAACCTAGTACCAGTAAGTGTGCTTGTATGGTGCAGTAATGTTTGCAAACCTAGGACCAGTAAGTGTGCTGTTATGGTGCAGTAATGTTTGCTAACCTAGGACCAGTAAGTGTGCTGGTATGGTGCAGTAATGTTTGCTAACCTAGGACCAGTAAGTGTGCTGGTCTGGTGCAGTAATGTTTGCTAACTTATGACCAGTAAGTGTGCTTGTATGGTGCAGTAATGTTTGCTAACCTAGGACCAGTAAGTGTGCTGGTATGGTGCAGTAATGTTTGCTAACCTAGGACCAGTAAGTGTGCTTGTATGGTGCAGTAATGTTTGCTAACCTAGGACCAGTAAGAGTGCTTGTATTGTGCAGTAATGTTTGCTAACCTAGGACCAGTAAGTGTGCTTGTATGGTGCAGTAATGTTTGCTAACCTAGGACCAGTAAGTGTGCTTGTATGGTGCAGTTATGTTTGCTAACCTAGGACCAGTAAGTGTGCTGATATGGTGCAGTAATGTTTGCTAACCTAGGACCAGTAAGTGTGCTGGTATGGTGCAGTAATGTTTGCTAACCTAGGACCAGTAAGTGTGCTGGTATGGTGCAGTAATGTTTGCTAACCTAGGACCAGTAAGTGTGCTGGTATGGTGCAGTAATGTTTGCTAACCTAGGACCAGTAAGTGTGGTGGTATGGTGCAGTAATGTTTGCTAACCTAGGACCAGTAAGTGTGCTGGTATGGTGCAGTAATGTTTGCTAACTTATGACCAGTAAGTGTGCTTGTATGGTGCAGTAATGTTTGCTAACCTAGTACCAGTAAGTGTGCTTGTATGGTGCTGTAATGATTGCTAACCTAGGACCAGTAAGTGTGCTTGTATGGTGCAGTAATGTTTGCTAACCTAGGACCAGTAAGAGTGCTTGTATGGTGCAGTAATGATTGCTAACCTAGTACCAGTAAGTGTGCTTGTATGGTGCAGTAATGTTTGCTAACCTAGGACCAGTAAGTGTGCTTGTATGGTGCAGTAATGTTTGCTAACCTAGGACCAGTAAGTGTGCTTGTATGGTGCAGTAATGTTTGCTAAACTAGGACCAGTAAGTGTGCTGATATGGTGCAGTAATGTTTGCTAATCTAGGACCAGTAAGTGTGCTGGTATGGTGCAGTAATGTTTGCTAACCTAGGACCAGTAAGTGTGCTGGTATGGTGCAGTAATGTTTGCTAACCTAGGATCAGTAGGTGTGCTGGTATGGTGCAGTAATGATTGCTAACCTAGGACCAGTAAGTGTGCTTGTATGGTGCAGTAATGTTTGCTAACCTAGGACCAGTAAGTCTGCTGATATGGTGCAGTAATGTTTGCTAACCTAGGACCAGTAAGTGTGCTGGTATGGTGCAGTAATGTTTGCTAACCTAGGACCAGTAAGTGTGCTGGTATGGTGCAGTAATGTTTGCTAACCTAGGACCAGTAAGTGTGCTGGTATGGTGCAGTAATGTTTGCTAACCTAGGACCAGTAAGTGTGCTTGTATGGTGCAGTAATGTTTGCTAACCTAGGACCAGTAAGTGTGCTTGTATGGTGCAGTAATGTTTGCTAACTTAGGACCAGTAAGTATGCTGGTATGGTGCAGTAATGTTTGCTAACCTAGGACCAGTAAGGGTGGTGGTATGGTACTGTAATGTTTTCTAACCTAGGACCAGTAAGTGTGGTGGTATGGTGCAGTAATGTTGCTAACCTAGGACCAGTAAGTGTGCTTGTATGGTGCAGTAATGTTTGCTAACCTAGGACCAGTATTTGTGCTGGTATGGTGCAGTAATATTTGCTAACCTAGGACCAGTAAGTGTGCTTGTATGGTGCAGTAATGTTTGCTAACCTAGGACCAGTAAGTGTGCTTGTATTGTGCAGTAATGTTTGCTAACCTAGGACCAGTAAGTGTGCTGGTATGGTGCAGTAATGTTTGCTAACCTAGGACCAGTAAGTGTGGTGGTATGGTACAGTAATGTTTGCTAACCTAGGACCAGTAAGTGTGATGGTATGGTACAGTAATGTTTGCTAACCTAGGACTAGTAAGTGTGCTAGTATGGTGCAGTAATGTTTGCTAACCTAGGAAAAGTAAGTGTGCTGGTATGGTGCAGTAATTTTTGCTATCCTAGGACCAGTAAGTGTGCTGGTATGGTGCAGTAATGTTTGCTAACTTAGGACCAGTAAGTGTGCTGGTATGGTGCAGTAATGTTTGCTAACCTTGGACCAGTAAGTGTGGTGGTATCGTACAGTAATGTTTGCTAACCTAGTACCAGTAAGTGTGGTGGTATGGTGCAGTAATGTTTGCTAACCTAGGACCAGTAAGTGTGCTGGTATGGTGCAGTAATGATTGCTAGCCTAGGACCAGTAAGAGTGCTGGTATGGTGCAGTAATGTTTGCTAACTTATGACCAGTAAGTGTGCTTGTATGGTGCAGTAATGTTTGCTAACCTAGGACCAGTAAGTGTGCTGGTGTGGTGCAGTAATGTTTGCTAACCTAGGACCAGTAAGTGTGCTTGTATGGTGCAGTAATGTTTGCTAACCTAGGAACAGTAAGAGTGCTTGTATGGTGCAGTAATGTTTGCTAACCTAGTACCAGTAAGTGTGCTTGTATGGTGCAGTAATGTTTGCTAACCTAGGACCAGAAAGTGTGCTTGTATGGTGCAGTAATGTTTGCTAACCTAGGACCAGTAAGTGTGCTGGTATGGTGCAGTAATGTTTGCTAACCTAGGACCAGTAAGTGTGCTGGTATGGTGCAGTAATGTTTGCTAACCTAGGACCAGTAAGAGTGCTTGTATGGTGCAGTAATGTTTGCTAACCTAGTACCAGTAAGTGTTCTTGTATGGTGCAGTAATGTTTGCTAACCTAGGACCAGTAAGTGTGCTTGTATGGTGCAGTAATGTTTGCAAACCTAGGACCAGTAAGTGTGCTTGTATGGTGCAGTAATGTTTGCTAACCTAAGACCAGTAAGTGTGCTGATATGGTGCAGTAATGTTTGCTAACCTAGGACCACTAAGTGCGCTGGTATGGTGCAGTAATATTTGCTAACCTAGGACCAGTAAGTGTGCTGGTATGGTGCAGTAATGTTTGCTAACCTAGGATCAGTAGGTGTGCTGGTATGGTGCAGTAATGATTGCTAAACTAGGACCAGTAAGTGTGCTTGTATGGTGCAGTAATGTTTGCTAACCTAGGACTAGTAAGTGTGCTAGTATGGTGCTGTAATGTTTGCTAACCTAGGAAAAGTAAGTGTGCTGGTATGGTGCAGTAATTTTTGCTATCCTAGCACCAGTAAGTGTGCTGGTATGGTGCAGTAATGTTTGCTAACCTAGGACCAGTAAGTGTGCTGGTATGGTGCAGTAATGTTTGCTAACTTATGACCAGTAAGTGTGCTTGTATGGTGCAGTAATGTTTGCTAACCTAGTACCAGTAAGTGTGCTTGTATGGTGCAGTAATGTTTGCAAACCTAGGACCAGTAAGTGTGCTGTTATGGTGCAGTAATGTTTGCTAACCTAGGACCAGTAAGTGTGCTGGTATGGTGCAGTAATGTTTGCTAACCTAGGACCAGTAAGTGTGCTGGTCTGGTGCAGTAATGTTTGCTAACTTATGACCAGTAAGTGTGCTTGTATGGTGCAGTAATGTTTGCTAACCTAGGACCAGTAAGTGTGCTGGTATGGTGCAGTAATGTTTGCTAACCTAGGACCAGTAAGTGTGCTTGTATGGTGCAGTAATGTTTGCTAACCTAGGACCAGTAAGAGTGCTTGTATTGTGCAGTAATGTTTACTAACCTAGGACCAGTAAGTGTGCTTGTATGGTGCAGTAATGTTTGCTAACCTAGGACCAGTAAGTGTGCTTGTATGGTGCAGTTATGTTTGCTAACCTAGGACCAGTAAGTGTGCTGATATGGTGCAGTAATGTTTGCTAACCTAGGACCAGTAAGTGTGCTGGTATGGTGCAGTAATGTTTGCTAACCTAGGACCAGTAAGTGTGCTGGTATGGTGCAGTAATGTTTGCTAACCTAGGACCAGTAAGTGTGCTGGTATGGTGCAGTAATGTTTGCTAACCTAGGACCAGTAAGTCTGCTGGTATGGTGCAGTAATGTTTGCTAACCTAGGACCAGTAAGTGTGCTGGTATGGTGCAGTAATGTTTGCTAACTTATGACCAGTAAGTGTGCTTGTATGGTGCAGTAATGTTTGCTAACCTAGTACCAGTAAGTGTGCTTGTATGGTGCAGTAATGTATGCAAACCTAGGACCAGTAAGTGTGCTGTTATGGTGCAGTAATGTTTGCTAACCTAGGACCAGTAAGTGTGCTGGTATGGTGCAGTAATGTTTGCTAACCTAGGACGAGTAAGTGTGCTGGTATGGTGCAGTAATGTTTGCAAACTTATGACCAGTAAGTGTGCTTGTATGGTGCAGTAATGTTTGCTAACCTAGGACCAGTAAGTGTGCTGGTATGGTGCAGTAATGATTGCTAACCTAGGACCAGTAAGTGTGCTTGTATGGTGCAGTAATGTTTGCTAACCTAGGACCAGTAAGAGTGCTTGTATGGTGCAGTAATGATTGCTAACCTAGTACCAGTAAGTGTGCTTGTATGGTGCAGTAATGTTTGCTAACCTAGGACCAGTAAGTGTGCTTGTATGGTGCAGTAATGTTTGCTAACCTAGGACCAGTAAGTGTGCTTGTATGGTGCAGTAATGTTTGCTAAACTAGGACCAGTAAGTGTGCTGATATGGTGCAGTAATGTTTGCTAATCTAGGACCAGTAAGTGTGCTGGTATGGTGCAGTAATGTTTGCTAACCTAGGACCAGTAAGTGTGCTGGTATGGTGCAGTAATGTTTGCTAACCTAGGATCAGTAGGTGTGCTGGTATGGTGCAGTAATGATTGCTAACCTAGGACCAGTAAGTGTGCTTGTATGGTGCAGTAATGTTTGCTAACCTAGGACCAGTAAGTGTGCTGATATGGTGCAGTAATGTTTGCTAACCTAGGACCAGTAAGTGTGCTGGTATGGTGCAGTAATGTTTGCTAACCTAGGACCAGTAAGTGTGCTGGTATGGTGCAGTAATGTTTGCTAACCTAGGACCAGTAAGTGTGCTGGTATGGTGCAGTAATGTTTGCTAACCTAGGACCAGTAAGTGTGCTTGTATGGTGCAGTAATGTTTGCTAACCTAGGACCAGTAAGTGTGCTTGTATGGTGCAGTAATGTTTGCTAACTTAGGACCAGTAAGTATGCTGGTATGGTGCAGTAATGTTTGCTAACCTAGGACCAGTAAGTGTGGTGGTATGGTACTGTAATGTTTTCTAACCTAGGACCAGTAAGTGTGGTGGTATGGTGCAGTAATGTTGCTAACCTAGGACCAGTAAGTGTGGTGGTATGGTGCAGTAATGTTTGCTAACCTAGGACCAGTAAGTGTGCTTGTATGGTGCAGTAATGTTTGCTAACCTAGGACCAGTAAGTGTGCTGATATGGTGCAGTAATATTTGCTAACCTAGGACCAGTAAGTGTGCTGGTATGGTGCAGTAATGTTTGCTAACCTAGGACCAGTAAGTGTGCTGGTATGGTGCAGTAATGTTTTCTAACCTAGGACCAGTATTTGTGCTGGTATGGTGCAGTAATATTTGCTAACCTAGGACCAGTATGTGTGCTTGTATGGTGCAGTAATGTTTGCTAACCTAGGACCAGTAAGTGTGCTTGTATTGTGCAGTAATGTTTGCTAACCTAGGACCAGTAAGTGTGCTGGTATGGTGCAGTAATTTTTGCTAACCTAGGACCAGTAAGTGTGGTGGTATGGGACAGTAATGTTTGATAACCTAGGACCAGTAAGTGTGGTGGTATGGTACAGTAATGTTTGCAAACCTAGGACTAGTAAGTGTGCTAGTATGGTGCAGTAATGTTTGCTAACCTAGGAAAAGTAAGTGTGCTGGTATGGTGCAGTTATTTTTGCTATCCTAGGACAAGTAAGTGTGCTGGTATGGTGCAGTAATGTTTGCTATCTTAGGACCAGTAAGTGTGCTGGTATGGTGCAGTAATGTTAGCTAACCTAGGACCAGTAAGTGTGGTGGTATCGTACAGTAATGTTTGCTAACCTAGTACCTGTAAGTGTGTTGGTATGGTGCAGTAATGTTTGCTAACCAAGGACCAGTAAGTGTGCTGGTATGGTGCAGTAATGTTTGCTAGCCTAGGACCAGTAAGAGTGCTGGTATGGTGCAGTAATGTTTGCTAACTTATGACCAGTAAGTTTGCTTGTATGGTGCAGTAATGTTTGCTAACCTAGGACCAGTAAGTGTGCTGGTATGGTGCAGTAATGTTTGCTATCCTAGGACCAGTATGTGTGCTTGTATGGTGCAGTAATGTTTGCTAACCTAGGAACAGTAAGAGTGCTTGAATGGTGCAGTAATGTTTGCTAACCTAGTACCAGTAAGTGTGCTTGTATGGTGCAGTAATGTTTGCTAACCTAGGACCAGAAAGTGTGCTTGTATGGTGCAGTAATGTTTGCTAACCTAGGACCAGTAAGTGTGCTGGTATGGTGCAGTAATGTTTGCTAACCTAGGACCAGTAAGTGTGCTTGTATGGTGCAGTAATGTTTGCTAACCTAGGACCAGTAAGTGTGCTTGTATGGTGCAGTAATGTTTGCTAACCTAGTACCAGTAAGTGTTCTTGTATGGTGCAGTAATGTTTGCTAACCTAGGACCAGTAAGTGTGCTTGTATGGTGCAGTAATGTTTGCTAACCTAGGACCAGTAAGTGTGCTTGTATGGTGCAGTAATGTTTGCTAACCTAAGACCAGTAAGTGTGCTGATATGGTGCAGTAATGTTTGCTAACCTAGGACCAGTAAGTGCGCTGGTATGGTGCAGTAATATTTGCTAACCTAGGACCAGTAAGTGTGCTGGTATGGTGCAGTAATGTTTTGTAACCTAGGATCAGTAGGTGTGCTGGTATGGTGCAGTAATGATTGCTAACCTAGGACCAGTAAGTGTGCTTGTATGGTGCAGTAATGCTTGCTAACCTAGGACCAGTAAGTGTGCTGATATGGTGCAGTAATGTTTGCTAACCTAGGACCAGTAAGTGTGCTGGTATGGTGCAGTAATGTTTGCTAACCTAGGACCAGTAAGTGTGCTGGTATGGTGCAGTAATGTTTGCTAACCTAGGACCAGTAAGTGTGCTGGTATGGTGCAGTAATGTTTGCTAACCTAGGACCAGTAAGTGTGCTTGTATGGTGCAGTAATGTTTGCTAACCTAGGACCAGTAAGTGTGCTTGTATGGTGCAGTAATGTTTGCTAACTTAGGACCAGTAAGTGTGCTTGTATTGTGCAGTAATGTTTGCTAACCTAGGACCAGTAAGTGTGCTGGTATGGTGCAGTAATGTTTGCTAACCTAGGACCAGTAAGTGTGGTGGTATGGTACAGTAATGTTTGCTAACCTAGGACCAGTAAGTGTGGTGGTATGGTACAGTAATGTTTGCTAATCTAGGACTAGTAAGTGTGCTAGTATGGTGCAGTAATGTTTGCTAACCTAGGAAAAGTAAGTGTGCTGGTATGGTGCAGTTATTTTTGCTATCCTAGGACCAGTAAGTGTGCTGGTATGGTGCAGTAATGTTTGCTAACTTAGGACCAGTAAGTGTGCTGGTATGGTGCAGTAATGTTTTCTAACCTAGGACCAGTAAGTGTGGTGGTATCGTACAGTAATGTTTTCTAACCTAGGACCAGTAAGTGTGGTGGTATGGTGCAGTAATGTTTGCTAACCTAGGACCAGTAAGTGTGGTGGTATGGTGCAGTAATGTTTGCTAACCTAGGACCAGTAAGTGTGCTTGTATGGTGCAGTAATGTTTGCTATCCTAGGACCAGTAAGTGTGCTGGTATGGTGCAGTAATGTTTGCTAACCTAGGACCAGTAAGTGTGCTGGTATGGTGCAGTAATGTTTGCTAACCTAGGACCAGTAAGTGTGCTGGTATGGTGCAGTAATGTTTGCTAACCTAGGACCAGTATGTGTGCTTGTATGGTGCAGTAATGTTTGCTAACCTAGGAACAGTAAGAGTGCTTGAATGGTGCAGTAATGTTTGCTAACCTAGTACCAGTAAGTGTGCTTGTATGGTGCAGTAATGTTTGCTAACCTAGGACCAGAAAGTGTGCTTGTATGGTGCAGTAATGTTTGCTAACCTAGGACCAGTAAGTGTGCTGGTATGGTGCAGTAATGTTTGCTAACCTAGGACCAGTAAGTGTGCTTGTATGGTGCAGTAATGTTTGCTAACCTAGGACCAGTAAGTGTGCTTGTATGGTGCAGTAATGTTTGCTAACCTAGTACCAGTAAGTGTTCTTGTATGGTGCAGTAATGTTTGCTAACCTAGGACCAGTAAGTGTGCTTGTATGGTGCAGTAATGTTTGCTAACCTAGGACCAGTAAGTGTGCTTGTATGGTGCAGTAATGTTTGCTAACCTAAGACCAGTAAGTGTGCTGATATGGTGCAGTAATGTTTGCTAACCTAGGACCAGTAAGTGCGCTGGTATGGTGCAGTAATATTTGCTAACCTAGGACCAGCAAGTGTGCTGGTATGGTGCAGTAATGTTTTGTAACCTAGGATCAGTAGGTGTGCTGGTATGGTGCAGTAATGATTGCTAACCTAGGACCAGTAAGTGTGCTTGTATGGTGCAGTAATGTTTGCTAACCTAGGACCAGTAAGTGTGCTGATATGGTGCAGTAATGTTTGCTAACCTAGGACCAGTAAGTGTGCTGGTATGGTGCAGTAATGTTTGCTAACCTAGGACCAGTAAGTGTGCTGGTATGGTGCAGTAATGTTTGCTAACCTAGGACCAGTAAGTGTGCTGGTATGGTGCAGTAATGTTTGCTAACCTAGGACCAGTAAGTGTGCTTGTATGGTGCAGTAATGTTTGCTAACCTAGGACCAGTAAGTGTGCTTGTATGGTGCAGTAATGTTTGCTAACTTAGGACCAGTAAGTGTGCTTGTATTGTGCAGTAATGTTTGCTAACCTAGGACCAGTAAGTGTGCTGGTATGGTGCAGTAATGTTTGCTAACCTAGGACCAGTAAGTGTGGTGGTATGGTACAGTAATGTTTGCTAACCTAGGACCAGTAAGTGTGGTGGTATGGTACAGTAATGTTTGCTAATCTAGGACTAGTAAGTCTGCTAGTATGGTGCAGTAATGTTTGCTAACCTAGGAAAAGTAAGTGTGCTGGTATGGTGCAGTTATTTTTGCTATCCTAGGACCAGTAAGTGTGCTGGTATGGTGCAGTAATGTTTGCTAACTTAGGACCAGTAAGTGTGCTGGTATGGTGCAGTAATGTTTTCTAACCTAGGACCAGTAAGTGTGGTGGTATCGTACAGTAATGTTTGCTAACCTAGGACCAGTAAGTGTGGTGGTATGGTGCAGTAATGTTTGCTAACCTAGGACCAGTAAGTGTGGTGGTATGGTGCAGTAATGTTTGCTAACCTAGGACCAGTAAGTGTGCTTGTATGGTGCAGTAATGTTTGCTATCCTAGGACCAGTAAGTGTGCTGGTATGGTGCAGTAATGTTTGCTAACCTAGGACCAGTAAGTGTGCTGGTATGGTGCAGTAATGTTTGCTAACCTAGGACCAGTAAGTGTGCTGGTATGGTGCAGTAATGTTTGCTAACCTAGGACCAGTAAGTGTGGTGGTATAGTACAGTAATGTTTGCTAACCTAGGACCAGTAAGTGTGGTGGTATAGTACAGGAATGTTTGCTAACCTAGGACCAGTAAGTGTGGTGGTATCGTACAGTAATGTTTGCTAACCTAGGACCAGTAAGTGTGGTGGTATGGTGCAGTAATGTTTGCTAACCTAGGACCAGTAAGTGTGGTGGTATGGTGCAGTAATGTTTGCTAACCTAGGACTAGTAAGTGTGCTAGTATGGTGCAGTAATGTTTGCTAACCTAGGAAAAGTAAGTGTGCTGGTATGGTGCAGTAATGTTTGCTAACCTGGGACCGGTAAGTGTGCTGGTATGGTGCAGTAATGTTTGCTAACCTAGGACCAGTAAGTGTGGTGGTATAGTACAGTAATGTTTTCTAACCTAGGACCAGTAAGTGTGGTGGTATAGTACAGGAATGTTTGCTAACCTAGGACCAGTAAGTGTGGTGGTATCGTACAGTAATGTTTGCTAACATAGGACCAGTAAGTGTGGTGGTATGGTGCAGTAATGTTTGCTAACCTAGGACCAGTAAGTGTGGTGGTATGGTGCAGTAATGTTTGCTAACCTAGGACCAGTAAGTGTGCTTGTATGGTGCAGTAATATTTGCTAACCTAGGACCAGTAAGTGTGCTGGTATGGTGCAGTAATGTTTGCTAACCTAGGACCAGTAAGTGTGCTGGTATGGTGCAGTAATGTTTGCTAACCTAGGACCAGTAAGTGTGCTTGTATGGTGCAGTAATGTTTGCTAACCTAGGACCAGTAAGTGTGGTGGTATGGTGCAGTAATGTTTGCTAACCTAGTACCAGTAAGTGTGCTTGTATGGTGCAGTAATGTTTGCTAACCTAGGACCAGTAAGTGTGCTGGTATGGTGCAGTAATGTTTGCTAACCTAGTACCAGTAAGTGTGCTTGTATGGTGCAGTAATGTTTGCTAACCTAGTACCAGTAAGTGTGCTTGTATGGTGCAGTAATCTTTGCTAACCTAGGACCAGTAAGTGTGGTGGTATGGTGCAGTAATGTTTGCTAACCTAGGACCAGTAAGTGTACTAGTATGGTGCAGTAATGTTTGCTAACCTAGGACCAGTAAGTGTGCTGGTATGGTACAGTAATGTTTGCTAACCTAGGACCAGTAAGTGTGCTGATATGGTGCAGTAATATTTGCTAACCTAGGACTAGTAAGTGTGCTGGTATGGTGCAGTAATATTTGCTAACCTAGGACCAGTAAGTGTGCTGGTATGGTGCAGTAATGTTTGCTAACCTAGGATCAGTAAGTGTGCTGGTATGGTGCAGTAATGTTTGCTAACCTAGTACCAGTAAGTGTGCTTGTATGGTGCAGTAATCTTTGCTAACCTAGGACCAGTAAGTGTGGTGGTATGGTGCAGTAATGTTTGCTAACCTAGGACCAGTAAGTGTACTAGTATGGTGCAGTAATGTTTGCTAACCTAGGACCAGTAAGTGTGCTGATATGGTGCAGTAATGTTTGCTAACCTAGGATCAGTATGTGTGGTGGTATGGTGCAGTAATGTTTGCTAACCTAGGATCAGTATGTGTGGTGGTATGGTGCAGTAATGTTTGCTAACCTAGGACTAGTAAGTGTGCTAGTATGGTGCAGTAATGTTTGCTAACCTAGGACCAGTAAGTGTGCTGGTATGGTGCTGTAATGTTTGCTAACCTGGGACCGGTAAGTGTGCTGGTATGGTGCAGTAATGTTTGCTAACCTAGGACCAGTAAGTGTATTGTATAGTACAGTAATGTTTGCTAACCTAGGACCAGTAAGTGTGGTGGTATAGTACAGGAATGTTTGCTAACCTAGGACCAGTAAGTGTGGTGGTATCGTACAGTAATGTTTGCTAACCTAGGACCAGTAAGTGTGGTGGCATGGTGCAGTAATGTTTGCTAACCTAGGACCAGTAAGTGTGGTGGTATGGTGCAGTAATGTTTGCTAACCTAGGACCAGTAAGTGTGCTTGTATGGTGCAGTAATGTTTGCTAACCTAGGACCAGTAAGTGTGCTGGTATGGTGCAGTAATGTTTGCTAACCTAGGACCAGTAAGTGTGCTGATATGGTGCAGTAATGTTTGCTAACCTAGGATCAGTATGTGTGGTGGTATGGTGCAGTAATGTTTGCTAACCTAGGACCAGTAAGTGTGCTTGTATGGTGCAGTAATGTTTGCTAACCTACGACCAGTAAGTGTGCTTGTATGGTGCAGTAATGTTTGCTAACCTAGGACGAGTAAGTGTGCTTGTATTGTGCAGTAATGTTTGCTAACCTAGGACCAGTAAGTGTGGTGGTATGGTGCAGTAATGTTTGCTAACCAGGGACCAGTAAGTGTGGTGGTATGGTACAGTAATGTTTGCTAACCTAGGATCAGTAAGTGTGGTGGTATGGTGCAGTAATGTTTGCTAACCTAGGACTAGTAAGTGTGCTAGTATGGTGCAGTAATGTTTGCTAACCTAGGAAAAGTAAGTGTGCTGGTATGGTGCAGTAATGTTTGCTAACCTGGGACTGGTAAGTGTGCTGGTATGGTGCAGTAATGTTTGCTAACCTAGGACCAGTAAGTGTGGTGGTATAGTGCAGTAATGTTTGCTAACCTAGGACCAGTAAGTGTGGTGGTATAGTACAGGAATGTTTGCTAACCTAGGACCAGTAAGTGTGGTGGTATCGTACAGTAATGTTTGCTAACCTAGGACCAGTAAGTGTGGTGGTATGGTGCAGTAATGTTTGCTAACCTAGGACCAGTAAGTGTGCTGGTATGGTGCAGTAATATTTGCTAACCTAGGACCAGTAAGTGTACTGGTATGGTGCAGTAATGTTTGCTAACCTAGGACCAGTAAGTGTGCTGGTATGGTGCAGTAATGTTTGCTAACCTAGGACCAGTAAGTGTGCTTGTATGGTGCAGTAATGTTTGCTAACCTAGGACCAGTAAGTGTGCTGGTATGGTGCAGTAATGTTTGCTAACCTAGTACCAGTAAGTGTGCTTGTATGGTGCAGTAATGTTTGCTAACCTAGGACCAGTAAGTGTGCTGGTATGGTGCAGTAATGTTTGCTAACCTAGTACCAGTAAGTGTGCTTGTATGGTGCAGTAATGTTTGCTAACCTAGTACCAGTAAGTGTGCTTGTATGGTGCAGTAATCTTTGCTAACCTAGGACCAGTAAGTGTGGTGGTATGGTGCAGTAATGTTTGCTAACCTAGGACCAGTAAGTGTACTAGTATGGTGCAGTAATGTTTGCTAACCTAGGACCAGTAAGTGTGCTGGTATGGTACAGTAATGTTTGCTAACCTAGGACCAGTAAGTGTGCTGATATGGTGCAGTAATATTTGCTAACCTAGGACCAGTAAGTGTGCTGGTATGGTGCAGTCATATTTGCTAACCTAGGACCAGTAAGTGTGCTGGTATGGTGCAGTAATGTTTGCTAACCTAGGACCAGTAAGTGTGCTGGTATGGTGCAGTAATGTTTGCTAACCTAGGACCAGTAAGTGTGGTGGTATGGTGCAGTAATGTTTGCTAACCTAGGACCAGTAAGTGTGGTGGTATGGTGCAGTAATGTTTGCTAACCTAGGACCAGTAAGTGTGCTGATATGGTGCAGTAATGTTTGCTAACCTAGGACCAGTAAGTGTGCTGGTATGGTGCAGTAATGTTGGCTAACCTAGGACCAGTAAGTGTGCTTGTATGGTGCAGTAATTTTTGCTAAACTAGGACCAGTAAGTGTGCTTGTATGGTGCAGTAATGTTTGCTAACTTAGGACCAGTAAGTGTGCTGGTATGGTGCAGTAATGTTTGCTAACCTAGGACCAGTAAGTGTGGTGGTATGGTACAGTAATGTTTGCTAACCTAGGACCAGTAAGTGTGGTGGTATGGTGCAGTAATGTTTGCTAACCTAGGACCAGTAAGTGTGGTGGTATGGTGCAGTAATGTTTGCTAACCTAGGACCAGTAAGTGTGCTTGTATGGTGCAGTAATGTTTGCTAACCTAGGACCAGTAAGTGTGCTGGTACGGTGCAGTAATGTTTGCTAACCTAGGACCAGTAATTGTGCTTGTATGGTGCAGTAATGTTTGCTAACCTAGGACCAGTAAGTGTGCATGTATGGTGCAGTAATGTTTGCTAACCTAGTACCAGTAAGTGTGCTTGTATGGTGCAGTAATATTTGCTAACCTAGTACCAGTAAGTGTGCTTGTATGGTGCAGTAATGTTTGCTAACCTAGGACCAGTAAGTGTGGTGGTATGGTGCAGAAATGTTTGCTAACCTAGGACCAGTAAGTGTGGTGGTATGGTGCAATAATGTTTGCTAACCTAGGACCAGTAAGTGTGCTGGTATGGTGCAGTAATGTTTGCTAACCTAGGACCAGTAAGTGTGGTGGTATGGTACAGTAATGTTTGCTAACCTAGGACCAGTAAGTGTGGTGGTATGGTGCAGTAATGTTTGCTAACCTAGGACCAGTAAGTGTGGTGGTATGGTGCAGTAATGTTTGCTAACCTAGGACTAGTAGGTGTGCTGGTATGGTGCAGTAATGTTTGCTAACCTAGAACCAGCAAGTGTGCTTTTATTGTGCAGTAATGTTTGCTAACCTAGGACCAGTAAGTGTGGTGGTATGGTACAGTAATGTTTGCTAACCTAGGACCAGTAAGTGTGGTGGTATGGTGCAGTAATGTTTGCTAACCTAGGACCAGTAAGTGTGCTGGTATGGTACAGTAATGTTTGCTAACCTAGGACCAGTAAGTGTGCTGATATGGTGCAGTAATATTTGCTAACCTAGGACCAGTAAGTGTGCTGGTATGGTGCAGTAATATTTGCTAACCTAGGACCAGTAAGTGTGCTGGTATGGTGCAGTAATGTTTGCTAACTTATGACCAGTAAGTGTGCTTGTATGGTGCAGTAATGTTTGCTAACCTAGTACCAGTAAGTGTGCTTGTATGGTGCAGTAATGTTTGCAAACCTAGGACCAGTAAGTGTGCTGTTATGGTGCAGTAATGTTTGCTAACCTAGGACCAGTAAGTGTGCTGGTATGGTGCAGTAATGTTTGCTAACCTAGGACCAGTAAGTGTGCTGGTATGGTGCAGTAATGTTTGCTAACTTATGACCAGTAAGTGTGCTTGTATGGTGCAGTAATGTTTGCTAACCTAGGACCGGTAAGTGTGCTGGTAAGGTGCAGTAATGTTTGCTAACCTAGGACCAGTAAGTGTGCTTGTATGGTGCAGTAATGTTTGCTAACCTAGGACCAGTAAGTGTGCTGATATGGTGCAGTAATGTTTGCTAACCTAGGACCAGTAAGTGTGCTGGTATGGTGCAGTAATGTTTGCTAACCTAGGACCAGTAAGTGTGCTGGTATGGTGCAGTAATGTTTGCTAACCTAGGATCAGTAGGTGTGCTGGTATGGTGCAGTAATGATTGCTAACCTAGGACCAGTAAGTGTGCTTGTATGGTGCAGTAATGTTTGCTAACCTAGGACCAGTAAGTGTGCTGGTATGGTGCAGTAATGTTTGCTAACTTAGGACCAGTAAGTGTGCTGGTATGGTGCAGTAATGTTTGCTAACCTAGGACCTGTAAGTGTGGTGGTATGGTACAGTAATGTTTGCTAACCTAGGACCAGTAAGTGTGGTGGTATGGTGCAGTAATGTTTGCTAACCTAGGACCAGTAAGTGTGGTGGTATGGTGCAGTAATGTTTGCTAACCTAGGACTAGTAGGTGTGCTGGTATGGTGCAGTAATGTTTGCTAACCTAGAACCAGCAAGTGTGCTTTTATTGTGCAGTAATGTTTGCTAACCTAGGACCAGTAAGTGTGGTGGTATGGTACAGTAATGTTTGCTAACCTAGGACCAGTAAGTGTGGTGGTATGGTGCAGTAATGTTTGCTAACCTAGGACCAGTAAGTGTGCTGGTATGGTACAGTAATGTTTGCTAACCTAGGACCAGTAAGTGTGCTGATATGGTGCAGTAATATTTGCTAACCTAGGACCAGTAAGTGTGCTGGTATGGTGCAGTAATATTTGCTAACCTAGGACCAGTAAGTGTGCTGGTATGGTGCAGTAATGTTTGCTAACCTAGGACCAGTAAGTGTGCTGGTATGGTGCAGTAATGTTTGCTAACCTAGGACCAGTAAGTGTGGTGGTATGGTGCAGTAATGTTTGCTAACCTAGGACCAGTAAGTGTGGTGGTATGGTGCAGTAATGTTTGCTAACCTAGGACCAGTAAGTGTGCTGGTATGGTGCAGTAATGTTTGCTAACCTAGGACCAGTAAGTGTGCTGGTATGGTGCAGTAATGTTGGCTAACCTAGGACCAGTAAGTGTGCTTATATGGTGCAGTAATGTTTGCTAAACTAGGACCAGTAAGTGTGCTTGTATGGTGCAGTAATGTTTGCTAACTTAGGACCAGTAAGTGTGCTGGTATGGTGCAGTAATGTTTGCTAACCTAGGACCAGTAAGTGTGCTGGTATGGTGCAGTAATGTTTGCTAACTTATGACCAGTAAGTGTGCTTGTATGGTGCAGCAATGTTTGCTAACCTAGGACCGGTAAGTGTGCTGGTAAGGTGCAGTAATGTTTGCTAACCTAGGACCAGTAAGTGTGCTTGTATGGTGCAGTAATGTTTGCTAACCTAGGACCAGTAAGTGTGCTGATATGGTGCAGTAATGTTTGCTAACCTAGGACCAGTAAGTGTGCTGGTATGGTGCAGTAATGTTTGCTAACCTAGGACCAGTAAGTGTGCTGGTATGGTGCAGTAATGTTTGCTAACCTAGGATCAGTAGGTGTGCTGGTATGGTGCAGTAATGATTGCTAACCTAGGACCAGTAAGTGTGCTTGTATGGTGCAGTAATGTTTGCTAACCTAGGACCAGTAAGTGTGCTGGTATGGTGCAGTAATGTTTGCTAACTTAGGACCAGTAAGTGTGCTGGTATGGTGCAGTAATGTTTGCTAACCTAGGACCAGTAAGTGTGGTGGTATGGTACAGTAATGTTTGCTAACCTAGGACCAGTAAGTGTGGTGGTATGGTGCAGTAATGTTTGCTAACCTAGGACCAGTAAGTGTGGTGGTATGGTGCAGTAATGTTTGCTAACCTAGGACTAGTAGGTGTGCTGGTATGGTGCAGTAATGTTTGCTAACCTAGAACCAGCAAGTGTGCTTTTATTGTGCAGTAATGTTTGCTAACCTAGGACCAGTAAGTGTGCTTGTATGGTGCAGTAATGTTTCCTAACCTAGGACCAGTAAGTGTGGTGGTATGGTGCAGTAATGTTTGCTAACCTAGGACCAGTAAGTGTGGTGGTATGGTGCAGTAATGTTTGCTAACCTAGGACCAGTAAGTGTGCTGGTATGGTGCAGTAATGTTTGCTAACCTAGGACCAGTAAGTGTGCTGGTATGGTGCAGTAATGTTTGCTAACCTAGGACCAGTAAGTGTGCTGGTATGGTGCAGTAATGTTTGCTAACCTAGGACAAGTAAGTGTGCTGGTATGGTGTAGTAATGTTTGCTAACCTAGGACCAGTAAGTGTGCTGGTATGGTGTAGTAATGTTTGCTAACCTAGGACCAGTAAGTGTGGTGGTATGGTGCAGTAATATTTGCTAACTAGGACCAGTATGTGTGCTTGTATGGTGCAGTAATGTTTGCTAACCTAGGACCAGTAAGTGTGGTGGTATGGTGCAGTCATGTTTGCTAACCTAGGACCAGTTAGTGTGCTGGTATGGTGCAGTAATGTTTGCTAACCTAGAACCAGCCAGTGTGCTTGTACTGTGCAGTAATGTTTGCTAACCTAGGACCAGTAAGTGTGCTTGTATGGTGCAGTAATGTTTGCTAACCTAGGACCAGTAAGTGTGGTGGTATGGTGCACTAATATTTGCTAACCTAGGACCAGTAAGTGTGCTGGTATGGTGCAGTAATGTTTGCTAACCTAGGACCAGTAAGTGTGGTGGTATGGTGCAGTAATGTTTGCTAACCTAGGACCAGTAAGTGTGGTGGTATGGTGCAGTAATGTTTGCTAACCTAGGACCAGTAAGTGTGCTGGTATGGTGCAGTAATGTTTGCTAACCTAGGACCAGTAAGTGTGCTGGTATGGTGCAGTAATGTTGGCTAACCTAGGACCAGTAAGTGTGCTTGTATGGTGCAGTAATGTTTGCTAAACTAGGACCAGTAAGTGTGCTTGTATGGTGCAGTAATGTTTGCTAACTTAGGACCAGTAAGTGTGCTGGTATGGTGCAGTAATGTTTGCTAACCTAGGACCAGTAAGTGTGGTGGTATGGTACAGTAATGTTTGCTAACCTAGGACCAGTAAGTGTGGTGGTATGGTGCAGTAATGTTTGCTAACCTAGGACCAGTAAGTGTGGTGGTATGGTGCAGTAATGTTTGCTAACCTAGGACCAGTAAGTGTGCTTGTATGGTGCAGTAATGTTTGCTAACCAAGGACCAGTAAGTGTGCTGGTATGGTGCAGTAATGTTTGCTAACCTAGGACCAGTAAGTGTGCTTGTATGGTGCAGTAATGTTTGCTAACCTACGACCAGTAAGTGTGCTTGTATGGTGCAGTAATGTTTGCTAACCTAGGACGAGTAAGTGTGCTTGTATTGTGCAGTAATGTTTGCTAACCTAGGACCAGTAAGTGTGGTGGTATGGTGCAGTAATGTTTGCTAACCAGGGACCAGTAAGTGTGGTGGTATGGTACAGTAATGTTTGCTAACCTAGGATCAGTAAGTGTGGTGGTATGGTGCAGTAATGTTTCCTAACCTAGGACTAGTAAGTGTGCTAGTATAGTGCAGTAATGTTTGCTAACCTAGGAAAAGTAAGTTTGCTGGTATGGTGCAGTAATGTTTGCTAACCTGGGACTGGTAAGTGTGCTGGTATGGTGCAGTAATGTTTGCTAACCTAGGACCAGTAAGTGTGGTGGTATAGTACAGTAATGTTTGCTAACCTAGGCTCAGTAAGTGTGGTGGTATAGTACAGGAATGTTTGCTAACCTAGGACCAGTAAGTGTGGTGGTATCGTACAGTAATGTTTGCTAACCTAGGACCAGTAAGTGTGGTGGTATGGTGCAGTAATGTTTGCTAACCTAGGACCAGTAAGTGTGCTGGTATGGTGCAGTAATATTTGCTAACCTAGGACCAGTAAGTGTGCTGGTATGGTGCAGTAATGTTTGCTAACCTAGGACCAGTAAGTGTGCTGGTATGGTGCAGTAATGTTTGCTAACCTAGGACCAGTAAGTGTGCTTGTATGGTGCAGTAATGTTTGCTAACCTAGGACCAGTAAGTGTGCTGGTATGGTGCAGTAATGTTTGCTAACCTAGTACCAGTAAGTGTGCTTGTATGGTGCAGTAATGTTTGCTAACCTAGGACCAGTAAGTGTGCTGGTATGGTGCAGTAATGTTTGCTAACCTAGTACCAGTAAGTGTGCTTGTATGGTGCAGTAATGTTTGCTAACCTAGTACCAGTAAGTGTGCTTGTATGGTGCAGTAATCTTTGCTAACCTAGGACCAGTAAGTGTGGTGGTATGGTGCAGTAATGTTTGCTAACCTAGGACCAGTAAGTGTACTAGTATGGTGCAGTAATGTTTGCTAACCTAGGACCAGTAAGTGTGCTGGTATGGTACAGTAATGTTTGCTAACCTAGGACCAGTAAGTGTGCTGATATGGTGCAGTAATATTTGCTAACCTAGGACCAGTAAGTGTGCTGGTATGGTGCAGTAATATTTGCTAACCTAGGACCAGTAAGTGTGCTGGTATGGTGCAGTAATGTTTGCTAACCTAGGACCAGTAAGTGTGCTGGTATGGTGCAGTAATGTTTGCTAACCTAGGACCAGTAAGTGTGGTGGTATGGTGCAGTAATGTTTGCTAACCTAGGACCAGTAAGTGTGGTGGTATGGTGCAGTAATGTTTGCTAACCTAGGACCAGTAAGTGTGCTGGTATGGTGCAGTAATGTTTGCTAACCTAGGACCAGTAAGTGTGCTGGTATGGTGCAGTAATGTTGGCTAACCTAGGACCAGTAAGTGTGCTTGTATTGTGCAGTAATGTTTGCTAAACTAGGACCAGTAAGTGTGCTTGTATGGTGCAATAATGTTTGCTAACTTAGGACCAGTAAGTGTGCTGGTATGGTGCAGTAATGTTTGCTAACCTAGGACCAGTAAGTGTGGTGGTATGGTACAGTAATATTTGCTAACCTAGGACCAGTAAGTGTGGTGGTATGGTGCAGTAATGTTTGCTAACCTAGGACCAGTAAGTGTGGTGGTATGGTGCAGTAATGTTTGCTAACCTAGGACCAGTAAGTGTGCTTGTATGGTGCAGTAATGTTTGCTAACCTAGGACCAGTAAGTGTGCTGGTATGGTGCAGTAATGTTTGCTAACCTAGGACCAGTAATTGTGCTTGTATGGTGCAGTAATGTTTGCTAACCTAGGACCAGTAAGTGTGCATGTATGGTGCAGTAATGTTTGCTAACCTAGTACCAGTAAGTGTGCTTGTATGGTGCAGTAATGTTTGCTAACCTAGTACCAGTAAGTGTGCTGGTATGGTGCAGTAATGTTTGCTAACCTAGGACCAGTAAGTGTGCTGGTATGGTGCAGTAATGTATGCTAACCTAGGACCAGTAAGTGTGGTGGTATGGTGCAGTAATGTTTGCTAACCTAGGACCAGTAAGTGTGGTGGTATGGTGCAGTAATGTTTGCTAACCTAGGACCAGTAAGTGTGCTGGTATGGTGCAGTAATGTTTGCTAACCTAGGACCAGTAAGTGTGCTGGTATGGTGCAGTAATGTTGGCTAACCTAGGACCAGTAAGTGTGCTTGTATGGTGCAGTAATGTTTGCTAAACTAGGACCAGTAAGTGTGCTTGTATGGTGCAGTAATGTTTGCTAACTTAGGACCAGTAAGTGTGCTGGTATGGTGCAGTAATGTTTGCTAACCTAGGACCAGTAAGTGTGGTGGTATGGTACAGTAATGTTTGCTAACCTAGGACCAGTAAGTGTGGTGGTATGGTGCAGTAATGTTTGCTAACCTAGGACCAGTAAGTGTGGTGGTATGGTGCAGTAATGTTTGCTAACCTAGGACCAGTAAGTGTGCTTGTATGGTGCAGTAATGTTTGCTAACCTAGGACCAGTAAGTGTGCTGGTATGGTGCAGTAATGTTTGCTAACCTAGGACCAGTAATTGTGCTTGTATGGTGCAGTAATGTTTGCTAACCTAGGACCAGTAAGTGTGCATATATGGTGCAGTAATGTTTGCTAACCTAGTACCAGTAAGTGTGCTTGTATGGTGCAGTAATGTTTGCTAACCTAGTACCAGTAAGTGTGCTTGTATGGTGCAGTAATGTTTGCTAACCTAGGACCAGTAAGTGTGGTGGTATGGTGCAGAAATGTTTGCTAACCTAGGACCAGTAAGTGTGGTGGTATGGTGCAATAATGTTTGCTAACCTAGGACAAGTAAGTGTGCTGGTATGGTGCAGTAATGTTTGCTAACCTAGGACCAGTAAGTGTGCTGGTATGGTGCAGTAATGTTTGCTAACCTAGGATCAGTAAGTGTGCTGGTATGGTGCAGTAATGTTTGCTATCCTAGGACCAGTAAGTGTGCTGGTATGGTGCAGTAATGTTTGCTAACCTAGGGCCAGTAAGTGTGCTGGTATGGTGCAGTAATGTTTGCTAACTTATGACCAGTAAGTGTGCTTGTATGGTGCAGTAATGTTTGCTAACCTAGTACCAGTAAGTGTGCTTGTATGGTGCAGTAATGTTTGCAAACCTAGGACCAGTAAGTGTGCTGTTATGGTGCAGTAATGTTTGCTAACCTAGGACCAGTAAGTGTGCTGGCATGGTGCAGTAATGTTTGCTAACCTAGGACCGGTAAGTGTGCTGGTATGGTGCAGTAATGTTTGCTAACTTATGACCAGTAAGTGTGCTTGTATGGTGCAGTAATGTTTGCTAACCTAGGACCGGTAAGTGTGCTGGTAAGGTGCAGTAATGTTTGCTAACCTAGGACCAGTAAGTGTGCTTGTATGGTGCAGTAATGTTTGCTAACCTAGGACCAGTAAGTGTGCTGATATGGTGCAGTAATGTTTGCTAACCTAGGACCAGTAAGTGTGCTGGTATGGTGCAGTAATGTTTGCTAACCTAGGACCAGTAAGTGTGCTGGTATGGTGCAGTAATGTTTGCTAACCTAGGATCAGTAGGTGTGCTGGTATGGTGCAGTAATGATTGCTAACCTAGGACCAGTAAGTGTGCTTGTATGGTGCAGTAATGTTTGCTAACCTAGGACCAGTAAGTGTGCTGGTATGGTGCAGTAATGTTTGCTAACTTAGGACCAGTAAGTGTGCTGGTATGGTGCAGTAATGTTTGCTAACCTAGGACCAGTAAGTGTGGTGGTATGGTACAGTAATGTTTGCTAACCTAGGACCAGTAAGTGTGGTGGTATGGTGCAGTAATGTTTGCTAACCTAGGACCAGTAAGTGTGGTGGTATGGTGCAGTAATGTTTGCTAACCTAGGACTAGTAGGTGTGCTGGTATGGTGCAGTAATGTTTGCTAACCTTGAACCAGCAAGTGTGCTTGTATTGTGCAGTAATGTTTGCTAACCTAGGACCAGTAAGTGTGCTTGTATGATGCAGTAATGTTTCCTAACCTAGGACCAGTAAGTGTGGTGGTATGGTGCAGTAATGTTTGCTAACCTAGGACCAGTAAGTGTGGTGGTATGGTGCAGTAATGTTTGCTAACCTAGGACCAGTAAGTGTGCTGGTATGGTGCAGTAATGTTTGCTAACCTAGGACCAGTAAGTGTGCTGGTATGGTGCAGTAATGTTTGCTAACCTAGGACCAGTAAGTGTGCTGGTATGGTGCAGTAATGTTTGCTAACCTAGGACAAGTAAGTGTGCTGGTATGGTGTAGTAATGTTTGCTAACCTAGGAACAGTAAGTGTGCTGGTATGGTGTAGTAATGTTTGCTAACCTAGGACCAGTAAGTGTGGTGGTATGGTGCAGTAATATTTGCTAACTAGGACCAGTATGTGTGCTTGTATGGTGCAGTAATGTTTGCTAACCTAGGACCAGTAAGTGTGGTGGTATGGTGCAGTCATGTTTGCTAACCTAGGACAAGTTAGTGTGCTGGTATGGTGCAGTAATGTTTGCTAACCTAGAACCAGCCAGTGTGCTTGTACTGTGCAGTAATGTTTGCTAACCTAGGACCAGTAAGTGTGCTTGTATGGTGCAGTAATGTTTGCTAACCTAGGACCAGTAAGTGTGGTGGTATGGTGCAGTAATATTTGCTAACCTAGGACCAGTAAGTGTGCTGGTATGGTGCAGTAATGTTTGCTAACCTAGGACCAGTAAGTGTGGTGGTATGGTGCAGTAATGTTTGCTAACTAGGACCAGTAAGTGTGCTTGTATGGTGCAGTAATGTTTGCTAACTAGGACAAGTAAGTGTGGTGGTATGGTGCAGTAATGTTTGCTAACCTAGGACCAGTAAGTGTCGTGGTATGGTACAGTAATGTTTGCTAACCTAGGACCAGTAAGTGTGGTGGTATGGTGCAGTAATGTTTGCTAACCTAGGACCAGTAAGTGTGGTGGTATGGTACAGTAATGTTTGCTAACCTAGGACCAGTAAGTTTGCTTGTATGGTGCAGTAATGTTTGCTAACCTAGGACCAGTAAGTGTGGTGGTATGGTGCAGTAATGTTTGCTAACCTAGGACCAGTAAGTGTGCTGGTATGGTGCTGTAATGTTTCCTAACCTAGGGCCAGTAAGTGTGCTTGTATGGTGCAGTAATGTTTGCTAACCTAGGACCAGTAAGTGTGCTGGTATGGTGCAGTAATGTTTGCTAACCTAGGACCAGTAAGTGTGCTGGTATGGTGCAGTAATGTTTGCTAACCTAGGACCAGTAAGTGTGGTGGTATGGTACAGTAATGTTTGCTAACCTAGGACCAGTAAGTGTGGTGGTATGGGACAGTAATGTTTGCCAACCTAGGACCAGTAAGTGTGCTTGTATGGTGCAGTAATGTTTGCTAACCTAGGACCAGTAAGTGTGGTGTTATGGTGCAGTAATGTTTGCTAACCTAGGACCAGTAAGTGTGGTGGTATGGTGCAGTAATGTTTGCTAACCTAGGACCAGTAAGTGTGCTGGTATGGTGCACTAATGTTTGCTAACCTAGGACCAGTAAGTGTGCTGGTATGGTGCAGTAATGTTTGCTGACCTAGGACCAGTAAGTGTGCTGGTATGGTGCAGTAATGTTTGCTAACTAGGACAAGTAAGTGTGCTGGTATGGTGCAGTAATGTTTGCTAACCTAGGGCCAGTAAGTTTGCTTGTATGGTGCAGTAATGTTTGCTAACCTAGTACCAGTTAGTGTGCTTGTATGGTGCAGTAATGTTTGCTAGCCTAGTACCAGTGAGTGTGGTGGTATGGTGCAGTAATGTTTGCTAACCTAGGACCAGTAAGTGTGCTTGTATGGTGCAGTAATGTTTGCTAACCTAGGACCAGTAAGTGTGGTGGTTTGGTGCAGTAATGTTTGCTAACCTAGGACCAGTAAGTGTGCTTGTATGGTGCAGTAATGTTTGCTAACCTAGTACCAGTAAGTGTGCTTGTATGGTCAGAGCCGGCGCAAGGCATAGGTCTTATAACCAAATGCCTAGGGTGACTGGAATGACCAGGGGGCATTCCAGGGCTCTGCCGCTGCCCTCCCCCACCGCTGCCGCGATTGTAGCTCAGTTCCGATCGGGCAGTGCAGTGCTCAGCCGGTCAAGTGACTGTGTGCCACTGCCTGGTCAGAAATTAGTGCTGCCATGCCCCGCCGCCCCCTTAAGAGGTCTGCCCGCTCTGCTTCTACTGCTGGAGCGGGGTCAGACAGGAGCCGCGCGGCTGGCGGTCATGTGGCCCGCCGCCACTCTGAGTAGCGGCGCTGGTCACCGCTTCTAATAACAACGCCGGGGTTGGAGGCTGCTACAGCAGCCCCTGCTCCCGGCGGCTTAGCACAGTAATGTGAGAGACTCGGCCTGCGCGCCTGCTGTGGGCGCGTCTCTAGGCCTCCCTAATATGGCGGCAGTGGGGTTAGCGGTGGCTCCGCTTGCCCCGCTGACGGTGCGGGGATACTGACGGGGCTGGTAATCGGCAGAATGAGTTTCTGCACAGAAGCTCATTCTGGCTACGCTACAGGAGGAGAGACAACATAGCCGCTGGAGGCATAATGTGCCCAGCCGCGGCCACTCCTCCCATGGGCCTTTGCGGAGCAGAGCCGTAAGTGAACTCACGGCTCTGCCCGCCTCCATATTAGCTGTGCTGCTGCCCTACCGCCTAGCGCTCAGGGCGGCTTCCTCAGTAGGAGCTTTAGCTGCATTAGAAAGAAATAAAGAAGAGTCCTTGCTCACTTTCGCATGTACTGTATTTGACACTGGCTGGAAGGAGGCAATGTCGCGGACACTGACTGGGGTCAGAGAGGGGTGTTGGTCTGTGCTGCAGCTGACTCTGAGAAGGACTTGGGCATGTGTATATATATATATATATATATATATATAATTATATATATTTAGTACACAATACCGGCACTTGTTGCAAAGAGCTAGCAAGTACTTGCTGGGGTGCTCATCTTGGGGGAAATGCCCTACTATATAAGTGGTTTCAGAAAAAACGGCACTCCCAGACTGCAGTAATCAATCAACTCCAGTGCTTTACTGTGCAACGTTTCGGGGGCCTGATGACAGGGGGTGGACCCCGAAACGTTGCACAGTAAAGCACTGGAGTTCGTTTGATTACTGCAGTCTGGGAGTGCCGTTTTTTCTGAAACCGTGTATATATATATATATATATATATATATCTATCTATGTATATAAGAAAGAGCCAGCACATCCAGATTAGTCAAAATAGAAAAAGTATTTTTATCCAAAGAATATCCATGGTATGCATAATCACATAAAGTGCATGCGGACAAGGGAGGCGTTCAATATCACATCAGTTAGAGCAAAACTTCAGACAAATGAAGATAACGTACTCATCATAACTGCATCGTAGCATGCATCATCCCTGTAGTAGCCAGCCCAAGGGGCACACTAGACATCGTCTAGTGTGTACCTGGTTTAAGATTGGTGGTGGGATTATCGGTTAGGGGGCACCAGTGAAAATATTGCCTAGGGCACCAAATTGCCTAGGGCCAGCTCTGTGTATGGTGCAGTAATGTTTGCTAATCTAGGACAGGCTTGCCTACCCTCCCGATTTGGCCAGGAGCCTCCCGATTTTCGATTTGCACAGAATCGCGTCATCGTGGCCCCGCCCCCTGCTTCACAATGCTGAAAATAACAACATTGTGAAGAGGGGGCGGAGTCACGATGACGCGATCGTGCGTCCCCGCCCCCAGTGTGCCACCAAATGGCCGCCCCCACCCCCAGCTCCGCCCCCAATGGCCGGCCCCGCCCCCTGCTATTAGCCGACAATCAGCTCCCTCCCGGAAGGCTGGAGCTGATTGTCGGCAAGTATGATCTAGGATCAGTAAGTGTGCTGGTATGGTGCAGTAATGTTTGCTAACTTAGGACCAGTAAGTGTGCTGGTATGGTGCAGTAATGTTTGCTAACCTAGGACCAGTAAGTGTGGTGGTATAGTGCAGTAATGTTTGCTAACCTAGGACCAGTAAGTGTGGTGGTATGGTGCAGTAATGTTTGCTAACCTAGGACAAGTAAGTGTGCTGGTATGGTGCAGTAATGTTTGCTAACCTAGAACCAGCAAGTGTGCTTGTATTGTGCAGTAATGTTTGCTAACCTAGGACCAGTAAGTGTGCTGGTATGGTGCAGTAATGTTTGCTAACCTAGGACCAGTAAGTGTGCTGGTATGGTGCAGTAATGTTTGCTAACCTAGGACCAGTAAGTGTGGTGGTATGGTACAGTAATGTTTGCTAACCTAGGACCAGTAAGTGTGGTGGTATGGTGCAGTAATGTTTGCTAACCTAGGACCAGTAAGTGTGCTTGTATGGTGCAGTAATGTTTGCTAACCTAGGACCAGTAAGTGTGGTGGTATGGTGCAGTAATGTTTGCTAACCTAGGACCAGTAAGTGTGGTGGTATGGTGCAGTAATGTTTGCTAACCTTGGACCAGTAAGTGTACTGGTATGGTGCACTAATGTTTCCTAACCTAGGACCAGTAAGTGTGCTGGTATGGTGCAGTAATGTTTGCTAACCTAGGACCAGTAAGTGTGCTGGTATGGTGCAGTAATGTTTGCTAACCTAGGACAAGTAAGTGTGCTGGTATGGTGTAGTAATGTTTGCTAACCTAGGACCAGTAAGTGTGCTGGTATGGTGTAGTAATGTTTGCTAACCTAGGACCAGTAAGTGTGGTGGTATGGTGCAGTAATGTTTGCTAACTAGGACCAGTAAGTGTGCTGGTATGGTGCAGTAATGTTTGCTATCCTAGGACCAGTAAGTGTGGTGGTATGGTGCAGTAATGTTTGCTAACCTAGGACCAGTAAGTGTGCTTGTATGGTGCAGTAATGTTTGCTAACTAGGACAAGTAAGTGTGCTGGTATGGTGCTGTAATGTTTGCTAACCTAGGGCCAGTAAGTGTGCTTGTATGGTGCAGTAATGTTTGCTAACCTAGTACCAGTAAGTGTGCTTGTATGGTGCAGTAATGTTTGCTAACCTAGTACCAGTAAGTGTGGTGGTATGGTGCAGTAATGTTTGCTAACCTAGGACCAGTAAGTGTGCTTGTATGGTGCAGTAATGTTTGCTAACCTAGGACCAGTAAGTGTGCTTGTATGGTGCAGTAATGTTTGCTAACCTAGGACCAGTAAGTGTGCTTGTATGGTGCAGTAATGTTTGCTAACCTAGTACCAGTAAGTGTGCTTGTATGGTCAGAGCCAGCGCAAGGCATAGGTCTTATAACCAAATGCCTAGGGTGACTGGAATGACCAGGGGGCATTCCAGCGCTCTGCCGCTGACCTCCCCCACCGCTGCCGCGATTGGAGCTCAGTTCCGATCGGGCAGCGCAGTGCTCAGCCGGTCAAGTGACTGTGTGCCACTGCCTGGTCAGAAATTAGTGCTGCCATGCCCCGCCGCCCCCTTAAGAGGTCTGCCCGCTCTGCTTCTACTGCTGGAGCGGGGTCAGACAGGAGCCGCGCGGCTGGCGGTCATGTGGCCCGCCGCCACTCTGAGTAGCGGCGCTGGTCACCGCTTCTAATAACAACGCCGGGGTTGGAGGCTGCTACAGCAGCCCCTGCTCCCGGCAGCTTAGCACAGTAATGTGAGAGACTCGGCCTGCGCGCCTGCTGCGGGCGCGTCTCTAGGCCTCCCTAATATGGCGGCGGTGGGGTTAGCGGTGGCTCCGCTCGCCCCGCTGATGGTGCGGGGATACTGACGGGGCTGGTAATCGGCAGAAGGAGTTTCTGCACAGAAGCTCATTCTGGCTACGCTACAGGAGGAGAGACAACATAGCCGCTGGAGGAATAATGTGCCCAGCCGCGGCCACTCCTCCCATGGGCCTTTGCGGAGCAGAGCCGTAAGTGAACTCACGGCTCTGCCCGCCTCCATATTAGCTGTGCTGCTGCCCTACCGCCTAGCGCTCAGGGCGGCTTCCTCAGTAGGAGCTTTAGCTGCATTAGAAAGAAATAAAGAAGAGTCCTTGCTCACTTTCGCAGGTACTGTATTTGACACTGGCTGGAAGGAGGCAATGTCGCGGGCACTGACTGGGGTCAGAGAAGGGTGTTGGTCTGTGCTGCAGCTGACTCTGAGAAGGACTTGGGCATGTGTATATATATATATATATATATATAATTATATATATTTAGTACACAATACCGGCACTTGTTGCAAAGAGCTAGCAAGTACTTGCTGGGGTGCTCATCTTGGTTGAAATGCCCTACTCTATAAGTGGTTTCAGAAAAAACGGTACTCCCAGACTGCAGTAATCAATCAACTCCAGTGCTTTACTGTGCAACGTTTCGGGGGCCTGATGACAGGGGGTGGACCCCGAAACGTTGCACAGTAAAGCACTGGAGTTCGTAAGATTGGTGGTGGGATTATCGGTTAGGGGGCACCAGTGAAAATATTGCCTAGGGCACCAAATTGCCTAGGGCCAGCTCTGTGTATGGTGCAGTAATGTTTGCTAATCTAGGACAGGCTTGCCTACCCTCCCGATTTGGCCAGGAGCCTCCCGATTTTCGATTTGCACAGAATCGCGTCATCGTGGCCCCGCCCCCTGCTTCACAATGCTGAAAATAACAGCATTGTGAAGAGGGGGCGGAGTCACGATGACACGATCGTGCGTTCTCGCCCCCAGTGTGCCATCAAATGGCCGCCCCCGGCTCCGCCCCCGGCTCCGCCCCCTGCTATTGGCCGACAATCTGCTCCCTCCCGGATGGCTGGAGCTGATTGTCGGCAAGTATGATCTAGGATCAGTAAGTGTGCTTGTGTGGTGCAGTAATGTTTGCTAACCTAGGACCAGTAAGTGTGGTGGTATGGTGCAGTAATGTTTGCTAACCTAGTACCAGTAAGTGTGCTTGTATGGTGCAGTAATGTTTGCTAACCTAGGACCAGTAAGTGTGCTGGTATGGTGCAGTAATGTTTGCTAACCTAGGACCAGTAAGTGTGCTTGTATGGTGCAGTAATGTTTGCTAACCTAGGACCAGTAAGAGTGCTTGTATTGTGCAGTAATGTTTGCTAACCTAGGACCAGTAAGTGTGGTGGTATGGTGCAGTAATGTTTGCTAACCTAGGACCAGTAAGTGTGCTTGTATGGTGCAGTTATGTTTGCTAACCTAGGACCAGTAAGTGTGGTGGTATGGTGCAGTAATGTTTGCTAACTAGGACCAGTAAGTGTGCTGGTATGGTGCAGTAATGTTTGCTAACCTAGGACCAGTAAGTGTGGTGGTATGGTGCAGTAATGTTTGCTAACCTAGGACCAGTAAGTGTGGTGGTATGGTGCAGTAATGTTTGCTAACCTAGGACCAGTAAGTGTGCTGGTATGGTGCAGTAATGTTTGCTAACCTAGGACCAGAAAGTGTGCTGGTATGGTGCAGTAATGTTGGCTAACCTAGGACCAATAAGTGTGCTTGTATGGTGCAGTAATGTTTGCTAACCTAGGACCAGTAAGTGTGCTTGTATGGTGCAGTAATGTTTGCTAACTTAGGACCAGTAAGTGTGCTGGTATGGTGCAGTAATGTTTGCTAACCTAGGACCAGTAAGTGTGGTGGTATGGTACAGTAATGTTTGCTAACCTAGGACCAGTAAGTGTGGTGGTATGGTGCAGTAATGTTTGCTTACCTAGGACCAGTAAGTGTGGTGGTATGGTGCAGTAATGTTTGCTAACCTAGGACCAGTAAGTGTGCTTGTATGGTGCAGTAATGTTTGCTAACCTAGGACCAGTAAGTGTGCTGGTATGGTGCAGTAATGTTTGCTAACCTAGGACCAGTAATTGTGCTTGTATGGTGCAGTAATGTTTGCTAACCTAGGACCAGTAAGTGTGCATGTATGGTGCAGTAATGTTTGCTAACCTAGTACCAGTAAGTGTGCTTGTATGGTGCAGTAATGTTTGCAAACCTAGGACCAGTAAGTGTGCTGTTATGGTGCAGTAATGTTTGCTAACCTTGGACCAGTAAGTGTGCTGGTATGGTGCAGTAATGTTTGCTAACCTAGGACCAGTAAGTGTGCTGGTATGGTGCAGTAATGTTTGCTAACTTATGACCAGTAAGTGTGCTTGTATGGTGCAGTAATGTTTGCTAACCTAGGACCGGTAAGTGTGCTGGTAAGGTGCAGTAATGTTTGCTAACCTAGGACCAGTAAGTGTGCTTGTATGGTGCAGTAATGTTTGCTAACCTAGGACCAGTAAGTGTGCTGATATGGTGCAGTAATGTTTGCTAACCTAGTACCAGTAAGTGTGCTGGTATGGTGCAGTAATGTTTGCTAACCTAGGACCAGTAAGTGTGCTGGTATGGTGCAGTAATGTTTGCTAACCTAGGATCAGTAGGTGTGCTGGTATGGTGCAGTAATGATTGCTTACCTAGGACCAGTAAGTGTGCTTGTATGGTGCAGTAATGTTTGCTAACCTAGGACCAGTAAGTGTGCTGGTATGGTGCAGTAATGTTTGCTAACTTAGGACCAGTAAGTGTGCTGGTATGGTGCAGTAATGTTTGCTAACCTAGGACCAGTAAGTGTGGTGGTATGGTACAGTAATGTTTGCTAACCTAGGACCAGTAAGTGTGGTGGTATGGTGCAGTAATGTTTGCTAACCTAGGACCAGTAAGTGTGGTGGTATGGTGCAGTAATGTTTGCTAACCTAGGACTAGTAAGTGTGCTGGTATGGTGCAGTAATGTTTGCTAACCTAGAACCAGCAAGTGTGCTTGTATTGTGCAGTAATGTTTGCTAACCTAGGACCAGGAAGTGTGCTTGTATGGTGCAGTAATGTTTGCTAACCTTGGACCAGTAAGTGTGGTGGTATGGTGCAGTAATGTTTGCTAACCTAGGACCAGTAAGTGTGGTGGTATGGTGCAGTAATGTTTGCTAACCTAGGACCAGTAAGTGTGCTGGTATGGTGCAGTAATGTTTGCTAACCTAGGACCAGTAAGTGTGCTGGTATGGTGCAGTAATGTTTGCTAACCTAGTACCAGTAAGTGTGCTGGTATGGTGCAGTAATGTTTGCTAACCTAGGACAAGTAAGTGTGCTGGTATGGTGTAGTAATGTTTGCTAACCTAGGACCAGTAAGTGTGCTGGTATGGTGTAGTAATGTTTGCTAACCTAGGACCAGTAAGTGTGGTGGTATGGTGCAGTAATATTTGCTAACTAGGACCAGTAAGTGTGCTTGTATGGTGCAGTAATGTTTGCTAACCTAGGACCAGTAAGTGTGGTGGTATGGTGCAGTCATGTTTGCTAACCTAGGACAAGTAAGTGTGCTGGTATGGTGCAATAATGTTTGCTAACCTAGAACCAGCCAGTGTGCTTGTATTGTGCAGTAATGTTTGCTAACCTAGGACCAGTAAGTGTGCTTGTATGGTGCAGTAATGTTTGCTAACCTAGGACCAGTAAGTGTGGTGGTATGGTGCACTAATGTTTGCTAACCTAGGACCAGTAAGTGTGCTGGTATGGTGCAGTAATGTTTGCTAACCTAGGACCAGTAAGTGTGGTGGTATGGTGCAGTAATGTTTGCTAACTAGGACCAGTAAGTGTGCTTGTATGGTGCAGTAATGTTTGCTAACTAGGACAAGTAAGTGTGGTGGTATGGTGCAGTAATGTTTGCTATCCTAGGACCAGTAAGTGTCGTGGTATGGTACAGTAATGTTTGCTAACCTAGGACCAGTAAGTGTGGTGGTATGGTGCAGTAATGTTTGCTAACCTAGGACCAGTAAGTGTGGTGGTATGGTACAGTAATGTTTGCTAACCTAGGACCAGTAAGTGTGGTGGTATGGTGCAGTAATGTTTGCTAACCTAGGACCAGTAAGTGTGCTTGTATGGTGCAGTAATGTTTGCTAACCTAGGACCAGTAAGTGTGGTGGTATGGTGCAGTAATGTTTGCTAACCTAGGACCAGTAAGTGTGGTGGTATGGTGCAGTAATGTTTGCTAACCTAGGACCAGTAAGTGTGCTGGTATGGTGCACTAATGTTTGCTAACCTAGGACCAGTAAGTGTGCTGGTATGGTGCAGTAATGTTTGCTGACCTAGGACCAGTAAGTGTGCTGGTATGGTGCAGTAATGTTTGCTAACTAGGACCAGTAAGTGTGCTGGTATGGTGCAGTAATGTTTGCTAAAATAGGACCAGTAAGTGTGGTGGTATGGTGCAGTAATGTTTGCTAATCTAGGACCAGTAAGTGTGCTTGTATGGTGCAGTAATGTTTGCTAACTAGGACAAGTAAGTGTGCTGGTAGGGTGCAGTAATGTTTGCTAACCTAGGGCCAGTAAGTGTGCTTGTATGGTGCAGTAATGTTTGCTAACCTAGTACCAGTTAGTGTGCTTGTATGGTGCAGTAATGTTTGCTAGCCTAGTACCAGTGAGTGTGGTGGTATGGTGCAGTAATGTTTGCTAACCTAGGACCAGTAAGTGTGCTTGTATGGTGCAGTAATGTTTGCTAACCTAGGACCAGTAAGTGTGGTGGTATGGTGCAGTAATGTTTGCTAACCTAGGACCAGTAAGTGTGCTTGTATGGTGCAGTAATGTTTGCTAACCTAGTACCAGTAAGTGTGCTTGTATGGTCAGAGCCGGCGCAAGGCATAGGTCTTATAACCAAATGCCTAGGGTGACTGGAATGACCAGGGGGCATTCCAGGGCTCTGCCGCTGCCCTCCCCCACCGCTGCCGCGATTGTAGCTCAGTTCCGATCGGGCAGTGCAGTGCTCAGCCGGTCAAGTGACTGTGTGCCACTGCCTGGTCAGAAATTAGTGCTGCCATGCCCCGCCGCCCCCTTAAGAGGTCTGCCCGCTCTGCTTCTACTGCTGGAGCGGGGTCAGACAGGAGCCGCGCGGCTGGCGGTCATGTGGCCCGCCGCCACTCTGAGTAGCGGCGCTGGTCACCGCTTCTAATAACAACGCCGGGGTTGGAGGCTGCTACAGCAGCCCCTGCTCCCGGCGGCTTAGCACAGTAATGTGAGAGACTCGGCCTGCGCGCCTGCTGCGGGCGCGTCTCTAGGCCTCCCTAATATGGCGGCGGTGGGGTTAGCGGTGGCTCCGCTCGCCCCGCTGACGGTGCGGGGATACTGACGGGGCTGGTAATCGGCAGAATGAGTTTCTGCACAGAAGCTCATTCTGGCTACGCTACAGGAGGAGAGACAACATAGCCGCTGGAGGCATAATGTGCCCAGCCGCGGCCACTCCTCCCATGGGCCTTTGCGGAGCAGAGCCGTAAGTGAACTCACGGCTCTGCCCGCCTCCATATTAGCTGTGCTGCTGCCCTACCGCCTAGCGCTCAGGGCGGCTTCCTCAGTAGGAGCTTTAGCTGCATTAGAAAGAAATAAAGAAGAGTCCTTGCTCACTTTCGCATGTACTGTATTTGACACTGGCTGGAAGGAGGCAATGTCGCGGGCACTGACTGGGGTCAGAGAGGGGTGTTGGTCTGTGCTGCAGCTGACTCTGAGAAGGACTTGGGCATGTGTATATATATATATATATATATATATATATATAATTATATATATTTAGTACACAATACCGGCACTTGTTGCAAAGAGCTAGCAAGTACTTGCTGGGGTGCTCATCTTGGGGGAAATGCCCTACTATATAAGTGATTTCAGAAAAAACGGCACTCCCAGACTGCAGTAATCAATCAACTCCAGTGCTTTACTGTGCAACGTTTCGGGGGCCTGATGACAGGGGGTGGACCCCGAAACGTTGCACAGTAAAGCACTGGAGTTCGTTTGATTACTGCAGTCTGGGAGTGCCGTTTTTTCTGAAACCGTGTATATATATATAATTATATATATATATATATATATATATATATCTATGTATATAAGAAAGAGCCAGCACATCCAGATTAGTCAAAATAGAAAAAGTATTTTTATCCAAAGAATATCCATGGTATGCATAATCACATAAAGTGCATGCGGACAAGGGAGGCGTTCAATATCACATCAGTTAGAGCAAAACTTCAGACAAATGAAGATAACGTACTCATCATAACTGCATCGTAGCATGCATCATCCCTGTAGTAGCCAGCCCAAGGGGCACACTAGACATCGTCTAGTGTGTACCTGGTTTAAGATTGGTGGTGGGATTATCGGTTAGGGGGCACCAGTGAAAATATTGCCTAGGGCACCAAATTGCCTAGGGCCAGCTCTGTGTATGGTGCAGTAATGTTTGCTAATCTAGGACAGGCTTGCCTACCCTCCCGATTTGGCCAGGAGCCTCCCGATTTTCGATTTGCACAGAATCGCGTCATCGTGGCCCCGCCCCCTGCTTCACAATGCTGAAAATAACAGCATTGTGAAGAGGGGGCGGAGTCACGATGACGCGATCGTGCGTCCCCGCCCCCAGTGTGCCACCAAATGGCCGCCCCCACCCCCAGCTCCGCCCCCAATGGCCGGCCCCGCCCCCTGCTATTAGCCGACAATCAGCTCCCTCCCGGAAGGCTGGAGCTGATTGTCGGCAAGTATGATCTAGGATCAGTAAGTGTGCTGGTATGGTGCAGTAATGTTTGCTAACTTAGGACCAGTAAGTGTGCTGGTATGGTGCAGTAATGTTTGCTAACCTAGGACCAGTAAGTGTGGTGGTATAGTGCAGTAATGTTTACTAACCTAGGACCAGTAAGTGTGGTGGTATGGTGCAGTAATGTTTGCTAACCTAGGACAAGTAAGTGTGCTGGTATGGTGCAGTAAAGTTTGCTAACCTAGAACCAGCAAGTGTGCTTGTATTGTGCAGTAATGTTTGCTAACCTAGGACCAGTAAGTGTGCTGGTATGGTGCAGTAATGTTTGCTAACCTAGGACCAGTAAGTGTTCTGGTATGGTGCAGTAATGTTTGCTAACCTAGGACCAGTAAGTGTGGTGGTATGGTGCAGTAATGTTTGCTAACCTAGGACCAGTAAGTGTGGTGGTATGGTGCAGTAATATTTGCTAACCTAGGACCAGTAAGTGTGCTTGTATGGTGCAGTAATGTTTGCTAACCTAGGACCAGTAAGTGTGGTGGTATGGTGCAGTAATGTTTGCTAACCTAGGACCAGTAAGTGTGGTGGTATGGTGCAGTAATGTTTGCTAACCTTGGACCAGTAAGTGTGCTGGTATGGTGCACTAATGTTTGCTAACCTAGGACCAGTAAGTGTGCTGGTATGGTGCAGTAATGTTTGCTAACCTAGGACCAGTAAGTGTGCTGGTATGGTGCAGTAATGTTTGCTAACCTAGGACAAGTAAGTGTGCTGGTATGGTGTAGTAATGTTTGCTAACCTAGGACCAGTAAGTGTGCTGCTATGGTGTAGTAATGTTTGCTAACCTAGGACCAGTAAGTGTGGTGGTATGGTGCAGTAATGTTTGCTAACTAGGACTAGTAAGTGTGCTGGTATGGTGCAGTAATGTTTGCTATCCTAGGACCAGTAAGTGTGGTGGTATGGTGCAGTAATGTTTGCTAACCTAGGACCAGTAAGTGTGCTTGTATGGTGCAGTAATGTTTGCTAACTAGGACAAGTAAGTGTGCTGGTATGGTGCTGTAATGTTTGCTAACCTAGGGCCAGTAAGTGTGCTTGTATGGTGCAGTAATGTTTGCTAACCTAGTACCAGTAAGTGTGCTTGTATGGTGCAGTAATGTTTGCTAACCTAGTACCAGTAAGTGTGGTGGTATGGTGCAGTAATGTTTGCTAACCTAGGACCAGTAAGTGTGCTTGTATGGTGCAGTAATGTTTGCTAACCTAGGACTAGTAAGTGTGCTTGTATGGTGCAGTAATGTTTGCTAACCTAGGACCAGTAAGTGTGCTTGTATGGTGCAGTAATGTTTGCTAACCTAGTACCAGTAAGTGTGCTTGTATGGTCAGAGCCAGCGCAAGGCATAGGTCTTATAACCAAATGCCTAGGGTGACTGGAATGACCAGGGGGCATTCCAGCGCTCTGCCGCTGACCTCCCCCACCGCTGCCGCGATTGGAGCTCAGTTCCGATCGGGCAGCGCAGTGCTCAGCCGGTCAACTGACTGTGTGCCACTGCCTGGTCAGAAATTAGTGCTGCCATGCCCCGCCGCCCCCTTAAGAGGTCTGCCCGCTCTGCTTCTACTGCTGGAGCGGGGTCAGACAGGAGCCGCGCGGCTGGCGGTCATGTGGCCCGCCGCCACTCTGAGCAGCGGCGCTGGTCACCGCTTCTAATAACAACGCCGGGGTTGGAGGCTGCTACAGCAGCCCCTACTCCCGGCGGCTTAGCACAGTAATGTGAGAGACTCGGCCTGCGTGCCTGCTGCGGGCGCGTCTCTAGACCTCCCTAATATGGCGGCGGTGGGGTTAGCGGTGGCTCCGCTCGCCCCGCTGACGGTGCGGGGATACTGACGGGGCTGGTAATCGGCAGAATGAGCTTCTGCACAGAAGCTCATTCTGGCTACGTTACAGGAGGAGAGACAACATAGCCGCTGGAGGCATAATGTGCCCAGCCGCGGCCACTCCTCCCATGGGCCTTTGCGGAGCAGAGCCGTAAGTGAACTCACGGCTCTGCCCGCCTCCATATTAGCTGTGCTGCTGCCCTACCGCCTAGCGCTCAGGGCGGCTTCCTCAGTAGGAGCTTTAGCTGCATTAGAAAGAAATAAAGAAGAGTCCTTGCTCACTTTCGCAGGTACTGTATTTGACACTGGCTGGAAGGAGGCAATGTCGCGGGCACTGACTGGGGTCAGAGAGGGGTGTTGGTCTGTGCTGCAGCTGACTCTGAGAAGGACTTGGGCATGTGTATATATATATATATATATTTATAATTATATATATTTAGTACACAATACCGGCACTTGTTGCAAAGAGCTAGCAAGTACTTGCTGGGGTGCTCATCTTGGGTGAAATGCCCTACTCTATAAGTGGTTTCAGAAAAAACGGCACTCCCAGACTGCAGTAATCAATCAACTCCAGTGCTTTACTGTGCAACGTTTCGGGGGCCTGATGACAGGGGGTGGACCCCGAAACGTTGCACAGTAAAGCACTGGAGTTCGTAAGATTGGTGGTGGGATTATCGGTTAGGGGGCACCAGTGAAAATATTGCCTAGGGCACCAAATTGCCTAGGGCCAGCTCTGTGTATGGTGCAGTAATGTTTGCTAATCTAGGACAGGCTTGCCTACCCTCCCGATTTGGCCAGGAGCCTCCCGATTTTCGATTTGCACAGAATCGCGTCATCGTGGCCCCGCCCCCTGCTTCACAATGCTGAAAATAACAGCATTGTGAAGAGGGGGCGGAGTCACGATGACGCGATCGTGCGTTCCCGCCCCCAGTGTGCCACCAAATGGCCGCCCCCGGCTCCGCCCCCTGCTATTGGCCGACAATCTACTCCCTCCCGGATGGCTGGAGCTGATTGTCGGCAAGTATGATCTAGGATCAGTAAGTGTGCTTGTGTGGTGCAGTAATGTTTGCTAACCTAGGACCAGTAAGTGTGCTGGTATGGTGCAGTAATGTTTGCTAACCTAGTACCAGTAAGTGTGCTTGTATGGTGCAGTAATGTTTGCTAACCTAGGGCCAGTAAGTGTGCTTGTATGGTGCAGTAATGTTTGCTAACCTAGGACCAGTAAGTGTGCTTGTATGGTGCAGTAATGTTTGCTAACCTAGGGCCAGTAAGTGTGCTTGTATGGTGCAGTAATGTTTGCTAACCTAGGACCAGTAAGTGTGCTTGTATGGTGCAGTAATGTTTGCTAACCTAGGGCCAGTAAGTGTGCTGGTATGGTGCAGTAATGTTTGCTAACCTAGGACCAGTAAGTGTGCTTGTATGGTGCAGTAATGTTTGCTAACCTAGGACCAGTAAGTGTGCTGGTATGGTGCAGTAATGTTTGCTAACCTAGTACCAGTAAGTGTGCTTGTATGGTGCAGTAATGTTTGCTAACCTAGGACCAGTAAGTGTGCTTGTATGGTGCAGTAATGATTGCTAACCTAGGACCAGTAAGTGTGCTTGTATGGTGCAGTAATGTTTGCTAACCTAGGACCAGTAAGTGTGCTGGTATGGTGCAGTAATGATTGCTAACCTAGTACCAGTAAGTGTGCTTGTATGGTGCAGTAATGTTTGCTAACCTAGGACCAGTAAGTGTGCTGGTATGGTGCAGTAATGATTGCTAACCTAGTACCAGTAAGTGTGCTTGTATGGTGCAGTAATGATTGCTAAACTAGGATCAGTACGTGTGAATAATTGAATGAAAATGTGGTATAAAAAAGGTTTTAAAAAATATTTCCTGATTGTGAGTCGCAGGCTGCTGAAAACGCTTTGCATCTGTGGTCATAGTCAAAACCATGACTTTACGCAAGTTCGAGGTATTTGGAACTGGGGGCTCGATTCAGACCTGCTCGCTAGATGGGTACTCTTGCCCGATGTGTATACAAATCCTGCTAACTAACAGCAAGGCAGGCGAATGCACGGCAAGGCATAAGAACGCCCACTATGTATTGGCGTGCGATCGCTCTGTGTATGCAGACACCCACCAGCCTGTCTTATGACGCCCACTTGCGCACGTCATCTCCAGGTTGTGTAAGCAACCATCGGAAGCGAACGCAGCACTTGTGTTTGACCATACCCTACCACAAGCACTGCGAGCACTTCAGTGCAAAATTCAGCCAGGTGACGCGTACTATGACGCTGCGTCTTAATTATGCACGCCTCTGAAATGGCATTGAGACGCTCAGGCACGCCTGCGTTCGCACCTCCACTCCCCCGTTTTCATAGACCAACCCCTCTCACCACCCACAAACGGCTTCTCTTGTCACTCACTCGGCTGAGCAGTCTATGCGCACCGAGCATACGCTTCCTGATCGCTCTGACGTTCGCGCACATGCACTGCGACACGTACGCACAATGCAAACATTGGCAGTCTGCGAGCGAATGCTTCTTAGCAAGCGGGTCTAAATTGGGCCCTGGGACCACCCATTACCAAATGTCTAGTTTCGCCTATGCATGAGGGTTGTGTATGTGTCCTGCGTCTGTGGGGGTTGTGTATGTGTCCTGTGTGTGTGTGGGTTGTGTATGTATCCTGTGTGTGTGAAAGCTGTGTTTATGTCCTGCGTCTATGGGTTGTGTACATGTCCGGCATGTATGAGAGTTGTGTATGTGTCCTGCGTGTAGGAGGGTAGTGTTTTTGTTCTGTATGTATGACGGTGGTGTATGTGTCCTTTGTGTATGAGGGTTGTGTTTTTATCCTGCGTGTATGAGGGTTGCGTATGTGTCCTGCGTGTATGAGGGTTGCGTATGTGTCCTGCGTGTATGAGGGTTGCGTATGTGTCCTGCGTGTATGAGGGTTGCGTATGTGTCCTGCGTGTATGAGGGTTGCGTATGTGTCCTGCGTGTATGAGGGTTGCTTATGTGTCCTGCGTGTATGAGGGTTGCGTATGTGTCCTGCGTGTATGAGGGTTGCGTATGTGTCCTGCGTGTATGAGGGTTGCGTATGTGTCCTGTGTGTATGAGGGTTGTGTATGTGTCCTGTGTGTATGAGGGTTGCGTATGTGTCCTGTGTGTATGAGGGTTGCGTATGTGTCCTGTGTGTATGAGGTTGTGTTTCCGTCAGGGGCGGAACTAGCAGCGGTGCAGCCGGTGCCTTGCACCGGGGCCCGCTGTGGTGCAGGGACCTATGGCCGCCTGCATCCGACAGCGCCGCTGCCCGCCGACCTGGTCCCCATTAACTAAATGGTTGGAGCTGGAGCGGGCCCGCTTCGGCCGCTCCGACTCAAACATGAGAGGCACTCGCCGCGGCCCAGCCCTTTGTCATGATACGGCGCGTGTGACATCATGACAAGGGGCCGGGCTGCTAGAGTAAGAGGATCCAGAGAAGCAGATGAGGAGGAAATATGGTGAGTGGCGGTGGTATGGAGGGGGGGAGGGTGAAAGAGACAGACACATGCTGGGGGGGGGGAGAGGTTGAGACACACCCTGGGGCTGGGGGGGAGAGGCTGAGATGGGCTGGGGGGGGAAAGAGGCTGAGACACGCTGGGGCTGGGGGGGAAAGAGGCTGACACGCTGGGGTTGGGACATATGCTGGCGGGAAGAACGAGGCAGAGACATGCTGGGGATGGAGGGAGAACGAGGCTGACACGCTGGGGCTGGACAGACTGAATTTACCAACTGGGGGGCCAGTGAGGGGTGGTGAAAAAACAAGGCTGGGCAGCAGGACAGACACTAATTACTGGGGAGGGGTGAGGGGTGGTGAAGAAATGTTGGGGTGCCAGGAATGAGCAGGGGGGGGGGCAAAACTAATTCTTCCACCTGGGCCCACCACTCTCTAGTTCCACCACTGGTTTTCGTCCTGCATGTATGAGCGTTGTGTATGTGTCCTGCATGTATGAGCGTTGTGTATGAGTCCTGCGTGTATGAGGGTTGTGTATGAGTCCTGCGTGTATGAGGGTTGTGTATGTGTCCTGCGTGTATGAGGGTTGTGTATGTGTCCTGCGTGTATGAAGGTTGTGTATGTGTCCTGCATGTATGAGATTTGTTCTTGTTTCCTGCATGTATGACATGACGGTGGTGTATGTGTCCTGTGTGTATGAGGGTTGTGTATGTGTCCTATGTGTATGAGGGTTGTGTATGTGTCCTGCGTGTATGGGGGTTGTGTATGAGTCCTGTGTGTATGAGGGTTGTGTATGAGTCCTGCGTGTATGAGGGTTGTATATGTGTCCTGCGTGTATGAGGGTTGTGTATGTGTCCTGCGTGTATGGGGGTTGTGTATGAGTCCTGTGTGTATGAGGGTTGTGTATGTGTCCTGTGTGTATGAGAGCTGTGTATGTGTCCTGCATGTATGAGCGTTGTGTATGAGTCCTGCGTGTATGAGGGTTGTGTATGAGTCCTGCGTGTATGAGGGTTGTATATGTGTCCTGCGTGTATGAGGGTTGTGTATGTGTCCTGCATGTATGAGTGTTGTGTATGTGTCCTGCGTGTATGAGGGTTGTGTATGAGTCCTGCGTGTATGAGGGTTGTATATGTGTCCTGCGTGTATGAGGGTTGTGTATGTGTCCTGCATGTATGAGATTTGTTCTTGTTTCCTGCATGTATGACATGACGGTGGTGTATGTGTCCTGTGTGTATGAGGGTTGTGTATGTGTCATATGTGTATGAGGGTTGTATATGTGTCCTGCGTGTATGAGGGTTGTGTATGTGTCCTGTGTGTATGAGGGTTGTGTATGTGTCCTGCGTGTATGAGGGTTGTGTATGTGTCCTGCGTGTATGAGGGTTGTGTATGTGTCCTGCATGTATGAGATTTGTTCTTGTTTCCTGCATGTATGACGGTTTTGTATGTATCCTGCGTGTATGAGTGGTGTCCCTGAAATAGTAGCGATCTCCCTGATTGCACCTAACCCCCATACAAATTTATTTATAAAACGGAGATATATACATTAAAATGGGATCATTAGTATAATTTTCCTGCACTGGGTATAAAGCACAATGATCCCTATGGCTATATACATTTTCTGAAAAGTATTAGGGCTTGATCCAATTAGGTGCGATGTACTCGTGTGTGCAAGTCATCGCGACAGTGCCCGTGCTTGACGGCCGCCCGGATTCGACTGAAAGTGCTCGCTGCCCCAACGGGTCCCATAGCAGCCGCAGTTACGCCACTGGTAGGAAAATATCCCCGGCCGCGCCTCCTATGCCGTGCCACGCCCCCCAGCAATGCCACAATGTTGGTAAGCATGTATGCCTATAGGCAACATAGCACAAAAAAACCCACCAGGAAAGGGATCCTTCCAATCCCTCCTTGGCACTCACCACTCACCCATGCGCGATCGGCTGACCACACATGCACAGTGGTGCAGCAGCCCCCAGAAAAGCAAAGTAAAGTGACCTCTAATGCAATCACTTTACTTTTACACATCGCAGTGATGGGCTCCTGTAGTACATCCCAGTGTTACTTCATTTCTTATTGCCACAAATAGATGCGATAAGAAATTAAAATGATCAGGTCTAGGAGCCTATCATTAGTAAATATGCCCCCTTGTCTCTTACACGACCTAGCCAGGCGTTAGAATAGTACAGTATTTCAGGTAAGTCATTATTAGACAGTGCAGTCTATCAATCCAAGATACAGTGTGGGAAAAGAGGGAGCCTAAAACAGATAGGACCTCAATTAGAGGCGCTCGCTCTGAATGAGGGCTGCCGCATCTATTTTTCGTCCCAGCCTCCTGGCCGCTTGCTAGGCTGTGGGTGACCACCCACAGCTTTAGCGAGTGGCCAGGTTGATGGTAGCGATGGTCAAGACCATTGCAACCATCGGGGCCTGCGACGAGACCCTTGTGGTAGGGTCTCATCTGCGGCAAGCCCCAGTGAGCTTTCGGCTCTATTAGAGCCGGAAGCTCACCACTGATATCACGAGTGATGTCAGTGGGGCCGCCCCAAACGGCAGGTGTTCCGTCGGGAATTCCTCCGTTTGGCAAGCCACCCCCCACGCCCCATCGACAGCCGCCCCTTTTGTAGTAAGCCCCAGAGTGAGAGAATTTATCTCTCGCACCGGGGCTTGCGCACGCGCAGTGCGCCCGCTGCGCGAGCGCAGGGCCTCTACATCGACGCGCTTGCGAGCGCATCAGCACTTGCGAGCGGCTCTAAATGAGACCCATAGAGTAGCATGATGTAAATAATTCAGTCTTGATTTTCACTGCAGTGCCCCCTGTCTGTGCACCATGCCAAAGACTCGATGACAGAAGTGAGGGATGGGCGAAACATTCAATTCATCCAATGTCAGTATATCAAAAGCCTCTCTGACAACTATAAATATGAGCAGATAGTAATAGGGATTTTGGAGGTAGAAGCTTCATATCTATATATAAATAAGCGAGAAAGCATGTCTGTCTGTCTGCCTGTCTGTTTGTCCTTTATGCACGGCCAGAGTTTTGGCCCTAGCTGCACCAAATTTTGGCATGGTGGTGTAGTATGACCAGGATTAGGTTTTCGCCTCAGTTTGAACTTCATCAGGGCCACACGCTGTCACACAATACCTAAAAATGGGAACACTTACATTACACAGGTTCAGGGGCTGGATCCAGTGGAAATTGGCAGTCTGACAAAAACCTGTGTGAAAGCTACAAAAGTATCCTTTTAACCTCACAGTCTGAGCAAACTTTATGACTTATGCAAGTTCATATTAAATCCAGAGTAAGTCCTTTTTAAAGTGACCATATATATTAGTCAGCCCTCTGTGTTTGCATGCAAGGGAGTAACTAGAACTTTAGGGGGGTCACATAGCAAGACCTTAAAAAGGCCCCCCGGAGGTAAAGAAAACACATACATTTGCCCCTACACACAGCCCATTCATGTTATGCCACAAAGAGCCCATTCAGGTTATGCCACACAGTAGCAGTGGCATCCCTCTTCATGGTGACACCCGGTGTGGATAGGATTGTATCGTGCACGGTGAAGCTGTTCACCGGCAAAAAGGGGACTGTAGCCTCGTGGGTAGGGTGTAGGTGTCTCCCTAACCCCGGTTTTCGTCACTCTGGGGGTCCTGGAGATGCGGACTGCCCCAGGGACCTGCCTGTGTGCAGTGCTGGCTCCCTCACTGTGTTAAGAGCCCAGTGCTGCACGTAATGCTACAGTGCAGCACCCAGCTCCTGTCACTAAAGTTGGAACTTTGGTTTCACCCCTCGGTGGGTGACACCTGGATGCGGCCCGCACCGCCCACACTCCCTTTGTAATGCCACTGCACAGTAATACCCCTTATACACATTATGCCACACAGTAGTAGTGCCCCTTATACATTATGTCACACAGTAATGCCCCTTACACATTATACCAAACAGTAATGCCCGTTACAGATTATGCCACTTAGTAGTAGTCATGGGTATGGGAACAAGGGGGCAAAGGGGAGGGGGGGCACTCCGGAATGATTTTGTGTTGCCCACCAACATAAAATAATTCCGACACCCCTGGCAGTAGTGCCCCATATAACACATTATTTCACACAATAGCACATTATTTCACACAACCCCTTACAAAATATGTCACACAGTAATGCCCCTTACACATTATGCCCCCCCCAGCAACTCACCTCCCCATGTCCCTCCAGCAGCCTCTCACCTCCCCATGTGTGCCATCAGCAGGCAGCAGGTGTCAATATGGTGCTGGGCTGCCAGCCAATTACAGCTGGCGCTTCGGCAGGCAGCGGCATACATGGACAGAGAGCGCCGGCAAGGGCATCGAAACGGGAGTGGGGGTCAAGAGAGAGGCTCACACCTCCCCCAAAACATTTGAAAGGCGCCAGGTAAACTGGTGCAGTAGCCGAGGACAGCGGGTGCTGCTGGCAGCAAGGGACTGGGGCTCTGACAGCCGCTCCTCCCACTCCCCTGTGCGCTCTGCAGCATCCAATGCCCACAGCCGCGAGCTCCCTCACTCAGGACAGGAGTAGCAGCAGCCTCCGCCCAATCGGAGGGCAGCGTCAGCGATAGTGACAGCTGGCTGCACCAATAACATGTGGAGGGCAAAATTTACTAAGCGGTGGGTTCTAAACCCCGGCGGTGTGGTGGCGGTTTTGCTATCTGCAGACTTACTAAGGCCAAAACCGCTGCAAAACCGCCGTCAAAACAAATTTTAGAATACAATAGAACAGGGCTGTCATTTAGAAACCGCTGCCAAACCACCACCAAACCCCCGGGGTTTAGAACTCGCTGTCAAACCGCCACCAACCTCCGGGGGTTTAGAACCCGCCGCTTAGTAAATTTTGTCGGAGTGTCTTTGTGGGCAGCTGAGACTGGAAGTGGCTTTGTGGGTGGGTGTGGTACTGCATCACGACATCTCCACCGGTAATGTGGAAAATCACGCCCACTTTGGGTATCCTCAGCAGTGTTGGGGCCACGGCGGCCCAGCAACAGGTAAGTTGGAGGGGGGATGTTGGAACAGTTTTGTTGCCCTCCAAACAAAATCGTTCTGACGCCCCTGAGCGCTGGCGCAATTTGAATCTGGCACCGGTCGCAAGCCAATCGGAGTTTGCGGACTGGCAGCCATTCAGGAGCTGCCACTGCTGATTGGCTGTCAGTCCGCGAGCTCTGATTGCCTCGCGACCGACATCACTGTCTATCTATATTTGCCTGCCGGTGACCCAGCTGTAATCAGCTGGCGGTCCGGAATCAAATCCACACTGCTGACACCCGGGCTCCCCTCGGCTGCCCTGACTGGACTGGCCCATCTTTTGTGTGAGACCTTTTCAGGATCAATGAAAAGGGGTTTTAGGCGAGCACAATGTAAACAAATAAGGGCTGCTGGTGTACTTCAGGGTCCAGTCTTCAACCCGGGCAACGTCGGGTATCCCAGCTAGTAATAAATAAGTTCCAAGGCCCTTGTGGGCCAAATCTGCAGCAGTTATGGGTATATTGATGGCTGCAGAATCACTTTCAGATAATTTTGGCATACAGCTGTTCGGCAATTCAACATTTTAATGTAGAATTGTGTTAAATATAAGTCATCGTAACAGTCTATAAATCATTGTCATGACGTTGCATAGTGGGATGGCTGAGGAACCACAAAGAGGAGCAGTAGGAAGTAAGTGTGGGCTCGAGCTAGAGAGAAGCAGGGTGGGGGGTGGAGATGTAGACTCACAGGGGAGGGGATGGTGCCAGGACCTTAGAGAGCCGGCCCGAGCCCAGGGGAAGGGGGTGTGATCTAATATTTGGATGCGTGGCTACACCCCCCTATGAAAAAAACTTTTTTGCAGCATCGCAAAGTGGTGCTTCGTGCCGGGGAGGGGGGTGCTGTGAGATCCTCAGCCCAGCGCAAATCCAGGGAGGGGTGCGATCAGTGTGATCACTCCCCCCACAGGCAGAGGAGACTGCTGCTGCTCAGCAGCAGTGAGCAGTCTCCCACTGCAGCCCAGCACACAGCAGCGTGTGCTGGGCTGCTGACAGGAAGAAGGGAAGGTGGGCAGTGCTGAACCCAGGTCCCAGCCTGGCCCCTCCAGCAAGTCCGGGACCGGGTAATTAGTGCCCACTCCCTCCCCCCTCTCGGCACCCCTGTATGGTGCTAAAGACATAGATCTGTAAAGAAACAGGGGGATATACTGGAGAGACACACGGGGATGAGGCTGAGAGACACACGGGGATGAAGCTGAGAGACACATGGGGGGATAGAGCTGAAAGCACAGGGCTAGGGAGACACAGGGGGATGAAGTTGAGAGACACAGGGGGATAAGGCTGATAGACACAGGTGGATGAAGCTCAGAGACACATGGGGGATAGAGCTGAAAGCACAGGGCTAGGGAGACACAGGGGGATGAAGTTGAGAGACACAGGGGGATAAGGCTGATAGACACAGGGGGGGGATGAGACTGAGACACAGGGGTGAATGAGGCTGAGACACGGGTTAATGAGGTTGAGTCACATGGGGAGATGGTGCTGAAGAAACAGGGCTGGGGAGACACACGGGATGTGCTGGAGAGACATAGTGGGATGGGGCTGAGAGACATGGGGAGGTGCTGAGAGGCACTAGAGGGGAATAGGCTGAGAGACACGGGGGGTAAGAGACAATGGCCATCCAGCCTGTACCTACTAAGAAAGGGTGGGGGACCCCAAACACTTGAATGTGCCTGGCCTCCCCAATTTATATTTTATGACTCTTGGTGTACAAAATACTGTAGGAGTTGTCTTTCTGATTCATCACAGAGAATTTGTTCATGTTCTCTGTAATATAAAGGTGAAGTTGGCAGCATCTAATAGAGAACAATTCAGTCTGCATATTATCAGGTGTGACGTGTAGTTCCATGCTAACAGGTGCAAGAACCAGCCAAGTGATACAACCAACACCCGTTGCTGTAACACTAAGATTGATATACAAATATGTATAAGCAATTCTAGAGTACACTGAGGAGTTGATTGGGGGCAGGGGTAAAGGAATAATCTCACCCTTTCAAACATGTACATGTAGGTCACATAAGCTTGTGGTAAAACCTTCTAATGCTTTGGAAGCATAATTACCATACAGTGCTGTGTCAGTGCTGTGTCAGAGGATTTGTATTATCCAGGCTGTAAAGTGGAGTTTAAGTCTCTTGTTGCATTTATAGAAGTTGTTCTCGTCAGAGGCCCGATTAGGATATCTCGTCGTAACATCCCTCTTCTACGAGAATGCCTCCATAGGCTTAAAGCGGTTTATGACATCTGCAGATGGCATAAATCAGTGGGGTTAAACTCTGGAAAGCGAGGGGTCAGACCATAGTCCCCATTGATAATAATGGAGACTGCGGTCTACACCACTAATTAGTAATTTCCTGCTTTAGGCTTGTATAGTGGGAATACATAAAATTATACAGAAACTGCTGTTAAAAAGTAATGAAGACCCTATGGTGTAATAATTAGAGATGTGTGCAGACCCCCATGTTTTGGTTTTGGTTCTAAATCTAAATCTTCATCACGCTTTGGTTTTGGATCTGGATTTCTATAGAAATTGCTAAAATCATATCATTTGGACCTGTTTAAATTCCTACAGTGTTATTTACATCAGTAGCATTCATTTCCAGTCATTTTTGACCACTTCACAGCTCACAAATTGTTTTCCCCCATATTGTACAAAGGCTGCAGTGAGTTAAGTGACAGAGCAGTGGCACAAACATGCGGCAGTTTAAAATAATATAGCACATCTATGAAACATAGTGGCACTGCAGACAGGATGGCAGTTTAATAAACTATACAACTCTATAGAATATTCCCATTAATCAAGAACTAATAACCTAACAGTAAAAGCCTAGTAGAAAATATGATGTAATATATATAATAGATTACCAACACACTTCTCCAAACAGCAAATCACAGGCCTCAGGCCAATACAAGTGATTGAAGGTGGAGTACTAAGTATTTAGTGGTGTGAAAAAAACAATATTAAAAAACAAGCATCCAAATATGAGTTTACAAACACACTGAATCCCATCAGCAAATCACAGACCTCAGACCAATTAATCAAGAACTAATAGCCTAACATTAAAAGCTTATTAGAAAATATAATAGATTACCAATACACTTCTCCAAACAGCAAATTACAGGCCTCAGGCCAATACAAGTGATTGGAGGTGGAGTACTGAGCATTTAGTAACTTGGAAAAACTATTAATAAACAAGCATCCAAATGGAAGTTTACAAACACAATTAATCCAATCAGAAAATCACATACCCAATCAAATCAAAGCCTGTGACAAGTGGCTGTACAGAACGATATGTATGTTGCTGCCATGACCTCTAGAAAAGAGTTGAGAAGCTGATACTTCAATATCTACTGAAAGAGGAAAAGCTAATATGAGCAACTCGGATGATCTGTCAAAATCAAATAGTGGGAACATAAAAGAGACTCACATTAACAGAGGTCATCTATTAGAATATCCCGTACACTGTTGCCATCACTATTCACATTCATTGTATGGTAGCATAGTGTGGTGATAATTGCGTGGAGACTTGTAACCTTGTCTTCATGGAGTCAGAATTTTGTGAATCTGTGGATTTGTGTATCTTTGGAGAAGCTGCCAGAACAGGGACTATACACCTAGATGAGAAGCTGGTAATGGATGGCAATGCAAGATACAGAACATCATCGCCCCAGTAAAGTACAGTAATATACGCTGCCTGTCAAACACACACAATTTGGCAAAGCCCATAATTAAAAGTGGTACTCTGTGGAGTTATCCTTGGGTCCCCCTACACAGTCATATGTTGTATATTAAAAAGGACAGGCGCAGTTTAACAAACCAAGCACTTCACTGACAGGACTGCCACTTTTGTTGCTGAAGTGCTTGGTTTGTTTGAGCCCCCACAAAAGAAAACATCTTGGTGGTTTGGTTAAACCAAGGTCCCAGTGGGATTAAGGCTAACAGCGTTAATCATCCTCACAGTTGGAAGATGTCATCATCACCTTCATCACTCTTGTTAATATAATCACGCAATATTAGCTCATCCCCACTGGAATCCACTTTTGCAGTCTCTGTTTGTTGTATTTGGCGGCAAAGGTCTTCCTCATAGTATTTGTAGTTCATTTTGATGAACATTAGCTTTTTCACATTTTTAGGAAGTAGCCTCCTACGCTGTTCGCTCACAAGGTTCCCGGCTGTGTTACACACTGTTTCTGATTACACAGTGGAGGGTGGGTAGCTGGGATGGGTACGGGATGCTGGTGCTTGAGATGATTTGTGTGTGTATGTTTATTATGTTATATGTGTAAGGGGCACTACTGGCCAGGGGCACTGTATAGCGGCACTGTATCACTACTGGGGGCACTGCATAGGGGGGACCACTACTGGGGGCACTGTATCAGGGGCACTACTGGGAGCCCTGTATAAGAAGCACTACTGGGGGTACTGCATAGGGGGGACAACTACTGGAGGCACTGTATCAGTGGTACTACTGGGGGCACTGTATCAAGGGCACTACTGGGGGCACTGTATAAGGGGGACCACTACTGGGGGCACTGTATAAGGGGAATATATAAGGGGCACTGCATAGGGGGGAACACTACTGGGGGCACTGTATAGGGGGCACTGCATAGGGGGAACACTACTGGGGGTGCTGCATAGGGGGGCACTGCATAGGGGGAACACTACTGGGGGCGCTGCATAGGGGGGCACTGTATAAGGGATACTAGTGGGGGCACTGCATAAGGGTGACCACTACTAGGGGCACTGGATAGGGGGACTGTATAAGGTGCACTACTGGGGGCACTGCATAGGGGGACCACTACTGTGGGCACTGCATAGGGGGGAACACTACTGGGGGCACTGTATAAGGGGCACTGCATAGGGGGGAACACTACTGGGGCACTGCACAGGATGGCACTACTGGGGGCACTGCATAAGGGGGACCACTACTAGGGGCAGTGCATTGGGGGGACTGTATAATGGGCACTCCATAGGGGGCACTGTATAAGGGGCACTACTGGGGCACTGTATAAGGGGCACTACTGGGGCATAACTACATGGGGCACTGCTACTGGAGGCATTGCATAAGGGGCACTACTACAGTGGGCATTGCAAGAGGGGCACTACTACTGGGGGCATTAAGGTGCATATGGAATGGAAAGGAATGTTCCCAGAGTGAAAAGAAACAGGGGAGGGGGGTGTCATGTTGACATGCCACCATTATCCAGTGGCCACGCCCCTTGTAGCATGTGGCAGCACCCACTTTTCCATGCGTGCAGATAGGAGGGATGGGGGGGGGGAGGGCTCTGTTTTTCATCTTGCCCTTGGCTCCAAATACCTTGGTTACGCCACAGTATCCAACATAACAACACTGAACAAAAGAATGCTTTTAACCAAAGCATTCTCAGACCTGGGGTGAATAGCCAACCAAGGTGCTCATTACTGTAGCTCTATGTGGTTCTCACATTTTTTAAGACATTAGAGCTTGCCCTGAGTGCACGGAGAGAATGTCCTCTAATGACCTTATGCAAGTTATGCACGCTAGCTTTCCAAATCTCTGTGTTGTCACCCTAGTGTATATGTACACACGGGGCCTGAATCCAGGGTGCCAGCAATTCCTATGTTCACACAGTTGAGCGAGTATTTATCATGCGCGTGGACAACACAATTTAATAAAAGGAATGGCAGGGCAATACCACGGGCATTCCTGGTTGGTGACTGGGAGAATGAAAAAAAATACAAAAAACGGCCGCCTCATGGACGCGTCATGGCAATCTCAGACGCAGAGCCGCAGAGGCCATGTTTAGATGGAGTTCAGAAGGAGAGGCTGTAGTGTCATAGGCTGTCGATGGTGCGTGTGATGATGCGCCGATGGTGGATTGTACAGAACCACTAACAAATTTGCAGCGGGGCAAGAGAACTGAAAGTGGGCGTCTCTGAGCTTGCAGATTCCGGCGCACGCTAGTACACAAGGGGAAGGCTGAAACCAGCATTTGCATATTATTGCCGCTGCATCTCCGCAATAGGATGACGCCATGTCGGCAACTTCGTGCACCTCTGATTCAGACCCTCAGTCTCAACTAAATTCAATGTTTGTAATCCGTAGGTGTTACCGCCAGCATGAAGGAGGGTTATGGAGTTTCATTACTAAATTCCCCCCTCCCCCCCCCCCCACCCCCCCCCAAAAAAAAAATAGTATTTTGGGTGGAGGCTCTCCCAGCATTCCCTTTATTAGTAAAGGTCCCAGATTCCCAGCACTCACATACAGCGGGGGCCTTGGCTGTCTCTGGAGATCAGAAGTGCAGGTCTTGTAATTAATCTGCTACTCAGTGATCCAAGCAGGGTGGAAAACACTTGCAGAGGTCCTGGCTTTATGTCATGAAAAGGATGCACTTATTCCACCCTTAAAGTGGATATTTACATTACGATACAGTAAAAAGGGGATATGTTCAGCATCTCGGCGCTTACATTACCGGCGCCAGAATCCCAAAGGTAAGTAGCGGGGTTTGGGGGTGGGTTAGGTTTAGGGGTTAGGCACTAGGGGGGAGGGTTAGGTTTAGGGTGCGGGGAGGGCGAGGTTAGGTTTAGACACTACGGGAGGAGGTTAGGGTCAGGCACCAGACAGGGAGGGTTTGGGTAGGAAGAGGGGGAGGGTTAGCATACCGACCAACAAGTGTCGGGATTCTGACTGCCGGGATCCCGAGCGCTGGCATCCCGTACCCAACCCGCAAAAAGGACTAGCACACTGTCCTTAGTACACTCTCCCCAACCAACTGTCCGTCATACACAACCAGCAGTCAGTTAATAGGCCCAGTACCCAGGGCTGCCACCAATACAGCACTGTAACTGGTTCAGATGCTGAGATTAAACTGCTCAATGATTGGTTAGCAAAAGTTCCGAAAAGGCTGGCGCTCATTGCCGGGAAAGTATATTGTGGATTATTGATATTCCAAAAAAAGGTAAGTATTTTTATAACTGAAAGAGTAATTTTCCTCTTAGTACAGGTATCTTAGGATGAGGTGCTGCCACCAACTCTGAATGACGAACAGTACAAACAAAAAAAGAGTTGTCCTAAAAGTGGTGCCCTCCGGAGGCCTGATTTTATTATGTTATATAATAAAATGTATAAATCTTTACTAATATGCTTTGAATTATAACTTCCTTTTTTTTTTGCAAATTCTCATAAAAAGGCGAAAATATTTAAAAACATATAGGAAAATACATAATAACGAAAATTGAATTATTAAAATTAATATGCTGCGGTCCCTGTCATATGGTATATATGATTTCTTCAGCTAATATTAGTTATATAGTGATGGGTATTACATATCTACATATGTGGATACGCTCAGCACAGATAGCTGTGTAGGGATGGGCCATCAACATGACCTGAAGTAGGACCATGCGTAGTACTAGATAGAGAGGACATTCCTTTCTGACAAAGGAAAAACAAGCTGATGGGGATTTCGCAGGGACAGTGTGTTAACGCAACCGCAGTCCCTGAAGCATTTTTGCTGCATGGCAGCGTAGAGTAAGTAAAGACTGGAATAATCTCAACAATATTGGCCAAATACATTTGAGCCGATATCGTAGCTGCTCTCTCCTTTTGTCAGATGATTTCACAGTTCATCCCCAGCCAGAGGGCCTGATTCAGAGCCGCTCGCTCTGAATCAGGGCCGGGCTTCTTTTTTTTTGAAGCGGCCTCTTGGCCGCTCGCATAGCTGATGCGAGCGCCCAGGATGATGGTCGCGATGGTCAAGACCATCGCGACCATCGGGCTTGCGACGAGACCCTTGTGGTAGGGGCTCGTTCATCGCAAGCCCCAGAGAGCTTTTCGGCTCTAACAGAGCCGGAAGCTCTCCACTGACATCACTTGTGATGTCAGTGGGGCCGTCCCCAAACGGCAGGCTTTCTCATGGGAACTCCACCGTTTGGGCAGCCACCCCCCCTGCCCGCCCACCAAAGGGGCGAGCTGTCACTCAACATCGACAGCTCGCCCCCTTTGGTGCGAGACCCGGAGCAACGGATTGCCCTTCGCTAGCCGGGTCTTGCGCGTGTGCACGACGGAGCCGGCTCCGTCGTGCGCATGCGCTGTGGGCTACTATCGACCCGGTTGCGAGCGCTCAGCGCTTGCGCCCGGGTCTGAATCAGGCTCAGAGCTCACTGTCCTTCTATTTAAAGTTCTAGTATAGAAAATGGACGTTATAATAGCTCTGTATAATGGAGGACTCTGGATTTATTCCCTCCCCAGTGCTTTCCTTTTGTTACTGTGATTTGATACAAGCTGCAAGTAATATAACAGCTCTGTATAATTAGTACTACAGTAGTTACAAACTGCAAACAATGAAGCCGCTGTGAGTATCGGAGGGTCAGGTTCTCACCTCCCCAGAGTTTGCAGTAATATAATAAAGACTAAAGACAATGTGACAGTTCCGTGTGTCTGAGGATTAATGATATATTACCACCCCACAGCTTGATTTGCTTCAGTATGATGGCTTATAACACTGACAGTGTGACCATTATAAACATAACATGGCTGCTGCCTGTATTCAATTCATGAATTTAGCTCAGTTATGTCGTAGTTTTGCTTCATTTCACTTAGCACATATTTCTGTACAGGCTTTCTATTGCGGTAACGTTAGCTGGGTGTTAGGGGCCTATTTATTAAGTAATACTCACATGGCGTTACCCTAAAGTAGCGTATGGGCTACATTTCACAAAAATTACCGGAAAAGGGCCCCTGCAGAACCCTCCCTGGCGATGGCCGCCGCACATGCGTGGTCAGCAGACAGAGCGTGCGCAGAACTGCCCCGGCTCACAATATGGAAGGGAAATTAGTACTTTGCGGTCATTTGCCCTTTCGGAGCCCCTCACCCTGCATGTCATTTTTAGTACATTGCCGCGAATAGCGATGATAGGAAATTCTAATTATCGGGTCTAAAACCAGACAAGCACTAAATATGCCCCTTAATATGTAACGACTCAGCCTCCTCATTATATCGGCCTGTTAGCATTAGAAATCTCTTCTTGCAGATTCGTTATTACAATCTCATTGGCTGAGTCCTAACGTTGCGCCTGCTCAGCGATTTACAATCATAACATTAGACAAGAATATATTTCAATTGAAAGCGGCCGTTAGTTAACTCATATAATAAAATGATGAATCCACAACCTTATTCTGAATATGGCTGAATAATTAACTTATCAAGAATACTACAGTACATTAAGCCAAGCAATTATAAGAGGGTTAAAGAGCACCTCTCCCCAATGCCCGGAGATAGAGTACAAACGCCTACTGTGACGTAATTTGTCAGGCTGGTGAGAGCTAACGGAAGAAACTACTGAGGATAAAAATTGTCGCAAGAGTGGACTTGGGTTAGAGCCTTGAAAAAGCAGCCCCAGGTGAAACGCGTGTCAGTGTTCCTGCGGCTGCTGTCAGTTGAAGCTTACTGTGCTTGTTTAATGTTATTATTGAATATTGCTGAAACTCGCCGGCAGACCAATATTGTAGAACGCAGAGCAGGCACACCACAGGGCCCAGCAAATGAGATTGTAATTCTGTACCTGCAAGAAGCAGTATCTAATGCTAACAGGCTAATATAATGAAGACACTGAGTCAATACGTATTGACACTAAACTAACGTTACCGTAACAGAAAGTCTCCAATCCTTTTCATTCTTAGGTTAATTGGTTCCACACAAGATTAACCCGTGTGTGTGCGCAAGTGGTAGGAAATATAGATTGTAAGCTCCACTGGGGCAGGGACTGATGTGAATGGCCAATATTCTCTCTGTAAAAGCGCTGCGGAATATGTGTGTACTATATAAATAACTGGTAATAAATAAATAAATAAATAAATAATAAATGTTCCGCAGACATGATATAAATGTTTTAAGTGGAATATTTATAATATTATGAATGAAACTACGACATAACCGAGCTAGATTCATGGCCATAGAGAGTCGTCCCAGGCCCCATTACTATCGGGGTGTGTGGCCTTATCATGGACGGTATGGCCACGCCCCTTAGAAAAAAAAAAACCCTATTTGCGGCACCGCAAAACTGCGCTGCACACTGGGGAGTAGGGCGCTGTGAGCCCCTCAGCTCAGTGCAAATCTAAGGAAGGGAGGGGGGGGGCGCCGTGATCAGTGTAATTGCTCCTCCCCACAGAGAGAGGAGAGGAGACTGCTGCTGCTGCTGCTGTTCAGGCCCCCGACGGTCCCCTCCAACAAGCCCGGGTAATTAGTACACAGAGTAAAACAGAGAGATATACATTCAAATGGGATCATTAGAATCATTTCCCTGCATTGGGTATAAGGCACGATGATCCCTATGGCTACATGCATTGTCTGAATAGTATCAGTGTGTTTTCATCAATAAGTAGATCTTACTAACAGCTTTGGGGCTTGTTTACATTTGGATATAAGTCAGTATTATGACACGCCCCTCAGATGTAGCAGTACACGCCCCTCAGATGTAGCAGTACACGCCCCTCAGATGTAGCAGTACACGCCCCTCAGATGTAGCAGTACACGCCCCTCAGATGTAGCAGTACACGCCCCTCAGATGTAGTAGTACACGCCCACTTTACGGCCACGCTCATAGGTGCTGCTTCCACAGTCTCCCTGAAATGCTTTTTTTACAAGTAGACATTCATGCTCTGGGGTGGTGATAAATCACACAGAGCTGTCACATTGTCTTTATTAAATGACTGCAAACTCTGGGGAGGTGAGAACCTGATCCTCCGATACTCACAGCGGCTACTGTACTTTGTTTGCCGTTTGTAACACCCTATTGTAGTAGATATACAGAGATGTTATATTACTTGCAGCTTGTATCACATTACAGTAGCAAAGGATTGGGAGCTCTGAGGAGGTAATAAATCCATAGTCCTACATTATACTGAGCTATTGTAACGTCCATTATCTATACTAGAACATTGAATAGTACAGCGGGCGCCGGGGAGGTGATGAACTCTGAAATCCTCTGACATACAGAGCTGTCACTTGGGCCCCTATATAGAAGTAATCGCTATATCGGCTCAGATATTTTCGGTCGATAATGTCACGATTATGACCATTTTTACTTACTCTAGTCTACGTTGCCATGCAGCGACAGTCCTCCAGTGACAGCGGTTGTGTTAGCACACTGTCCCTGCAAAGCCCCCCCCCTCCCCCCAGCAGTCTTTTTGTTTGTCTGAAAAATAAAAAGTCCTCTCTATCTAGTATTGCGGATGATCTGACTTAGGCCCTGATTCAGAGCCGCTCGTAAGCGGCTGCTCGTTCGTTCTGACCGATGTTCGCACATCTGCGCATGCGTACGGATTTTAATACGCATGCGCGAACCAGTCAGTGCGGCCGAAAATCGTTTGTTCGCTATATAGCGAATGTCTGCTATTTTGAGTGACAGAATGAGGCGTATGTGGGTGGTAACAGGGGAAGGTGCTTGAAAACGGGGAGTGGAGATCAGAAAGCAGGCGTGCTTAAAGGTCAAAACGGGCGTTTTATGGGTGTGCATAATTAATACAGCAGCGTCATTGACCACGTCACTTGGCTTTTTTTTACTCCGAACTGCTCGCAAAATAGCGGTTGAAAAAACCAACCACAAGAATAGCGAGCAGTTCATACGCTGTTCGATGTACTCGATTAATCTAATAAATAGCGGACATGACGTATGGTGCGAGCGGCAAGGGGGCGTATTTTTCAAAATTACAACCGCAAGTTTTGCTCGCTCGTTCAGACTTAGAGGCGTGAACAGACCGCAATTAGCGAACGGTTCATTTGAATAGCCACCCCTTGTTTTAGAACGAACGACCGCAAATAGCGAGCGGCTCTGAATGAGGGCCTTAAAGTGGAGCATTGCGCACCCTGATGCCCCATCTCTTTACAACAGTATGCGGCACAGCTGCTCTGTGAGGCGTGAAGGGTCTCCTCAGACTCATTACACCCAGGGGACCTGACCAGCAGTGCAGACTAGGTGGAGGACCCGTGTGTGTGTGTGTGAGAGGTCCTGCACTCTCACCCAAAACTCACCTTCTGGGGTGCACGCTCAGGGGGGCAATGTTACGTGCAATGGAGAGCCCAAATGTACCAAGTCAAGGAATGAAGGCACTCTCCAGCCTTTGTGTTTGCAGCATAAAGTCAAAAATGTATTCCAAGCACATACCAGTTTGCGGTACCAATGTTTCGGTCTCTACTGGGATATTTGCCAAGGTAACATCCGTAGACAAGAGCAAGTTCAGGCAGCACTGGCAGGATGACAGGAGAATAAAGCACTGTCTCCCATGCCCTTTATATACCCTAGGCAATTAAGAAAACTGCGCTTCCATATGTGTACCATCGGTGGAATGCATGACTTTACTACTGGGTAACAACCCGGATGTGGCTACGAATATATTATATACACTATGTAAACAAGTGATTGGCCACCCCCGCACAAGTAAAATGCAGACCATGCATAACATTGCACACAAGTTCCAAATGGAAACTAATGTGGTGGTTTTTAGCACTTTGTAGGGAGGCCCAGGCACTTGCAGTTCTACTTAAACAACAAATGTGATTATCAGGACTGCCACGTTTCCAGGGCGACGCTGGACTGGTAAACAGAAAATTCGGTAAGCCGGATGGGCCGGCCAGCTCAGGGGCATATTCAATTGGGTGCAAGGTAAAAAACTTGCGCCCAATTTTAGATTACCATAGGTATGCGCGCTCCGGATTCCCGTGGTATCCAATAATAAAAAAAAATGGTTGTGGGATGGCTCCTGATGGCCCTCGATCTTGTCACTGGGGAAGTGGCTGCTGGGAGGCGTAAGATGTAGTTCTCCCAGCGCCGGTTACAGGGAGGGGGGACACACAAACAGGGGGGTCACTGACACACACACTCACTTATACACACTCACCCTAATGCAGACGCTGGAAGAAGAAGAATGCTACAGAATGTGAGTAATTAAGGACTAAGGACCTCATTCAGAGCCGCTCGCAAAAAGCGAGCGCTCACTCTGAATGAGGGCGGACGCTTTTTTTTTTTAAAAGCCGGCCTCCTGGCCACTCGCTAAGCTGTGGGTGACCACCCACAGCTTTTGTGAGCGGCCAGGTGATGGTCGCGATCATCGGGCTTGCGACGAGACCCTTGTGGTAGGGTCTTGTCTGCCGCAAGCCCCAGTGAGCTTCCGGCTCTAATAGAGCGCCTCCTTTTATCCAGCCACCCCCCCACCCCACCAACAAAACGGGGCGAGCTGTCTATCAACATCGACAGCCACCCCATTTGTAGCGAGCCCCGGAGCGAGTGATTTCTCACTCGCTATGGGGCTTGAGCACGCCGCGCGTGCGCAATGCACAACCATCGACCATCAGCCCCTAATTACGCTAATTGGAAACTTCAAATTGCATAATTAGTCCTCAGGGGGGGTTTCCACCGGGGTTCAAGAGCAAGTCTCGACGATTCTTCTGAAAATTAATGATTTTAGGAAAAATCTGACTTGCTCTGGGGGTGCTCAAAAAAAAAAAAAAGCTCCCGGTGCCCAAAACCTGCAAAATCCCGCACCTAATTAAATAGCAATAATCCCGCACCTGCAGAAAACACCTTGAAGGTGCAGAATTTTTGCTACTCTCACACCTAATTGAATATGCCCCTCAGAGTCCAGATCTTAACCCCACTGAGAACCTCTGGGATAAATTGGAACGATGGGTGCGTTCTAGGAAAACCGTCTTCACCTTCACAGCTGGTCACTGCACGTAAGGCGGAATGGCTGTTGTTCAGGATCTTGTGGACAATTTGCCAAGAAAAGTGTCTGCAGTAATCACTGCACGTGGTGAACCTACAAAGTACTGACCTCCAGTGGCAAACGCAGGATTTCTAAAGGGGTGATTCCAGTTGCTTGATTTTACAGTGACTGTGGCCAGTCCATGAAGAGGGTAGTATTAGCACTTAACCAGCTTTAATATGCATCATACAAAGTGTATTGTGTGTTATAATTCCAGCACATACAGGACCAGCGATCACAATAAGCCATTAAATGCGGCAGTAGGGCCATCCTGCCTAAGCTGAATGTTTTTATTTTAGATGTGGGCACCATTCCAGAGTATTAGAGCAAGTCCAGGAGTCTGGGAGCAACCTAGCATTGCCCAGGACATATATGTACATATTGGGCTCTATAGCAGCACATCCCTAACAGTGCATGTTTTCCAGGTCTTCTAGTTGGTGCACAGGTTATTTCTTACTAGCTGATACATGCATAAATTATCCACTGCGATGGTCTACGCAGCCTGAGGTCTCATTTCGTGCGCGGTTGTTAGTAATTTCTGAGTAAGGTCAGGGCTTGTGTAAGTGTGTGTGAGGCTGCGATGGTACTCGATTGTACCGATGGTTTCGCTATTCTGCTAAGTATTACAGATATGTGCAATGTAAAGTGGGCGTCCTTGTGTAGCGCTGAGTTTGCATTGCGATCGCAATGGAGTAGCATACTATCGCAGTTGAACTGCGTGCGTACGCAATATTGCGTACCACAGTGAATCAGGCCTAAGGACATCTTATACACACTTAACCTGGTGTCAGGCACAGCTGGCCTGACAGGCGCCACAAAGCTGTTCTCGCTCACCTCTCCGCCACAAGGGGGCGTAGGGGCCTGCCACTCCTAGTATCTTCCTATCGCTAGGTGCTGTTTGAAACCCCCCTAGTCAGTTTTCCCGCCGCCTGCGTGGGGTGCAGTAGTGACCTTCCTGGCCTCTCAGGCTCATTGCGAACGAACTCATCCGACTGTTGAAGGTACGTATTTCTATTTTATCACAATTTTGTGTATTTTGCTCATTTTATGAATGAAAATGACAAAGGTTGTGGGTATTTGCGGAAATATGTAAGTTTGTCCAGGGCGGCCTCTTAGGCACACTGCGCCTCTTAAAATTTAGTATTTTTGTTTTACTTGCTTTAATAAATGTGGTTTTGTGAATCAGATTTCCATATATTCTCTCTTTGTACATCCTAATGAAGGTTACTGATTACTTTAAGAAAGTTAGAATTTAGTTAATTAGTTGCTAATGACGATTTTATAACAGGCGCACTGCGCCCGAACCTGGGAGTCCCAGAGGTGCGCCTGACGCAGGGCTGAGGATGTAAAGTAAGTTCTATAAGTTAATATCAATATTGAACCCCACTTAAACTTATACCCCTTTTACACCGAAGCAAAAACCCGGGTTATTGAAGGGTTAACCCGGGCAGATCCCTGGTGTAAAAGGGGAGAGGGTTGGATCGCCGGGTCGAGTGACCCGGCGATCCAACCCAGGTAACTAGTAGGGTTTAACACGGCGTAGCCCGTGAAACCCTGCTGTGAGAACAGCGCACTCCGGGTCACGATGACCTGGAGTGCGCTGCTAGCTGGCCGATTGGTCTGGCTTCAGTGGCGCTTGGAGATAACGCCATCTCCAAGTGACCACTTTCACTCCGGTGTTAGCCAAAATTCTGGGTCTGATCCGGATAGGAACTTTGTTCCAACTCCGAGTCAGACCCGGAATTTAGGTGGAAAAGGGGTATTAGAAGCAATGAATATGAAACCCAGGAGTACAATAGATTAGAGGTTCCCAAACACGGCCCTCAAGGCTCCCCAACAGTTCATGTTTTAGAGATATCCATGGTTAAGCACAGGAAATTAAATCAAATTGACTGAGGTACTAATTAAATCACCTGTGCTCAATCATGCATATCTCTAAAACCTGAACTGTTGGGAGCCTTGAGGACAGTGATTGGGAACCTCTGCAATAGATCACATGTTCTCAAACTCGGTCCTCAGGACCCCACACAGTGCATGTTTTCCAGGTCTCCTCATAATCACAAGTCAAATAATTACCTCCACCTGTGGATCTTCTAAAATGTGTCAGTGAGTAATGACTACACCTGTGCTCCTGCTGGGTGACCTGGAAAATGTGAACTGTGTGGGGTCCTGAGGACCGAGTTTGAGAACCCCTGCAATAGATCATGGTGGAATAATAATCTCAGCCTGTTATCCTCCCTACGGTAGATCCAATGCCAGGATTTGTAGCCATGTTTCCATCTTATTGTGGAATTGTTCTTTATAAGTGCCATAGCTTTATTGTGGTGTTTTAAAAAAAAATGTAAATATCCTAGGTGTGATTTATATACTAATTTTAACAGTAGAGAGACTAAGGGCCTGATTCAGCCAGCAACGCAAGTGAGAGAACGCACGGTGCCAGCCGATGTTTGCAATCTGCGCATGCATCGCGCAAACAGGTCGCTGAGTACGGTAAGGGCTCTTTCAGACCTTCAATGTTGAGTGGCAGGAAGTGCCGTTTGTGGGTGGTGACAGGGGGTGGCCTGCAGAACGCAGGCGTGCCTGTGCGTTCACACGCCGTTACAGGGGCGTGCATAAATTAATCTGTGGCGCCGCACGCAGCCGGGTGCCTCTTTACGTCCTGCGGCAGGGTCAGGTCTACCCTTAGCTTACATGCAGCTTCGATGGCACTCGATGTTCCCGATGCAAGATTACTGTCAATCACGGCATAGCTGAGCGGCTTTATGTTTTGATGGCTTTATGCTTCTTGTGCTGCGGTCTCCGTGCGTATGCGTTGATTAGCATATTCTCACAGCGGCTGGGTGTGTGCGTCTGCTAGCGAGCGTTCCTTGCTGAATCAGACCTTGCGCAGCCCATGGCATTAGTGTGGGGTCATGCTCCATAGCCTCCTGGTACAATGCACATCAGCCTGCACAGGTAAAACAAGAGATATGGTAATAACTTACCTTTGTTATCTCTGTTTCTACGAAGTCCATAGGGTCCACAGGGTTGACCTTGGGGTATAGGTTGGGAACCAAATCCGGGAACCACGCAGTTAAAGCTTTTAGCTCCCAGGATGCACTTGGGTCCACTCTCCCTATAACCCCACCCCCAGCCAGAGGCACCTCAGTTTGTAAGTAGCCAAAGGCCGGAGGAGGAGAAAATAAGAGAGAAAACTGGAACACTCGATAACCATACTCACAGAAATGGGAGACGGAAAACCGGTGACCAGTCACACAGCCCATTTGAAGCCAGGTGCGTCAGGGCGGGCGCCCTGTGGACCCTATGGACTTCGTAGAAACAGAGATAACAAAGGTAAGTTCTTACCATATCTCTTGTTTTCTACTTCAGGGTCCATAGGGGGTCCACAGGGTTGACCTTGGGGATGTCCCAAAGCAGTTCAACCAAGGGAGGGGACGCTCCTGTGCTGAGAGGAGAATCCGCCGCCAAAAAAAAAGCATCCTGAGAGGCAAAGAAAAACAATGCCTAGAACCTTAAAAAGGTGTGGACAGAAGACCACGTGGCCACCTAGCAAGGCAAAACAGCCAAGGCGCCACAGCGAGCCACCCACGAGGGTTACATGGCCCGAGAAAAAACAAGCAGCAACAACAGAAAGGCCTACCCATGGGTAGGCCCCTGAAGAAGACATACGAGGCCGTCCAGCCAACATATGGCCATAGGCCGGCCATCCTTTCCTGTTAAAACCAGAAATCTCACACCACCAATAAGGAGTCCGATTTCCGTCAGGAACTTGAATGGATCACATAAATCCACAGAGGCCGGACCACAGTCAATGAGGCCACACCAGCCGAGAGGACTGGGGACTGAATGGCCGCACCATAAGTTCCAGAATAATATGGAACCTGAAAATCACTAAGAAGAAACACAGGGTGAGAGCAACTCACACCCTGACAAGATGCCCTCCAGAAGAGGGAGCCACATGAGAACGCTCCCAATTCCGACACTCACCTGGTTGATATAAACTCCCTGATAGAAAGAGAGAAAGCCAAAGCAATAGACCATGTAATGGCTATCACAACCAGCGGTTCCATTCACTTTCCCCGGAGTTAACGAAGAACCACTCCTAACTCCCAAGGAGTCCCTAGGGAGGACAAATGGAGGCATAATCCAGAAAACACTCCAAAGGATGAACTGGATATCAGAGCGGAGCAATTCCATAACCTAATCATACTGACAGTGTAGAGATCTGCACTGTCAGGAAGGCCAGGCCGAGGGTGAAACCCAAGCCAGCCGGAAGGAATGCCAGAATATCTGGAAATCCTGGACACCAGAGGATCGTATCGATAGGTATAATACCATAAGAATTATGGCTGCCACAGTTTGTGGTAGGTCCCAGCAAAAGCTGATCCATGTGCTCCAATCATTCCAACGATGACAAAGCCATGGAAGCCGTAAGACCACTGTAGGGACGTAGTCAAAGACAAACGACCCAGGTCCAAGGCAAACCCCAGGACCCAGAGACAACAGGTCTGGGTAGTGAAGCATCAGAAATGGAGTATCGATGGAGAGACTCCGAAAGACCAAGTACCCCTGACATCTGGGGCAATCAGGAGCCACCAGCAGGAAAGCATCTCTGTCTCGATTGAAACACTTCCCTCGAGGAAGAATGGAGACTGGAGAACACAGGTACGCAAATTGGAGGAACCCCTTCACCGACAAAGAGTCACTGAAGGTTGCTTCAGAATCCCCAGAGTTGGACTGTAACACCATAGTGTGATAGAGTCAGAAGGCCATGAGTGTCACCTCAGGAGGGCCCCCCCCCCCCCCCTGCTCACCAGGAGATGAAACCTCTCTTGGGGAAGAGACTAGTCCCCGGGATGCACGTCGTAACGGCTGAGGACTCCCGCTTCCAAATGGAGAGCACCTGAAATGAACACTGTCGAGATGGTCGGGAGGAGACCCTCAGACAATGTCCGAATGTATGACATACCTGACATTGCCACCCAACGAACAGTATTGCTAAAAAGGAAGCCACTGTTCTGACCCTGTCGGACTGAACTTTTTCAGGTTCACCGGGAAACAAGGGCTATGCCAGAGTGAAGGCCCAAGACAGGCTAAAGTTCCAACAAGTTAATTGACAGGGTGGAATCGACAGACATCCAATTGCACTGAAATGGATGCGAACCAGACACTGTCCTTAGCAAAGAATACCCTGGACGAGATGGTCATAGTCACCCGAAAAGGGACAGACTTGCCTCCGGGGAGAGCAGCATCATTTGAACAGTGATCAGACAGAAAAAAACTTGTTCCATCTGGAGATAAGCCAATTATGGAAAGGCCTGGAATGGAACTAAGCCCATTCCACCCTTCCAAAGGCAGACACTGAATAGTGGACCATGCATCCCAGAGTGCAAAGACATATGTCGACTGCGCAGACATCCATGTACTCCTAATGGAAGAGTGGAGATGCCGTCTTACGCCAGAAGAATTCTCAGATTCTGAGAATCCAGCAGGGCTCCTAGGTGAAGAATACCCAGAGGGGATGCAGGGAGGACTTTTTCCCCATTGATTAAACTTCTGCACCCTGAAGAAGCCACAGTCAACCTGACCCGGCTGTAAAGTACCCCGGTGATCCTGCTAAGAGCAGGAGGCCATCCAGGTACAGGAGCATTGGGATATACTGAACAGAAGAACTGTCAGAAAATCCAAAACGCTGGTAAACCCCTGTGGGGCTGAGAACAGTCCCAACAGGCAGAGCCCGAAAACCGTAAGTGCTGTGATACAGCAAACCTCAGTCCATGCTGAGGCAAGGTCTCTGTAAGTGCCCGTAGGCACGCGTCCTGTATATCCAGTGATACCATAAAGTCCCCAGGTTCCAAACATAGTATGATGGAGCATAGGGATTGCCTCCTGAGCCCAGGTAGCTTTAGGAACTGGTTCAGGGAATTGAGACAGAGAATAGGCCAAAGAGGACCATTCAGCCACCGCACCAGAAAGAAAGCAGAACAACCAGTCCCTCGCTGAGAAAGTGGGGATGGCCCAATTAGCTCCGCTTACCCCAACAACTGTATAGCTTTCTGGATTCATAAGGCCCTGTTCGGGTCCGAATAAGGGCCTGCGTACCATCACATGGAAATAGGCCGCCTGAGCAAAGAGAGGGCGTACCCTCCTACCCACGTAGCCGCGGCAACTAGACACTAGTACCGGGCGAACTGAGAAAATCGCCATCTCCCAGTGGTAGGCCTGTCTCGTCATGCTGACGATATATCCGTAGGTTCAGAAGCAGGATCGGCTGGCAGTCCAGGCCTGCTCGGTTGAAGAAACAGACCTTTAGGCTGACCCAGAGGACAAAAAGACTTAATAGACTTAGTCTGAGGCCCTGTAGTGGGCATAGCTGAAGGCGGGAAATTTGTACTGCCACTGTCAAGGTCAGGACCCAACAAGATCTTCCCTATAGATGGTATCTGCACCTCTGCATTCCCAGAGCGCAGCCATAGGGTATTACGGAGGATACCGTCGCAGCCGGAACTCTGAAAGTTAGGAGACTGGTATCCAATATAGGCATGTCCACCTATGACAACTGCATATATTACATGAGCGACCAAATACATTTGAACCCCAGACGTGTTGGTGGGGAAAAAACATTACAAATGCATCAGCTCAGTATGCAATAGTATTAACCAACCATGCTATAGCCATGGTAGGATGGGTAACAACCCCTGAAAGCGAGTATACTGATTTCAGGCAGAGTTACCACCTACGGATCAGAAGAATCCGACCACGCAGGAATGGGATGCATAGTAACGTCTGTAATCTGACGAGTAACACGCCCATCCACCCCATGAGGGGCTCGTGATGACCCTCAGGGAATTTGGGACAGGAGGCCAAACACTGTTGTAATACCTCATAACTGACAACAGCCAGAGTCCCGCCATGCGATCCCCCCGCTAGTCAGCAACAGGGAACCAGAAGGCACGCAATACTGAGGGTGTATGATACAGGTGCAGGTCAACATTCACTCTTAACCAGAATGGACCTGCCACCAGCCCAAAGCAGGGATAATAATACTTGAAATAGGCTTCCCCCCGTGTAAGAGGGAAAGAGCCCAAAACAGTATCCAGTTCACGCAGAGCCAACTGGGAAGTAACCACAGGGCATCAACCACGCCAATTTGCGTTTTGTAGAAAACGACATCCACCCAGGGTGGCCGTGGGAATCCCTGCAAGGGGAATGACAGACTATGGTGGCACCAGGGGGATTTCATATACTGCGAAAAACCCCTGCAGGGAGCAGTAGTCTGTGTCACAGGGGAAGAGTGCAAGAAACTGCGAGATACCCTGAGATGAAAAGGGCATTATGGTGAAGTAACCCCCAGGTGAGGTACAACAATGGGGCCCACCCGGCGATCCGCAATTGAGAGGATCCCGAGAAAACAAACCTCCCAAGGGGGTCGTGAAAGGGGCCGGCACCAGATGACGCCACACACAGAACCCTTTATGAAACAAATCCTCCGCACTAACACCTGCAGCACATGACTTGCAGGATAGCAAAAATGGGTGCAGTATAACGCTCTATCTCCTGGTCAAACATATCTGACCAATCTTGGCGGAAATATCAAGCAGTGCTATACTGGTCCTGACTGATGCTAAAATTAGCCGCAGGGACCCATTTTCTGCGTATGCAACACACAGTTCCAACGAAAATGTGGCAACGTGCAGCACGCAACAGTATGTGACAAACCTCACAAATATCAACGAGTATATAAATGTGAGGTCTCAGAACCACCCTAAATACAGCTGTATTAGGGCAGATAAGGAAAAGGGATAGATATACACTGACAGGTGAGAGAATTAAATACAGACAGTCAGCACTAGCATAAGTCACATACCATGCAGATATATACATATATACATAAACATGTCATATAATATACTGCACTATTACACTGCATTCAACTTACCCAGATTCAGTGTCTGGGAAGGCTACAGCGCTGTGTACACTGACCTGATGGTGAGGTACGCAGGGGGACTGGACTCACTGCCATCTCCGGAGCTCTGCTGCTGCACCACAAGAAAATGGCCGCTGGAGACCTCAGAAGAAGCGTGGCCCGCGGAGGAAGCAGCTCAGCGATGCCAGACTATACATACTGAAAGGCGCGCTGAGCTGAGGGGAGGAGCCGCTGTAACAGGGAAAGCTTCCTCCCCTGGCCGGCTATTAACCTCCCGGGACGCCGGCTCCCAGCGCCGATCAGTAAGTCCCTGGTGGTCTAGTGGACACACGGGGTATGGGGGGCCCGCCGCCACTTCCGGTCTGTCCCCGGAGACCGGAGGCACAGGACTGCATATTAAATGCGCGGATCACCGCAAGCGGTGATCCGCGACCTTACCTGCTCCCCGTAGATCCGGCAGCAGTCCTGGGCGCCCGCAGAGTCCGGCTAGTACAGACTCTGGGGTCCCGCTGAGATCCCCAGATCTGTACTGGCGTCTCAGCGCTGGCGGGGTGACGGAGAGGCAGCTTAGACGTCCTATGGACAGTCCGACGCTGCCGTTCTGAAAGTCCAAAGTAAAAATAAAAAAACTCTGTACTTAGAAAAAATAAAGCTTAGGGGCTGTTAATCAGCTCCCCACTGCACTAAACGGTGACCCGACTCCGGCCGGGCACAACTTAAACTGAGGTGCCTCTGGCTGGGGGTGGGGTTATAGGGAGAGTGGACCCAAGTGCATCCTGGGAGCTAAAAGCTTTAACTGCGTGGTGCCCGGATTTGGTTCCCAACCTATACCCCAAGGTCAACCCTGTGGACCCCCTATGGACTCTGAAGTAGAAACAGCCAAGTCCCACCCCAGTATTTTAACAAGTGGATGTGTAAGCGATATAGATAAACTGGGGATGACGTATTTTTCTGTGGTTAGATTAATCTCAGCACTTTTAGGTAATCTTGTCAAAATTCTAAAACAAGTCTATAATTATTATTTTTTTACCATTTACTCGTATAATATTAAATTACAAAATTATTTATTTTGCTGTATAGATAACTTTTAGCTGTGTTTGGCTAGGGTTAAAGGACTTTCTGTATCATTCTTCGAAACTGGTTACAAACACGGATGAGCAGGTGAAGTGGGTGGAGCAAACAATCAGAGTATTGAATACTTATGGATAATAAGTGTGTGATGACTTAACACAATCCCTCACCTGCCCCTGCCATCATAAAACCATTGAGGAGCTTCTTGACTGACTGGCTCAGGAAAAAAAACACTTTATTTTGTAGTGCCAGTCACTTAGATCTACCACAGATTGTTGTTCAACGGGAATACTGAGTTATAGTACAGTCTCCTGGAAAAAAAAGGAACAATTTCAGCTTCATAGTAAAGAAAGACAAAATATTGTGTTTAAAATAAGGAAAAAAAATGTTTTATTTGCAATTCTGATCCTTTTTATTTTATGCATATGTCTGACTTGCTATGGGGCCATAGCAGACTGACTGGTAGCTGCGATCCATCCACAGGCTGCCGGTGATCAGTTTAACCTTCGTCCCACCATCAGGTATCAATCTGCCCAGATGCTGCAGGTATTTACGGAGGATCCATGTTGTCACTTTCCATTGACACCTTTTCAAGCTTCAAGTTACCAGTCCTTCCGGTGTTTCAGCAGCAGATACCAGTCTACAGTGACACCTTTAATACCCACTGATCCTGGTTGCCCTGTTCTGGGTATAGTATTGATTCTTCTTACATCATCAGCAGAATAGCCTGGTCTGGGTAATTGTTTGACCACTCTTAAACTGACCTACGTTTGATCATCGGCATTCTACCAGAGCCTTTCAGTGTAATCACCCATATTGGTTTATTGGGACCCTATTAACAACAAACACCTAATTAGAGTCACCATAATGCAGCGACTGTACCAATTGATGACGCTGTGACCAGTATTTCATTAGGTTACCATACTGATCCCAGTTCTGCATGTTAAGGCCGCCTTCGCAACGCCATCATTTCTCTTTTTATACAGATATTTTTTTTTGTACTGTTTGTTTTTAATTGTATTTTATTAAATGTTAATTTTATTTGTCATGACACACAGGTCATATTAATTTTGTGTCTGGCTGCAGGCATTGCTGTGTTACACTTGTCTCTGGTTCTATATTGGGAAACTTGCAGACGCTTGTACGCAGAGGCGTTGCGTCACCATCCTCAGCGCTGTCAGGTACATTTCTCTTGGTATGAAAGGACATACATGTTGTCTGAATAAACAGTATTTACAGCTTCTTTATTCCGCATTAGCGTTTTGTAGATGTTCTTGTTGGTATATCATCAATGTATCTTGTGTTGAATACAGCAAAATCAATAAAATCAATAAAATATATATATTTGTCCGGTGTCACGTGTATTCAGTGTTGCCCAACAGCCTCTCTTGTGCAATATCCCCCACATTCATGCTACCCCAGCAATCGACAGGTACAGGTAGTGATCCCTTTTATTCAGGAAACCTCCAGATCTCCACGGTTTGTCCACCAGAAGCTGCGGCCACTGTTCGTCCAGCCGCACTGACCTGAGACAAAACACAGTAGAAAGAGGGTTGTGGGGTTAGGAATTGAATGTGGCAGATGATATTGAAGAGACTACGGGGCAGATGTAAGAAGAGATGGTAAGTGCCAAATGCGAATAACCAGCGCTATTTGACACTTGAGCATCGGTATGTATGTAAGCAGATGACGTATGGAAAAAATAAAAAATAAATAACTTTTCTCTACATTATCTGCAAACACCAACGTTTCCGCCGTCGCCATATTACTGTATGGAGGCAGAAAATAATTCAGATGTTATGAAAAGACGATAAGCGCACTTTTGTGGCTTATTCTTTTTTTCACATATTAGCTGGATCGCCTGCCGGTAAGTACGCTAACCAGGGGCGAATACTGTGGGGGTGTAAGGCTGCATGTGAGATCTTACGCATGCGCAGTGTAGCCTGCCAGGAGGTAAGACACAGCGCGGCAGCACTAGGCGGATGCGCTGCGGCTCTTGTACGGTTTGCTAGAGGGGAGTTTTCTCTCTGCAACCCCGGTGACCGAGATGGTAATAATTTTGACAATTAGAAGTAATTCATGGCTTCCTATGGGAAATTGGCTGATTGTACATGGAAAAGACTAATGCGGAGCTGAACATATGACTGTTTGCGGAGCGTATCGTGTGTTTTCTCACTGCGCATGCTCTGGAACGCATCACACGTATCTACGAGGGACTAGAGTCATATGCATTGTGATCACATCTACACATACCACTTAAGAGGCGTAAGTGGGATGTAATGGAACCTTATGGCGTGGCAAAGCTTGGTGATGGTGCGCAGGGCTGGGTGTAAGCCACAGGGTGAGAATGGGACAAAGTGCTCTCAGAGGGCGATACAGACTGGGTCAGGGCTCTGCGTATAGGTAGCTAGAGGTAAGGTTTGGGGGCCGATGTCTGGCGTCCGTCCACTGTAAAGTAATCCGTATTGTTTCCTATGAACCAGTCATTTATTCTTTATGCAGAGATTAATCCCTGCCCACCCACCCAACACAATACAACGCTCTTACCCCATTGACCACATAGCTGTGAGTCTGTGTACTGAGGGTCTTAGGTGGATCAGTAGGGATGTGAACCTGGAAACAGAAGAAAAGTGTCCGAATCAGTTTATGCGGCTCTGATCCATCTCAAATAGGGCTGAAGGGTCTCTGTAGAGCAGGACGACGCTCCCATCCAATACACTGTAGTGACACAGAAAATGGGATTATTTTATACTTGTGCAAAATCCTTTTTTCAGATTTCATTGTGGGACAGTGGAACACCGGGGGCAGGGCTGGCTCCAGGAGTAGCCGCGCCCTGTGCAGACAGAGACTCCGACGCCCCTTAACCCAGCGCGTGACCAAAAGGGGGGCATGACCTAATTACCGTAGGGCACAACCCTAAATGACGCCATTTGGGGACATGCCCCTATGGCATGCCTCCCATTTAACGTCAGGCTGGGGGCGAGCCCTGCACTCCTTCAGTAGCTGGGCTGCCCCCTGCCCTTCCCCTGCACTGAATGGATGCCGCGCCCGGCACCACCGCACAGCTGTGGCAGTGCCCAACCTTCCTGACCACCGGGACAGTTCTGCCCATGGGTGGATTGGCGGGGCAGTGCCGAGAGAGAGAGAGGGTGAGATTGAGAGAGAGAAAGCAAGAGTGATTGAGAGAGAGAATGAAAGCGAGAATGAGAGACAGAAAGATGTTCTCTGATCTCAGGGACTAATTCAGCAAGGATCGCAGTTGATTATACGCAGGCAATCGGCCGAATTATTACGCACTGCGCATGCATCGCAGTGTGTGTGCGTGAACCAGATGCTGTTTTCAGAACTGTGATCAGAGTGGGGACGCAGACCTATCGCAGAGTGAATGACAGGAAGGGCCGTTTGTGGGTGGTGACGTGGGGGTGGTCGGCCGAACGCAGTGCGCTTCAACGGCGTTGCAGAGGTGTGCATAAATTAGCCACTGCGATACCATAAGCAGCCTGAGGCCTCATAGCGTGCGTTGAAGTAAGCAATTCCTGAGTGAGGTCTGACCCTGCCAAAACTGTGAATATGGGTCCGATGTTACTCGATGTTACCGATTATTTCGATATGTTGACAAAGTATACGGATGTGAGTAAGGGGAAGTGAGCGTCCTTATGTCAGGCTGCGATTGCAATGCGAATGCATACATTTACATGTCACCTCTGATATTAGCAACTGCGTTGCGTGCATGTAAGCAGAATAGCGATCCTTGCTGAATCAGGCCTCAGACAAGAGTTAATACCAGTAGTTATATAAAATAAACAAGAGCAGGAGTGTATGTGTGTCCAGTGTTCACCCCCACAAAAGTTTTTTGCATAACTATAAATATCCTATTTTCTCTTTCATGGTTATGGGGGACACTAGAACACAGGCGAAGCCACACAGCTGCCCCCTGGAGGAAATTGTGGCACACTGCCTCTTTTGCCCAAATCGTGCCTGTCTGGATGGCAAACTGTTAATTCTGTAAACTCGGTGAATGTGTGGAGCAAAGACCAGTTGGTTGTCCCAGTCGAGGCCCCCGTGCCACACCACCCAGGTCTATCAGAATGGCACATCCCATTATCAGGAACAGATCGCTCTGTACAACAGCAAACTTGACAAATCATAAAAGTAATCCATCTAGCAATGGCCTGTTTCAACAATGATCTTCTTCTCTAGTGGGCATCATGGAGAATATAAAGGTCAATGGCCCCACGGTCCCATGAACATAGTTTCACAAGGTCCTGACCACATCCAGAGAGGGAAGAGATCTCTCTTCCTCTAAAGACCTACCCTATTCGCAAAACCCTGGTTCAAATGGAAAACTCTTTTGGCTAAAACGAAGGCTTAGAGATATGGAGACCTAGAAGACAAAGCTCTTGTAGCTGCGGAGACAACTAACAGAATAAAACTGTCTTCCAGGAAAGGAACTTTAACTCCACCAAATCCAAAGGCTGGAAAGGAGGTACAGATGGCAGGGAGCTTTTGGTGAGATGTATGGAGGTTGCATACTACAGCCTTGTATACCACTCTCAGGGCCTGATTCAGCCTGCAGATTGTCAGTGATTGACAGTCTGCTGCCCTTTTAATGCGGGGAGGGGGCAGCAACGGCCTCCGTTTCCCAAAATGGAGATGTGTCGCTGCCGTTGGGGGAGTGGAGAGGCCAGGATCTCCGTCGGCTGACAGAGAGTTTCCTGGCCTCTTTTGTGCATCTGTGGCGGCCGGTTTGCGTGACCCCATGGTCACTCAGCCGGTAGATGGGATCGCAGATGATCCGATGCACTGTCCTTGGACGCAGCTCAGATCAGTGATACATGCAGGAGGCTTGACGCCTCCTGCTGCATTATCGTATTAGTGCTCTCGCAGCTGCTAACATGTTAGCAGCTGCAATGGCATATCCGTCCTCTGCTGAATCACCCACTCAGTTCCAACACATTTATCGGGAGCTTTAGTGAAGGGGCGACCTACGTTGAGGCTGTTGACCTCCATTGACAAGAGGAGCCAACTTACACACCTCTGGAGGCAGCCTTATGAACTGGCAGGTCAGACGCTGGTGGTTTCATTCTGAGATACGTTAATTATGGAACTTCCTTAAATGGAACTGAGCAAACTGGAAGACTCCCATGAAAGAGTCCTCGGGCTGCATTCTAGGAGTGACTTGATTAGGGTCTCCTATGGACAAAAATACCCTCCGTTGTCAGGTGTCAATTAGCAGCCCCAGGAAAACCAGTCACCCTCCGCGCTATGACCAGGTCAAATGGTAGAGTCCAAACTCAAACAGATGGGCTGAATCTTGTTTCTCTCCCAGCCCAGAGCTTCCTTGATGTCCATGGACACAATACTTACATACTGTTTATAACAGACCTCAAGGCTCCATCCTAAATCTGTTTTTCAGGGAAGGGAATGACCACAGCTTTTCAAATAGTTAAAAAAAAAAAAAATAATAGAAATATTTTAAATATGTTAATTACAACATTGTTTTTAGACATTTAACCCAAGGATCTTCACTTCTATCACTTCAAACAAAATCTACCCAACATTCCAGGACAATGTACGGTTCACACATCTGCCTCCCACACACATTTGTTTGGGGGATTATTTTTACAGTTCAATTGAAACTCAGGACTTCACCTGTATGACCAGCTGTGCAGATAAAGTGCTTCCTGTGTCCGTTAATATTGATAATGTCCTCACCCACACACCTACCTTCATAGTTTTATCAGTGGAAGTTGTGTAGAGCGCGCCCGCTGAGTGCCAGATACCAGTGACTTGAGATGCATGACCTACATCAAAACTCTGAAAGGAGAGAGTAAGCAGAGGATAACTGGATCAGGGGCGTGCAAAAGAAAAGACATCAGGACAGTATAAGGGGGAGGTTGGAAGAGTAGGGCAGGATACATGGGAGGGTATGACAAGCAGGGCAGGACACAGGGGAAGAGTGGACAAGTGAATGTGTAGAGAACAAGCAGGGCAAGACACAGGGGAAGAGTGGACAAGCAAAGGCAAAGAGGACAAGCAGGGCAGAGCACAGGGGAAGAGTGGATAAGCGAAGGCATAGAGGACAAGCAGGGCAGAGCACAGGGGAAGAGCGGACAAGCGAAGGCATAGAGGACAAGCAGGGCAGTACACAGGGGAAGAGCGGACAAGCGAAGGCATAGAGGACAAGCAGGGCCGGACACAGGGGAAGAGCAGACCAGCGAAGGTATAGAGGACAAGCAGGGCAGGACACAGGGATAGAGCAGACCAGCGAAGGCATAGAGAACAAGCAGGGCAGGACACAGGAGAAAAGCAGACAAACGAAGGCATAGAGGACAAGCAGGGCAGAACACAGAGGAAGAGCAGACCAGGGGGAGGTTGGAGGAGCAGGGCAGGATGCATGGGAGGGTATGACAAGCAGGGCAAGACACAGGGGAAGAGTGGACAAGTGAATGTGTAGAGGACAAGCAGGGCAGAACACAGGGGAAAAGCAGACCAGTGAAGGTGTAGAGGGCAAGCAGGGCAGAACACAGGGGAAAAGCATACAAGCACAGGCATAGAGGACAAGCAGGGCAGGACACAGGGGAGGAGCAGACCAGTGAAGGTGTAGAGGACAAGCAGAGCAGAACACAGGGGAAGAGCAGATCAGTGAAGGTGTAGAGGACAAGCAGGGCAGCAGAGCACAGGGGAGGAGCAGACCAGTGAAGGCATAGAGGACAAGCAGAGCAGGACACAGGGGAAGAGCAGACCAGTGAAGGCACAGAGGACAAGCAGAGCAGAACACAGGGGAAGAGCAGACCAGTGAAGGCATAGAGGACAAGCAGGGCAGCAGAGCACAGGGGAGGAGCAGACCAGTGAAGGCATAGAGGACAAGCAGAGCAGGACACAGGGGAAGAGCAGACCAGTGAAGGCATAGAGGACAAGCAGAGCAGGACACAGGGGTGCAGACCAGTGAAGGTGTAGAGGACAAGCAGAGCAGAACACAGGGGAAGAGCAGATCATTGAAGGTGTAGAGGACAAGCAGGGCAGCAGAGCACAGGGGAGCAGCAGACCAGTGAAGGTGTAGAGGACAAGCAGGGCAGGACACAGGGGAGGAGCAGACCAGTGAAGGTGTAGAGGACAAGCAGGGCAGAGCACAGGGGAGGAGCAGACCAGTGAAGATGTAGAGGACAAGCAGGGCAGAACACAGGGGAAAAGCAGACCAGTGAAGGTGTAGAGGGCAAGCAGGGCAGAACACAGGGGAAAAGCATACAAGCACAGGCATAGAGGACAAGCAGGGCAGGACACAGGGGAGGAACAGACCAGTGAAGGTATAGAGGACAAGCAGGGCAGAACACAGGGGAAGAGCAGATCAGTGAAGGCATAGAGGACAAGCAGAGCAGGACACAGGGGAGGAGCAGACCAGTGAAGGTGTAGAGGACAAGCAGAGCAGAACACAGGGGAAGAGCAGATCATTGAAGGTATAGAGGACAAGCAGGGCAGAGCACAGGGGAGGAGCAGACCAGTGAAGGCATAGAGGGCAAGCAGGGCAGGACACAGGGGAGGAGCAGACCAGTGAAGGTATAGAGGGCAAGCAGTGCAGAACACAGGGGAGGAGCAGACCAGTGAAGGTGTAGAGGACAAGCAGGGCAGAGCACAGGGGAGGAGCAGACCAGTGAAGGTGTAGAGGACAAGCAGAGCAGAACACAGGGGAAGAGCAGACCAGTGAAGGCATAGAGGATAAGCAGAGCAGGACACAGGGGAGGAGCAGACCAGTGAAGGTGTAGAGGACAAGCAGGGCAGAGCACAGGGGAGGAGCAGACCAGTGAAGGTGTAGAGGACAAGCAGAGCAGAACACAGGGGAAGAGCAAATCAGTGAAGGTGTAGAGGACAAGCAGGGCAGCAGAGCACAGGGGAGGAGCAGACCAGTGAAGGCATAGAGGACAAGCAGAGCAGGACACAGGGGAAGAGCAGACCAGTGAAGGCATAGAGGACAAGCAGAGCAGAACACAGGGGAAGAGCAGACCAGTGAAGGCATAGAGGACAAGCAGAGCAGGACACAGGGGAGCAGACCAGTGAAGGTGTAGAGGACAAGCAGGGCAGAGCACAGGGGAGGAGCAGACCAGTGAAGGTGTAGAGGACAAGCAGAGCAGAACACAGGGGAAGAGCAGATCAGTGAAGGTGTAGAGGACAAGCAGGGCAGCAGAGCACAGGGGAGGAGCAGACCAGTGAAGGTGTAGAGGACAAGCAGAGCAGGACACAGGGGAGGAGCAGACCAGTGAAGGTGTAGAGGACAAGCAGGGCAGAACACAGGGGAAAAGCAGACCAGTGATGGTGTAGAGGGCAAGCAGGGCAGAACACAGGGGAAAAGCATACAAGCACAGGCATAGAGGACAAGCAGGGCAGGACACAGGGGAGGAACAGACCAGTGAAGGTATAGAGGACAAGCAGGGCAGAACACAGGGGAAGAGCAGATCAGTGAAGGCATAGAGGACAAGCAGGGCAGAGCACAGGGGAGGAACAGACCAGTGAAGGTGTAGAGGACAAGCAGAGCAGAACACAGGGAAAGAGCAGATCATTGAAGGTGTAGAGGACAAGCAGGGCAGCAGAGCACAGGGGAGCAGCAGACCAGTGAAGGTGTAGAGGACAAGCAGGGCAGGACACAGGGGAGGAGCAGACCAGTGAAGGTATAGAGGGCAAGCAGGGCAGAGCACAGGGGAGGAGCAGACCAGTGAAGGCATAGAGGGCAAGCAGGGCAGGACACAGGGGAGGAGCAGACCAGTGAAGGTATAGAGGGCAAGCAGGGCAGAGCACAGGGGAGGAGCAGACCAGTGAAGGTGTAGAGGACAAGCAGGGCAGGACACAGGGGAAGAGCAGACCAGTGAAGGCGTAGAGGGCAAGCAGGGCAGAGCACAGGGGAGGAGCAGACCAGTGAAGGCATAGAGGACAAGCAGGGCAGAACACAGGGGAAAAGCATAGAAGCACAGGCATAGAGGACAAGCAGAGCAGAACGCAGGGGAAGAGCAGACCAGTGAAGGTGTAGAGGACAAGCAGGGCAGAACACAGAGGAAGAGCAGACCAGTGAAGGCATAGAGGACAAGCAGGGCAGAACACAGAGGAAGAGCAGACCAGTGAAGGCATAGAGGACAAGCAGAGCAGAACACAGGGAAAGAGCAGATCATTGAAGGTGTAGAGGACAAGCAGGGCAGCAGAGCACAGGGGAGCAGCAGACCAGTGAAGGTGTAGAGGACAAGCAGGGCAGGACACAGGGGAGGAGCAGACCAGTGAAGGTATAGAGGGCAAGCAGGGCAGAGCACAGGGGAGGAGCAGACCAGTGAAGGCATAGAGGGCAAGCAGGGCAGGACACAGGGGAGGAGCAGACCAGTGAAGGTATAGAGGGCAAGCAGGGCAGAGCACAGGGGAGGAGCAGACCAGTGAAGGTGTAGAGGACAAGCAGGGCAGGACACAGGGGAAGAGCAGACCAGTGAAGGCGTAGAGGGCAAGCAGGGCAGAGCACAGGGGAGGAGCAGACCAGTGAAGGCATAGAGGACAAGCAGGGCAGAACACAGGGGAAAAGCATAGAAGCACAGGCATAGAGGACAAGCAGAGCAGAACGCAGGGGAAGAGCAGACCAGTGAAGGTGTAGAGGACAAGCAGGGCAGAACACAGAGGAAGAGCAGACCAGTGAAGGCATAGAGGACAAGCAGGGCAGAACACAGAGGAAGAGCAGACCAGTGAAGGCATAGAGGACAAGCAGAGCAGGACACAGGGGAGGAGCAGACCAGTGAAGGTGTAGAGGACAAGCAGGGCAGAACACAGGGGAAAAGCATACAAGCACAGGCGTAGAGGACAAGCAGGGCAGAACACAGGGGAAAAGCATAAAAGCACAGGCGTAGAGGACAAGCAGGGCAGGACACAGGGGGAGCAGCAGATGAAAGGATATGAGGGAGCAGGAGGAGGGGATGAGTGGGGTAAGACCTTAGAGAAGGATTCTCCGGAGGATCAGATAATCAGGGCATGGGTAGGAACACAATGGGGAGAAGATAAAGGATGAGGTAGCAGACATGAAAGGTGACAGGCACAGAATGCTGGAAGTTTGATGATGTAAGATCCTGTAAACAGTGTATATAGACAGTAGATCGGCTAATTCCACTTCACCGATAATAAAGAGCATTGCTGTACTTATACATATGAAGGCATTACAGACACACTATAAACACATGATTGTTACATCAGTTATATACAGGGATTAGTCTGCAGGAATCCTTGTCACACAATATACAAGTATTAGGCCGAGGAAGCGTATAGCGTAACGGCCGTCTGCAGCAGGGACCCGCTGTGCACGAGCGGGTAACATGAGAGAGCGGCAGAACAGCACCGCACCGCCGGGTGACAAGAGTATACCAGGAGCCACATCTAGACACTTGCGGCCCCAGCACTATCCGATATATGAGAGGTACTGTATACTTTCTTTCTTCAGTGAACCGTGTGTAATTCCGATAGTTGAGGTGGACTCTGCTATGTCCACTGATATCAGAATCCCTCCACCACCTTAGGATACACATACTCCATGATACTTTAACTTCTTTCCTATGTCACCACCAGTGCTGCACCGCTCACTCCCCATCAAGGCTAATTAGCACATGAGGAGCAGCAGCTTGTAGCACTGTGATCAGGTGAACAATTTCCTCTCAGCTCACACTGACTACTCTCAACCTCTTTCCATCTTCACAATACTTTTTTAATATTCAGGGGTACTCTCATTGCACCACTTGTACTGGAGGTCCCTGCACTGTCACAGCAAGGTCCACCTTACTGTGAGTCCAAAAGCAGATATCCTTACACTCATTCACTTCACGTCTCGGAGCGGACTATGGGGTACGCTCACTCCTTAATTCATGCCTGGCACACATGGAGCTGTCATTTTCTATACTTCTTTTTATATATGCAATATCCACTGTATGCCAACAGTTGTGAAAATGTAAGGTATATATAGCCTTTAAGTGGATACTTTGATATGTCATTTATTGGACAGAGTGTGACATTTATGTATATCTGAGACATCTATACATTGCTGTCATTCGGCAAATTAATATTCATATGAACTGTACTACCAATTACTATCTAGTCATTTAATCATTTCCTACTAACGAACCTGGTGACTGCTGCAATACTATTGGAGCATTTGTGCTTCTGGAGTGAATTATATTGCCTTATATATTCTCGTTGCTTTTTCTTACATTGAGCTCTTTTTGTTTTTACTCTTATATGTCGGTTTTGAATATAAATTTAGAATATTTAAATGACTTATTAAAAGTTACGTTTTAAACGCAATTGATAACGAGTGCCCCCCCCCCCCCCCAAAAAAAAAACTGAGTTTCTTTTCTCAAACTTTTGTTCTGTAGAACATCATTATAAACAGATTATACTGTGATCTGTATCCACAATGTACCGATATCAAACTGTAATTTCCAGTACCCGCAGGTGCTGGAATGTCCCTCCGTGGCTCCCGTACACATGAATCAGACCTTGGTTGTCTCCGGCCCAAAGCTGTGGCGCTTCATAGGACATACAGAACAGGTAGTTTTCCAGCTGGGGGAGAGAGAAAGGGCAATACATGAGGATAATGGATGCGATTCCAGGAAACGAGCGAGAACAGACAGATGATTGGTGGCTCCAACCTACCCCTGCGCTGTCTAAGCATCTACATAAAGGGCCACAAATATGTGCTAACTACATGGCCACATCCAGAATGCAATAAAACTAATGATTTACAATACAGTGGGGCTGATTCAGACTCGCTCGCAAGCGGGTCGATGTTTGACCCCTGCGACGTGCGCATGCGCGAGACCCGGCCAGCGACGGGCGCTCCGTCACTACGGGTCTCACACCAAAACAGGGCGTCTGTCGATTGCGATTGACAGCTCGCCCCGTTTTGGAGGCGGGCAGGGGGGGTGGGTGGCTGGACAAATGGAGGCGTTCCCGAGGGAACGCCTTCCGTTTGTGGGCGGCCCTACTGACATCACTAGTGATGTCAGTAGGTGGACTTCCTGCTCTATTAGAGCAGGAAGCTCACTGGGGCTTGCGATGGACGAGATCGTACCGCAAGGGTCTCGTCGCAAGCCCGATGGTCGCGACCATCAGCTGGCCGCTCGCAAAAGCTGTGTGTGGTTACCCACAGCTTAGCAAGCGGCCAGGAGGCCGGCATCAAAAAAGAAAAAAAAGCCGCCCTGATTCAGAGCGAGCGCTCTGAAAGAGCGTCCGGCTCTGAATCAGGGCCTGTGCACGGTGGTTGCCTGAGAAAATGGGGCCATGGTGAAGCTTATTGAGCAGCATCTTGCCGGCAAGTTGGACATTTGACAAGCCGTGTATCCTGTATCTATACAAGTCCTTCATATTGTAACTACATTGCAGGGCAGTGTGTGGCTGAAGCGGGGAGGAAGCAGCCATTTATATAAGCCAGAGGGGGACATATGTAAGGAAGGGGGATTTTGGACCCTTATCCTACCTGTATCCGCTGCAAAACTGCATTAACTCTGCGGTCAAACACCACCAGTGTCCTGTCCTCACTCCCAGAGACAATGTGACGATCATCAGCCACCAGGGACAGGACGGGGCTGGAATGTATCTTGCGACACTTGATCAATGGTCGAGATGCTAAAAAAAAATAGGATTACAAGAGGGATCACTGCTCCCCACAATGCAATGCCTCATCCCCACTAGGAGGTTACAACTATTGTATGATGCCATTCATTTAAATGTAACGATTATGGTCTATATAACAACAATTTTATTTCCTACTTATGTGACTTTTGGGGAATAAGAACTGTGCAAGCTGCTATATATATATATATATATATATATATACATATACATATAGTAGTATTCATTCTAGCATCCTGCACCTGTCAGAAGCCATGCAGTTCCTCTTTCCTGTCTGGGGTGTCGCTCTCTGCTCTGGTGCTTCTAGCTGATGCAGCAAACTACTGAGATACAGACCAGAGTGTGCTAGAAGTACCAGAGCAGAGAGCGACACCCCAGACAGGAAAGAGGAACTGCACGGGTTGTGAGAGGTGCAGGGTGCTAGAATGAACATTACGTATAGTATTAACTTACCTCTCGGGTCATACACGCTCACTCTCTTGTCGTAGGATCCAGCTACCAAGATATCTGGTTGAAAAGCCAGGCACAGAATTGCTGCTCGGCCCCTGCACAGAGAGATGGGGATGGGAGTCAGGTGGGTCTAGGGGCCACTGACATCAAAAATGAAAAACACTCTAAGCCTAGACTGGCATTGACCCCATAGAGATCATTATAACTCTATGCTGAGAACATACCATGATGCATATACCGCCCGCAGAACGCAGCGTAGAACAACATACTGTCTCCGTACTGAGGGTCTCATTCAGACCCGCTCGCGAGCGCTGTACGCTCGCAAGCGGGTGGATGTTACCCAAATGCGCATGCGCACGACGGAGGCGCCTCCGTGAGACCCGAATAACGACGGGGTAGCCGTCGTTATGGGTCTCGCACCAAAGGGGGCGTGCGGTCGATGGTGAGTGACAGCACGCCCCCTTTGGTGGGCATGCCGGGGGCGTGGCTGCCAGATGGAGGCGTTCCCATGGGATCGCCTACCGTCTGGGTCCGGCCCACTGACATCACTAGTGATGTCAGTGGGAGTGTTTTTGGCTCTGATAGAGCCAAAAGCACTCCGGGCTTGCGGCAGACGAGACCCTACCGCAAGGGTCTTGTCGCAAGCCCGATGGTCGTGATGGTCTTGACCATCGCGACCATCTATTTGGCCGCTCGCATAAGCTGTGGGTGGTCACCCACAGCTAAGCGAGCGGCCAGGAGGCCGCTCCAATTTTAGGTAGGCCGGCCCTGATTCAGAGCGAGCGCTCTGGTCAGAGCGTCCAGCTCTGAATCAGGCCCTCAGGACAATCCATGCTGTATACACCGCCCCATGTACGCAGCAGAGAGCAATATACTGTCTATATACTGAGGACAATCCATGATGTATACACCACCCCATGTACGCAGCAGAGAACAATATATTATATATATACTGAGGACAATCCATGCTGTATACACGGCCCGGTGAACGCAGTACAGGACAACATACTGTCATCATACTGAGGGCAGTGGGACCAGGCCATGCAGGACACTGGGACCAGGCCATGCAGGACACTGGGACCAGGCCATGCAGGACACTGGGACCAGGCCATGCAGGGCAGAACAGCATCCCGGGTCCCTCTGTATCTATGGCGCTTCCTGTGTAGGTAGCAATAGATAGAAACATAGAATTTGACGGCAGATAAGAACCACTTGGCCCATCTAGTCTGCCCATTTTTAAACATATTGTTACCTCAACCCTTATTGATCCTTACTTCTTCTGAAGGTCTATCCCATGCATGTTTAAATTGCTCTACTATCTTAGCCTCTACCACCTCTGATTGGAGGCTATTCCACTTGTCCACTACCCTTCTGTGAAGTAATTTTTCCTCACATTTCCCCTGAACCTACCACCCCCCAGTTTTAGAACATGTCCTCTTGTTCTAATACTTCTCCTTCTTGAAGAATGTCTCCTTCCTTTACCTTGTTAAAACCCTTTATGTATTTGAACGTTTCTATCATGTCCCCCCTATCCCTTCTCTGCTCCAAACTATACATAGTAATATCTTTTAGTCTTTCCTGGTACGTTTTGTGGTGTAGACCTTGCACCATTTTAGTTGCCCTTCTTTGTACTGCCTCTAATGTATTAATATCCTTCTGGAGATATGGCCTCCAGTACTGAACACAGTATTGGAGATGAGGACGTACCTATGACCTATACAGTGGTATTATCACTTCTGTCTTTCTGCTACTGATTCCTCACCCTATGCACCGAGCATCTGACTTGCCTTCCTCATTGCTTTGTTACAATGTTTGCTGCCTTTAAGTCACCTGAAATAGTGACTCCTAGATCCCTTTCCTTAGCGGGCCTCATGCAGACCCCCAGATAGTGGGCTGTGCCTCTATGCTTCTGACATATGCTGGCATCTTACCTAATCTCTCCCACCTGCTGTCCCTCAGCCCCAATGTCCCAAATCTTCATGGTGCTGTCCCAGGACCCCGAACATACAAGATTCTCACAAGCAGCCAGTGACCAGGCCCAGCCCTATAAAGAAATAAATAACACAATGAACCTGGCTGCAGTACATGTACATAGTAAGTACCAAGAGATGCGAGTGCTGGAACAGAGCTCTATACTGTACAGCAGTGTATACAAATACTGTATTTACCATTATCATTACTTTTAAGTAACAAGAATTATACTCTTACAGCGCCCTCTAGTGCATCTAATGGGTGAGACGACATCAATACCTTGTGTGTTCCGGTTTTCTCTGTCCCCAGAGCCTTCACCTTCTCTTGGCCCTCACTCAGGTTCCTCAGATCCCAGAGGCTGACATTTCTGTCCCGCGACCCAGACACACATAAAGATCCTCCCTGAGGACAAGGGTAACAGGGATCTGTCAATGTGAATGGTGATTTGTGATGATCCTGCACCCATATTTTATGCTTCAGTTTGTGTGTATCCTTTTCCATCTTTTTATTTATATATATCTACACATATGGCCAGATGCAGGCGTAATAGGCATTAAAGTGCTTTGGAGATTTCCACGTATTCCAGAAATGTTTCTGCTAAAATGTGAATTGCCAAACAGCAACGTAGCTTTACACACACATGCACATACACACGCACCCACACACACACACACACACACGCACGCACCCACACGCATGAGAATGCAGCCATCCAATTCACTGTATCTCGTCGCACCTGTAGCAGTAACACTGCATCTATTGAGGCATAGTGGCCGTCACCCAATGAGAAATGCTCTATCTTCCCTTTGTCTGACCAATGACAGAGTTGCTCTTCCAATTCAATACATGCAGACGGCCAATCAAAGTTCTCTTCTGTGAAAAGATTGCAGGCATTAAGAATAGTTTAGAGCTTGGTGTTCTAATATCTCTGTAAAAAAAAAGAAGGGAGGGGTCTGTGTCCTGAGGTCTGTGTATTAGGAGTAAGGTAAGAACCTGGGCCCTGATGTCTGTGTATTAGGAGGGGAGAGGTCTGTGTCCTGATGTCTGTGTATTAGGAGGAGGGGAGGGTCTGTGTCCTGATGCCTGTGTATTAGGAGGAGGGGAGAGTCTGTCCTGATGTCTGTGTATTAGGAGGATGGGAGGGTGTGTCCTGATGTCTGTGTATTAGGAGGAGGGGAGAGGTCTGTGTCCATATCTTTGTGTATTAGGAGGAGGGGAGAGATGTATCCTGAGGTCTGTGTATTAGGAGGAGGAGAGAGGTCTGTGCCCTGATGTCTGTGTATTAGGAGGAGGGGAGAGGTCTGTGCCCTGATGTCTGTGTATTAGGAGGAGGAGAGAGGTCTGTGCCCTGATGTCTGTGTATTAGGAGGAGGGGAGAGGTCTGTGCCCTGATGTCTGTGCCCTGGTGTCTGTGTATTAGGAGGAGTGGAGAGGTCTGTGCCCTGATGTCTGTGTATTAGGAGGAGTGGCGAGGTCTGTGCCCTGATGTCTGTGTATTAGGAGGAGGAGAGAGGTCTGTGCCCTGATGTATGTGTATTAGGAGGAGGGGAGAGGTCTGTGCCCTGATGTCTGTGTATTAGGAGGAGTGGAGAGGTCTGTGCCCTGCTGTCTGTGTATTAGGAGGAGGGGAGAGATGTATCCTGAGGTCTGTGTATTAGGAGGAGTGGCGAGGTCTGTGCCCTGATGTCTGTGTATTAGGAGGAGGGGAGAGGTCTGTGCCCTGATGTCTGTGTATTAGGAGGAGTGGCGAGGTCTGTGCCCTGGTGTCTGTGTATTAGGAGGAGTGGAGAGGTCTGTGCCCTGCTGTCTGTGTATTAGCAGGGCAGAGGAATGTATTGCTGCCGGTGTATTATGACTCACGTTCCACCACTGGGAAGTTGGAGCTGACTGTTTTCTGTACCCGCACTCTCCACGTCACCTCCTCTGACACAATGTCCCTGAGGGTGGTGCACACCAGCGGTAAGACGTTGAGGATGAAGCGCGGGTCAAGATATGACAGTATGTGCAGGATCAGCTCGAGGGGGAGGAGTAACAGCTGTGAGGCCGCCTCCCCATCCTCCCCCGCCACTGGGGACTTCTTCAGAACCAAACCTCCACGTTGAAGCCCATCATGTATATCCACAGGCAAAGTGTGTGGAGGCCGGTGGGGTTTGTCCTGCAGTGCCACCGTGCTAAGGACCCTAGACACATAATCTAATGCTTGTCTTTCTGGATCTTCTGAGGTCTCCCCTTCAGAGTCATTATCAGACTCCCCCTCACGACTAGACGCCATGTTGGTTGTGGGAGCGGACAGAAGGACCTGTCAGGTTCTAAGTCTGCGTCTAAATAAAGGGCAGAATCACAGTAAAGAAAGATACCAAGGCAAACTTATCATACAACATTAAGGGACTGAGGGCCTGATTCAGAGATGAACGCGATGGCGCTTACGCACGCAGATCGGGTGATTGTTCACCATTGCGCATGCGCACGGGCCGCGCTGGACGTGCGCTGCTTTCACATTGCGATTACGGACGCACTTCGGAATACATGGCACAGTGATTGACAGGTTGTCAGCGTGTTGGGGGTGGTGACGGGGGGGTGGCAGAAAAACTCAGGTGCAAGATGGCCGCCGGTGTGCGTAAATGGTACTGATATTTACGCAGCTATGATCGCATTAGCGTCCATCTCTGAATGAGGCCCTGAGTCAGAAACAGCAGCGATGCCGGAAGCGGTTCAGCTAGGTTTATCATGCGCGCATGCGTCCGAGTCACACAACGCACGTGTCCTGATTATGTATGTAGAGTCACAGTAAGGATTTGGACGCATGGTAGCAGGAATGTAAGGGGGTCCCAGAGCGGTGACTGGGAGGTAATGATAATGTAGAGTCTATAGACTCGCCGAGTTGGTGTCTCAGTCTTTGCACATTAAGACGCACGACGTACACTAGGGAGGGGTTTTGTAGCGGCATTAGCATACACTGGGGAGGGGCTTTGTAGCGGCATTAGCATACACTGGGGAGGGGCCTTGCAGCGGCATTAGCATACACTGGGGAGGGGCTTTGTAGCGGCATTAGCATACACTAGGGAGGGGCCTTGCAGCGGCATTAGCATACACTGGGGAGGGGCTTTGTAGCGGCATTAGCATACACTGGGGAGGGGCTTTGTAGTGGTATTAGCATACACTGGGGAGGGGCTTTGTAGTGGTATTAGCATACACTGGGGAGGGGCCTTGCAGCGGTATTAGCATAAAGCCGCATACATGACTGTGGTAGCCGTCAAAAGTTGCAAGGACGACCACAACTGCATCCGACTCAGAATCACACAATAAATCAAGAATTCCAGCCGTAGGGGTATATTTACGTGCAGGTTTTTAGAAATGGATATGTTGCCCATAACAACCAATCAGATTCTAGCTATTATCTTCTAGACGGTGCTAGATAAACGTTAAGTAGAGTCTGATTGGTTGCTATGGGCAAACCCGCACTTTTCCCCCTAGGGCTGTTTTCGTGGTAAATTATCGCAGCCGCGATATCATCTTCGACACCTGCGATTTTGCGGCAAATTATTGCACGTGCGATAATGCAATAGTGAGAAACAAGCGAAAAGTTTTCACCATCTCAGACCAGGTGAAAAAAAAATGCTAAATCCCTATTTTTGCCTAAACATGAGGGGATTTCTTTCAGAACCCTTTGGACAGACCCCCTAATGATAAATTACTCCAAATGTTTTTTGTAATTTGGCAACAAACGACTGGTCAAATTTTGGGTGAAAAAAATTAAAATAAATCGCTGAAAGTGGGTTTAACATATTGGGTTTGGTATTTCAGGGGGCTATATGGATGCGCCAAGTGTTTTAAACATTGCACGTGGTTGCAGCAGGCGTTTTTTTTTTTAACGGCTTTTAAAAGTGCGCTTTTACGACGCAAAATTAAACTTGCACCCATTTTAACGTACCCCCACCCAATTTATGTGGAACAGTAATTTCCTGGAAAAAAAATGCTTTCTATAATTTTTTTTAAAAAATTCATATACGCACATTACCGCCAACCGACGCAAGTACCCTAAATACTTTTATTACGGCCAATAATACACTTCTACATTAATTTCTGATGTACGTCAGCCTTTATTTGTGGTACAGACGCAATTTCCTGCATGTCCTGACATTTTTGTCGATTTTCTGTTTGTTTGTTTTTCCGAAAACAGGAGCGTGCTAGCTCTCTGCTCTGGTGCTTCTAGCACTCTCTGGTCTGTATCTCAGCCTTTGTTGCATCAGCTGAGTGTGCTAGAAACACCAGGGCAGACAGCGACACCCCAGGCAGGAAAGAGGAACTGCACAGGGTGTGACAGTGCACTGTGCTAGAATGAATGCTAGGTCCAGTACTTAGTTAGTACTATGAACAGGCAACACAAATATAGGAAATAGCCAGAAAACATTGGGACAATCTTTTAAAAGAATCAAATCTATTTGTGAATAACAAGAAATCGGACATAAAAATATCAACTGTACTCACAAATCCCTGATATATTTATTGGGACGCCCCCGTGGCTTATATTACATTGGCAAGACCACAAGAACACTAAAAACAAGAATCGGAGAACACCTTTTAAATATAGCAAAAAGTCTTGTAACTCATAGCGTGGAACAATATTGTTTAGAAAAAAAAAATAATCAAATTGACTATTTCTAAAGCTGCACACACACACACACACACAACGAATTTGTAAATGAACGATTTTAGTAAACGATTTTCGTTGATTTTTTCACGGGAAAAATGAACGAAAATCGTTCACTAAAATCGTTTATTTACTAAATGTAATGATCGATTTTTTTTTTTTTTCAACTACAAATGATTTTTACATATTCCCTTAATGAAAATCTTCAGTTGGTCAGTCTGACTGAACTACAAACGTGAACGCGCATGAATGATAATTGTTCATCGTTTTAACTCAGAAAGTGAACGATTTTTTTCAACGATTGAACGATATCGTTAACGATAATCATTCAAAAAATCGTTGTGTGTGTATGCACCTTTAGGCATAGACAGAGTTCTGCCTTCTGCCTGGCCACAGAGGTGGTGAGGTTTGAGAAAGATGTTTGTGACTAAAGATGTGTACACACGGTATCATTAAAATGCACAATATGAACGATAACCGTGTCTTGGAAGCTGCCAAGTTAGTCACAATTTTGTCTAATTCTGGACTAAACAGGATATCTCCAGAATAAGGCAGAGACTCTAATGCCTTTTTAGAGTCCGAATCTGCCTTCCATGAGCGGAGCCAAACAATACGGCGGGTTACTACAGAAGTGGCAGAAGCCTTGGAGGCTAGCAAAGCTGTATCCAGAGCTGCTTCACCCAAATAGGAGGCTGCATCTCTAGATATGTAGGACAGCTATTCTCTCGAAGCATCAGAGGGAAATGTCTCTTCTAGGGCCTCTGCCCAACTCTCCGTGGCTTTTGCCACCCAGGCCGTAGCCCTAGCAGGACGAGTAATAGCTCCTGTAAGAGAGTATATAGATTTTAGACACGCTTCCATCCTTCTATCCGTAGTCTCCTTCAAGGAGGTTGCAGTATGGATAGGCAAGGTGGCATTCTTGACCAGACGTGTCACGTGGGAATCCACTGCTTGGGGAACATCCCATTTAGTGCAATCAGTAGCGAGAAGAGGGTAAAAGGAAGTTAAACGTTAGGCAGCTGAAATCTTTTACTGGGCATATTCCATGCCTCTCATACGATCAGATAGCTGAGGAAACTCTGGTAAAACTACCTTTTGTTGCTTAAATCCTGGCTCTTTTGCCTTAGGAGCGGGTTCTGTCTCTTCTACTTGAAGAATAGATTTTACAGCTCTCAAAAGTGCAGGTATATTCAAATTAGAGGGGGGTTCCTCGTCTCCCGAGGGGGAGTCAGAGTGAGATAGGTCTGCGTCTTTTGCCTCCCCAGATAATTCAGAATCTGATAACTGGGTGGACTGGGAAGATAACACAGCACGCTTAGTAGGTTTACTAGGTAAGGGTCTCTCCTTTTGCAATATTTGCTGAAAGGCTGTAGAGGTATAAGCCAGACTCTTAGGTAGAAAGTACGTCTACCCATGGGGGAGGCAAAGAAGTTGCAGCGAGTACCTGCCTACCACAGGGACCGTTAGATGGTCCGCAATTTTTGCCAGCACCTGTGAAAAAGCAGCCCAGGGTGGGTCCTGAGGAGAGGACACCGGGGCTGATGGGCCCGGGGTAGAATAACAAGATGCACAAAGACCATCCTGAATGAGGTCCTCTGAAGCTAAGCCTGATGAGCAGGACATACAAGACACCAGAGTGGGAGGAGCAGGCTGTTATTCTTGCCTCTGCCAGACATAGCTGCAAGAATAATGTAACACTCAATCTGACACAGTGCAGTGAGCAACCCGGATGTATGTGTAATATGGCACAGTGTAGTGCGCAACAGCGATATGTAGTATGTGATAGCCCTCACAAATATAGATGTGAGGTACAATGAACCCCCTATACCTTAGTATGCCAGGGTTATAGTAGAAGAAAGGGAAAGGTATAAGCTGACAGTAAGAAAAAAAAAAAAGGGAAAACAGATAGCAGCGCTAGCACAAGTCACATACAAATGCAGAATATACAATATAACTGCAATGGGCACTAAAATCAACTACAAGACCGCAGTGGCTGGTAGGATATAGCGCTGTATAAACCTGGCCCTTGGGAGAGGTATACAGGGAGAATGGACACAGCCTTCCCGGAGACCTGAATGCAGAAAATGGCTGCTGTGTCTCAGAGGAGGCTGAGGGAGGAGATGCTCAGGGAGCAGCAAGACCGCAGTGGAATGGCGCCCTCAGCGGGTGAGGGGCTGTAGGGAGAGCGCCCTCTCCCCTATGCTGACATTAACTACCGGGTCCCATGGCTTTAATTGTGCCATGCGCCAGTGCTAATAATGTCCAGGTGGTTTAGTGGAGTCCCGGACAAACCGGTGTCCACATCAGCGCCTCTGGTCTGTCTCCTGAGACCGGAGGTAAGACTGTGCATAGACGCGGGTCCCCGCCAGCGTGGATCCGCCATACCTGTCCCCTTGAGTCCCGGCTGCAGGCTGGGGAGCCTTGCTAGCTAGGTCCCCCTTGGAGCCCTGCCGGGAGTACCTAGCCGAGGGCTGGTGTCACGGAGGGGTGATGGAGCAGCAGTGCAGACGTCCAAAGGACTGTCTCGTGCTGCTGCTCAGTAGTAAAATAAAAATAAGCTTGGGTTGCATAATAGCAGCTCCACTGTCAAAGCGGTGATCCAGCTCCTGCCGGACACCAATGAGACAGAGTTGCCCTCAAGCTGTGGATGGGGTTTCATCCTGGGATTGAAAAGCTTTTGCTGTTGGTGTCTGGTCCTCAAAGTCCCACCTACCCTCCATTGTCTCCCCTGTGGAGCCATATGGACCCTGAAGAAGAAATATTTCTGCAAATGAAGCATATTAATTTATCTGGCACTAATATAGTACAAATTATGTAGTCATGTAGCGTGAAAGTCACATATTGGTGGTCCAGTACGCATAGCACGCTAACTTTTATCAATCTTACGTATAGAATTTATTTATTTTTGTAAGTAATTTGCAGAACTGATCCTTGGAATTTATGTTTGTGCCAAATATGTAGTTATTAAATTAACTAAATCTCAGACATCTATGGAATATATATACTGACTGTACAACAAATACAACTATAATAATATATAGAACACTACTTAAAAATGCTTATTACTTTTGATCTATCTGTATAAACCATGGCAGCCAAAACTATGGATATATAGATATACACACACACTTTCCAGTGTTTAAGTTCAAGGGACAGTCCTGGGCATTGGAAGTGTGTCCCTATTTTAAAGTTATGTTCCACAGCAGTACAAATTTTGTTATGAACATCTCATGTGCTGCGGCCTATTCCTAATCTCATTGGGGACTGTAGGTGAATACCTGCTTAGCATGCCAATGTACAGAGAGATAGTGCTACCAGTGTAGGGAGCACCCCATGCCAGGGACTGCAGGATATGTGCCTCAGTAACAGAACAATACCAGCATCCACCTATCTCTATCTCCCTGTAAGCTGCCCCACAATAACACCGACACTTATATACACACACACCTGTCTCCAAGGGAGCCGCCCATTCTTCCGGCCACGGCTAGTGACGTACCCGCGACCGGCTGTAACCATGGAGACAGTAACAAAAAATAAATAAATGCAAGGGGCAAGGGGCGTGGTCTGCAGCTGCTCCCGGCGGCCGCCATTGTTGTGTAGACCATAGGTCATTGCCAGAGTATGTTCCCTTGCTGCGGTGGCCGGGCTTATTATGGGCCCACAGCGCCACCTACACTTAGCACAACGCTGTTTTCGTTCACCACTAATAAAGAAATAAAAAGCTACATGATGTTCATTAATACTGATGATAATAATCCTGAGGACTGAGTTTGAGAACACGAGCACATGGGCTGGCCAGCATATTCTATAGACTCAGGGGTATATTTACTAAGGTGCGGGTTTTTAGAAGTGGTTTTGTTGCCCATAGCAACCAATCAGATTCTAGCTATTACCTTCTAGAAGGTGCAAGATAAATGTTAAGTAGAATCTGGTTGCTATGGGCAACAAAACCACTTCTAAAAACCCACACCTTAGTAAATATGCCCCTCAGTGTCTTATATAGCCCAGCACACATTGGTGTGGCCCGTTCCTCTTATTACTAACATAAGGTTACCTCTGTTGTGTATGAGAAGAACAGGACCATTGAGTACTGACTGTCCTGGTTCATGTTGTTAGATTTCATTTATTTTCTTAACAAATCATATCTCAGTCTATAATTAATAAATAAAATTACGTGTTGTCTTTTATAGCTGCTTGTAAATGGCCCGATCCAACCAGAACCGCCATTCAGATATGCAGATTGCCGGCCATCGATGATCGCAGATCCATCAGGGAATCAGTGAAATTTATGTTAAAACCCCCCCGATTTGCTTATCATGACCATACTAGATTTTACTGGTGCCCCGACCCTGGCGTCTGGGGCGTGGCCCAATCCATCGCTGATGTATGGGGGTCTTTACACTTTCTTACCTGCCTTCACCTGATATCGGTGAAAAGCAATCTAAATATATGATAATTCACACAAAATGATGGTAACACACACACAGGCTATAGCTTAGCATGCACAGCCAGAAATCTGTATTATCGCTGGTTCTAATATGAATGCTCTGCTTTCATTGTTTCCAAAGAGTTTTTTGTCAAATCCAAAACAGGGAGTTTGCAAATAATTTATGTTAATCTTGGTGTGGTGATTGGGTCTGTAGCCAGAGTCTCTGAGGTGAATTCATGGACTCGACTTCCTATCATATTGCACCATAGGTTATAAATGGAATCGGCATGAAATACCGCTGGACGGCGGTTCGATTCCCGGCGGCGGAAGCCCGACAGCACTGGAAATCCCGATCGTCGATAGGTAAGTACCTACTAACCTAACCTTCCTTAGGGGTGCCTAACCTTAACCCCCCCCCCCCTCTTAGGTGCCTAACCCTAACTCCCCCCCTTCCCCGCTGCCTAAACCTAAGTCCCCCGGGGGGGGGGTGCCTAACCCAAAGACCCCCCCACCCCCCACCGCAGCTGTCCACTCGTGGCGCCCGGCATTCCTTCGATCTGGATGCCGGGCGCCTGTCTCCCGGCGTCAGGAAAATGTCAGGCGTCTACATCTAGACGCCCGGCATTTCGCCCTCGCCGGGATATGAGTTGGGAAGCCAGCTGTCGGTATTAAGGCAGCCGGCTTCCCAATTGTATACCGTTATAAATAACTACTTTGAAGGGAACATATAGCAATACTGTTCTTTGTCATCGCCATAGTTCTAGTGGTCACTTATATTTTAAATTACATGCATTTTTTTAATTTTAAAATTACACATTTGTTTTATAAACATTTCCTATCTAAGACATACACTATATGGACAAAAGTAATTGGACACTGACAGCAAATAGATCAGGGAGATTTTATTGATGTCAGTACTTTGTAGATTCACCACGTGTAGTGATTACTGCAGACACCTTTCTTGGCAAATTGTCCACAAGTACGTGAACAGCAGGCGCTATGTTTTTCCATTCCGCCTAACGTAGTGACCAACTGTGATACTGAAGAAACTCAAGTCTGCCTAGAGCGCACCCATCGCTCCAATTCGTCCCAGAGATTCTCAGTGGGGTTAAGATCTGGACTCTGAGCTGGCCAGTCCATCCGGGTTACCAAATTTTCTGCATACCAGTCCAGCGTCACCCTGGAAACATGACAGGTGGCATTGTCGTCCTCATAAAAACATTCATTGTTTCCATAGAACGGCCAGTGTTTGGGTCTCCCTACAAAGTGTTCTTGTCAAAACCACAACATTAGTGGCCATTTGGAATCCGTGTGCAATGGTATGCATGGGACCATTTCACTTGAGCAGGGGTGTCCAATCACTTTTATTGAGAGGGAGGTACCTGCTATAGTATAACACGAGCCTCATATTGCTACTCAGTCGTTCTCAAACTCGGCCCTCAGGACACCACACAGATCATTTTCCAGATCACCCAGCAGGAGCACAAGTGTATTCATTACTCACTGAAACATTTTAAAAGATCCACAGGTAGAGCTAATTATTTCACTTGTGATTGTGTGAGACTTGGAAAACATGCACTGTTTGGTGTCCTGAGGATCAAGTTTGAGAACCTGTGGTGTTTGTGATCGAGATTTCCGCAGCCAAACTCACCCGAACAAGCACCCTGCACATATCAGTAAGATATGTGCAGGGTGCTTTTGTTTAAAACTAAATAAAGGGTTAACGTAAACATTTAAAAAAAAATGTCCCGTGACCCCTGTATTTTCGGAGCCAGCACGGGGCTGCCAAAGCAAGTCCTGGTTTTAAACCTCTCGCTATTTTTAAAACCAGCAAATCTAGCCAGGGTGTAATGCCACAGCCAGGGGACCCTTGCACCGGGTCTTCCCGGAAAAAGCGTTATCACCCCAAGCTAGTCAGCACACAGGACGAAGACTTTTGGATGATGGCCTGTGTCAAGAAGGGCAGCAAAGAAGCCACTTCTCTCCAGGAAATACATCAGTGACAGACTAATTTTCTTCAAAAGGTACAGGTATTGGATTGCTGAGGACTGGAGTAAAAGTTATTTCTCTGACGAATCAACTTTCAGATTTTTTGAGGCATATGGAAGAACGCTTGTCCGGAGAAGGAAAGGTGAGCACTACCATCAGTCCTGTGTCATGCCAACAGTAAAACAGCCTGAGACCATCCATGTGTGGGGTTGTTTCTCAGCCAAGGGAGTGGACTCACTCACAGCCATGAATAAAGAATGGTACCAAAACATCCTCCAAGAGCAACTTCTCCCAACCATCCAAGAACAGTTTGGTGACGACCAATGCCTTTTCCAGCATGACGGAGCACCTTGCCATAAGGCAAAAGTGATAACTAAGTGGCTTGGGGAACAAAACATCGAAAGTTTGAGTCCATGGCCAGGAAACTCCCCAGACCTTAATCCCATTGAGAACTTGTGGTCAATCCTCAAGAGGCAGGCGGACAAACAAAACCCACAAATTCTGACAAACTCCAAGCATTGATTAGGCAAGAATGGGCGGCCATCAGTCAGTACGTGGCCCAGAAGTTGATTGACAGTATGCCAGGGCGAATTGCAGAGGTCTTGAAAAAACAAGAGCTATGGTAAGAACTTACCTTTGTTATCTCTGTTTCTGCGAAGTCCATAGGGTCCACAGGGTTGACCTTGGGGTATAGCTGGATCTGGATCCATGGGCACCACGCAGTTAAAGCTTTGCTGCTCCCAGGATGCACTTGGGTCCGTCCTCCTCTATACCCCGCCCCGGCCACAGGCACCTCAGTTGGTAAGCAGCTAAGGCCGGAGGAGGAGACTAAACAGAGAGAAGGAAGACTGGAACACACAAGAAACCATACTCACAGAAATGGGAGACGGAAAACCGGTGACCAGCCACACAGTCCAATTGAAGCCAGGTGCGTCAGGGCAGGCGCCCTGTGGACCCTATGGACTTCGTAGAAACAGAGATAACAAAGGTAAGTTCTTACCATATCTCTTGTTTTCTACTTCAGGGTCCATAGGGGGTCCACAGGGTTGACCTTGGGGATGTCCCAAAGCAGTTCAACTAAGGGCGGGGACGCTCCTGTGCTGAAAAGAGTACCCGGCGCCCGAAGGATGCATCCTGAGAGGCAAAGGTGTCAAACGCATAGAACCTCAAAAAGGTCTGAATGGAAGACCAAGTGGCCGCCTTACACAGCTGAACAGCGGAGGCACCACGTCTAGCAGCCCAAGAGGGACCCACAGAACGAGTGGATTGAGCCTTAACAGAGGCTGGCACAGGTAAACCCTCCTGTGCATAAGCCTCACAAATAACGGAACGAAGCCAACGGGCTAACGTTTGCTTGTTGGCAGGCCAACCCCTCTTGTGAAAACCGAAGAGGACAAACAAAGAATCCGACTTCCTAACCGAAGCAGTCCGATCCACATAGATTCTAAGTGCCCGGACTACATCTAAGGAAGCCTCACCAGCTGAAAGATCAGGCGACTGAAAAGCTGGCACAACAAGTTCCTGATTAATGTGGCACTTCGAGACCACTTTGGGCAAAAACTCAGGACGAGTGCGGAGCACCGCTCTGTCCTGATGAAAAATCAGAAAAGGAGGGCGACAGGAAAGCGCCCCCAACTCTGACACCCTCCTGGCAGAAGCAATTGCTAGGAGAAAAACGGTCTTGAACGTCAGCCACTTGAGGTCCACCGCCTCAAGAGGCTCAAAAAGATGACCCTGCAAGACCCGTAGCACCACCGCCAAGTCCCAAGGAGCCACAGGAGGCACGAAGGGAGGCTGTATCCTGAGAACACCCTGGAAAAAGGTGTGAACATCCGGTAGTGTAGCAATCCGTCGCTGAAACCACACGGACAATGCAGACACATGAACCTTCAGAGAGGCCAGGCGTAAGCCGAGGTCCAAACCTGATTGAAGGAACTCCAAGATTCTGGAAACCCGGAACACCTGAGGATCATAGTTTCTGGATTCACACCACTGAAAGTAAGTGCGCCACACCCTGTGGTAAATCCGTGCGGAGGCAGGCTTGCGTGCCCTAAGCATGGTACCAATGACTGAACTGGAGAAACCCCTAGACCTCAAGACGGCTGTCTCAAGAGCCACGCCGTCAAAGACAGCCGACCCAGATCCGGGTAAAGGCAGGGACCTTGAGACAACAGGTCCCGACGCTGAGGAAGAAGGTACGGAGCGTCGATGGAGAGACACCTCAGATCGGAGTACCAAGGACGTCTGGGCCACGCCGGAGCAACCAGCACGAGCGTGCCGCCGTCCTGCTTGAATTTCCGCAGAACCCGAGGAAGTAAGGATATCGGAGGAAACAGATAGGCCAGGTGAAACGTCCATTTCACCGACAGCGCGTCTACCAGACTGGCGCCTGCGTCTCTTGTCCTTGACCCGTAAACGGGCAACTTGTGATTGTGACGGGAGGCCATCAAGTCCAGCACCGGCAGCCCCCACCTGTCCACGAGTAGCTGAAACACCTCTGGGTGAAGCGACCATTCCCCGGGATGCACGTCGTGACGGCTGAGGAAGTCCGCCTCCCAATTGAGGACTCCGGGAATGAAGACTGCCGAGATCGCTGGAATGCGACACTCCGCCCAAGCAAGGATGCGAGACACCTCCGACATTGCTGCCCGACTTCGAGTTCCTCCTTGGTGGTTGATATACGCCACCGTGGTGGCGTTGTCGGACTGCACCTGAACCGCCCGTCCGTAAAGAGCGGGACCGGACGACTGCAGGGCCCGATAAACCGCCCGCAGTTCCAGAATGTTGATGGGAAGAAGAGCTTCTTCCGCAGACCAACGACCCTGAAGTGACAACGAGCCGGTCACTGCCCCCCAACCCCGAAGACTGGCATACGTCGTGAGCAGGACCCAGTCCGGGATCCAAAAGGGACGCCCCTCGACCAGATGAGCTGTCTGAAGCCACCAAGCCAAAGACTGCCGAACCTCCGGGGACAACACCAGCAACTGAGAGCGGATCCGGTGAGGTAACCCGTTCCATTCCGATAGAATCAGCCCCTGCAGAGGCCGGGAATGGAACTGGGCAAATTCCACCATGTCGAATGTTGACACCATGGAGCCCAAAACCCTCATAGCCGAATGGACCGACAGGCGGCAACTGCTCAGGCAACTGTGTATCCTCAGCTGCAGGTAGGAGACCTTCTCCGGGGTCAGGAAGATCCTTTGCTGCCGAGAATCCAGCAGGGCTCCCAAATGAACCATCCGCTGAGATGGAATCAGGGAGGACTTTTTCCAATTTATCAGCCACCCGTGCGCTTGCAGGCAAGCGACCGTCAAGTGGAGATGATGAAGCAGTACCTCCGGGGAACTCGCCAGCAACAGGAGGTCATCCAGATACGGTAGTAGCCGTACATTCTGGTTCCGAAGATGTGCGGCCATGACCGCCATAATCTTCGTGAACACCCTCGGTGCCGTGGAGAGACCAAAGGGTAACGCCCAGAACTGGTAATGGTGTTGAAGGATAGCGAACCTCAGATACCGCTGGTGCGAAGGTGCTATCGGAACATGGAGGTAGGCGTCCTGGATATCCAGGGACACCATGTAATCCCCCGGTTCCATCGCCAGAATGATGGAACGTAACGTTTCCATCCTGAACTTGGGAACTCTGAGGAATTTGTTCAGAGACTTCAAGTTGAGGATAGGGCGATGAGGACCATTGGGTTTCCGCACCAGAAACAGAGAATAGAACCCCGTCCCTCGTTGTAATTGAGGAACGGGAACAATGACCCCTGCTGTCAGCAAGGACTCTATAGCTTCCTGAATCTGTAAAGACTTGGTCGTATCCTGAGAAAGACTCGTGCAGAAAAACTGGTGGGGAGGTCTGTGCTGAAAAGACAGGGCGTACCCCTGGGAGACCACTTCTCGAACCCAGGCATCGGTGGTGCTATTGTGCCAGCACTGGGCAAATAGAAGTCAGCCTCCCACTCTGGGGTCCCCCAGAGGGAGGCCCGTCCCATCAGGCAGAAGGTTTATCTTCCTGCTTGGAAGAAGGGCGCCTGGCACTCCAGGGCTGCTTCTTGGGCTTAGAAGCGGCCTTGGTCGTCGACTGCCTCGGGAAGGACTGACCTTTTGCCTTGCCCTGAACCCGAAAGGACCGAAAAGCAGAGCTCCGTACCTTGGTAGGAGCAGAAGCCGAAGGGAGGAAGGCTGATTTAGACTTAGCCAGAGTGTCCACAATTTTGTCCAAGTCTGGACCAAAAAGCAACTCCCCATTAAAAGGTAAGGCCTCCAGTCCCTTTTTGGAGTCAGCGTCAGCTCTCCAAGACCTCAGCCACAAGGACCGACGCGCTGACACAGCCGTGGGCCGACACCCGAGAGGTTAGCAGGCTTGCGTCTAACGATGCTTCCCCAATGTAGGAAGCCGCATCCCTCATTTGACCTATCAACGCTCTCTGGATCTCCGGAGCATCTTCCGGAAAGGTATCCTCCAAAGCATTGGCCCAGCTCTCGATGGCCTTAGCCACCCAAGAGATGGCCATGGACGGACGGGCCACCGCCCCCGAGAGAGAGTAGATAGACTTCAAACAAGTCTCCACCTTCCTGTCCGTGGGATCCTTCAGGGAGGAGATCGACGGCAAAGGCAGCGTAGCGCTTTTAATTAAGCGGGTAACGTGGGAATCCACCGCTGGAGGAGTTTCCCACTTCCTGCAATGAGCCTCCGGAAACGGATAGTTCGAAGCCAACCGCTTCTGCGGTTGGAACCTCTTGCTGGGCAACTGCCAGGCCCCTGCCATATGATCCGTCAATTGATCGGACAGGGGAAAAACTGTCGAAGCTACCTTTGCCTTTTTAAAATTTGGGTATTTTGACCTGGGGGCGGGCACATCCTCCTCAATGTGAAGGATGGCCCGCACCGCCCTAACCAATGCCAGCACATTAATGGAAGACTTAGCCTCCATCTCCTGGGCCCCGGCATCCGAGTCAGAGTCTTCATGGATCTCCCCGTCATCCGAAGACACGTCCGTGTCCGTGAACTGAGCAGCCAGTGAAGCCGGAACGGAACGCTTGGACGCACGTGGGGGCAAATCACTGTGCAACATATGTTGCAAAGCTGATGACGAAGCCGCCAGACTCTGAACAGAGCTGGAGAGGACGTCCACCCAAGGTGGGGGTACTGCCTGAGGATACCCCTGAAAAGGTACCATCGACTGCTGCGGCACCGTGGGGGTTTGCACGTATACCGGCAAACCCGCATAAGGACCCACAGTCTGAGACCCGGGAGGAGACTGCACCAGACGAGTCACACCCGGGGAACGGGGCATGGTAGGCTGGGGCAACGCCCTAGAAGGGGCCGCAGTCGGGACCGCAAGTCGGTCCGCGATTGACGCCAGCACTTGCGTAAACATTGCCCACGGAGGATCTTGCGCCACCGGGGGTTTAGAGGGTCCAGGTACCAACTGGACAATTCTGCCCCGTCAACCCCTGCCGAACAGCGTCGGCAGGAAAACAACACAGGAGCCTCGGAGCGCTCATTCCCCTCATCAGACATGACACAAACTTTTTTGGAAAAAAAAAAAAAAAAAATGTCTCACCGAAACGAGGTAAGGCGTATAACACCCACGCACTCCCAAGTATGTAACCCAAACAGCCCACAATATGGTACTGAGGAGCACACCGCAGTATGTGACGGACCTCACAAATACGTAGATTTATATAAGTGAGGTACACAGAAAGAACACCCCTCCCCCACGCACCTGCGGGCCGTAGAAGGAAAGGGATAGGTAAAAAGCTGACAGTAAGTAGAAAATAAGCACAGACAGCAGCACTAGCAAAAGTCACATACCATGCAGAGAAGTATTACTCACTGCACCTTCCGCTACAATCAACCTCCCAGATTCAGTGTCTGGGAGGGCTATAGCGCTGCGAACACTGTCCTTTGCAGGGGGAGAGGTACGCAGGGGGACTGGTCCACTGGAAGCCTGCCTGGGAGCTCTGCGATGCTGCCTGAGGAAGATGGCCGCCGGAGAGCTCTGAGGAGGAGTGGCCAGGAGATTACAGCCCAGCGACGCCAGCACACATGAGAGAAGGCGCGCTGGGCTGAGGGGAGGAGCGCTGAAGCAGGGAAGGCTGCCTCCCCTGCTAGTACTAAACCCCCAGGGAAGCCGGTTCCCCGCCGGTACTTACACCCCGGGGGCCAGCGGACACGCGGGGTATTCCTGAAGAGGGGGAGCCCGCCGCCGCTACTAGCGCCGCTGGTCTGTCCCCAGAGACCGGCAGCATGAAGACTGCATTTTCCCCGCTGACAGCGCTGCACGCGGCTTACCTGGCCCCTTCAGTCCGGCAGCAGTCCTTGGGTGGTCCCGGAGCCACGCTAGCACTGACTCCGGGGTCCCGCTGCGATCCCCGGATCAGTACCGGCGTCGCAGCGCCAGCGGGGCTGTTGGAGCGGCAGCATAGACGTCCAGATGGACAGTCTGATGCTGCCGCTCTGAAGATAGTAAAAATAAAATAATAAAAATCTTTTTTTTTTTTTAAATAAAGAATAAAGCTTAGGGGCTGCTTATGCAGCCCCACTGCGCAGGGTGACCCGACTCCGGCCGGGCACCAACTAAAACTGAGGTGCCTGTGGCCGGGGCATAGAGGACGGACCCAAGTGCATCCTGGGAGCAGAAAAGCTTTAACTGCGTGGTGCCCATGGATCCAGATCCAGCTATACCCCAAGGTCAACCCTGTGGACCCCCTATGGACCCTGAAGTAGAAAGAATGCAAATATTTATGCAAATATTGACTCTTTGCATAAACTTAATGTAATTGTCAATTAAAGCCTGACCATTATGACACTGCTTGTAATTTTACTTCAGTATACCATAGTAATATCTGACAAAGTCTAAAACCACTGAAGCAGCAAACTTTGTGAAAACCAATACTTGTGTCATTCTCAAAACTTTTGGCCATGGCTGTATGTTTCTGCCAAACTCACAGCTCAGGGGGTAGTCTATTTAAAACTTCTACATAGGAACGAGTTTGCTGAAATTACACACATGGTTATAATCCCGATTCTTGGAAAATTCCCAAGTTGCATTCCTTGCTATGAAAAGTACTTAAGAGTTTGGCCGATGGTGTATTGATTCGAGAATGCATTCTCACCCGATATTTTCAGTGTAAATAGAGAAATCTCTCCCGAGAATTCCTTTTGTAAATTTGCAAGTTGTAAAAAATGCTAAAGCTCACCCGAGATTGCAATCTCGACCAAACACGAATCTTAGTAAATTTCATTCCCCTTCTTAAAGCACCGCTTAGAGCTGTTGAGGATCCTGCTCCTTCTACTATATAACTCCATACTTTCCTAATCTGCCTGAAGGTCCGGGAGACTGGTGATTTTTCGGGTAATTCTCCGTACCCTCGGAAGAGTGAGTGGATCTCCCACACCCACTTTCTATATTGAATAAGGCTAGGTAACCTAGTCATGGCACAATATACCTGAACATAGTGTAAAAAAAAAACGTTTCAGTAGGTATAACTTCTAAACACTATTGAGGTAAACCTGTGAGCTTAGTGGGGCTAGAACAATAGTAATTGGAAGGAAATTGCCAGAAAAGAAATAATGGTAGTGGACGTGGTATAGAAGAGATTGGATAAGCTTTCGTTGCTAATAAAAATGTATCTAATTGCAGATGTACTGAACTGATTAACACCAAAATTAATAGGAACGTATTATAGGCAAGTGAGTCCCAACTCCATCTGCAGGCACGCAGGGGGGGGGGGGGGGTCTCAACCTCAACCCACAAGTATGCCCAACAGGTCATGTTTTGAGGATTCCATAGAAGCAGGTGGGATAATTACTGACCCAGCAAAATAGATCAACTTGCTGGATAAAAGAAATCCATAAACTGAACTGTTGGGGTTATTTGAGGACTGGAGTTGGGAGTCCCTGGTATAAAGGCGTCCATATAATTGGTCACGTTTCATCCTACTCTGTTGTCCTGATATTTACACCTTTCCACATCTCCTTCCCTGATATGCATGCCTTGAAGGAAAGGGCTTTCCTATTATATTATCTGTATGCCTGGATCACACTTACCCTTATATTGTGGTTTAGCTGCCTCACAGGTTTGAGGATACCTTTAGTCAATAGCCTTATTGTATCCAAACCAACACACTCCCAGACTTCTCCAGCCTCCGTAGTTATAAATGTTATAGTACTGTAGCTCCAAACAGTATTTACTGAAAATGGCTATTTGTGGGGAATTTTTTACCACGCATCATCAATAAGGAATACACTGCCTTGTCAAACAAAGTGCAGATTAGCTCTGGAATTAAGGTGGGCTACTTTTGTTAATTGACTACAGCCAGGGTGTCCAAAACAGTCATCAAGGAATACTAACAGACCAGGTTTTAAGGATCACCGTGTGTGTGCACAAATGGTATAATCAAACTGAGTTACTAATTAAGTAATGTGTTTGAGCATGGATAGCCTTAAAACCTGGACTGTTAGGCTGCCATGAGAACAGAGTTTGGGCACCACTGGACGAATGGTGCATATCCACTTTCAGATAGTGGAACAACAGTACGATTACAACATTGTAAGCGTACAGTCGTTCCTCTGACCCTGCAGTGCCCACACTGAACGATATGTCGTTCAGTGTGGGCACCCTCCCTCATCTCTAAACATGGTCAATCAGTCGTTATCGGTAGATTGTGACATCTATGTTCGCCTGAACATGCTGGTCAAACGACCAGTGGAAGCACGCATCGCTGGTCATTTTTTACATTTTCATGCCAAATTTGTGGACGATTAATGAGCAACTGAACGATAACAACATCGTTCAATCGCTCATTTTAATCGGCAAGTTGATATCTGCCTTAAGCGCTAAGAAACCATAGAATCTCCCTCCACCAGACAGGACAGGTGCAGCTCCGCAATGTGTTTTTAGTGTTTTCTAGAACGGGAGGGTTTTTGTTGTTGGCGCTATCTAACACAACCCAGATTTGCTATCTGTAACATTGCTACAGAGTTGTTCCAAATATGCGTCCATGTTTGGAGGATTCACTGTTCTAAATAAATTCCACTATCTCACATACTTTCCATTGATAAGACAGACCTAACAGTAGTGCAGGTAATATTCCAAGAGTTTAAATTATTACTGTAACCTTTTCCAGCCTCCATAGGTGTTTTTTTTTTTATTCCATTTATTTTTTTTTTATATATAAGCTTTTCTCAGCTTTGGATGCCCTTTGTACTTCATGATGAAGCTCTTTCTAAGCAACAGCCGGACCTTACATTGACAAGTGCACTTATTTCTAAATAAATAAGACTTTTTAAACGAGAATGGAGTCACTGCAGACTGTCAAGTGCACCAAAAATTTTTCAGTTCTCCTGTTACAGGGTAACTAGATGCCCAGCCAGACACTATTAGGACTTGCCGTTCACATCTAGAGATTGATCTACACCAGGCTTAAGCAAGGAAAAGCACTGTTGACACTAAATGATAAAGTATAAGGGCGCAAAAGTCATTATTTGTGTGTTCCTGGCTACGTCTGAGCTGCAGGATGGAAAGGCACCAAACTCTTAACACAACAGTAGCAGAATTACTGACGTCCGCTCCTCATAACGCACAGTCACTGCTCGCACGGTAATGAAAGTACTCTATAAGCCTTAGATCTTAAAAGCAATGGTTGCCTCTTTTTTTTTCTTTAGTCATGACAGTGTCATTCATTTCCAGTTTCAAATAAAAACATGACATAAAACATGTAGAGTCACAAAAAAAACTGCATTTTAGTTAACAAAAAAAAAAATTAAAGAAAAAAAAATATACATAAAATGAGAATATAATTCTCATCTGAGCAAAGGTGCAAGCAGACGGCTTTACACTAAATACACTGCAGTTTTACCATAGGAAACATTACATCACAAATACCAATATACAGTCCCAGAATTCAACTGGAGCCTAGTGGTGTGCCCTACTGTACAAAACAGGAAGGGAGGATGGTAATGATCTCGGCCCAGGAGCTCACACTTCACTGCACCTATCTTTATACCATTTAACTCCAAAACCTTACACTTCCTAGTAAAATGGTTCCCCCACTCCGCACATTTGCTTTGGGAGCCATGGCGGGTTTAATCACTTCCTGGAAACCAATACTGAACCTGAAGCCTCAATTCTTGCTCCCATCTCCTATTTCAGAGTCACAGACATTAAATCTCAGCCCTTATCTTTAGCCATATACTGGAATTGCTACAATTCTTAATCTAGATATGTAAATAGCTGCTGGGAAAACAGAACCTGGAATGTGTCATCACAGACCAATGGCTTGCTCAGCTATAAGAATAGTTTATCTGCTTTGCATATTGCACCTCAAGCCTTGGTCTAAAACATTGTCAGCGGTGGCTTCTCATGGTCAACTGTGAAGGTTAAGTACATACAACATGCAGGCAATGGGTGCCCGCCGTTCAATTCATCTTGGTTCCTAACCGGAATGACTTCCTACAGCATGGAAGGGCCACGGAAAATTACCAGGCCGAGCTGTCATCTACTTGTCTTTCACGTTGGGCTATCTAGATCCTTGGAACTTCAGATTTATAAAGCATCCCTGCCCAATATCAAAAGTAGAGCATAAGACGTGGGGGTCATTTGCTCTGGCGTTCCCTCTCCCTTTGAAAGGGCGGGGGGGGCGGGAGGACGTTTAAATTGGGAAACTATGCATGTGGTTGTCTACATTCATTTTAGATTTTGGAGAGGACCAGTAGTCTAAAGATACAGGATGCAGTCACTTTTCAGTCAGGACCATTATTAAACTTATCAAATCATTAAAGAATTTGTGCCTCAGTATTTGTCAGCAGTCCCTCATTAAATGATTGGCATGTCCCCGTGAATACAAGTACAACCTATAAAGAGGCTGTACGCTCATGTAAACTGTGAGAGTGACAGGTACATCTCTATAGATGGATGAGCAAAGCTGGGAGTCCGCAGACGCTGAATATTCAGCATTAACAATATCAGCACGAATAAGCACAGATATCTTCTACTCATGAATAAAGCCGCCTCTTAAAGAAACCCGCCTGTGTATTGAATTGCATTATAATCTGCATTGCTCCACCAGTCTATAATCTGGCCACTAGAGGGACCCAGAAGCTCATCGTTCAGTTTATGCTTACAGACAAGAATCAGCTGAGCACAGTGCAAGCAAGGAGGCCTGGCCATAACAGCAGCAAATTATTTACGTGCTCACATTAATCTTACAATTTAACTAATAGGACTTATCCTACAGGTGTAGAGGTTGCATTTAAAAATAAATCAAGACATAGCCGAGACTCTTCCAGCTGTCGCTATAGGGTATTCAACTGGAAACCAAGACAAAACGCAATCAAACTCTAACTTGTGCAAACTGGCATGGGAGCAATGCAATAAGACTTCAGAGCTGTCCTAATCTCCTAGACAGATCCACAACTCTCTACCACATAACATCACAATTCTTTCCTCTGGCTGAACCTGGGCCTCTTAAAAATGGCCGACCTTCTGTTCTGTGGTTGCGACCCTATTCTGCTGTGATATTTTTTTAATTTTATTTTTTTTTCTCTGACCCTAACCTGCTGGAAACTGCAGGGGGAACAGTCAAATATCTCTATACCTGTAGACCCCTTCCTCCCTCCCGCTCTATAGTCTAACCCTCCAACCCTCCACTCCCCTCTTCCCCGCCCAGTAACAGATCCTGACATGGGACCAGCTTCCCCCTACCCAATACATCCCTACCCCCCCCACCCTACAAGGGTAACATCTTAATCCTAAAACCCAACTCCCGCTCATGCTCCATAAAATACAGTTACTAAAAAGATCTCTGGGGGGGCGGGAAGGTAGCGTAGTGTGTTACAGCCTCCTTTACTCCGCCGAGGTGGTCTTGGGAGCTTGGCGGAGGGAGTCTGGAGTGGAGGGATAGTACTGGCCCAGGACACGGTTCCCTAAAACCCCGCTAAAGACTGGATGTGTGGGGTGTAGGACGCCAATCTCCCCAATGACCTCATGGACCAAACAGGAACCTGGAACAAAGAACAGGACAATGTAAAGAACCACAGAAGACTACAAAAACCAGCAGTACAACCCCCCCCCCCCCCCCCCCCCCCCCCAATGTCAGGTGCCACTCACCTCCCACGCTGGGTATGTGTTGATGTGCCCCAGTTCATGTTACACCCCGTAGAACGCAGCCAGCCGCTCCTTCAGCAGAGGGGGGAACTGCTCCGAGAACTGATTCCAGTTTTCCTCTCCCACCTGCTCCTTAAAACCGTGCAAAATCTGCCAAAGATAAATAGGGTCTGAATTGCAGAGCGCCAGCTTCATTAATGACTGACGGACGTTGATGCGGGTTATTCTGCACAGAACGCGCTGTAACCCACAGCAGTCAGACGTTACACACAGGCCGGTCACCCTACAGACCAATAGCAATAACGCCATACACACCTTATAGAACATATCTCTTAGATCATCTTTGGGGCTCACCCACGAGGCCACTGCGTCACAGAAAAAGATGAAATCCTGAAGAGACATATCGTAGCATATCAATAACCCAGACGCGGGTGTCATTGCGTTCCTCCCAAATCTGGATTACCCCCCCATTTCAAAGGAACAGGAAATAAAACCACCCAGGCTTGTGGGTGCATCATCCCATACATGCTCTATACAGATACTCCCATATGGAATCTGCTCTTCCTGCAGAATATAGCACCAAAATGCGTTATAACACCCAGTGAGCAGGAGCTCCGGGAACACTGCCGCGATGGAGGTGCCGTATTGCGCTTACCTGAACAACGCCCCCAGGGTTCACCCCAATCATTATACAGATCCCTCTAAATGCAGAGTCCTTCTCCTCGTTGTCACGGATATTGCGCAGAGAGGTACACCTGATGGGGACCAGGGGGAGGCGGCAATTACAGGTGAGAAATAAACAGGGTGAGCGGAAATATAGAAAAATAAACTGAGAAAACCAAGTAACACTGAGCTGTACACTAATACATTCAACTCACCAGGGCCTTATAAACTGCTGTAGCATGGGGGCTACTTCTTGTGGACACACACAGCCGAGGCGGCCAATGGTTATAGCTGGAAAGCAGAGGAAAGATATTAATGACTAATTTATATTAAACCAGGTTATGACGCAAAGTTTAATCACTTAGAACTCACTTCGTTCCTTCAGCGTTATGACTAGTGTTAAATGTCAGAGGACATCACAGATTGATGCATTTATATATACATAAACGTGTATTTAGCTTTGAAGTCCTACTTATTAGGGTTATTCTGACCGATCCTAAATGGCTCGTCTTTTCCCCGTGGTTCTCATGCGAGATTACAATGCAGGAAAGATTATATAAAGATAATATAATAGTACAAACACGGGACTAAACCCACCTGTGTTTTCAAGAAGTGTTTTGGGGGTGTTTGGCCGGTTAATAATTTCTACCAGGTTATTCAAGACCATAGGAACATACGGCTGCATCTCTGCCCCTACGGAGATAAAGTCAGATCTCGGTCAGCGGCCTAGTCAGGATCAGAGAGAGAACGTGGAGGCAGCCATCTTGAGTTCTGAACGGAGGCTGGTACTAGACTAAGCGGCACTCACCCATCTGCATGCATATCTCACCGATGGCCCACGTGGCATTGTTACAGACAGAGATGAACTCGGGGTTTAAGTTGGTGCCGAGGATAGGCATAAATTCAGCTGTAAAGAGATGGAAGACACCTGTTGCAGCTGCTGTACATAATGGCGATACGAACGTGTGTAACTAGAGAAGAGTAGGGGTCCGGCGCAGTAACACTGTATGAGAGGGGCCACTTACAGATACAAGGTTTGACATGCAAGAAACAGGCTTTCGTCAGGTCCCCCAGGAGAGCGAAGGAACTCTGCCGAACCTCCGGCATGACATCCTGAGAGCAGAAGGAGGAGAACAGGTCAGGGCACAGCGTTGGTGCCATCAAGGTTCTCATGTACTAAGGATAAATAGGAGCCGCTGACCTGCATGCACTGGAAAAGAAGGGTCATGATGTTGCTTCTGGCTACCAACTGTTCCACATGGCCTCCCAGCCCCTCCGCCAGCCCGCTCAGGAGATCCAAGGCTACAATCATGAAATCCTTGTCGGGAGCTTCGTACTGGTCGGGGTGCTGGCTGTACATCTGCCGGGGTGGGGGGGGGCAAACACACAAGGTTGGTCACCGGCATTTCTCAGGAGTAGTTTATTGACATGGGGGAGGCAACATGGTAGCTACTTACCATGGCTTGGGCAAGGGTCTTCTGCACCAGGGTGACACATCGCTGATACACTGGCTCACAGTAAGGTAGGAACCCACTCTGCAGGGCGGTGGCAATGGAGGACAAACACTGCAAGGTAGAGGCTTGGTTTAGGACGGTCTGTGCTTTCTACTCACATCACAAAGCTTCAGTACCCACAGTCTCCTCTAACCCCAGGTAGCAGCTCAGGGGTCAGGCAGTATGAATACAAAATCCCATCATGAGGAATTCAGATTTCTGGTTCTACATCATACCCCTAGAGAGGCTCCAAGATCCACCCAAAGCCCCCTCCTTCTTAAATGAAACAAGCGTTACCTCTAGCAGCGGGAATAGGTCCTTATCTTCATCCTTCAGCTCATTCCACTTCTGGATAAGAGGGGGCATCAGTTTCTGGATGTACTCCTAGGACATGGTCATAAAGTCATAATCAAAATAAGAGGAAGGATCAAAATGTAACAGCACCCTGACCTGAATACTAGCGCTGCCGCCAGTGACCTCTGGACCAGACAGTATGAATACTGATACATCATCCATTATCTTCACTTTACTCATATTTGCATCACTCCCAGAGGTAATGGTCACTGCCTCAAGCCCTCCGAAATCAGTTCTGGGTATTACCCTCTAATGCTCCCTCTATTCATGTGACCCCCCCCCCCCCCCTACTGCTAACAACGTAACCCTATTCTCAGCTCCAACCTTGCTCACATCCCTCATTATCTTATCTGTGCCACATGACCACACGCTTCATTCCCCATCAGGTACCACGCTGCTCACCGGCTGATTTAAATGGTGTCCAACGGAATCCGCCAAGGTCCCAATGGCGTCGTAGAGGATGAGGAGGTTCTTGTGTTGATATTTTCCAAAGGCAAACACCAATGTGTCCAAGATAAAGCTCAGGTACGGCACCAGCTCCGTGCAGGCTTCTTCTTCCAAGGTTGCAAAAGCGCTGGGGAGGAGAGACCAGCCGCACGTTAGTACGACTCTACAAGCCCACCCCCTTCCTCCGCACTGGATGAGCCACGCAACATGGTGACAAGACAACAATGATCCGTAAGCCAAAGGGGATATCCGATTGGTTGCCATCAGTTACAACTGGTTTTATTTGCACTATTAAACGCCTTTGTGCCTCAGTGGAGGTCACAGTTTCGAACAAATATACAGACTGTCCTCTAATGACTCATCACACAAAGTGGCTGCCTCCAGTGTGTAGGCATAGGGCACACTTTTAGGCCTTGGGTACAGGAGAATTATTTAAACAAGTCTGTCCCATATTTGGCTGCTGAAGGTCATTCATCTAAGGAGAAACAGTGACGCAGAGCGCACAGTGATGTCTATTCCATTATGTCCACTGCACCCTCTGTAGTGACCAATGTCTCCGTTCATCTGTCATAAACAGAACGGAGGGCAGACGGATACAAATAACCCCAATGTAGACAGCTGGAGTCCCACCCCCCCTTCCCATATACCCAGCCATAAGCCATACCTGCAGGCTGCCTCCTGCACTCGCTTGTTGCTGTCCAGAATACGTTTCAGAAGCTCAGTCATCAGGGGCTTCAGGTAGTCATCAGGGGGCTGGCTGACTACCCAGTGGGCATAGCGGCTCAGAGTCCAGCAGGCAATGGAGCGGACCAAGGCCTTCTTATCGGAGAGGCACTGGATCAGGTGAGGGATCAGTTCTGGTAGGTAGGGGACCATACCCTGCATACATCCTGTACAGAGAAATGAAGACGGTCAGAGGAGGACAGAGTGGCATTAAAAGGCCGGTAACTGTGACACCCCCCCAATGGCCACCCAACTTACCTTCAGCAATGGCCCCGAGAACCAGGATCCCAGACTCCTTTATAACCCATTCCGGGTGGAAGAGAAGACCCTTTAGAAGGGGCAGCAGATGAGGGAGCAGCTCCTCCCGAAACACATTAGCAAGGACATCCAGGGCGGCGGCCGAACATTTCCCTGAGAAGAATAAATACATTGGCCCAATTACTTTATAACGTACTGCAATCAAAACCCAGGACTGAGACTAATGCGGAGCCACCGATCAGACAGTATGAATACAAAGACCCTCAGTGTAATTCGGGGGAAAGAACAGTCATCTCTAGTAGACACTACTGCGAGGTCACCACACGCCGAGACAGCCCCACGTACTCAGGTTCCAGTCAGACAGCGTATCGTCGTCGTCATCCTCATCGTCCCCGTCGTCCTCTCCCTCCGCCCGCTCTTCCTCGTGCTGCAGGGTCACGGTGCGAGACTTGTGGAACCGCGGCTTGATGTCCTGCTCGCTGTCTGGGACAGTCTCATCCTCTTCTACGTCTCCCTGGAGGGGACAACAAGAGGCCATCACATCATAATCTACACGTAGAGATGAGATCCACACATCTGTGGTAGCTATGTACTACAGACCAATGCATAACTGGACTAGATTAAGGACACAGTATGAGACACTACTTTTAGCCATATAACCATTTCAAACCCCATTACAGAAACAGAACCATTCCAACTAGACCCAGACAGGACAGGCAGAAACATGTACAGTAGGAGACCGTGAAATTCAGGGACCTCTAGATCCCGCCAGTGTGGAAACCTCACTGTCAAATACTCAATCATTTAATGTTATGGTCTATATTCCCCAGGTGCAGAGATTCCTGTCCCTTATTTGTCCTACAATTTTCCTTTATCTGGCGTAAGCCTCTTGGACGAGGGAATGTTGCACGTGTGGACTCACCTTCAGGAGAATTATGTCAATCTCGTTGTATTTCATTCCGTTCACCAGGATCGGTATCAGCCTGTAAGACAGAGAGCACAGTCCCATCTCTCACCTGCAGCTCAGAATATCAGTAACCTATACTTACAAGGCTCTAAACAGGTTACACGGCCCTGCACAACTGAGGCGCTCACAGACAGCGACACATACACCGGTCAGGGATTGGCCCCCACCACCTTTTTACGGGACTAATTTTATTAAGCACTTACTGCTTAATAAATTAGTCCCGTAAAAGAGGTGGTGGGGGCAGACTGGGAGGAGTACAAGGACTATATAGAGGCCTCCCTAAATCGGGTACTGCCGATGTAAATAGGGTTATGATATCCATGTATAAACTACATACAACTTATACAAACATTTTATATTCACCGGGGGCACATATGAAGAATTTTGTAAATATTATTAAACACACACAAAAAGCTTAAAAAAAAAAAAAAAAAAAGGAGAGGAAGGCCGCTTACTGTTATTCTAGATCAGGACATATAATGTGATGTAAATAGCAGCTGAACAGAGGCATTGCAAGTAAGAGGGGGGAGATGTAGGATGGGGTGGCTAACAGTCGTTAAATGCCTGGACCTGCTTTGCCTATTGTTTGAGATGAAGCAGGTCCAGGCACCGTCTGCATGTATGAGCTCCTTGTTTGCCAAAGAGGGAGAGTGCATTTCACCGGCCAGGTGATTTACCACTCTCCCTTTCAGCTTCTAACCTGCACTTGCAGTGAGTCTGTGCAGGTGCCGGTGAGAAACCCCCAGCGGCACTCATGGCTAATTGAAAAGGAAAATAAATGTATTTATTTTTTTACCACTTAACTGACGATTTTTCCGGCAAAATCGGTCAGAAATTGCCGGGTTGTCCGGGGAGTCAGAGGAGATCGGTTCTGCACATGTGTAGAACAAATTTCCTCTTCAAAAACACAGCGAGGTGGTGCGGTCACACCTTGTCAGCTGAAGCACAGCTGGCTGCGTATGCATCTCATACAACCATGTCAGTAAGTGGTTGGCACCAGTCCCTGGCTGCATATTCCGACAGCCTGGATGGAATGCAAGACAAAGGAGAATGCCGCTGGGATCTGTATCTCTCTATACATCTCTCATATACACATGCAGTATATTTATCATCAATTTAAAAATGACAAACACCAGACCACCTGGAGCCACAATGAGAGCGCCAGGATAGCAGGTCTTGCTGGATCAGACAGTATGAATACAAAAGCCATCACTGTACATCATGCTTGGGTAATCTGCATCACTTCCAGCCCATAGATCCTGTCCACATTCCATCATGGGTTCCCTTACTCCCTACGCTGCGTATGAGAAGCAGATGGTACTTACTGCAGGAGGTGACTGGACAATGCGTCCTTACAGATGGGCTGGTCAGCCAGCGTCAGCCAGAACTCGCACGCTTCCAGAGCCACGTTCTCGTCACTGTCCTGCGTCCTCTGCAGCATGTACTGGGGAAGAGAGGGGGACACAGCTCATCACTAGGTGCTGTCACTCATAACCAACTTGGAGTAGAGGATCTGGGGCTCTTCATACCTGGATTATGCTGTGCATGTGAGGGAGCAGCCGGTCTATCCGCACCTCCAACAACATGACCAGCGCCCTGCAGACATTCTTCCGAACCTCGGGGTCCTCGTCCACTGCCAGCGCAAAGAGTTGCTACAATAAAAAAAGGACCAAGCATTAGTCCAGAGGGGACGGTCATCACCAGCTGCCAGGACAGACGTAATCTGTAGATCTCTCTACTCACCTCGATGAAAGTGTCGATGTTGTCCATGAGGGCCTGAGCCCGGTCAGTGATAAACTGGTTGACGCAGGCGATGGCGTGAGACCTGGGAAGCGGAGGACAGGTCAAGTCAGACATGGGGAGGAGGTTAGCACATTAAATAGCGTTGGGAGAAGTTGTGGGAAGAACCTGATTTTGGGGCTGCAGTGCTTGAAGAACTGAAGGAATTTGGGGATCATGATGTTGAGGGGTCTGTTCAGAGCGTCGCTGTCCAGGAGCTCAGAGGAATCCTCGCAGATTTTCTGTAGGGCTCCAAAGGCACCCTGAAAAGACAGCGGATACAAGTAGACCATCAGATCCAAGAAAAGACCTGATGCAGCAGTCAGAACTAGAAAGGCGGATAGTCCCACCAATCTATGTGACAAAAGCCAGGTGTGTACCTCACACGTGTTGTAATCCTCGGAGTTCAGCAGGTTGCAGAGCTGAGGCAGCAGCTCCGGCCAGGTCTGCAGCTCCCCCTTAGATGCAATGGTGGTGATGAGGATACCTGGGCAGAGAGAACACAAAACACATCATAAGCGCACACAACTGTACACGCACTAAATGTCCCCGTCGCAAGCGGCACAATGGAAGAATAAACTCAACGTCACAAGATGGTGGTACTAGGGGGGCTCCAGCTCCTATTGGAGTACTATAGTATGAACGAGGAGGGGGTGTATTAAAAAATTTTTATTTTTTTTTAAACACCCTGAACCAGTTGGGGAGGGGCAGAATATCTGGATTATGTGTCTCCCTGGATCAGACAGTATGAATACAAAAGCCATCACTGTGCATCACGTATAGACAATCTGCATCATTTCCAGGAGAGACGGGGCTGCAGTAACCGCCTATGGATCCCTCTACATTTCAGCACCTTAATTCACTTTCATATTGTTAGTAAATATGTAACATGATAAAAAGTTTAGCTCGTCACTTACCGATGGTGGCTCGGATCAGAGAGGACGAGTCCCCGATGCTGTTCAGACATTCCTGCTTGATGAACTCGGACACGGGCTGGGGGAAGTTCTGGTAATGCGTTTTTACGTTGTTCTTCAGGATCAGGCCGCTCAGGGACCGCGTGGGTTCATCTAGGCATGAGAATACAGCATAGGGTTACAAAGCAGGAACGCGGGTAACGACCGATTGGTGCGCACACCCGTGACACTAATAGCTCCATGCCTCTTTATGGATGTGTGCGCAAACCAAATCAGAGAGGAGTCACTGCAACGGACCTGGCGCAATGGCTGCCCGCCCCAATTATCCGTCTGGAAAATGTATTTGTATTTTGGAGTATTAGGAAAATGTTTAAGTACCTTGTCATTAGAATGAAGAATAAAAAATATATATACACATATATTGTAAGGGACATGTGCATCATTTGCAGGGAAAGAATTGCTCTAGTGTATAATGGCACAGCACGCCACAGAGCGGCATATGGTAGCGCAGTACAGTATATAATGTAAAGATCGCAGGACAGGAAGCTCATATGATCCCGCACTGTCAACCTGACAAACCACCTGACTGTACAGAGGGAAGCGTAATAAAAAAAAAATCTCACCCTCCGATTTTAGCCGCGTCAGCACGAAGATCAAATAATTGTTGAAGTCAGGAAATTGGTTCAGCTGTTTCAGTTTCTGAGGACGAGTTCAGGACAAGTAACCAACAGAAGACAGGTATGAGGGCACACAGTCAGGGGAGCTACGGCCAGGGGAGCCGGTCCGTGCCCTCTTCAGGGGTCAGCGGCCAGGATTATTCAGGCTATTTATAGGTCCTTCCTGGTCATTGGAGCACTACTGGGCAGTCATGACTACTACTGTATCTGCTAAGAGTATCTCTCTCTGGTTCAGCACTCAATCAATAAAAAATGGTTAGAAACAATGGTCAAAACTAACACTGACTGGGAAACGGGTGATTCCATAGAAGCCAACCAAATCAAAGCTGTCATACAGCTCACAAAATAAGTCAATCTCTGATTTGATGCTACTGAAACAGTTTCTTGTGCACTCTTTAAAGTGTCCCCATTGTATATAGGAAATTAGATCATAATGATCTAGGTCAGGGATATTCGCCATGCGGCCCTCCAGCTGCCGTGGAACTACACATCTCAGCATGCCTTGACACAGACCTTCTACTAGAGCATGCCAAAATGGTGGCATGGTATGCTGGGATGTGTAGTTCCACAGTAGCTGGAAGACAACTCGTTGAATACTTCTGTCCTAGGGGCCCAATAATTTATTCTATCCTCACAGCTGGCACATGATACCATAAGCCAGGGGTAGCCGACCTCAGTCCTCGTGAGCTACCAACAGTTCACGTTTTCCAGACCACCTAGCAGGTGCACAGGTGTATTCATTACTAACTAAAATATTTGAAAAGATCCACAGGTGGCGCTAATTATATCACTTGTGATTCTGTGAGGAGACTCGCAAAACATGCACCGTTGGTAGCTCTTGAGGACCAGCGTTGGCTACCACTGCCATAAGCCATCAAAAGTATTGGGTCTAAATAAAATGTATTGTTCTATCCATCAATAAAATGACCCTCTTGGAGATGAGACTCGGAGACATCGCAAAAGCTCAGCAATTGTAGAGGGCTTGGGCATAGGCAGACCTGACCCCTGTATAAAGGATACATCCTGGACCTCTCTCTGCGTGGCTGTGTCCGGTGACTGGGAGTCCTTCAGGAGCCGCAGGACCTGCTGTAACCCTTCCTCGTCAGGACGCCAGTCCATCTTCACAACCACTAGCTGAAACAGACAATGGACACATGGTAAACAGCACAGATAAAAGCCCCGATCTCTCCAATAATCTTCCCCAGGGTCATGAGAGCAGCAATTGTGACAGTTCCATCTGCAGGATGGAATTATGGACGGCAGACAGATACCTTATTAAACAGCAGCTGACAACATAGCACAGCACTTATTAACACTTACTTATCATAGACAAAAACAGTGCAATGAATAAAACAGATGAACCCAGAATGATAATTATGTAAAATTATAACTGTTCTGGCAATTCACCAAAATAATCTGAAGGTGGCGCCTCTGTGACCGCTCTGACCTGCTCACATAAATGCAGCAAGCAGAGCAGAGCTTTGTAAATGGGCGAGGAGACAGATTCATGGCTTAGTAATTAAGGATTGCTGTAATGAGCGTGTAAAAAAGGACGACACTGCACATAAGGTACCATTAGGATTACTGTAGTTTGCATGAAAACCTCCAGGTTGAACACAGTGTCATGACTGACATCAGAAACAAGCTACAAGAGACAGGCATTAATGCTCCATGTTAATTTGGCCTTGCAAAATGAATCACACTATTCGCAGTGAATGGAATGATCATACACATATTGCTGCACACAGAGGGCTATAGCAATACTCAGATCATGCAGCCTATCAGTAACCTGGTGACATCACTGAGACAAGGTGCTTTGTGATGTCATTAGATCCTGGGAAATAGGCAATCTGTTGGCTTAGCCAGTGTGTCCGAGCGAGAGAGAGACAGAGTGTGTGTGTGTGTGTGGTGTAACAGGGATGACAGATCAGTAATACACCGACATACAGGGCGCTCCCCCAGCCTCCACACAACGCAGGGGCCGCCCTCCTCCAGCCTCCACACAACGCAGGGGCCGCCCTCCTCCAGCCTCCACACAACACCAGTGCCACCCTCTACACAGCAGATTTTGCTCCATGTGTCCTATGGAGGTCGCAGATCCTGCCCCCTAACCTATATAGATCCGATTGCCCCCCACCCCCCCCCCCAGCAGGCATACTACTCATCTTCAGTCTGTACCATCACAAACCGATCTATCCCATTTCACCTGTGCTCTTCCCGACTAACTAAAATCTGTTATCGCTCTACTGGTATCTTTCCATCATTATACAGCGTGCAGTGATTGCTCCTATCCTGAAAAAAATTTACATTCCGACGCAAATACTCTCATCTCCCATGCACCTCCAAACTACTTGAGACTGACATACAAACGTCTCACACAGCTTATTGGACCCGTGTCAGTCCAGCTATAGTTCATAACACTCTACAGAGACTGAGGAGGTGAATTATTTCATCACTGCCAAATCCAAAGGCCATAACTCACTTCCTATCCTCCTGGATCTCTCGGCTGCATGAGACACCGTGGACCACTCTCTTCTAATAAACACTACAATCCCTGGGTCTTTAGGACGCAGGCCTATCCTGGTCCTCATCCTACTTATCTAATCGCTCTATCAGTGTTCACTTGTCTGGATTTACTTCCACTCCGCTTCCTTTGCCAGTTGGAGACCACAAAGCTCAGTCCAAGGACCCTTTGCTCTATCTATACAATGTCTCCAGGATCACCTCTGTGCAGATGATACCCACATCCATCTTTCCTTTCCAGATCTCCCATCATCCACGTTGGCCTGCACTAGCATTTCTGCTATTTCCCCTTGGATGTTATCTAACCACCTCAAACTATATTTCCAAACAGAGTTAATGATAGTTCCATCGGCCGATTGTAGTTCACTTCCTGACACCCGTTTCTGTTGCCAACAGGACAATATGCCCTACACCTTGCCACCTAGGTGTGCTCCTTGACTCTGAGCTACCCACATTCAATCCTGTTACAAGAAACCGCCACAGAATACGACCATCTCTCACACAAGCACAGAAAACACTGTATTTCATGGTCTCATTACCTCCCGCATTGATTAGGTAATAGTCTCCTAACTGGTCTTCCCTCAGACTCAGACCCCTACAATTTATAATGAACGCAGTGGATGAACTGCTGATACTCACAAAACACTTGTATGCTGCCCCGCTCTGCCAGTCCCTACACTGGAATCTGTAGACTACAAGTAACCAATGTAAAATACTTCAACTTACACATAAGGCTATTAACCAAAACTACACCGACATACATCTCTCTACTCATCTCTCCAACCAGCACAAGATCTGCGTCTCCCATCCTCACGCATTACCTGCTCCCACTCACGGTTACAGGACTGTTTTCGGGCTGCACCTACTCTGTGGAATGCCCTCCCACAAACAAGACTTTCCTCTAGTCTCCAAACCTTCCTGCGTGCCCTGAAAACTCATCTCTTCCAGCAGCTTATATTCCAGAGCCACCCACCTCCATAAGCTATCCTACCCAATTACATCCCCTATATACAGTCCAAACATATCTTTCCATGTGTTCTATGGCCATCTTTTAGCTTTGTCGCTAATTACCAAGTCTCAATCCCATTTACAAAATGCAGTGGAATATGCTGTTGCTACATAAATGGCAATAAATGTGTATACACTGTGTAATAAAATATATATATTATATACACATACACAACCCTATAAATTGATATACAGATCCTATCTATATATACACATAGAAAATTCCACCAACATCCTATATACCTCATACATATCAGCCCCCCCCTATCCTATACACGAAGTGCTTATGCCATCCCCCGCCGCATTCTATATAGCGTTCCTGCTAGGCTGTTTCAGCGGGGCGCCGCGCCCCATTTCTGAAGGGCAGAAAGCACCCTGCCCTCTAGTGCGGCGCCCCGCTGATATAGCCTGCAGGTTCTGTCCTCCACCCGCGGGTCGCAGTGTCCCACGGGTGGGGAAAATGGCACAGCAGCGGTCAACGCCGGTGAATGATGCTGGGCACATGAGCCCGGCATCCATTCCCAGTGACCACAGCGCTTGGAGGCTGCCGGGCATGTCCGTAAGGGCCAGACACGCCTCCAAGAGTGACGAAAAGGGGATACGTCATAAAGACACGCCCCCTTTTCGGGCGCACGAAGAAGTCCCCTTGCTCTAGGTTTGGCGCCCTACCTGCTGCCGGACCTAGAGTGAACATGACTATATACATCTCCCCTCATATCCTATGTCACAGGTATTCTGCCACCTGTGTCCCACCATACAGCGCCTCTGCACCTTATTCTTTATACATTGCCCAAATTCCATCCCCTCATATCCTATAAACCACCTATTTTACATCCCCCATATTTCCTTCCCCCGTACCCTATATATATATACACACACAGCCCATATTCCACCTGCCCCCAATTACTATATATCGCCCATATTCCACCTGCCCCCCAAATACGATATCTATAGCCCACATTCCACCCCCCAAACTCTATGTCACCCATACCCTATATACATTGCCCATATTCCATCCATCCATCTCCTATATACATCACCCCTCAACATAGAATATATATATAGATGTGTGCTCATACATCTAGCTTCAACACATCACGCAAGGCAACTTGCCTGGCGCGAGGGAGCCACCCGGTCTCATGCACCTCTTCTGGCATCAGCAGTCTTTTTTCGCAGAAAATGCATCTAAGTGGCAAACGCAGACTGTGCCGATTAATTTGACAAGTGACACTTGTATATCTGTGTGCACCCGAGTCTGTATATAAACCACAACGGAAATTGGAATGAAAGAGTTGCAGCCGCTACATTGTAGCGCTTTGTATACAGATTCAGAGGGGTAAATTTACTAAAGTGAGTATTAAAAGATGTTGCCCATAGCAATCAATCCGATTCTGGCTATTAGCTTCTAGAAGGTGCTAGTTAAATGTTCAGCAGAATCTGATTGGTTGCTATGGGCAACATCTCTTTTAAAACTCACTTCAGTAAATTTACCCTAGAGACTCAAGCTGGGAACACATTAAAAAATCCAGCACACACTAGATTTAATGAAAGATAGAATGATCACTTGTTCCATCCTTCATTAATGTACACTGCACCGAATGAGATAGTGTGCTTGGCCGTGCAGTATGGCCAATCACACGACATCACTTACAACACGCGGGAGCGCACAATAGTGTGTACACACCAGATGATGTGGACAACTTGTCGTTCCAATTAATCTAAAAATCACCAAATTGTCCACTTTATCATCTAGTGTGTACCCAGCTTATGTGGCACACAGATTTACAAGTGTTGCATAGCAAATTAATCAGCACAGTTTGCTGGTGCATCTGAATCACAGCGCATTGCGACAAACCCATTTTCTGCAAAAATAAGACGCCTGGAGCTGGCAGAGTTTCACAGGACCTGGCGCACCTGCAGCAAAGACGTGAAAAGACAAGTGTATATTGCTTATAATCCATCCCCCATATCCTATATACACCCCCACTACCTGTATCCACATACATATATATATATATATATATATATATATATATATATATATATATATATATATACACACACACACACACACCTCATATTCCATCCCCTGTATCATATATTCACCCCCACTACCTGTAGCCACATACCTCACCCATATATTATATTGATCAATCCTCCCCATATGCTATATATACACATACATCATCCATATTCCATCACCTCATACTATATACACCTCAACTGCCTCCATCCACATACCTCACCCATATTCCATCCACCATATATTATACATCACCCCTCCCCATATGCTATAATTCACACACAACCCATATTTCATCCCTGTATCCTATATACACCCCACTACCTGTATCCACATACCTCACCCATATTCCATCCCCCTCATTATATATATATATATATATATATATATATATATATATACACATACAACTCATATTCCATCCCCTGTATCCTATATACACCCCACTACCTATATCCACATACCTCACCCATATACATCAACCCCCATATGCTATATTCACACACACACACACATCACCCATAGTCCATCCCCCCATATATTATATACACATCATCCCTCCCCATATCCTATATATGCACACACCACCCATATTCCATCCCCTATATACCATATACACATCGCCCATATTCCATCCTCCATATACATTCCTCCTCCCTGTATCCTATATACATCCCCCCTCCCCATATCCTATATACACACACATCACCCTATACACATCCTGATCCCCACCGCCACCAATAAAAAAAATAATCCTATTTGGGATCACACATCTCCCATATGGATGAATACACGGTCCCCGGTAGCCATCCCGCCCAGCGTACCGTCCTGCGTGTGATCTATGTAACACAGACCCTCCCCCAGCCTCCCGGCATCACATCACCCGGCGCACTGCCTCTGTGGGTTAACGAGCCGGCAACTGTTAGAGCGGAGCTGCAGTGACACCCGCACATCACACCACTGGCTCCCGCCCGCTCCCCCCGGTTACCGGTACGCACTGCGCTCACCTCGCGGGGATGGAGGAGACTCGCGGGCGGCGGAGACACAGAAAGAGAGAGAGAGCGCGGGCTGATGACATCACTTACACCCGTCCATCCAATAGGGTGACGGCTGGTGGGCGGCACCGAGAGCGGCCTGACCCCTCCCGGCCGCCGTCTGAGCTGGGGATTTGAACGAACGCCACGCCCATTTCCCCACGCGCCTGCTGCGTCCAACCGGGCCTCACCACGTGACAGGCGGAGAGCGCCGCCATCTTTGTTGTGGCACAAGAACAACACGTCCCTCCAACACATTACATTAACATAGGGGTGGGCAATAAGCGGCACCCCATCTGTTGTAGAGCTACACATCCCAGCGTGCCTTGCCTCAGTTTTGCTGTTTGGCCGTGCTAAAACTGTTGCAAGGCATGCTGGGATTTGTATTTCAACAGCTGGAAGGCCGTTTATTGCCCACCCCTGCTTAACAGGTTGCTGACAATTCTTTATGGTTTCCCAGGATTTCTGGATTTGTTCCTGGATTTATTTATTTTTTTAAGGAAATGTCCTTGTTTTAATGCAGAGATGGGGAACCTCAGGCCCGGCGGCCGCATAAGGCCTGTGGAATCATTTGGTCTGGCCCTCAGAGCTTGTTTCTGCTAGCCTCATTTGGCTAGCAAGGTGCCTAGAATGGCACCCTGCAGCCAAAGTCTATGCAGCAGTACCGCCAGGAGCGTCCTTAGGAGGCTTCAGACGGTCACACCGCTGCCCTTACAGCTCCCCGAAGCATCCTGCTGTAATCACAGGCAATTGTAGTGTAGCCCTGCCCCTGTGTGACATCACACAGAGGGGGCATGGCCTGCACCAGGCTCGCGAATAATAATATACATATCAAAATGGCCATCGGCAGAAAAAAGGTTACTCACCCCTGTTTCAAAGTATAGACCATGATCTCCGTAGTACCCCTACATTATGATGAGAGCAGTACTCAGTATTAGTTTTTTCCATCAATGGCACCGTCTGTGCTTTCCATCTACATCAGAAAACCATCAACTGATCCTCCGCCCCCCTCCCCCAAAGGTCTCGACAACCGGCTCGGCGCCCCCCCCCCTCCATCTGAATGGTCTACTGCTCCTACGTCTTCCAACTCTTCCACACTGATCCCTGAAACCTGAGACCCTCCAAAAGGTTTATTGTTGCATTAGTTTTGTGATCTCTTGGAGGGGCCCCTCTATCGGTGAGGACATCCCCCACTATGAATATTTTATATTATAGTCTCACTATTTGTATCTAGAATTCATCTAGCCTATTTTTGATATTTTTACAGAAGTTTATGTAATTATGTCTTGATGAAGCTCTGATTATAAGATATATCTATACATGCTTATATCTTAACTGGACGCTCATTACAGTCTTATTGAGACTCTGTTGAAATGTTTATATGTATTAGCCCAGGTATATACAAATTCTGTTTATTAGAATTTTGGTTGCCCCCTGGGATGATTTATCCCTCGATTTATTGGCATTCCTTGTTTATTATTATTATTATTTTTTTTATGTTTCTGTTACTCTTTCTATTGTATTTCCCTTTCCCATTTATATGTCCTCCTCCTTATATTGTTTTCCATTTTTTTAACAATATTGGCTTACCTATATTTTCTCCTACTTTTTGTGGTCTCCTTCCCCCTTTTTTTTTACTTTCTTTCCCTATACTCCACCTGTACAATATTGCATTTTTTCGTCCTGTATATTTACTACATTTAGGGCTTGTGGGAGGGCCCTATACATATATATATAGATATATAAATATATATATACTGTTTTTTTTCTCTCTGTTCTCTATGACATCACTATGGAGATGCGGCCCACTTCTGCCACGCCTCCACAGGGTCTTGTACCCATCTGCTGACCTATGTGCTTTATTAGTGCATAGTTTCCCTCCCCTCTGTCAGCACCCATGGCCTTGGACCCTTGTTCCATTTGGCCGACCTACCTTTCTTTTCCCTCACCGGTTTCCCTTCCTTCTCCAACAGGACAATCCCCTCCTTCCTATATGCCTGATGACGTGTCACTTTTGTTTACCTCCTCATCTACAAATGTCTTCTTTTCTAGCTTTCCTCTCAACCATCGCGCATGGGTCTTAAGGTACTTTCCTTCAACGTGAAGGGCCTCAATAGCCCCCAAAAACGTAGCAAGCTTTTTACTACTCTTAAGTTATTTAAAGGAGATTTAGTGTTTCTCCAAGAAACCCACTTTTTGCAAAATCTCCATCCAGAACTTCGCTCTAAATGCTATCCCACCACATTTCATGCCTGTGACTTTAGGCAGAAAAAGCGAGGAGTTGCTGTCCTTTTTGCCCGCCACCTCACCTTTCATATGATCGACTCTTATGAGGATAAAGAAGGTTGCTTCCTTATTCTTGTGGGAACTCTTAACAATACTCCCTGTACCATTGTCAATATATATGCCCCAACGGCAGGGCTCCCTTATTGTATCTGGTGATTTTAATGCAGTATTGAACCCCTCCCTAAATAGATCTACCTCGGGGGCCTCCAACTCCAACAGGGCAGACCTCCGTAACTCCAAGGTGCTGCTTGATCCCATGAAGTCCCAGCTTCTCTGTGATTCCTGGCGGGTTTGAGAGCCAATTACTCAAGACTACACCTTTTTTTTCCCTGTGCACAACTCCTATTCCTGTATAGACATGATCCTGCTCAGCCACAACCTAGCCCTACGACTTGTGGATGTTCATGTCCATCGTCTGATATGGTCTGATCACGCCCCTGTTTCAGCTGACCTCTCTTGTATCACCGAACGTCCTCGTCCAACAACATGGCGTTTAAATGACACTATCCTTCATTCTCGCGATACGATCACCCGTCTCAATACCCTTCTTACGGATTATTTTCAATTAAATGCACTCCCAGACACTTCTCCCTCCACTCTCTGGATGGCCCATAAAGCTGTCCTACGGGGACATCTGATTGGTATAGCTTCCAAAGCTAAAAAAGATTTCATAACCCGTACTAACTCCCTCTCCATCCGCCTCCAACAACTAGAGTCACAACATAAACAGTCCCCTAGCCCTTCCCTTCAACAAGAACTTCTTGCTGTCCAACACTCCCTTGCTCTCCTTTTTTCCCAACACACAGCTAAACGTCTAAAATGGTTGCGCCAAACCTTTTATGAAAAAGGAGATAAGGCTGATAAAATGTTGGCATCCAGGCTCCGTATTACACGACCCCATAGAAATATCCTCATGATTAAAAATTCCAATAATCACGTTCTTCATGACCCGGCAGCTATTCGTGCTGAATTTCAGAGCTTCTACAGTAATTTGTACAACCTACACTCTGCCTCATCCCTTACTTCTGTCCCACCCACTGAAATGGCAATTCAAGAATTTATTTCCACTGACAATCTTCCTCAGCTATCTCACGAAGCACTCCAAGGTTTGGGTAAGGAGATCTCAGAAGAGGAAATCATAATTTCCATTAAACAACAGAAGTCCGTCAAGTCCCCTGGGCCTGACGGCTTTACAGCTGCATACTATAAAAAATTTGTGGGACATCTAGTACCCCACCTGCACTCCCTTTTTAATACCTTTCTACAGGGGGGCTCCTTTCCTAGGAGGGTAAGGACCCGCATAATTGCGCTAGTTACAGGCCTATTTCCCTCCACAACCTAGATATTAAAATATATGCTAAAATTCTAGCCAATAGACTTAACCAGGTCCTTCCCTCCTTGGTCCATTATGTTCAAGTTGGCTTTGTGCCGGGTCATCAGGCTCGGGATAATACCCGTAGGACCATAGATTTAATACATATCATAAATTCTAGAAGATCCCCAGCTGTTGTCCTTTCTCTTGATGCTGAAAAAGCATTCGATAGGATCTCCTGGACCTTTATGTCCCTAACCCTACGATCATTTGGGATATCGGGAGACTTCCTGACTGGTGTCATGGCCCTCTACTCCACTCCCTCCGCTACTGTTTCCATCAACAGAATCCCCTCCAACCGTTTCCTTATCTCAAATGGCACCAGGCAGGGCTGCCCTCTGTCCCCTTTGATCTTCGCCTTAGTAATAGAACCTCTGGCCTCCCTCATCCGACTAAACCCTAACATTCATGGAGTGCAGGTTGGGAACTCATCTCCCAAAATCACTCTCTTTGCCGACGACATTCTACTTACCCAACCTCGGATATCTTTACCCAACCTTTCCAAGTTATTAGACCATTATGGTGTGCTCTCCGGATATAAAATAAATTTGTCAAAATCTGAAGCCATGCCCCTCCATATCCCCCACCAGGATGCTGAGGCCCTTAAATCCTCATACAGTTTTAAGTGGCAATATAGGAAAATTACATATCTTGGGGTCTTCCTGACATCCCATTATAATCTTCTATATCAGGAAAATTTTCCCCAGCTTTTTACGAAATTACAAACGGATCTGATTTCTTGGAAACGGCTTATACTGTCGTGGCTGGGCAGGATCGTCGCAGTGAAAATTAATATTCTCCCCAAATGGCTCTACCTTTTCCAAACCCTCCCAGTAGCGGTTCCCCTTACCCTCCTTCAAAACCTTCAGAAATCTGTAAACCATTTTATATGGAATGGTAAACCCCCTCAGCTATCTTTGTCCATCCTTAAAAAAACTATTTCCAAAGGAGGTAGAGGGCTCCCAGATTTTAAGCTCTACTATCTAGCTTCACACTTTTCCCAAATAGATTCCTACTACTCCCCCACGGAATGTCCTCCTGGCTTGATATTGAATCTAGCTATATCAATTCCCCAGAAATTTCCCTTAAATTTCCCATTGATTTTAGTTCACAAGGGCTCTGGCTCTCTCAGATCTACAACTACAATGTCCAACTCAATCCCTAAATCCCTTTGAATATTTGCAAATAAGAAATTTTTTAGACTCCCTACCACAGACCCCACTTCTCCTCGACCTCACTCCTTTTGAACGACTCTGTAAACATTGCCCTATGTCCAAAGGGATGATCTCTCAAATATATGGCATCCTCATTGATGTTGCTCTGCCTACTAATAATCCCCATGAATCCTCCTGGGAGATAGATCTTGGCCCTCTACCTGATGAAGAGGCTTGGGACGACATGAGACTGGCAATTGCTAAAACCTCTCTCTAAAGAAACCTCTTACAAATTATATTACCGTTGGTACTATACCCCAGCACGGCTCTCCCATATGTTCCCTTTTGCTTCACCCCTCTGCTGGAGAAACTGCGGCCTCCGAGGTACCCTAACCCATATTTGGTGGACCTGCCTGGCTCTTGAGCCCTTTTGGACCTCAGTTCATGCACTTCTGAATACTATCCTTGGAGACCAGATTCCAAAAGACTAATGGACCTTCCTTTTAAGTTACCCCCCTCCTGATCTCAGCACCCGCTCTGTTAAATTGTTGTCCAACATCTTAGTTGCTGTTAGAAGCCTGATTGCTCGTAACTGGATAAACCCTCTTCCACCAACCTCTCTGCCCTAAAATCACAAATCCGGCATATAGAGAAATGGAAAATATTACCTACTATCTTCATGTTAGAGGCCATATGTTTTCTCAAGTATGGGCTCCATGGCTCTCATACGACAGCGCTTCGCTGCCTCTGCTCCCTGCGCTCACTACCCATATGTGATTCATGCGCGGTGGTTGAGTCTGCTCCCCCCAATCCAATTTCTCTATGCAAACCTCCATAACTAACTAAATATTCTCCTCTCCTGTTATCCAAATAGCACGTTTTTTCTTTCTACCTTATAATACTTTTTACCCAGCAATTGGCATTTCCTATGATATTTTGTTTCTCTTGATAGTCCTGTTCCCATCCCCCCATTATGCTCCCACCCCCTCTACTGACCCCCCCATATGCTTATTGTTATTTATTTTATTGAAAAAATATCTCATGTATATTGTTCACTATATCTATGTTACTCCACTATGAGTTTTCAAAATAAAGAGTTAAAAAAAAAAAAAAGAAAACCATCAACTGGAAACCATTGATGGTTTTGGACATCAATGGTTGCCATTAGTGTGGACATATAACAGTGGTGGTCCAATCAGAGAAGGAAGGCAGGGCTGTGATGTGCAGCAGGAGGGCAGTGATAACAAATAAATTACGTCACCATCAGGCCTGTGCCATTCATGGCAAAAAATCAATGGCCATCCCTACTCAGGATGAGTTCTTACTCGTACCCATATAACGCGTCTAAGTCTGCCACCCTTTACCATGGCCGAGGCGGGACAGGTGCTGTTGTGTAAGTCAGTGGTTCCCAGGCTTCCTTGAATCACAGCGCCCTAAAGTATCCATATTTTTTTCACGTCACCCCTAAGCCAAACATTTCTAATTGAGAAAATTAGAAAAAGAACTATTAAATATAGTCAATTGTGTTTACCTGTCATCCTTAGGTCATCCACTTGGTATTAGAATGTTATGAACTCAGGATTGCACTTGGGTAGCAGAGTTTCCAGAACTCAGAATAGCACATAGTTGCAGAGTTTCTGAAACACTGGCTTACACACAGATAGGAGGGTGTCAGAAACTCAGAAATGCCCAAGGTAGCAGAGTGCCAGGAACCCACGATTACACATGAGTGTCAGGAACTTGGGATAGCACTGGGGTTGCAGAGTGTCAGGAGCACATAGCAGAATATTGAGTTATTAGAATTGCACATGGATACCAGAGTGTCAGTAATTTGAGATTACACTTGGGTAGCAGAATGTCAGGATGGAAAAGAGGTAAGGGGATTAGTGATAACCCTGTTGCAGGGTTTAATCAAGCAAAAAAAAAAAAAGCAAGACATTATTACCTCAGATCATAAGTTGTGTTTTTTTAGCTATTACTAATTTATTTATATTCCTATAAAGTGTATCTGTCAAATGCTTACAGTGGAGGCAAACAGATCATAGTGCAGTAAAGTGGAACAGTGATCAGTACTGTTGGCTCATGGGTTTAGTTCTGACCAGAGCCCTTTCTGTGTGGAGTTTACATGTTCTGTTGATGTTTGCATGGGTTACCTCTTGGCAGGGGTGGTGCAATGCGGTATGCAGTATACGGGAGCTCTGTGCTGGAGATGCGCCTTCCCTGCTGCGCAGGCCATTTTTTCACGTAACTTCCTGCTCTGTGAGCCCGGGCATCTCCTCCCTATGTTTTATCACATATCCTCCCCTTCTCCTGGTAGCAGAGCCCTATCACCTCTGCTGCTGGGGCCACCTCCCATTCTGACCCTAAGCACCTTCAGTTATATTCTCCTTAATTTAACACATTTCAAAATTCTGTAATAGCTGGGACTCAAACCTATCTCCTCATACTTTGCAGTCAGACAGCTTACCAATGGAGCCATTTGCTCCTACAAAATAAGCCAGTGAATTCTAACTATATGAAGCTACTTCACATTCTTATTCATTTAAAATAATACAGTCATACCTGGGACTCAAACCTATACAGCCACTTGATCCTACAATGGAAGGCTGTGACTTATAATTATATGAAGCTATCTCACATTCTCCTTCATGTAAAATACAGTCATACATGGGATTTGAACCTATCACCTCACCCTTTGAAGTCAGACACTTTACCAAAGGAGCCATTGGCTCCTGCATTAGAAAGCCGTGATTGCCAACTATATGTGGGCACAAATTTATAGTTTGCAGGGGGCCACCAAACACTAGCTTACTCCGAAAGTCAATAAAAACAAAGTGGATTCTGACAAAAAAGTCCCCTTGTGTGTTGGGTGGGAATTGGGTGGCATGCATAATATAGTTGGTGCTACATAAATGAACAACAATAATAATAAAAGACTGTCTGCATTGCAGTTCAGGCTACAACATGGCAACCACCAGGGTGTGTGCGTGTGTATAGGTGATAAATGCACTTTAATAACTAGGCAATAAAACATATGATACCTTTTTGTATTCCTAAAAGCTAGCAAATAAATGAAAATCAATGTTGGGACGGCCTCTTGCTGTGTAGTATCGAAATGCTTTACCCAGTACAAGTCGCTTATCTCTTAAGCTTCGGAAATCTCTTAGGAAACAGGCTGTGATCTCCCCGTGCCATCTGCCTTACCCTCATTATAATACTACATGACAGATCTGGCAGATGGACAAAAGGGTTATGTGCTGCTTTGTGTACTGATGTGACATTTCACTAATTAAATAAAGGTTCAAGCACAAGAAATCATTATTCAAATGCATGTAAAAGATGCAGCTTCCCACCAATCTGTAGGAGTATTAACGCAATGAGATAGATTGCCCGTTACTGACAGTGTTCTGCTATGTGTGTGTGAAAGGAGAAGGCAGTGCTGCCATTTTATGTCTTATCAAAGTCACCGCCCAAATATATAACCCATATGATCAAGATATTACCGGGAGACTGTTGTTGATGCATATTTTGAATATATATATTGACGCAAGATCAGGTTAGGGCATGCATGCCGACATTTAGCCCCCTCCTTCCAGGAGGGAGCTGTCGGACTTACAGGGCTGGGGGCGTGACGCGGCCAAAGGGGGCAGGGCCCGGCACATGACGCGGCATTGGGGGCGGAGCATGGGGGCGTGACCGCGTGAACGCGTCATCGTGGCTCCGCCCCCTCAATAACAATGCTGTGATTAATGGCATTGTGCAGCCGGGGGCGGAGCCACGATGACGCGATTCAGCGCGAATCGCGTCACCGGCCCCCCTGCTGCCGGGGTTTCTATTTAAAAGCGTGGGGGGGTCCGGACACATCGCCGGGGCCGGGAGGATTGCCTGCCTTCCTGGGAGGTCGGGAGCGGCACCCGATTTTCGGGAGGCTCCCGACCAAATCGGGAGGGTAGGCAAGTATGGGTTAGGGGTGATGTCTCCTGAGGGTAAACGGCTGCACTTCTCATGCAGTAGCCAATTAATAGCACATCAGTACAGTGCCTCGGTACGACTAACCTCAGACAGTGTCCTAGCTAGTGCTCCCAGCACAGGCCACGCCCCTTCTGCATGACGTCACGTGAAGGGGGCGTGACCTGCACCCGGCGTCGGGAGCGAGTGATTACAGCAATGCTACGGACGCTCCAGGCAACACTGCTGCAGGGATTCTGGCAGCAGGGTGCCGTTACAGGCACCCTGCTAGCCAGATGCAGGAGCTGTGGGTGAGCGGTGGTGCCGCCCACATAGCGCTGCGCTCTGTGCGGCCGCACCGCTCGCACACCCCTAGTTATGGACGTGATCGCATATAGTTTTATTTGGCAGCATAAAATAAACAAAACATAAAAATAAATACTAGCCTGTACGGCTCGAACTAACAAAAAGTCCCCTCTCTCCGGGTGAAAGGACCTAACGTCCAACTCACAAACAAAACAGCATTTGGCACAGCATTTATACACAACAAAACCAGTACCTCTCAGCAGACCTGCAGCCTGTGTCCCACAGGCAGTGACAGAGACTGACCAGAAAAACTGACACAGCTTCTTATCGGCTTCTCACAGGTGGTCTAGCAATCGGGATGTATTTGGCATCCTGGCGCACAGAATGCAGGAGCTCAGAATCCCGTCAGGAGTCAGAATCCCGGTGGCTACGATCCCGAAGGTAAATATTACAGTTATGGCTAGGTTTAGGGGTTAAGGTTAGGAACTCAGTTGAGAGTTAGGCTGTGGGAGGGGAGGGTTACGGTTAGGCTGTGGGAGGGGAGGGATAGGGTTAGGCTACAGAGGGGTTAGGATGCGTGAGCGGAGGGTTAGGGTTAGGCTGTGGGAGGGGAGGGTTATAGTTAGGCTGTGGCAGAGGGTTACGGTTAGGTTGTGGGAGGGGAGGGATAGGGTTAGGCTGCGCGGGATTAGGGCTAGGCTGCGTGAGCAGAGGGTTAGGCTGTGGCCTGGGAATGGTAGGTTAGGGGAAGGGATAAATTACTCACGTTCATGCGTCTGGCTTTCCAATCTTCGAGATTCCGGTGCCAGGATTGTTTGCGTCGGCATCGCGTACCCAAATCCTGGCAATCAAGGTTGCTTATTACCAAAAACAGCTCTGACCCGTCGAAGCATGGACTCCACACGATGTGTAAAGGTGTCCTGTGGTGTCTGGCACCAAGATGTTAGCAGCAGATCCAGTAAGTCCTGTAAATTGTGAGGTTGGGCCTCCATGGTTCAGACTTGTTTTTCCAGCATATCCCATATCCTGAACAATGGGCCTGATTCAGAGTTCGCTCCGAGCGATGTTCGCACAACTGCGCATGCATATGGGTCGTAATGCGCATGCGCAAACCAGTCATTGCGGTCGGAAATCGAGCGCTCGCAAAATAGTGAGTGCCTGCTAATTTGAGTGACAGGATGAGGCGTTTGTGGGTGGTAACGGGAAGGTGCTTGAAAACGGGGAGTGGTGATCCGAACGCAGGTGTGCCAAACGGTCAAAACGGGCGTTTTAAGGGTGTGCATAATTAACAAAGCAGCATCATCGACCACGTCACTTGGTTGTCTCTTAGCCTGAACTGTTCGCATGATTGCGGTAGGAAAATCCAACCACAAGCACTGCGAGCAGTTCAGACGCCTTTCGATGTACTCGATTAATCTAATAAATAGCGGAGATGACGTATGATGCGAGCAGCCAGGGGGCGTCTTTTCAAAATAGCGAGCGCATGTTTTGTTCGCTCGCTCAGACATAGAGGCGTCAACAGACCACAAAGAGCGAGCGCTCAATTTAAATAGCCGGCCCCTTTTTCTGAACGAGCAAGCGCAAATAGCGTCCGGCTCTGAATCAGGCCCAATGTTTGCAGTCTGGCCGGGTGCAGTATCCTGCTGATAGAGGCCACTGCCATCAGGGAATACCATTGCTATGAAGGGATGTACTTGGTCTGCAGTAATGTTTAGGTAGGTGGTGCGTATTAAAGTAACATCCACATGAATGCCAGGACAAGGTTTCCCAGCAGAACATTGCCCAGAGCATCACCCTGCCGGCTTGTCTTCTTCCCATAGTGCATCTTAGTGCCATCTCTTCCCCAGGTAAATGATGCACATTATGTAAAAGAAAATGTGATTCATCAGACCAAGCCGCCTTCTTCCATTGCTCCATGGTCCAGTTCTAACACTCACCTGCCCATTGTTAGTGCTTGCAGCAGTGGACAGGGGTGAGCATGGACACTCTTGGCCTGATTCAGAAATACACCCAATGCCTGTGGCTGCTCACTGCTGCTATCCTGTATGCAGTGGCCTTGCTAAAATATGCTAATTACTCAGCTGCTGTCTTGTGCACAGAGACGCCCACCTCCAGGGTCTCACACCTGCCGCTTACATACAAAAGTGTAAACATCGGGAATATCAGTCACACATCAGCAAAATTTGGTAACAGGTTTCCAAGTATAGGCACTGCTACCAGGCATAGGAGTTAGGAGTCAAACGTCTGTGAGAAGATTAATCACTTAACAATTACTGTCAGATGAGGCACCCTAAAGTCTCTTCAAACAGCCTGCCCTTTCATGCCAGTCTAGGCTTGCTCCACTGCGCAGGCACCCAGACTTCCTCTTTCTGCGTTGCAGCAGCAGGACACAATGACGCCCCACAGCAAGTGCCCGACCTTCAGACACCATAACTGCTGTAGTAGTGGATAACCTAATGTCACGCCTGAGGGTTGAGGTTGGTTGGAACAAGCATGGGAGGCTGAAGAGGAGACTATAGAGGCATGAATGAATCTGGGTGGCTTCAGCCAGGACTTCCTCATGTGTTGATGTTATGAGGTGGAGGAACTGCAGTAGACGATGGGCCCGAAGGCGAGGACAGGAATGGAATGTCTTTATAATACAGCAGGTTGGAATGATGATGATGATACCGGCCTGGGACCGATTATGTGGAACTGATGATGAGTTGAGTAGAATAGAATTGGAATTGTTGATACTGAGTAAATGAGTAGAATGGGATTGGGACTGAAGATGCTGAATTGATGAGTAGGATTGGTTTGGGACTGATGATGCTGAATTGAGGAGTAGGATCGGTTTGGGACCGATGATGCTGAATTGATGAGTAGGATTGGATTAAGACCAATGTTTGGAGATATCGGATGGGACCGATGTTTGGAGATATCGGATGGGAACGATGTTTTTAGATATCAGATGGGACCAATGGAGGTAGGCTGGAGCAAGTCTCAGTGGAAAAACCAGACTGGAGTACTAGATGGAATAGGAGACTTGTATTAACCAGATTTGGAACTGGAATGACATGGACTGAAACCATTCAGATACAGAGTACCTGGGAGCTCAGCACAGAACTGTAACTTCAGCAGAAGCGACATTGTACTGGCAGTGGAAGCCAGTCAGGAAATGAAATTTATAGGGGAGGCTCCCCAGGGATTGGATGTTGCGATCAGCTGGTCTGGGAGCAGTGCTCTGAATGGAGGAAGAGTGTCAGGTGACCTAGTCCAACATGGCTGTGCTCATACTGTGGTTTTGGAGGGAACTCTGGCGTGCAGCCTGTGTAACATTGTGCTGGGGAGACACACTGTGAGCAAGATGCTGGGGGTAGTTTTTAGAATCTGGAGCGTGACAGCACACCTCCCCCCTTCACGGGTGGTCCCAGGACATATCTTAGGCTTTTGTGGAAACCTGGCATGGAACTCTTGGATAAACTGAAGAGCATGGACATCTGAGACAAAAGTCCAGGAACGTTCTTCCAGGCCGTAGCCCTTCCAATCGATCAAGTATTGAAGACATCCGTAACAGATTCTAGAGTGCAGAATTTTTGCCACTTCGTATTCGACTCCATAATGAGTCTGGACTTTGGGTGCCTTTGGAAGTGCTGAATGAAACTGGATGAGTAGGAGTGGTTTCCATAAAGAAATATGCATTGAATTTAGTATCCTCAGGAAGGGAAGGGAGTTTGAACGAAACTGGGTTGATGACATGCTCAATGGCAAATGGCCCAAAGTAGCGGGGAGCAAATTTCATGGATGGAATTCTTAATCGCAGATTTCGTGTATAGCGCCAAACTTAATCTCCTTGCTTGAGACTGTGGACTGCTCTCCTATTGCTGTCAGGGAACTTCTTGTCCCACTCAGAAGCCTTCACAAGAGAGGAGCGGATCTCCTTCCAGATCTTAGAAAAGCTTTGCAAGGTGCGGTCAGCAGCTGGAACCTGTGAGGCAGGAAGAGGCAGAAACTCAAGGGTGAAGGCCCTAAGTGGCATAAAAGGACGTAGAACCAGATAAAGAATAGTATTGATTGTTGTGATAAAATTCCGGCCAAGGAAGCAGTTCAGCCCAGTTGTCCTGAGAGGATATGTATAGACTAATAAATTACTCCAGAGCATTGTTGACTTTTTCCGTCTGGCCATTGGACTGGGAGTGGTAGGCAGTGGAGGAATTGAGTTTGACTTGAAGTGTAGAACACAAGGAACGCTACAATTTGGTGACAAACTGCACTCCCCCCATCAGAGATTATTTCCAGAGGTAGTCCATGAAGTTTGAAGATTTCTTGTACGAATAAATTAGCCAATTTGGGAGCTGATGGAAGATCAGTGAGGGGTATAAAGTGATCCATCTTGGTGAAGCAGTCAACTACCACCCAGATTGTGTTGAATTTATTTGAAACCGGAAGATCAGTAATTAAGTCCATCGACAGATGAGTCCACGGCTGATGTGAAACAGAGAGAGGAAGTAACTGCCCAGCTGGGGCTTGACGAGGAACTTCATGCTGAGCGCTCTTGTTACAAGAGGCAATGAAGTCCTGAACATCCTTTCTGAGAGAGGGTCACCTGGAAGACCTTAAAGTTTTTAGGACCTGCAGTTAAGCAGATCATATTGCTTGGAATTCCAGCCTTAGTTGCTACCGAGGCACTGCACTAATTACTGCCTGTCTGTGTGCAGGGTCAGGTGCACTAACTGATTCTCCTGTCTAAACACAGCCCAGGTGCACAGTAGTCTGTCATTAAGGGAGAATTGCTCTGATTGGACTCTGTCTCTGTTAAATTCCAGCCAGCCCTACACTCCGTGCCGGTGATAGAAGTTTCTTCGTACTTCCGGTTTCCAGTATCCTGCTTGTCAGTTGAGTTCAGAGGGCCTGATTCAGACCTGCTCTTGAGCGCACAGCGCTGGCAAGCGCATTGTCGAAACTGGATTATTGGCTGAGACAAGATCAGTTTAAAATTGAATCGCAGCGACACCATCTTGCGACTGGCCGCAAGACGCCATTTTGTGAAATGGAAGCCTAAGCGCCATTTTAGATAAACTCACACTTTAGTACATGTGGCGATAATACTATTAGCATCATGCGAATGCATCTGTGACCATCGCCATAGGTTATGGCAATTCACCAAAAGCCCATTTCATTACTTTACGTATTATAAAGGATATATATATTTCAGAAATGGCTTTACAGTATGGCAAAATTGATTGCATTAGATGAATAGAGCAAATGGCTACGTGACAACTAGCTTGTGTAGATAAGGTTCCTGGACAGTGTCTGCCCTCACTACAGGTGGTTGGGCTCGAATACACACCTACATTAGCAGGCTTCCTGCAATGACATGCTTTCAAAGACTAGAGTGTCATCTTAGGTCTGTCTCTTGCATTTCACACAAGAGACTGGGAGAATAAAGAGTTTTTCTTTTGAAGCCTGGGACAGGTGGGGGGGGGACTGCTGACAGAGTGGGCATGTGGAACTATCTGGCTCAGCATGTCACACTGCTAAGATGTTCACTTAGTGAGAGTTAACTGCACCCTTCCTCATAAACACATTAATACGTCTTTATATCAAACCCCGAATACTCACACATTACATATTCACACATAAGGTTTAATAAGCTTTAAAGTATATGATTTAAGTTGGTTCAGTTAGTTTAAATGCTGTGAAATAAAGATATTTGATAACTAAGGTTCTATACATGTTAAAACAGCCGTGTTTGGTTTCGAACTGATGCGTACTCTTTCAACAGAATTCCGGTACTATCTGTGTGGAGATCGCATCATGCATTCCCAACTTATGGACCGCAGAGACTACAAGCAACAAAATGTATATTTTATGAACAACTGTTAGGATGCAGCATGGGGAGGCGGGAGGGAAAAGACTCTCAGTTGTTAGAGGCTGGGCGAGTCTATTTGAACCAGCCTGTTAAATGCTCTGTAACATATGCTTCTCCCCTGGGAACCAATGGCATAAGCAAGAAACTTCTCTATTGTCCTGTCTATTCTGGGGGGGTATAAACATGCGTGCTCAAACACTGGGTCTTTAGTCTGCTTGCTGAATGCTGATTGACGGAGGTTTTCTTTCTGAATGCCGAGATCTGGTCCAGAGGCGCTGCGTATGTATACTGTACTTGGGTCTGTATAATTCCTTTGCGCTAAATTGTACACAGATCATAGCGTGTAACTGACTGTACTTTTACTTGAATAATACTTTGTGCTTCGGAACCACATGTTCTGAGTCTGGAGTCTCTATTTATTGTATGACTGTGTACGCAAATTAGCGTCATCCTTAGAGGTTTATAGGAAGGATTTTAGAAGGTACAGGCAGGGGTATATAGAGGTTCATTTTCATATCGTCAGGGTCAATGGTGGTCCAGTGCGCACATGTGGCATGCACGAGCCCCAGAGCGAGTGAGACCTTCATTCGCTCCGGAGCTCGCAGCAAAACGGGGCTGCTGTCGATGTTGATCGACAACTCACCCCCTTTTGTAGGTGGGTAGGGGGCTTGGCTGAACAAACGGAGGTGTTGTGGGTGGTCCTACTGACATCAAAGTGATATCAGTAGTGGACTTCCAGCTCTATTAGAGCCGCATCACCATCTCCCAAGCTGTTACCGGCTTCTTGGCCGCTCCATCGGCTTCCCAGCTGCACCATCAGCTCCCAAGCTGCTACCGGCTTCCTCACCGCTCCATAGGCTCACGAGCCACATTACCACCTCTCAAAGCCGCATCTCACCACCGGCTCACAAGCCACATTACCGCCTCTCAAAGCCGCATCTCACCACCGACTCGCAAGCCACAAAACCGTCTCTCAAAGCCGCATCTCACCAAAGGCTCACAAGCCACAGTAGCGGCTCTCAGGGCCACATCTCACCACCGGCTCACAAGCCACACCACCGGCTCTCAAAGCTGCATCTCACCACCAGCTCACAAGCCACATAACCGGCTCTTAAAGCCGCATCTCACCACCGGCTCACAAGCCACACTACCGGCTCTAAGCTGCATCTCACCACTGGCTCAAAAGCCACACTACTGGCTCTAAGCCGCATCTCACCACCGGCCCGCCAGCCACACTGCTGGCTCTCAAAGCCTCATCTCACCACCTGCTCCACAGCCACTCTACCGGCTCAAAGCCGCATCTCACCACCGTTTCTACAGCCACACTACTAGCTCCCAAAGCTACATCACTGGCCTCCAAGCCACTGCATTACTCTTTTAATTGTACTACCGGCTTTAGCCGCACCATCGGCATCTTAGTGGCATTACGGACTCTTCTCCTTGTTTCCAGTATTTTCTGCTACTCTGAAGGTAACCAGTGTTAACCTCTACTACTCCAAGTATTAAGTCTAGGCGGCCACTTAAGTAACGGTGAACGTCTGCCAGTTCTAAGGGAACAGCGGGTGGCTGTTAGTGGTGGAAGACCTCGCTAGCCTGGGTTCTAGAAGTTAACACGGAACATCCTAGGAATCCATAACAAGCAGGATGATGCACAGGTGCTAACTTGAGAGGTTCTCCAGTTAATTTGGGATTTTGCAGATGAAGCCAGGGCAAGCCCAGAACTATGAAATGCGAGGCCCTGGGTATGACAAGAAAACTTAAAAGCTCAGAGTGCAGAGCACCAATCTTGACTCACACAGGTCAAGTCTGAAAGGTAATTGTACCCCCTAGGATGCGGCTTCCATCAACCACTGTGTGGTAGATTGGATGAAGCAGACTCTTGGTTGGTAATGCCCATCGCTGGACAAAATCAGATGTGACAAAGTTGCCAGCTGCACCTGAATCCAACAGAGCAGAAACTTGCTTGAAACGCTTGGCCACTTGCAGAGAAACAGAATGCAGTCGGTTTTCTTTGGAGAAGAATGAACTACTCCTAACTCCTAGCGTGATCTCCTGTCACCTCTGGCTCTTAAAAAAACAATTTCTTACCTCTCCGGTGCCTGTCCAGGCTAGCGTTGAGGTCCACTCGTGCCGTGAATCACTCACGGATAGCAAAGAGGTCTGCTCATGCCGCACATCGCTCCCGTCTGTGCTACTCCTGCCCCGTAAGGTCAGTGGGCCTGATTCATTACAGATCGCAACTGCTTACGCACAAAACTGCGATCAACTGAAGAACTGCGATAGGATTTGAACACCGGTAAGCAGTTACGTATGCAATCGCAATTGCTAACAGGATAGCAAACGCAATTGCAACCTGGAGCGATCGCAACTGATCACAGATCCTGTATAGCTAAGGATCTGAACCAGTCTTCTCACAGCATTCGATGCTTTTTTGGTGTAATAATTGTTTGCTGTGCACATATAATTCATGCTAATTGTACTTTGATCTGGCTAATTAACTAATTTAAGCTAATGGCCTACATAAAAAGACTAGTTGTACAAAATAACTTTTTTTTTCTATCAGTCTGTTATGTGCAAATGTGTACAACTAGAATAAGATCAAATAAAAAAATGTTTTTAAATAAAGTGTATTTTATTAATTGAAAACAATACAAGTTATGTTTCTATATATATATATATATATTTTTGCTGTGGGTGATTCAGCATTGCACTTGCGTGAGAGGCAGAGGCATTTAAGGGCTGGTGCACGGATGGTGATGGATGATGTTCCGCAAACGGGTACATGTCCGCCCCATTTTGCGGGAGTAGGAAGGGCCCGGACTGCGTCACTAGATGCTTTTTCCTGCTCTCGCAAGTTGGCCAGCCTGAATTAGGTGAGGCTTACTCAGCTGCTGGCGGCCTGCCTGCGTCCACCATCGCGACCGATGGTCGCTATGGTGATCCCAGCCTGCGACATCACTCGCAGGGCTGGGCTGTCAAATGCAGCAAGGGGTGTCAGATACCTCCTGCTGCATTCGCATATTTGCAAGGAGAAAATTGTAATACTGCCTGCGTGCCTTTATTTTAAATTGTCTTTTTTTTATTAATATTTTTTAAATGTACGTGTGTGTAATATGTGTTTTTTTCCTGTGTGTGTTGTCACCAGATACTCACTTCTAAACTATACTATGCTAATCTATAATAATTACACAACACATGATAGGTTCCAATCAACATGATTTGTTATAAAACAATTTTAACAATTTTTTTTTTTTTTTAGCAAATAAATCAAAAACTTTATTTAAATAAATTGGCTATACGGTCTACAGACTACTTAATTTGGGACAAATAATGGCTCGTGAGGCTTAAGGCCTGATTCAGAGGTGCTCGCTGTTTGAGAGTGCTCGCTCTGAATCAGGGCGTTTTTGTTTGTTTTTGTTTCGGCCTCCAGGCCCCTCGCAAACCTGTGGATGACCACCCACAGCTAGTGCGAGCGGCCTGGCGATGGTCGTGATTATCGCGACCATCCGGCTTGCGTCAAGACGCTGCGGGAGGGTCTCTGCTCCCGCAAGCCCGAGTGGACTTCCTGCTCTAATAGAGCAGGAAGTCCACTACTGACATCACGAATGATGTCAGTAGGGCCGCCCACAATCGGCAGGCGTTCCCTAGGGAACGCCTGCATTTGTGCAGCCACCCCCCTCCCCGCCTACAAGACGGGGTGAGCTGTCAATCAACATCGACAGCCGCCCCGTCTTGTAGTGAGCCCCGGAGAGACGGAGCTGCCGTCACTTGCTGGGGCTCGCGCATGCCGGAGAGGGCACATGCGCAGTGGGGGAACATCGACCCGCTTGCGAGCGCTATGCGCTCGCGAGCGGGTCTGAATCAGGCCCTTAATTCTTGAAGAAGCGCCTCTTGCCACTCAGGCCTCTGACGTTCTGCCTCTGAAATTGGAAAATAACAAAGTATACTGTATCAGCATATTTCTGACACTTTATGAAGAAATACAAACATGAACATAAAATACAAACTTACAGTACGCACAAGATTTATCATTTAAAAATACAAACATCACAATCTAATACCGTGGACACACTAGATGATATGTCGTCTGACCTGGCGGATTTGACAACATATCGTCTGCATCGGCCAGTGTGTACAGGCTATGTTGCTGATGATGCATTCTCCCGCACCGTGTCAGCGACATTGCCCGTGGGACCTGCGTGCATGAAACCTGTCGCGTTTGATAAATGTTGCAGAAGCAAAACACATGACAGCTGGTAGCTGATTGGCTGGAGCACCATTAGCATACACAACTTTCAACAATTCTTGTGAATGTTCGAAACTTGGTGATAAATGAGGCCCGTACAATGAAATTATGATTTGACTATAGACTAAGGGCCTAACTCAGAGATAAAGCTATTAACCAGTAATAACAGACGGGCGCTGCTTTCGTGCTGCTGTTCCAATACAAAAAGCTGCTGTTTAAAAAGGAGATAGTCAGTATCCTTATTACATAGTACAATTAATTAGCACAAAACAAAACAGCGCTAAAATTCAGAAATGTAATTAATAAAATGGAATGTAATAATAACATATACTAATATAGCAGCCTATAAAAACATATAAAATGAATATTGCAATAGGTTTGAATAATAAGTTGACCTCAGGTTGGTTGTTAAAAAGTCTGTGGACAAGAAATATTTGTATAAATACCAACCTGAGGTCAACTTATTATTCAAGCCTATTGCGATATTCATTTTACAAGTTTTTATAGGCTGCTATATTAGTATATGTTATTATTAAATTCCATTTTATTAGATCACATTGCTGAATTTTAGGGCTGCTAATTCAGAGATATATGTTCATCCCAGGATACGTTATAACATACTGTACATCATGCAATATATTATAACATACATTAAGCACATGTGCAGAATTGGTCCTGCGGTCTCTTTGCAGACCACCCAACCTGCAGCATGACTGACAAGCTGCGGCGTAGGGGCCTGTTTGGGTCCCATTCACGGAAATGGAGGTGTGATGCCTCCATTTTCCAGGAGGCAAGAGGCCGGGGTCTGCGTCAATGGAGGCAAATTCCTGGCCTCTTGCATGACCAGGCACCGCCCCAGGCTGCTGAGAAATTTAGCTCCCGCAGACTGGGCTAATGGACAACAATCCCAATAGATGATTGCAATTGTTCCAATGGTGATCCCAGGCTGCAACCTCGGTTGCAGCGATGTGACCATGCAGAGGCAGCGAGGAGGTGTCTGATACCTCCTTCTGCATTTGCATCTGAGATGGATGGATTGGCACAGCTTGTCTGCGGCAGTGGAAATCCGTCCATCTCTGAATCAGACCCTACGATATACCTGATTACCGAGTATCTGCACCATACATGTTACTATGGAAGCACTGCAAATACAAACATTACATTTACATGTGAGGTCAATTATCACTGCTTTATCAGATACCTTGAGCCACATGTTGGCCATCCATAACATACCACTTTGCCCTGGAGTGGAGGAGGCGGCATAGCATGATTCAGAGGAAGCAGAGTGAGCAGGGGGTAGGAGGTTGGGAGGGGAGGGGGCAGGAGAGGGTTCAGGGGAGGGGGAGATTGGAAGGGCTGCTCGCCTCCGATGCCTTTCCTGAAGAGTTCGCTGTTGTCCTAGGAAACAAATACCAAAACAAAAATTTATATATATATATATATATATATATATATATATATAGGGGCCCATTTATTAAGGATCGCATTTTGCAATGCGATCTGGGCATGCAGTATCGCCAATGATCGCATTGCAAAATGCGATCATACCGGCCGAATGTATAACCCGGCACATGCAGGGAGACAGGCTCCGAAAAGAGCCCGTCCCTGCGATGTGGCCGGAGCGCATTCCGGGCTACTGCGCATGCGCAGTCCCGAGGACTGCACATGAGCGGCGCCCATTGCCGGCGGAGGGATCTGAAAGATCCCTCCGCCGGCTGAAATGCGGTAAGTGCCCATAGGACACAGCGGCTAACGCTATCTTCAGATAGCGTTAGCTGCTGGGGTCAATATCGGGAATGCTTCGCATTCCCGATATTGATACATTTGGCAGCATCGCATCCCCCATAGAAACCTATGGGGGAGGCGGCTGCCGGCGGCAATGGAGGGATCGCAGCAGGTATCGGAGATACCTGCAGCGGTCCCTCCTTCATACATTCGGGGGATACTAAGTATTTGAGGTAAACCCCCGAAAACAGGTGTTTTCGGGGAATTTACCTCAAATGCACGTTGATAAATGGGCCCCATATATATATATTTATTTAAAATATCATGCAAGATCAATATAATATGTACAATTGCACACACATAGGTATATGTAAATATGCACTAAGAAATTCTACAGCTTGTAGCTTTCACAAATGTGTTATGATAGAGAATGCATTTGTATTACATAGTACAGCAAATAAAAGATATTTCAAAATGGCCACACAAAATCTAAAATGGAAGCACCATATTAACAGTTCCAGCTAAGGGCCTGATTCAGACCCGGTCGCTATCTGCGTACGCTCGCTGGATGCATATGCAAATTTGTCAAAGTGACACCACGGGAAGCGATCGCTCGCAAAGGCATAAGCATGCCCACCATGTCTTAGCAAGCGGCCACTTTGTGTATACGTATGCCCAATCGCACAGGCAGAGCCGCCCACCAGCAACACGTCATCTCCAGGAAGTGTATTAAAACATTGGTACATCGAGCACCATCGGATGTGAACGCAGTGCTTGAGGTAGCTTTACCCTACCGCAAGCATTGCGAGGAAATCAGTGTAAAAAAAAAGGCAAGTGACGTGTACTATGACGCTTCCTGTTAATTATGCACGCCTCTTAAACGGCGTTGAAACACTCAGGCACGCCTGGGTTCGCATCTCCACTTCCCCGTTATTAGTGTCCTGCCCCTGTTACCACCCACAAATGGCCTCTCGTCACTCATTACGCTGGGCTGCCTTTGCTGGGCGAGCGAGAGGGATGCGATCGCAGTGCGTAGTTCGCGCATGCACAGAGCGAAGCGCGCGCATACACAGAACATCGGGCCGCTTGCAAACGCACAGCGCGAGCGAGCGGCTCTGAATCAAGCCTAAGTCCAATGTTGAAGAATTGAAGAACTGGATCAGTTGGGACAGATGTTGATGAATTGGAGAACTTAATAGATAAGAGTCTGATGTTTGAGGCATTGAATGGGAACGATGGTTGAAGGTATTGGCTGGAACAGATGGAGGCTGTAAGAACAAGTTTCAGTGGTAAAGCCAGACTAGTGTGCAAGATGGTATAGGAGACTTGTTTACCAGATCCAGGGGCCCATTTATCAAAGGGAATTTGAGGTAAATTCCCCGAAAGCACCTGTTTTCGGGGGTTTACCTCAAATACTAAGTATCCCCCAGATGTATGAAGAAGGGACCGCAGCAGGTATCTCCGATACTTGCTGCGGTCCCTCCATTGCCGCCGGCAGCCACCTCCCCCATAGATTTCTATGGGGGATGCGATGCTGCAAAATGTATCAATATCGGGAATGCGAAGCATTCCCGATATTGGCCCCAGCAGCTAACGCTATCTAAAGAGAGCGTTAGCCGCTGTAGCCTATGGGGACTTACCGCATATCAGCCGGCGGAGGGATCTCCCAGATCCCTCCGCCGGCAATGGGCGCCGCTCATGTGCAGTCCGCGGGACTGCGCATGCGCAGAAGCCCCCACTGCCCTCCGGAGACATTGCAGGGACGGGCTCTTTTCAGAACCCGTCTCCCTGCATGTCCCGGATAATACATCCGGCAGATAGGATTGCATTTTGCAATGCGATCAGGGGCGGTACTGCATGCCCTGATCGCATTGCAAAATGCGATCATTAATAAATGGGCCCCTTAGGAACTGAATATAACGGACTGTAACCGTTCAAATACAGAGTATCTGGGAGCTCAGCACAGAGCTGTAACTTCAGCAGAAGAACTGGCAATGAGTGACAGTCAGGAAATGGAATTTATAGGGGTGGATCCCCAGAGATTGGATGCTGCGATCAGCTGGTCTGGGAGCAGCACTCTGAATGGAGGAAGGGCCTCAGGTGACTGAGTCCAACATGGCTGTGCTCATACTGTGGGTTTGGAGGGAACTCTGGCGTGCAGTCTGTGTAACATCATGTTGAAAAGACATGCCGTGAGCAAGGGGCTGTGGGGAGCCATCTCGACACTCAGAGACAGAACACAGGCCCTGATTCAGAGCCGAACGCTCTGAAAGAGCGCTCGCTCTGTATCAGGGCGTTTTTTGTCTTTTTTTGGAGCGGCCTCCTGGCCGGTCGCATAGCTGTGGGTGACCACCCACAGCTATGCAAGTGGCCAGGATGATGGTCGCAATGGTCAAGACCATCGCGACCATCAGGCTTGCAACGAGACCCTTGTGGTAGGGTCTCGTGGCTGCAAGCCCCAGAGAGCTTCTGGCTCTAATAGAGCCAGAAGCTCTCCCACTGACATCACTGGTGATGTCAGTGGGGTCGCCCACAAATGGCAGGCATTCGCATAGGAACGCCTCCGTTTGTGAAGCCACCCCCCGCCACGCCTACAAAATGGGGCAAGCTGTCGATCAACATCAACAGCCGCCCCTTTTGTAGTGAGCCACGGAGCGAGTGCTTTTTGCGCTCGCTCCGGGGCTCGCGCGTGCGCACTCGACCACCATCGACCCGCTTGCGAGCGGGTCTGAATCAGGCCCACTGGACGTACTGGGCAGGAACAGCAAGACAGACCTCAGTACCAGCCGGGAGTGATGTGCAGTGTGAGCGGACTTCTGCACTATCCGGGAGTGATGCACAGCGCAAGCAGACCTCAGCACTATCCGGGACAGACACCAGAGTGGTAAAAAGGTAGTTTTTAGAGTCCTGAGCGTGACACCTAAGTCCTGAATGTGGTGGGAACGGCACTTCTGCCACCTGAGACTATGCTCTGCTGACTGTGCTATTCTGGATGTTGCGTTCTACCCCCTATGGAGCTGTTGCATGTATATCAGTCGTAGACAGATGAATCAACTGAATAATGTGAAAGAGGCATTTATAAAGTGGAACACATAAAATATTTGCTAATGACATAGAAAATAAGTGTACTAAGGTAAACCAATGTGAGAAATCGCAGATATCATTCAAATATATAATACTAAAAAAAAGTCAGTATAAGCAAACAATCAAATCTAAAAATAATAGGCTCGAATTAGCAGTTTATGTGTGTCTAAGGATGGATAGATCTTAGGGCGTTGTGTTGGGGGTAAACTACAGCGTCCCACTTGTACTCCTTCAATCTCAATTAATATGCACTTACCATGTCCGAGAAAATGGTCTTGGATGCCCGGGGGTCTTCAGGGCAGATGGAGGGGAGATGGGCGATGTGGGTAAAATGATTAGGGACTACAGACCGGGCAAACCGATAAGGTGACTGGATCAGTGGCCAAAATTCCCTAATATTTAACAAACTACCCCTACATCACAGATTTACACTTCATGGTACCCTAAGCAAGTTACTGGTCTGGGGCCACCCCCCACCCGTCCCTACAATAAAAATGTGACAAACTAAAAATATCCTGCTAGGAATAAAGCATTTTTTAATTATTTTAAACTGCTGAAAGAACCGGTATTGTGACTATACAAGTACCACCATAATACTTGTGCCGTCAGTAATGGGAAGCTTCACTGGCGAAAACTGGCGTATTTTACTAAGGTCTCGGTTTTCACCAGCGAAAGCAGCATTATAGAGGATAAGAGGAACAGTGTTTGTGAGCAGCACAATGGAAAGAAGGGTGGTAGGCGCCAGAGCCGTCACTAGACTTTTTGGTGCCCTGTGCCAGAAAGAGCATTGGCGCCCCCCTCATTTTTCAAAGGGACATAATACACCCAAAAAAGGGGAACGGCCTCATGGGGAAGGGCCATGGAAGAGATAGGGGAGGCCAGGAGACAGTGGCGTAACTAGGGTATTTGGAGCCCAGGGGAAATTTGAAAAGGGAGCCCCCCCCCCCGAAACAACCCAAAATGTGCGCGCCCCCAAGGCGCTTGCGGAAAAAAATGGGCGTGGTCACTTAAAAATGGGGCGTGTCAACATGACACACCCCGTTATTTTCACGCTGAACATTCCTATCCATATGCACCTTAACCCCAGTAGTACCCCTTATACAGTACCCCCAGTATGCAGTTGTGGTCCCTCTTATGCAGGCCCATAGTAGTGCCCCTTATACAGTATCCCCAGTAGTAGTCCCCCTTATACAGCCCCCAATTAGTTCCACTTACTCAGTGCCCTCAGTAGTGGTCCCCCCAAATGCAATGCCCTATGTAGTGTTCCCCCTTATGCAGTGCCCCCAGTAGCAGTCCCCACAATGCAGTGCACCCGGTAGTGGTATCCCCTTATGCAGTGCCCTTTATATAGTGCCCCCAGTAGTAGTCCCCCCCCTATGCAGTGCCCTTTATATAGTGTCCCCAGCAGTAGTCCTCACCATGCAGGTTTCCCAGTAGTGGTCCCCTTAGGCAGGCACCCAGTAGTGATCACCCCTATCTAGTGCCCCCTGTAGTGGTCCCCGCAGTGCCCCTAGCAGTAAGCCCCTTATATAGTGCCCCCAGCAGTAGTCCACCCCCCCTCCCATGCAGTGCCCCCAGTAGTGCCCCCCCCTATCCAGTGGTCCCTGTAGTGGTCCTTCCTGTTATTGCCCCCAGTTGTGGTCCCCCCAGTGCAGTGCCCCTAGTAGTAGGCCCCTTTTATAATGCCCCCAGTAGTGATCCCCAGTTGAGGTACCCCCTCCCGATTAAGTGCCCCCCTGTAATAGCCCCCTCCCAGTAGAGGTCCTCCCAATAATGGTGCCCCCAGTAATAGCCCCCCCAGTAGAGGTCCTCCTAATAATGGTGCCCCCAGCAATAGCCCCCCCCCAGTAGAGGTCCTCCTAATAATGGTGCCCCCAGTAATAGCCCCCCCCAGTAGAGGTCCTCCCAATAATGGTGCCCCCAGTAATAGCCCCCCCCAGTAGAGTTCCTCTTAATAACGGTGCCCCCAGTAGTAGCCACCCCCCCATTGTGCCCCCACCCCAGTACAGTTCCCCCAGTGGTAGCCACCCCCGTTGTGCCCCCAGTAGTGCTGACAGGTTTTTAAAAATATATATATAAAAACATACTTACCTGAATCCACGCTGCTGCTGCTGCTCCTCCAGTCCGCGACGCCGCTCCCGCCCGCCAGTCCTCCCGGGCTGGCGCGCTCAGCATAATGGGACAGACGTCATGACGTCTGTCCCATTACGCACTGCAGGAGCCGGACGGAAGTCCGGCTCTTGCAGTGGGTGCTGCAGCAGTCAATGAGAGTCTATTTAACTCTCATTGGCTGCTGTTTAACACACGCATCGCCGCCAGCGCTGGCGGCGATGCGTGTGTTATGCACAGCCTGAGCCCGCCTCCGGGCGCTATTGGGCAAGCACTCAGGGGGAGGGAACAGGCTCAGGTGTGCAGCACAGGACCGGCGCTGGAAGCCTAGCACCGGTCCTGTGTAAATGTGTAGCGCTGACCGCACTCATTGCGGTCGGCGCTACACTGGTGGCTAACTAGGGCGGGCCGGACCATGGCCGGTGGCGCCCCCTGCGCCGCCGGTCCCACGGCCCCCAGGGCAAGCACCCCGCTCGCCCTGCCCTAGTTACGCCACTGCCAGGAGATGCTTGGGATGAAATAAGAGGAAACTACAAGCAAGAATGATAATAAACAGAAATTTGACAGGCCCAAACAGCGCCCCCTCACCTGTGGTGCCCTGTGCGACGGCACCGGCCGCACTACCCTAGCTATGGCCCTGGTAGGGGCACAGGAGGAAGATGGGTGGTGAGGGATAAATTATAGAATTAGGTGAAGGGACATATATAAAAGGAGTAACAGAAAACACAGGTAAAGGAAAGATAAAACACAAAGATGATACAGAGACACACTGTGGCCAGGGGAGACACACACACCTGTGACTTGGGGGGAAAGGGGACATTAAAAAAAATACACACTGGTGACTTTGGGGTAAGGACATGGAGACATAAACATTGGTGGCTGGGGGAGGGGGACATATAGAGGTACACTGTTGACTGGGAGTGGGGAAATTGGAGAAGTACACACTGATGAATGGGGAGGACATGGAGACATACACTTGTGATTGGGGAGGATGGGTATATAGCATACTTGCCGATATTCAGCTCCCTCCTTCCGGCAGGGAGCTGAATGCAAGCATAGAGGGGGAGGCGTGGCCGGCTATGACGACGTTTTGGGGGCGGGGCCAGGGCGTGTCCACACGAATGCGTCATCGTGGCCCCGCCTCCTCTTCACGATGCCAAAAATAAAGGAATTGTGAAGCGGGGGCGGAGCCACGATGACGCGATTCAGCGCGAATCGCGTCATCGGGCATCCCCGCTGCGGGGGTTTCAAGTAGTTGTGCGGGGGGCAGGCGGCGGCCGGGAGGCTTGCCTGCCTTTCCGGGGGGTCGGGAGCGGCACCCGATATTCGGGAGGCTCCCGACCAAATCGGGAGGGTAGGCAAGCCTGGTATATAGCAACATACACACTGGTGAGTGAGGAGAGGGGAACATGGAAACATTCACCCTTCTGACTGGGGGAGGGAGACATACACATTGGTGATTGTGGGGGAGGAGCACATGACAGGCTTACCTACCCTCACAATTTGGCCAGGAGGCCTCCCGAATATCGGGTGCCACTCCTGGCCCACCGGAAAGGCAAGCAAGTCTCCCGTCAGCCGCCGACCCTCCCGGCCCCCCCGCAGGTTAAATATAGAAACTCCCGCAGCGGTGGCGCAATTCGCGCCGAATCGCGTCATCATGGCCCCGCCCCCTGCTTCACAACGCCGTTTATTCTGGCATTGTGAAGAGGGGGCCCCCAATATGTAATTATTGTCCGGCCACGTTCCCCCCCCCCGCTGTAAGCAGACATTCAACTCCCGGAAGGAGGGAGCTGAATGTTTGAAAGTATGGCACATGGTGACATACATACTGCTAGTGGGGGAGGGGGACATGGTGACATACATACTGCTAGTGGGGGAGGGGGACATGGTGACATACAAACTGCAGGTGGGGGGAGGGGGACATTGAGACACACACTGCAGGTGGGGGGAGGGGGACATGGAGACATACACACTGCAGGTGGGGGGAGGGGGACATGGAGACACATGCTGTAGGTGGGGGGAGGGGGTCATGGAGACATACATTGCAGGTGGGGGGAGGGGGACATGGTGACACACACTGCAGGTGGGGGGAGGGGGACATGGTGACACACTGCAGGTGGGGCGAGGGGGACATGGTGACATACATACTGCTAGTGGGGGGAAGGGGGACATGGAGACATACACACTGCAGGTTGGGGGAGGAGGACATGGAGACACACACTGCTGGTTGGGGGAGGAGGACATGGAGACACACACGCTGCAGGTGGGGGGAGGGGGACATGGAGACATACACACTGCAGGTGGGGGACATGGAGACACACACTGCAGGTAGGGGGAGGGGGACATGGTGACATCATACTTGCCGATATTCAGCTCCCTCCTTCCGGGAGGGAGCTGAATGCAAGCATAGAGGGGGAGGCGTGGCCGGCTATGACGACGTTTTTGGGGCGGGGCCAGGGTGTGTCCGCACGAACGCGTCATCGTGGCCCCGCCTCCTCTTCACAATGCCAAAAATAAAGGCATTGTGAAGCGGGGGGGCGGAGCCACGATGACGCGACTCAGCGCGAATCGCGTTATCGGGCATCCCCGCTGCGGGGGTTTCATGTAGTTGTGCGGGGGGCAGGCGGCAGCCAGGAGGCTTGCCTGCCTTTCCGGGGGGTCGGGAGCGGCACCCGATATTCGGGAGGCTCCCGACCAAATCGGGAGGGTAGGCAAGCCTGGGTGACATACACACTGCTAGTGGGGGGAGGGGGACATGGAGACATACACACTGCAGGTGGGGGGAGGGGGACATGGAGACACACGCTGTAGGTGGGGGGAGGGGGAAATGGAGAAATACACACTGCAGGTGGGGGGAGGGGGACATGGAGACATACACACTGCAGGTGGGGGGAGGGGGACATGGAGACACACACACTGCATGTGGGGGGAGGGGGACATGGAGACATACACACTGCAGGTGGGGGGAGGGGGACATTGAGACACACGCTGTAGGTGGGGGGAGGGGGACATGGAGACATACACACTGCAGGTGGGGGGAGGGGGACATGGAGACACACACTGCAGGTGGGGGGAGGGGGACATGGAGACACACGCTGCAGGTGGGGGGAGGGGGACATACACACTGCAGGTGGGGGGAGGGGGACATGGAGACATACACACTGCAGGTGGGGGAGGGGGACATGGAGAGACACTGCAGGTGGTGGGAGGGGGAAATGGAGAAATACACACTGCAGGTGGGGGGAGGGGGACATGGAGACATACACACTGCATGTGGGGGGAAGGGGACATGGATACACAAGCTGGAGGTGGGGGGGAGGGGGACATGAGACACACACGCAGCAGGTGGGGGGAGGGCGACATGGAGACACACGCTGTAGGTGGGGAGAGGGGGACATGGAGACATACACACTGCAGGTCGGGGGAGGGGGACATGGAGACACACATTGCAGGTGGGGGGAGGGGGACATGGTGACATATATACTGCTAGTAGGGGGAGGGGGACATGGAGACACACACTGCAGGTGGGGGGAGGGGGACATGGAGACACATGCTGCAGGTGGGGGGAGGGGAACATACACACTGCAGGTGGGGGGAGGGGGACATGGAGACACTCACTGCTGGTGGGGGGAGGGGGACATGGAGACATACACACTGCAGGTGGGGGAGGGGGACATGGTGACATACATACTGCTAGTGGGGGAGGGGGACATGGAGACATACACACTGCTAGTGGGGGAGGGGGACATGGTGACATACAAACTGCAGGTGGGGGGAGGGGGACATTGAGACACACACTGTAAGTGGGGGGATGGGGACATGGAGACATACACACTGCAGGTGGGGGGAGGGGGACATTGAGACACACGCTGCAGGTGGGGGGAGGGGGACATGGAGACATACACTGCAGGTGGGGGGAGGGGGACATGGTGACACACACTGCAGGTGGGGGGAGGGGGACATGGTGACACACTGCAGGTGGGGCGAGGGGGACATGGTGACATACATACTGCTAGTGGGGGGAGGGGGACATGGAGACATACACACTGCAGGTTGGGGGGGGGCATTGAGACACACTGCAGGTGGGGGGAGGAGGACATGGAGACACACATGCTGCAGGTGGGGGGAGGGGGACATGGAGACATACAAACTGCAGGTGGAGGGAGGGGGACATGGAGACATACACACTGCAGGTGGGGGGAGGGGGACATGGAGACATACACACTGCAGGTGGGGGGTGGGGGACATGGAGACACACACTGCAGGTGGGGGGAGGGGGACATGGAAACATACACACTGCAGGTGGGGGGAGGGGGACATGGAAACACACGCTGTAGGTGGGGGGAGGGGGGCATGGAGACACACACTGCAGGTGGGGGGAGGGGGACATGGAGACACACACACTGCATGTGGGGGGAGGGGGACATGGAGACATACACACTGCAGGTGGGGGGAGGGGGACATTGAGACACACGTGGTAGGTGGGGGGAGGGGGACATGGAGACATACACACTGCAGGTGGGGGGAGGGGGGCATGGAGACACACGCTGCAGGTGGGGGGAGGGGGACATACACCCTGCAGGTGGGGGGAGGGGGACATGGAGACATACACACTGCAGGTGGGGGAGGGGGACATGGAGAGACACTGCAGGTGGGGGGAGGGGGAAATGGAGAAATACACACTGCAGGTGGGGGGAAGGGGACATGAAGACATACACACTGCATGTGGGGGGAAGGGGACATGGATACACACGCTGCAGGTGGGGGGAGGGCGACATGAGACACACACGCAGCAGGTGGGGGGAGGGGGACATGGAGACATACACACTGCAGGTCGGGGGAGGGGGACATGGAGACACACTGCAGGTGGGGGGAGGGGGACATGGTGACATATATACTGCTAGTAGGGGGAGGGGGACATGGAGACACACACTGCAGGTGAGGGGAGGGGGACATGGAGACACATGCTGCAGGTGGGGGGAGGGGGACATACACACTGCAGGTGGGGCGAGGGGGACATGGAGACACTCACTGCTGGTGGGGGGAGTTGGACATGGAGACATACACACTGCAGGTGGGGGACATGGAGAGATGCTGCAGGTGGGGGGAGGGGGACATGGAGAAATACACACTGCAGGTGGGGGGAGGGGGACATGGAGACATGCTGCAGGTGGAGGGAGGGGGACATGGAGACATACACACTGCATGTGGGGGGAAGGGGACATGGATACACACGCTGCAGGTGGGGGAGGGGGACATGAGACACACACACAGCAGGTGGGGGGAGGGAGACATGGAGACACACGCTGTAGGTGGGGGGAGGGGGACATGGAGACATACACACTGCAGATCGGGGGAGGGGGACATGGAGACACACACTGCAGGTGGGGGGAGGGGGACATGGTGAAATACATACTGCTAGTGGGGGGAGGGGGACATGGAGACACACACTGCAGGTGGGGGGAGGGGGACATGGAGACACGCTGCAGGTGGGGGTAGGGGGACATACTCACTGCTGATGGGGGGAGAGGGACATGGAGACATACACACTGCAGGTGGGGGGAGGGCGACATAAACACTGCAGGTGGGGGAGGGGGACATGGAGAGACGCTGCAGTTGGGGGGAGGGGGACATGGAGAAATACACACTGCAGGTGGGGGGTGGGGGACATGGAGACATATGCACTGCAGGTGGAGGGAGGGGGACATGGAGACATACGCACTGCATGTGGGGGAAGGGGACATGGATACACACGCTGCAGATGGGGGGAGGGGGACATGAGACATACACACAGCAGGTGGGGGGAGGGGTACATGGAGACACACACTGCAGGTGGGGGGAGGGGACATGGAGACGCACACACTGCAGGTGGGGGGAGGGGGACATGGAGACACACACACTGCTGGTGGGGGAAGGGGGACATGGAGACACACACTGCAGGTGGGGGGAGGGGGACATGAGACACACACACAGCAGGTGGGGGGAGGGGGACATGGAGACACACGCTGTAGGTGGGGGGAGGGGGACATGGAGACATACACACTGCAGGTCGGGGGAGGGGGACATGGAGACACACTGCAGGTGGGGGGAGGGGGACATGGTGAAATACATACTGCTAGTGGGGGGAGGGGGACATGGAGACACACACTGCAGGTGGGGGGAGGGGGACATGGAGACACGCTGCAGGTGGGGGGAGGGGGGCATGGAGGCATACACACTGCAGGAGGGGGGAGGGGGACATAAACACTGCAGGTGGGGGAGGGGGACATGGAGAGACACTGCAGTTGGGGGGAGGGGGACATGGAGAAATACACACTGCAGGTGGGGGAGGGGGACATGGAGACATATGCTGCAGGTGGAGGGAGGGGGACATGGAGACATACACACTGCAGGTGGAGGGAGGGGGACATGGAGACATACACACTGCATGTGGGGGAAGGGGACATGGATACACACACTGCAGATGGGGGGAGGGGGACATGAGATACACACACAGCAGGTGGGGGGAGGGGGATATGGAGACACACGCTGCAGGTGGGGGGAGGGGGACATGGAGACACACACACTGCAGGTGGGGGGAGGGGGACATGGAGACACACACTGCAGATGGGGGGAGGGGGACATGGAGACACATGCTGCAGGTGGGGGGAGGGGGACATGGAGACATACACACTGCAGGTGGGGGGAGGGGGACATGGAGACACACGCTGCAGGTGGGGGGAGGGGGACATGGAGGCACACGCTGCTGGTGGGGGGAGGGGGACATGTAGACACACGCACACTGCAGGTGGGGGGAGGGGGACATGGAGACACACACACTGCATGTGGGGGGAGGGGGACATGGAGACATACACACTGTAGGTGGGGGGAGGGGGACATGGAGACACACACTGCAGGTGGGGGGCGGGGGATATGGAGACACACTGCAGGTGGGGGGAGGGGCACATGGTGACATACATACTGCTAGTGGGTGGAGGGGGACATGGAGACATACACACTGCAGGTGGGGGGAGGGGGACATTGAGACACACGCTGTAGGTGGGGGGAGGGGGGCATTGAGACACACACTGCAGGTGAGGGGAGGGGGACATGGAGACACACCATACTTGCCTACCCTCCCGATTTGGTCGGGAGCCTCCCGAAAATTCGGGTGCCGTGACAGTATTAGTGATATTACCAGCCAGAGCCTCGAATGGAGCCTCTGTAAAACACTACTAAATCAACGAGAAGCCTGCCTTTCTAATGGTCAAGGCTGGATTTTGGGGGGCCCGCCGTACCTTAGGCGGGTGCCTAGCGGTAAATCTGGCTCTGCTACATCATCATAAATGGGCTATTTCTCAGAACCAATAGCTAACTGAGAGTTTTAAACGTCATATTCGTTCTTTGCATGCTTAAATCAATTAGAAGTAACTAGTTTCACCTAGGAAACAGTTTTACAGTTGCGCAGTGTTACTGGTAACAGACTGGATTTTAATGAGACCCTATATCCGATTTATGAGTCAAAAAAAAGTCCAGCAGGGCTCCCCATATACTGTTATTATATTCCATAGCACCACAAAGGTTCTGCAGTGCCGTATATGGGGGTAAAACAATTTAAAAGCACATTTTATAACTATTATACATGAGTGCATAATTTACATCCATGATAAATAATAAGTAATCGTGTAAACAATAGGTACGTATAGGACACACCTATAACTTATAGACATAGGACAGAACGGCATTAGTAATAGACACATGACATAAAGGAATTATTAGCACATGTATGCTACAGTTAGTATGCATAATACCAGGTAGTTAGGGAATATATGAGGTAAACACATACACATATCAGTAATACCCCTTTTACACCAGAGCTAAAACCCGGGTTATTGCAGGGTTAACCCAGGTAGCTCCTTGGTATAAAAGGGGACAGGGCTGGATTCCTGGGTCGAGTGACCGGCAATCCAACCCAGGTAACTTGCAGGGTTTAACACGGGAATAACCTATGAAACCCTGCAGTGTAAATGGCGTGATCCGGGTCACGATGACCTGGAGCAAGCCGCATACCGCATTGGCCGGCTTCAGTGGCGCTTGGAGATGACGTCATCTCCAAGCGTCCACTTCCACGCCCGGAAGAGCCGGGTCACTGCAGACCCGGCTCCGGTGTGAACAGCGCCGGCTAAATTCTGGGTCTGATCCGGTTTGAAACCCTGTTCCAATCTCCGGTTCAGACCCGGAATTTAGGTATAAAAGTGGTGTAATAGACATGGAATTAGTAGCACATGTATGCTGCAGTTATTAGGTATACAGACCCTCAAACATGACCACCCCTTCCATCAGGTACAAAATACTCTGCTTCTGTAATCCCCAAATAATGGGCCCCATTTACAAACGCAGGGAAATACCAGTGGGAATTTTCATTTAGTATCACTGTGATACAAACGAAAGTTCCACTGGTATTTAGTAATACCCCTCCGGCGAGGTCCCGCGAAGTCCAGCGGAATCCTCGTCCTCGACGAGGTCCTCTTCTGGGCTGCTGGCAGCCTAACGCTGCCAGCGACGGGGCTCCAGGGTCACGCGCATGCACGAGGGTCCGTCTGCAGGGAGACCCGGCAATCGGAAAGGCACCGCCGGGTCTCCATTGCCGGCAATGGGGCCCGCATCGCTCTCGCCATCTTTTAGATGGCGAGAGCGATGCTGTACAAACAGCTGTAATTTTAGATTACCGCTGTTTACTAAAAACAGCAAGAAGGTATAACCCTTTAGGGAGCGCTAAAAGGGTTATATTTCGTTTGTAAATGGGGCCCAATGTATGATATCTGCCACCTGTGCTGAAACACCTTAACTAGCACAACTTCGGTGGTTGCAATCATACATTAGGTGGGAAGTCCAAAGAGCAGAGCATTGTGTATCTGGTGGAAGGGGTCATGTTGGAGGATCTGGATATAATAACAGGTAAATGACACCCAGATAATTTATATATAATGTCACTAATAGAGTGACCACGTGACGCTGCAGTCCTCGGGCAGACTGTCGGTCACGTGCTCAAAATCCCTCGGAATGACGTCACCTGTGCGCCAAACAGCAGGGCATGCCGGGAAATGTAGTTTCCCAGATCTGACTTCCGTGCCGTGCGGAGTGTAAACAGTCCGGAGCTGGAAGGGGAGTCCCGGGACAGCCGGAGCCCCGGGACTAGGGGATGGGGAACTGTCTGTCCTCGCAGTCCGCTGATGACCTGTCTCTGCTCAACGACTCAGACGGAGCCAGCCTGCCCGGGGAGCCCCCGCCGCCCTACCAGGTGCCTGCCCCTGCTGTGTAATACCATGTATATCATACTGATTACCCCCTACCCGGTGCCTGCCCCTGCTGTGTAATACCATGTATATCATACTGATTACCCCCTACCCGGTGCCTGCCCCTGCTGTGTAATACCGTATATATTATATATATATATATATATATATATATATATATATATATATATATATATATCATACTGATTACCCCCTACTAGGTGCCTGCCCCCTGCTGTGTAATACCATATATATCATACTGATTACCCCCTACCTGGTGCCTGCCCCCTGCTGTGTAATACCATATATATTATATATATATATATATATATCATACTGATTACCCCCTACTAGGTGCCTGCCCCCTGCT